>OX578274.1:42782562-44095726 GCA_951217065.1 Baccha elongata
CAGTTATTTTTAAAGTATGGTAATGAAAATTATATGTAAAAATTAAAAAAAAAAAAAATTAAAACTGTGTGACAGATTTTTGTTTTTGTTTGATTTACATCTCTATCTCGAAGGTGACGAACCGATTCAACCCACAACATCAATATATGTGTCAAGATAAATGATAAGAGTGTCAACATAAATTGAATATGCATGTTTTTTCTTAAAGGAAACGCCAGGTGGTGGTTCTTATTTTCTAATAAGTTCGTGTCGAAACAACAAGTTCAATTTTATCAAAACAAGTGTTCAATTCAGCGCTGACACGATGCAAATGCAACGCACTCAATTTGTGTTTATTTTAGATAAAATATCTACGCATATTTCATGAATAGACGTTTTTCAATGCGAACCCTCTATACAGACATAATATAGGGAACATATAGGGAAACATTGAAATATGATTCCCCTAGGCAAACCCGCCAGACATAACAATTCTGAATAAACCAATTATATATTTATGCTCTGACATTCTGACATACAGATCGCACAGTTAACACAAACAGATCATCCGTAACCGACAATTTATGGATTCATCGGCCCAACCAAGACGATATAGTGATATAGTATTTCATGTGTTGCATTGTTTATGCTTCACAAAAAAATATAAAAAGGACCTGTCGAACATTTTGAATTTTTCAAGTGTTAAACGAGACTGTTCAACTTTGATTCATGTGGTGTCTTTTTGTACCCCAACACCGACCATGTGTTTTAGGTCGTAAACTCTGTTCAATGTAATTTGAATATGTGTTTGACTTATAGTCGGGAAAAAAGGAACGCCAAGGGACTATCGGCTATTAACGATGATTGACAGAATTATTTGGAAATTTTTGTTTTTAAGGGGTGGATAAGGAATATGTGCATTTAATTTTTAACGACGCGCCTGCTGTAAACAAAAAAAAATGAAAAATATCTTGTAAACAGTTAAATCTAAGAAACGTTTTTGTTTTTCAATCAGCCCATTCGATTAGTAAATGATTTTTAAAAATTTACAAAATCCAATACACAACTATATGGGGAGGTTTAAATTTTATATCTATATGGGTGCAAGAGGAAGTCAAAAGGACATCCGCAAATTTAGGCTAATTTTATTTTAGCCGACCACCAAAAAAAGATAGACTGTATTAAAATAAACATTTTATATTTCTACACCAAAGTCCTCTAAGTCGATTGGCTTATGATTTATTCAGCCTCAAAGTTTCTCATAAATCCACTTATAAATCACCTATAAAAAGTGATTCACATAAAATAAAAAAAAATGGTGGAACGGGTAGGTTGAGTCAAGACAAGAAAAAAATTGTACCGGAAGGGGGTCTATCACTCCGCGTTTAGCCAGGAGGGCCAATTTTCTAAACAATAACTTAAAACAGTAAAAACAAGAAAAAATAATAAAAAATAAAGGTAATACTTAAAGTGCTTGTTTAAAAACCAAGAAATAATTAATTTTCAAACTCAAAATTTTGAAAAAAAATTAATAAAAAATGTTTTAGCTATTTTTTTCAAAATTTTACGTTATTAAGAATTATTTTTCTTTTGAAAATTCAATAATCTAATTAATTTTTAGTCAAAAACAGAAAACCGGATACTTAAGTGTTTTGTACTTTCTGAGAAAATTGAACTGAACGAAAACCACCTCTCCTAAGAAAATCAACGTTTTTAGTTATTACATGACTGGACTTTTATGTAATTTAATTTTTTAAATATTCTTAATCTTATAAGTATGCAATAAAGTAAAAATAAACACCTTTTTTCGTTGATATCGCCTGAAATCCTCACCCTAAATTGAGTTTTTTTTTTCAAAATTTTTAGTTTGAAAATTAAATTTTCAAAAATTATTAGCTAAAACAACTTTATTTAAAAAAAAATAAAAGAGAAGTTTTCTGGCGTTGTAAGTATTACCGTTATTTTTTTAATATTTTTTTTTTTTGTCTGTTTTAAATTAATGCTTAGATAATTGCCCCTCTTGGCCAAACGGGGGTTGATAGATCCCCTCTCCAGTACATTTTCACTTGCGATTATAGGTACTTATGGCAAGTTAAAAATTCGTAAAAAAAAATAAGTTTTGAGATAACAATCAAACATGACATTACGATGATAGAGAAGACGAAAAGAGTAGGTCCGACAATTCTGTCTATCTGTCTTTCTGTCCGTCTGTCAGTCTGGATGTATCGACACCTACACTTCATCAGCCTAAACGGTTGGGCCGATTTTCTTCAAACTTGGGACTCTGTATTTTTAGATTAATATACCCAGGAGTATTTTTGATTTTTATCCCAGGTCTGAAAATAACGGTATCTGCCATATAAGCTTAACAGATAATTCAATTTTTCTCGAAAAAAATACAATCGGTTTTGATAAAATTTTGTTCAATGGATTTGTATTCAAAGGTTATATCTTTCATGTTTTCAGAATAAGTTTACATATAAACGGTACCTGGAAGATACGCCTTAAAGAAAATCCAATTTTTTCCGTAGATATACGATCGATTTTGATAAGATTTTGTGTGGCTTATTTTTTCCTAATAATAAATTTTTTTGTTAGAAATTTATTTTCAAAATCAGCTCATAAACGGTACTCTTTCTCTTTTGTCGAACAAATACAATCGATTTTAATAAAATTTTGTGTGACTGATTTGTTGGCAACATTGTATATAAATTTCTATAGTACAATCATGGAATAGCGCCATCTAAAGAAAGTTGTGAACCGCACATTTGGAGGTTCTTACATGTACTTAGTGTCTATTCTGTTACCCTAACAATAGTCGTCAACAAAACAAATTAACAATGTTTAATGTATTTTATTGGCTCTAAAATCCATATTTCCTTGACAAGTGTCGTTAACAAAACAAAAATCATATATGTTTACGACTGTTGTCAGAAAAACAAAATAGACAACTAGTAAATGCACGAACCTAAAAATGTGTTATTCACAAGTTTCTTAAGATGGCCAGGCGGTGATTATTCAGGATGAAAATACTATAGAAATGTATATACAATGGTTGGCAATGACAAAGTTTTTCGTTAGAATTTTTTTTTTTTCAAATTTACCTTATTAACGGTACCTGCCATATAAATTCTAAAGAAAATCCGATTTTTTTTGAAAAAAAAAATACGATCGATTTTGATAAAATTTTGTGTGACTGATTTGTTGGCAATGACGGAGTTTTTCGTTACAATTTTTTTTTTTTTCAAAATCAAATTATTAACGTTACCTGCCATATAAACGCTACTAGTCCAGTAAAAGCGTAGTTAAAATCGCCCTCATGTAACAAAAAATATACAAATGGATTTTTTTTTCGAATTCTATTTTTTTGGGTCATTGAATCTGAATCTGAAGAAATCCAACAAAATTTCCTGGTGCGTTTTGAGATATCCGCGAAAAAACGCGATTTCAGTTTTTTGCTTACATCTCGAAAACTATGCGTCTTAACTGAAATTTTACCACAACAAAATTAAAGACCATTAAATTTCGTACAAAATTCTTTTATATTGTTTATTTTTCAGACGTACCGTTAACCCGTTAGAGTACGTTGGAATTTCAACATAATATCCCATTTCTGTAAAAAAAAAAAACAAAACAAAACGTTAAAAATTCATATGTAAAAACAAATTGTTGATAAATAAACAATGTGCATACATTTTGTAAAAAAAATATCGGTCTTTCCTTTTGTTGTGGATAAAATTTCAGTTAAGACCCATAGTTTCCGAGATGATAGCAAAAAACCGAAAAAAAATGCGAAAATTCCGCAGTTTTTCGCGGATATCTCAAAACGCACCAGGAAATTTTGGTAGATTTTTTCAGATTCGGATTCAGCGACCCAAAAAACATATGATTTGAAAAAATAGTCCATTTGTATATTTTTTGTAACGTGAAGCTTTCTCGAAATAAAATACGATCGATTTTGATAAAATTTTGTGTGACTTTTTTGTTGCCAAGGACCGTTTTTTTTTTCAAAATCAAATTATTAACAGTACCTGCTATATAAACGCTGTAGAAACTCTATTTTTACTTGCAATTATGTATTATATATACTTTCTTGTTTATAGTATCCTTATCTGACACAAGAGTCTGACCCAGCCGTGCCTTTTATTTGAGTTGCTCTGGCAATCCTTTTCCAGCTTGTGGATCCGCATTCGCATAAAATTCTATAATTGAATCCGATGAATGAGCTGCATTATCGATCCGCGAACTACAAAAGTTGACATTGGGTGCGTTCAAGTACACACGAGAAAAGCAATCTAAGATACTTTAGTATCGTAAAATATCTAATATCGCAAATTAAACCTTTTTTAATGATTTTAACGACCAATCTTAATCCGTCAGTGTTTCAGCAATCACTGGACCAATTTACAAGGTAAATATGCTGTTGAATAGAAGAAGTGTCAAACTTGGTCATGAGTTCCGGACCAATTTTACTGCGGATTTGCTTTTACAACATTTGAATGGAGCGCGGATGTGGTGCGGACGCCTTTCGTTTTCAGTACCTAATACCAATTTTACGAACAACGTTACCGACATTTATTCCCGCGTATGGCTTGCGGATTCGCTAATAGCAAATCTACAGAAAAAGGAGTAAGACTCCCTCCGCAACTCATTCGTCGGATTCCCTAATAGGGCTGAATGTTTTCTAGGAATATTACCTTAAATTAATGGATGAGTATGAATTTAACATCTTTTATTCCTTTTCGAATAAATTTTCTAAAATGTTTCTTTGCTTTGTTTTAGACTTGCTTTTTACTTTTTAGTCTTACAGTGGGGAGGTAATACGATATTTTTGCCAAGAACTTAAAATTGTTTCATAAGTCAACAAAAACATAGATTAAATTTAATTTCGTATATCAACATACATTATATTGATGATCACAAGAATATCAAGTTTTTAGCAGATAATCATGATTTGAAAAATCATTAAAATATACATCCCCTATATCGTGAATGATAAATGATTTGCTATAATCTTAAAAAAGTTATATTTTACTTTATCCTCCCATAATTAGAACATGATTTTATTATCAAAAAAGATTTCAAGCATAAAAAAAATTAACACCCATACCAATTTCAAACTAATGCATTTCGTCACGGATAAAAGAATATAAAATCAAATTATCGAAAGGACTTAAAAAAAACACACATCATCCAGAAAAAAAAAACATATAATCCCTCTCATCGGGGGGCTACCTTTATCTACTACCACATGATAAAAAGAAGTCCAAGCATCCAAACCAGAAAACTGTTGAACACGTGTGCACAACATAAAGAAGAACCTTATAGTGCATCCGAAAAAGGACATAAAACAAAAAAAAAATCCTAAAAGAATAACGAAACCGAAAAAAGATAAGATACCTATATACTCCCAGAAATATATGTTTGGAATCGTGTTGGTTCGAGTTGAAGGCACATAAATGTCAAAAGTGGGTTTATAGGCTTACCTCGGCCTCGGCCAGATAATGGTTTTGTTTCAAAATTTACGGAGCAACTTAAATGTTGATTGTTCGAGCTGATAACTATATATATTTTTTTTTTTTCAATTGACATGGAAATTCTTTTAATCATTATGTGAGTCAGAGACGACAGGAATCAACACGTCTTATCTGGGGTGGTGTAATATAATTTTTTTAAAGGGCTACTTCAGATAAGAAAACGGAGAATAAAAACAAAAGCCGATAAGATTTAGAAAATTATTTTGAGTGCACGTGTTGAAACTGAGAAACCTTAAAAAAACGAGATGTTTTTTTTACTAAAAATTCGTAGTTACTATCGATGGAAGTTTAAATTTTGTATGCATGCTCTCGAAAAAAACAAAAAACGTAGAGGAGCAGCTAAATTTTCATCAATGCAAATTAGAACAATGATTGGACAGCAAAATTATGACTTCAGTTAAAAAGATAAAAAATTAAAAATAATAATGAGGTTTTTTTAAACGTAAAAGAGCGTTTTTAACTTAACAACACCAAGGCTTGGTTGACTCTATTTGACTTAAGGCTTGTTCAAACTATGAATTTACCTCAAAAGTTATAAAAAATAAAGTGCACGACTGGGTAGCACAAACTTGCTTCCGTGGCAAGTTACCTGAGAGTTCAAAGTACAAACGGAATAATACGAAAAAAATCGTATGAAATTTTTTTAAAAATTTGAAAACCATATCTTACAAAGATTCAAACCAAAATCAAAGTATGCAAAAATTTTCTTTTTTAATGTGAGTTTATGAAAAAAAAAATTCAAAATCGTTGGACCGCTTTTCGAAAAAAACGATATTTTCAAAACATTTCTCCGAAAAACTTTATTTTTTAAATTGAGAATGCAGGTCTTTTAAACTTAATTTATTACACCTTAAAACTAAATTTCATAAAAATCCGTCTACGGGTTTTTCAGTTTTTCAAAAATTATTTAAAACTTAACAAATAAAAATTTGAAAAAATATTTAATGCCATGCTATTAAGAACAACTACGATAAATTCAGTGTTTAATTTATATCTAAGCGCTTCAGCCAATATCGAGATAACCGTAATTTAGAAATACCGTTACATGGCAGGTACCGTTAAAGGTTTGGTTTCCTTTTTTTGATAGACCTTCTACATTTTATTACACATGTGAAATATGGTTGAAATCGTTAGAGCCGTTTTCGAGAAAGATGAGGTTTTCAATAACCGTTATATGGCAGGTACCGTAATTTTTTGACTTACAGTGACCTACAAAAAAAAACACTGGGCGTATTACCCTAAAAACCATACCTACCAAATTTGATGTAAATCGGCCCACCCGTTTAAGCTGTAGGTGCAGATACTGACAAACAGACCGACAGACTGACAGACAGACAGAAAGAATTGCCGGACCCACTTTTTTCGTCTTCTCTATCATCGTTATGTCATTTTTGATTGTTATCAAAACTTTTTTTTGCACGAATCCAAGACTTGCTTTATAGTACCTGATCGCAAGTAAAAATATTATGAACTTTTCGATGGGAAATAAGATTTTCTTTTTTTTTATGGCTACAATTTTTACTTGTTTTGTAGGCGTATCACTTTGTAAAGAATTATGGTGTATAAGAAAATGTTTTTTTTTTTTATTTTTAATTTTCAAAATTTGAATTAAAAACTAATTGTCCGGAAAAATAGCGACCAATTTCGGGACATTATTTTCGCACGCCTGAATTTTTGTCCAGTTATTAGTTGAATGTCAATTTTCCATATATGTCAATTATGGCTACCGGAAAAAGCCGGAAACCAAAGATATAGGCATCCAAAATTTTAAATAAGATTAACACGATTTTTTTTACTTTTAAATTTAGTTTGAAATATTGAAACGTTAAAAATATAATGTATAAATGCCGTAACATTATCATGTCGGAAAGGGGTTGCCAGAGGAACTTAAAGAATTCAATAAATTTCTTTTTTTAAATGTTTTTATATTGTTTTTAGAGTTGCTCTGGCAACCTTTTTTCATCATGATTGATAATGTTATGGCAGTTTTACATTTTAATGAACAAAAATTTCGTGTCAAAATTATTTACCATATTTTTTTCTTAACTTTGGAGGGCTGTATCTTTGGTTTCCGGCCATTTTCGGTAGCCATTATTGTCGTTTATTAAAGAGTGACATTCAAGCAATTAGTGGAAAAAAATTCAGGCGCGCGAAAATAATGTCCAAAATTGGTCGCTGGCTCTCCTACAATAAACTGAATTGTGCATAACCGAGCGTACATTTTTTTAGTTAAAATTGAAAAAAAAAAAAAAAAATTATTTTGTTAAAACATTTACCTATAAAAAAAGTAAAAAAAAGTAAAACAATGACATGTTATACATTTTAAGTTTTTTTTATCAAACAGTTTTTGAAATTGTTATCAAAAAATAAATGTAATAAATTAAACAATATGTTTTCTAAAATTATCTATCTACATAATCAATATTAACGAATATAATACATACAAAAAGTTAACAAAGGGTTCTGGAGGTCAAAAACTTAGGAGGGTCTTCCTAGTATACCACCAAGCAAGCTGTAAAAAATTTCATTACCTCCGAATATATGTATTTTAGGTAGCCCCATATTTTCCGACATATCGACTGGACTGGAATTAAATACATAAATTTTTGTAAGTTTTTTTTTAATTGTTTGTGTGTTTCTATTCTAAAAACAGCGTTTTCTGAAGAAAAACATTTTTAATATAGTTCCATTATTTTTTTTAAACCTAAGTAAAAGATCCTCAATTTCAATGTTTTTCAAAAAATTTGACTTTGTCAGTATTTTTATAAGTTTTGCTTGTAAAATATTTATATAAAATTTTCTTATTTCTTATTTTAGTATAAGTATACAAACAATTCTTCATAAACTTGTTTCTATATATCTGGTTTATCAAAAAGATATATCAATAGTCATTTTAACATATAGTCATTTTAACATAACGAAAAATTACGAAAATAAAAAAAATAAATGCACGACTCAGTCGCACGAGCTCGCTGTTGTAGCAAACTATAGGACTACGACATTTACTTTATTATATTAGCTATGTAGATAGGACAAACATTTCGAAAAATGTCCGAAAAGTGAGATGAAGTTGTGTGGCAGGACGTTTAAAAAGTCTTATTAAAACCGTTTGAACTGTTTTCGAGAAAATTAAGAAAAACTTATGTATTTTATATGGGACCTACCCCATATAAAGTACATAAGTTAAAATGAAAAACAAGTTTATAGCACTGTAGCTAAATAAACAGTCAACCGCTTATTAGCACACATGCTCATAGGCACATACGAACAACTGCACAGACAGACCGACGGACGACATAACGAAACCAATACTTGCCTTTTTGAGCAAGTAAAAATACACTTAAGTACTTACCGTTATTTTTCTTTGCTTAACACGATCACACCTACAAGTGAGGATTTTTCTGAAAAGTTGTATCGTCGTAAGTCGTAACATATTAAGGTACCTACCTATCAAATCTATTCAAATTATATAAAATTTTGTATGGAAAGATGTTTTGTTGTATTTCCCTACACATATGCAGTTTCAACTAAACTTAGATAGAAAAAAAAAATATTCTTAGGACACATTTCTCAAAATGTCTTATCGAAAAAGGTGTCAACACATTTCAACATATATGTGGAAAAGAAGTGTGAAATGCAAGGTGGACTTGAACCAGCACCTCGTCACCTACTGTGCGTTTCACACTACAGGTGGGTATATAGGTAAGGTATACTATATTGAAAATTAAATCAACAATGTCTTGTATTGATTTAGTACTTCATTTATGTCCACCTCTCTGTTTTTGAACGTCGTTCAAAGTTAATACTGCCAACCTATAACGTCTCAAATATTTGATGTCTGGCGCCGATTCCCTGCGGTGCGTTATTGTGTTTGTGATATTCCCAGACAAAAGGTGAGACATGAACACCTATATACCTATATAAGATCTATGTAAAATCAATCAAAGACAAAATTTCACTCTTTTGTTTTGTTAAAATTGTTAAATGTTGAACATTACGCTATTTTTAGAACAAAATTGTATTGTAAATGATCTTTTAGTAATTTTGAACATGGATAACCTGAAAAATATTTTCTTATTGTAATTGGTTTTATGATTGCAAAAGGACTCTTTATTTTTTTTGTTTAGTTTTTGGCGCCTGCCTGGCTTTGTTTTTGAAGACTATAAGAGATCTTTTAGTAATGTCCTTGAGAGTAGGACACTCAAGTGTTACTCATGTGGTCACCATATGAATTGCAGCACTCTACTGTTTTGTTTTTCGGGGTTTTATTTTGCAAAATCTTTATTCCTCATGAAGATTTTTCTTAAACATTATGCTAAACGATTTGTAAGGGTTTACAAGTTCATCTGGAGACCGTATGTTTAGAGCTAAGGGATGATGAATAGATGGAACCATGTGTAAATTTATTTGTATATATAGGTGTGGGGAGGTATATACCTACATAATATCTCATTAAGTAACACAGTCACATTGTTATATTAAACAATGAAAATTGTTTCTTGAAATTTGACAAATTTCTACAGACGTTTTGAATTTTTCATATAGTATGAGTCATACGCTAGTATCTGTACTGTTTTTCGCAGTATTGTACTGTTTTTTGCTCTCAAAAACTGCGTAAAACTGCGTACTGTTTTTTTTTTTTTTTTAAAATACTGCTTTTATTTTGAGATATACAGAACTTCAAATCAGCAGTTTTTTGAGCTTGTAAGCAAACGTGAATGACAGTGGGATATTTCCATCTTTACATTGTTAATCTCCGAGTAGGAAATTTGCTCCTCAATGAAAAATTTCTTGGTGAAATTTATACCACTTTTATATATGAGATGAAGTTCTCTGATTTCACTCATTAAAAGTAATGCAAACATTCAGCGGTTCGTCATTGGCATCTAAAACTCAAAGGAATTCAATAATGAACGCAATAAATTTCATGTTTTATAAAATAAATAAAAATTTAAAAAAAATGTACTGCGAAAAATACTGTTTTTTTTTATAGACGTTCTGCTATTTTCAATTTTTGAGGAAAAAGTACTGTTTTTCGTCCAAAAAAAGATACGAGCGTTAAGTATGACATATCCTAGTGGAACGAACCTCAGAAACTACCAGCAAAGCTTCCCTAGTTGTCAACTGTTACATGCCTGAGAAGTTAAAGACATTTTTCGGGTTTCCCCCATTCTTCTTCCATAATTGTTCGCGAAACTATTTCGCATGTTTTTCACACTGGCATGCTGAAACAGGTTTATTTTTAAATTTTGTATTTATTTTTTAAAATAACAGTATAGCGGTACAGAAAATGCAATTTTTCTCAAAAAAAATTAGATCGATTTCGATAAATTTTTTTTGAATTATTTGTTGCCAACGGTGATGGATTTAATCGGATTTGCTTCAGAAAAAGCTTACTAAAAGTATAATATTATAATAAAATATAATATTTAACACCCATATAACTGCATTTTCGTAAAAATTTTATTTAAAATAAAAAAATTAAATTTTGAATGGGAACAGAATTTTCTCATTTCACTTAAGCATCTGTCGGCGAGACTCCTAAGCAGGGTTGTCAGACGTGGCGATTCGAAATTTGATTTTGCTATACGAAAATTGGTTTGGCGACGTTACCCGAAAACGGCGATATTTTTAAGTTTTTGGCGATATTAATTTTTTGTATCGAAATAGTAATATATTTTTTTTCTTTTTTCTAATTTAAACTTAATTCATATAAATTAACCTAAATGACAATAGAAGACTAAACAAACAACAATTTTTTTCTTCAATATTAATACTATCAAAAGCTATCCTCACGAACACCTTTACTACCTTGTTTGTTCTATTGTATCGGAGCGGACCCATCGCCGAATTTAAGCGGCTAGGACTAAATTCAAGTGTACATTAAAATTACATTAGTTTTTATGAATTTTTAAGCATTGATTAGCCATGAAATGTATAAACAACGGTTCAAGTAGACAAACTCACAGACTTCCTTTGCAGATATATAAGACAATGAACTTGCGTTCTGACCAAGTGCACTCTTAAACATTCTTACCGATTTTGTTTAAACAAAAATCAATGTTTCAAAATCCTAAAAACGTATGTATATGTCGATGGACCTCGACTGGATACTTTATTTTACTAAGAGCGATATTTTACCTAAAAGTTGTCAACACATTCTATATTTTATGTGGATAGCAAGTGTAAAACGCCGTGTGAAAATGTTGAAGTATAATGTGTGAAATCGACACCTACAACACAATATACAGGTAAGTTTTGGAAGGAAATAAACAACCTTAAAAATAAAAAAAAAGATACCTTGGAATGATTTAAGATAAATATTTTTGTCCGCCTCTTCGACTTGTAGGTGATATAAAATTACTTCTGTGGAGTTATACTTTTGACGCTAAGAGTCTGGCGCCAGTTTCACGTAGAGTTTCATTGTTTTTCATAAAATTCTGAACAAAAGGTGAGACAAGTACATTATATATACGTTCCGTGTCAAATTGATCTTTGGTTGACTTTTACTCTTTTGTTTGCTTAAATTGCTATAAGAGTTGTATATTACACTATATTTTAGAAAAAAAAAATATATTGTAAATGTGACTTTTAGTAAATTCGAACAATCAAAATTTTAAAATTTAGTCTTTTGTCCACGAAAGTGTATTGTTCTTTTTATTTCTTAGCGCCTGCCAGGCTTTGTTTTCGAAAATCTTTAATAGTTGTTGTTTTTCTTTCAAATTGGTGTGACGAACATGACACTTTGACATGAAGAAAAGATACTCACAGTGTCACACTTTTACTTAACATTTGAGCATCATGTGGACCACTTTCATGTAACAAATGTTTGCAAAAGACCGGTATGACTGAAAATTCACACAAGATTTGAATTTGGCGCCATTTCATCGATGAAACGTTGCAAACAGACAAATGCAAATGTGTTTATAACTTAGATAAATGATGGCACTACTGAATCGCACAAACTAGCTCTATGGGTGCTAAGTTACTTTCGTGTTAACCAAAGTTTAAAAATGATGGTTTCGTGTAAAAAAAAATTAGAGGTTTTAATCAAACCTGCGGATATAACGATAATAGAGAACCTAAAAAAGTAAGGTTTGTCATGCCGTCCATCGGTCTGTCTGTTGCGGATGGGCGGGTGAGCGGATTTGCGAATGTGCGGTTGTCAGTTCACCGAGCTACAAACTAAACGGTTTGATGGATTTTCTTCAAACTTGGTCTATAGCACTTTTTGATGATTCCCTAGAGGAAAAATTCGAGTTTTCGTTTAAGCCCGACACGGAGATTCGGTGTTAATGGTTTTTACAAAATTGGCCATAAATTGATAATGGCTTTAAAGATTTCATTAAAATTAGGTATATAGGTACTGAAATTAGACATTTAACACAAGATGGCATTTAAAGTTCCTGGCTTAAAAACTGTTTTATGATAGCTACCATACAACTTAATCTAACGTTTACGCCATTTTTTGATAGTTTTCGCATTTCAATATAACTTAATAATTTTTTTTAAGTCCCATATTTTGCTAAAAGAGCAAGTTCGTTTTATTTTTTTGAATTCTATTAAAAAATAATAAATAATATTGTGTTTAAGCAGGCTCCAGGTCAATAAAATTAGGTGTTAAATGGTTAGCAACGTTTCGAGCATAAATACGCTCTTCCTCAGGCCTTTATTGTAAAATAATATACATGGTCAATAATGTCATCTATACAATACATCAAAATTTTTAACTTACAATTTAATTTAAGAAATTTAAGAAACTTAATTTTCACAAACAAAAATATGTTCAAGAGAACCACACATTGCACACTAAAAATAATTAAGTTGATTTAGAAAAAACAATTTAAAAATTATAAATACAATTAAATAATTACATTGACTTTAAAATACATTAAATTACGAAAAAAATCTCCTTATTAAATTACACCTCCCAACACTGACAAAAGACTATACTTAATTTTGCCTTCTTTTATTGTTTTTTATTAGTTGGCTGTAAATGTTACTGAGATTCTCACAATCAGATCGTCTGTTGATCGAACTCTCTTCGTTGTTGATATGCAGCATTTCCAACAACATTCTCTTGTTAGGGTGTTTCTCAACTTCTAGTATAGTCACATTTTCTAAGTCAGGCTTGTGGTCCAGTACAGTTTTTTGAGAACCACCACTGTTAATGTCAGACCGGTGGCCGGAGAGACGATTGCGGAGTTTTTGTTTGGAGGTACCAATGTATACTGCTTAAACACAATATTATTTGTATAACATTGAAGAGGTCACCAAAATATCCAAATAAAAAATAATAAATACGCCTAAATAAAAATGAAATGCACGAACTTGCTCTTGTAGCAATTTAAAAAAAAAATTATATAGTTTATAATGTTCAAAAGATAAAAATACAAAAAATATCATAAAAAAATGTTTTAGTAAAAAAAAAAACTTTCGAAGTCATTTTGTTTAAATGTTAAATTTAAATAACCTTATTAAATTTTACTAAAACCGGTTTAGCAGTTATCAATTTATGGCCCAATTTGTAAAATACCGTTAGCACCAAATTTGTTATATGCATTTTTAGCCAAAAATCTAAAATGATAGTAAGAGCACTACAAATTTAAAGTTCACAAAGTTTTTCCTATCTAAATTGCTAGAGCCGTTATTGAATAATACTGCAGTCAAACATTTTATTTTGGAAAAAAGTTTTTTCTAAAAAGCTAGTTTTTTTAATTCTATTTTTCTCAAAAAAAAATCCGATGATTTTTTTAAAATTTTATAAGAATTATTTGTTGCCAAATGGTGACGTCTTTCATTTACAAAATTGGGACCAATTGGATTTTGAAGAGTAGATATTAGAAAGCAAAAAAGGTAATATAGTTGGTTTCCTTTTCAACGGTGACGAGACGTCTGCAGGCTGTCAAAATTAAAAAAAAAAAAAAAGGCACGTGTGGGTCGCACAAACTTACTTTTGTAGCAAGTTACAATTAGAATTAAAAAGAACTTTCCGCGAAAATGTTTTATATGAAATTATATCTTAAATTTTTTTCAAATATGTATTTAAATAAGAATTAATTAAAAAAAAAATAGTAATAAAAAAAATAACTTTGAAAATCAATTTTTAACAAACCAGAGTTTTCCGAGTAAATCGCCGTATGCCTTACTTACTTACTTAAAATGGCGTTTACAGTCCAGGATGGACTACGGCCTCAACCAACATGTCTCTCCAGCCAGCTCTATTCCTAGCTAGCCGCTTCCAATTTTGCACCGCAAGTTGGCTGAGGTCGTTTTCCAATTGTGTGCACCATCTATTGGGGGATCTTCCAATGCTGCGTACACCATCCGGATTGGACTCGAATACTCGTCGGGCTGGTGCGTTGGTGTCCATACGCTCCACGTGACCCAGCCATCTCAGCCGCTGTATTTTCAGCTTCTTTACCAGGTTAATATCGCTGTATAGCCCGTATAGCTCGTCATTGAATCTTCTTGTCCATACTCCTTCGATACACACAGGACCAAAAATCACTCGAAGAATCTTTCTCTCAAAGCACCCAAGTAACTTCTCATCCGAGTTTTTTAAAGCCCATGCTTCCGCCCCATACAGCAGGACTGGGATGATCAAGGATGATCTTGTACAGCTTCTCCTTGGTTCTTTGAGAGAGGGCCTTACTACTTAAATGCTTTCTCAGCCCGAAGAAACTGCGACTGGCAATAGTAATTCTTCTTGTAATGTCCTGTTTGATTGTTATCTTAAAACTTCTTTTTTTTGCACGAATTCATAACTTGCCTTATACCTAGTACCACTAATAATCACAAATAAAAACAGTGATATGGACATACTCGAGCGCTTCAGATATTGACAGTGGACATACCCCAAGTGTCTCTGATGGCGGTTGTATGTTGATCTGCCGGTTTGCAAGGTGTTCTGACGAGTTGAAAAATGGTAAAACAAAAATGTATTTGAGCGCGTCAGATTACCAGAGAGAGGATGTAAATTGTTCCCAAAAGAAGTTCGAATTGCAAAGACTGACGTTCCGGACATGAAGAAAGTTAGTGATGGCCATCTCTGTAGTGGTGTCCATTTGAAAATGCAAAAAACAATTTTTCGTTGTTCTTGAATTATTTCCTTCAAAACAAAACAAAATTCAACCGCACCCGAAAATTTCAAAAAATGACGTTTTTTTTTTGCATGTTTGTAACTTTTTTACTCCTTTACGTCACACTTAAATCATCAGATTAAGGAAATGCACACTCTTTAGCATACAAATAATTCACCATATCTTAATCTGACGCGCTCGAGTAAATGCAACTATCGATGATTACTATTCCGAAAGACTGTCATTGACGCGCGTCGTTATACCTAAAGTTACCTATATAAAATTGGAGGTACTCTACAGGGTGCAAGGAATAACGCCCTTATGCTAATCTGCCACGCTTAAAAAAATCACGAAATCCACTCTTGGGCTCCCCTATACTATTAAGGCCGTGTGCGAACAGCTTTAAAATTTTATCCTCTGGCTAATTTTTGACGTTTAAGTTGAGGTGAATAAATGTTTAGCTTTTTGATGTGCCAACTGGATTAAATGGAATTTTTAACCCTAATATATTTTTTAAATTTCCCTACAAGAATTGAAAAATGTCCCTTTCTTTTTGCTTGAATACGTGGAAATATACTAAACTGTTTTAAGGTTGATTTATAAATATTAGTCTTCGACTAAAATGTTCGGTGTTTTAATTTGTATTTGTAAAAAAACGTTCAATTTTATAATACTATTTAATTCTTTGTGTCTGAAACTAACTAAGATTTCCGTACAAAAACAAGTTGGATAGATTCAATGTTGTAATTTCGCAAATCAAGAGTTTCGCAGTACTCAATATTTTATGTTTTAGCTATTATAAATTACATTTTGGTAAGGAAAAAATTATAATTACTTTTGGCTGATGTAAAAATACAATTTTTACAACCACAAACTCTCCGCCCCTTTGCTGTTAGGAAAACACAGCAAAAAATCGTCACTTTTTTGCATATTTCGACTATAATTTCTTTCTTGTACATTTTGTCGAAACAAAAAACTAATAACGAAACTAGTAGAAAACAAAATTTCCAACAAAAGTGATATAGAAAGTTTATTTGTATGATCGATGATTCATCCAAAAGAACCCAAAAGTTGGTATTTTCAAAATATTGAGTTTCTTTGACTTTTAAAGCGCAATAAGTTCGTGATGGTTGATTTTAGTGAGAAAGTTTTAATTATCAATCTTTTGGAGAATTCAATTTAACTTTCCTATTCAACTTTTTATTTCGGAAACGATACATAATGGAATGAGGATTGATTAAAAAAACGTTTATAAAACATGCTAATTAAGTGGCTCTATTTGTTTTGCGTTAAGTAATTAGTTTTTTTTCGATAAAATGTTCCAGAAAGAAGTTATATCAAAAAATTAGAAATACCCGACCTTTTGTAGGTTAATTCTCTTTATTTGATGTACTATAAAATTTCCTAAAAAAAAATAAAAACGCAAATTTGAAATTTCGAAAACAAATAAAAAAAATTAAAAACGCAAATTTGAAATTTCGAAAACAAATAAATTTATTAATGATTTGCAATTTCATAATTGTGGCTATTCTAAATTGTGTTTTGTTAAAGAAATAAAATAGAACTACTCTGTAAAATAATTAAAATTATGTGAAATTTTAAACGCGGTACTAAACACTGGTTTGGCAGCTGAACTTCAAAAAAAAAAAAATTATTTCACAATAAATAGGAATGTAAAAACGACTTCGAGTCTTAGAATTGGCAGCATCGAAAAACATGGTCGTTGCGAGTACCAGGTTGATAGACCGTCGCCACTACTTGAACTTGATGACGGTACGAACGTACCGAGGCGCCAATATCGACTCGGATCACTATCTTGTTGGTATGGTCTTCCGAGGGCGGATTGCCTTGCGAAGACGTATTGCATCCGCCGATCAAGTTCGAATCAACACGGCTGCCCTGCGCAATGAAAATGCCAGTAACACCTTTGGTAATGCGTTAGGACTCGCCCTAGAATCGCTTGATTTAGGGAGAGTAATTCCTGGGGCCAGTATGCTGGGCGTAGATGAGAAGGGGACACGCCTTAAGAATACTGTCATTAGTACTGCCAACTCCATCTTAGGCAGCAGTCGTAGAAATCGGAACGACTGGTTTGATGATGAATGCAAGCTAGCGACTGAACGTAAGAATGTTGCGTACCGAGCAATGCAACAATCTCATAGAACGCGGGCACGCGAAGAAGAATATAAAGAGCTCAGCAGAATAGAAAAACGGCTTCACAGACAGAAAAAATCAGCCTGGGAGAAGAACTTAATCTGTGAAATAGAAAAAAGCCGAGAGCGAGGTCCGCACCAGGCGCGGAAGTTCTACCAATTTGTCCGAAACATGACACAGTACACACCACGCTGCACATACTGCAAGGACGGAGAGGGAAATCTGATCACCGATCCACAAAGCATACTGGAGCGATGGGAAGTATACTTTAATGAATTGCTAAATGGTCAACTCACTGCTGAAGTGGAGGCTCCACTGCTTCAAGACGAATACCCTATGTTGCCGTCACCAAGCATAGAAGAGGTTGAGAAGGCTATAGACCGACTAAAGAAAAACAAAGCCCCGGGAGCTTATGGTATACCAGCCGATTTATTTCAACACGGTGGGCCAGCTCTACGTCAGGCAATTCATGATATTATAGTGCACGTGTGGGAGCATGAAGAAATGCCAGAAGACTGGCGAAAAGGTATAATATGCCCCATACATAAGAAAGGAGATGTCACAACGTGCAGCAACTATAGAGGTATCACGTTGTTGAGTACCGCCTATAAGATACTCTCCTCTATCCTACAAGACCGGATAACCCCATACGCTAAAACCATCATCGGACAATATCAGTGTGGTTTCATTCCAGGCAAATCAACAACTGATCAGATCTTTACCCTTAGGCAGGCGATGGAAAAATGTCTAGAATTTAACATCCCAACATACCACCTGTTTATAGACTTTAAGGCCGCCTATGATAGCATAGCCAGGGTAGAACTTTACAAAGCCGTGAGAGAATTCGGCATCCCAAATAAATTGACACGACTATGTAGGTTGACCATGACCAACGTAACAAGCCAAGTAAAAATAGCCGGATTGCTATCCAGACCAATCAACATCTTTAATGGACTCCGACAAGGGGATGGTTTGGCCTGCCTCCTTTTAAACCTGGCGTTGGAGAAAGCAATCCGTGACTCTGGCACGGCAACAAGAGGGACCATCGTCAACAGGTCCAGCCAGATACTGGCTTACGCAGACGACATCGACATCATCGGAAGAACCGAGCAAGCTGTACACGATTCCTTCATCCAGATCGAGCAGGCGGCACAAAATCTGGGGCTGCACATTAGTGAAGGTAAAACAAAGTACATGGTGGCGTCGAATGCGAGAGGAACAGTTGGTCAAACAATCAAGGTAGCGGAGCACGAATTTGAAGTGGTGCAATCCTTTAAATACCTTGGGTCAATAGTAGCAGCCGATAACAATATAGAAGAAGAAATACGAGGGCGGCTTCTCAAATCCAACAGAGCCTACTACAGTCTGTCAAAGCTCTTCAAATCCAGAAATCTCACCATAACTTCAAAACTACTGCTGTACAGGACCATGGTCCTGCCAGTACTCACATATAGATCGTAGACTTGGGTGCTTAGCAAAAGGCACTCTGACCTCTTAGCCGCGTTCGAGAGAAAAGTCTTAAGGAGAATTGTTGGCCCCATATGTGAGGAAGGACGATTCCGGAGACGGTACAATCATGAATTGTACGCAATCTACCTTGAAGCAGATATCGTGACAAAAATTAGGCTCGGTAGACTTCGGTGGGCAGGGCACCTAGCTTGCATGAGCGAAGAGGAACCTGCTCGGAAAAATCTTTGTGGTACATTCTATGGCAGACGACAGCGTGGTAGACCATGCTTGCGCTGGAGAGATGGCGTAGACCAGGACGCCCAGAGCCTTGGGGTGCGCAACTGGATGGCGTCGGCTCGAGACCGGGATAGGTGGAGAGACTTGTTGAAGGAGGCCAGGACCGGACCCCGGTTGTCGAGCCGATGATGATTATGATGAAAAAAAGTATTATTGGGTAATTTAAGTAATTGTTCGTTCATAACGCAGTTATATTAAGCGGAATTCACAAAAACACGAACGGGAAATTCGACGTCAACATAAAAACAAACAAAAAATTAATGCAAATTAAATGAATCCAACAAAACATACGTCACACTGGTTTTTGGTACCTAGCAGAACTTCCAAAATAAAAATAAAAAATCTGTTTCACAGAATAGAAATGTAAAACAGCGGTTAATTATTATTTGTTCGTTAATATTAGAATTATATAAAACACAAACGAAAAATTCGATATTAGTCGAACAAACAAAAATAAATGCGAATGAAAGCAATGGAACAATCAAAACAAACACATTACGCCGACTATCTCTCTCACTTTTTCATAGGCATAGAAAATTATCCACTGGCTAAAATTTTAGCCTGCTCTGAAGTTTATATTCACCACACTAGTGTCATAATTTAGCCAATGGATAAAATTTTAACGCTGTTCGCACATGGCCTTAGTATAGTAAGAGCAATCAGTCAGTAATATATAAATCTTTAGAACTACCTATATACATTATAAATTTACTCTTAACTTTGATAAGCGGTCAACAAACCAACAAACCAATATACAATTTTCAACAAACCAACATACAATTTTCATTCAGCAATCACATCCTTTTTTATCCTCCTATCACCCACCTATATAAACAAACATAGTTAAATGGATGCGTAATATGGCAATGATTTATCTAACAATAACCACACTTCCATTGACCATTCAAATCTCTTCCTCCTTTTTATCCCATATTATACTAAAATATCACGTTCCTTGTTTTCAAAGGATTCTATTGACAACATTTACAATACTTTTCAACCATAACTCATTCAATCCTTAAGGATAAACAATTCCTGCCGACATCTAGCATGATCTTTATAT
This sequence comes from Baccha elongata, assembly GCA_951217065.1. NCBI lineage: Eukaryota > Metazoa > Arthropoda > Insecta > Diptera > Syrphidae > Baccha > Baccha elongata. The sequence continues at coordinate 42,803,124 of OX578274.1, forward strand.
GAAAAATATATTCTCTGTCTTATTTGAAAAAAAAAAATACCCAGAAGTGGTCTCTCTTTACAAAAGGATTAAAAAATAACTCACACTCTTCATCGCCTACAAAACTGTACCGGAATTTAAAAGTAAAGTATATAATGTACGTGTTCATAATAAATGCACTCCTACAATCTTACATAGGATGCGTCATAGAAAATCCGTAACGGTCAATTGGGAAATGTAACGAACTTTTTCCTTTTTTTTTTTTTATTTTTTTAAACAAGGAAATTCTACTGAAGTTTCTTTTATTCCTGTTTCCAGACACAAAAGATAACCGAAATAAATATCCATGGAGACAGCACAAAAAAAAACATAAATTCAAAGGAACATTTATCTTTTTTTTTGGTCCAGAAATAAAATAACAAAAAAAAAAATACAAAACAATTTTCTAGTGACCCTTGCACGTGTTCAAATCGGTTCTAAAACCAAATCGTATAGGAACAGAAAAAATCCATTAAAGTACGGATTGGGATAAAAGAAAACCATTGTCCAGGAAAAAAAATCAATCTTTTTTTTTCTCGGTCCCTATCTCTGTATAGTGCACCTCCTAACTTATAGGACTTCAATCCAAAAATAAGTTGAAAAGGGACCGAAAAATTAAACCCACACAAATGTTGGTCGGTTAACAATTTTCTTTTTGCTTTTATATGATCAAACCGTCGATCATGCCAAAAGAGGTACCTACCTGCTATTTTTATAAAAGGGATGCATTATTATTCAAGAATTCGCTGGAGGCAATTTTTTTTTTTCCTTTTCATGAATTTTTGCTTATCGTCCCATTTGATCACAAAAAGGGATTGAGCAAAGGGATTAAATAATAATAATGTTACCCTTATTCGAATTTCGCAGGTAAACTATTATTAACATCTAGGTGGATTTTTATATACATTTTGATATTTTATTGTGCATCCCCTGAAGGAGTAATAATTATTTTGAAAGCGATATTTGAGACCCAGGAATAGGGAAGCAAAAAAAGGTGAGGTTGGTATTGTTTGATTGATCGACAGTATGAGTGTAATAATAGATCGAAAGCAGTGCCGTACTTTTAAAGATGTGAGCCTGAGGAAATAATATATGGGCCCAATGTTTTTGTTGTTTGTGTTATATTACTCATATAAATTACTGTTATTTGTAATTGTAAGATTGAAAATTGACATTGATGTGAGAAAGGAAATTTTCTTTGGAAGATTACTGATTTTGTGAGGAATATTTTGATGAAAAAATCACTGCACACATTTTTCATGCGAGCTCTTAACAGAAACGATCTAAGTGGCGGTTTTTTGTTTGTTATAGTGCTTTCGCTATTTCTAAGCTAGATAAGCCCCATCTTCTCTCCTCAAGCCCTGCTCTCTCTCAAGAGCGTAATTTACACACAGGAGAATATTTCTTTTATGATCTATTGCAGATAGATCATAAAACCACTGTCTAAATCACTGCATTAGAAGCTCCAACACAAGCGAACATTATTGATCTAAGTGTGGTCAGTCGTTTTCCTGGACAGTTACGTAAAAGAGAAGTAAACCAAATAAAAAAAGGTAAGCACTTGAGATGTTTCTGAATTTATCGGTTTAGCATTTTTTTTGTTAGTTAATAATGCAGCGTCATTGGTTTTCGTTCGAAATTTTATTGGTCCAGGAAGCGTATAATTCTTGCAAAATTTTGATACATTACTCACTTACTTATTTGGTTGGCGGTTCATGTAAGACGCGACGGTTTTACATCCTCCTCGATCCATTTATCTCAATCATCGGAGTTCTATACATGATGGCCGGTTGGTTTTTGAAATGGAGTTGAGGTTAAGTCCTCTTTGTCTCCTCGAAACTGATGGCAACTTGGAGTCGACGACATTTAACTGATGCAATATAGTGATGTGTTTTGGTTTTATTGACTACATTCACATCCTGAAACAGAACACAGAGTTGCCTGAGTTGTATCATTTTCCCTCTTTGCATATAGAAATAAATGGACTGAATATCCGTCGGAAAAATCTCAGTATTCTTAATTCCGTAAATTATTACTGGAAATTCATTTTGTATAAGCGTGAGAAGATTTGAGCCAATTTTTTTCCCCAAACCAAAATAGCAGCCCTTTTGAATTCCATGCGACTTTAGATAGGTGATCAGCGGATAGCTGTTCGCTAAGGTACCTTTACTCTGTGAAGTTTCTTACAACTCCTGGTTAAGGTGTCCAATGTCAATTTATTTTGTAAGACGGTTTGCACTTTCTTTTCGCTAAACAATCCAGCTCACTGCTAAGATCAGGAAAATGATCAGTCATATTCTATAACGTCTGTTCCTTGAAATACATGCTCTTCTAGGATTTCAGGTACGTGCGGTGCTTCAAAGCATACTGCATACGCTGAATTCCGTTATTGGTTCGACTGTCTGGAGAGCGCAAGGTTGCTTTGTAACCTTTACTGGCCAAATTACGAGCTCAGCTAGAGAGTGTCTTAGTTGGAAGTCATTAATGTTTGATGCGTTTTATGAAGGCTGTGCTTACCGACTTGTATCAACAAATTTGGAATCCTTTCCAACTCCTCCTTGATAGCGTCTAGTAAGGCAATCACTTCAGTGGTGGTTCCTCTCAGTTAGCTGGAGACCGACCGACTGCGCCTTCTTCCTGTATATTTTTTAACTTCTTTTCTAATTTAGCTAGAGCCTAATTTGTTTGTGTGCTGCTCTTTTTTTAGTGAGCATTTAGTATACCAATTGGACGACTTGAGCGCCATTTATAGACTTTTTTTCTAATATTGTTCCTGAATGAGGTAGAGGAACTTTGTACGCATACAAATCTAGGGCTACTGATATTTCGATATATATAACCGACTGAAGCGCCCCCTACCTGTATTTTTATTATAACGTCTTTACTATCTGAGCTAGAGCTTTAAAATTTGTGTGTGTGCTGCGTTCTTACTTCTTATAAGTGAGCATTCAGTATAAAAATTGGACGACTGGAGCACCCCCTAAAAGCTTTTTTTCTAGTTGATGTAAAATTTGACCGACTGCAGCACCCCTACATGTGTTTGTTTCTTTCTTTTGTTCATAATCGCCACTGAATCACTTATCGGCTCAAAGTCAATTTCTTTGCTCCTGGCCCGACTCCACAATATACGAATTCGCATTCTAACACATGCTCTGCAACTTTTAGCTATAATTAAGTTCAGGTTTTCAGTGCCCGATCATTCAAAGATAAGAGTCAAAATTAATACTAGTCTATAAGTATTAATTTTGATGTTTTCCAGTCAGTTTGAGATTCCGAATTAACTCATTCTTTTCTTTCCTTCATTCCTGATTCTATCCATCGTTTATCTTCGACTACCTCCTCCTCCTTGTTTATCTTCTCCTAAAAAACCCTTTCAACTCAACAATTCATAAAATTTCATTAAAATGCCTTCTCACTCCAGCATCTAATAAAAAAAAAATGCTTGCGCCCTATGTAGGTCCGCAGATCAACTACGTCCCTGAACAATAAGAAGAAAAAGTGAGTTTTCTTATTTGATTGATTCACAGTGACCTGTCAAGCTGAATTCATAGTTGATTAGTACCATTACCATGCATGAGAAATCGGAGACAAGGGATGCAACTCAGACACTTTCTGAAGGTTTCACTATATTATTATTATTTATCCAAATGCATCTCCTCCTTTTGTTGTCAAGTGGATGGATTATGCGTCATTTTTTTCCTAAATGCAACTTCTTTAGCGTCGATTTGTTTTTTTTTTTTATTTTCTTAGACTGGGGTTATGTTTACTTATGGAACTTGATGTTATGTTAAAACCAAACACTATGTATAAGGTATACTGCTTCAACATGTAAATTATGTGGATATACGGGTATATTTTATTCACTTTTACCACTTGTTTGTGTGTGTTCCTTTTAGTTTTATGTTTATCTTTAAACATAGCAAAAATAAAAAAAAGGACGCTATAAGCTATAAACAAATACAGATAATTTTATAGTGTAAACATTCGTTAGCGCATTCAAGTATCTGATGGATAGAATTCTTTAGTCGGTATACTATTCAATTCATGACGTGTTTTATTCTTTATCGTTATGTGTTTCGAATGTGTTTGTTGACCTTGAAAGCAACCTGTACGTGCTATGAATATAAAATATTCTTAATGGAAATGCAACAGGTAGGTATCCGTCGAAAATATAGGAAATGTTAAGATTATCTTTTTGTACTTCTTTGGTAGAAAAAGGTAAAAGGACTTTAATATTTGCATACATTGGAGTTTTAAAAGGTTTATTTATATGCGAAAATGGAATTCAACAGTCAAGAGATTATTTAGACATTTTAAAATTATTTTATGAGTTCCTACAACAAAAGATAATAAAACTACGATAGGATGGTAGGTATAGTTGCTAAAAGAATCCAGAAAAACAATTCAAAGAAATAGTTACTAAGGTGGGGGAATGATTATTCTTTTATTTCGTCACACTAAAACGCCCTTCTTAAACGCTTAATCGGATTACGGTTGCATTAAAAACTGACCACTGGTCCGCAGCTTATAGTTGACCGCCTCCAATTTGACTCCCTTCAAAATAATAAATTGACTTTCGCATGGAATTCAATGCGATTAACAATGCCACACAGTTGCAATCTATCAGTCCTTCTTGTTCCCTTATCAATATAAAATAATCTTTTGTAAAAAAATATTTCCGCTTCATTTATAATAAATAAAAAAAACATTGAAAAATTGTCCTGATTCTTTTGGCAACGCCTTTCAATGGACCTTACGTTCAAAAACACAATTCACATAGACAGTTTTCTTACAGATTAAAAAATTGATTATGTCATAGATAGTCTGCGTGATCCCTTTTGTACCTGTTGCAATTCTATTTGAACAGGATCTTATAGGAAGAACCATACAAAAAAAAAATAAAGAAAATATTCAGACCGGATAAAATTTCACGATGATTCCCTTGTCATCCATGAAGATTAAGAATTTTTCATTCGACCACACAAAAAAAAAAGATATTTTATAGATCAGTCCTTTTTATTTGGTCTTCCTGTAGGTCTATTATGTAATTAATTTATTTTCCTGATTGTGATTAGTTTGTTTGTAAGAGAGATTCGCTGTTTGGGAGGGCTGAGATAAATATCGATAGACAGACTCAAAAGGGTACTAACATCCTATCATATCTATGTTTACCGTTTTTATGTACTATCTATCTCATGTTCTCGGAAAATAAGATAAATAGGTGATTCTATTAGTGATTTATAAAAAAAAAATCGGGGAAGTAAAAGAGTGAAAATTCTTCTATTATGCCTTTGCAATAAATTTGCTGCTTTGATTTTCAGGAGACGCTGGCTGGATATCAAAAGAAAAAACCTGTTTTAAATTATTAAAATTAATTTTAGCTGAACCGCAATATAATATACGTAAGTAGTCATTAAAATTAGGTTTTCTGCAATATTTGCATCGGTATAAAATAACAAAACAAAAAAAAAAACAATAAAAACAAAGCTTTAAAAACAGATTAATTATAGCTAAACGCCAAATAAAAATTGCGATATGAAAAATGCGAAATGAAATTCTCGCGAAACAAATACAGAATGTTTAGTACCTATAAGGTGCACCATAAAGCAAGAACGTGAAGGTTGGGTTAAGACATGAAAAACGGGGGGTCTATTTTCACCCGATTAGGTGGGAGGAGCAATTTTCTAAAAAAAACTGACTTAAATCAGAAAAAAAAAATTATTTAAAACAATAGTAGGTTTTACTAAAGCCATGTTATACCTTTTTAAATTTGAAAAAAAAATCAAACTAAAGTTTTTTCAAAATTTTATTTAGTTAACTGTGATTTTTGTTTCTAAAATTAAATGCTCTTGTTAATTTCATTAACAAAATTAAAACATTAATTTTTTTTCAAACAACTTTTTTTTAAATATTTTTATAAAAAAATTTGAGGGTATGCTTATTTAAGCAAATTAATAATATTCATGCGGAATCAAGATTAAAAAAAAAAAATTGCACGACTGGGTCGCACGAACATGTAGCAAACTATGGACTTAAAAAAATGTATTTATTAAATTCTGAAGAAAGTTCGAAAAATATCAAAAAATGATATGATATGATTCTGAAAAAAAAAACTAACCTCCCACATAAAATTTTATCGAAATTGATCGTATTTCGAAAATTTCAAAAATTCCTTTTTTTAAAATTTTTTTGCAATTTTATTTCAGTTTAGTAGTGGTTTTTGAATATTAAATTGCGTTAAAATGGGTTAAGCCGTTCAGAAGATAGTCGGAGTAATAAAAAACGGTTCTATGGGAGGTACCGTTAATAAGCTGATTCTGAAAAAAAAATTTAGATGATGGACATCACCATTGGCAACAAATAACTCATATAAAATTTTATCGAAATTGATCGTATTTTTTTCGAGAAAAATAGAATTATCGGTTACGCTTATATGATAGGTACCATTATTTTTATGTCAAAAATAAAAAAACGTCCGGGGATATTTCACTAAGAATAATTTATGCCAAGTTTGAAGAAAATCGGCCTAACCGTTTAGGCTGCAGGTGTCGATACATCCCGACAGACAGATAGATATAATTGTCGGACCTACTATTTTCGTCTTCTCTATCATCGTAATGTCTTGTTTGATTGTTCTCTCAAAACTTTTTTTCTTACGAATGCATAACTTGCCTTATATAGTACCTATATAGAGCAAGTAAAAATCATCAAATCATTTTCAAAATATTAAGTTTTGCGAAAAAAGCCATCCTCAGCCGCGTTTTTTTGTATTTGAAATATGGTACTACTGAACTGTCAGGCAGAATTAAATGAAACAATTCGTAAAAGAAATATTTTCACATATTGAACTAAAACGGAAAATGTAGGAGAAAATGTGCGATTCACAGATCGAAATAGTTGAATTTTATAACATAATCATGTTATAATTAATGGCAAATTGGCATTCTTATACCTGACGTGATTTTAATTTTGTTATTTTGCAGCAACAAAAATGAAAACAAAAGCAAATATTTTGCACCATATGTAATGAATTCAATCGAGGGTACAATCTTTTTAAATTCCATTGCAGATTCTGGAGAACAGCTTTTTATTGTTCCATATTGAGTGGAACCAAAAATTAAGCATATACTAACAAAAACATATTAACGATTTATGGATTTGCGATGACGTTGACTCAAGATAAGATTCTAACGGATGTTTATGTTTCAAACTACAAAATGTCAGATATAAATGCCTCTGATGGCAAATAGCACTAAATACTCTGCAAATGTCCAAATTGAATTTGTAAGGGCCTGTTGAAGAATTTTAGTTATAATATTTGCACATTTAGCTCTAAAATTCTGTCAAACATTTCATGCTTCCTAATGACAGCTAGCTCGCACTGAATATTCCGCAAATGTCAAAATTGTATTTGTACATATCTGTCAAACTATAGAAAGTTTCAAAAATATATTTTTCTTATGACAGTTCGTACTGAATATTTTGCAAATGTCAGAATTGGATTTGTAAGAAAATTTGAAAAAAGTAAGTGTCAAAGCTATAATTTTCTGATGACGGTTCACACTGGAGTGCTTAGCAAATGTCAAAATTTAATTCGAAAGTGACAAAGCGTGAATCTGAACAAAATCTTAAAACAAAAAAGAACTTAAATTTCATGTTTGACAAGATACTTTTTACTTATTTTACTCTAAGAAATTTGAAAAATGCAACAAGAGCACATTTTTTGATAGAAATGGCAGACGTAATGTCCTCCTATGTATAAATTTTCGAAAAAGCTTTTCTTAAAAAAAAAAATTCTGTTTCGAGATTTGGGTATGTTTTTGGGCAATCGAACATAAAACAAGATCACACTTTAAAAGCCACTACAACTTTACGAACATACCTCTCTATGACGATGTTCACATTGGACGTACTCACCCGACGTATTTTGACGTCTATATGTTTTGTTCCCTTCACACTTCGTTGTAAGAAAGGGACGGGGTTTTGCGTCCAGATTTTAGATTTTTTTAAATTCTCATGGATGCATTTTGACATTTGCTATTCTGACATTCTGACATTTGTTATTTATTATTTCTTCGCTTTTCGTACCAATATTTTGAAAGTTTTCACAAAATTCTGTCACTTTTGATTGGAAATTTCAATTTAACATGAGCATATAAAGAAAAATTTTCATTTCAAATATTTAGTTTTTTTGTTTCGTGTGATTTCGTGCATCTATTGTGTTCACACTACTTTGTGTGTGAACACGGTGGATTGGACGTACGTCAAAATGCATCGGATGAGAATTTCCAATGTGAACATCGTCTATAGAGATACATACATTTATCATTCGTACCAACAATATCAAAAATTTATATCGATACTCGAATGAAAGTCGAAAATCTATCTGCAGTGAGATTTGACTTCTTCTTTTATCGGTAGTGATCTAGGCAGTGAGACTTTTATATGGAAACTCCTACTTCCACTTATTATCCAAAAAAAAATACTGGTATTGTCAGCATAATCTCACCAAAGAAGCCTTAAATTTTAATTTTTGAATGCGGAAACGTAAATGATTTAACGGACAGTAAATCATTTACCTTATACGTTGTTCACACAAAATAGTCTATAAGGGTGTAAAGTCTTAAGATCTTATACTATAGCACCGATTGACTTGTCTTCTACTTGGAACCATCTTATCTCTGAATTATTTGCAGTGACAACTCGCTTTGTTTACAAAACTTAAAGTCGGGCATGATGAGCTACATTGCTAACAATGGTGGTTGATTTTCATCATGTACATCAGTACATTTTATCACTTCAATGTGCAAAAGTTGTTAAGGATAGTATCGGCTCTTTGCATTCTAATCTAACAGAATGCACTAAAAATTATATCGGAAAAATTTATCAAAAAGATATTTTCTAAACAAAAAACGTATATGTATATAAATAAAAAAATAAGTAAAAGTATATATTTGTAATTCTAAGCACGTTCCAAATGAAAAACTATCTTATTATCTTCAAGAAAAAAATCACCCACAATTTCTTTATTTGGTAAAAATATCACGTCCCATTCTATTCAAAGGTTACATCATTTTAGTTTTCTTTCTTATTGGCAGATCCTTTTTTAAATCTCAACAAATAACGTGTTTTAACATGTTATGGTGCAATTTTCCACCTTCCATTCAAGATACAAGTCATCGGTACAGTCAACACTTTGTCACCCAATAAGACTACAATACCTCAATAGATTGTCAATTGCAATACTTTGCTTGCAGTTGACAATGGATTAGAAATGCCGGTACAAATATCGATCTTATTATGGTCATTAAATAATGAAATTGGACGTGAGAAATTGAAAGTCATGAGATTTTTCGGTTAAGGATTTTCCCAGGATAGGTATTGCTTCCTTATTTTTAAAAGAAGAAGAAGAAAAAGAAAGGAAAAAATCAATTGGTATAGGTTTAGAGGAAGTGTGACAATAATTGTTGTGTAATATCGAAACTATTGTTGAAATGCTGGTACCATCCATAAGATACAAATGCAGGTATAATCACTCTTTTTATATTATTATCACACGTTAATTGAACTAACGTGATTCAGATGATATTCTAAAATGATATAGGCAACCCGATATTCACTGTGATGATCATCTTTAGAAATATTTTCTTAATGTTACCTGATGTTGATTTCATGCTTAACTCATTAACGGCTCTTTGTTGAGATGTTGACTGTAGATAATTTTACGGTTTGATATTATTTATTCAAAAAAAAAACTTCACCGTTAAAAAAAAATCATGCCTACAAGCATGTTAACATGGAAAAGGGCAAAGCTTAAATCGTTTAGATTAATCAATGAACGTTGAATGACAAAAATGAAGTTTGTTTTAGGGTTTTATAATAACCATGCTATAGGCTACCTCATTAATTTTATGGGATACAACTTGGGATGTTTAAGACGTTCATCTGACACTAATATATTTTCATTAATTTTTATTTGTTTGCTTACTAAATCAGCAGGTTGTTTTTTTTTTTTTTTGAATGAGAAGTCATTTTATTATTGTATTTGTTTTAAGAAATATGTATTTATGTGTTTCATTCAGAAATCCGACTGTGTGCGTGTGCAGGTTGTTTAGTGTAGTTAAATATAACCTCGTAATCTAAGCCAAGATACTTGTTTTTTTTTTCTAGGGATCTCCTTTTTGCATCTAGTTTAATTTTTTGTTGAATATAGGATTATTGACTTATAATTTGACGTTTTTTTTTACTTTCATACCTACTTTTTTTGGCCCTCATAAATTCGTCCTGCAGATGTCTAGGTTAAAATCCAGCTTAAACAAAAAACTAACTTGTTGTTCAGGGACGCCCTCTTGTTAGAATACATCTTATCTAAGGGCCAAGTTATAGCTATCAGTAAAAACCATCCGTAAATGATGAAACGAATGAAAACTGAAGTTTTTTACGTATGAGCGTTTATAGCAATCAGTAAAAATATGTCAGTAAAAAGGCTATCCTACCTATAGAACTGATTTTCCGGATGCAAACTGCTTCAGTAAAATTTTTCCTGATGTGGTGGAACGGTAAAAAATTGGAACGCACATCATTGGAACGATTTGTTTCATTTTGTCGGCAATGACAGTCAGCTGATACGTAAAATCAATTTTCATCAGTAAAATAAATAAATAACTTTTTTCCGCAAAAATATATACTTAAATACAGATTTTCTTTTAAAAAAAATTATTTTGTGTTATTCGTCATCGATTTACATCTTTATTTTGTGTCAAATAATATGCAAACATACAAAAAAAAGCAAAAGAAATTTTTTACTGATGCGTTTTACTGATAGCTATAACTGGCCCCTAAGCGATTTGGATTTGGCGGTAATAAGCTGCAGTCAAGTATGAGTCTATGGATCCAGTCATAGACTCATCTAGTATGTGATAGTTTCAAATGAGTTTGGTGTTAGTTTATTTTGTGCACGACTGTATTTTTTTGATTCCGATCGATTCGTGTCACTCCTGATGCCATATATGCAAATGATATTCATCTTAATTTGCTCACACACTTTCTTATGATTGTGCAATTTAGTGAATTTTATATGTGATCAACAACTGCAGCAGAACTATATAAGAAATCAATAGCTGAAGAACTCTGCTTTCAGTTGTATGGTAGCCAGGAGAAGGCAGTTTTTTCATCCATTATGCCATAAAACCCCTTCCCATATTGAAACCACAAGTTTCTACGTTTAAATCGGTTAATTATTTTCAAAAGAATTTTGTTATCATTAATCCGTACATGTACATAAAACCGGTAAATTAACTATCCAGTATTTGCTCTTAGATGAATTTTTTTATATGTTGTATACAGGGTGAGTCATGAGCAATGCGACAAAATGCTAGGGCGTGTAGGTTGCGTTGAGACAAGAAAAAAATCGTATGGGAGGGGGGGGTCTATTCCCCTCCGTTTAGCCGGGAGGGGCAATTTTCGAAAAAACTGACTTAAAATGGGAAACAAATTATTTAAAATCAACGGCTTCATTCACAATGCTGTGCGATACGTTTTTGAAAAGCCAATAACTTTTTCTTTCATTCTGTGTTTAAATAAATCTATTCTAAGAAATAGTTTTTGAAATATTAATTTTCAAAGTCAAAATTTTGAAAAAAAAAATTGAAAACAAATTTCAAATTCATTTTTTTCAAAATTTTACGTAATTAAGTGCTAATTTTAATTTCAAAATTCAATGCTGTTATTAATTTTTAAGTCTTAATAAGAAAACCGGATGCATAAATTTTATGTCGTTCTCAAGAAATTAAAAAAAAACCAAAACCACCTTTTTCTAAGAAAAACATTTATTTTTATTGTAACGAAGCAATTTAAGAAGCATTAATCTTAGTTTTTTTAGTTTTTTTTATTCCTTTTATTTTTACTATGTTTTTTATTGGAAGTACTTATAAAAAATTCCCGATATGATCTCCATTGTTTAGAAGGCATAGATTATATCTCCTTGTAATGGCTTCACATAAGTTTATGCTTGACAAATTTTCCTGCAATTTGACTCCAGCGACTTCAATTCGTTCCTTCAGTTGTTCCAATGATACTATTTCCACTTCGTAAACATAATTCTTCATAAATCCCCATGCATAGAAATCTAGGGGAGTTAAATCTGGTGACCTAGGCGGCCATTCCGTGGGGCCCCTTCTTCCGATCCAACGGTCACTAAAATGATCATCCAGCCAGTTTCTCACCTGTAAGCTGTAGTGTGCTGGAGCACCATCTTGTTGGTAGATTAAAGTATCTGCTATAACCAATGGAACGCTGTCTAATAAATCGGGTAAAAGGTCTCGTAGGAATTGCAGGTATGATTCTCCATTAATAATGGAATTCAAAAACCGGGGCCCGATCACAGTGTTTCCAACAATACCAAGCCAAACATTACAACTAAAGCGGTGTTGTGATTTGTTTTGTTTTTTTTTGTATGGATTGGCACTACTCCAATAATGTAAATTGTGGAAGTTAGTAACCCCATCCCTAGTAAACTGTGCTTCATCCGTCCAGAATATTCTTCTAAAATAGTTTTGTTCGGTTTCATTTCTAAGTAGTAATGTTCTACAAAATTCGGTTCTCAATAACTTGTCGTTTGAGGTGAGTTCCTGAACAGGCGTAAAGTGGTACGGGTGTAAATTTTCCGCCCAAAGTACTCGACATGCTCTAGATTGGGACACTCCAAGCAAAGTGGATATCCTTCTTGTACTGACGGAGGGATTATTTCGGACTAAATCCAGAATTCTTTCATCTAAGATTCTTGACTCATCAGAAACTGGCCTTTCGCTTCTTCGATGCTCCAGCACTCCATGATCTCTTAGACGTCGGTGGAAACATGCTATGATGGGGACACCTCCTATCGGGATATCTTTCAGCGTACAGTCTTTCGGCTTCACGACTTCGACCATTAGCTAAACCGTAGCAGAAATGCATGTCCGTTAATTCTTCTCGGGTGTATGAGCTTGACATTGTTACGTGTTAATGAGTTAATATTCAAATTTGAAATAATTACTTAGCAAAACTGCAATGCCTTTTATTTATCTTGCGTTGCAATTTTCTTTTTTTTTCATTAAAAAAATGCGGTTTTATTGTCCCTACTGTCCCCATAACAGGTAGAACCCATGGGCTGCGGGCAGGCCAAGGCAAAAATATTGACAGGTCAGTTTTCAGAAGTTATCAATGAAAATAATATTAATCCAGGGTTATTCCAATACTATTTAATTTTATTACGTTCTCATAAAACTCCAATTAAAAAAAAAGTAAAAAAACTAAGATTAATGCTAAATAAATAAATAAATTGCTTCGTTACAATAAAAATGGTGGTTTTGGTTTTTTTTTAATTTCTTGGGAACGACATAAAATTTTTGCATCCGGTTTTCTTATTTAGACTTAAAATTAATAACAGCATTGAATTTTGAAATTAAAATTAGCACTTAATTACGTAAAATTTTGAAAAAAATGAATTTGAAATTTGTTTTCAATTTTTTTTTTCAAAATTTTGACTTTGAAAATTAATATTTCAAAAACTATTTCTTAGAATAGATTTATTTAAACACAGAATGAAAGAAAAAGTTATTGGCTTTTCAAAAACGTATCGCACAGCATTGTGAATGAAGCCGTTGATTTTAAATAATTTTTTTCCCATTTTAAGTCAGTTTTTTCGAAAATTGCCCCTCCCGGCTAAACGGAGGGGAATAGACCCCCCCCTCCTATACGATTTTTTTCTTGTCTCAACGCAACCTACACGCCCTAGCATTTTGTCGCATTGCTCATGACTCACCCTGTAGAGGGGTGCCTCATCTTATAAAAACAAAAATTTTCAAAATCATGATCCGCGTCTCGATCCGCGTACTAAGCGCCGCCATTTTCAAAAGACTTTTAACCAAATTATCACGAAAACCGTTAGTCTGACAAAAAAACTTGCCCAAAACAAATTTGTAGAAAATCGACACCTGCAGTCTAAACCGTTGGGCCGATTTTCTTCAAACTTGGCATAAACTATTCTTAGTGAAATAACCCCAGAAGTTTTTTTTATTTTTGACCTAGCATAAAAATAAAGGTACCTACTACCTACCATATAAACGTAAACGATAATTCTTTTTTTCTAAAAAAAAAAATACGATTAATTTTGATAAAATTTTATATCACTGATTTGTTGCCAACGGTGAGTCCACCATCTAAAATTTTTTTTCAGAATCGTACCTGCAATAGAAACATTTTTTATTACTCTTACTATCTTTTGAACGCCTTCACCGATTTTTACGAAATTAAATATTAAAAAACTACTACTAAACCGAAATAAAACTGCAATAAAAAATTGAAAAAAAGTTTTTTTTTCAAAACCGATAATTTCAATTTTCTCGAAAAAATACAAATACAATTTTGATAAAATTTTATATGAGTGATTTTTTGCCAATGGTGATGTTACTTCACCGATTTTAACGAAATTTAAGATTCAAAAACTACTGCTAAACTGAAATGAAACTGCAAAAAAAATTTGAAAAAAAGTAATTTTTGAAAAAGTTTTTTTTTTTTGTCAAAACCGATAATTCCAATTTTCTCGAAAAAAAATACGATCAATTTCGATGAAATTTTACATGAGTGATTTGTTACCAATGGTGATGTCTTTCGTCTAATTTTTTTTTTGAGAATCAGCTTATACGGTACCTGCCATAGAACCGCTTTTTATTAATCCGACTATCTTTTGAACGAGACCGATTGTAACGAAATTTAATATTCAAAAACAACTGCTAAACTGAAAAAAAATTGCAAAAAAAAAAATTGAAAAAAAGTAATTTTGGAATAAGTTGTTTTTTTTTACCAAAACCGATAAATCTAAATTTCTCGAATAAAATACTATAAACTTTGATAAAATTTTCAATAATTATATTTTTACCGAAAACTATATCTTTCATAATAAACCTTTTTTATTCCATACATTTGTTTAGAAAACATTTTTTTAACAGACAAATATTTCAAAATATAAAATACTGAAAATCTTTTCTTTATAAAAAAAGGTGGTCAAATTAATTTTCCAGTCGTAAACACGAGAGTAACTTGCCCCAAGAGCAAGTTTGTGCGATAAAGTCATGGCATTTATTTATTTTATTTTTATTTTTTTATTTGGTATTTTTTTGAACAGAAATTGATACAGGATTTCATAGTGTTACTTACGAACAAACGGTGAACTTTCAACGCCTTCTTTGTATCCTTATACTGGAAAAAGGCCAGGCGGCGGCAGAGACAAGATTAAAGTTTCATAATGCAACAGAATACCCATCCAACTTTATGATTGGATATGGTTTGTTAGTCTTTTAGGAGTAACAAAACAAAATAGCGCGAAGGTATTGAAAAACTCGTTTTCTCAAATCACTTAAGAATGGCTTATCGGCAGGCAAACAAATTATTAAAACCTTTTCGATATAGGAAATATGATTTTATTTTTTTTCATACTTATTTTTTAACGCCATGCCTCCCGCCTTTTTTTTAGATATATATTCCTGAAAGACTAAGGAACCATTATTCAATCATAAAATTGGATAGGTATTCTGTTGTATTCTGCTGACTAGCCTAAAAACGCTTCACATCTATACTTGGCTGGTGGACATTTCTTTCTGGTTTCGTGCCTATATTGGAAAGTAAAGCATAAAGCAAAGTTCCTGTTGCCACAATTTTTATATCCTCCAAAAGAAGTTGGTCTTGAGATTTGGTAATAAACTTCTGTGAATAAATATCTAGAACATTTTTTCTTCTCTGCGCAGTTTTATTAAAGAATGTTGCGGTTTGATTCATGCTTTCATGTCGTGGTTCTTGCAGCCGATTAAGATACATATATACAATTTGAATCTTCAAACTCACTTTATATTCCTATACTAACGATTTTATCATATTTTTTTATTTTTTATATTTTCAGATAACTACCGTGAATTTTCGTTCAGAATTTTTAAAAAATACATCCATAGTTTCGAAAATAATTAATAAACTTATTTCACATTTCGAGGTTACTTGCTATATTTTCTCACGATATTTTGGGAAAATCTATTCCATACGAAGAGAGAATTTTCGTACAAAATTACGTTCTCATTTGGATATTGTTAAAATTTTGTTTACCATACCACTTAAATACATTCCGACAAAGGGAAGCATTTTGAACCTTCTCGGTAAATTACTGTAATATCCTTGATCTTTGAAAAGAAAAGAGCAAAGTGCATCTATTGTAAATAATTTCTTCTTAAATACAAATCAGGTACAAAACATTATTTTCTTTTCAAAACACTTGTGCAAGAAAATATCCAAAATTCCTACCTATCGAAGATCTTGAATGAGAAGGTAGAAAAATGAACGCGAAGACCATGTTACGACACGTTCTTTTTAGTCCCAGAAATAATATTGCACGTGTTTTTCAAATAGAAAAACAAGTGAAGAAAGAATATTATTGGTGTGCCTATTGTCAATAGTTTTTGTATTTGAAAAAGAAACGTGCTGTTTGTACCAAACATATAGATTCTTTAAACATTATTGTTGGCATTACATTTTATATTTTCTGAAAGGAATACCTGCGAAGGATGAGATATATACCTAATCCTCAACGAAACATGTCTAAACATGTACGTGCGTTTGGAAGTCCTTATTCGATCTTCAACAAATTACTTGATGATATCATCAATCCTTTAAAAAAAACCTTACGTCCCCTTTCCCAAACCGCACTTTTTGTATCTTTTTTGGTAAGATCTTGAAGTTCATATACCGAAGTGAATATATCCTATTATCCTTGAAGGCAAAAGAACATGATCGAACAAAATGGCAATTTTTTTTTCTACCCCTTATGAAACAAATCAACAAGTATGTAATTGCATCCTTTCGTGACTTTTAGACTTATCAAATAACACGAGAAGAGATGATGTTTTTCAGATACTTTTTTTTTCTTTGCAAAAAAATGTCCAAATCTTCAGTCTCCTCCAAGGCGATGGCAATGTAGATATGGGCGTCTTAACAGTGAGTGAGTCAACATGTATATGTAAGTATTTTCTTTGAACCCAAATTAAAAACAGGGCACAACCAAAGGCAGTCCATTAAAAATTCTTTAACTATCTGCAACTCAAGCAATAAACATGAACAAGACCTCCAAAGAAACGGGGAGCGGTTGCTTCCTTTTTTTATTTATTTATTTATTTTTATTTTTAAGACCGGCAAACACAATAACTTGCTCAGAACTGGTTCAATTCCTAACCTACGGCAGTTTTGTTTTTGTATATATATGTAATATCTTTTTCAAGACGAGATTGCTTTCGTTATTGCAGTAGCACTATCCCAGCTACATTAGGTATATAATATGCTCTGCGTTATGCTCCAACTTTGACCGTTGATGTTGTTGGATGCCGAGAATGCCGCGAAGCTTATAAGGTATATGTATGTGCTGTGCATTGTGCACATACAATATATTCCAGAGATACATAAAAGACTTTGATTCTTTTGAATTTTGTTTTGGTCACTCTTCTCTGGGTTGATTATACAGTCAAACTTCTTGATAACGAACCTTCTTCAAGGGGGCCAAATGGTGACTTAATTTATTTGTGGATTGAGAAGAAAAATTAACACGAGATTGAAAGATTTATTTTCGAGAATGGTGATTTCAGTGTCTTTGATTTGTTCCGTTTTTAAAGCTAAATTTTTAGCAGGAAGATTCAAGGGAGTCGTAAATCTACATATTGCGCTCGCCGATAGAGATGTTGAAGTTGAAAGAAGGAAGACAGACAAGAACAAATTGAAAGTGAGAAAAAAGAACCCTTATTGGATTGTATTACCAACAGTTGATCAACTAAATTGTTGATGTATTATAGATTGTGAAAGGTTTGTGCTGCCTGAGCTCTGAGAGAACTTTTGGTAGCTAGATATATGTCGTCAAAATGATCAAAGAAATACTCTCAAGAGTACCTAACTAATACTTTTCCTGATTTGAGAGAGGTTGGCGCATTAACATAAAAAGTGAGTATAATTTGGACTAGACACATATATCGTTGAGGGCTTCAACGATTTTGAAGATATCCAAAAAATACTGAAAAAAAAACACATGCAAGATTTTTTTTTTTTTTTAAACAAACGCAAAAAACGATTTTCAACATAAACATTCTATTGAACGGCTTAATAGATTTAAACCCAAAGATTTTTTTAGAAGGAGTGGAATGATTTGATCAAATCTTTATTTTAAAATTTTATAATTTTTTTTTCAAATTTAATATTTAGAAAATGCATATGAAAGCATATGCACAGCCCTTATAACAAAAACCACATTTTTAACATTTTTGTCTGTCTGTCTGTCTGTTTGTTTGTCCAGGCTAATCTCGAGAACGGGTGGATCGATTTTGACGGGACTTTCACTTGAAGATAGATAATGCTGTAGCGCGGAACTTAGGCTATTTCATTTACTCCCTAGATGACGGGATTCGCCACTTACATGTAACTGATGTTGTAGGGAGTGACTTAAGTTATTTTAATTACCCTCTAGATGGCACTGGGGATTTATAGATGGCACTCGGGTAACCTTTTTTTTCTAGAAAAATCGTTTTTATGCCCGGTCAGAAACTATGCTTGACAGATTTTGACGGGACTTGCCACTTACAGATAGATAATGTTGTAGGGAGTGATTAAAGTTATTTTAATTACCCTTTATATGGCACTGGTTATCCCTAGAAGGCGCTCGGGTCGCTTTTTTCTCATATTTTTGTATATGAACCGATCAGAAACTACTGTCCCAATTTAGCGGGACTTTCACTGACAAATAGCTGTTGTTGTAGGAAGTAACTTATGAAGTAAATTATCGCAAAGATGGTGTTTGGGTAGCTTTTTTAAAAACTCTTATATATGAGCTAAAAAGCTTTTGGAAAAATGTTGGACGAACAGGAATATCTTATTCTTTCAAAATCAATGTTTTCTCTCTATTTTTTCTGCGGCAGCAACGCACCGGGTAACAGCTAGTCTACACATATGTATAATAGTCATCATAAAAAATTAAAAGGGTTTTGATTTTTCGTCAAACAAATGCACTCATACAGACTTATTTTTACAAACACTGTAGTACAGATTGATGTCACATGACTGGCCGTGTAAAGGTCGCTTAATAACTATTTTATCGAAAATAAAATTTTGTGTATACACAAATCTTTGATTTGATTTTTTTTCTAGAATTGGTAACACTGATAGAGAATCATTTACCTATAATTGGATATTTTAATATTTACTTACAATATAACAAAATTCACATACAAATCATTTCGCAACAAGTGGTTTTGTTATAGAGGAGTTTGACTGTAGCAATGTTTGTCATAAAAAACATGAAAAAAAAATTAAAATGACATTGGTACAGCATACAAAAAAGGGTCTTAAAATCTTAACGTTGATATTCTTTGCGGAACCGGTTGATGGCCAAAAAAAAAATAAATCCTCAATACCGGTCTCCCCACATTATGTTTGTGCTGTATGTGCATGTTCTCCATTTAGATAGAAAAAAAAACGTATTGGATGCTGTTGAGATTTTCTTTTTATTTTTTATCTTATTCCTTTTCACAACTTCAGATACTTACATCTTTTTTTTTTTTTATTTGGTCACACTGGTTATGTAGCGCAAATACGCGAAGATTTGCGCGGCAATAAAGTGACTCTACTATACAGTGGCTGTGGATATATAAAAAAAAACGAATCTGTGAAATTGCAAAAACGTTTGATTACAATTCTGATGGCAAACCGAAGAAGATCTGTGATGTGAACTAGCAACAGGTGCAACAAGTTCTAAGAAATCATTGTATTAGCCGGCAATTTCAGGAGACTCTCGGGCAGAAGAAGATGCGCGAAATCTATGATGCGAGACAACGCGCCGCGTATGTAAGCTGACGTAAGATGAATGTTGGCTTGGTGATCTTTGGTCACGCAGATGGGATGGATGTGCGGAATGAAATTGAACTCATCTAGGTGAGAGATTTGCAGCATCTACCTATTTGCCGTTGAAATGAAGGTCATCGATGGGGCTATAAGTGTGTAATGTGCACAGAGCTTCTTTATAAGTGCTTTGAGGCTACCGAGTGAAAAAAAAAATTACAATGACGAAAATTGGATACAAAGAAGAAATCACGATAATTTCGACAACTTTTATGATAACATGGAATTTTTAAAATTTATATTACGTCAATATGTTTAGTTCTTTATTTCTAATTTAGCAATAATTGTATTCGCTAATCATTTTGAACTTAAGTATTCAGAGGATTCAAATATACATAGATATATGTACTTATAGGTTAAAAAGAGAGAGAGAGTTAAAAAGAGAGACTTCAATGTGCTACTGTAGGTATGATGTAAAGTATACAATTATTTTAAACATAAGAAATCAAACAAGGTATAGTAAGCAGCAGTTAAGTGTTTCAGCATTACCTAAGCGTTATAACAACTTTTTATGTGATTTCTCTTCTTCGCCTATTTCTGTAAGCCCTAAACAATTAATATCAAAATTTGGGTCTTCAGACCAACGATCATTTGTTCTCCAGTTTTGTATGGTTTTTCTAATAAATTGTTTCGTTGGTCGTACCGCTGACTATGATGCTACAAAATTAAATCATGTGTAAATTCAAGCGATTTCTCCTAACACGCCAATCACAACCGCGATTAATATATATCTTGATGAAGTTATTATGTACATAAAACCACACTTGATGGTTTTCTAGCTCTACTGTAAAGTAGCTGAATGCTCCTTAGTCTAAAGCCATCGGCGCAAAATTTTAAACGATATAGCATAGCATCATACTAAAACATATTTAGCATCATACTAGATTAAAAAACTAACCTAATGTGATGCTAAATATGTTCTAGTATGATGCTAACTCATATAATTTGCGTCATTATGTTTAGTGTCACTTCTTTCATTCACATTCATATTAAGTCAATATTTCATAGTGATTAATTAATTATTTTGCAAATTAATTATTTCTTAATTAAATTTCTGCAAGGTTACCAAAAAGCCAAAACGAATCACCCTATTGTCAATTTTGGATTTCATATTTATGAAGTTAACAAATGAAGCAAAAAAGACAAGCGGTGCAGGGTTATACTAACACAGGAAGGAATTTCACTTTTTTTTTAAAGTAAATTCCTACCAAGGCTAAGGACTAGTTTCATCTGAAAATGATAATGTAAAGTTAGTAAAAAGGCTCCCGGAAATTAATTCATAACTTTTTTATTAATAAGTCAGAAAATTTTCAGATTTAAAATTGAAAAAAAGCAGTCTTAATTTGGAAAGTAAGCCTGAAATATTGTTAGCGACAGGAAAATTCCTATCGTGCAAATAGATAATGTTTTATCCATCGTTAATATCTGGACAAAAAAACTGCGGTCTGGCATAAGCCCGCAAAAGACAGAGCTGGTTCCCTTCACTAACAAAAGAAAAATATCAGCATTTAGAATACCATCAATTAAAGGATCTCCAATGAGATTCTCTGATCTGCCAAATACCTTGGGGTGATCTTTAGACAGATAACTCAATTGGAGCCTCAACACAAAGAATAGCAGAGCTAAGAAAGCAATGATAGTTTTTATGCTTGCAACAGAATATTCGGTAAAACCTGGGGTCCCTAAAATTATCATGTGGATGTACACAGCGATGTAGTTAGACCGATTGGTTTAGTGGAATACGCTTGACGAAAATACCAACCTTAAAACAATTCAAAGAATGGCCTGCATTGGTTCTATATCGGGGTAATGAGATCCAACTTATCAGCAGGAATGGAAGCTTTACTCAATCTTAAACCCCTTGATCTATTTGTACAAGAGTCAGCAGCAAACAGAGTGCAATTCAACTTCATCAAACTGGCAGTTGGAAACCACAACTCAACAGGCCATGCACAGATTCTCCAGAAGTATAAGGGCAACAATGATGCACTGACTACATAGCACTCCGGTTATACTTTCATAGACCATTTGAAACATATTTCCCCAGCAGGGAAGATGGGAATGAAAACCAACCTCCATACTCTGAACCAACAGTAACCATTTTTATTGATGGCTCGAAAATGGACATTGATGTTTGTGCGAGATTCTACTCAGAAACCCTGGGATTATTAAACTCAATTAGACTTCCAGATTACAGCAGCGTGTTCGAAGCCGAGGTTCTGGCAGTGACAACAGCTGCTAAACAGGTTGCAATGTTGGCAATACCACAAGCTGATATCACCTTTTTCATTGACAGCCAAGCGACAATAAAAGCGATTTCTGCCATCAAAATAAAACTTGCTCTCGCGAAGAGCTAAAGGTTCTTGCCTCACAGTATAATATAAGGCTATGTTGGGTCCCTGGACAGTGGCATTGATATGCAATGAAAAGGCTGAGGATGTGGTGATGAAGAGGTATACGAAGACACTCCACACTTTCTCTGTCACTGCCCAGCTCTCTGTCGTTCAAGAAAAGAACACCTGTGAAATTACTTTTTTCAGGAACTAGAAGAAGTCTCAAGCATTTCAGGAACCGACCTACTGAAATTCATGAATGGCTAAACTAATAATTGATTTTTTATTACAGGTACACAGTATGGGACTTATACACCTCAGGACATCACAATGGATCTACATTGATCTAAGTGTGGCGGAAACTCCCCAGCAGGGAGTTAAGCATGGATTTGCGCATAAAAAGCTTCGCCATGCCTATATGTGACCTTTTTTTCCGAAATTTTCTGGATGCGCAAATGATTTTAAGTGATCAGCTAAAATTGGATCAAATTCACCAAGAAGCTCCGCTATTCCTAAAAAAAATACCATTAAAAGGATTCCCTATTTAGTATTTTTACAAATGTCCTGGGAATGGCAGGCATCTTATTGATGCGATTTGACGATGGCAATTACCCGATAAA
Organism: Baccha elongata; assembly: GCA_951217065.1. Taxonomy (NCBI): domain Eukaryota; kingdom Metazoa; phylum Arthropoda; class Insecta; order Diptera; family Syrphidae; genus Baccha; species Baccha elongata. The sequence goes on from OX578274.1 coordinate 42,826,048, forward strand.
AAATTTAGATTTTATTACAAGCCTGATTAGTTATTTTAAAAAAGATATTCTACTCGTGAAATGGTGCTACGTTTAGATTTAAAAAAAATAGCTTAGAAATTTGGTCTTGCAGTTTACAGAGAAACCAATCAATTTTTAATTTTAAATGTGTTGACAATTTTGGCGCCCCTCAAAATTTGTCGCCCTAGGCCTTGGAGTCGCGGTATCTTCTGAGAGTTGTAGACTAGTTAACATGGATTTTTCGTTTCTCATTATGATTACTCTGCGGACAGGATAACCTAGAAATGACATCGTTGATCCCACTCAAGCCGCTTTGGTCATTGCTGATTGAGTCTTCTATTTTAAAAGAATTTCTAAGAAGAAACACAACTCCTGTACCTGTGTTCTTTGCTGAGACATCCGTAATAATTGATTTGATTTTATGATCCAGAACCAAAATCTACTTTAAAAGAAGCATTTAATCATTGAATATACCTATTTTGGAATATAGGTCAGTTATTAATCTTTATATGGAACGATCTAGACTAGAGAGTATAGATATTGGATCTTCTGAATTTCGATCTTTTTCATGAGTGCACTTTTTATTAAAGATTCTGTTTTTACAAGAGGCCAAGAGGCTAAAGGTGAATGAATATCAAAAACACCTTTTTTCATAAAATACACTTATTCTTTTTTTAATAAAACACTTGTATCTACTTTTTTTTTTAAATTCCTTTTAGAGTTTCTTATAAAACCATACCATAAATGGAAATGTAAAAAAATAAATTTTGCTTAAACTCATCTGTTTTTTCTCTAAAATATGTATCAACATAGACAAATCCTTAGCCTTGACTAGTTATACTACAATCCTAACCAAGTAACAAATCATCCGATCAGAACAAGTTATAAAGGTTTACTTGTACCCACAGATACACACTAACTCTTATCACTCGCAGGCATTTCCCTAAAAACTTCCTTCCTTAAAATTCAAAGATTTACGACATAAAATAGGTATATCTCTAGAATAAAAATCTTCCAAGTAAAATCTAAACAAAAATAAATTTATCGTCCAATCAAACAAAAAAAAATAATAAAACTTGTTCCTGGCTAATAAAATAAAAACCTTTTCACGTGTTTTTAAAAATAACATAGGAAATGCCCAAATCGAAAAAGAAGAAATAAATATATCTTCCTATCTACATCAGAATTTGAATTATAAAAACAGGTACATCACGAGTGAAAAACACTCCAGAGAAGCCTAACATTAACACAGGGATTTGAAGGCACGTACTTCTAACCTTATCTATGTACATTGAACAGGTACATTCACTACTATAAACTATCCATCTATAAAGATACGTTAAATTTTACCGTCACGGTAATTTCAAAATGTTGAATAGGAAAACTTCTCTATAAAAAGATAAGCAAAGATAGGTACACGAACCTGACCCTGGGTAAATCCATTTCTCCCTAAAAACACGCTAATTCCATAATCAAGTAACAACGTGTTTTATGAATTTTTGAGAAAACCCTAAAAACAATAGATAACAAAATTTATATACACTTTCGTGTATAATTTTTTAAAATCCCCATACTTGCACATAGGATTTTCCTTATAATCCTTCCTGACTGTGTGTGACGAATTCAAAATTACGTCCCTCTATACCAAAAAAAAAAAAATTAAATCCCTATTCAATGTTCCAAGCATAATATTACAATAATAACCGAAAAAAAAGGGACCCCCTAAAAATGCCATACAAATTACAAAAGATACAATACAACACAATTTACAAAAAAAAAAAAGATCTCGATTCTCGAATTCCAAGATTTATCCACGTCTCTTTTCATAGTATCTTCGCAACCACTCCATAAAAACCACTTTGTGCACTGTACTCGAAAATTTTAAACTCAGTGCACAAGCAGGTAGAACGAGAGCGGGTGAGAGAACAACAGATAGAAGATCAAGTATCTTTCTCAAACTCCTCCACTCATTTCAATGCATTTTAGATACATTCTCTGAACACCTGCGTAAGCTAGGCTTCTGATTGGTCAACCCAAACCATTCTCCAGAGAGTATATAAACTCAGACGAACTGGTTTAAAGAATCAGAAATCACATAGCATTCGAATAGTGAACACATCGTTCGGACAAACTGAGAATTTAATTTTGAGAGAAAATTAAAAAAAAAAAATATTAAACGTAGTGTTACTCTAAAAATAGCATGTCATTTATTTCACGTGAATACAAATTCGAAACAAGCACAATGTTCGCAGAAAGAAAACGGTTCTCGGCTATTCGCAGTCTAAGGAAAGTCCTCAAGCCTCTGTTGCGTGTCATCAAGAAGAAACAATATCTTAAGAAAAGTGTGGGTGAAATTCAACAAAATGATTACAATACATCATTGGAAGATATGCGAAACGATCAGGCAGCACTTGAAGCCACCGATGATAATGCCGCCAATGAAGCTCTAGAACAACGTATTCTAACCGAAGTTCAACAGTGTCCTCAAGGTTCAGCAATCTATGTCCATCAAGGAGGACGTCAGCATGTAGTTCCGGTACATCGGGAACAAAAATTTATTCCAGTTCACTTTGCCCGCACAAATAATGGAACATTCTTCTGGACATCAGTGGATCGGGAAAATCAGCAGCGTCATCAATCACAGCAGGATCGTTGGGTTCAAGCATAAATTCAACAAAAAAAAATTAACAGTTAATTGTGAAAATACGCGACGGCTTCCAGCTTTAAAAAAAAAAAAGTGTTAACTATACAACAAGTGTGTGTTTGTTCGCATATCCTATGGATATGGAGAATTAATCCAGGACTTCCATTATTTAGAGGTGATATTAGGTTTAGCTAGGATCTTAAATATAAAAACAGATATATTATATTTTATTTTTTCTTTATATTTTTGTGATTTAGTAGGGTTTAGTTCATTTTTATTTTAATCTTCCATTTTTGTTTAAAAAAAAAATCGATCATTGTCTTCCATTGTAGTTTTAAGAAAAAAAAAAAAAAATTGTGTATGCATAATTTTTAAGAATCAAAATATAATAATAAAATAAAAAAATACCTATAAAACGAAAATTTATTTGCATTTCATTTTTGTATCTTATTGAATAAAATATTATTTTCAGCTCGACATTGCAATCGCATTCCATACAATGTCAATGAGGTGGCAGACACATTAAAATTATACGAATCTCTCGTGTTTAGCATACTTTCTATAATATAGGCGCTTTTTAATGTTAGCCTCATAATGTAGGCTTTGAATCTCTTAACACAGTCAGTGTGTGGATTGAGTAAGCACTTGTGACCAGATAAGGGGTTATCTTTCAGTCAGATGGGGACTTGAGATACTATATACGAAAAATTCACTGAATAAATTTAAGTGCCTTTGATGGTCGTTAAATGAAACCGGCATGTAGCTATAATGCTTGCTTGTGCGTGTAAAAAAAATAAATAATAAATTGTTTTGATAAGTGGTTTTTAGTTCGACGTGATTTTGAATAGGTTGGAGGGATATATTTGGACTTCATAAATAAATAATCAATTCATAGGCATTTGTGTTCTTAATGGAAACAAAAAAAAAAAAAAAAACGAATAGAGGTCACAACCCGTAGCTGCAGTTAAATTAAATAATCTAAATGGATTTTCTTTTGGACAGTAAAAAATGCATGAATACAATTATTTCGATACGTTTTATTATGCAGATATGGAAATTTTTAAAATATACAGTAACAATGACCTCTTAGTTTATATATATGCAAGAACATAAAAGCATTACAATTTAAGACTTAAAAGTATCTACCTATAAAGGGGAACATAAATCATACAAATATGCATACACAAAACAATTTGAAAAGAGGTTTACAATAATTCTTTCGTCAACAATAATAATAATTTTCAAGACATCTATAATTACAGTCGAATTCCTCTTAAACTGAGCATATATTAAACGGAAAGTGAAAGATAATAAAATAAGGGACTGCACGACTGGGTGAACAAACTGGAAATTGTGGCAAGTTACTTTCGTGTCAACGACTAAAAAAATCATTTTTCCTTTTTTTTTTTTTATTTTATTAATATTTCTTAATATTTTTTTTTCTTGATTCCTTTTAAAAAAATGTAAGTAGGCAAAAAAAAAAATATTGACCATGAAAGACATCTCGCTTTCAAAAATTTAATTATATGAAATTTAATTTTATGAAATTATTGGATTTTCAAAAAAAAAACTTTTTAAATTTCAATTTTTACTTGCTCAATAGGGCAAGTATTAGTTTCGTGTCGTGTCTTGATCAAACCTGGGAAGCCTACAAAAGGAGGTTTCGTCATGCCATTTGTCGATCTTTCTATGCGGATGTGAAGTTGTCTGCTCACCGAGCTACAGTCTAAACGGTAAGACGGATTTTAATCAAACTTTTTAGTGATTCCCTAGAGGACAAATTCAATTTTTTTGATTTATCCCGTCTATAATAGGTATCTCCCACCTCTTATACATAACGGTTTTAGTTTTTCCAAATTATCTCGGAAAACACTCTAACAATTTTGAAAAATCTTTGTGAACGTTATATTTAAAGTGCTATTAAAATAACTTCATTTCAGGTTTTTGGCTAAAATGCACATAACGGAGATTTGTTGTTAACGGTTTTGTAACTGCTTAAGGTCACTTAATTTAGACAATTAGAACAAGATGGCATTTAAAGTTTTTTTTCCTAAACAATGCTTTTTTTATTATACCTGTCATGCTGTTCAACTTGATCCCTCGTTTAGGCCAAGTTATGCATTAGTAAAAAAAAAAAGATAAAAATCAAAATGACATTAGGATGATAGAGAAGACGAAAAAAGTAGGTCCGACAATTCTGTCTGTTATCGACATCTACAGCCTTAACAGTTGGGCCGATTTTCTTCAAACTTGGTACAAAGTATTCTTAGAGAAATATCTCCGGAGATTTTTTTTATTTTTGACCTAGGTATAAAAATAATGGTACCTCCCAATAAGCGCAACCGATAATTCCATTTTCCTCGAAAAAAATGCGATCATTTTCGATAAAATCTAATATGAACGATTTTTTACCAATGGCGATGTCCGTCATTTTAATTTTGTTCTTTATTAACGGTACCTGCCATAGAACCGTTTTTTATTGACTTTCTTTTTACCGATTTTGACCAAATTGAATTTCCTAAAAATAAAAATTGAAAAATACTGCAAAAAAAAATTGAAAAAAGTAATTTTGGAAAAATTAATTAGCTAATTATTAAAATATTTAAAAAATGTTTAATTATAAACATCTACTTATTACGATACCCCTGAAGAAGCCGTTGCGATAACGACGAATGGTTGGACAAAGATGATATAAGACTTGTTTTATTTGCATTGAACTACTAACTGAAGAAAAAGCCGACATAAAACTATTAAGAAATACAATTGAAAATGATTGGTCACATAATAAATAATATACATTTTTAAAAAAGTATATTTTAAAATAAATAAAATGCACGACTGGGTCGCACAAACTTGCTTTTGTGGCAAGTAACCTTCGTGCAAACGACTGAAAAATTCGTGAACTTTTTATCGTTAGCAACAAAGCACTCAAATAAAATTTTATTGAAATTAATCGGACTTTTTTTCGAAAAAAATAGAATAAAAAAAAACTGACTTTTTAAAAATACTTTTTTCTAAAATTTTTGAATGCAGTATTAATGAAGCTTAAGAATTATTTCAGAGTATTAAATTTTATCGAAATCGGTTCAGCCGTTCAAAAGAAAATCGTTGATGAAAGACATCATCATTGGCAACAAATAACTCATATATTTTTTTTTTTTTTTAATTCGGTATCCAAAAATTGCCGTTCTATGGTAGGTACCGATTCTACTGAAAAAAATTTTTAGACGAAAGACATCATTCTTGGCAACAAATCACGCAAATAAAATTTTAAGAAAATTGATCGGATTTTTTTCGAGAAAAATGGAATTCAAAAAAATAACTTTTTACAAAAAAAAAATTTGCTAAATTTTTGATTGCAGAATGGATTAAATTTAAGAGTAATTTCAGAATATTAATTTTCGTCGAAATCGGTTTATTCATTCGAAAGATAATTGCTATCGAAAAAGTACCGTTTAATTGGCAGGTACCGTTAATAAGTTTCTCCGGAAAAAAAAATTTAGATGGAAGATATCATAATTGACAACTTATCACTCATGTAAAATTTTATCAAAATCGATCTTATTTTTTTCGAGAAAGTTGGAATTACCGGTGACGCTTATATGGTAAGTACCGTTATTTCAAGAACTAGGATATAAATAAAAGAAAAAAGTCCGGGGATATTACTCAAAGAATGCTTTTTACTAAGTTTGAAAAAAATCAGATCAACCCTTTAGGTTGTAGGTGTCGATACAGGACAGACAGCCAGACAGACAGACAGAATTTTCAGACCCAATTTTTTCGACTTCGCTATCATCGTAATGCCATGTTCGATTGTTATCTCAAAACTTTTTTATTGCACGAATCCAAGACTTGCCTTATCTATAATCGCAAGTAATTTAAGTACTGATTTTTTTTTATAAAAAAAACTGGTCAAGTAAATTATCCAGTCGTGAACACGAAAGTATAATATGTCCCAAAAGCAAGTTTGTGAGACCCAGTCTTGTCCTTTATTTTTTAAATAAACTAAGTTTTTCGTAATCCCATAATTTGCTACAAGAACAAGTTCGTACGACCAAGTTGTGCATTTTTTTTTCTAGCAGTATTAATAAAGTTTAGCAGTGCTATTGGAATAATACATTTTGTCAAAATCGGTGAAGGTGTTCATTAGATATTCGGTGAAAAAGAAACGGTTCTATGACAGGTATCTACCGTTAATCTCTCACTCACTGAAAGCTCTTGCACACAGAAACAACCCATAGACAAGATAATTACCTAGACAGTCGACCGTAGTGGTTCGCTCTCTTTAACTCTACAAACTAAATTACTTTTCTCAGTGTCAGTGCCGCCGTTCTTAAACGTGTAGTGGTATATCCCTGTAAATTTCAAATAGAAACGAAATTTGCCTCACATTATATTCGTGCCGCCGTTTTTAAACATGTATTGATATCCTGGTTTGCTAATTTGATCTCAAGAAACAATCTCCCGATTTTCTATTTTCCATGTCTGAGTCCAACTAAAGGCTGGTGTTCTATATTATGGAAGAGTCCCCTTATTGCCAAACAAATATTAGAAACTGTGTTCTGGTAGTTGTCAATCAAATATACTTCTTTGATCGATTTAAAGGTTTTTGACTGTATTTCAATTTGTTAATTTATTTTTTTTTCTCTGTAATAAATCAGTTTCTTCAGAATTTTAAGTGATTCTCTTTTAACTTTTGAACACCCCATAAACTTGTCAATCATAAATTATTAAAAAACAATAAAAATATATACATATAAAAAAAAAATCAATTATCTTGAAGTACGTTCATATCATATATCATACTTCATATCTATATATATGTTTTTTTTTTTTGTTACTATTGATATTCAAAATGAAGCATTAAAATCAATTACTGTGCCCGCAAGACTCAATAATTCCAACACTACATTCATTGAATGAACGAGTTAAATTTGTCTGCTTCTGAATGTTTCTTTGGCGATTTTTGGTTTCCGTTTTACATTAAATTAAATTAAAAGATTTTTTTTTTGGTGAGGGTCTGGGACAATAAGTTGTTGCTTCTTGCTTCATAAATCAAATAATTATGAAGAGGGTGCAGTGATTTGTTTAGGATAAATTTGAAATTTTGCTGATTTGTTAGGTTAATCGAGTAATTTGAGTATTCCCTACTCAAAAAGATCAACAAAATAAAAAGAACAAAAGAAATAATAAGTCGTCATTGTTATAGTAAATAGGAATTCAGAGTTTTGGAATATTGGTTTGAGTTGGACGGATTTTTAGGAGAAGGTTCATTGGACGAATGTCCATTGTAGGTCTTATAACCAGTTTCTCCAAACACTTTTAAATATTTATTGTGTTGTTAAATCTTAAAATGGTATTTTTCATTTGCACCAACCACTCTCAGTTTTAAAAGGGCCAATAAACTAAAGTCCCATTTTGTTCCAAATAAATTATAAAGGCGTCTTAAAAATGCAAGACAAAGAATTGATTGAAATTTTTTGATTGATTTGCTCTCCTCTCGCTTGCTCTAATGAAAGAGACCCATATGTGGTGAATTAAAATCCGGGGTTGCATGGTATCAAGTTTCCTCATTTTTTTTAAATTCACCTCCTAATGTTGGTGTACACTTTTTTAAGTTAAAATGCCAAATAAATTTTATCACTCCGTTAACTAAAATGCTTTTAGTTGTATTTTGGTGAAACTGGGCATTAGACTAATAAGTAATACCCATCCATGATGGATAAAAAACAATAAAACATTTTAAAAAAATTTCTCTAAATACGAAATATTGAAAATCACTATGGAAATGAAACTTTTGAGCCAATCGGGATATGAAAATTAAGTTTTATGGATATTTCCTGGTTTGTGATTGATTGAATGCATAAAAATCCAGTTCCGAAACCACATAGATATTGATACTAATCCGCATTCCATATCTTGAAATACGAGGCCAATAATTGAAAAACAATTATACTCATACTAAATTTTCAAAAACAGTGGATTAAAAAGGTTTATTTCTTTCATATACACTCAGTTACAAAAAAAGTGGCGCAGTCATACTTTTTGATGTGTTGTTATCATTTTGACAACCTTATCCAAGGTATGCCCAGGCGAATTAAAGCTTTATTAGATGTTCGTGGAGGCAATACCCACTATTGAAGAAACAAGGACTAGTTAAAAAAAAAAAATGTAAAATTTCAAGTTTTGAAGTTTATGCCTATTTTCCTTAATTTATGGTTTATTTCTAAGTTCTTCCTATTTTTTCGTTTTTTATTACATGAATGACTTACTTTTATGTTAATAAACAAAACTGTACCAGAAAAACGTTTATTTGTTTAAGTTACTTCAAAATGTTGCAAAATTTCAAGGTGCGCCACTTTTTTTGTAACTCAGTGTATTTTTATTTCTAATCTCATTATAAAACGTAGCATATTTTTGATATAGGATCATAATTGGATTGGATTGAAATATTTGAAAAACGAAATTTGAAAAAAGAAGATTTAAAAAATAAACAACTCTGTTTGAAGTAATTTCTGTTTGAAAATTCTCTGCAAATAATAATCAAAAAAAAATTGTGCGATTTGCAAACTAAATTTCGCTTTAAAAAAAAATCGATTTTTTAAACAACTTTTTTAAAATATTTTTAAGAAAATTTTGAGTAGACACCAAGCTCTTTGAAAGTTTAGTTTATGATTCTCTGTACTTTCATTGTAAATCGATTGTTTCCCCTTTCCAGCACGGATTCTTAAAAGGTAGGTCCACAACCACTAATCTTAACCAATTTGTTACTATGACACTCTGTGCTTTGGAAAAAGGATTCGAGGTCGATGTCATAACCGCTGACTACAGCAAAGCATTTGATAAAATCTGTTATAAAATCATATATGTAAAGCTAGAAGCATATGGTTTTCCACCATCGTTTATTCATTGGGTCAAATCCTATTTAGAGAATCGTACATATAGAGTTGTTTTTAGGTGTGCGGTCTCCAATCCTATCTTTGCCACATCAGGTGTTCCTCAAGGCAGCTATCTTGGGCCACTCTTGTTTGTTTTGGCCATTAATGATGTTAGCAGTATAATCAACTACTCAAAACTGTTTATTTACGCAGACGACATCAAAATAACGAAAGTAATTTCTACTTTTTCTGATTCTTCCCTGCTTCAACAAGACCTTGACTCATTCCTCACTTGGTGCAACAAAAATTTCTTAGACCTAAATATTAGTAAATGTCAATAAATGACTTTCTCCCGAAAACGCCTACCCTCACTCCCAAGAATTTACCACTTTTGCAACTTACCAATACCCCTTGTTTTTAATATACGCGATCTCGGCATTATATGTGATAAAGAGCTCAATTTTCGCACTCATATCGATTCAATTATCGCAAAATCAAATTCCTCCCTCGGGTTTATCAAGCGCTGGTCTAAAGAATTTTCGAATCCCTACGTAACCAAATCTCTCTACACCACCTATGTCAGACCTATTCTTGAGTATGCCTGTCAGGTTTGGTCTCCCTATCAAATTTCCCACTCACATAGAATTGAAGCCGTACAGCGAAGGTTTCTACGCTTTGCACTGCGCAGTTTCCCTTGGTCAGATCCCTTAATCTTGCCCCCCTACGAAGATCGCTTACAATTGATAAACCTTAACTCCCTTGCCAAGCGCCGCGAAGTAGCTGACATACTTTTTATACATCAAATCATCACTGGCGCTATAGATTCTTCTATGCTCCTCGAATTGATCCACATCAATACTAATCCATACCACCTAAGATCAGTTCCTTTCTTCCACCTCACTACTCATCGTACCAATTATGGCCATTTCAACCCGATCACCAGAATGCTACGCCTAGCCAACAGTGCACATGCACTTAATATCCTAGATTTTTCCCACAGCTTATCCTCCCTCAGAAGAGACCTATACACTAAACTCCCATAAACATCCCATTGTTTTTGAGTTAGAAAAAAAAAAAAAAAAAAAATGTAAATATCTTCAATTATTACTTTATTATTATTATCATTATTGTTTTTTTTTTTTGTTTATATAGGTAATTATTTAAATATTGTTATTTTATCTGATTGAATTAAGCCAAATAAATAAATAAATAGGTATGTCAGTTTAACGCAACTAACAATTTTCGAGTGCACACAAAATTTTATAAAAATTCATCAGCTGGTCTTAAAACTATTATATTGAATTTATTTTTTTTTTTAGATAAAATAAAGTTTAAAAATAAAGTACGCCTTATCGTTCGGTTTTCTGGTCTTTTTATAAATAACAAAAAAGACAAAAATCCTTTGGCGTTTAAGTCAAAATTTTTAAAACCCATTATATGGCAAGTACCGTTAAAACTATTTTCTAATAGAGACGTTATAAGCTATCTGATTTGTATTTAATGCTGTATCACTCATATCAAGTTCCATTGTTTTCGAGAAAAACAAGCTTCTTTATAAAATTTACCGTTATTTTAAGGCCTAGAATTTACAGACCCCAGGTAAAAAAATTGAAGAAAATCATCCAACCGTTTAAACTATAGGTTCTTATACATACAGACATACACACAGTCAGAATTGCCAGACCCACTTTTTTCAAAAACCGTATTTGATATCAAATCAAATATGAATTTTTATCTCGAAATTTTTTTTTCATGAAAATGGAACTTGTCTTTTCGTACCTACTAGAGCTATATTGAAACCCGGGTATCCAAAAATCCGCACGGGTCGGATACCCGGGTACCCGAAAATACCCGAGTATTTAGAGTGTTTATATTTTTTAAATTTTTAGAATTTATGTTATGATTAAAAAAGGCTTAAATTACTTTTGTTAACTATTGCATTGAAATTATTAGCACTTTTGTGAGTTCGGGTACCCGGGTACCCGGGTACTAGAGTTAATTCCCGACCCGAGTAGTGGTAGAACTATGGCATTACCCGGGTAAAATGAAGAGCTCTAGTACGTACCTATAATCCCAAGAAAAAAATTAAGTGTACGACTGGTTTACACGAACTTGCTCTTTAGGAAGCTTACACTAAAATAATAAAATAATATTTTCTTTACAAATTCGAAGGATGCCAATCTTAACAGTTAAATATAGTCTACATTTAAATGTAAAAAAATAAAAAAAATTGCCAAGTCATTTTTTAAATATGGAATTAATAACACAAAAAATTTAAAAATTATTTAAATTTTGTTTTTAATTTAACTTTGCTACTGAAGTTTGTTCAAATTATTTAGGGGTTTTTAAAAAAAAATTTTTGAGTTAAAATCAATTAATTCGTTCACGAGATAGCTCAAGAAAAAAAAATGGTTTTATAAAATATACCATATAACGGTACAGGCTTGCCAAAAATTTTCTTTTAATTAAACAAAAGACGCCCCTAATTTTTTTAAGAAAATCGTTGTAGCCGTTTTCTTTATACCTTACTGATTATGGCAGTTAATGTTATTTTTTGAGCTAAAAGAAAAGTTCCATTTATCTTCTAAGGAATAGTCTACAAAAATGCTTGCTGCAAGCAAAAGTTTTCATAGTGTGACGACGCAAAAAGTCCTCCCACGCAGGCGATTACTTCAAGGTTTTTGTTTGCAAGCAAACATTTATTTCTGAAACGCTTGCTGCAAGCACTTTCCTCACATAGTTTGACTGAACATTTACTGTGTTTCGTTGATTCCATATCTTTCATACGAACGAAAATTAATTTTCGAACTATTAGCATAATAAAGGACTTTAACCTTTAATGGCCAGTTTCTCCAAGCACATTTCAATATTTATTGGGTTGTTAAATCTTAAAATAGCATTTTTTAATTTTACCAATCACTTTTAGATTTAAAAGAGCCAATAAACTAAAGTCCCATTTTGTTCAAAATAAGTTTTAAAGGGTCTTAAAAATGCAAGACAGAGAGAACGTTGAAATTTCCCGATTGATATGCTCTCCTCTCGCTTGCTCTAATGAAAGAGACCCATATGTGGTGAATAAAAATCCGGGGTTGGCATCAAGTTTCCTCATTTTTAAAAACTCACCTCCTTATAATGGTGCCCACCGTTTTATATTAAAATGCCAATACATTTTATTACTCCGTTAAATAAAATGCTTTTAGGATTATTTTGGTGAAACTGGGCATAAAACATATAGTTATAAACATTTATTTTCTCCAATAAAAATTTAAGATTTCTAAAACATCAAAATCGGAACTCATTTTGAATACTGTATAGTTTCATAATGTTTAGCCTCATTGACTGACTCTATACAGAGAGCGACGCACGATTTAATAATAAAAAATAAAAAAATATGAATTGGTGCATCTTTAACTTTCCCTTTTCCCAACAAGTTATTATCAATCTAAGTGCACTTGAATTTTCTTATAACATCTATTAAATAATTTTTCACAAAGAGCCACTTTAATACTCCAACATCATTCCAAACAAAAACTACCACAACTCAGAAACATCTCAAGAAAAAAGAATTTTTGAGTGACCTTTCGTTGCGCCAACCCCTCGAAGCCAAAGACCCAAACCGGCAATAAAGTTTGACAACACCACAATCTCACAAGACATATCAACTTTACCGCAATGGTCTTTTTTTTTTTTAGAAAAAGTATAACATAAATACACACTTGTACCAATTTCATGAAGATGAATTAATAAAAGCATTATCCTTGCTTGCCCTGTGTTATCCCGTTTAAAATTATCCCTAAATGACTATCGAGTGTGAATTTGTATTTCAGCAACATATGGTTAACGAGGGTCGACTGTAATTTTTATTACTCACGTTATATTCTCAAGAGATTCCATTTGATTTTCATTTTTTTCTTGTATTAAATGGGAGTTTGGTGGGTTTTTCAAAGGCAGATTCTGAAAGGTAGATATTTTCAAAATGTATGTCAATAATGAATGAAATATTCACAACAATTAAGTGAAAGGACAATACAATCTCTATATACACACATTTATAATAATTTACTACGAACTGAAATTAGTTTCCCACGATCGATGGAAGGTTAATTTTTGGAAGCAGGTAGCGTTAGGTACCTATGGAAAATCCCAAATTTCACCTGGCAATTTTCTCGATTGTGATTGGTTGATTCTCATTCGAAAGAGAATTTTCCTGCAGTTGAAAAGTGTATAAATACCCATCGAGGGTAAACGAAAAGTATCAGTCTTCTTCTGTCGTTCTCGATAGCAGCATCTAAAAATATTCCTATTCTTTTGAATTCTCTCAAAAATTACACAACAATTTTATTTAAAAATGGCCGCATACGAAGTCCTTGCCCAAAACCAATTCAACACTACATTGTTCGAAGAAACCAGCGATTTCATCGCCTACAAACCAAAGAAATCTTTCTTGCCATCCGATAAGATTAAGAAGATCTTGAAATCAGTTCGCAAATTCTTCAAGAAGACAAATAAGGTGTCTCCAATCCAGGAGTTCAACGGGGATGCATCAATTTTGGAAATCCTTCCGAATGCACATCAGGAGCCGACTGTCGCCATTGACTTCTTCAGTGATGAAGAATATCAAAATATGGAAAACGAACGTTTAGAAGCCCAAATGGCACGCCGATGAATTCAAATCACAGTTACTTCGCATACAACAAAGAGCATCAAACAAATATTGAAATTACAATGATGGATTGAACTCTTCCTTCAAAGGATCCTCCAGTATCGAAATAGAATTTTATCGTGGGAACACATCCAGTGAAAACATGGGATCCGAATCTCGGGCATTATTAAAATTGAAAGGGTCTTCGAAAGACACATATACATAATTGCATCTGATAGATACGAAAAAAATGTAAAACCTATTCATAGAAAAATTTTAATAAAAAAAATTCAATGAAAATTAAATCTCTGCATTTTTGTATTATTTTCTTAAATCTTTTGTTTGGTGACAGGTATTGTGCAGACTACCTGCGTTGTCTAGGAATTTCGGGTCGTATAGTTTTTTTCCCTTTTTTCTTCTATTTTTGGTTCTATTGTGTAATTGAATTCAAAAGAATACTCTGGTTTTTTATATTTAAGCTGGATGAGTCCTTCGAATTGGATTTGTCTTTTTCCCACGAAGTTATTTCTCTTTTTAAAGGACGAGATGAATTTGAGCATGTTTGAACAAGCGAATTTTGGTACAGTTAACATAATTGAGGTATAAAAAGTATAAAATATAAACTGTTCTTTTTGGCATCAACAGCACCATCTATAGGGGGGAAAAATAACCTCGTATAGGTACAGTTGATTGCCAATAAGAAGTAGAAAAATGTATTACTTTGCTGAAGTTCAACTATTCATTCGGACACAAAATTATTTAAACAAATTCGGAATATTTGGAATATAAAACCCTACCTATTTTTGGTAAAAATCAGATTGGAAAAAAATCTTCTTGAGGAATTTTTTATTTTCAAAACTTTAAAAATACAGAATGTTGTTTTAAAAACACTAAGACAAATGATAGGTATATAGGGTCAGGGTGTGCGATGAGAATAACAAATAAGCGACATCTATTTGCCATTTAAGTAATATGAGATTACAACATTAAATAATGTTCAAATCAGATTTTTTACATACTTATTTTTAGAAATCATCCCAACTGTAAAGATGAGTGTTTTCATGGGAATAATCAAATATGGACCTTGATTATGTATACTAGGCAATCTACATTAAAATTGGCTATGTATATACATATATATAGCAGAGATTGTGAACACAAACAAAACATACTCAAAATATTTTCACTACAAAACGAAATCCTTGCGGACCCTGACCATCAATTTTAAACTATATTGTGTATTCAAGAAAAAGATGAAGACGAAATCGAGTACACAGTCAGTGTGGCGAAATCAAAAAACTTAACAAAAATGATACCTTTTAAAATATGGCACTCAAATTACAGATATGGAATTAGAATCAAAAAGAAAATGTATACCAAGAGTTAGAAAAAACACCTAGGTATACCATGACTGTCGACATCAGCAAGGCACTACCTTTTTAGAAAAGAAACAATAAAACAAATGCGCAACAAGTGCACTTGTTGATTTTCGAGAATATTTCTGGTTTAAAAGACTCATTGTGAGAACTTTTGGAAGATCAGTTTCAGATTTTATACTTTCAATTATTATATTGTGTAATTCGAATTAAGTTAGAAAAGTGAGAAAGAATCACCCTTATTGCGATAGGCGTTTTACTTAAACGCCAATTGTCGTTATTTTAGTCGTGTCGCTTTAGAAACGGTATTGTCTGTCATAAACGTCGCTCTTAGATTCCACATACGATCCATTGAGAGAGCTGATTTCGACACAACAAATTAAATGGAAAACTTTGAATCGAAGATTTATCAGTTTTGAACGTTTTTGCTTTTTATAATTAAAAAACGACAATACAGACACAAAAACTTAACAATTTTCTAATGTTTTAATTTTCATAACAAGTTTTTATTCTCAGGACAGCTCGGTTTTTTATTTAAAATTATTTTTGAAACATAATTTTTTGTAAATGAATATATTAATAACATAGCAGCTGTGACGATGGCAAGAACTACAAATATAAAAGGCACGTCTGTGTCGCACAAATTTGCTCTTGTGACAAACTACCTAAGAGGTTAATAAAAAAAAGTCACGACTGGTTGTCTCGAGGGTTCTCTTGGATGTTGTAATTTGACACTCAATTATCTTACATGAAATAATTTAATTTAATTTAAAAAATTTAAAAAATATACACATATAACAAAAATGTTAAGTTAATTTGTAAGAACCCAGAGTTTTCCGAAAAAATCGTGATATGCCATCAATTTTTCCCAAAATCGTACATACATTCAGTTTAAAAAAAAAAATAAAATACAATTCCTTAGAAATAAAATTTCGTTAAGATATGTTGAGTGCTTAAAGAGAAACTCAAAATTAAAAAAAACCGTTACCATGTACCTTTTAAATTATTTTCTAAGAAAACCGGCTTAAACTACCTGAAAGGTTTGTAGTACTACCCTCATGTCAAATTTTATCAAAATTTAAAGCAGTTTTTAAGAAAAAACAATCTTTTTATAATTGGTATATGGCGAAATTTTGAGGCCTAAAACTTCAACTTCAAAAACTCCTTTTTGTTCCGTGAGATCAATAAAAAAATTGTTACAACTATAAAAACAAAAATTAAAACTTACATTTTGGGATAATTTTTGACTCTGTCGTTTGCAAATTCCTAAACGACAAAATTTGGCGTTTTTAAAGACGTTTTTGATTTAAAAACTACTATCGTAATATACATAAAAATTCTCTATTACGAAAAATGTTACTTATAAAATGTATTCCACAAAACAAAAAACGCCTAGTGTCGTTGAACGCCTTACGTAATGCAAAATTATTTTGTCGTGTTTTTATATGGCGTTGAACGACTATCGCAATAAGGGTGAATAATTGGTTGTATGAGACAAAATTGATTTCAGGAATAATATAATGAGAAGATAAGATCATATAGGTACGTATCGTGCTCTGACCAAATCGTAAAGAAATGTTTGAAAATCATGCACTACATATAGGTAAATTATTAGCCTATACCTATTTAAAATGGGAGCCGAAATACAAAATATCGAAAATTATATAATATATGTATGTATAATTTTATAAATTGAAAAATTTGAGCAAATTTTTGATTATATAATTTTTCGGGAAAACCTTTTCTGCTTTTTGGTTTTTGAGATGTTGGGTTTTCGTGATTGGTTCCGGATTTTGGGTTTCCGGTATTTTGGTTTTCGGGATTTCGACCAAATTTCGGGAAAGCACCAGCACAAAATTGAAACGTCAGCCATAAACAAAAAATAAAGGGCACGTCTTCTGGGTTCCACAAACTTGTTCTTATGGAAAATTTACTGAGGGCTGAACACAGCAAACATTTAAGAAAAATTAATTAAAAAGTCATATGAAATGTTATTCAAAGTGCTTAATCTTAATATAAAAAGGATTCCAACCAAAATCAAAGTACACAAAAAATACAAAAAAATAAAAAAAAAACATAAGTATAAAATTATAAAAATAAAAATTTCAAAATCGTCGGACAAATATTAAAAAACAAAACATTTTTTTTAAGACAAAGTAAGCTCGTTTTGAGAATTAAATTTTGGATATTAAAAACTAACTTTATAAGTATAGCCATATTTACAAAACAGACATGTGTCTTATATGGTCATATTTCAACATATTTAAAAACATATTTCAACATAATAATAAAAACTTCTCTTCACTGTGTTTAATAATGATTTACCTTTGACCCTTATAACATGTTCCCACCGACGCGTCAAAAAAAAATTGCATCACATTGACCCATGTATGTTTAAAATCCACTATATCAAGCTTTTACTTCTCGATTTTACTTTTTGGAGAATCGAATTTTGGCCAGGTTTCTGCTGCAAATACTCGTATGTGCGACGTGATTTACTAAAATGATTTTTTTATAAATCAGGAAAGGCGTTCCCACCGAACTATTTCGTGATTTAGTTTGACACTTATGTCATCTTCAGCTTTCAAACTTTCAATTTCATAAATATATATGTATATGTATGTATGTATCTAAAAGTGTCTGGATACAATTTTCTTGTAATGATTTAAACATTTTATTATCGTTAAGAAAAAATATCCGATAAAAACTTAAAAAAAAAATACACAAAACTCAAAAACGCAACATTGAAAATTTCTTCTCCGATAGTTCCAGGAAAAATATTTAGTTCGTCCTCCGTCCATTTTGTTAATTTTTTAATTGTTTTGCTTGATAAAGATATTCCCGACAATATAAAAATAACTTTCGATTATAAATAATTAATAAAAGCACAAAGAAAAACTAACCGATAACAAAATTTTTGTATTTAAATTTAATTTGTTTTGACAGCTTGATAGATTTGTTTGGTTTTTTTTTTGTTGCTGAATAAAGTGCTCAGTAAAAAGCAGTTGTTTGTTTGTTTAAATTGTTTTTATAAAAATTTAAGGTAACAGATACGTAATTTAAAATAAAACTAGTCTAAATCACATAAATGTAAATCATGAAAATGTACGGTAAATCACATAATTAGTTACATGATTTACCTAAATCAAGTGGATTTAGCTAAATCAAGTGGATTTAGCTAAATCAGGTCGGTATGGGAACAAATACTGCAAAGTAAACATGTACGCTGATGATGTTCAAATTTATTTAATTTATAGGATTAGTATGGTTGAGGATGCAACCGCAAGAATCAATGAAGATCTGATACGTGTTGTGGAGTGGTCTAATCAGAATCTTTTGAAACTCAATTCAAGTAAATGTAAGGCTATTGTTGTCATTAATACGGCGCTAGAAACATCCTATTTTTCAATTATTGAACTCGATGGCTCTGTTCTTAACTATGTTGGAAAAGTTAAGAATTTAGAAATTGTTTTTAATTAAACTTTGTCCTGGGAACATCACATATATCTTTTGCTGTCTAGACAGCAGAAGACAAACGAAAGTTAAATGTAGCTTTCAACAATATTGCTCGGTTCGTTACCGGCTTGAATTCATCATTAAAGTACTATCATTTCATTTCATTTTTTAATGTGTATATATTTTCCAAATCAATTTGTTTATTACTATCTTTACTTTTATTCTATTCTATTTTCACGAACAAAAATACGATCAGTTATATATGAGTGATTTGTTGCCAATTGTGATGTCTATCACCTAAAAAAAAAATCAGAATCAGCTTATTAAGGGTAAACTGATTTTAACGAAATTTAATGTTCGAAAACTACTGCTAAATTGAAACAGAATTGCGAAAAAAAATTTCAAAAAAAGTAATTTTTGGAAAGTTTTTTTTTTTGGCAAAACCCGATATTTCCAATTTTCTCGACAAAAAATAAGATCAATTTCGATAAAATTAAATGTGAATGGTTTGATACCAATGGTGATGTCCTTCGTTAGATTTTTTTCAGAATTAGCTTATTAACGGTACCTGCCATATAGAACCGTTTTTTATTACTCCGACTATCTTTTGAACGGCTTTATCGATTTTAAAGATATTTGATATTATCAAACAATTGCTATGCCAAAATAATACTGCAAAAAGAATAGAAAAAGAGCTATTTTTGAAAAAGTTTTTTTTGTTTTAAAAACCGATAATTCCAATTTTCTTGAAAAAAGTATATATAAAATATACAAGCTTATAAATGATCCAGATATTTTGAGATCAAAATATTAGTTTTAAATATATGGGTTTTTTTTACCATTTTTCTTAGCAAAAATCTCCAACGGCAAACATTTAAGTTGCTCTAATTTTTTCGCTCTCTTTTTTTTCAGCAAAAATTAAAGTCACTCTTTTTTTCAGCAAACATTTAAGGACCAGTTGTACAATCGTATGGTTCAGGTTTTCAACCCACCGATTTTGACAAACTATCTATGGAAGTCAGTGGTTTAAAAATTTGAACCACGTTGAACCACGATTGTATATTTGGCCCTAAGTCGCTTAGTAAACATTTAAATTGCTCTTTTTTTTATACAGCAATCATTTAAGTCGCTCTTTGACAATACTAATATTTTATTATTTTGACAATGAATATTTATCCATTGTCGACTTTTCTAAATACAAATAGGAGTTCAATGAAACATTCATTTTTCTGTCATGGTAAAATAAATTTTAAATTTTTTTTTAAGATTATAAACGCTCTATGAAGTCTTTAGGACAACATAAAATAATTTGTTAAAGAGTTTATTCAGGCAGAGAGTTAACTCCTAAAAAATATATGTTTCGTGACAAAAGACATTAAATCATTGAATTTAAATTTCGTTTGATGCGATAATCTCATTAAAAATTGTGGTCCAACAGATTTCAACTGTTAAATGTAAAGTAACTCATAAAAGATAGTCATTACCCGTAAACGGATATAAAGAAAGACAAGAGCTATTTTATTGAATTCATTTTGTGATATTAACTCCAAAAAGTTAATGCTTTTTGACTAGCTCAAAGGTTTAGATTTTTTGTCTTAAAAATTCAGTTTTCCTCACAAGCCTCTATCAAAAGTTAACAGATTTTGAAGAAGTGTCTCCTTAACTTTAAAAAAGTGGTTTTCTGGGAATCTATACGTATTAACAGAGGAGTTTCTGTATACAAGAAACTGTATTACTCTGTTAGACAAATAAAACAAAAAATGATTAAAAATAAGGTTTGCAAATCAGCTCTTTTGTTTAGCTATTATCTACGTCAATTGATATCATGTTTCTACTTGAACGACATCTTAAAAATAAGGTTGTATTGCATTCAGGTGTTTTATAACTCATAGAATTTTACAATTATTAAGAAATTTAAACCCGAAACGGACAAGAACAAATCAGATACCAGATTTTTTAACACAATCAAAGAGAAAACAAATAAGGAATCCATAATGTAAGTCTGACACTTGATTTAAAAGAAATCCGGAACTGCTTAATCATGTTTTAAAATCAATTCCTAATAAGAACAACGAATAAAAGAAACCAGCAAATTTTGTTTCCAAAGAAATCATAAAAAGAGGATTTTTTTTCAAAATATAAAAATTTTATTAAATGTTTTGTCAATAAAAAAATGTGTCTTAAAACTATAAAAATACAAAAGTTATATATCTTTTAATTAATTTTATAAAATATCCCTGAGAATCTAATGCAAATTACAATATTCATCTTTTAATATTATTTATTACAAAAATGTTAACTGGAAGACTGTGTCTATAGAAATAATAAAGTTTCAATAAAGCTAAAAACCTTTTAAACTCAAAAATTATATTCAATTTTTTCTTAAAAACCAATAATTACAAAATGATATAACTAGGCTAAGTGAAAATGAAATAATTTTGATTGTTTTTCTATCCCCCCCCCCCCCCATCCCTATCTGGGATATAAATCCAACACAAATGATTTGTCAGCTTCGTACAAATGTCATCGGTTGAATCTCGTTACGGCAAAAGTCCAAAATACAGAAATTTCCCTGTCCACAGCAATTATCACAAGAACTTGAAGGTCAACGTTATATCGCAGAATCACAGCAAATACACCGAAATTGGATTCAGTATTTTTAAAGCCTCAGAGTGTGTTTCAGTTGTTAAAAGATAGTTTTGATTCCTTCAAGCTTGTCCCCAACGGTCTAAGAAATTCCATTCAATTTGATAAGGTTCTATGGTCTCACGTTGAACTGATGTCCAGAAGAAAGTTCCCTCATGGGTGCGGGCAAAGTGTACTGGAACATAGAAGTCTTCCTTGTCAATAGCTTGCAAATCTCTGTTGCCATCCTGATTGTAAACATAGATAGCTGCATCATCCGAACAGTTATGAATCTCATCGATGATACGGTTTTCAAGTTGTTCGTTGGCCATATTCTCAATATCGGTGATCCATTCAAAATCGTAATCCTTTTCTCCGGATGCAATATATGAACTACGTTTTGCCGCCTTTTTTGTCTTGAAGATCCTTCCAAGGACTGGTTTGAGGATGTTTTTGATTTTGCGCGATGTTGATATTTTTGATTTTTGTTTTTTGGTTGCAACTATCGCGGATGGTTGTGCGTAAATATTATACGATTGATTAAGGCACGAAGTCATCATTACGAAAATTTTTATTATTTTATATGAGGAACTCAAAAGCGGAACACACTGTCTTACTCGGATAAAAATCCAAAATCTTATAACCAATATTTGGGTGCGCAAGTCGTATTTATACTTTTTTCTGAGATGAAGAGCTCACGGCAGAGCGTTTATGATCTCCTTGGCCAATAGGATTGCTGCGTCAGGCAGGTGTTTCATATTTCATCTCTCCTACGAGCACTCAATTCTCTCTGGGAATCAGGTTCCCACACAAGAAAAATACCTATTTTTGTTGTGTGTAAAGTGTTTTTTCTTCCCTTAATCTTTTTCTTTTTTCTTCTCTTGGTTGGGAGAAGACCCTTTTAGAGCCATCATCAGCAGCAATCAGTATGCACAAGCATACATAATAAACAAAACAAAAAAAAATTAAGAAAAAAAAAATCTGAGAGAAGATCCTTGAAAACCGTGGGAAACTCTCGGCCGAGAAACGTTTATTTTTGTTTTTTCCCAAAAATCTTTAATGACACACACAAGTGATTTTTGGTGGTTGATGCACCATATGGTGTTGGTGGTAGTTCAAGGATCGTTTTATGTTTTCTTGTTGGTCTCCCGTAAAGAAATTTAACGTTGTCTTTTGCAAGACTGAAAATATTTAAGGGCTGTATTTGTGATTGAGAAGAAAATAGGCGCAATCTTTTTATGAAACTAAATGAGAGTGTTTTCGAATCCACATTTTTAAGACTGTTTTTTTTTTTAAATAAAATATTTTTGTTCATTATAAATTATTTAGACATGAACCCAGTTTTATTTCAATATTTTCAGTTTTGAACTTTTTCATTTGTTAAGTGGGGGTTCGTCCGGAATATTGGTGTTTAGTATTTTTATACACTTCAAGTTGTTTTTCTAAAATTGTAATGATGTGTCAAAACGCTTTCTGTGGAATTTGATCCGCACTAAATTCGCGAAGCACCAATCAAGTAAGTGAGTCTTAGTTTAACGAAAAAGAATTATGCAAAGTATGTTAAGGTTGGAGCAGTTCCTTGATCAGCGTTAGAAGTGTTGTCAATATAGATGTCAAATGACACCAACATCACAATTTGAATTTTATTCTTTCTATTAATTGTTTATTTATAAAGTAGATTCACTGATTCATTTATAGGTTTCGATAAATGTTACATAAAAAAGTTAAAGTGTTGAAACCAGTAACAAGAATAGCTATCTTTAAAAATAAAATAAATAGTGTGAATAGCATCGGGCCTAAGTGATTGCTTTGTGGTATTCCAGAAGAAAAAATATTATATAAGTCGCAGGACATATGTTTTGTTGGTCAAGTACGATTGATTTCAATCGAAAAATCTTAAGCCTTTTGGGAAGATAATAACTTTGTGATATATTTTTCAAAAACTTTTTTCTAGTCGGTAGTTATAACTTGGAAAAGGACACATAGTTTCTACCGATATTGTAATTATTGTTTATGTGTCCGCTACAAAACTGTTTATAAAATGGTAGACAGAATTAATTTTGATTTCGAGAAAGGAGCTGTTTCAACAGTGACTTGGTTGATGTTGAAACATGAGGGCAACGTAACATCGGTTGTACTGAATCTTAAGGAATGGGTAAATAGTTGAGTTCCATCCCGAAATCCAAACTGCAAAAATATCGATTTGTAATGTTGATGTGCCTACAAAAAGTCTTCAGTCCTCATGTTGATGAAGATGAGTGAGAAAAGGGTTGAATCCAACGACGTTGTTGTTGTGTATTTTGGACATAGCCAAGATTTCGGCATTATTGCAAGTATGGATGCAGTTGTTTACACCTTTCAGAATAATGATTGTCAGGAAGACCATCATTATTTGGAGAATTCTTTTCAAGCGAAAGTACCTATTTTATCATACAAGATCCATCTAAATGGTGACTTTTTCGCTGTTAACAGGATCAGTGGAAAGGTTCTTGATGTTGAATGGATATATATATATATCCTGTGTTGTCTGAGCATGTAGGATAGACATATTGACTTCTACCAGTAATACGGGACCGGAGGGCGTATTTGATATAAAAGTTCACATTCAGCTTTATCCTCCGCTGATAAAACATTTCCATCGATCATTTTGCTGACTGCTGGTATTAACATTTTTTTCCCATGATTTTTTTAAAGTCATCGATGGAAACTTTTTAGGACTTGGATGTTGTTTGAGTTTTTTACAGCGGATTTCTTGAAAAATCAAAACAGTGTCTAGAAGTTCATCTAGAATTGGTGAATTCTTTGAAGTAATCTTAATACGGGAAAATGTTTATAACTTTCTCGTGAAGTTTTTGGAGTTTTTTTTCCGTACTGCTTTGGTAGCAAACGTTCAATTGCAAAATTATTCTCGTCATTGGTTGTTTTCACTGTTGTCATTCAATTATTTTATTATTGTGGTTCTTTTCTTCACTGCTTATTGTCCACTTTGTCCAGTAATCGAGTATTATCTTGCATTGAAGGAATCTCAGCTCGGATGAGTCCATAAATGCTCTTGCTGTTAAAAGTACTGAGATTATGCTTGATGTCTCATGTCTTTAGTATATTTGCCGAACATTTGTTTTAAATAATGTGTAGACTGTCAGGAATTCTTCTTCACTGGACTTTTATGGTTAGTCAGTGCGTAATGAAGCACATGGTCAATTCGATATCGAGTTGTACGAAGATCCTAAGTATAATTTATTTTTCATTTAGCCAAAGTTTGCTGAACTCAAAAAAATCAAATATTTGAAAATGAGTCGTGTTAAATTTTGTTTCTTTTATCTTCATTATTATTCTTTTTTATTTTATTAAATAATATCAACCATTAGTTTTTAACATGTGAATGTATCTGCATTTTAGCTCACGATCCTGACCAATACCACCAATAATTTAAATAAACAATCAGTGCCCAACTATATGGTGCACCTATTTACTGCGGTCGCAAGCGAATCCGCTCCTGATCACTTTCATCAGCATCAATATTCTCACCAGCAGGGTAGTCTTTTAGGGTTTGTTATTATAATATGTGATCTTTGAGTCATCATCATCATCATCGCATCAAGACAAAGTTAAAGATGAAATTTTTAATTCATGCGTGCAAAGAGAAATGGTACCGGACCGGTTAAGTAATTTGATCCTATTTGGTTGATATAGAGTTCGTCCTGGGTTGTTTATTATTTTCGTTATTTGCAGGAGGTATCTATATAGATGGTGATCATGATAAAACCATTGCGGGGGTATTTTCATTAAAAAAAAACGTGATTCAACAAGATCAGAAGGGATTTCAGTGTTGATGGTGTATATTGGGTCCTCCTGATTACGAAATAAGCAGGTTTTTTTTTTGTGTGTATCGTCATCTCATCACTTGTTTTCCTTCTTACAGATTCACAGAAAATTAAGAAGAATCATTAAAAAAGGGGATCGCACGATGACGTGAATAAATAAAAAGGGTCTAAAGTATCTACACTATAAACGGGTATGTATGTAAGTATGAGAATTTCAGGTTTGGTGAGGTTTTTTTATCGGTTGTTTATGGTTTTTATGTAGTTTCAAGTTTTTTTATACTCTTTAATGGTCTAATAGATCCCCCATCGAAGAACCACCATATTCAAACACTTGTTGCATTTAATAGTTCGTATTTTAGGATAAAAAATAAAAACGAAGAATTAGAATATTGATGATGATAGTTGAAGTGGAAGAACTCGTTTAAAAAACAACAAGTGAGAGATTTATTATTTTCATTAATTGTTGGGGGGACTTTTTAAGATAAGGCGTACAATGTATAGGGAAGGGTTTTTGAGGGAACCGCAAGTAATAAAGAAATACAATGTTATTACCCAATCTATATAATGTTATATATATATATGTTAATAGTATATGTAACTTTATATAGAAAATAATTTATAGATGTCAAATCCAAAAACGATTTACCCTTCGTAAAGTCTTCATTAACTGAAAATGAAAAGTGATATATATGTATATTTTTGTAATTTTCTCAAAAAACACCTCTAACAATTTTGGTAAAACTTTAAAAATGTTATATCGGTTAGTTCTATGTAAATAATATGAAATTAGTCAATTTCATATTTACAAACTTCAAATTAATTCAAGTTTGTAAAATTTATCTACCATTTACCATTAATTAATTAAATTATAAAAAAAATGGCTGAACCGATTTGCTTCAAATTTTGTATAGGGTTTGGTATGGGCTTGTAGATCTTCGGTACTTGCCATGTAACCATTACTAAGAAGCTTGATTTTCTCCAAAACCTCCAAATCCGCTCCAACGATTTTCTTCAAAATAATTTATTAGAGATAGTTTTTACCTGATTGTCTTTGCTTAAGTTGCAAAAAAAAAGTTTGGCAAGTCGATCCTACCATATAGAACCGTTATTTTTTTTTTGACGATTTCGATTTTGTCGAATAATTTTTTTTTTTAGAAATCTCTGAATGACTTGAAACAGTTTCAAACGAAAACCTTAATTTTAATATTAATTAATTTTTCAATTTATTTTGTTGTTAATTCAATATTTGGAAAATGGCTTGACCAATGATTTTAATTTTGTATACATAAAATGGAAACTTTTCGCCCTGGTTTGATGGTGGACTCATCAGCTTTAGATGACACCAAAACCAATCTAGTACGTACGTACGTTATTGCGTACTGGATTGGGTTTGGTGTCATCTAGCTGATGAAAAAAGGGTGTACGCAAGGGCAGGGGGCAGGGGGGCGCTTGCCCTCCTAAATGTTTCTGGAAAATCCTGTAAAACGCAGAATCCAGATACAGTGAGATCAGAAATTATCTCGCTCTCTTTTTGATAATCTACCGAAAACTTACTTTTCCTAAATTGCACCAAACCCAAACTTATATGCTAGGTTTGGCAGAAATGCATTAATTCGATAACAAACAGATGACAGAGCGTCTGTGCATCACCCCTTTTCACAATTGCATTTTAACTTTTGGTTACATGTGTATCATTTAAATTTCTGTTATTGAAAGCTAAAAATGACAACTTTGAATAAAACACCAATTTGGAAAGATGTGGAAGCAATAATGCGAAAATTTAAAGAACAAAAGTTTAAGAACGGAAACGAAAAAAGATCACATTTGAACAAAGAATTACAAAATGGAAAGAATGAAAAATCAAAGCAAAGCTTTAAAAAAAAAAACTAAAATGAGTATAGCTTGGAATTTATCCACTGGTTGAAGATCAAAAAAATTTTTAAAAAAATTTTAATCTAGTGAAAATTATTTATCGTATAGGAGTGATAAACAGACTACGGAGCCGAAATTGAAAATTTGGAAAATCATAAAAACCCAGTTATCCACTCGGAACGAAGTTTGCCTGAACAGCTAGTTAAACAAAAATAATAAAAATAAATAATAATAATATATAAAAAAAAATCTTGACCAAGAATAAATGTTCGACTTTTATCCTGTATTTCACCAAAAATATTATCGGAACGTTATAGCATAGTACATAGCAATGAGCTACCCATACATCTTTTTCGATTTAACTTATTTGCAATTTTTTTTAATGAAAAAAATAAAAAAAATGAATTAAAAATGATGAACTTATTTGCAATTTTTTTTATAGCTAGATATAACCAAAATCCTTCCGTTATATAATACTTTTGTGTGTAAGAAGGTAAGCAAAAGCTAACTGAAAAAGAAACAAATTTGTAATAAAATCTGTCTTACGTAAAAGTACCTACTACCTACATACATAAGAAAAATATATTTGACTTTATGTTCTTTTAGCTTGCCGCAGTATTGTTTCGTTTTTCTAATTTTTTTGCACACTCTCTGACTGTGGCTATGGATACCCAATAATTTTATAATAAGGTTAGGTAAGGTGTCCTTATTTTATATTTTACATTGTTCACATGCACACGTTTGAGATGTTTTGCAAACACAAAAATCACTAAAAATGATCACCATCAATAATATAAAGAGAAAAAGTTAATATTTTTAAATTTTTGAATTTGTTTTATGGTCCTTAAACGAGTCTGCCTCTCCGCCCCACCCCCCCTGATCAAAATCCTGCGTACAGCATTGCTGATAAGCCCACTATCAAACCAGGGCGAAACGCATAACCTGGAGTAAAAGGCCACAAAACCTTTAAAATTGAATTTCATTCATAAATAATAGAATATTGAAATTGAGTTCCTTGTAAGGGGAAGACCCAATCATACCACTGTGCACCAACACGAAATTCATCGAGTTGAAGTTTGCAAAAATTGATGATATAGGAAATCGCAACTTATCAATATTTAGAATGCAACCTCTTCTTTCCCTTTTCTTTAATATTTCCCTTGTAGCTTTCTTTCTTACTTTTCCTTTCTGGCATGATATACCTATGTTTGTTTGTTTTGTCAGGAACTATTCATGGTACCGGCAAGATGGCGCTGCTCCATGATTGTACTATAGAAATTTATATACAATGCTATTTCCCAACAACTGCTATGTGGTTGAAAAGCTCGTCCATTACCTATACTTATCGACCAGTAATCATAAGCAATCAACATTTATGACTATATCCCATCTACATTTTATTTTTTTCCCAATATTTTCTTATCAATTTTACTAGTCAATTACGTCATCATAATAACATAACTAATAAACATGCTCCCAAAACAATTGTTGCAAAAACAATTATTGTATATTGTAAATGTCATCCATGACACACACATACAATTTATTATGTATTATCATAAGTCGAAAAATAAAAAAAAAAAGTCATCATCATGGGACTCCCCGACGGGGAATTGAACCCCGGTCTCCCGCGTGACAGGCGGGGATACTGACCACTATACTATCGAGGATGTTGAAAAATGAGGTGTTTGAACTTTAAATAAACTACCCCACCACGGATTTATTATTATTAAACATTTGTATATTTTGTAATAATTCATGACGCTGCTGGTAGTAGATATGTCTATGAGTATTATACATGTAATGTTAATAATATCTAAATAACAGAGTCGCGTAGTGGAAAAGTGCTTAGGAAACTAAAGTTAAGCAAGTTTTCTGGTTGTTAATAAAAACCTAAATCTGAGATATGGCAAGTTATGTATTCGGGCAAAAAAAAAACTTAATCATTTTCACTGTCTATATGTATACAGGGTGATTGGTAGGTATACTGTGTCACTGTGCACCAAAAAAAAAGCTTCAGCGTGTGGTTCGTATATGGCAAGTAAAAACCGTAGGGGGTGGAGGGGTCTATTTTAAACGGTTTAGGCCAGAAGGCATTTCTAACAAAATTGACTTAAACAACGGTAAAATTTAAAAAACCATATGTTATACCTTTTTGGAAAGCTAAAAAACGGTTATTTTATTTTATTTTGAAATAAAGTTGTTTTAGTAAACAGTTTTTGAAAAATAATTTTAAGCTAATTTTTTACAAAATTTTATGTAGTTTTGTTTTTAAAATTCAATACTCTTGTTAATTTTTAGTCAAAATCAGAAAACCAGATGCTGAGATGTATTTGTACCTACTTTTTGAGAAAACTAAAAATAACAAAAACCACCTCTTCTAAAAAAAAAGCATTTTTAGGTAGGTACTTTTTTACATCTTACGTGACAGGAATTTTATGTAATTTATGGAATATTGAAAGATTTACTTTTCTTTTATGTTTTAAAAACATTCAAAATATTGTACGCATATAAAGATTATTTCTTTTCGAGGTATAGAACTTTAAGTTGGCATTAATTTTCAAGACGGCGACCGATTTAACAGCTGTCAAGTGATTTATTCTCAGTTTGGTTTGGCAATTCATCATGAATGGGCCCGAAACAAGATGGCCGTTGTTCCCGATTTTCATAAGCGAATTTTGTTTAGCGATGAAGCGCACTTCTGGTTGAATGGCTACGTCAACAAACAAAACTGCCCCATTTGGAGTGAAGCTAATCCTCAAGTGTATTTCGAAACACCGTAACATCCAGAAAAACTGACTGTTTGGTGCGCTTTATGGGCTGGTGGAATCATTGGTCCGTACTTCTTCAATAAAGATGATGGCCACAACGTTATAGTTAATGGTGATCGGTATAGAGCCATGATTACTAACTTTTTCATTTCTGAATTGAACAATCATGATGTCCAGGAGCTCGTGCCACAATCGATTTATTGAAAGGCACGTTTGGTGACCGCCTAATTTCACGTTTTGGACCTGTGAATTGGCCTCCAAGATCTTGTGATTTAACACCGCTAGACTATTTTCTGTGGGGTTATGTAAATTCATTGGTCTATGCGGATAAGCCACAAACGCTTGACCATTTGGAAGACAGAATTCGCCGTGTTATTGCCGATATACGGCCACAAATTTCGGAAAAAGTTATCGAAAATTGGACGTCCAGATTGGACTACATCCGAGCCAGCCGTGGCAGTTATATACCAAAAATCATATTTAAAATGTAATGCCACAAGATTATCTTTCGAATAAATAAAAAATCATGTGAATCAAAAATTCCATCGTTGTTTTATTGCAATTTAAAGTTTTGTACCTCTAAAAAAACACCCTTTACAATAAAGTGAAAAAGTACCTAATGGATAAATGCTATATTGCTATTCTACTATAGTTTTTTCCACTAATAACACCTGAAAATCGACCTGTAAATTTAGTTTATTATTGCGTGGCGTATTTTAGTTGAAAAAAAAATATGTAGGTCCCATCGACGCTGTGCCTCCGCCTATCACACCATAATAAACTAAATTAACAGGTCGATTTTCCGGTGTTGTGGAAAAAACTTGTAGAATAGCATTTATCCAATACTTTTTCACTTTTTTGTATGCTAATAACATTATTAGGCGTTTTTCTGTGTTCGTGTAGAACAGGGTTCTGAACAGATTCTGATAGTTCAGAGCATGCCCTGATGAGCGTTCTCTGAACAAGATATAAATATCTATGTTAAAATTGAAAGTCGTCCAAAAATCACCAATCATACCTTAATAAAAAAAAATCCGAGGAAAAATCTGATCTCCCCACATGAGTCACTCCATATTACTCTCAAACAAAAGGAAATTTGATCACTCACTCAAAATAAAATAATAATTATATAATCCTTTTTTTTCACTGCCCAACTTTATGTTTGTTCATATTAACGCTTCATGTCTATCATTCATTAAAAACTTAATTCTAAATTCTATTCATCCCTTCGATCACATGCAGATAGTTCTCAATTTCCATGTTCATTTCATTCGAAAATAATTATGAAATTGGTTAATACATTGGTCTTACCTAATGATGATGGTTCTTTTTACCACAAGCATTTTAAATCTCAATACCTGTTTTGTCTAATAATAGGTATAAAAAAAATATATATAAAAGAGTATTCATGACCGCAGAGCGAAGTCTCAATGACTATTGATAGAAAAGGGTTATCTGCTTGGATAGTTTTTTTCTCTACCCTCTCATTGTAATGCGATCCATTTGAAAGGCACAATTCTGGGTTAATAAATTACTACTTAGATAAATCCAACACTATAAGAGGAAGATTGCCATGAACAATTAAAATTTTAAAAGGATTGAGTTTGGATTTTTTTTTTTTTGTATTATCTTGATGGTCTTTTTCAAGAACACTTAAGCACTTGTAATGATTACCATATAGGTAGGTACAGGTATTTCTTTGACACAAAGAATTCTAGTTTAAATGATCATGGACTTGGAATATGAAACGTGTAAAACCAGTTTAGATTCTTGTTAATAGTTGAATTGAGTAAAGGACGCAGTAACACAGTCAAACTTCACTAAATCGTTTGCGACCAACTTATTAATTAAACGTTTAAAAAATAACGCTAAAACCAGGAAGAAATTAAATAAAATGCACGACTGGGTCGCACGAACTTACTCTTGAAGCAAACTGTTGAATTGGAAAAAGTTAATTTGCTGAACTAGCTATGTTGGAAAAGTGAGTTGGAAAAGCCTAAATGTGAGGTGAAGTTGTATGGTAGCTATCATTAAATGGCTGCTTAGTCAAAAACTTTAAATGCCATCTTGTGTTAAATTTTAAGATTATATACCATATGAAACTTAAATGAAATCAGGTAAGCCGTTATTAATTTATGGCCAATTTTTTTAAAAACCGTTAACAACAAATCTCCGTTACGTGCATTTTTAGCCAAAAAACTGAAATGCAGTTGTATTAGAACAGCTCAAAAGTTTTATAGAAATCGTTAAAGCCATTTTCGAGAAAATTTGTAAAAACTAAAACCGTTATATGGGTGGTACCCGTTATAGCCGGCCTAAAACAAAAATTCGAATTCCTCCTCTAGGGAATCACCAAAAAGTGCTTGACACGAAGTTTGAAGAAAATCCGCCAAACCGTTTAGGCTGTAGTTCGGTGAACAGATAACCGCACATACGCACACCCGCCCATACGCACATACGCACATACGCACTTCTTTTTTAAGCTTCTCTATCATCGTAATGTCAGGTTTGATTAACACCTCGAAAGTTTTTTTTTTCACGAAACCAATACTTGCCCTATTGAGCAAGTAAAAATCTGTACCAAAGAAGATACATATGCGTAAAGAAGATAAAGAAGATAAATTGGCGGTACAGAGAAAATCTTTTTTTTTTTTTTTTCTTCTAAAAAAATTATTTACGTAGGCTAAACATTTTTTATTTTATGGGAATTTTGAAGTGTCCTATTGCAACCAATCGACGACCTACAGCGCCAATCGATTGATTCCATAAGTGAAATCTCCGTCAATAACGTGAAAATTCGTTTATTCAACTTTTATGACTCATTTGCAACATCTTCAGCGCCCTTTCGAATCTTTTTTCCTTTTTTAAAATTTTGTTTCAACCATCGGTCTCTTCTATAAAAAATAATCTTGCATTTAAAAAATATCGCATCAAACCAAAAACACAAACCCACTTCCAATCCAATAGGGATATACAGGGCCAAAAAAGATGCGAGTAGGTTGGATTGAGATAAGAAAAAAATTGTAAGGGGTGGTCTATCTCCCCCCGTTTAGGCGGGAGGAGCAGTTTCTAAAAAATTGACTTAAGAAATATTAAAAACCAGGGGTACAATCTTTTGGGAAGCCAGAAATCTATTCTTTTTAAAAAAAAGTTGCTTTTGAGAATTGTTTTTGAAAAATGAGTTTTGAAACTGAAAATTAAAAACAAAAATTAATTTAAAATTTATGTTTTTTTTTTCAATTTTAATTTTAATAATCAACACATCACGATGTCAAATTACTTTCTAAGATAATTTGCCAGAGACGCTATTTAGATATCACAATAAAAAGTGTCACAATTGTAGCACATATTTTCAGTTTAAGTTAGAAAAAAGGTAGGGATCATAAACGACCACGCCGTAATAAACAAAATTGTCAAGTCAATTTTCAGGTTTTTTTTAATTAAAAAAAAAGTGTATAAAGAGCATTTATCCAGTACTTTTTCACATTATTGTATGCAATAATATTCTGGATATTTTAAAAATAATAAATGAAAAAATTAAGCCTTTAATATTCATTAAATTAGATAAAAATCCAGTCAGGTGCGACTTAAAAAAAAATTGTTATTTTCTTTAGTTTTAACTTTTTTTTCAAAATTGTAAATTTAATTTTTTTAAAAACTATTCTCTAAAACAACTTTATTTGAAAAAACGTAAAAGAATACATTTCTGGCTTTCCAAGAAATTATATCATGGCATTGTAGGTTGTACCGTTGTTTTTTTTTCAATTTTTTTTTCTGTTTTCAGTAATTTTTTTGGAAAACTGACCCTTCTGCCTAAACGGGGGGAGATGAAACCAAACATAATTCAATGAGATATTTTGATGATCAACGTCTTCGCACATGAAGTTTTGGCAGTGCTGCTTATAACAGGTTTAGTTGTAAGTTTGTTCTTCTTTACATTTCCTCAATGGAAAAATTTTGTGGCCAACGAATCGTTAGTATGTTAGTCTTTTAGGAGTATCAACAAAAAAAAAAAAAGGGCGGGATGGTAATGTTTGCGTTAGCCGCCATATTGAAAACGCGTTTTCTTAAATAACTGAACAAAGGCTTATCGGACAAAAGAATTATTCAAAAACTTGGATACAAATATGATTTCATTTTTTTCATCCCTAGTATACATTTATTCTTTATTATCTTAACTCTGGTGACCACGATAGATAAGCTACTCATTCTTCTTTAATAATTAATAATTATAATGTCGTCGACCTAGTGCCGTAAACGCCATTTTTAAATTTTTGGGAAATCGCATATAAATGTTCGGAAAAAAACTAACCGTCGGGTTTTTTGATTTTTTAGTATGATATATAGTTACGAATTCTATTTTATATACATGTAATTGGACATCTGAAAAGCTTTTATTTTTTCAAAATATTTGAATTTTGGCCCAAAATGAGTTTGCCGTATACGCCACCAAAATCAACAGTTTATTTTTGGTCCATACACGTAGGTACGTCAAAAAATCGAAAACATACGGCATTTCAATACTAAAAACGTAATACAAACTCCTTGGGAAATTAGACGTATGTGCAACCATTTTTCGTTAAAGTCAAATATCTCACCAATTTGAAGCGATAGGAACAAACAGATAACAGATTTGACAAGAGCGCACCCGAAAACATAAGACTGCATACCCAGTTCAAAAAACGCAATTTGGCGTTTACCGCACTTCAATACTAGGGTGACGATGTGTCTTATTGTAGATGATTGAAGTCAAATTTTCTATGAAATTTTCCACCTTAAAAGAGAAAATTCTGATGTGAAATATAGTTTGTATGGTCCTTGAACTTTTACTAAATAAGATCTCACGTTCACATGAAAAAAAAAAAACTTAAAAAACGCGGGGTTAATTTCCTCGTTGCTGTGATGTGATATATTTCTAAAATAATTCTAATATCAGAATAAATCCCTTTTCATGGGAAAGTATTACAAAAATTGTCTCGTATCCCCTTTTCTTTAACCCAGACAAGTCAATTCTCTTGAACACTTCGAACAACACCGCCTCCACCAAGACCCACGCATTGATTAGTATTATAAAAAAAAAGACCCCAAAAAGAACGAGGTTACCAAGGCATTACCCCATGCCTATAATACACGAGTACAAGTACAAAATTCCACAATGACACACTAATTTATCTGAATTGAAAAGGAGTGTCAATGTAATAGGACATGATGAACTACAACATTCATTATGAGGAGCCTTAAAATATCTTAAAAATTCCAATAAAAGAACACATACACAATAAAAACAAGTGTGAAATAGCTACATTTTTTTTTCTTTCAAAACATATAGACTGACAAGAAGATAGACCAAAACACGTGCGATCTAAGAATGAAGTTCATCAAAACAAACAAAAAAGTGTTAACTCCTTCAGTAAGTCTTAATAGATAAATCCTAATCAACAAATATTTTCCAAGTATACGAAGTATCTTTTGAGATATAGATATATACACCACAGGGTATTACTAACACAATATATTATGGCTAACACATCATCATCATACATTCCTCAGATACTTTTTTATCTTTTTTTTTTTTTTGTTTCATTTAAAAAAGTAAAGGAGTAGGTGACGGCACCTTATTTTTATCAAAATGAATATATTTGTCACATGAGACATTATTTTACAAAAAAAAAATTAAAGAATGAAAGATAGGGGTTGCACAAAATATCTTTACTTTCCCACGATTTTTACAAAAGATAATCTCACAAAAATAAAAAAAATTCAGCATAGACCCCTTAAACTGTCTGTTTTATATTTATTTGTATAGAACCGAAATCGAAAAGATAAGACTGCTAAGAAGGTGAATAAGAAAACAAAATCAAAGAAAAATGAAAATCAAAACATCTACCTTCACTTACTCCCTCGTCATGAAAAAAGGACAAACAAAAAAAAAAACAGGTCAAACCTATTAAGGGATGAACTCGAATATTCTCGAAATTTATATTTGATCTGACTGATTTTTTAAGGTATAAAAGAACCGACACAGGTTTGGAAAAAATCAGTATAACTCACACAGCCATTGATGTAAGGAGTCTTTGGTAATTCGATCCATCCTAAGGGATGAAGAAGGTCTTGGATTTTGGTGCAATAACAAGATCGAACTAAGCTGCTAGGTGGAAGCAGTGGAAAAGATCGTTAGCACCACGAAGAAAGAACCTCTTCATCCAAAATGGAATCTAATTCCCGGACGATCAAGAAAAAAGCTTCAAATAACTGAAACTTTCATCAAACACACACCACGATGAAATCCAGCCTGTGATAGCAACCAGAGTATATAGATAGATATACTTTAATAACATTTTAACTTTAATAATCGAAATGTCTTCCAAATTAATTAACATTAAGAATTATTCATTAAGTTAAGAAAAACAAAAATCAATTGTCTTCCGGTTTGTTTGTTTTGCTTCTATAAAATTTTTGTAAATATGTAAAATAATAAATAATAATATTTTTTTTTGTAATAATTTACAAAAAAAACGAAATAACTTTTGTTTACTTTGGTAAAGGTTGACTTTTTATGATTCTTCTTCTCTTTTTTGGTTTGAAATTGATATGGCATGGCATATGGCCAAGTTGTGGTTATTTAATTAACAGGTTTTATTTTTTTCTATTGTTGTTGATAATGTGACCTAACTTAATATTGGTTGTATTGAATTTCTATTGTCTTTTGTAATTTGATAAGAGCTTGGTGGATATTGTTACATTATTTAACCTGTTTAGTAGAAATTCTGGGTGACATAAATCCTGGGAATATCTGAAAAGTAAGTATAGGTACCTAAATATGAACCTGGTGAAAAAAAATGTTGCATTAATAAAAGCACGTCCATAGCTTTTTGAAAATTTTTATAATTGAAATGGTATTTTTGTTTTTATTAATTCGGAGGAAGATTATATGTGCCGCTGCAATTAATTTCAAAAAGACAATAAATTGCAGGTTTTTTCTAAATTGTCATAATTAGACAATACGAAGATTGAATTCTTGTTTTTAAAACAGAATAAACAAAAATAACAAAATTGCCTATTTATGATTGACCAATTATTTGGATGTTTAATTATTAATATAATAAATAATAATAATATTTAACAATGAGGCTTATTGGTTTTGTGAGGATCCTATGCAAATAAAAGAATTTATTTGCATTTCCCGACTTTTTCTGGGGATAATTTAACTAAAATTTAAATATTCCTTTTATTACTTTGTTCTTTATGTTTATATTTGCATTACAATTTAATTTTACAGACGTTACATTTGAACAAATAAAATAAATAGATACATAAAAACAATTAGAATAAAACAAACAATTTTATCACAGTGTTAATTGTCGATAAAAAAATCCTTCTTAACATTATAGACCAAGAGCTGAGAGCAAATTTTGGAAGTATGGGTATAACCAACATTAATTTTTATACAGGTAGGGTAAAGGTTAAGGTGGCAGAGTTGCACCCTCCGACACTTTAAAAGAAAATTTTTTTTAACTCCGATATTTTTTTCAATTATAATTAATAATTTTATTATTATTATTATATTTTTCATTAATTTTAAATGCGATTTAAAAATTGAGTATTTTTCCAACATTTTGACGATTTTTACTTGCGATTATAGTCAAGTCTTGGATTCGTGAAAAAAAATTTGAGATAACAATCAAAAATGACATTATGATGATAGAGAAGACAAAAAAAGTGGGTCCTAAAATTCTGTCTGTCTGTCTGTCGGTCTGTCTCGACACGTACCGCCTAAACGGGTGGGCCGATTAGCTTAAAATTTGGTAGGTATGGTTTATAGAGTAATACGCCCAGAACTTTTTTCGTAGGTCACTGTAATTCTAAAAATAACGGTACCTGCGATATAACGGTTATCGAAAATTTCATTTTTCTCGAAAACGGTTCTAACGATTTCAACCAAATTTCCCATGTGTAATAAGGTCTATAAAATAATGAAAACCAAACATTCAAGAAAATTCGTTTAGCCGTACTTGCCATATAACGGTAACTTTTAAATTTCGACTATATCGATAACGGCTTAAGCGGTTTGAACGAAACTCAATACTGAAATAATCCTAGCTATTTCAAATAATATGTCATAAAATAATTTGGATGGGTTTTTATGAAATTTAGTTCTAAGGCGTAGTAAATTAAGTTTAAAAAACTTGCCTACTACTCACTTTTTTTTTAGAAAATAGGTTTTGAAAAAATATTTTTGTAAAATCGATTTTTTCGAAAACCAGTCCAACGATTTTGAAAATTTTTTTTTTGTTAAGTTCACATATTTAGTATAGCAAATTTTTTATACTTTGATTTCGGTTTGAATCTTTTATAGATACGGTTTACAAACTTTAAAAAAAAAAAAATCATACGATTTTTTCGTATATTCGTTTGTACTTTAAATCCACAGGTAACTTGCCACAAGAACAAGTTTGTGCGACCCAGTCGTACCCTTTATTTGAAGTTATTTTTAGCTCTTTAAAGGTTTTGTAAAAATAAGTCGAAAAGAGTCGAAAGTGCAACAACGTGTGACACCTTCGACAGAACCTTAAACCAATGCAAATTTATTATTCATTATAATTTTTTAATTAAATGTTATAGTTATAATAACATAAGCATCCCATTGTTTTTTCTAAACGACATTAATAACTGTTCCCCTACGAAGTGCTCAAAACACGTCACCACGTCCAACACTTTTTTCGGATAAAAATCATTTTTGTCTTAAATGCAAAAACAGTTTGTCTTCAAAATTTGTTTTAATAACTTGATATTTTGTATCAAATGTAACTCAAAGAGTCTGAAAACCAGGTATAAACTGAATGCTTATTATTCTTATCTAAGGTCTGAAAATAACCGTAAATGCAATATAGGTGGTACATATAATTCCATTTTCCTCAACAAAAAAATAGAAATGATTTTGATAAAATATTATATAAGTTAATTGTTGCCAGCGGCGATTTTTTTCATCGAATTTTTTTTTGTCAAAAAAATATTATTAACGTCACCTGCTATATAACCATTTTTTTTTTATTTTATATTTTAAAAGTACTGTTTAGCCTTATTCAAACTGCAAACAAGTTTTTTTTAATTAAATACCCAAAAAAAATCTGTCTGGATAAACGATTTGGCAATCATAGCATTGTAAATTAGGCATTTCCAAGTTTTCAACAGTAATGTACCCAGTCGTTCCTCTTATTTTGTTTTTAAAATTGCTTTTCCCACTCAGAAGTCAAAATTAATGCTGATATATATTATGGAAAAAAGGATAAAATAAATTATTATCGATGTGCATTTTTTTTTTTCAAATTTCTTGAAAAATGTGAACTTTTTTGAAAAAATGTTAAGGAACAGATTGTAGCTTTTATAATTTTCCATGGAAAAGGTCTTAGTACCTTTCATCACCTACCATCAATACATTTTGTTTCCCCATTAGGCCTAGTCCACTACTGTAGAAACACTGTACCTACATACATACATACATTCAGTAAAAATATTATTATAATTAAGAGTATCAAAATAAAATAAAACGATTCAATTTTATTAGAAAAACATTGTGCAAAGTTTTGAGATCAACTCTTTTGTTTGCTAAATCTATTTAGTATTCAAAAGACTGCAAACTTCTAAAAAAATACTACAACTAAGTATCTGAAAGTAAAAATCATGATAAATATTTTTATTAATATTCAGAAGGACTCAAAGCAATAATTTTTTTTTAATTGAAAAATTGTAAAAAAAGTTTATCAAATTTCAAATGACTTTCAACAGAACAGTGTTGTCGGTATAATGCTTGGAATAATAGGTGTGGCAGTGACAATAATTCTACACCAAGTGTTGAAATATAAGTCTTACAAAATGACACTGAGTTGAACAATATAGCTACTCATTTTCATTAGTAGCTAAACATTTTTAACATCAGGTTAAACATTGGAAGTATGCCAAATGAAATTAGCCTTAGTTCAAATGTTGAAAAATTACTTCAACGTTTAACCAACATTATTCCAACTAATTGACAATAAATGCAACGACATCATCATTCATAGTTGGCCTTAGGAACAATAAATAGCAGGGAAGTTTGCCAACGAAATCAGAATCAGCAGAATGAACTCAACAAGCAAATCTTCATTTAATTGTTCAAGTGGAAAAGTTGTGGTCCCATTCCCGATCGTAACAATGTCGAAAAAGAAAAAAAGAAGAGATACCAACTGATGATTGTATTTTCCTGAAACACAGCAGAGTAAAATCTTTTTCCAAATAAAAAGTAAATTAATTTTTTTTGTACACTACATATTTACAAAGTTTATTTTTCAGAAATATTTACATAGTTTTTTTTTATATATATGTACCTTAATTCTAAGCAAAACAAACAAACCGGAAGACAATGATTTTTCTTACACTAAAATCTTAAAATCTAGATACAATATTTTGTTTAACCTCACATACCTATCACTTTCGAGGAACGCAAAAGTTAAACGGAAGACGTTGGATTTAAATTATACTTAAACTAAAAGTGAATGTTACACTTTTTTGTTGTTGAATCACAGTTATTATTCCATGTTATTGCAGCAGTCATGTTGAACATGTGTGTGTATGTGTGTTTATGCACTATTAAAGCTATTCAATT
Source organism: Baccha elongata (assembly GCA_951217065.1). Lineage (NCBI taxonomy): Eukaryota > Metazoa > Arthropoda > Insecta > Diptera > Syrphidae > Baccha > Baccha elongata. Next base: position 42,866,778 of record OX578274.1, read on the forward strand.
CTTATGGGAGCACGAGAGTTGTCCAATGCCCAATTAGTCGTCACCAGCTCCGGCACTATTTTCACTGCGATTTGCCTTCTTTTTTTTTTTGTTTTTGGTTCTCCAAACCGCCAGGAATCAGTTTAGAGTTGAAAAATCGAGAAAAAAAAAGCAAATAGTGGTTTGGTTTTTGCTTACAGCCAGCAACAGCAGCAGCAACAGCGGTAGCGAGGGAATGGCGACAGGTCCAACTGGTTTCTTATAACTCTTTTGAGCTCCCATTTAAGGCACTTCTGGTGGCATGCCAAAAGCGTGTTGGTTTTATCAGATCGAGATGATCGTGAACACAAAACGAACAAAAAAAAAATTTAAAAAAAAGAAAAAAATAAACGAATCTAAGAACCAGTTGAAGTGTGGTTAGTTTCGTAGGTGCTCGCGTTGGAATCGTGCGCTACGAGTTTGTGCAGTTACACTGCACAACTCTGATTTAGACAGATCCATCCGAGATCGATGTTTGAGTTAGACTGATTTTAAGGGTACAAAAGTGTGCCTTTTATATGATTGTTTTTTCTAGGATTGTCGATGGTGTATTTTTGGTATGTCTAGGAGTTAGGGGTGGAAAACCAACAGGTACCTAGAGGTATAGGATAAACTGAATCTTTCTTAATGCTATAAGGATTCCTATTGGCTGAGGAATTAATCGAGTAAAATATAAAAAGGACAACAAACCAATAGGAATGCAGATTATTTTCGTTGCAAGAAAAACTACAAAAAATCCTTTCAATTTATTTGGGAAAAATTACCGGAATAAAAAGTGGTTATCAGACAAAGCAACCGTAAGTGAGTTCTTAAGGAAGTAAGTGTGTATTTTAATTTTTACTGTTATCATGACATGGGTAAATATGATTGGTCGGTCAACAAATTTCTTAAATAATATAATTATACAAGAATAGAGCAGGCTTTGAATGCATTATTTTTAAAGAAAATACAAAAATAAATTGGAGGATTATTTGGGTGGAAGGAAATATGTTAATGAAAATAATACAAAATTACACTATCGAAGCAAATATTTATATTAATATAACTAGAAAATTATACATTTAATGAGAAATATTTAAAAAAAAAATTTCAAATTGTAAATCCTCAATTGAGTTTAAATATTTTTATTTTGGGAAACATGCGTTACATTATTCATTAAAATAATTTAATATTCCAAATTGTTTTGTTTAAAATTAATATTAATTTGCGATTTTTTTAAACAATTTATTTTCTACTGAAATTAAGTAATAATCAGGTATTATTTTCTACTTAAATTAAGAAATAATCAGAAAAGTAGTTTAAGTAGCCATAACACCAAAAATACCATATGTTAAAAACTGATCTCACAAGTTACAATACACTTGTAATTTTTTTTTTTTTATTTGACTAAAGAAAATAAATAGAAAATGACATATACGAAAAGAAATTTAGTTACTATGGTCATCAGACAAATGATGGGAAATATATACAAAAAAAAATATTTTTAGATGACAAAATGACAAAAAAAAATATTCAACCACGTTCTCTGATTTCAAAAAAAAAATGCTCAACAATTGAAAAACAAAGTCAACATTTCTTTAACGTTTATTCTGATAAAAAAAAGTTAAATAAATCCAATCAACAACAAACATAAAATTTACAGCTTAGAAGACTGTCCCAAAAAAATTGCGACTTGCATATTTGAAAGTCACAAACTTTATTTACATACGTGACATATTTATCACCTCCATCCCGATTTTAATTTGTAAAGGCTCATTTAACTAGAATTTGAATCCAAACAAATTTTATATATGAATATTTTTGGATTAATAACTTAGTTTCTGAGATATTCCAGATACAAAAGTTTATACAAATTAATGAATAAACTTTTATATCTTCAAATACAATACAATTATTTAGGAAAAAATGTGTCTGTGTTAAATTAGTTTGGCTTTAAAAAAGAAGTAAGAGGAGCCATAATTTGATAACGCTAGAACCCATTTCATTTAAATTACCCAACTGCATTTAAGTTGGACACTTAAAAGAATATGGCGCATTTATAGCCTTATGGGCTAAGCAAACGTGCAAAGTCATTACAAGTACAACTTGATCTCACGTTTAGGCAGATTGATATATATAGAGCAAGTTTGGGTGACCCTAAATCTAAACTTCTATTTTAAAATCTTGTTCAGATTTAAACAGGTTATTCTATATAATGTTAAACAATTTTTAATCGATAGACAAAAATTAAAAAAATCTTTAATTATACTATCATATGATTGGAAAATTGGATTTTAATATTTGTCATTTTTTTTTTTTTCAAACTTGTATAATTATGTAAATTAAATAATGGGGGTGGGTACATGATGTTTGCGATCATCATAATGTTTTATAAAACTCTAAAATAAATCAATCATTTTTAGACTTAAAAAATTAATTCCAAAAGAATTTGATTAAACAAACGACGATCAAACAGACAAATTGATAAACAGAACTGCTACCCCTTGGTCGTTTAAATCTGAGTGTCATATATTTGATTGTTGTCTCAAAAAAATTTCGTTACAAATAGTCTAATCACGTAAGTACTATACAAAGGTTCAAATCTTTCACAAAATAATAACAATTTATATGCTGATGACCTAGTGATACTTTCCGAATCTTCAACTGATTATTATTCGCCTAGAAGAATATTGCACCAAATGGGGACTTGTTATCAATGCTGATAAATCAAAAATTATGGTGTTCTCAAGATCAGCGAAGAACCAAACCGCGAATAATTGGCACTTCAATGGAACTCGTCTAGAATTAGTTAATGAGTATAGATATCTTGGAGTCAATTTTAACAAAACTTTAAATTTTGAAAATCACATAACCTTTACCTAAAGCTAAAACTTCACAAAGTCTGTTAAATATATCTTGGGAAAACATCTTCTCAAACCAACGGATATTTTTATCTGCGAAATACAAGATATTTGATTCTGTTATCAAGAGTTCACTTTGCTACGCTGCACAGGTATGGGGAATAAACGAATACGAAGCGATAGAAACATTTCATAGATGCTTTTTAAAGAAACTTTTTAATCTTACTTTGAATACACCGAATTATTCATTATATCTGGAAACGGGTCTCCCAAAAATGTTTACTAGCACTCTGAAGTCGCTTGCAGACTACATTGTTAAGGTGTTGTAACATGATGTGGCTGATGACCGACTAACAAAACAAATGGCACTTTACGAGCTAAGAAATGAGGACTGGTGGGTGTCGAAATGGGAAGATTTGGGATACGCTTGTGGTGAAGTGGTAACGTTAAACCAACATAATCTAAATCAAGTAAACGATCAACTCTATAAAGTAATACAAACGCATGAAAATTCAGAACGTGATAAATTAATACAAGAGGCTCGAAAATCCGAAAGTAGACTTCTATACTCACAACTTGAATTTACCCTTATCTAGTCAAGCTACTTCAATGATTCTCTAAGTTATAGAGAAATATCTTTCATCTTTTAAACAAGATGCAAAGTCCTTGGACTTAACGGATCCCCATACAATGGCAGTTTTAACCAATTTTGTACGTTATGTACTTATGTGATTTGAAGGCAAAAGAGGACTGTTTCCACTTCATGAGTATATGTCCCATCTTTGCTGACCATAGAAAAATATTCTTCGGAAAGAAAACTATGACGATGAAAGAAACAATCTCAGTGCTTAACGATTCTGATTGGAATTGTTATATAACTTCTTAAGAGTCATTTGTAAATATAGGATGTTACTTATGTATAACAGAATTTGCTTAAATATTTCAAGTTAAATTTTTACTATTACCGAACATACAATGTACATAATTTGTTAACCGAGCTGACGGCAATGCCATAGCTATACATTCATAAAAATTATAAATATTGTATCAAACAAATCGAAATAATAAATGAATTCTTAATCTAATCTAATCTTTTGGTAAGAAAAAATAATGAAAAAAGTCCACCATTTTTTGACAAGAATAAAAAATTATTAACAAGTTTCAAAAATTAGTTTTTTTTTTTATGTTTTTTTTTAATCTTGTGTGCACGCATAACTAAAGAACGGATTGTTCGACTTCCAAGATTTTGGGTTCGATGAATTCGTATTGGCCCAAGGAAGAACATAGGGTAGGTAATCTTGACTTAAGTTCATCTTTGGATAATTTGTGTATCTGCACAAATTTCATACAAATCAACTTTGTTTTTTTTATTTTATTTTAAATCAAATAAAAGAGAATTTTTTATCAATTAAATTTAATTTTTGAAGTGAAACGTCTTAAACAGGGCTAAAAAATAAAAATACATGTATAACAAAATTTGCCGGTTGCCCTTCCTGGTTTTTCGGTATACTTCGGTATCGCTCGGGACTTGATGCACTTGACGGATTCACGATGAGCACACAGGCAAACCCAAGGCCAAAAAAAAAAAAAGCACAGGGAAAGGTTTGACCATTGTATACATACATATAAATTTCTAGAAATATATATACAATGGTTTGACGAAGAGATGGCAAAAAAAACTTTTCTTAAATAAAAATAAATTAAAATAAACATATGTACCTACTTACATATGAATGTACATATGTAGGTAGTTGGTGCACTGAAATAAGGACCAGCGAGCCTCAATTCCAATTTTGAAAAGAAAAGAACGCCTGGGGACATTATTTCCTTTCTAAAATGGCAATTAAATCCGCGGGTGTTATTTCGGTTTTCTCTTTGGTTTTTATTGCAATTGCAAATGGAAGTGAAAACCATTCAAACAAATCTTTTTTTACAAATATTTTTATTTATGTAACAAAAGGTATGTATGTGTCTTTTATCTTTTTTTTAAGTGAGAAATAATACAAATTTGCATAGAACCTTCAAATCTTTCAAAACCAAATTTGCACCCACACAAACTCGCGTTGTTAATCGCGTATAATTTTTAATACAAAAAAATATCCTATGTTAAATTTCACTGCTGTAGAGTAAGTAAATATTTGTCCGACTCAAACGAAATTAACTAATGTTTCGAATGTTTTAATTTCAATGTTTTTTGACGATGAATTGATGCAAACAGTCCATAACGGTAATAGCGGCATTTTCTTCCTTGATACGTTCGGTGGAACTGAAAAAACTTTCATGATTTCACTGATCATGTCTATACGGTTCGCATCTGGGAGGAGTGTGTAATGGCTCATACAAACGCGCATTTCAAGCTCCGAATCGCACAACGATTCGGTGGCGCAGTGATTTTACTGTCAGGCGATTTTCATCAAACGCTAGCCTGTCAATCCAAGATTAATTCCATCAGCAGATGAATTAAAAGCTTGCCAAAATTACAAGGCTATATGGCGATAAATGAATGAATTGCAACAGAAAACTAACATCCGAGTTGGAAATTCCATTATTCTCACATGGTCAATTGTATGAAGCGTGCTCACGTTTCGGCAAATCTACTGCTTTGTACGTCTACTTGCCAGAGAACAGAACTTAAATATTGTGTACCATAAAACATTTCCATTAAAAAAAAGGAAAATTGGTTTGAATAAAGAATTTGAATTGACCAAATTATAAAGCCGCGTGTACGTGCATGCTAGGACTTATTATTTTTATTCCATTTAAGAATTTGGGCGGAATGAAGACCGTCGGGTCAGCTAGTATTTAATGAAAAAAAATTAATATAAAAAGTAAGTAATGCCATCTTGTAGAACTGCAAACTTTTGAGATGATACTTTGGACTTACCGTTAAATAGTCATAGCCGTCTTTCGTGGTTGCCACGCTTTAAAATTGTTAAAATTTTCGGTTTTTTGCAGTGCAGTTAAAACTCTGTAAAAATGTTCATGTATTCCTATAAAACCAATAGTTTTAAAAAAATAAACAGTAAAAAGACTAAAAATAGCCAAATTAAATATTATTAAGTGGAGTGTATATGAATGAAATTCAATTTTAAAGATTTTGTGAATTGAATTTCATTCCTATAGAACACATAGAAAGGTTATATCTAAGAATAAGATTTTTAAAACTTAAATTGTTAACTATTATTTTTTAATACTTTAAAGTATTGAATTTTTGTTTTTATATTGTTTTTTTGTAGTTTTGAAAAAAGTAGGTCTGGCAATTCCGTCTGTCTGTATCGACACCTACACAGCCTTAGCGGTTGGGATGCTTTTCTTCAAACTTGGTATAGTAGTATTTTCATGCTGAATAATTTCCGCCTGGCCATCTTAAGAAACTTGTGAATAACACATTTTTAGGTTTGTGCATTTACTAGTTGTTTATTCTGTTACCCTGACAACAGTCGTAAACATAAATGATTTTTGTTTTGTTTACGACTCTTGTCAAGGAAATATGGATTTTAGAGCCAATAAAATACATTATATATTATTAATTTGTTTCGTAGACGACTATTGTTAGGGTAACAGAATAGACACTAAGTAAATGTAAGAACCTCCAAATGTGCGGTTCACAAGTTTCTTTAGATGGCGCTGCTCCATGATTGTACTATAGAAATTTATATACAGTGGTACAATTCCCAATTTGAGTGGTAAATAACCTAACATTTGGGAAATTATATAACTCTTTTGGGTAAAGTTCATGCAAAATGCACAAAATATTGCATATCCGAACTTACACCTACCCAAACTAGCACCCATCCTAAAATCTATAGTGGGAAAGGCAGAGGTGCAGCATGTCCCCTTATCAATTTTAACTCCTTCGGCACCGGGTAGGGGAACTTACATAGGGGAACTAACATACTTTCAGCTTATTTTCTGTTTTTATCAAAAAATACTTAGGTGAGAAATAACTTCAACAAATTTCAGGTTATATTATTCCACACTCAAAGTGGGAAATAACTTCACATCAAAAAAGTGAAGTTATTTCCCAGTGAAGTTATTTCCCAGTGAAGTTATTTCCCTGCTCCCAAAGATTGGTGGGATTTCATCCGAACACATATTTAAGGCGGTTTGAACAATTATTACTGTAGAAGTAAGTATGAAAACAATTTTTGTATGTTATTTATGTACATCATTTATTTATTTTTTTATAAGCCTACAAATTAAAATACTATACCTACCTACACCTTATATACAAAAACAAACCAAACAAACCAAAAGACAAACAATATTTTTAGAACTTAAGATTATTTACAATTAAAGCTGAATTAATTCTACAGTTGGAAGACAATGATATTAAAATTAAAACTAAAATTAAATGAATATTTATCACAGTATTTTAAGAATTGCTAAGCAATTGTTTAAAGCTTTTTGTTTAGATTTATTTAGAGCAGGTCCAACTTCCTGCTGATGGATGATTTTGCTATTCCATTTCCATGTTAAAGATGTAATTTGATTTTATTATTTCAAAAATGCAATTATTATCACGTTGAAGTTATCACAGTATTGGTGTGCATTTTCCTTGATCTCTTGATGCTGCTAAAATTCGTTTTTCATCTTTGTAAAATTATGTTTCGTTTTTAGTCTTTTTTTGCGAAACCAAAATAGGACAGTTAATTTATGTGGTGAAACCATTCTACTTGGTTGAAGTGTTGAGCAAGACTGATTTCTCTAGGAAACTCCACGACCTTTTATACAAATACTTAACAATTGACAGAACATTCCTGAAGTATCTTCAAAAGTAAAAGCACCTGATTTCACCATCATAAAGGTAAAAATGGTATAATGTTAGAAAGGAATGGCAAATTAGTAGAAGAAGAACTATCATGAGGGTGTATTTCGGAAGCATTCATCGGTTTCAACCCCTAATACTCGTAATAGATATGAGAGAGGGTATTTGAATACTTTTGTTGATCAATCAACCCTGTTAAATACTTTCGAATCCTTCAAAATAAATTAATAATTATAGGTAGATGGTGAGGAACAATTGATAGCGGTTAAATTGAAATATAAAAAAGAACCGTATTCCGAGCGATTTCTTTTTATTTAAAAAATAAATTGTTTTGCTTTCGGAATGATACCATTACTTTTGTTCTATTATTCAGATTCGAACAAAGACTACCACAATATAATTTAAATGGTAAGAGACAAAGGAGTTTTTGTTTATATTATAATTTTCAGCCACTTATCGATTTTTACGAGATTTTACGTTCAGGTAGTCATATAGCAAGCTTGTATTACATAACTTTAAAAAAAAATTTATAATTTTTGATTTTTTCAATTAAAAAGTAAACAAAAAACCTAATTTTTTTTTAGCTTAAAAAATTACGGTAGGTATACCTGTCATATAACGGTTATGGAAAAGCCTATTTTTATTGGAAACAACTCCATATAATTAAAAAAAAAAAATAATAAATGGTTTTCGGCTAATTGTCCTTTTTGTGATTTCACATTAAAAAAAAATGGCGAACCTATTAACGGCAACTCCCATCATGGCGAGCTTCTCTGGAAAGGCTTGATAAATTTTGACACAAGATTTTTTTCTAAAAAGACTTAAAAAACTTGATCAAATCTGAATTCAAAAATATTGAAAAATTCTTAGTTTTAATTTCAATAAAATTTTTTAATTTACATTTTTGTTAATTAAAAAATATATAGGTATTTGGTAAACGGGTTGGCATAAATTTTTTTTATTTTGTATATATTAAATGTTCTAAGGGCAAGAAGAGGAAATACAGTTAATAACCCATACTAATTTACACTTATCTTATTTCAAGGAATCCGGAATAGGTATAGGTTCTTAATTTTTTTTAATGCAGTAAATACAAAAATCGCTGTTGTTTTACGCTTATGAAAACGCCTTATATTATACCTATACTACCAAAAACTGAAACCCTTTTTTAGGGTTTTGTGCTTTATACTTGCTAGGGCAAGTTTTTCGTGCAAGAATAACAAATCAAGGTTGACCCAACCTAACATTTCGATGACTAGAAACCCTAATTAAAAGGGTATACCTATGTACCTGGAATATAACGGTTTAAGGGTTTTTAATTTTTTTTTTTTATCGAAAACGGTCATCTGGTGCTGGGTCGAGTGACATGGATGCTTCAGAGGACAACTACGAATCCACGGAGGATGAAGACGCTGATGTTGTCGATATTCCATCAAATATTTGGGCTGCCGTAAGCGGAAGATCACTCAAGACGTTTGTGTTTACCGACCATCATTCTACACCTGGGATATCAAATATGGAAATCAGTTCAATAAGGCCATGTAATGTCACGCAATCGGTTCCAATTATTGCTAAAATTTATTCACTTCGCCGACAACGCAACTATCGAAGGTAATCGTTTGGGAAAAGTAAGCCATTTACTTGACATTTTGGAAAAAAATTTCGTGAGTGCCCGAATTCCGGGAGAAATATTGGCTGTTGATGAGAGCATGATTCCCTGGCGAGGAAAGCTCCAGTTTCGTCAGTATAACCCTGGGAAATCTCACAAATATGGAGTAAAGGTGTACAAGCTCTGTGACACTAATTGATACACATATACCAGCTCAATTTATGCCGGAAAATGTGATAATAACAATCAGAGAGGAAGACCAACTGAAAGCACTTCACACAGCACCCAAATTGTGTTAGACCTTGCTGATCGGTATTTGGGCAAAGGCAGAACAATGACCACCGATAATTTTTATACATCCGTAAAATTATCTTTCAAACAAATAAACAAGTCCTGTGAACCACCGGTGGTACACGCGGCCTCATGGGGAAAAAAATTGTGTACCACCGGTGGCTCACGCGGCAGCCAACGTGTTAACGATTTTAATAACGTGGTATACTCCTACGTTTTATTTATGCAGAATGCTTTAATATTACTGCATTTTAAGTTTTTGGCTAAAAATTCACATAACGGAAGTCTGGTGTTAACGGTTTTTTTTTACAAATTTAAAGATAAATTGATAACGGCTAAACCGATTTCATTTAAATTTGGTATGATAATTTAAATTAAACATCCAACACAAGATGGAATTAAAGTTTTTGGCTAAAGAACTATACATGATAGCTTCCATACAACTCTATCTCACATTTAGGACACTTTTTTATGCTCCTTTTATTTTGAAGGGTTGGCAAAAGATACATTTTTTATTTACATAACTCTTTTTTAAGATTGAGCAAAACAAGCATTTGCTTGTACTTACTTGCAGCTAAGTACAAGCAAATGCTTGTGTTCACTTTAGGTTTTGTCTTATTGTCCCGGAATGTTTCTTTGCTCTAATTTAATGTCTTGAGAGCTCTTATCCTTCTCGTTGGTCTCATCTTTGTTATGTTAGATTATTATAAGATTGAATTATTTTCAGGTCGTGTGACAACAAACAAATACGAAATTTTTTCCTTACTTCGTTTTACAATTCGCAAAAAAAAAAAACCTCAAAAGTAAAAGTAATTCGATCAGACAAAATGCCTTAAGTGCTTTAAAAAAAAAACAATTTGAAAAGTATGGGTAAACTGTGGGAAAAACAGCAACTGCAACTTCAGCTATTGACTGTGCCAGACACATGCTGTCCACACGTTTCAAACAGCATCCACATTACACAAGCATCAGGTATGCCAGGTAAACCAACAGCACTCTTTTCCTTGTGGGAATGCATCCTTCCTGAATCTCTAATGAAAAAACGGAAGATGTGTATAATGTTGGTTGTATGCCACAACAAACTAAGTGTGGCAATCACCTGTGTTGGGATTTTTTTTTTTTTCTTTTCTTCAATATTCTGGAGATCGTTCCCACGATCGTTTTTGTTAATACGGTTCATATCTGTCATCTGGAATTGATCAGAAGCACAATAAGAAATCGAAGCATGCGCAGCGCATATTCAGCACCGGTCAAAATTCTCACACTTTAATGAGTTTATTTCTGGAAGGTTCGTTTTGACTAATATCATTTCTTAACCAAGTTAAGTTATTGCAAACCGTGCGCAATTTAAAACATATGTTGGGAAACTTAAAAACACGTGCAATTATGTTTTTTGGGGAAATCCGAGATCTATTGAAAGGAAAATACGTGTTTTCTGATTGTAAATCATTTTCAAATTCAAACACCTGCGAACCAATGTTGTTCAACTTCGAAAAATGCATTTTGGGAATTTTTTTCTCCAAGCACAAATGGTTATTGGTATTGAAAATCGGCATATACCTTCAAAAATGAAGTGACACCACGATTGGAAATTAGTTAGAGTTTCAATCCGTGCCATAATGAAGGTCATGCGTACCAGATTTGAGATAAGGTTCTGATAAGCGCACCTGATCCGAGTTTGATCACAAATGTAACACTTCAAAGGTCAGGGTCAAAAGCTAACTTAGTGTATACCTACCTATTATGTTATAATATGCTTACAAAGTTTGAACTAAGGCCACTGAAGGTATTTCCGCTTATTGAATGTTGACAAACGCATCATATGTCACCCATTGGCCATTGGCTTATAATCCGTTTAGTGAAATTTGGATTTACAGTTATGAAATATGTGTATTGTGTACCTATACGAATATGTTTATGTAATCGATATGTGCGCATTGCATTGAATCATTGACATGACGCTGACGCATGCAGTAGTGACAAAAATATCAACGACCATACTTATTTTTAGAAAAATTCAACTACTTTCGTAAAGCAAGTAACGCTATCTAGTAGATAATAGATGAAGTTATTGAGAAAGAGCAATACTAATATTCAATTGTTCTTGTATGTACTTATAGTTGTAAGTATAGGAAATTTAAGATTAGAAATACAATTGTAAGCAGGTTCGTCAACATTCAAACGTACCAAAGTATTTTGTGGAAAGTTGCTGAATATTGAAAATTTAACTTTGAATTATCCAAAAACAACGTTTTAGTTACAAACTTAATAGTCATTTTCAAAAATAAAAAATACAGCCGAAAAAAATTAGAAAAAATAAAGGGCACGATTGGGTCTCACGAACTTGCTCTCGCAAGGCTTATAGTTCAACTTTTGGATATAAAATTAAGTCGAAAGCGGTGCAGCCGTTTGTTAGATTAACAGTATCAAGGCCGTTCTGTGTCAGGAACCGTTAATAATCTTCTCTGGGAAAAAAATTAATTTAAAGACATCACCGCTGACACAAATCACTCAAATCAAATTTTATCAAAATCGATCGTATTGGTAATGTCGAAAATGAAAATATCGGTATTGCTTATATGGTTTGTATGGTTATTTTAAGGCATAAGAAAAAAATATCCGTGCATATTGCTCAAATAATATTTTTTACCAAGTTTGAAGAAAAATCGGTCAAACCGTTACCGCACTTATCTTTATAGACAAAAAAACATTAAAGTACACGTCAAAACTATACCAAGGTGTATCTAATACTTACTAAAATTAAAGTCAAAAAGAAAAAAAACAACACGTTATTAAAAATGGTGGCTAACGAGAAATATAACTTAGTAAATGAATTTTTTCAATATAGATATTTAAATTTGTAATAAAATGTTGTAAAATAGCCATAGCTATTGAATAATAGAGAAATTTGATTAGAATTCAGTGCATAATGTGTACCGAGTTTGAAGCAAATCGGTCCACCCGTTTAGGTTCTAGCTCGATGTTTAGTGGATGACAAATTAATATTTTTGTAGCAGGTATCAGCTTTTTATTAAAAAACAAAGATAATTGCTTATAGCGCAATAAAAATCGACATTATAATCGAAAAGCTTGTTGTAGGACTTGTTTTTAAGTATGTTGTATTGATCAGTTATGGAAGTACTAATCCAAATTTAACCCTATGAAGAATTTGTATTAGCTGGGTACCACGCGAAAAACTGCAAAATTTACTGATATTTCTCGACAAACAAAATGCAAACTTTTTTTCTAAGGTAATAAAATTTGCAATAATAAGCCCAACCGCAGTTATTTTGACTTTATAAGTACCAAGCCTATGCCGTTGAACACACCCCATTTTCCCCGAAAATTGACAATTTTAAGTTTCCTTTATTGACTCGACTAAAAGTACGCAACATCAGTAACGAAAAATATGGAACGGAATTGAAAGACTAACGGAAAAATATTACATTAACAAATAAACATTTACATCGATACAAATTAACATTAACATTCTTATTACGATTCTTAACTAACTATTGATAGTTTGTAAATTAATTGGATTTCTATATACTATTTTTCAAACTATGAAATATTCGGTGAAAATAAATCTGACTTTTGTTAATTGAAAGAAAATCAAAAAAATCAGTGAAAAGTTTTAAATTAAAAAAGTTTTAAATCAATTGACAATCGTTCATCTGACGAAATCTCCACGTTGTCCATGGCTGCCATTAATTTTTTTGCATGAAGTTATATAAAATGCACTTTTTTCATTTTTTTTTTTATAAAAAAATCAGTTTTTTTTTTTCTGAGAAAATGGCCTATGTCCTTCTCATTGTTTTGCTGAATATTTTAAAAGAAAAAAATATGCAAATCGGTTGAAAACTAAGCGTACGCGTTATTAGTAAACGTATTAAATGTAGGTACCAGTTTTTTTTAGATCTTAGAATTCCAGTTCCAACAACCCCTCTATATAGGTTTCCCTATTCAGACCACAGATACCAAGTTTGAAAGAAATTGCAGGTGCTTTACATACAAGTAGACTGACAAATATAGATACATGAAAAAAGTTGCCAGATCTTTTTCGACTTCGCGATCATCGTAATGTCATATTTGGTTTGTTTATCAAATTTGTTTGTGTACCTATATACAATGGCATTCAATTGTGGTTTCCTCTTCATTTTTTGATGGCGAATACGGTCTGCCTTCTGTAAAGCCCGAAAAACAGTCGATCTACTAGCTTTAACTCCAGTTTCTGCCTTGATTTTACTTACGGAGAGCCTTAAATTTGAAGATGTTCTCAGTATCGCCCGCCTTTCCTTACATGTTAGTGATCTTCTGTTTCTTCCTTTGCGGTTCTTTCGATACCTTCTCTAATCCTTAAGATAATTACATTTGCTTCTTTCAATCTTCTTGGCTATAAAACGGATGGATTTCCCTTGTTCCCGGTAAGCTCGAATTTGGCCGATTTCCTCCTTGGTTAATGTCTTTCCTCTGCCCATAGTAGTGGATTGTTTGCAGTTTTTACTTAAACTAATCTCCCTCATACTTCAAGTACCATTTTATTTGATTAAAATAACTCTAACAGGTAGATTTTGACACTGTCCTTAACCAAGTGAAACAAAGAAAGCAGGTAAATTTTATGACCTTTTTGGGAAAAGCGTAATAAATGTTGCAATTATCAACACAATCCTATTTTTTTTTTTAATATAATCCAAATATATCCTTCATTCATTGTGCATTTGTTGTTTCCCAAAATACCAAGGGGTTTGAAAAATATCGCAAAATGAAAATAGAAAACTGTCTGTCCCTAATCAAGTGACACGGAGTATACATCATTTGCCTAAACCTAATTGCAAGTAAAAATGGTTGAACATAAGAGTTTCAAATAAAATAAAAAATTGCGAATTATTGATTATGGTTAAATAAAAAAAACTTCGACACAAATGTTTTCCTTATAGTTATGACCCATAAGGCCTGAACCCAAAAAAATCTATGTATAGGTATTGCTTTGTATGTATAGCTTTCTTCAATTAAAAAACAAAGGGCTCGAAAAAAAACGTTTTATTATAAAGTTTTATTTAAATGTCTATCGACCTTTCATCAGGAACAGTATTTTATTTAACTTATAATTTTGAACGATTCAAAAGCATTTTAAAATAATTTATTCACATACAAAAGAATTCTAATATCCTTGCTCATATATCTGTTATTGGGGGTTGAATGTTGATATAAATGAAATGCATTCCTGAATACACCCTCATATTAATGTCTTTTTCATTTCTTCTCCATTCCTTTCTAACATCATCATCTTTAACTTTACGTTTGTAAAATAAGGTGTTTTTACCTCTGTAGATACATCAAAAAGGTTATCTATTGTTAAGTATTTGTATAAAAGGTCGTCGATTTTGCTAGAGAAATCAGTCTCATTCAACACCTCAACCAAGTAGAATGGTTTCGCAATATATTATACTGGTTATAGAATTTGGATTTCGTTAAAAAAGACGAATATAGAAACATACTTTTTCGAAGATATCAAAAGATCTTCAGCAGCATCAAGAGATCAAAAAAAATTGACCAACACTGTGATAACTTGAACGTGATAACGATATTTACAAAGTAATACATTCAAATTATTCAACATGGAATAACAAAATCATCCATCAGCAGGAAGGTGAACCTGCTTTAAATAAATCCAAATAAAAAGCTTTAAACAATTGCCTAGCAACACTTTTAAATATTGTGATAAATATTCATTTAACTTTAGTTTTAATTTTAATATCATTGTCTTCCAACTGTAGAATTAATTAAGCTTTAATTATAATGTAACTACATAATTTTAAGTTCTAAAAATATCGTTTGTCTTCTGGTTTGTTTGTTTTGGTTTTGTATAGTATTTTAAATTTAAGGCTTATACAAAAAAAATATAAAATAAATGATGTACATAATTTAAAAAACAAATTGTTTCAACTGTTTCCTTAGATACTATATACAGGGTGAGTTATGAGCAATGCGACAAAATGCTAGGGCGTGTAGGTTGCGTTGAGACAAGAAAAAAATCGTATGGGAGGGGGGGGTCTATTCCCCTCCGTTTAGCCGGGAGGGGCAATTTTTAAAAAAACTGACTTAAAATGGGAAAAAAATTATTTAAAATCAACGGCTTCATTCACAATGCTGTGCGATAAGTTTTTAAAAAGCCAATAACTTTTTCTTTCATTCTGTGTTTAAATAAATCTATTCTTAGAAATAGTTTTTGAAAAATTAATTTTCAAAGTCAAAATTTTGAAAAAAAAAAATTGAAAAAAAAATTTCAAATTCATTTTTTTCAAAATTTTGATTTCAAAATTCAATGCTGTTATTAATTTTAAGTCTAAATAAGAAAACCGGATGCAAAAATTTTATGTCGTTCTCAAGAAATTAAAAAAAACCAAAACCACCTTTTTCTAAGAAAAACATTTATTTTTATTGTAACGAAGCAATTTATTTATTTATTTAGCATTAATCTTAGTTTTTTTTACTTTTTTTTTAATTGGAGTTTTATGAGAACGTAATAAAATTAAATAGTATTGGAATAACTCTGGATTAATATTATTTTCATTGATAACTTCTGAAAACTGACCTGTCAATATTTTTGCCTTGGCCTGCCCGCAGCCCATGGGTTCTACCTGTTATGGGGACAATAGGGACAATAAAACCGCATTTTTTTTAATGAAAAAAAAGAAAATTGCAACGCAAGATAAATAAAAGGCATTGCAGTTTTGCTTAGTAATTATTTCAAATTTGAATATTAACTCATTAACACGTAACGATGTCAAGCTCATACACCCGAGAAGAATTAACGGACATGCATTTCTGCTACGGTTTAGCTAATGGTCGAAGTCGTGAAGCCGAAAGACTGTACGCTGAAAGATATCCCGATAGGAGGTGTCCCCATCATAGCACGTTTCCAAGAATCCACCGACGTCTAAGAGATCATGGAGTGCTGGAGCATCGAAGAAGCGAAAGGCCAGTTTCTGATGAGTCAAGAATCTTAGATGAAAGAATTCTGGATTTAGTCCGAAATAATCCCTCCGTCAGTACAAGAAGGATATCCACTATGCTTGGAGTGTCCCAATCTAGAGCATGTCGAGTACTTCGGGCGGAAAATTTACACCCGTACCACTTTACGCCTGTTCAGGAACTCACCTCAAACGACAAGTTATTGAGAACCGAATTTTGTAGAACATTACTACTTAGAAATGAAACCGAACAAAACTATTTTAGAAGAATATTCTGGACGGATGAAGCACAGTTTACTAGGGATGGGGTTACTAACTTCCACAATTTACATTATTGGAGTAGCGCCAATCCACACAAAAAAAAACAAAACAAATCACAACACCGCTTTAGTTGTAATGTTTGGCTTGGTATTGTTGGACACACTGTGATCGGGCCCCGGTTTTTGAATTCCATTATTAATGGAGAATCATACCTGCAATTCCTACGAGACCTTTTACCCAATTTATTAGACAGCGTTCCATTGGTTATAGCAGATACTTTAATCTACCAACAAGATGGTGCTCCAGCACACTACAGCTTACAGGTGAGAAACTGGCTGGATGATCATTTTAGTGACCGTTGGATCGGAAGAAGGGGCCCCACGGAATGGCCGCCTAGGTCACCAGATTTAACTCCCCTAGATTTCTATGCATGGGGATTTATGAAGAATTATGTTTAAGAAGTGGAAATAGTATCATTGGAACAACTGAAGGAACGAATTGAAGTCGCTGGAGTCAAATTGCAGGAAAATTTGTCAAGCATAAACTTATGTGAAGCCATTACAAGGAGATATAATCTATGCCTTCTAAACAATGGAGATCATATCGAGAATTTTTTATAAGTACTTCCAATAAAAACATAGTAAAAATAAAAGGAATAAAAAAAACTAAAAAAACTAAGATTAATGCTTCTTAAATTGCTTCGTTACAATAAAAATAAATGTTTTTCTTAGAAAAAGGTGGTTTTGGTTTTTTTTTAATTTCTTGAGAACGACATAAAATTTTTGCATCCGGTTTTCTTATTTAGACTTAAAATTAATAACAGCATTGAATTTTGAAATTAAAATTAGCACTTAATTACGTAAAATTTTGAAAAAATGAATTTGAAATTGTTTTTTCAATTTTTTTTTTCAAAATTTTGACTTTGAAAATTAATATTTCAAAAACTATTTCTTAGAATAGATTTATTTAAACACAGAATGAAAGAAAAAGTTATTGGCTTTTCAAAAACGTATCGCACAGCATTGTGAATGAAGCCGTTGATTTTAAATAATTTTTTTCCCATTTTAAGTCAGTTTTTTCGAAAATTGCCCCTCCCGGCTAAACGGAGGGGAATAGACCCCCCCCTCCCATACGATTTTTTTCGTGTCTCAACGCAACCTACACGCCCTAGCATTTTGTCGCATTGCTCATGACTCACCCTGTATATGGTTAAATGGTTTCAACTTTATGACTTCGACTGAAGGAGAAGTTTATAAAACTGATGGATTTTTGAAATAGCTGTTGCCAAAAAGATAGAGCATTTGAGTTGAGCTGAGACAAGAAAAGAATCGTATGGGAGGGGGGGTCCCATTTCCCCCCGTTTAGGTGCATGAGGCAATGTACTAAAAAATTACTCAACAGAAAACAAATATTAAAAAACAACTGTACAACATAAAATGCCTTTTTTAATAGGCTGAATTCTCTTCTTTTATTTTATTGTGAAATAAAGTTGTTTTAGTGAATATTGTTTGAAAAATAAAATTTTAAACTAAAAAAAATTAAAAGAAAAACAAACAAAAATTCACAACAAATATCAGTTTATTTTTTCGCCGCAAAACCAATACTTTTTGGAAAATAAGCTTGATATTTTTTTTAACTAATTTTTTTTCATTTTCAATGGTTAAGAATAAATAATGATAAAAAAAACAAAATAATATAATAAATAAAAATAATTGTTTTTAATAATAAATAAAATGCTTATCCTTCATGTTCTTGTGGAAACATGATACTGTAAATTTTTTGATAAAAACAGAAAAATATATGAAAAAATAAATTTGATATCGCGTTGTATGGCACGAACCATTAAACGGAAATTTACCCAAAAGCCATTAATGCTATTTTATGTTAAATGTAAATATGTAAATTAATTTATATTATAAAATCGATCAAGCAGTTTTCAATATGTAACCGAATTCGAACAAAATCGTTAATATCGAATTTCCGTTCATAACATATACGTGCATTTTTATAGTCAAAAACAAGTTTTATTGAAAACACTGCCAATATATTTAATGTTCTAAGGATTTTAATTAATATGAGTAAGCCTTGCAAATACCTTAAGGCGTATTTCTATCAAAATAGCTTTACCAACCTGACAACGGCTTTTTTTTAATTTTGACTTCTCGTAAACGTTTCGACTAATTTTAACAAAATTTAACATCTTTAAAAGACTAATAGCCAGTTTCTCCAAACACTTTAAAATATTTATTGGGTTGGCATTTTTCGATTTCACCAACCACTTCAGTTTTAAAAGAGCCAATAAACTAAAGTCCTATTTTGTTCCAAATAAATTTTAAAAGCGTCTTGCAAGACAAAGAGAACGTGGAAATTTTTCGATTGATATGCTCTCTTCTCGCTTGCTCTAATGAAAGATACCCATGTGTGGTGAATAAAAATCCGGGGTTTTGGCATCAAGATTCCTCATTTTTAAAAATTCACCTCCTAATGTTGATGTTAACTTAAATACTTTTAGGTGTATTTTGGTGAAACTGGGAATAAGAAACCGAATGGTAACGAAATCGGCAACTTTATTCTTTCAAACAAAAATATTTAGGTATTTTTTTTTTTTTTGGGAATTTTAATATCTAATTCTTATACCCATTTTCTTTAAAATTTTTTTTCTTAAATTTGCAAGGCACAATTTAAAACAAAAAAAAACAATTTCCTCGATAAAATTTGAGCTCTTAGTGGGGAGAGTACGATAACTTTGGCGCCAAGAATTGATAACGGTTTTTTTTAGAACAGATCAATACAAGCGTTTTTTACTATGGGTGGGGGGGTCTATCTCCCTCCTTTTGGGCTGGAGGGGCAATTTTATAAAAACAGTGCTAAAAATTTAAAACAAATATTAAAAAATATCATTAATACTTACAACTAAGTTTTATATCTTTTTTTAAAGCCAATACTTTTTTCTATTAGATGTTTTTTAAATCAAGTGAAACCTATGCATAGTCTTTGAAAAAACGGACTTTAAACTCAAAAATTGCGAAAAAAAAGGTAAAAAAAAACTTTGAAGTGTGATTTTTCAAAACTGTAAAATAAAATACTATTTTTTTTATATAATTCGTTGCTCATATTAATTTTAAATCATAAACTGAAAACCAAATGATTTTATGTTTTCTGGTTTTTGAAAAAAATGGAAAATTACTAAATGTGAATTCGGGATCTCAAACTGGGCACGAGTACGATAACTTTGGCGCAGAGAATTGATAACGGTTTTTTTAGAACAGATCAATACAAGCGTTTTTTACTATGGGTGGGGGGGTCAATCTCCCTCCTTATGGGCGGGAGGGGCAATTTTATAAAAACAGTGCTAAAAATTTAAAACAAATATTAAAAAATATCATTAATACTTACAACTAAGTTTTATATCTTTTTTTAAAGCCAATACTTTTTTCTATTAGATGTTTTTTAAATCAAGTGAAACCTATGCATAGTCTTTGAAAAAACGGACTTTAAACTCAAAAATTGCGAAAAAAAAGGTAAAAAAAAACTTTGAAGTGTGATTTTTCAAAACTATAAAATAAAATACTATTTTTTTTATATAATTCGTTGCTCATATTAATTTTAAATCATAAACTGAAAACCAAATGATTTTATGTTTTCTGGTTTTTGAGAAAATGGAAAATTACTTTTTGTAATTAATCACTTTTTTGTATTAATTACCTACTTAATTTGATAAAAAATAACAATAATTAATTTTAGGCTAATTTTTTCTTGTTTGACTCCTTTCACAGTTCTACATTATAAAGTTGCCTGCTAGAGCAACTTCGTGCGACTAAGTCGGATACCTATTTAAAAAATCGAACATTATTTTGGAGCAATGTGTCCACGAAAATTATTATTTTTGTTGACAAACAAACTTACATCTGATAAGAATTTTAATAATTTTTCGTCAACAAACAATGAATATAAATATTTACTTAACACAACACGCCACTTATAAAAAATATGCTGGCTAAAGGTACCATAGCTGGAAAGTCCAGCTCCAGCAGCATTGAATTTGGTCGACGTATTATATTTATAATGAACCCAAGTAAAGTAAATGCAAAAGCAGAAATCCATTATACTCTCACACAGCACCACACAACAAGGTGGTGGAAAAAATACTTTCCTTCAAATGTTAATATTGACATCGAATTTATCACAGCAGAGTGGCGCAGTGGAAGCGTGCTGGGCCCATAACCCAGAGGTCCGTAGATCGAAACTACGCTCTGCTAAACACATTTTTTTCTTTTTTTTTAATTTAATACAAGGCCACATGGAAATAAAATATAAGTAAGTATGTAGTTAGATATGTTGTTGTTTAATATTGAAATGGTTTTATGTTCTTTGCAATAAAGATACTTAACTTTTTTTTTAAACTTTGCGATAAAGACAGTATAGGTAGAGACACTTGCAAGTTAAAGTTGCTGTTGAAATCAGAAAACAAGTTTTTGATTTACTTTTTTTCACCCAGATAACGTGATAAGTGTTTCAATCGATCCGTTGCGATACGTGCTGAATTGATAAGGTATTTTTTTTTGTAGTAGATTGTTAACTGAAGCAATATAGGAATTCCCTCTAAATGGAATCCGTTGAGTTAAAATAAGCTAAAATATGCAGAACGGTCAATTATAAAAAAAACAACTAGAAAACGTGTGTGATGTGTCAAATAAAGAATCGCATGAAAATGAAATTATTCAATTCAGTGCGATGAGACAATTTATGTGATTTTTAAGTGGAAAGGCAGACCGACAAGTGTTGATAAAACATTTTACATTTTTTTGTATTTATAAAAATGTTTATTTTTTGTATATGTAGGTAGTAGGTAGATTAATTTACGTCTATTTTAAAGAACCTTAAGAAGGCTTAGGTCCATTTACAATAGTTTTTTAGTTTATCAAAAAAATGTAGGTAAGAAGGTAGGTTTTTATTTAAATCTTATACTTTATATATTCATGCCTATTACTGAATTCGCAAAATTTCACTCCCCGGGAGTCTGTTGGATCCGCAGTGGATACGCATTCGCATAAAATTCTATTATTGAATCCGATGAATGAGCTGCATTATCGATCTGCGAACTACTTTTCCATTTTTGAAACTGTATTATCGGGAATGTCAAAAGTTGACATTGGGCGCGTTCAAGTGCACACTAGAAAAGCAATTTAAGATACCTTAGTATCGTAAAATATCTAATATCGCAAATTAAACCTTTTTTAATGGTTTTAACGACCAATCTTAATCCGTCTGTGTTTCAGCAATCACTGGACCGATTTACAAGGTAAATATGCTGTTTGATAGAAGAAATGTGAAACTAGGTCGTGGGGACTATATTTCTGGACAGATGTCCATCTTTTGTCTAAAAAACGACACAAAAGTTGCATTTCCTGAAAAAAACGCAGATGACGTTTTCGAAAACGACCGTTATATGGCAGGTACCGTTAGTTTAAGGCTTAAGCACGGTACGCAGATCGGGAAAAAAATTTTCTCCCAATTAAAATGTTTTCTAGGACAAAATTTGTCTTTATTTTTTTTTTTGCAGTACGCAGTTCATGCGCAAGCTATGTGCAGATAAAGATTTGTACTTGCGAGTATAAAATCTATATATATGTATGTATTTATGTATGAATATGCAAGTTTTGCATTCGATAAAAAAATGTTTTGAGATAACAATCAAACATGACATTACGATGATAGAAAAAAGACGAAAAAAGTATAGGTCCGGCAATTCTATCTGTCTGTCTGTCTGTATCTACACCTACAGCCTAAACGGTTGGGCCGATGTTTTTCAAACTTGGCAAAAAGTATTCTTTGCGTAATAAGCCCGGAATTTTTTTTTTATCCCAGGTCATGAAATAACCGGTACCTACAAAAATATGTTCAAATTTAATAAAATTGACTGATGTGACTGATTTGTAGTCTTTCATCTAAACCTTTTTACTCTGACTATCTTTTTAAGGGTGCTTGCCATGGAATGGTACTTTTTCTATGCTATTATCTCTTAAACGGCTTAACGGATTTGGACTACATTTTATATTCTAATTAATAGGTCTCCTCAACCTGAGTCAAAAATTTTGGAAAAAAGTATTTTCTAAAAAGTTAGTTTTTTTATTCCATTTTTCTCAAAAAAATTTCCATAAATTTTGATAAAATTTTATATGAGTGATTTATTTTATATGGTTATATCTTTTATATCAATTTTTTTTCCGGAGTAGCTTATTTACGGTAGGTACCTGCCATAGAACCGTACTTTTTCGATACCGATTATATCTTAAACGGCTTAACCATTTTTGACGAAATTTTATATTCGAAGCTTGATTAATACTGCAATCAACAATTTTGGAAAAAAGTGTTTTTTTTTAAATGTTAGTTTTTTTAATTCTCCTTTTTTTTTAAATCCGATCAATCTGAACAAAGTTTTTTGTGAGTTCTTTTTTGCCGACGGTGAAAAGCTCACGAATTTCCCGGTCATTAACACGAATGAAACTTGCCACAAGAGCAAATTCGTGCGACCCAATAATGCTTTTTATTTTTTCTAACAAAATAAAAATTAAAAATACTTTATTATTCCTTTATTAACAACTAAATTTCTAAATTGTTGATACATACAGGAACATTGGCATACATATTATTCTTGTTTGCATTTATAAAGCTTACATAACAAGAATATCGACCAGCGTCATGTCGGCTAATTCGTTTTTTATATTCTTTTTCAAACAATGGCGATTGAATAATATAGTCCAGACTGCTTGAATGACCGATAATCTGTAGAAATATGATATTATTAAATGAAAAGAAATATGACATGAAAAGAATACAAACTTATACCTTGTCTTCAATACATTTATTTAACTTAGATTTTACTACAGTCTTACTCTTCGTGCAGTAAAGTACATCGTCTTGAATAACTTTGAGTTTCGCAAGGACATCTTGAGCAGTTGCTGGAACTGTATTGAAAACATAACGATTTCTTAAACATTCTTTCATCGACTCCTTGGCAGAATCTTTCATGAATACTCCTCTAAATTGTAAACTTTCAAAAATGTATCCCATACAAGTTTCTTCGTTGTTGTAAGTGTGCAAAATTTTACCATGTAATTGTTGTAAATATCTATCTGACATTAAATGAGAGAACCACAAAATATTAATGACATCTTGATTTTTAAGCTGAAATCAAAATTATAATTTTATAGAGTTAAAAATTCCTTAAATTAAAACCTATAAAATCTTACCGCATCAAAAATGCACATTTCAATTAACGATGGATTCGAATTGACTCTGCACGACAATAGTAAACTATGAAGTTTACTATAATCCGCCATAACTCTTTCGTCTTCACTTTCCTTACCAGCTGCTTTGTTTAAGCCCTTTTCCATGCAGTTTTCCAAACCAAAGTCATTACTGAATTCCGGGAAAATATATCTTGTAATAAAATGTCTCAGACAAATATTTTGTGATTGATCAATTTTCGTAAGATCATCATAATAGGAAGCTGCGTTTTTAATCAGGTAATCTCTTAGCCATTGGTCGTTTGTCTAAAATAAAATAATTGCAGATATAAGAACTCGAAATTTTTTTACAATACTCACACTTATTTTAACACAATACTCAAAATCCATGTCTCCATTTTCATTTTTCATGCAAGTTTCTAATGTCTTATACATGTTTAACAATTCTTCTAATTCAGGTGATAACATCGACGATGTGATAACTGATGATGTCATTGGTTCAAACTGAATATTCTTAGACATGCATTGTTTTAAGTTCATTAGAGAATTTATGACTTTGGCTTTATTCTCAGCAATGGTTACGTTTAGACAATCTTTCTCTTCATATTTTATGTTATCGAATCTCATTGCTAGCTGTTTTGATTGTTGTTTGATTTCATCTAGGATCATTCTGCTATCCGAGTCCTGTTTTTTATTGTTAAAATTATCCAGAAAATTAATTATTAATTAATACTTACAAATGTCTGTAAACATTCATTATATCTTGAATGATATTCAATAAGATTACACATCTTCAAAGACTCTGCAATACTTTTCACTTTATCAGATGCTTCAATACGGAATTGTTTCAGAGAAGTCATTTCGTTGAATTCTCTCTCATTTGAGTTTTTCACGCATGACAGAGTTTGTTTTTGAATATTAAACAATAAAGGGAAATCTTCAAAACAGGATTCTTGTAAGGAAGCAATTTTAGATTGTGTTTCTTCAAATTGGTCATTCTTCACAACCTATAAATAAGTATATGCAAGAAATTTTCAAAAACATTTCTAATAAAAAAAATATAATTTTTTAAAAGAAATTACACTTGACAGACAGGCAACTATCGCTAAGAATAAAATATAAGACTTCATTGTCTATACTATGGTAACTTCAATCGTATACTGAATTTTGAAAATATCCAATTGTAAAAGACAACTTTCTGAAAATACAAATGTTGATGTGCGTTTTAAATCAGCTTGACCATTGATCGGATGAGCAAAAAGAGCATAAAAATGGTGCGCAAGAGATTTATTGAATAAAGATTGTTGCAATTTTAATAAACCGATGACTAACTGACCAAAAAAATATCGATATTTTTTAATGAAAATATTCAATTCTATGAAAAAAAAAATACCTACAAAAATATTTATTGTTTACACATAAATACTATTTGAATTTGCACATCTGACGAACAGTGGTCCCAAATGACATTTTTCGCTTTGAAATTTTTTTTTTTTTTTTCAAATTCATTGTGAAAGCTTTTAAATAAATAATAATAAATATATAAAAAAAATTATGAAAAAAATTGCCCCGTCAAACAATATGGCTGATGACAGAGTTGTTCGCAAGACAAACCTGTCTCTTTATAGATTTTTTTTAAATAATTTAATAGTCTAAGAGCTAGTGACCTATTTTGGGACATTATTTTGGAATGCCTGAATTTATGTCCAGTTATTGATTCAGTGTACCTACTCATTCATGAATTAGAATTATGGCTACCAAATTTTGGTAAGTTATCTCGGCACGAAAAAAATGTCTTCTTAAGTATAGTTTGAAATGTTTAATAGAATAATGTATAACTGCCATTTATCAAGACGAAAAAGGGGTGCCAGAGCAAGACAAAAAACAATATAAAAACATTTAAAAAATATAAATTTAATTAATTGTTTGAGTAGGTAGTAGCTCAGGCAACCATTTTCCGGCTAGATAATTTTGCATTTAAAAACTTATTTGGGCTCACAGTGGGTAAAAATGGAGTTTGGCATTTCAAAAATCTGTATTTTTTACGTTTCTTGAAATAATTAAGTGAAATTTAGAATATCTAGGTACCTACTGCCATAGACTTTTAATAAATCAATTCCAATGCAAATTTTAAGAATGCGTGTTTGTGTTTTGTTTAAATAAATCTTGACTGATTTTTGCCAGAAATAAAGTTTTCTGTTAGATTTTTTTTCAAAATCATCTTATTAACGGTACCTGCTATATAAACGCTATAGAAAATCGGATTTTTCTTGAAAAAAATACGACAGATTTTGATAAAATTTTGTGTGACTGATTTAATAATGACGAAGTTTCTTATTAGAATTTTTTTTTCAAAATCACCTTATTAACGGTACCTGCCATATAAACGCTATATAAACTCTATTTTTACTTTGGATTATTTATTATACTTTTATGTTTAGTATCATAAGCCAAAGGTTAGTAATCTGAAACAAGAGCAAGTTTGTCCGACCCAGTCGTGCCTTTTATTTTTATTTGTTTTCATTAAGATAATAAAAAGCTTCCACAATGAATTTGAAAAAAAACATTTATGAGACGCAAAATGTCATTTGAGCCCACTGTGCGACTGATCGACAACACAGGTGGAATTAAAGCAATTGTAACGCAACACACAACATTTACTGATGCTGTTTTTGGCTAAGCTCAGCTAGGTCTTGGTTCACGAATTATAATTTTAGTTTATGAAGGTGAGTTCTGCATTCCGGAATTAAACGAAATCAAAACCAAACGAAAAATGTATAGATATCTATAGCTATGTATAATTTTTCCTAACGTAATTTCAAAAGAGATAAATTATTTTTTTACTTTTTTTTCCTGTAAATCTCTTCCCTGCTGAATCACCTAAGTTCCAACACTTTTTCCGACAATTTTCACTACATATTTATACTACTCTTCTCGAATATTCCTACTGTTAAGACACTTTGGGGCATATTCATAGTTGTTTTTAAACAACAGTTTTGCTTAGCCTTGCTTTAAGCAATGTAATTTAGATAGGATAAACTCGAGTTTTTCTTAAAACAACTTAGACAGTGTCTATGAATATGCCCCTTTATCTATAAATTACTATACGACTTTCTTCTTTTTTTTTTTAATTACTTTTTGTTCTTCTTGATAACGGCTTAACCGATTTCATTTAAATTTTGTATGGCACTTAGTTTATAAATATATCACAAGACTAATGATAACTTGATATAACGGCCATTTTTTTATAATTTTGATATTACATTTGTGTTTTTTTTTTTTTAGTCCCATAGTTACAAGATCAAGTTCGTGCGACCCAGTTGTGTGCATTTTATTTCTAAATCTTTCAAAATTTAACAGATATGCAGAGAAACATGCGCAGTAGAATAACCAAGTGAATTAAAACGCACTATATATATATGTATATTACATTTTTTTCAAAATTAAAAAAATAATGTTATCATCAGGCATTACTTTGATAACCTCTGTAATTGCATTTTAAATTAATTTGTTGATTGTTATTCAAAGAGCTTATTAGTCTGGACGTTTTTTTCAACCCCAGGTAAACAATTAGAATTTTTGATTACTATTATATATGGACTCTGTTATCACGCATTTATACTTGAAACAAAAGAAAGATATTGGCACAATTATTTTTTTTTTTCTTATTTGCATGACTTTGAGTTCAAATCTCCTATTAGATTAGTATGAAAAAACATTCGAATCTTTGACATTATATTCGTGTATTCAGTATTGAACTTCGCAAAACACTTATGGGGGTTGCACGGATTTTATACTATTTTTGTGTGTAAACTTCTATTTCAACCACAGTGATTTGATACATGCAATAAGAAATCGAAACTTTCGGTACCTTACAACAGTAAACGGCGCTACAAAAAGATTTTAAAAGTTCATTCAGAACTCATAAACAATTTTAAATTTTTAGTTCTATTTTTCTCGAAAAATACGTTCAATTTTCATAACATTTTATATAGGTACACAAGTGATTTGTTGCGGTGATGTCTTTCCTTGAATTTCTTGTATGGAATTATCAAATGCGTTTGTAATAAAATTATTTTTAGGACGAACGCATTTTTGACGATTGCAACTACTGCGTCATAACGACAATCATTTGCCGATCAAAATTTCTTTGATTTGACGTTTTCGAA
The DNA here is from genome assembly GCA_951217065.1 of Baccha elongata. Classification (NCBI taxonomy): domain Eukaryota; kingdom Metazoa; phylum Arthropoda; class Insecta; order Diptera; family Syrphidae; genus Baccha; species Baccha elongata. Next base: position 42,894,958 of record OX578274.1, read on the forward strand.
ACCGGCCTTTTATTACAACAAACAAATCGTTGAGTTATATGTCCTCGATAAGTAGAGTATTTTTGTTTTAAATCAAAATAAAAGCATACATAATAAATTATTTATGCAAAAATGTTTTGATTTGCGTTATTTATTTATTTTAAAATTATTTCAATTTCTTAGTTCAACAACAACGTTATTTTTTTTTTTTTAAACCCAAATTTCTTCAAAGGACAAAGATTTTAACATCGGTCTACAAAATTAAAGATCTAGGTATATAACTGTTGTAGCTGACTGTGTTTGAGTTTTGTGTTTAATTTTAAATTGAGTCTTACAACTTATGGAGGTTATAACCAAATTATTATTTTTTATCAACACTGTCTTAGCTGATAAAAAATAGACAACAAACCAATTTTTTTTAATAGTTTTATGTTTGTTTTTATAATATGTACCTAACTGACTAATATATTCAAATTAGCTTTTTATGGCCTTTAGTCAATGAAAAAATGGCGTTTCGTGCGGATGCTCACTTTGAAATCATTATTTGACGACGAGTGAGCACCTTGTCAATACGCAAATTTCTGCTAGTTTCAGTTCAATTGCGTATTGACAAGGTGCTCACTACTCGTGATCAACTGATGAGAGCATCCGCACGAAACGCCATTTTTTCATGGACTAAAGACCATAAAAAGCTAATTTGAATCAATAATTCAACAAGTCCACTAAATTTAATGCTAAGTCTTCTATTTAGTTGAAACTATTTTTTTATTTATTATTTAATATTTTCAAAACATAGTAATTATATAGAATTTGTATTATAACAAAAAACATTATTTATAACTGACTTGTAGTTCTCAAAACTTTCAGTAGGTGACGCTTGCGGGTACGACCAAATTGTTTACTATCTTCGTAGGTATAAATAATTCTCTTTCGTTTTAAATTCTTACTCTTCAAGCACTGGTCCCTGAGATAAGATTCATACCCTTTAAATCCCATGTAAGTATTTATAACTTGGATTTTTTGATGCAAATGCATACATAAATAACTAGACATAAAAAAACAAAAATAGTTAATTGTAAATAAATTTTATTTTTATAAAAGTATTTAAACATTTTTTTTTTCATAATAATAAATTTACAAATTGTTTGCACCCAGTAGTGTACCGAAGGGGGGTACGGATTTGCAGAGTCGACAAAGTCGGCATTTTGAGAATTTCAAAATATTTAAAAGTATTCGAGTCATTGAATTCGAGATTTTTGAACTAAGTTGTGCAAGTCGGCATTCTTAAAGTTTTTTAAACTTATAAAAGCAAGGAAGTCGGTATTTGCGATGGTTTTAAAACTAAATTGTACAAGTCGGCATTTGCGTAGAATTTCAAACTTAAAGCGAGAATATTGTAGAATATAGTTTTTAAATCTATTAAATCAAGAAATAGTAATTTTCAAAGCTTGTAATTTTAAGTGTAAATGTCGGTATTTATGCAGATTTTTACACTTATAACAGCGAAGGAGTCGGTATATGCCATGGTTTTTGAACTTAAGTGTGGAAGTCAACATTTTTGCAAGATTTCAAACTTGTATTAGAAAGAAAGTCGTCAATTTTTTAAGTTTTCAAATTAATTAAAGAATGAAAGTCGGCATTGTCAAGGGTTTTTAGTTTTAATGTGAAAGTCGGTATTTTTGAACATGAAAAGTGCATCTCATCTCATCCTGTAGAACTAACAACGCACAAAAGAATTGGTTGAGAGTATAAATCACTAGGTATTGGTTCTTCGGAGCTTTCAGTGCCACCAAATTTATATATATTTTTTTTAGTAATAACTCATTGAATCTCATTATTAAAAATAATTCCAACAAAGTTGGTGTTAATTTCCGATTATTATTGCTCGACGTTTCGACATCTTTTCACTTTTCGTGGTCACAACCCGTGATGTTTCTTTTCACGACAAGTGTAATTCTGTCGAAACGTCGGGCAAAAATAATCGGAAAATAATTTTTAAAAAATCGCGGTAAATCCGCTAAATGTTTCTTTTTAAAAACTTATTATTGCAACCAATTGAATTAAGAGAAATTCAACCGATATAGTAATTTAATAAATTTTAGTACACTTTAACCGAGGCAGGGAGAAAAATTAAATATTCAAAATTAAAATTCCTTAAACCCATGAAGCAAAGCGGGCCACTCGGGTACCTGCTATCTAAAGAGTAAACAGTTGTTAAAGGCACCTGCCAGTGCCAGACTATGCAAACATTTTCTGTAGGATAACTATTTCGCGTCCGCGGAAGTAGGTACCTATGTGCTTTTAGACAGACTTTAAAAAATATTGTTGCATTTATTATTTTATTTTTTAAACTCGATACATGTACATATTTACTATTAATGAATACATTGCTATTGAAAGAATTCACGTGTTATAAATTTTGTTAGATAATATTGCAGCAGTAGATACTCAATATTAAAGTTTCGTTGATATTCATTGATTATTCAAAACATCAAGTTATTTTGTAACTTTTTAGTATAGGGATGCTGCATAGACTGCATCCGGCAAATTCCCAAAATAAGTCGGCAAATTCCTAATAAAAAGTCGGCATTTCAATAAAACTCACCCCTGCCCCCCCAAAGCTCGACCTCTCGGTACGCCCCTGTTTGCACCTATAGCTATTAAAAATTCTTTCTAAATAATAATTTGTTTATAAATAACAATTAAATTTTATATCAATTTATTTATTTTTTGTAAAAACTAAATTTAAAAAAATAAAATATTTTACCTAAATTAATTAAAGTAAAATTTCACATATTTTTTTTAATAATTAAATTTGTAAATAAAAAAAAATAAAGCTATGAAATATCACAAAGAGATTAATATGATTTTATCACATTTAATAAAGCTTAATTTATTGCACATAACGGCCGTTGAAATGTCATCAAAAAAATATCACAGTTTCATAAATCACATTTTGTTAGTAAATTGCACTTTCGTTAGGGAACCTATTAAATAAAAAATATATTTTATTTAGTTTGAAAGAAAATTAATAAAAAAATATTTAAATATTATTTACCTCGATTGTTTGATTCCCTTCACATATGTAGGTATATTGGTAGTCCACTATTAAAGTCCATTTCTGGAAGCGATTTTCGTTTAAAACGATAATTGAATGTTAAAAATGATTAAGGTAATGATTGAATTGACAAACATGATGATGGCAAGCATGATGACTTCATAACGAAATAATGTTTCGTAATGAGGTGAATTGGAATAAGACAGTCGCACTTATATATAGCAAAATTTGATGTTCATCATATAAATCAGTAAACAGGGGTGGATTCAACCAATGGGAATTGAAAACAACCTGAAACGCAGGTGTTCAAGGTAAGATGCCCATGAGTGATTTTGAGTTTTATTTCATTTGGGGGAAGTTTTGAGAGGGATCGTTTGACAGAAACCATTTTTATATAAAGGTACAAATTCACAACGATTCTATTGGGGGATGGTTGTACAATGTACATGTACATATCTACTTAATTTTTAGTGGAAGGGTGTTTGTCTTCTTATATAAAAATGGAGGCGCATTATAATTATACGTATAGATAAGATAGCTGTACCTGTTTTAAATTAGATATAGGTATTTATTATCTTTATCAAGATAAAGCCCAGGCAAAGCTTATCCAAAAATAATTACCGATGGTCGGAACAACATTGCGGGCCAGAGATTTTTACTTAGATACATTTCAGAATCATTTTCCAAAATATTATGATAACAATATATAAGTAGATATAGGTATATGAAGCTTACAGTTTAGGTCGAGACTGGAAAATCATATTAAGGAGATTATCTGTTCCACCGTTTTGGTGGGAGAGCCAATTTATTAAAAAAATCACCCATATTGCGATTGTCAATTGATAGTATTGATAGTTGACAAATACTGCAATTTTGTACTTTAAAACGTAACAAATTAATAAACTGTCCCAATTTTCATTGACAATTTTAAGTTGTTCTTATGCACAACTGCCAGATATTCATATTCAATAACCATAACTTAATGCATTGGTTATAAGAAAATATCAAATTTAAGTTTTTATCAACTATACCTACCATAACTATCAATTGACAAGTCGCTAATATGGGTGAATAATTTAGTATATAAAAAAAAAGAACGGTCATCATGCATCATGTGCTTAATCATTATATGCTTTGATGTATACGACATGATACCCTTTACATTTTTATAGGGGAAAGGGTCGAAATTCAATTTCTTGCAAATTTATTGGAAAATAATTGTCGCACAAATTTGGCTCTTTTAGCAAACTTATTTTCCCCTTTTTTATCTTAAAACTGTAAATGCCATCATGTGTCATGTGTTTAGCTTTAATACCGTACGATTTTTTTATAAAATCCGTAATTTTTAATACCTAAACAAAACCACAAATAAATAGGAAAAAGATAAAAAAAAATCACAAATCGACTACAAGATCGTTTTTTTTTATAAAGTCAAACGTCCATACACAATATATGTATACCTAAACGTGTGCACGTGCATTATGTTGAGTTAACTTACCTATGTGTAGGATAATTTGAAAAAAAAAATGTCATTAAGGTCATAACTTAAATTGTCATTTAAATAAAAAAAAAAAAAAAAAAAACAATTTCCGACGTTATCATCGTACTAAGAATGAAAGGAACCAACGAAAGAATTCAATTAGACAACAAAAACGTACCTATGTCATATATATATAGGAATATAGATAGGTATATATAATATATCTATATGTAGGTACCTATAAGTTCATATGCTAATTAGGTTCATAAATATTGTTAATATATACCTATATATACTGAACGCAATTGTGTATTCAACAATTCATCCGGAAGGTCCGGAAGGAAGCAAACAATATGTAGGTATACTCTTTAAAAGAATTTTACAATATTAAAAATCGATTCGGAACATATTATTCTTGATTTGGTAGTTATTAAGGAGAATTTAATGTTGGCAAGTATATGCGGTATCTATACATGCCATTATATTTATTTCCCTACTTAAAACGACATTAATATAATATGTTTTAAACGTATGAATATAATATGCATTATGGGCGATGGAAAAATGTCTAGAATTTAACATCCCAACATACCACCTGTTTATAGACTTTAAGGCCGCCTATGATAGCATAGCCAGGGTAGAACTTTACAAAGCCATGAGAGAATTCGGCATCCCAAATAAATTGACACGACTATGTAGGTTGACCATGACCAACGTAACAAGCCAAGTAAAAATAGCCGGATTGCTATCCAGACCAATCAACATCTTTAATGGACTCCGACAAGGGGATGGTTTGGCCTGCCTCCTCTTCAACCTGGCGTTGGAGAAAGCAATCCGTGACTCTGGCACGGCAACAAGAGGGACCATCGTCAACAGGTCCAGCCAGATACTGGCTTACGCAGACGACATCGACATCATCGGAAGAACCGAGCAAGCTGTACACGATTCCTTCATCCAGATCGAGCAGGCGGCACAAAATCTGGGGCTGCACATTAGTGAAGGTAAAACAAAGTACATGGTGGCGTCGAATGCGAGAGGAACAGTTGGTCAAACAATCAAGATAGCGGAGCACGAATTTGAAGTGGTGCAATCCTTTAAATACCTTGGGTCAATAGTAGCAGCCGATAACAATATAGAAGAAGAAATACGCGGGCGGCTTCTCAAATCCAACAGAGCCTACTACAGTCTGTCAAAGCTCTTCAAATCCAGAAATCTCACCATAACTTCAAACTCACATATGGATCCGAGACTTGGGTGCTTAGCAAAAGGCACTCTGACCTCTTAGCCGCGTTCGAGAGAAAAGTCTTAAGGAGAATTGTTGGCCCCATAATGTGAGGAAGGACGATTCTGGAGACGGTACAATCATGAATTGTACGCAATCTACCTTGAAGCAGATATCGTGACAAAAATTAGGCTCGGTAGACTTCGGTGGGCAGTGCACCCAGCACTCGCATGAGCGAAGAGGAACCTGCTCGGAAAGTTCTTTGTGGTACATTCTATGGCAGACGACAGCGTGGTAGACCATGCTTGCGCTGGAGAGATGGCGTAGACCAGGACGCCCGGAGCCTTGGGGTGCGCAACTGGATGGCTTCGGCTCGAGACCGGGATAGGTGGAGAGACTTGTTGAAGGAGGCCAGGACCGGACCCCGGTTGTCGAGCCGATGATGATGATATGATGATTATCGTGGATGTCAAAAGTTGACATTGGGCGCGTTCAAGTGCACACAAGAAAAGCAATCTAAGATACTTTAGTATCGTAAAATTCATAATATCGCAAATTAAACCTTTTTTACAACGTAAATTTGTTCTTGGATAGAGGAAATGTCAAATTTGGTCATGGGGACTATATTTCTGGACAAATTTCCACGGTTTAGCCGAAAAACAACACTAAAGTAGTACTTCCGGAACTCGAAACAATAGGGCAAAAAATAATTATTTTTAGTTAAATCATTTTTTTTACCGCAAAATTAACATTTTTTAATGATTTTAACGACCAATCTTAATCCGTCCGTGTTTCAGCAATCCCTGGACCAATTTTCTAGGTTTATTTACTGTTGGATAGAGGAAATGTCAAACTAGGTCGAGGGGACTATATTTCTGTACAGATGTCCACGGTTTGGCTAAAAAACGACACCAAAGTTGCACTTCCTAAAAAAACGCATATATGATGTTTTCGAAAACGGCCATTATTGTCAATTAATTAGTAGACACACTGTAAAAAAAAATTATGCGTTTCAACGATCCAAAAATTTTTATTTGTGTTTTAAAAAATTCAGATTTGTTAACTGTCTGCTTTTCTTGGATTTTTTTGCAGAAAAATCTCTTTCATCCGCACCAATTTTACTGCGGATTTGCTTTTCCAACATTTGTATGGAGCGCGGATGTGGTGCGGATGCCTTTCGTTTTCAGTATATTTGGTGTTAGTACCTATATTAAAATGTAGCAGTATAAAAAATATCTACGTAGTAGGTTGTGCGGATTCCCATAACATGCACAAATAGGCTAAGGCAAGTAAACTGTGCCAAGAGAAGAAAACCATCGTATGAAAAATTAAGTAGGAAGGGGGGTCTATCACCCCCCATTCAGGTGGCAGGAACAATATTGACTTAAAATGCTAAACGGTAATGTGACATAGCTATAATGAAAGCTTAAACACCATTTCTTAGCTAAGCGTTTCTTTTAAGTTGTTTTATTAAATAGTTTTTTTAAAATAAATTTTCAATGTCAAAATTTTGGAAAAAAAATTTATAGAATTTTTACAAAATTTTGCATTATAAAATGGAATTTTTTTCCCCGGTATTCAATATTCTTATTAATTGTCTATGTAATAAAAAAAAACCGGTGCCAGAATGTGTCTAAGTTTTTGAGAAATAAGAAAAACAAAAGATACTTTGTACTGTTGCATTACTTTATATGCTATCCCCGGGATCATATAAGAGAGCCTTTTACTTGGCGAGATGGTTCATTTTGTATATAAGCAAATAATCTACTTTCAAAATGCTCAACATTTATAGAAATGTTGCTAATTGTTTTCAAATGTTTTCTAAATTGACATGCTGGTTTATTTTGGTGTTTGACTAGTCGACTATTTCAATGACTTTTATGAACGATTTTGGTAAAGCTTTTAGGTATAAGATATTATTTATCACTTAGTCGTCTCTTACAAAAAGTGGGAATCACAGCAGAAATATTGTGACTCAGACCCATGACACTAATTTGAAGATTCGTATAATCGTATTCCAGGAAACAGGTAAGTTCCTTTCCTATAAAATGCCTAAACTAAAAAAACTCACCATATCAATTTATATGAATTTTAATCCTATATACCCATATACCTAAGACCATCAGCATAGTGAGTGACTTGAGTAGATACCCTTTCTGATATGATCAAACTGTACCTCTAAACCTCAAAACCACCTCTTCTCTACAGATTCTTTATTAAGGTACATTGTCCAATTAAAAAAAAAGCATCATCTTCATCTCATTATAGGTATTTCCATAAAATAAATAAAAGTGATAAAATATTCTGACTTCATAAAAGGACTGCCTAAAAAAGAGTAAAATAAATAAATAAAAAAGGAGTGCTCCTTCATATCCATCCACAAGTTCCAAGTGCGCCTGAAGTGAGTCAAACAAATAAACTCGGAAAATCAACAACAAAAAGGAAAAGCAATAAGGATCTTTGTAAGCTGAGCTGACCCTTCGTCGTCCATCATCCAAATCCAAGACCACGAACACGACATCATTCCTAGCGTACGAATGACACGTCAAACAAAAAGTACAACGAACCTATGGCTTACCTATACAGTATCCCTTTATACCTTTACAACTTTCACATATCTCATAATTCCAACACAAACAATCCCTCTGCTAAGATCTTCTTTCAGATAAATTCAAGAAACCACTTCGTGTGTCGCTGATCAACTTGAACACCTGTGTAAAGTAAGAAAATTATTTTCCCACGATATAGCGTTGCCAAAGGAATCAATCAAGAAACCAAGAAACTACTTGCATCAAGGATATTTTGTATTCATAATGTATGTTGGTGTAGCATCACATATATAAAACAGGAATAGGGTAATTTTTCCTTGTTTTTTTTTTTTTAAGTAAAGAACCCAAACTCGACAACCAACGAAATTACCAATCAACCCTACTTTGTTAACTCATCACGAAACGCAGATTACGTTTGGATGGTTGTTAATACAATGGTGGTTCCCCCTTTGGAATATTTCATTTATATTTTTTGGGAATTCTCCAATCAGGAGAACATACAGAAGACATTTAGGGAGTGAAAATAAACCCTCGGGTCTTTTTGGTCGAGGACATGTTAAGGTACAATGCAAGTGTTATTATGACGAGATTGACTATAAACAGGAATCCTTCTCATATGGAAATTGATGACTGTTTTTTTTTTTTATATTTAGGGTGAACACCTGAATTTTATATTTTGATTTCTGGTTGGGTGTAGGTATTTAATTGAAAGTGAAACAAGAGGGAACATTTTTAATACAAATCAGGTGGATACGTTTAGGAATGTACGTTACCTATGTCCTATACGACATAGGTAACATATACCTACCTGTGTAACAAATGAATCAAAACTAATAAAGAGATTTTTTCAAACTCATGTTTTCTTACATAATATATGGAATAATTTAATTTTTTTAAATTGTATTATTATACAGGACAGGGTCCGATAAATAATCCTGGAACAGGGCATAGAGCACTTTATGACTCCTCTATTTCCATCGATTTTCTTCTACAGCAATTTTCTACACTATTCGTGCTAAAATATAATTGGTAGAAAATTTTAATAGCTTTTGGATTTTTATTTACCTATTCAAAATAATTAACAAACTTTTTAAAAAATTGGCTAAACAAATATGGATTTTAAAATGGTAATATAAATGGTATTATGTCAACTGTGAACTTGAAGTTACGGTACCCACTTCAAATTTAAAAAAAAAAAAACAAAAATTGCTTACAGCCCATTAACTAAAGGGGTTCACCCAGTGGTGGACTAAAAGTCAGTGGCACGCGGGACGGTAAAGCAAGTTTAGATACACCCTTTAAAAGTTTAAGAAAACATAAACGAACAAAGACTTTATTTAAAGGTGCTTTTGAGCTTTTATTGCACTGAATGTTTTGATTTACAATCTTAATTTTTTGTGTGCTCCTTTTCGATATATTATGGCTGATATTGTTAATTTTATTTTGAAAAACTTCGTTCAAACGATGTCACTTAGACGCAAATCGTTAAATAAATTCTCATTACCAGTGACAGACTCGGTAACGAAACTGAAAAGTCCCACTTAGCAATGAAGTTTAAATATTTAAAGGCTGTAAAATGTCTGCATCTTTTAAATCTTTTAAGTATTATGGCCCTTCAAGGTTTCAAGAAGAAAAATCGCCAGTGGCTTAATATTTATTACACTTTTTACTTGCGATTATAGGTACTAAAGGGTGTTTTTTTTTAGAGGTATAGAACTTTAAATTGCAATAAAACAACGATGGAATATTCAATTGACATGATTTTTTATTTATTCGAAAGATAATCTTATGGCATTACATTTGAAATATGATTTCTGGCATATGACTGCCACGGCTGGCTCGGATGTAGTCCAATCTGGACGTCCAGTTTTCGATGACTTTTTTCAACATTTGTGGCCTTATATCGGCAACAACACGGCGAATGGTGTCTTCGAAATGGTCAAGCGTTTGTGGCTTATCCGCATAGACCAATGACTTTACATAACCCCACAGAAAATAGTCTAGCGGTGTTAAATCATAAGATCTTGGAGGCCAATTCACAAGTCCAAAACGTGAAATTAGGCGGTCACCAAACGTGTCTTTCAATAAATCGATTGTGGCACGAGCTGCGTGTGACATGTTGCGCCGTCTTGTTGAAACCACAGCTCCTGGACATCATGATTGTTTAATTCAGGAATGAAAAAGTTAGTAATCATGGCTCTATACCGATCACCATTGACTGTAACGTTGTGGGCATCATCGTTTTTGAAGAAGTACGGATAAATGATTCCACCAGCCCATAAAGTGCACCAAACAGTCAGTTTTTCTGGATGTAACGGTGTTTCGACATACACTTGAGGATTAGCTTCACTCCAAATGCGGCAGTTTTGTTTGTTGACGTAGCCATTCAACCAGAAGTGCGCTTCATCGCTAAACATGGCTAATGGACGTACTGCACGATACGTATTCTGCGCAGAACCATTATTTTCGAAATAAAATTGCACAATTTGCAAGCGTTGCTCAGGCGTGCGTCTGTTCATGATGAATTGCCAAACCAAACTGAGAATAAATCATTTGACAGCTGTTAAATCATTTGCCGTCTTGAAAAGTAATGCCAACTTAAAGTTCTATGCCTCGAAAAAAACACCCGTTATAAGGAAAGTTATGAATTCGTGAAAAAAAAAGTTTTTAGATAACAATCAATCATGATATTACGATGATAGCGAAGTCGAAAAAAAGTGGGTTCGGCAATTCTGTCTGTGTGTCTGTCTGTCAGTCCGTCTGTCTGTCATTCGCAACCGCAAAGGATATCGGTTGGAACGATATCCTTTGAACTCGGTATATAGGATTTTTAGGGTGACAGTCAGGGGTTTTTTTGAATTTTTGTTCTAGGCCTAAAACTAACGGTACGGTTATGAAAAAACACGTTTTTCTCCAAAATGGCTCTAACGATTTTAATAAAATTTTACATAAAATTTTTCAGATGTTATGAACCATATTTCTTTAGAAACCGTTTTAACGGTACCTGCCATATAATGTCTTTTTTAAATTTTGAATTTCTCGTTAACGACTGAGTGGATTCTTACAAAATTTTATTTCTAAGAAGACCTAGATAGCCAATTAATTAATTAATTAATTTTAATTAATTGAATATTCATGAATCTTTTTTGAAATTTATTTTTCGGATGAAAATTATTAATAAGCTAAAATTGGCATTCTGCAAAATTTTCAAAAATAAAATTTAAAAAAGTTGTTTAAAAGAAATCGATTTTTTCGAAAACTGACCTAAGATTTTGAAAAAAAAATTAAATATGTATAGCTATTGTGATTTTTAAAAATTACTGGCATACCAGGATTTTCTTGGAAAACTCTGGTTGGATCAATTAGTTTTCAAAGTTGTTTTTTTATTTATTAATTTTTTTAAATTATTTTATAATTTTTTTTTTAATTATTTCATAATTTTTTTAAATTATTTTATTAATTTTTTTAATTAGGTAGAATTTTAGAAATAATTCCATATAAACTATGTGGAAGGTTCTTTCAAGCTCTTAGGTAAATTGTTACAAGAGCAAGTTTTTGAGACCCGGTCGTGCCTTTTATTTCAATAGAGTGATGAACCCGGATTCTTTGCATACAATAGAAAAAAGCACCTCTTGTATATCCAAATCCTTTCGAGGATCACAAATGAGTTCAAGAGTTGAAACTATCTTACCACAAAATTTTTTTTCAACAGTCATTGAATGGTTAATTCTCAAAAAATCACAAATGCTTCTTTAAAACAGGGTCATATTTGCCATATTTGGATATAAGCTATATAAGAATGAACAAATAAAAACAATAAAAAGACTAAAAATAGTCGAATCAAATTTTATTAAGTGGAGTATTTATGAATGAAATTCAATATTAAAGGTTTTGTGGCCTTTACTCCAACTAGGGCGAAACGCAATGCTTGGAGTACAGGCCACAAAACTTTTAATATTGAATTTCATTCATAAATACTCCACTTAATAAAATCTAATTCGACTATTTTTAGTCTTTTTATTGTTTTTATTTGTTCATTCTTATAACTTCGCTTGGTCACGAGCATAACATCATAATTTCTAATTCTTTAGAATAATATAATTCACAGGGAGTTTTCTCTGTAAATTTTATAAAGCAGTCGGTAATCATCGACAATTATTGCGTACTAGATTGGGTTTGATGTCATCTAGCTGATGAGCCCACCATCAAACTAGGGCGGAACGCAATGCTTATAAGCTATATAGATAGAGATGATTTGAATTTTAAACTCAAATAACAAACCCAAAAACGGGTCTAGACTAATTCACTGTGCACAATTCACTGTATGGACAATTCACTGTGCACAATGCAATGTGGAACACAATTCACTGTGGAGACAATAATTCACTGTGTACAATTCACTGTGGGGCAATTCACTGTGATGGACAATTCACTGTGTGCATTTCACTGTGGTGCACTATTCGCGCGCGCGAATAAAAAAAAACGCCGATAACGCATCGGTGGAATGCGAACCAACGTGCTTTCGGAATGGTGTACTATAAAACGCTAGTAGAACGACATGGTTTTTCTTCGCTCGTCACTCTTCTTACCTTTTAGTCCTATCACAGGTTTCTGAATAAATATTTTGCAACTTGCAATTATTGACAGCATTTATTCCTTATACTGTCATTGTAATATGTTCAGGTTCACTAATATAATATAAACTGTAGTGGATTATTTCTGGAATTCGTAGTACAAAATCGTTCCAATTAGAGGCCTGAGGGCTGATTATTTTCTCCTTATTTTAGCTTTACAAAATCAACGGATGCCGGTTTTAGAACCGTGTCAGCGGCAGGACTTTGAACTGCCCATTAACGCTGCCAGGGGAAACAGCGGTAATTCACATAGGTACATTGCTGACACATTTTTTTTAAATGAATTTTTATTTTTTATAATGAAAATAAAAATAAATATTACAATTGGTTTTAAATACTCCTAATTAGATCCTACTGTTTCTTCAGAGTATTTTTTCTCCTTTCCGTACTATTTTTCAAATATTTTCTTTCATACAAACCATGACCTGACCTGACAATATCATATAGGTATACAACAACAAAAAAATTAGCCAAAAATGTGCAGTAGTTTTGATGTGATGCGCGGACAAAGTTTTTTAGCAATTGATTTTTATTTATAACGAATGTGTTTTTATTTTGTGGAATTGATGATACCCTCTATTATGTACCTGCCTCCCGGGGCGGACCCCGTCCAAAAGGCACTTCCATATATAAGTACCGGTACAATAGCGGAAAAGAGACAGGCCCAAAAGAATTCCTGGAAAAAGAAATGCAGCGACACCAGCATTCAGTTGGTCTCAGACGTATAACAATCTATAACCGGGAAGTTTGCCAACATTTTCTGACGTCAACCGGACGAACCCCACAAGCAGATTTATACAAATTTACACAGTATTATTTTATATTCTATTTTTAGAAATTATAGGAAATAAAATGGCATTTATTATTAAATTTTCATCCCATATTGTCTAGTGGTTAGGATACCCGGCTCTCACCCGGGAGGCCCGGGTTCGATTCCCGGTATGGGAAATATTTTTTGTATCCCTTAAAAATGACCTTATAAATTTTTTTCTTTGATGCTCTAATACCACTAATAGAAGGTATCGTTAATTCTATTATATTTTTTTTCTCATAAAAAGGAGCAAAGGTCCTGCTATAACCCTATCATCTTAAATAAAATTGTAAATTGTATAAGTGGCGTGGAAACAATCCTCAGGTGTTTCCTTCTTCAAAGGATTAATTTGAAAGGACTTACATTACCCTAATAAATCCTTCCGTTAAAATTAATTCAATCGAATTTATGCTGAACTCGTTGATATGTAATAAATTACCCAAGTGATTAAATTCCATCCTTCCCACCAATCGCACTTCCCTAATGTCCTTCTTTTCTACCGATGTAAACAAAAACCAACGTCCAAATATCCCCAAATCCATGAAAAAGATTCACACAAGCGCATCACAAGGAATAAATGCCTGAGGAACCAACAAAATAAACATAAATCCAACAACAGGCGAAGCACACTTAAAATGCGCACCCAATTAACCCTTAGGAACTATAAGAAATGATCGTTATAGTATCTTTTAAAAATTATTATTTTCTTCCTTCTGAACCTCCTAAATCAACGTTATATACACCACGCATAACAGACTTGTAACGGAAATATTTCCCACACTTTTCAAGTAACAGGGTGCATTGTACATGTTGGATACCTTACACAAAAGATGAATACCTACAACAATCACAAATCTTGCTCCTTATTTGGGAAGGAACAAGGAACAGAAAATTGGGAGCAGGTGTTGAGAGAAACCTTTCTTTTCCCTGAGAATTCTGATTCCTGAGAGAGAATATTTATACAAATCCTTTTGGAACTCACTTCGTGCATGCGCATATCACGAGACCCCTACAATGTTATATGCTTGCAGATACGTGCGTAGCACAAGTACCCATCATATCACTACTTGTCAATATGACCATCACAGAGACCATGATGCATTCCGTGTTATTATTTTTCTTCCTTGCGAACCGTGGGAAACGGTTTGGCAGGACCTTTTGTTTAAGACCTTTAACAGCCTGCAAGCCATGGGCATATTCATTTGATAAAAAAAAAGAAGCACACAAAAAGAAAAGTGATCAGCATCAAAGACGACATGAACGAAGTCCTTTTATTGGAGAATGACGATCGATAGAACAGATTGCGATTGGATTTGTGAAATTTGATCTGCATGCATGTTTAGTTTAAGGGTGCAAACGGTTTTTTTTTGTTTTGTAGGGGTGAAAAAATGGTGATTTATTTTAAACAATCGTATATAGGTATTTCGGGTTTTCAGGTGCGCGTTTTGGTTGAACGGGTGCTTTAGAACTGAACACTTGTCCTTTAGCGGATCCTGGGAAAATATTTTAACTTCGATGCATGTTTATGGAAAATAATTTTGATAAAAAGGCGCACTTTTCACTCGTGACGACATTCCTTCTTTACCGTACCGTTTATTCTTTGGCTGAATTCAACAACACAAGCACGTCATGGATGCATGCGTCATGGGGTGGGGTTGGTTGGCTTGTGTATCAGAATGTGAAGCCATTCCATGGCTTAGGTCAGTCGCGAGCTTCTCACGTGATGTAGTTGGTGCGTGAGTTTTGTCTTCTTCTTTTCTTGCTTCGGAACAATGATCACAGCGACGGGAGATTGGGTTTCTTTTTAGAGCACGGGTTGACTTTAGATTCAATGGATGAGGATGGGACTGATGGGAGGTACCTATGTGGTTTATTTATAAGGTGTTGGCTTTACTTTAGGAATGATATGTAGGTGTATCATATGGACGCTTTTTTTTTGTTTGACTTTAATATTCAAAGCAATCGATATAAGTAGGTATAGGTATACATAAATTATGACTTTGGGCAAGTTACTAAGCTTCAAAAGTCTCTATCTACAAAATAGAATATGGATTGGAATAAGGCCGTAGCCAAGGAGGGGGTTCACTGGGGTTGTAACTTGCAACATTTTAGCCGGTTCATTCCATGCGTTTCTATTCTCTTGCAGCAATAGGCAAAAAGGAATGAGCAATTGTTTTAAGGCAACAGCACAGACAAAACGTGAGCACAACGGATCCTGAAACCTTTTTTAGGATAAGTATAATTATTCCTCTTTTAGATGACTTTTTAAGTCAGCTTAAAATAAGATTTGAAAAGTCCATACTATCCTCTTTGTGCATTTTAATTCCATCGACCTTGGCAAATATGAACAAAATTACAACGAAGGAAACTTCAAATTTTATAGATCTTTTTGGATTGGGACACTTTAGAAGTTGAGTTTACGTTAGGGAAGACAAAATGCCATAGACAAAAAGATACAGAGCGTTCGAAGAGTGCAATAACAGCTCTTGGGGAATGCAATAAGGATCTGTTTCCTATAACATCCACAAGCTTCTCAAAATTTTGGCGACACTGCCGGTTTCAACGTGTACACCGGAAAGAACATTTTCGACAATGAAACGTCTAAAAACTTACCTTAGAAATTCTACCGACGAAGAAAGACTAACAGGATTGGCATTAATGTCAATTCATCGACAAATTTAGATTGACACTGAGGAAGTTTTAGACATATTTGCAGCACAGAAGGCCAGAAGATTAAATTTAATTTTATAAAAATGATCTACTTACATGTTATTTAATACTTTTTTTTATAATAAAATCTTAAAGAGTGATGATAAATGTACCTATATATACCTAATAAATAATAACTTAAAATTATTAAAAAAAAATATTGGAAAAATCTTTTAGTTTTTCAAATTTGTTCGAGAGTTTTCTTGAAAAACTAAGTATGCAATTGTATTTTATTAGCAGTACTCTACCTAGGAAAAAATATTGAAAATCGTTAAAGCAGTTTTTTTTTAAACAGTTTTCTTTTTTTAATTTTTGAAAAATATTTTGCATTTTTTTGAGTATTTCAATACATTGAAATCTGTAGTTCATCTGAAAAAAAAATCTGAAAAAATTCGATATTCGTGTTTCCAACATATTTAAAAAATCTAAAAAGTTATGTATATGAATTTTATCATAAAAACCTTCCTTAATTTTAAATTTAATTGAAATCGATTTTGTTGTTAGCGAGAAATTCTGATTTTAAAAAATCGGTTCTATGGGAGGTACTGTTTTAAAATAAATCTTGACTGTTTTATCAAAATCGTTAAGGCCATTTTTAGAAAAATTAAGTTTAAACAAACTGTTATATGACATTTACCATTGTTTTAGAGCTAAAATTCCAATTTCAACAACGCCTAGTGCGAGACTACTAAATAAACACTCTGAACCAAGTTTGCAAATCAGCTTGTCCATTTAGGCTGCAGATCTGCAAACAGACAGTCGGACGAACAGAATTTTCCAACACACTTTTGTCTACATCGCAATATCATGTTTATTTGTTATCTCAATTTTTTTTTGACGAATCCATAACTTGCCTTATACATAGAATAGTATCATTATTGCAATTATAAGTCGTGTTTGGTGGATTTTGGGTTAATGGGCTGTACTAATTTTATTTATTACATCTACAGAAAGGTACAGATTGATTGGTGTATGGAATAAGTATAATCCCCCCCCCCCCGAAATAATTGTCTGGATACGGCCTTGGATTGGAAAATGTTCGCATAATCAATTTGATTTAAATGTATCTCTATGCAGTTGACGTAGTATACCAGGGGTACCTTTACCGTAAGATAAAACTTTAAACCAAATGACGCAATAAAACTTTTCATAAAAAATAAACGTTATTTATAAAGACATTTTTTCAATGAAGTGATGCCAAAATAAAAAAATAACTTAATGGGATGATCAGTGCAATAATTTTTCAGTTTGGGGTGAAATGAAAAAAAAAACTAGTCGTCGTAGAAAAAAAATCGTATGCGTATTTTTTGTTGCTAATTCAATTTTTTATTACAAAAAGTTAAGTGATCGGTATCAAAGACGTTTAGGTGGAACTTCTTAAAACAAACTAAAAATCAATATTTTATCTATATATTAATTGAAAGTTCTGCCAAGAGTGCAATCATGCATTTCGCAAAAGAGGGAACTGGAGCAGGTAAGTGTATAGGATTGAAGGAATTAACTTCACTATCCAAATATGCACCCCTACTTGACATTCCTAGAGACAACATGATGATTAAGAAATACAACTTCGAGAAAAATTTTCGAACTGAGTTAAGCAATAAAAAAGAATGGGTAGGAGAAAATGAGAACTACCCTTTAAATACTAAAGCCATCAAATGGTACACTGATGGATCAAATACTGCCGAAGGGACTGGCGCAGGGATTTTTGGGCCAAGAATCAAGTGCTCTGTACCAATGGGTAAGTCCTCTAGCATATTCCAAGCGGAAGTAAACGCAATTAGAATATGTGCGCAGATAAACATTGAAAGGAACTACCGGAAACAGAATAAAGCCATAATGTCAGACAGCCAAGCTGCACTCAAAGCACTAAATTCCTGCGTAATAAGCTCGAAGCTGGTTTGGGAGAGTGTTAACGAACTCAACAAATTATGCAAAAACAACACTGTAACATTATACTGGGTCCCAGGACATGTTGGAGTTGAGAAGAAATGAGGAAGCTGATGTTTTGGCTAAGGCAGGGGCAGTGGCACCCCTGATTGGGTCGGAACCCTATTACGCGATAGATGGAAATGTGATAAAAAATCAAATCAAAGCGGAAGAGGAGGCAAAAAGATCCAAAAACTGGAAAGAACTCCCTAAACTGAGACAAGCCAAAATGCTTCTTGGGAACTATAGCCAAAAACGATCTAAAGCTTGTATAAACCTGAGTAGAAACAAACTAAGAATCTTAACGGGTTTCCTCAGTGGTCACTGCAAACTTAAAAGACACCCAAACATCCTAGGTATATCCAGTAGTGCAATTTGCAGATTCTGTGACGACCAAGAAGAAACGCCAAATCATCTTCTAGGAAAGTGTGAGGAGATAATGCACAAAAGAATAAAACATCTTGGAAGTTACCAGATAGAGGAGAGCGAATTACCCTCTCTACAAGTACTCCAGATACTATCATTCCTTAAATATATCTAAAGGTCAATAGATCTAAAGGTCGCAGTGCACCACAACGAGGGATTTGTCACGAATAAAATCACCTGACCACTTATACTTGCAATTATATTTCAAGTTATGAAATTTAAGAAAAAAAGTTTGGTTATTGATTTCAAATGATTGATTGCAATCATTAAAAAATATTTGAAATCACTTTAATTTTTTTTTTTTTTTTGCAATCATGCGATCAAAAATGCCGTAATGAAATCTCGAATTGAAATCATAATGAAATCACTTGAATTAGTTTGCAATCATTTGAAATCAGTAAATTTATTTAAATTCAATGCAATCAAAAAATTTTTAAATCAATTTAAATGCTGCTTGAAATCACCTGAAATCATATGAAGTCATTTGAAATATTGCAATCATTGAACCACTAAACTGGCTAGTGACAAACCCCTCGGTATTCTCGCGTAGATTTGCAGAATTGGTTTATTTTTTGTTATTTATTTGTTGTCCATGAGAAATTAAGTTAATACATTACAAGGCTAATAAGCACCTTGATATACGAGTGTACATTTTTTTTTATACTTGAAAACAAAGCTTAAGAATAAATAAATTTGAAGTTTTATTTCGTTCATTCGATTCTAATTTGAAATGCTAACGGATACAATGCTGCGTGTATTGACTTGGGGTTTCATAAATCTGCATTTACCCGACGGAAGGCAATGTATTCCGAAGCAAAATTTATCATAATTTCATAATTATCCCTATTTTATCACATTCTTACATTTGTGTACGTAAGAAGAATTCTGATTGAAGAAGAATTCTGGAGAAGAATGCAGATTTGCAGAATAAACTGTCAACAGCATTATGCGTTCACCATTAAAAAAAATCAATTAGGAACTTAGGCCGTGTGCGAACAGCGTTAAAATTTTATCCATTGGCTTAATTATGACACTAGTGTGGGGAATATAAACTTCAAAAATTTAGCCTGCTCTGGAGCATGCTAAAATTTTAGCCAGTGGATAATTTTCTATGCTTATGAAGTAGTGAGAGAGACAGTCGGAGTAGTGTGTTTGTTTTTATTTGTATTTATTTTTGTTTGTTCTTTCATTTATATCGAATTTCTCGTTTGTTTATTTGTGAATTCAGTTTTATATACATATATAACTCTGATATTAACGATCAATTAACAGACTACACATTTTTTACATTCATTGTGAAACAAATTAGTTTTTTTATTTTGGAAGTTTAGCTGACAAAATAGTGTAATGTGTTTGTTTAAGTTGTTGGATTCTTTTCATTTGTTTTTGTTTGTTTTATATTAATTATTTAATTTTACTTCGTTACGTACGAAGAATTACTAAAATTAACCGATATTCTTTTTTGTACATTAATATTCATTGTGTAACAATTTTTTTTTTTTAAGTTCAGCTGCCAAACCAGTTTTCTCTACCGCGTTAATTTCCCATAATTTTAAATATCTTACAAAGTAATCTCGAGAACGGCTGGACCGATTTTGACGAGACTTTCACTGACCGATAGATAATGTCGATTTTTTGCATTTTCGTATATATAAACCGATCAGAATCTACAGGACCGATTTTGACGGGACCTTCAGTTCCAGATGACTGATAATATAGGAAGTAACTTATGATGCAAATTATCCCCTAGGTGGCGCTATGGTAAAATTTTATTTCTAAACTGACGAACGCGACGACGGGAAACGGATGTACCGATTTTGAAGGGGCTTTAACTGGTGGATAGCTGATGTTGTACGAAATGACTAAGGCTATTTCAAATAACCGAATAGATGGGGCTGGGGTCGCTTTTGCGAAAACTCTTATATTATGAGTTTGAAAGCTTTTGGCAAAATGTTGAACCAATAGGTTTATAATGAACTCTTTCAAAAACAATGTTTTATCCCATATTATTTCTGCGGCAGCAACGCGCCGGGTAACAGCTAGTATACTTATAATAAAAAAATGCTGCGTTTTTAGTTTTTTGTTTTATATCAGAAAAAAAAGGTCATAATGGTTTGGATAATGTAGATACGAAGACGTTGAAAATACTAAATGGGACTATATTTTCTAAACCACTGAACTGATCTGGATGATTGATACCATTCCAGACACATATTTGGACCGAGCTACTTTCTGCATAGTCAGTTTTTTATTTGGTTCAAAATCAAAAACAATTCATAGGATTTACAAAAAGTAGGTATACGTTGAAAATGCTAAATGGGGCCATACCTTCTAAACTACTGAACCGAATCGGATGGTTGCTACCATTCCAGAATCAGATAAGAACTTTCCTATATGCTGCGTTCTTTTTTTCGTTTTTTTCAAAACAAATTTTTACATTTCTCCGAACCAAGAAATAGAAGGGGAAATTTTTCAATTCTTGTAGGGAAATTTAAAAAATATATTAGTGTTAAAAATCCCATTTGATTCAGTTCGCACACCAAAAAGCTAAACATTTATTCATCTCAACTCAAACGTCAAAAATTAGCCAGAGGATAAAATTTTAACGCTGTTCGCACACGGCCTTAAAAGAATTATTTTCAGTTAAACAGCAATAAGAGTTAAAATTAAAAGTACCTGTTAAGCCGGAAATATTGCGAAAGGCACTTAAAAGATCAGTTTTGTATGAAAAATTCTTTAAAGTTTTGGTTCTAAGAAAAAAAGGGGTACTTATGCGAATCAAGCACTTAAGCGAGAGGTACTTATCCGGGGATACCTGAAATCTTTTACAAAGTGAGTAAAACATGCTATATGGACAGTGTTGGTGCAGCTTTATTTTTTGAAGAAGAAAAATATTGGACAAGACCGCATCAACTTAGGAAAAAGAAAATGTTCGAGATATTTTTTATATTCTTGATTTTATACAATAATAGTGTTAACATGATGAATCAATAGATAGAGTTGCTATCATTGCCAGGTATATAATCGGAAAATTAAATCTATCGGGTATGGTTTGGTGCCAAAGAATTTTTATTGTTAGTTGTGTTTTAAAGCAAATGGTTCATAAATCTTATTTTTGGTCATCAATATTATCCGTAGGGAATTTTTTCGAGTGAAACAGTAGTCCCTCTCTAAAAAAGCGGGCATTTTTCCCCTTCTAACTATCCACTGATTACCTACATACAAAGATGTATGTAGGTAATAGAATATTTGTAGGTTATAGATTATTTGAATTCTCTTTAAGAAAATAAATTATTGATATTGAGTTGTTGTATTAGACAAAAGTATGTGAATTTACTTTTGTACGTAAAAGTAAAATTATAATTTTTCATTCCTCAAATAAGATGATTTTCGTCTTATATACATTCAACAGCCCAATTTAAAGATTTTTTTGAGGGAATTTAAATCTTTATATTTCTTTAACTTCCTCTCATTAATTTTTTAGTCCGGTTAACAATTTAGACGATATTACGGAATGTTTAATGGTTTTTTTTTTTTTGATGCGTTTAGCATGATATATTATATGAACCATGTGAAATAGTTGGGAATTGGGAAAAAAGTGTACACACTGTACAAATTTGATGAGCTTTAATTGTCTCCGGAGATTTTTTTTCCTACAATGCACGATTTCCATGGTATAATCGTAAGCCCCAAAAAGGTGAACTTCTTATCCCTCTTTCCGCTCACCCCCCAGGCGACAGGTCTTTAAATGGTTGATGCCATTAATGTATATCTTGAAGCAGGTCTGCAAGATTTTTGTTTATATATATATATGGACAAATCTGCAGGCTTGCTGGAGTTATTTATGAACTCGATCTATACTAAGTTAAATTCATAAGCAGCCTGAACCCTGAACAATATTCCGAAAGGTTGACTTATGTTTTATGTATAGGTCCCTGCTCAGGCATCACTCTACGTCTATGTTACTTAATATATAAATGGATTTCAAATGTATACATATACGACATATGTACGTATGTGGTCGAGTTTCGAGCCTAGTATAAATAAAAATCGTAAGTACTTTAAATAATTTAAGTTTCAAAAATCTTCGATATAATATTTTCGATATAATATAATATTAAATGTTCTGGGAATACATGAAATTTTTTTTGTACTGCAAATAATATCAAAAAAAAAATTAACTTTTTAACAATTTAAAAAAAAGCAACCACGAAAAATGGTCATAACTATTTAACGGTAAGTTCAAAGTATCAAGTCACAGTTTGTTTTTTTGTTAAACTACCCAGTCTAATTATTAACAAGATGAAACCACTTGTAAAATTTTATTGGCTCCGTGAAATGAATCCCCGAGAAATAAACCCCCAAATGAAATAACACCCCAATAATTGTATGAAAGTGGGAAGGTTTTTCATATAAAAAAAATTACCAACATTTGGAAAAATTGGGGACTTCTTTCATGGGACTTAGTTCATAACCTTTCATTGAGGGCTTATTTCATAACGAAAATGTCCCCGAATTCAACAATGAAAAAAGTCCCCAATGTCATGAAGACTTTAGCATTAAGTGAGGTATATTTGGAGGGGCTTTCTTCTCCCATGCAACTCCCTGCTGGGATCAACAACCGGGATTTGGGGTGGGTGCGAGTTTGGGTGTATGTAAAGTTTTTGATTTAAAAATTTTAATAAAAAAAACTTTTTATATATCCAAACTCGCACCCACCCAAATCCTATAGTAGGCTTCGCAAGGGTGTTATAGGGGCAGCATGCTCCCCATACATAATTTGCTCTTTTTTAAATGATTTTGCAATTGGGGACTTATTTCAATATTTATTGGGGACTTGTTGCAAGCCATTTTGTTTAATTTTCGAAATTGCGGGGATTAATATCATACTCCAATAAGATCCGATTCGGAAGCTTATTTCATCCATATTTTGGGGGGTTATTTATTGGGAAGTAATTTCACAAAGTGTTACTTTTTTGCAAGTTATAAGCAAATTATGTAGGTATACTTAAAATAAAAACAAAAAAAGTACCTAGACCACTAGTACACTTTTTGCTATACTTTGTAACTAACGTTAAGTAGCTAGTAAGTACCTATAGGTACTTATCGCATTTTTTCGTAGTTGTCTTTTTTTTTATTGTTAAAAAATAAAAACTCAAAAACTACTGAACGGAGAGCTCTTTAAGCTAATTTTTAACTTTGGCATCACTTCATAACATAATTATAACTAGGTCTCACAAACTTGCTCTTGTGTCAATACTTAACACAAAAAATAAAAGGCACGACTGGGTCGGACAAACTTGCTCTTGTTTAAGATTACTAACCTTTGGCTTGGGATACTAAGCAAGAAACTATCTAATAAATAATCGAAAGTAAATAGTTTCTATAGCAAACCGTTATTAAGGTGATTTTGAAAAAAAATCTGACGCAAATAAGTTAATAAGCTGATTTTGAAAAAAAAAATTATCGAAAAACTTCGTCATTTGCAAGAAATTAATCGCACAAAATTTTATCAAAATCGATCGTATTTTTTTCGAGAAAAAATGGATTTTCTGTAGCGTTTATATGACAGGTACCGTTCATAAGGTGATTTTGAAAATAATTTTCTAACCAAAAACTTAACTATTAAGAAAAAATCAGTCACATCAAATTTTATCAAAATCGATAGTATATTTTACGAGAATAATTGGATTATCTTTAAGGCTTATTTGCCAGGTCCCGTAATATGTAAACTTATTCTGAAAAAATGAAAACCATAACCTTTGGCTACAAATCCATTGTACGAAATTTTATAAAAATCAATCGTATTTTCAAAAATCAGTCATGTGAAATTTTATCAAAGTCGATCGTATTTTTTCGAGAAAAATTGAATTATCTGTTTATATGGCAGGTACCGTTGTTTTCAAACCTAAGATAAAAATCAAAAATACGCCCGGGCATATTTCTCTAAAAATACAGAGTACCATGTTTGAAGAAAATCGGCCAAACTGTTTAGACTGTATAGGTAACGCTCGTATCTTTTTTTGGACGAAAAACAGTACTTTTTCCTCAAAAATTGAAAATAGCAGTATGTCGATAAAAAAAAAACAATTTTTTTCGCAGGACATTTTTTTAATTTTTATCTATTTTATTTCCTTAAAACATGAAAAAGGCAAATTCACCATTACCAGGCGATTCATTTCCATCATCAGAATCGTCTTCACTTTCCATTTCAATATCTTATGTGGTTTTTGCTTCGTACTTGTCCTTTGAAGCAATTTTACGAAGCAATTCCGGCTTTGTTTTGAGGTATTGATAGAAATCAACGCAAGAATTTTTAATATTGCATTTGACGATTAGAATCGCCTCCAATGTTTCCACTTCTAATCGAGTCTTGTCTGAAGTCCATGTGCTTGAAGAGGTACATTGCTTTTCATAAGCGATAACAGCACTGTTTTGGCGTAAGGAAAGGGTTGATTTGTGAGTCAAGACTAGAAAACCAATTCCAAATACCGCTGACAAAGTGCAAGAAAAAATTTATTGCGTTCATTATTGAATTCCTTTGAGTTTTAGATGCCAATGACGAGCTGCTGACTGTTTGCATTACTTTTAATGAGTGAAATCAGAGAATTTCATCAGAGAACTTCAGTGGTATTTCACCAAGAAATTTTTCATTGAGGAGCAAATTTCCTACTCGGAGATTAACAATGTAAAGATGGAAATATTCCATTGTCATTCACGTTTGCTTACAAGCTTAAAAAACTGCTGATTTGAAGTTCTGTGTATCTCAAAATACGCAGTTTTTGAGAGCAAAAAACAGTATAATACTGCGAAAAACAGTACAGATACGAGCGTTATGTATAGGTGTCGATACATCCAGACTGACAAACGGACAGACAGACAGACAGAGTAGTCGGACCTACTTTTTTCGTGTTCTCTATCATCATAATGTCATGTTTGATTATTATCTCAATACTTTTTTTTACAAATACAAAACTCGCCTTAGTAGGGGGAATGCGGGAGACTTGAGCCACTTTTTGTTAAATCGTTCATAAAAACTTTTCTATTCATCTTAGCCACATGTTGGATACATCTTTTTAAAGATACATTTATCTATTTCAAGATTTGTATTATAAAAACTACTTACACGCAAGTTATTTTTGCCAAATTCTAAGTGATTGGGAACAGATCTATACCTACCTATAATCGCAAGTAAAAATAAAAAGTAAAAAACAAAAACTTGTTCATGTTTTAAGACCGCAAGCAATTTGCTACATAAGCAATTCGTGAAACCCAGTCGTGCACTATTTCTGTTAAAGTTTGAACCTAAAAATGTATGAATAGGTAAATAGAAAATCTTTAAAATAAATTTTCAGCACACCATCAAACCAAGGCTATACGTAAATTCTGGAGTGAAGTACACAAAACTTTTAAAATTGATGAACCTAGATATCTACTCCAATTTCCCAAAATTGAATTAAATGTCAATGAAGATTTTTTGCAGAATTTTCAAATGTCAAATAAAATTAAAAATTTTCCAAGACTCCATAAAGAGACTTTTTTTTGTAAAATTGATTTTGAAATTGAATGATAATTTTTACATTATTTACAGAAAATCTCAACTCTGAAATCCGTAATAACAAAATTTCCAACTACCTAGGTACAACATCTTGAATTAAACAAAATATAGCGATTTGCAAAAATTCGAGTAAGGTATATTAATATAGAATGCCCAATTACAAAAGCACTTCTATGCGTACCTACCTAGTTCCATTGAGCATAGTTCTAGTTTTAATGCATTTTTGATCAGATAGGTTTGAAGGTACCTATACATATAGATATAGGTAGGTAAGTAGCAACAAACCACACAAAATTCAGTTTTACCCATTATAAGGTAGTTATATGTACCTACATATCTGCCCACAAAAATATGACAAATAACATACCAAGTAACTAAATAGCTCAGCTATCTACCATCATTTCTACATACAACATAAGACCAAAAGAATATTTTTTACAATGTATCTTTTACAATAGATTCTTATACCCATTTATATAGTTTTTTAACCCCTCGGCTGCCGTATTACGCTGGCGAAGATATTTTTATGGCATAAAACCCTATACGAGCACATAATGTTGACCAACCTATGATGACAAAAATAGAAACGGGAGGAGATAAGAATATAACGACCCTAAAAAACCTACACACACATCAGGAAAAAAGAAAACTGACTTTTATCGTTTTCTTCTGATTTCCCGTTTTCCAACTTTTTATACCTCGAACTCTGTTAAGGAATTAAATCGAAAGTCATCGCCATCATCATAATAAAACCAAAACAAACCCAACTCGTCGTCGTCGTAATGTTATTTTGATTCCCTTTTTAACGCACTCACGCACACCTACGTCCTATATACGCGCCTCTGTTCTCTCCCTTTGGACCCTATATGGTGACGAAACAGGCCCATTGTGTATATATGAATGTCTTTTTATTTTTCAAATCACTTGCTATGTGTATAGATACTTTATTTTCTGATCGGATTGTTGTTTCTCTGGTTCTGAATCACTCGCGCTATAAAAGACGCGGATCAAATCGTTGTTAAGTCAGTTCAACTCACAACAGCACTGGTAATGGACACCACACTGTTCAACATCAAGCCAGCGCTGATGGTAATCATAATCAGCAGGATATCTAGACGAATATTCTGAATCTCCTGGGACGAGACTAAAAGCCGCGGGAATGGACAAGTGCAATCCAATCTTTAGTTTTTATTTTGCTAAAAGCAAAATTTATTATCTTCATGTGCAATAAAGTGATTTAAAAAAAAAATGTCCTGATCGAGGACTTTAAACTAACGCACCGAACTGCTCTGACTGAGGGGAACACCACAGGCATAAAAATTGAACTATATCAATGAAATCAAGGACGATGACGAGGCGTCACCAAATCCATTAACTAATTGGGCAGATCGTCGTTGTGTTGTCATTATCGTTGTGGTGCCGAGTGATCCAGGAAAACGTCTGATTCCAAGGATCGATAAAGGAGTTTCGGGTGCGGATATTTGCGAGACATCGTCTTCGTCATGCTGGCAGACTGGCAGAACTGTCTGTTTGCATATCCTGTGCAATATTAGAGATTTAAGTTAGATAAGTGTAAATTTTTTTCGAAAACGACTAAATCCAAGTCTTCCATTATTCGAGTAAAAAAAAAAATTAAGTGCAATATTATTTGAAAAATTGTATATTTTTTTTTACAGGTAGATAGTTAATATTTGTTTGTTTGTAAAATTTTAATTTTTTTTTTGTTAAATAAATAATGCGTTCGTCATGAACGAACACCAAAAAAAATATTTATTCTTTTCCTATCTTGGGATTTTATCTTTTCGTTGTCAGACATTGGTTCTTCGTCTTATCTTTGCAAAGTTGTATTTGGAAGTCGTTTTTCATATATTTTTTTTTTCATTTGACTGCCTGTGTTTTTGTTGATAAAACCAAACCAAACAGATTAAGATACATTCAAATCTTTTGGATGAGAAAATTGAGATAAGAGTAATTCATTCTTAATGCATTCTTATCAGTCAGAGTCAGGTCAGAAACTAGCTGAGTTGTTGGGTTTATTATGAAGAAAGTATATACGAGTATTTTACATTATGTTGGCCGTTGAAACTATACTTAATTAGTCACAATTATCATTTGAAAGTATTTTGGTACGACCTAGAATATCTTGATCGATTGAGACGGTTCCTGAGGACAGCAAAACGAAAATTCGCATAATGTTCCTTTTACTTCGAATTAAATTTTCAAAACAAATTAGTAAAGGTATGGTAATAGATGCGTTTATATAGGTATTCCAATCAGGCTTCATTCAGATTCTCGCTTGGATGAACGATTATGAGCAGCATAAAATGCATGAATTAAGGCATGTTTTTAAAAATATATAAGAATCACCGAATTAATTTCAAATCAACCGAGTACTGCCTAATCGGTTATATCCCAAATCATAACTTCACCACAATTGATTTTGTTCAGCTATTTATTTTTATTATGGGCTTTTTTTGGATTTCTATTTTCTATTTTGGCTTTCAATTTTTACTTGACCTTTATTTTGCTAATTTTTGACCAGAAGTTTGTGGTTTAGCTAATATTTTAATTTCGCAGAAAGTTTTTTGCATTATTTTTATTTACTTATCATTTATTTGGCAAAATAACATTTATATATATGTATGTATATATTAGGTACACAAATAATTGCTATACCGAATGCAGAAAAATAATGAATAGTCCAAAATTTTTCTTTTACATCTAAATTTATTTTAAAAATTAGCTGTTACACGTAGCGTTGATGACGCAGAAAAAATAAGGGACACGTTTATACAGGGTTTCCCGCAACTCAACGTCAAGCGGGTACCGGGTGATAGGGTAGGGTAAACCCGTACTGCAAATAGTAAGAAACAAAATTATCTCGCTGGGTTACGTAATAATAGCAATATTTAGAAATATTATGATAATCGATACCCAGGGCCACATTTTTATGTACGAGCAAGTAAAATTTATTTTTTTTTTGAAATAGGAACGTATTGTACCTTATTGATGTAGGACTCCAGTAAGTCATTTCCTTAAAATATTGTTCAAGCTGCTCAAGTACTTAACATACTAAAAGTCCTGATACACGCATCGCAAGGGAGAAAAATTACAAAAACAAGTGTTTTATTTATATTTTTCATCAAGCATTCCATCATATCGTCTACTCTAAACTGTTAATCTGACAAAAAAAAGTTCTTGGATAAAGTTATAGAGATTTCTGATTTAAGTCAGTGTTTTAGAAAATTGCCTCTCCCGCCTAAAAGGGGGGAAATAGACCCCCCTCCCATACGATTTTTTTCTTGTCTTAACTCCACCTACACGCTCAAGCTTTTTGGTGCACCTTATACCAATCACCCTGTATATACGAATTTTCGAAAAAAGCTTCCCGAACACTTCCTATATGGTGTAATTCAAAAAGCCTTAGTTAATTCTTACAACATCTGCTATCCACCAATGAAAGTTCCGTCAAAATCAGTTCAGCCGTTTCCCCTCAGTCCTTAAAAAAAATATTTGAGAAAAAAAATATATCCCAGCGCTAAATGGTAGTTAAAATATCCTATACGGCTACACCCACCCAGAGAAAAATATAAGTCGAATTTTAAGCATGTTTAGATTGAATTTAAGAACGCGTTCTTCTTAGCATATAACCATTGTATATACATTTCTATAGTACAACCATGGAGCAGCGCCATCTAAAGGAAGTTGTGAACTGCACATTTGGAGGTTCTTACATTTACTTAGTGTCTATTCTGTTACCCTTACAATTAATAGTCGTCTACGAAACAAATTAATAATATATAATGTATTTTATTGGCTCTAAAATCCATATTTCCTTGACAAGAGTCGTAAACAAAACAAAAATAATATATGTTTACGACTGTTGTCAGGGTAACAGAATAGACAACTATTAAATGCACGAACCTAAAAATGTGTTATTCACAAGTTTCTTAAGATGGCCAGGCGGTGATTATTCAGCATGAAAATACTATAGAAATGTATACACAATGATATAACACACTCAATTTAACTCCGTCTTTCCTTTTTTACCCCAAAAAAGTACTCTGTAAGAACGAATGGAGTTAGAATGACTTCTATACAATTTATTTAACTTAAACTTAAAAATGCAACTACTTAAAGAAAGAATGCGTTAATATTGATTTAAATCTGACGTATACTTAATTATAGTATAAACACGATTGCCATGAAAAGAAGTTCGAAATTTTTTAGTTTAAGTTTGTTTCTGCTTAGTTATACTCTTTTTTTCTCTGAGTGTAGGGTACTCCTTACAACATCAGCTATCTGTAAGTGAATGTCCTGCCAAAATCGATCCAGCAGTTTCTGATCGGTTCATATGTATCTACGAATATTAAAATAAAAGGAAGTCACTTATAGCTACGGTGACCATTTGTCCCTTATTTCCCGAGACAGTCCGGTATTTGAGTAGCCTGTACCCGTTTTTTTTTTTTTTTTTTATGAAATGCACTGTATTTCATAAAAAAAAAAAAAAGTACAAAAGTCTTGTATTTATTTTTCCAGTACCGTATCTGTCCCGTATATTTGCATATTAATTTTTAATATTTTGTATATTATTTAAACATTGTATTATTTTGCAGAACTCAAAGTTACGTGCCAACAAAAAAAAAATTAATGTAGGTGTGTATACACCAAGCCCGTGCGCAGGAATTGCTCATGGGGGGAGGGGTTGTATTTTATTCATCACCGTACGCCCAGTAAAATTATTATTTTACTTCGAAATAATTCCGACAAAGCTGGATTTCGCTGGAGACTTTTGTTTTGGTGTCTTGAGTAGATCCTATGAAGTGCCCATGATTCGGCCCGGAACTTAATTTTTTTTTTAGTGGTCGAAACCCAGTTTTTTGATAATTTCTCGGAAACCATCAACTTTTTGCAAAAAATGTTAAGGTAAAAATTGTAACTTTTCTACAAAATAGATCTACAAAATATCAACTGTATATAGTATTTTTAAAGATTAATTCATTTATTCTATGTCTGCTATTTAATTGCCCTATAAACACTTTTAATGATAATTATTTTGATTGAAGCGAAGAAGGGGGTAAGTGCATTTTCATTTGCATTCGTATAAGCTCATTCTACCGCTTAAATCTTTCGATTTTTCGTTTTAACTAAGCACTGTGGACTGTGGAGTGATTTAGATCAGACAGAATTTTAGTTTTCGCTTGACAACTTTTTTTTTGGGGGAAAAAAAGAAAAATGCAAAAATTCACCTACGCCCTTCTTCAACTAAACGCTTCAATTCTTTTTTTTTTCTCATCTTATTTTAAAATGTTTTGACCAGCCCCGGATCTATGGGGGGGAAGGGTGGACACGTGGCCCAGGCGCCAGTTTAAGGGGGCGCCAAATTGGTCGTGTGCCTTTTATTTTTAAACGACACATTTGCATACCTACTAATTTATACAATATATTTTTTTGTTTTTTTTTTCAAATTAATAAATCTATTGCGGAAATTTGGATTTATCAAGTCCGAAAAAAGAACCCTGCTCTATACTACTTAAGGTAGCTTTAATGCGTGTGTGTTTGTGTGAATTAGTACTGTCACTGTGCCTTTTTGGTTTTTGTTTTATTTTAAATTTGTAGCTATCCAAAACGTTTCCTTAGATGTTAACAAAGAGGAATCAAAAGGAGGCAGAAAAATATATTTTGCGCACTCATACTCACATAACTCTCACTTAATCGCAATGTACATCTTCGTTTTGCTTATGGTTCCATTATATCTACTGGTCGTATTGTCTTAAATTTGTTTTATTATTTATGTACAT
The DNA here is from genome assembly GCA_951217065.1 of Baccha elongata. NCBI lineage: Eukaryota > Metazoa > Arthropoda > Insecta > Diptera > Syrphidae > Baccha > Baccha elongata. Next base: position 42,927,114 of record OX578274.1, read on the forward strand.
TCGTCACACGTAAATGAAAATTGATAATTCTACTATCAAATGTATCTACTTACTTATGGTAGAGGGCGTCAAAATCCGGTTCTTGCCCCCTCTCGGAAAAATCCTAGATCCGGGGCTGGTTTTGACGTATACCATTTTAGCGTCACTGACGGATTGAGGTAAATCTTCAATAAAAAAAAATCTGCAAAAAGAAAAGTGTAGCTAGGTACCTTAACTCGATCCTTGAGGAATTCCACTTAATATTATCCAGAAACTGTAATTTTGAATGCTCGAACAAATGCACTGATTGTTTACTTCTGCTGTTAGAATTAAACCAATTCAGGATTTTTTTTTTTAATTCGGAATTCGATTTTAAGTATAGGTACTTTGCATCCGAATCAGTTTTACTTCGTTCTCTATAACCGCCAGTTACACAGTCACAAGGAAGGAAATAATTTGAAGACGAGTTGTAAAGGTCAGAAGACAATCTATAGAACAAGGATGTAAACAACAAATTTTTTTTATCATATAGGGAATAATGTAGCATCTTAGAAAAATCTTTAAAAAAATTAACAACCAATAAAACGAAACCTACAAGCTTATGTTTAGGTAAGTATAAGAATAGAACATTTTTCTCTGCCCATAAACTATAAAAAAAAACATAAACCCTTTTCAAATAGTAAATTAAAGAACCGCTCCTTTAAATAGAGGAAGCTGAATTCTCATCTTGTGGGGCAATTCGAAGATAACGCATTTTCTTTTACGATCTGTATGACTGTACCCCCTCTACTGCCAAGCATCATAAATAAATGTAGGTATAAGAAATCACTAAAAGAAAACTACCAAAATCGACTTTTAAGCGTTTTTAGATGAATTCCCGTTTGTCCACTATTTTCCCTCTGTATATGTCAATAAAATTGAAAATCATCGTCATCATCATAAAGACCAGCCAAAAACCCAACCCAACCCAACTCGTAATGTTATTTTGATTCCCTTTTTCACGCACTCACGCATACCTACTTTCCTTCTGTCTTTGTTCCTTATCTTTGGACCCTAACACGGACCCACTGTAAGTAGGTATATGTGTTTTATTCTTAATTCACTGCACTGCGGATTATGTACTTTGTCTATCTTTCCCGTTTTGGATTGTTTTGTTGCATTCTTTTGAACCACACTCTCGCTATAAAAGACGCGCATAAAATCAATGTTAAGTCAGTTTAACTCACACCAGCACTGGTAATGGACACTATAAAGTTCCACGCCAAACCAGCGCTGTTATTAAATATAATCAACAGGATATCAATACGAATATCCTGAATCTCCTGGGACGAGACTAAAAGCCGCGGGGATCAACAAGTGCAATGTAATCGTTGTTTGTGTTCTGCTAAAAGCAAAATATATAATAATCTTCATGGACAAAATTAGTGATAATAAAAAAGGACTGTCCCGATTAATTAAGGACATTAAACTTAAACGCACCAGACAGCTCAAAATGTAATTTACCAGCCCATAACACATTTGCAGAGGACATGAAGGATGACGACGACGACGCGTCATCGAATCTATAAACTAATTAACATCGCATCGTCTTCGTCGTTTTTGGTGCCGAGTAATCAGCGTGATCCAGAATGACGACTGATCCCAAGGATTGATATGGAAGTGTTTTGGGTGCGGATATTTGCGAGATATCATTTTCATCATGCTGGCAGACTAGGACGACTGTCTGTGTGTTTGCATATCCTGTGCAATATTAGATATTTAAGTTAGAAAAATGTAAAATTTGTTTCAAACGACTTCATCCAAGTCTTCCATTAGGTATTCAATTTAAAAAAAAAATTAGTAAAATTATATTAGAGAAATTTTTTTAAAAAATATTTAGTTAAAATTTTGTTTAGGTAATTTTAGATTTTTTTTTTGTTTAAATAAATAAATACATTCGTCAAGAACGAACAAAAACAAATAATATTTTTCTATCTTTTCCTCTTATATTTCAAAAAAAAAAAGGTTCCCAACAAACATTGATAGTTTTTCTTTATCTTGCTGAGCAAATAGAATTTGGAAGTCATTTTTCTTGTCATTTTTCATTCTAAGCCAAATCCGACAGATACGCATATTCAAACGATACAATAATATCTTTTAATGAACAAATGTGTCAATCAAAAAAAAATCTTTTGTCAGGTTAAAAACAAGCATAGCGTTCGTTATGTATTTTGTTGAAGCAAGTGTATCTTAATGGTTGATAACGTATGAGGTACATACAATTTGGAATTTAATTGAGAAGGTAGTTGACAATAGTTTTTTTTTTGTGTTCACAAAAGTTGACACTTTAAAATAGTTATAAATAAATAAATATAACTAGATCCTGGACCAATGAAATACCCTTTATTTTTTTCACATAAATTTAACATAAGTCACGCTTGCGACTTTAGACCATGAGTCCATGAGTCATGATCAGAAATGTATATAATGTAGTTTGGCTTTAAAATAATTAAATAAGAATATACGACAAGGCAAATTATAGGTACCTACACTATGCAGGAATTTTCTTAAATTGTAATAGTTGTCTGAAAAGTCACAGACGTAATTTAAGGTCAAAGGTCATGAAAATCATTTTTGTATGCATAATCCCGTTTAGGTGTTCTAATAACGCTTTTGAGTTTAACACAATATTTGTATGTAAAGGATTTCCTTTCAATTTTGATCTGATGTATTTTTGTTTGTCGATTAAAGTTAAACCTTCTTACCTTCTTGCATAATTGTTCAAATGCATTAGAAAAAGGTAATGAAGTTGATTGCATATACACAGATTTTTCTAAAGCATTTGACCAACTCATCCATGATATTATTGTTTTTAAACTCCAAGGGTACGGTTTCCCTACTCTTTTTATTTCGTGGATCAAATCGTACCTTGAAAATAGATCTTACCAGGTCAAATTTAGAAATTCCCTTTCAAATACTTTCTTTGCCCATTCAGGCGTACCCCAGGAAAGTCATTTGGGCCCATTCTTATTCATTCTTGCTATAAATGACGTTTCATCTTGTATACGATTAGATTCTCATATTTGCAGATGATATATAAAATTTTTTAAAACAATCAAATCTCCTAATGACCACAATCTTCTGCAGACTGATGTCAATAGTTTCAGTGTATGGTGTTATAATAACGGGTTAACTGTTAACCCTAAAAAATGCCAAACAATGACCTTCTCAAAGAAAAGATCCCCAAGTTTCTTTGAATATTGTATATCTGAAAATAAAATCAATTGCGTGTTTAGTTTCAAAGAACTTTATGCTTGGATTCATAAAACGGTGGGCAAAAGAATTTAACGATCCGTACGTCACTCTCTCATTGTACAACTGCTACGTTAGGCCTCATCTTGAGTATGCCTCACAAGTGTGGACTCTTTTTTATGAAATCCATAAGAACCGTATTGAATCAGTGCAGCATAAGTTTATTCGTTTTGCTCTTAAAGGCCTTCCTTGGGCCGATCCTTATAATCTGCCACCTTTTGAACATCGGATACAGCTTTTGCAGATTCAATCTTTATACCAACGAAGGGTAAGGGTAAATAATTTTTCTTCATCAACTTGTCAGCGGACAAATTGATGCTTCGGACCTGTTAGCTTCTATTGGCTTAAACTACAGCGGAGGGTCTTACCACCTGCGAAGATCTGGACTTTTGAATGTTAAACTCCACAGAACTAATTATGGCATGCATGAGCCTTTCACACGGATGAGTAAGTTATATAATTTGAATGAGAGCCTGATAGACTTTAATTTAAATAGAAATAATTTAAAAACTCTCTTTGGAACCAGTGCTCCACGATCATAATTGTTTCTGTGTTGTATTGTAATATTGTATTTATGTTGTATTTATGTGCATGTGTTTTTGTTTTTGTTGCATTGTGCTTACTAACAACTAACACCTGCACCTAAGTGATGAGCCAGTGGGACACATTATGTGTTGGCAAATCTTTCTTTCATATGTTGATGCTTGCTTTAAGCTCCATTTGAAAATAGATCTGATGTACAAAAAAAAGTTTTAAGATGCAATTAAGGGCACTTAATAATATGGGATTTCGAAAAAAAAAAAACAAAAACGTGAATACTCGAAGTTCTCTAAATGGAAAATGAATACCTATAAAAATGGTGGGCTCATCAGCTAGATGACATCAAACCCAATCTAGTACGCAATAATTGTCGATGATTACCGACTGCTTTATAAAATTTACAGAGAAAACTCCCTGTGAATTATATTATTCTAAAGAACTTTGATTAAAGTTAGACATTAGAAATTATGATGTTATGCTCGTGGCCAAGCGAAGTTATAAGAATAAAATAAAAACAATAAAAAGACTAAAAATAGTCGAATTAAAATTTATTTAGTGGAGTATTTATGAATGAAATTCAATATTAAAGGTTTTGTGGCCTTTACTCCAAAAGCATTGCGTTTCGCCCTAGTTTGATGGTGGGCTCATCAGCTAGATGACATCAAACCCAATCTAGTACGCAATAATTGTCGATGATTACCGACTGCTTTATAAAATTTACAGAGAAAACTCCCTGTGAATTATATTATTCTAAAGAACTTTGATTAAAGTTAGACATTAGAAATTATGATGTTATGCTCGTGGCCAAGCGAAGTTATAAGAATAAAATAAAAACAATAAAAAGACTAAAAATAGTCGAATTAAAATTTATTTAGTGGAGTATTTATGAATGAAATTCAATATTAAAGGTTTTGTGGCCTTTACTCCAAAAGCATTGCGTTTCGCCCTAGTTTGATGGTGGGCTCATCAGCTAGATGACATCAAACCCAATCTAGTACGCAATAATTGTCGATGATTACCGACTGCTTTATAAAATTTACAGAGAAAACTCCCTGTGAATTATATTATTCTAAAGAACTTTGATTAAAGTTAGACATTAGAAATTATGATGTTATGCTCGTGGCCAAGCGAAGTTATAAGAATAAAATAAAAACAATAAAAAGACTAAAAATAGTCGAATTAAAATTTATTTAGTGGAGTATTTATGAATGAAATTCAATATTAAAGGTTTTGTGGCCTTTACTCCAAAAGCATTGCGTTTCGCCCTAGTTTGATGGTGGGCTCATCAGCTAGATGACATCAAACCCAATCTAGTACGCAATAATTGTCGATGATTACCGACTGCTTTATAAAATTTACAGAGAAAACTCCCTGTGAATTATATTATTCTAAAGAACTTTGATTAAAGTTAGACATTAGAAATTATGATGTTATGCTCGTGGCCAAGCGAAGTTATAAGAATAAAATAAAAACAATAAAAAGACTAAAAATAGTCGAATTAAAATTTATTTAGTGGGCTATTTATGAATGAAATTCAATATTAAAGGTTTTGTGGCCTTTACTCCAAAAGCATTGCGTTTCGCCCTAGTTTGATGGTGGGCTCATCAGCTAGATGACATCAAACCCAATCTAGTACGCAATAATTGTCGATGATTACCGACTGCTTTATAAAATTTACAGAGAAAACTCCCTGTGAATTATATTATTCTAAAGAACTTTGATTAAAGTTAGACATTAGAAATTATGATGTTATGCTCGTGGCCAAGCGAAGTTATAAGAATAAAATAAAAACAATAAAAAGACTAAAAATAGTCGAATTAAAATTTATTTAGTGGAGTATTTATGAATGAAATTCAATATTAAAGGTTTTGTGGCCTTTACTCCAAAAGCATTGCGTTTCGCCCTAGTTTGATGGTGGGCTCATCAGCTAGATGACATCAAACCCAATCTAGTACGCAATAATTGTCGATGATTACCGACTGCTTTATAAAATTTACAGAGAAAACTCCCTGTGAATTATATTATTCTAAAGAACTTTGATTAAAGTTAGACATTAGAAATTATGATGTTATGCTCGTGGCCAAGCGAAGTTATAAGAATAAAATAAAAACAATAAAAAGACTAAAAATAGTCGAATTAAAATTTATTTAGTGGAGTATTTATGAATGAAATTCAATATTAAAGGTTTTGTGGCCTTTACTCCAAAAGCATTGCGTTTCGCCCTAGTTTGATGGTGGGCTCATCAGCTAGATGACATCAAACCCAATCTAGTACGCAATAATTGTCGATGATTACCGACTGCTTTATAAAATTTACAGAGAAAACTCCCTGTGAATTATATTATTCTAAAGAACTTTGATTAAAGTTAGACATTAGAAATTATGATGTTATGCTCGTGGCCAAGCGAAGTTATAAGAATAAAATAAAAACAATAAAAAGACTAAAAATAGTCGAATTAAAATTTATTTAGTGGAGTATTTATGAATGAAATTCAATATTAAAGGTTTTGTGGCCTTTACTCCAAAAGCATTGCGTTTCGCCCTAGTTTGATGGTGGACGCAATGCTTTTGGAGTAAAGGCCACAAAACCTTTAATATTGAATTTCATTCATAAATACTCCACTAAATAAATTTTAATTCGACTATTTTTAGTCTTTTTATTGTTTTTATTTTATTCTTATAAAAATGGTAGCTATATTATCCATACAGGGGGATTCGCATATAAGGTGTGACAAAAAGTTAGAGCGTCATCCATATGTAATGTATAAAGGTTGGGATTGAAAATTGTACTATTTCACCCAGATTTAGCCGGGAGGTGAAAAAATAAAGAGCACGTTTATGTCACAAAAACTATACCTATACTTTATAGGAACTAGAACTAATTTGATTTAATCCGCAATTTAAAAAAAAATTAGTTTAGCTCTTAACATTGACATAGTACTGCATAAAATTTCAACGCGATATAGCGGATACAAGGTTTGGCCAAAATAAGTAATTATAGAGTGTTAGGTTTGTAGATAATTTATTAAAGTTGTATAAGAATCCAAGTTTTTTTTTAGGACAATCCTCTTGAATAACAAAAGCAAATAAAAATAGGTTGTCAGATGTGGTGGTTTATCGCCAAACTGGCGATTTGAAATTTGATTTGGCGACACGAAAATTGGTTTGGCGACGTTACGCAAAATCGGCGATATTTTTAAGTTTTTGGCGATATTAATTTTTTGAATCGAAATAGTAATATTTTTTTTCTTTTTTCTAATTTTAACTTTATTTTGCAAATAAACCTTAAAATGACAATAGGAGACTAAACAAACAATTATTTTTTTCTTTAATATAAATAATGTTTGGCAAGACAACTTCATGACGAAAGCTATCCTCACGAATACCTTTGCGTGCCTTGTTTAGTTCTATTGTATCGGAGCGGACCTATCGCCGAATTCAAGCGGCTATAAGACTAAATTCAAGTGGACATTAAAATTACATTACTTTTTATGAATTTTTAAGAGTTGACTAGCCATCAGCTACACGGCTAAGATTAGATTAACATCACAGAAAATGAATACTCTTGGAGTACTCCAGTCAAATTAGCAGAAAAATTAACAAATATCTGCAAAACTACTGTATTCGTCCGAGATTATATTTTTGGTTTCAAAAGGACACCTTGGAGAGTCGAAAAAATAGTACCACTTGTAGAGTCTTATATCCAGAAAGTTCACAAAAAAAAAAATCTGCGTTGTCCGCCATTTTAAAAAAGGTGTTAATGCGATTTTCTCTCCTTCTTTTGGTCGTATAATAATTTACTTTTTTTTAGGTTTATGAGGAAAAATATTTTCTACAACTTTGTCACACAATTATTTTTGACAGTCTTTCTCAAAAAAAGTTATTGGCTAAAGACTGTCAACATTTTGGAAATGGAAACCAATTTTAACGATTATCTCGCCTCTCGAGCTAGATCCGGTTTAACTTAAATAACAATATCAGCTAAAGTTCGTTTTGTAAATTGTTTTTTTTTTTATTATTTTTAATTTTTGTGAAATTAATTTTTATTATTTTTTTCGAATTTTATTAAAAAAAATTGAATTTCCTCCTTTTAAAACCTGACAATCCACCAGTAATTTTTATAATATTTGTAACATTGAAGCTTATTCAAACGAAAATGAAAATTCAAATGAGGTATCCTACTTATAAGGAAAATCTTGGATTCGTGCAATTACGATGATAAAGAAGACGAAAAAAGTGGGTCCGGAAATTCTGTATGTCTGTCGGTCTGTCTGTCTGTCTCAGTACCTAACAACCTAAACGGGTGGGCCGATTTACTTCAAATTTGGTAGGTATATGGTTTTTCGGGTACCTAATACGCCAAGAATTTTTTTGTAGGTCACTATGTAAGTCTTAAAGTAACGGTACCTGCTATATAACGGTTACCGAAAGCCTTATTTTTCTCGAAAACCGTTTTTTTTACGATTTAGTAAATTTTTTTTTCGTCAGCTCATATTTAATAAAGAAAATTGTTTACATACTTCGATTTTGGATGTTTTTAAAACAATTTTTCCAAAATATTTTTCTTAAAAAAAGAAGTAGGTATACAATTATTTTTAACTTAATTTAATCTACCTTAAAACTAAATATCATAAAAATCCGTCAACTAATTTTTTGAAATATTGAATTCACAAAAACTTTTTTTTCAAAAATTATTTAAAACAAAACAAATAGCCAGAACAATTTCAAAATTGAATTTCGTTAAAATCGCTTTAGCGCCGTTCTCGAGATAGCCATAATTTAAAAATACAGTTATGCGGCAGGTAGGGTTAAACGAGAAATTTTGGTTTTCACTATTTGATAGACATCTGATTATGCATGTGAAATTTGGTTAAAATCGTTTGAGCCGTTTTCGAGAAAAGAATGGTTTTCGATAACCGTTATATGGCAGGTACCGTTATCTTTAGACCTATAGTGACCTAAAAAAAAAAAACTCTGGTCTCATTACCCTAGAAACCATATATCTACCTAATTTGAAGTAAATTGGCCAAACCGCTTAGGCTGTTTTTTTTTTTTTTTTTTTTTTTTTTATTTAAAAGTTTTTGAAAATAAAAAAAAAATATTTACAAAAAAACTTAATAATAAAATCAGCTACCTAAGTATGGTTGGTATGTGTTTTTTTATTTTCATTAATTAGGTATAGATAAAGATACTATTTTTGTTATCAAACAAATATATACTTGTAGGTAGGTACTTATACCACACTTTTTGAGTAAATAAAAAACAACAAAAGCTCTTTTTTATAAGAAACCCCTCCCATCTACCATTTAACAGGAAGATCAGCAATTTTATGCAACGACACAACAAAACGACAAAAATTACAAACAATGAACAGAAGAATAACGTTAAATAACTACTTAAAAAGGACATCCGGCAATTTGGGTTAGTTTTTGCTAGCCCTTTTATTTTAGCTGGTGCCGGTCACGGTCAGTAATTGAAAATATATATTTTTAGTAGTGCTTGAAACTAGGCCACAATTTAAGTCAAATTATTTTTTAATACAGTTATTTGAAAAGAGCTACTCAAGTTCAAAATTATGCAACCAATTTTTATTACTCCCATATTGTCTAGTGGTTAGGATACCCGGCTCTCACCCGGGAGGCCCGGGTTCGATTCCCGGTATGGGAAATATCTTTTTTCATTTAATAATGCAGCCAGAGGTACACGTACAACAAATAGTTGACCATGACCGCTGAGTAGAGACATTTTTTGAAAATGTTGAAATTCTTTTAAAATTTTGACGACAATTTTGATTAAAACATGCAGATGCAGATATTTACGAATAAAAACATAGGTCCATGGTACACCAAATACCTACCCATAGAAATAGACATAAACATGGGAAATACGACTAATATAACTCATTAATAAGAATAGCTAAAAATAGCTCAAATAAAACTACAAGAAAATAGAATTCCAAGAACAAAACCAATTTTCTTCCTATATAGCAAATATACAAACCTTTGAATTAAAATGGTCGAAACTGCTATAATTTATAAATTACTGTAAATGTCGGTTCGAAACTGTACTGTTTGGTTTTCGGTATTTTATACTAAGAGTCAGTCTAGGGTTGCCGTTTGTTTTATTTTCAATAAAGAATTAATTTGTAAATTCAACTAAAAGGTGGTTCTTCCCCATTTTACATTTAGTTCCATTATGGCTAGTTTCTCCAAACACTTTTAAATATTTATTGGGTTGTTAAATCTTAAAATGGCATTTTTCAATTTCACCAACTGTTTTCATTTTTAAAAGAGCCAATAAACTAAAGTCCCATTTTGTTCCAAATAGAGTTTAAAGGCGTCTTAAAAATGCAAGAAAAAGAGAACGTTAAAATGTTTCGATTGATATGCTCTCCTCTCGCTTGCTCTAATGAAAGAGAGCCATGAGTGGTGAATAAAAATCCGGGGTTGGCATCAAGTTTCCTCATTTTTAAAAATTCACCTCCTTATGTTGGTGCAAACCATTTTAAGCTAAAATGCCAATAAATTTTATTACTCCGTTAACTAAAATGCTTTTAATTGTATTTTGGTGAAACTGGGCATTACATATTTTAACTAAAGTTGTGATGGTAACCTCTCCATTTCAAAAGTGACTGAACTGAAACTTCGCAATTAAAGTATTTTGTTCATATAATAAGAAATTAAAAGAAATAAGACAGTTTTAACTAATTCAATGAAAATTTAGACGACAAGAGGGTTTCCATAAACGTAAGTATTGCTAATCGATCAACTTTTAACTTTATGCAGAACTACTACTCGGTATTTGTCAAAGAAACCGAGATCTGAAAAAGTCTTAAAATGAAAGTGCAAATAATAGTAATTGAATGCGATTGATCTAGAATGTGTTGGATCAAGAAATGTTATTATCACGATCTTCAACCGCTTTCAGTTTTAAAAGAGACCAATAAACTGATGCCCTATTTTGTTCCAAATAAATTTTTAAAGTGTTTTTTTTTTTTAATTAGGGGTAGTAGATACCTTTTCAGATTTCAAAATAAACGAAGAGGAGATAATTGAAAGTGTTCGATGGATATGTTCTCTTTTCATTTGCTTTAATAAAAGCAAAGCTTCCGCTCCTTAATTAAATCCAGCATGCTAAAGGCACCATTTTGATTGATGTCCGCATGATGCACACATTAGGTTTCCTTTGGTTGTCCGTTACACGATGGTTTTCTCTTATAGCAACTTTCGATGCTTATGTTCTATTAAGTTTTTGCCTTTCTAAAATAATTGGGAGAAGGCATTCAGTTAAATGGGCTAGACTCTCAGTGTACTGTGCATCCATTTTAAACGAAAGTAGAACATGAAAATGAATCTGTTATACTCTAAATTTTAAAGCATTAATTACATTATGCGAGTATAATAAAACAATTTTTTTTTAATAATATGTATATTATTTTATTTACAAATATTTTTAATATTAAACTTAACAAATAATAAAAGTTTTAAATTCTTATAGTTTCGGCAGCCAAAAACGTATATTTTAACTTCTATATAATTTACTTAACTCACAGTAAGTTCTGTAATACCCTAATGACACTTCACAGCACTATGATAGTAGATTCTCAATTTAATTAAATAAAAATAACTATATTTATAATATAAAGTTCTATTCAAATAATTTCTGTAAGGAATCTTCATTTAAAGCTATGGCCATCATAATAATACCACCAACTAGAATTCCTACAACTTGTATAATAGAATTCTTCAAATTTCTTTTACCTTCCATTGCCATTGCAGGAATCAAATCTGCAAATGCAATATAAAGAAACGAACCAGCTGTTCCAGCATAAATCCATTGGGTCATATTTGTGTGAATTCCAGCAATCAGCAACCCTATAGCCATTCCAACAAAGCTTAGCACAGAGGAAGCTATATTTAGTACGACTGCTCGTCGTATGCTCATTCCAGTTTGCAGGAGCAAAGCAAAGTCACCAAGTTCGTGAGGTAACTCATGACAGAGCACGGCAAAAGCTGTGGCTAAACCAGTAACTGGATCAGTGGCAAAAGCAGCACCAATAGCTAGACCATCGGTCAGGTTATGTAAGCCATCTCCAAGAATCACCATGAATGCAACTGGAGTCAGTGGTCTTGATCCATCTTTCTTGTCCTTCTTCAGTTCGTCGAGCATAATATTAATTTCTCTGGATTCTGAGCCTCCCGCAGGAACATCAACAACCGGTGTTGGTGGGGGAGGACTATGTGTGTGACTGTGAGTATGGCCATGAGTATGGCTTGAATCCGAACCTTTAAGAAGAGGCAAAAGTGTCTCCAAGATGTACATAAATACGGCAGTAATAAAGGCACATGCACATATCCAAACTGGACCATTGTGATCATGATGGCCGTCTTTGCTGGATGATTGTGAACTATTGGAAGCCAATGCATGTGGGATGAGATGCATTAAAGCATCACCACTGAGTGTACCGACAGCAACGGCAACTAGAAATTTCAAGATCTCCTGGTAGGCAATAGTTTTCATTAATGGGACTAGTAAAATTCCAAGAAGACCACAGGATGACAGCAGAAAAATTGAACCAGAAGCATAGATCCAAGCTGGAAAGAATAAAAGAGAATGAATACAAATTTATTAAAAGAGGTTTATAATTAAAAGCAAAATATATGGTAAACAGAAAAGGTATATTTTTTAACTAGATTCAAAAAAAACATATTTACGAGTTGACGAGTAGAGAGAAGTAGATGGGTTGGTGGTCATCAAATGGGAATATCAAAGCAGGAAGTAGGTAGTCCAATTTCTAGCCTTTGGCAAGGGGGTTTGTCACGAATGAAATAACCTGACCACTTACACTTGCAATCATTTGAAAGCACGTTGAAATCAGGTGCAATCACTATTTCAAGTGATGAAATTTCAAATTAGAAAGAATAAGTTTGGTAATCGATTTCAAATACTGCTTGAAATCACCTGAAATCATTTGAAGTCATTTGAAATATTGCAATCATTGAACCACTAAATGGGCTAATGAAAAACCCCTCGGCCTTTGGCACCAACAGTTAGTTACCGACCGGCACGCGCAATTTTTGACGACTTTACAAATCTAAAATAGGGGCTGCAGATGAAAAAAAGTAGAGACTCGTTGAATTTATAATCCTGATAAGCTGTCGTAGCACATCTCGCACTTTGGATACTTGAAATCCCTAAAAGGATTTAAGATGATATTATGCAAAAACGCGGAAACCCTAGGTGGTTGAAGAAGTTGATTTTTAGTATGAAACATCATGGCCAAAAGCTAACTTGGGTGTTGGAAACATGAGAATTAGAATTTACCAAACCCTGGGGTCATTTATTTCCTCCTGGCCCCTTATTTGCCTAAAGAAATAGTGCAACTCAACAACCAAAACCTTATCACAACGTTATAAATTTAAATGTAAGAATTTCAAGAGCAATAAATATGCCGGACAATTAATTGTGGGGGAAAAGTTAGTGGAGACCATCTATAGATACTGCAAATCTTTTCAAAATGATTACGTTATGAACCAATGTACCACAAAACGAAAAGTAGAACAGAATTTTTCGTTTATGATTTCGTTGTGTAATTTTTGTATGGGATTTTTCATTTCATATCCGCAGCGTACTAGCTATAGGTTCAAGACGGGACTTTGAATAAGGGCCAGTCTTTTCAGCTCTGGTTAAGTTTAATCATTGATTATTTCAGCTGGAAACTATAGATATTGTCTTTTCAACAAAATCTTAACCAGAGAATCTATGGTTAACAGAGATTTCGTTAACCAGTCAATTTTGCTTGGTTAACCACAGAAATTCTATAGTTAGCGATTATTTTTTTCTCATTTGTGTTAAATGATAAATTATATACCAGATAATAATTGATTATCGCTACTTACGTATAGAATAAAATTAAAGAAAAAGATGATCTACCATCTTAATAAATTCCACCCCTATATTTAATGTATATTTTTTTGTTTTCCTTTGTGCGTAAATGAATCAATTCAGTTTATCCATGTGCATCGAAACGACACAGGCTGTTATCAATTATTGACAAAATCTTTTTTCCTTTCTCTCGCATTCAAAAAAGTGTAAACAAACTTAACCAGAGATTCCGTTTCACAACTGGACCACTGGAAAACTGGAACTATCTTTGGTTTGGTAACCAAAGTAGATAAAATGGTGAAAGGACGAACTGTGGGTAATTGAGTTTCAAATAACTGGTTAATGCCCAGTTTCACCAAAATAAACCTAAAATCATTTTAGTTAACGGAGTGATAAAATTTATTTGGCATTTTAACTTAAAAAAGTGTACACCAACATTAGGAGGTGAATTTAAAAAAGATGAGGAAACTTGATACCATGCAACCCCGGATTTTAATTCACCACATATGGGTCTCTTTCATTAGAGCAAGCGAGAGGAGAGCAAATCAATCAAAAAATTTCAATCAATTCTTTGTCTTGCATTTTTAAGACGCCTTTATAATTTATTTGTAACAAAATGGGACTTAAGTTTATTGTCCCTTTTAAAAATGAAAATGGTTGTTGAAATTGAAAAATGCCATTTTAGGATTTAACAACCCAATAAATATTTAAAAGTGTTTGGAGAAACTGGCCATAAGAAAAGTCAATGGTGAACAAACCAGAGATTTAACCATCAGAGCTGAAAAGATTGGCCCTAACACTCACACAGTTTCCAGTCTTAAATTCATCGGTGTACATATACTCGCCACTGGCGAGGGGTACGACGCACATACGAGCTATATTTGCTTTTCCGGTCTCTTTTTTGGCGTTTTTAGAATTTCTTTATTTCAAAGCCATTATTAAAAAACAGTTTTTCAATAATTTTTTTAAATAAACATAAACTTATTAAAAAGATAATAGTCCAGTCAATAAAGAGGTTATAGAGTTCGTGAGCAAGGGACCTTAAATCCATTCATTCCATCGGAATATTGTTCAGGCTGCTTAAGTAGTCAATATACTAAAAGTTCTGACGTCTAGGATATGAGCCGAAGGAAGGGGAGGGATATTAAATTCAACTTTATGGGGTTTTCGCTTATGCAAGGAAAATGGTTAGTTTTATTTCAAAAATATAAAAATTCACACATAAACTTTTGTAATTTTTTAAATAAAACTTACCTTATGTACTCAATAACCTGATTTCGAAAGTTAATTTTCTTTATGGGAATGGAATGCACTATACCCACCCTCTAATAGATTTTTTGTTTAGCTTAAAAGTTTTAGAAAAAAATTGAGGTAAAAACTTTTTTTTAATTTTTTTCTTTGCGATGCATGTATGTAGCTCGGAAACTGTTTGGAAATGAAATAAAGATATCAGCAACAAAAGTTATAGAATTTTATGGTCTTTAATATAACTATGAAGATTTTTTGCTAAAACTTACTCTTTCCGAGATATAAGCGTAAATCCCAAAATAAGAAAACTTCGTACCCCTCCCCCTCCTGCGCAACTCTCAGATGTCAGGACTTTTTGGGCCAGTCTTTTCAGCTTTGGTTATGTGTAACCATTGGTTATTTCAGTTGTTAATTAGATTTTCTATGTGTTTCTATTGTTACCTGTAAGCGTAAAGCTCAAAAAGGGGAACATAATACCCTTCCCTCTCCCTCCGGCTCACCTCACCGACGTCAGGACTTTTAGTGTTTTGACTACTTAAGCAGCCTGAACAATATTCCGAAGGACTGGATCAGTTCCGTGCTCACGCACTCTACACCCCCTTTAAAGGTGTATTCTTTGACTGGACTTTAAGTTGTTTCAAACACATAAGTTATACTATTTCTCACCCTCTCTTGGAAATTACCTCAATTAAAAATAAAGGGCACGACCGGGTCGCTCAAACTTGCTTTTGAGTCAAGTTAATTTCGTGTTCACGACTAAAAAATTGATTTGACAAGTTTTTTTATTAAAAAAAAGGATTTCAGTTTTATATATTTTGAAATATTTTTTTTATCTTTTGACAACAAATTTAAGAATAAAAAAATATTTATATGAAATACATTACCGTCGACAAAAATTTAACTAAAAGAAATCTATCAAAATAACTGTGTGTTTTTTGAGAAATATCGTTTTTTGGAAAAAAAGAAAGCTTTTTCAAAAGTTACTTTTTTCAAATTTTTTTGCAATTTTATTTAAATCAAGCGGTAATTTTAAAATATTAAATTTCATTGAAATCGGTAAAGCCGTTCAAAAGTCGGAGTAATAAAAAACGGTTTTATGGCGGGTATTGTTAATAAGCTGATTCTGAAAATAAAATTTTAGGTAAAATATATCACCATTGGCAACAAATCACACATATAAAATTTTATCGAAATTGATAGTTTTTTTTTCGAGAAAAATGGAATTATCGGCTACGCTTATGTGGTAGGTACCGTTATTTTTATATCTAGGTCAAACATGAAAAAAGAAACGTCTGGGGATATTTCTCTTAAAATAGTTTGTACAAAGTTTGAACAAAATTGGTGCAACCGTTAAGGCTACAGGTGTCGATACATCCAAACAGACAGACAGAAAGACAGACAGGCACAATTGTTGGACCTACTTTTATCGTCTTTTCTTTCATCGTAATGTCATGTTTGATTGTTACATCAGCACTTTATATCTATGATATAAAATTCTTGGTTAAAAAAATGGATATTCGTCACATTATGCCCGTATGGAAAAAAAAATCTTACTTTTGTTATGGGTATTTGACGCCAAAGAACACTCGATTTTGTAGAAGTGTAGAACCGCAGTGGATTCGAGTATATTTTGCTGGGTCTTCTATATCTATCTGTTGCTGTCCAGAAAAGAAATAAAATTTTCTTATTCAACAACATGTTGTCGTTGTCAAGAAATGAAGTTGCAAGCGCTTAGAAATGAGAATTATCTAGGCCCGCGAAGTTTTATTTTTAAATTCTTGATGTATGATTTAGCTTCTTCTAGTGGCCATTTTGGCCTACTATGATCGCTAACCGATTGCTCGATATAACTTTAACGAACTGTTAATTTAATAATTTCAGAAAACTAATTAAAAATTAAAATTAACTCGTTCTCATAAAAAAATAAAAATAACTTTTCTTTTCTTTAGTGTTGCCATATCACTTGTTTTTCGTTTCATAACTGTTATAGTACTCGTAAGTACATGAGTCATACCTCGATAAAAAAAGATTCATCAAATTTGTAAAGCATTTTTTTTCGAGACAACTTAATATTCTTAAATCCTCGAATTTGCTCAATTTAAAGCTTTTTAAAGAAATAAGGATACCAACTGCAAACTATGCAAGTAGCTCCTAGAATCTATACTAGCTTTCCAAAAAAAAAATCAAGTATTAGAGAAGAATCCAAAACAACCGTGTTGCTATTCCAAGAGTTGGATAATTTATTCCTACCTTTACACATTTGAAAACTAAAAAAACTAACGCCATAGAATTGGAACCTCATAGATAAATTATTCTTTTAATATGGTAATGGATTCTTTATAAAAATAATATAAAATCGAAATTTTTTTTATTACTTACCATTGAATAGAAAATGTTCTTTATCTTGCATATTAGCAAGTAACACAGGCTGCACGCATACTTGCTGATCAATCTGCGTTAATAAAGCCGGACAAAGCTTCATAAATCCAGCAGGTGTAAGTTTAACTGTATTTATAAATTCATTGTATTCTCTTTCGATGTCGTGGTCATCTTCATCGTTTTCACTTTTTCTTTCTGAACTGAAACTTTTATAATATTTGTGTTTGTGTAAATCATCATGATCGATGACAAGTCGGAGTAATGACTTCGGTGATAGACAAACGTTTGAATGAGAATGTTCAGCTGAAAGTAATAAATTATACGATTTTTTTTTTTTAATATTCATTGGAAAATAATTATTATAAAAGAAAAAAAAAAACAATTTTTTAACAATAATAAATACACCACCAGCATCGTCACGCACGAACAACTAAGCAGCTATACGTGGTTAGCATAAATTATAATAAATTTTCGTAATCACATAACTAAAGTTGGTTGGACTTTTGTAAATAATTTTGATTTTATAAATTGTAGAATGGGCCTAATTAGAAAACATAGATAACCGTTCACACCATAAATACATTTTTGTATTGCATATACAAGTTTCCGGGAGACAAAATATTTTATGCCAAGATACAAAACACTACAAGCCTAACAATTAGATACAAAGTGTATCTATATGCACGTGAAACTATGAAATCGAAATCTAAATTGCAACAATTTAACCGAGTGCCACATAGCAGCAGACATAATAATTATTATTTGACATCCGTTCGTAGGCCTAAGCGAATTAACATCTCACTTTTTTAGATGCGGATAGATACTAATTTATTATAATAATTATCATCTTGACATAGTCATGTCAATTTTCTATAGAGACTGTTTAATAATACATATTTTGTCTCTTATACCAGCTGGTCACGTCAATCAAAAAAGACTGTATCTTAAATTATTAGATATCTACTTAACAAAAATATATTAAAGCCACGGTCGAACATTGAACTTGGTTAAATATACACAATCAGTCATGTTTTGAAAAAAAAAAAAATATTTTGTTTTCTTTTTACGTTGGCAGTATTGATGATTTAATTTGGATTCTCGGCGCATGGGTCGACTGCAGCTCAGCTTCTTAAACGTTTTGAACGGTTTGGTTAAAATATAAAGTTGCTATGTATTTGGTTTGGTTTCCGAAAAAAACTAGGTAGGTAGGTAAGATGGCGGTTTCGCAAAACATCTGTTCCGAAGAAACCCAATTACCGCGGAAAAGCGCCGTTTTGATACCATAACTCGTTTGACCAAATTTTCTGTGTTATAGTGGTAATGACTGTTAAGCTAAGGGGATCAGTTTTTCGTCTGTGCCCGCAGTCACAAGGTGGTTCCATTTGGACTGAGAGTCGACCAATTAACTTTACACTAGATCTATATGAGGCTAGGCCCGTTCAAAGGCGGTACACCTGCCAGGTGTAAATCCGTGTTTTGATGCTTTCGCCGCAAGATAGAGTAAGTGCTAGTCCGAAAAGCTAGTCCTAAAGGTAAGTTCCAGAAACTTAAAAGGTGAAAGTTGAAATGGAAAGTGAGTCAGTGCTTTGAAAAGCTAAGGGGACCAGTTTTTGGTCTGTGCCCGCAGTCCCAAAGGAAGAAATTAGCTCACACTGTGTGCTTGGTCTTTCCATCTGGACTGAGAGCCTGCCTCTCTAGATCTATATGAGGCCAAGCCCGTTCAAAGACAGCTTATACCCACCAGGTACTAATCAGTGCTCTGATGCTACTGCCAAAGATAGAGTAAGTGCTAGTCCGAATAGCCAGTCCTAAACGGAAGTTCCAAAAACTTCCAAGGTGAAAGTTGAAATAGAGATATTGCTTGGTTTGTTAGAGCCAACTGTTGCTGTTGAGAAAAGCGGTAAAATCATTTATCCTTTTGTTCGACAGCACGTTTAGGTTGTCGAGAAACAGGCTACCAAATGCCTGGAGGCGAGACCTAGCCAGGGCCGGACGGTGGCAGAGGAAATGCTCAATAGTTTCCTTCTCCAGCGGATTTCTACAACTACGGCAGTAGCTGTTAAAAGGTATGCGCAGTTTAGCTGCGTGTTCGCCTATTGGCCAATGGCCAGTGACGATCGCAACGACCCTGGCCGTGTCTATTCTGTTTCGTTTTATTAAATCATTCGATCTGTTTTTGTCATAGGTTGGCCATATCTTTCTAGTTATTTTACAGGTTGCCACCTCTTTGTTGATTCTGAAAGGAAATGGTCATATATTCTGCCCTTCACGAAGCCCAGTGGAAGATCTACTGATTCCGCCTGAGAGACGAAAAAGGCTGAGCCTTGCCTAGCAAGATCATCTGCTCGCTCATTGCCTTGGATGTGGCTATGGCCTGGGACCCATACGAGAGAAATTTTTATACTATCACTGAAACCTGAGAGCTCTGCTCTGCATTGATGAACTATCTTTGAAGGCAGCTGTTAATTGCCTTAATTGCAGCTTGGCTATCTATACAAATGGCTACATTGTGAATATTATGGTTAGATATTGTTTTTTGTTTGAGTATCTTAAAGGCTTCCTTAATAGCAAGCACTTCAGCTTGAAATATGCTGGCAGCGTCGGGCAGGCGGAACGATTGACTAATTTTAAGTTTGTCGGAGTAAACACCCGCCCCAACTCCGTCAACCATCTTTGAGCCGTCAGTGAAAATTGTGGTGTCATATTCATTTGTCACCGTATCGTTTTTCCATTCGTCTCTGGTAGGAAAAAGCACATTGAAACTTTTATCAAAGTCAAGACAAGGGTATTGGTAGTCAATATGGACTGAGCGAATTGGCAACAGTTTTAAAATTTGTCCATGACCATAGGGTCTTTCTGCCCAACAGCTTGCTTCTTTAAGCCTGGTTGCACTGCAGGATACCATGTATTTGATGTGAAGGTCTAGAGGCAAAAGATTAAGAATAACGCTTAAGGCATCGGTTGGGCAAGCTCTAATTGCACCTGTGGAACCTATGCTGGCTGTTCTTTGAATCTTTTTCAGTTTGTCTATATTATATTTTTTACTTAGGGCTGGCCCCGAAAAGAACTAAGGAGACGCTTTAAATTACTTTTATCCTGGCCCTTATGTATGATGCAGAAGCATGGGTCCTTTCTAATTATAGTATCGGTATCAGTTAACATTATTTTTGGAGAGCCATCATGTTGGTTGAAGCCGAAGTCCATCCTGGACTGTCTTAGGTAAGTAGTAACATTATTTTTGGGAATGTGATCCGCAAAATTAACAAACTTAAGGATAATTTTTCTTAAGGCTCAGATGATTTGCCAGAAATTGTCTTAAAAAAATTTGCAGCCTGTTTGACTCAGCTTCTTTTTATTTTTTGTCGAAAACTATTTTTATTGAAGATTTTAATATCAATAGAAAAATATTATTCTATAATTGCGGTCCACAAAAAGTACTTTGAGATAAATCTTATCAACAAATTGTCTTACAATCCAAAACTTTTCAAAATATTTGTGTTCGACATTGTTTTGCACAATAAAGTTTTTTTTTTTTTAAGATTTCATTTTTTCTTGATGTTTTACTTTCTAAATAACACTTTGATTTCAAAAATGTTAAGGCATAAAGTGCTTGAATAAGTATACATTTTACAATACAAAATTATTAAAAGAATTTCCTGTACACCATGTAAAACGCCGCCTGTCTAATTTACTTATAGTTAAATCAAGTACAAGTGTCGGGGCATGGTTTATGTATGAATTTTATTCTATCTATTTTAAGTATGTATTTATTTTGGACCGGTATTTGAAAGTATTACAAACAAATTTCAATTCGGGATTTAATTTTATGTATTCAGAAATAGTATACGTGCACTTAAAGAAAAAACTGAAAAAAAATATTATAAAAAAAAATAATGCACCCTTTAGGAATAATTCAAATGCGTAACTTCACCAAACAATTTTCGCGCCATGTTTAATATGAAGTTAATTTCTTAATAAGCCGATTTTTCAAGATATTTCGTATAATTAATGTGTAGAGTGCAATGTTAATACATTTACGAGTACCTAGTCCTTGTTTTATCTTATTATAGTTATTTTGAAACACTAATAAATTTTGTTTTGTGTTTGCTCCATCGTTTTTTTTATTTTTCTTTTATATTTATTCATAAATCCTAACTTATTTGAAGGCGTGTTTATTTTAAGAGGGGTAGAATATACTATTTTAAAGTAAATTAATTTTCGCATATCGAAACACAAGTTACCGTTTGCTAACAAATGTTGCTTATTTAATGAAATATAATTAAAGTCATACATCAAAACGAAATTACTTGTTGTCTTCTTTCATTTTTGTTTGTATCGTATTCCATTTCATTTTAATTGTATTAAATTTATGTTTGTGTAAAAGAGAAAATAAATAATTCTTTTTTGTTTCTTCTCTCACACTGTTTAATAGTAAACAAAATCATCTTACAAAACTCTTAAGCACATCTTTTAAGATCAATCAAAAACAGTCCTCTTTATTAGTTCTTATAAACACCAAAATAAGAACTCTTACCTCAACAGAGTTGGCTCCACCCCTTTGGGCCTTTTTGGGTCTTAACGACATCTTCAAGATTGTTTGAAGAATTTAAATATCTTGTTCAAGTGTTCTTTAAGATATCATGAAGAGACAATTGTGTTACTTGGGTTGTATGAAAGATTATAATTGAAAAAAATTACAGAAAGGTGTATATTTAAGTTTAAACATTTTTATAGAAAAAAACACTGAGTAAAAACAATATATGTAAGTTCTAAGTAGGGAGATTTTTAATCAAATTGACAGATTAGATTGATTTTCATTTCCAAATACAAAAATATTTGAATTTCGAATTTTGTTGTCAAAAATTGTCCCTTCAGCCTTGGTATTGATACCACCAGTAAATTTTTTTGAATGGATTGAAGCCCTTGACTCCACCAATTTTTCACAACTTCGACATACATATCTGCTCGACTGAATCGCAAAGGTTTTCCCCAATTAGTTCAAGTTCGGGGAAAAGTGCGTGCATGGTAAGTACAGTGAAATATCACCCACATTTGACTTTTCTCATTTCTAATATGTATTTTTAATGCAGTTCTTCGCGTGTTTTTTTTAAAGCAAACAAATAATAGATCAGCATCGCATCGCATCAGCAACCCTAAAAAGCATCTAAAGTGATGCGGAATCACTTAAAAAATAGTTGACGTTTCTGAATTTACATCCAGGATACTGGGAGCATGTCTGGCGTCTATAGCGATGTGATCAATTTGTTTAATGGTCTTTGGATCACTGCTTCGCCAAGTACCTTTGTGTATATCGAAGTGCGGGAAATGGGAAAACTCTTCTTTATATGCTTTTTCTTGTAACAGATCTAGGCCATTGTTTTTTAAAGGTGCACATTCGACTTTAAAAATAAAACAAGAATTCACCAAATGCCAACCAATACTTGAAGTACAAGGTTTTTCTATAACCAAGCTATCTAGCTATTCTATAGTGAGTGACCTCGGTTATAATTTCAAAATTTCTAAAGGTAAATGTATAACAATAATGTACACTCCGTGTTACTTGATTAAGGAGAGGCATTTTATTATTTTCATTTTGCGATATTTTTCAAACCCCTCTGTATTTTGGGAAAAACCAAATGCACAATGAATGAAGGATATATAAGGTTTATATTGTAAAAAAAAAGAATATAAACATTAACCAAGGAGGTAATCGGCCAAATTCGAGCTTACCGGGAAGAAGGGAAATCCATCCGTTTTATAGCCAAGGAGATTGAAAGAAGCAAGTGTGTTGTCAACAATTATCTTAAGGATCAGAGAAGGTATCGAAAGAACAGCAAAGGAAGAATCAGAAGATCACTAACATGTAAGGAAAGGCGGGCGATACTGAGAACAGCTTCAAATTCAATGCTCTCCGTAAGTAAAATCAAGGCAGAAAGTGGAGTTAAAACTAGTGCGACTGTTTTTTGGGCGATACAGAAGGCTAACCATACTCGCAATCAAAAAATGCAGAGGAAACCACCATTGAATGCCCCACGTTTGAATTTGCAATAAGTCACATCAAGTGGAATCGAGAGTGGCATACCGTAGTCTTTTCTGATGAAAAACAAAATTAATTTGGAAAGACCTGATGGATACAGCTTTTATTTTCATGATTTGAGAAAAGAAGAAATGCATCTCCAAAGGCGGCACAGCAAAGGAGGTGGTGTAATATTATGAGGAGCAATAAGCTATTACGGAACTTTGGAGCTGGATTTCCAAAGCCCCAAAATAATCGCAATCACTTATAAATCGATACTGAAGAGAGCTTTTCCGCAGTTTTCTGAAATATTTGGTGGACATCGATGGACTTTTCAACAAGACAATGCAACGATACATACCGCACGGACAACAAAAGCCTGGATTCAGAACCAAAATGTAAACCTACTTGCATGGCCACCATATTCACCCGACCTAAACATCATGGAAAACGTGTGGGGTTGGCTTTCAAGAAAAGTCTACGAAGGAGGAAGGCAGTATGATGAAACAGAAGATGTAATTGAAGCCATAAAACAAGCCTGGTCCGAAATTACGCTTGGATATTTGACAAAACTCTTTCATTCATTCATTGTGCATTTGTTTTTTTTTTTTCCAAAATACCGAGGGGTTGAAAAATATCGCAAAATGAAAATTGATAACTGCCTGTTCTTAATCAAGTGACACGGAGTGTAGGTAAGTACCTAGATCAAATTGAAAAGGTCAGTTATAATTTTAGCATCAGTTCAAATAAAAGCTTCAAATGAAAATGTAAATTGACTTTTGATTGAACTCGTTAATGCAAAAGCGAGCGCCACAATATGACTATGATAATGATAATGTGACAATATGTGTTTTCCTCAGAATAATAAATGATCAATGTCAATATTTTCTATAATAAAGTTGTAGGTGGAGGTGAATGTTATTGTGTTTATAATTGAAATTCATTGATGTCACGAGCGCCACTAGAAAAAAAAATAAAAGTAAAATTCTTTGAACCACAGACTACAAAAGGCAGGAAGGTCTACTCTATGTTCACAATATTTTCATGCAGCTATGTGCATAATTAAACATTGCACAAATTGAAAATGCAAATACATATTTATTTCCAAATCATTTCATTTTATCGTTCATCTTATCTAATTATTTAATATTGCTTCTGTGAAAATAGAATTCTATTATATTTTTAACATATCTATGATGAGAAAATAAAGGTCCTGCTGTAAAAACGTAGTTCAACCTTGGTTCAATTTGGTAGATTAGCTTCAAGATTAGCACAAAGGTTGGCTTTACGACTCTTTACTTTATAAAACACAATAATAAATTATTGCATACAAATATCTATGAATCTATTAAATAAGGGGCCAGAGTAACACGAAACAGTAAGCTATTATTATGTAGGTACGTATAGTAAACGATATCAAATTCTAAGGGAAATTTAAATTCGACCTGACTTAAGTTCAGAGCCAGTTACTCTCGAGAATAAATAAATCTCGACTTAACCTACGAACGAAATAGTTTTTTAGCAAAGGATTAAATTTTATTGGAAATGGCATATTAATAGTGTTTTGTTTATTCAAACATTTTTCAATGAAAAAATAAAACAAACAACATATTGCAATAAAGCGAATTTATATACCTACCTACATAATAATAAAATAATTAAAAGGCACGACTGGGTCGAATAAACTTGCTCTTGTATCAGATTACTAACCTTTGGCTAAAGATACTAAAAAAGAAAGTATAATAAATAATCGCAAGTAAAAATAGAGTTTCTATAGCGTTTATATGACAGGTACCGTTAATAAGGTGATTTTGAAAATAATAATTCTTACGAAAAATTCCGTCATTGTAAACAAATCAGTCACACAAAATTTTATCAAAATCGATCGTATTGTTTTCGATAAAAATTGAATTATCTGTAACGCTTATATGGCAGGTACCGTTATTTTCAGACCTAGGATAAAAATCAAAAATACGCCTGGGCATATTACTCTTAAATTACAGTGTCCCAAGTTTGAAGAAAATCAAGTAATTATAGTAGGGGAGAGGTTGAAACAGTGAGACAGTACGAACAGTGAGACATTAAATGTTTCTTCTTCCCCATAACACACATATATGTCGGTGCCAGCAATATAAGTTCTTTTATATTGCGTTACTTTTTTTTCACTCCAAACAGCATCCCGTTGTGCGGTTGCAATGGCAAAATCATTTTTTGTTCTGTTGCGAAAATTTGTATAACAACTTGCGATTTACAGGTAGATGAACCTTTTTTTTTCTATATGCTCTATCTTATGTGTTTTTTTGTCCTACAAACAAAAAATTACGAAAGCATTGCCGGTTTTTCGTCCAGTTTATTTTTTCTTGGAAATAACAAAAACTGAACACTGAGACAGATGAAAAGAACCAAACATTGAGACATATGCATATATACGAATAAGAAATATATATATTTATATATATATATATATTTATTTATATTTATCTTAATATACAGATTTTTACATATTATTATTACATATAATAACATAATATATAATAAATATATAGATATCCCTAAATACAATAATGCGATTTTTTTTTTATTTATTTTATTAATTTTTGACCTTCTGCAACAATTTAACTCATAAGTATTTTTTTTTTATTTATGCAGTAAACTTTTAATGGCAAAATGTAGGAGAAACGTGTCTTAATAAACAACGAAAAAATCATTTTAAAATCTTAAAGGAGTTCGGAGATATCACTGTTTATAAAAAAAAAGTGTCTCACTGTTCCGACCTCTCCCCTACCTATAATCGGAAATATAAAGGAGTATGAAAACTGTTGCGATAAAAAACTTATAATTTCATTTTGTCATAAGACCGGAATACGAGCCCAGGGTACAACATGTTCTGAAACACACCAAATGTCTGTTTTATTTCTTAGCTGATTACTAGCTCCGTAATTGGTGTCATAACTGAATACTGTATTTTAGCTAGCCACGCCACAAGTATTTTCTCAATGGAAAATTATCAATAATTCAATAATAATCTAAGTGGTTGAGCTTTTTTACTGACAGCATTTTTTCAACTCGTACTCCTCCTTCCCCACAAAAAAAAAATCTTTTATCTCCGTAAAGACGTGTAAAAAGAATTTGTGGGAGAACCACCTTTGTTTGAACCGTATTTCGGTATTTCTATAAAAGTCTGACCCTGTCCCAAATAAATGCATCATTTATAAAAATAGTGATCGAGTACAAAATGCAGTTTGTTAGAAAATAAGAAGAGTCATCTTTTTGTCGATGTTCTATTTGACTTTTTGTTCTAACTTAAGTCAGGAATCTATATCATTTTGAACAGGTACTTATTTAAAGAGAAAATCTCTAAAGATTTAAAAAATAATGACAAACAAAAATAGGTATTCAACTTGTTTTCATTGTCCTTGTTGGTCCTTTTATCGATACAACATGTAATTTTAAGATAAATCACTTACCATGAGCTCTTGGATGTCTATGAAGCGGATCATGCATTTCCTTGAATTTTTTATCATTTTTCAAAAAGGAACTCTCATTTGCAACCGCATCGACTGTTCCATTATTTGTCTTCGATGATGTGCTTTTAAGTGTGACATTCACTGAATTACTAGTTGCATTTTTTAAATTTATTTCGTTGAAGTTAGCATTAATCGTAGGCTCTGTAACAACATTGACATCTTCTTCATCCAATAAAGGAGGCAATAATGTCTCATCTTCAATCATAGTATCATATTCATCAATGTTTATAAAATCGGTTATCTTGTAACCTTCTGGATGATGTTCTTCAATTGTATGGGTTGGACTAAATGCAAGTCCTCCAAGATTCAAATTAGCCATCAAGTGTTCCAAACCCTGTAATAAAAATTTGTTTGATAAAAATAAACGTGTCAAAAATATGCGATCAAGAAATTAAAAAAAAAAAAAGTCTACACGTTCTGCACATAAATTAATTATTTAAATATAATATTCTTTTTATAGAACAGTTAAACGGTTGAAGTTTGATCTATTCAAAAGATATAGTTATTTGAACAATAAACGAACAATATAAGAAGATTACCATTAAAAAGAGTAACTATACCACATATACGTATGTTGGTATTGTTTACCATTTAGTTCAATTCACGTGTGCTAGAAGCTATTATTTCAAACTTTTTTTTTATATCAATTAAAGATGATGGTTTAGGAACTGCGAAGATACGTTTGAAATATTGTATTATGTGCTATGACGCTGACAAAATTTCAATATTTATCTGAATGAATATATACTTGTGCAAAATTATTATCACAGGTGATCACAAGACAAAAAAGGCTTATCAATTTTCTGAAAAGCTTCTTTTTAAATCGTTGGTTCTATGTTAACACAAATATACATAAATTTTCTTATTTATTTTACTAATTGGCGAATGTTTAAAAATTCATCAAACAAGTATTAATTAGCGCTATTGAGTTTTTTTTTGTCAACTTAATGCATACGAAATATTCTCGAGAAAAATAATGATAACAATAATTTAACCTTGAATAGGATATGAAAACAAAAATATTATTTCAAAAAACAATTAATTTAAATGCATTTTTAAATTGGGATTTTGTCTGAAAAGAGTTCTTTATTACTTACACTGAATAAACTACTAATTAACTTGTGTTTTTATATTAAACAAAAAGTTTGAAAAACAATTTTAGGGAATTGGGGCATAAACAACAAGGCTTTTTTCAATAACCCAGGTTAAGATTTGTTTATGAAATTTTGTTTTTAAATTGTCTAAAATCAATTTTTTAGTATTTTTTTATAAAAATTACTTCTTGGTATTAACCTACTTCGATTTTTAAAAAAGGGTTGGACAACCTTAGTACAAGCGCCTACAAAAATGATCAACACACTTTTCTTCAGTTTTTAATTTTGTTCTAAAAATTTATATTTTTCTGTAAATTCAATATTTTTAAAAGTATGTTTTAAAATTTTGAAAATTGCAAATAGTTTGTTTTATCAAATTGTCATATTTGATAAAACAAAATTGTATTTAATATATCTTAATAGCTACATGATAGATTTAATAAATCTTAACGGCTACATGAAATTTGGTCCCAATGCAAAAAATGACCCCAAGGCAAAAATGAAAAATTGCCCCAATAATTCGTATGAAAAACAAGAACTACAAAAATCAATAAAATTTTGATAAATTAGGGTGATTTTGCATTTATTGGGGTAATTTTTCTCTTCTCATTTTGGGACCAAATTTAATTTCCCCATCATATTCTTATCTTAAAACATAATGAAAAATAACCCCAAAAATTAGGGCCATACTTTATAATAAAAATGGCCAAAAAAGAAAAAAAACAAAATATATTGGAGCATTTTCCATTTTTCAGTCTGGGGTCATATTTCATAACTAGCTGTTACCCAGCGCGTTGCTGCTGCGAAAAAAATAAGGGAGAAAACATTGGTTTTGAAAGAGTATACCTAATTGTATTCCTATTGGGGCTTATCCCCATACATAACCCACTGGCTCTACACAGCGGTCATCAGACCGATACTAACTTACGGGGTAGCAGTATGGTGGACTGCCCTAGACAAAGTTACATATCGTGACGAGTTAAGTAAAGTCCAACGGTCAGCCTGTATGTGTATTAGCGGAGCTCTCCGTTCGACACCTTCAGCTGCTCTTGACATTCTACTTAATCTCATACCCCTTGATATTTTTAGCAAACAAACGGCCGCAAGCACAGCCGATCGTCTCAAAGCCATCTCTCAATGGACCGATAACTCAATTGGTTACTCCATTATTCTGAAAGCATTTTCGGACCAAAATTAAGTCACTCCGACTACTCTATACCCCAGCTAGTTTTTGACAAGAATTTTCAAGTCACCATCCCACCAAGATCCACTTGGGAAAATGAGAGATTCTTGAAAGATGAATCAGTTCATTTTTATACTGATGGCTCAAAAACTAAAGATGGGGTTGGTGGTGGCGTGTACTCAGACAGACTAAATTTAAGTCTCTCATTCCGTCTACCTGACCATTGTAGTGTGTTCCAAGCGGAAATTCTGGCGATCAAAGAGGTATTATCCTGGTTAAGGGAAAACGTGATATCTGTATCGGATATCCGTATATTTTCAGACAGTCAGGCAGCCCTTAAATCAATCAGTGCTGTTTCCACAAACTCAATAACTGCCGCGACTGTCGATCATCTCTCATGGAGATGGCAGAACAGTTCAATATTCACCTTTTCTGGGTGCCGGGACACAGAGACATTGAGGGAAACTGCAAAGCCGATGAACTCGCCAGAAATGGAACCCTATTGCCGGTTTTACCTAACAAGGTGAAAATATTGGTATACCTATCGCTACAAGCAAACTCATGCTAAAACTAAATGCCATAGAGAAAACAAATTTAAGATGGACAAACACTACTATCTGCGTAGCGACAAAGCAAATCTGGCCAAAATTAGATCAGAAACGTTTGTTATCTATGAGCAGATTACATCTTAGCTCCGTAATTGGTGTCATAACCTGACACTGCCTCATAGGAAGACACGCCATAAGACTTGGCGTATTCTCTAATGATTTTTGCAGAAGCTGCATGGACGAGGAGGAGGAGGAGACTATCACCCATCTTCTCTGTTCATGCCCAGCTCTCTCCCAAAGACGTAAATTACAACTGGGTAATTTCTTTTTCGGCGATCCAAGCGATATGTCGAACGTTGATATTCTATCTTTACATCGCTTCATAAGAAGCTCCAACTAGTTTAATTAAAGAAATACTCCCTCGCTCATCGTGGTATCACAACGGACCTATCTGTGGTCTAAGTGTGTCAGTAGTCTTCCTGACAGCCACATAAACCTAACCTAACCATTCCTATTGGTCCACCAACATTTCGCCAAAAGAATTTTAGCTCATATATAAGAGTTTTCAAAAAAGCTACCCGAGCGCGCCATCTTTGCGATAATTTACTTTATAAGTTATTTCCTACAATAAAAGCTATTTGTCTGATTTTTCTAGAAAAAAATGCGACCTATAAGCGCCATCTAGGGAGTAAGTGAAATAGCATAAGTTCCGCGCTACAGCATTATCTTTCTGCCAGTGAAAGACCCGTCAAATTACGTCCAGCCGTTCTCGAGATTAGCCAGAACAAACAGACAGACAGACAGACAGACAGACAAACATTTTAAAAATTTGTGTTTTGCTATAAGGGCTGTGTATGCTTTCATATGCATGCAGTAAAATACTGTTATTTTGAAATTACAAACAGACACTCCATTTTTATTTATGTGTTTAGATTTTTATCTAATGGCCCAATTTTTTTAAATTCATGGTCAAAATATTGGGGAAATAACTCCGCAATGAAATAAACCCCACAAACGGAAAATCAAACCCCATATAATTAGTGTACAATTTCAGATAAGATTAAAAATTAAAATAAGATATTAATTAAAAATAATTAATAAAAAATATTTAAAATGGTAACTTTTGGGTTTTCCGATCCAAATGATAGGTTTTCTATATCAGGGGAAAGAAAGTCTTATAAAAAATAAGCGATTTGAAACCTAAGTTCTGGATGATCAGAAGTAAAGTAGATGTATACTTATTTGGTGTGTGTATAAATTTTTATGAGATACACATTGTTTACTCATAGACGAAATAGATATGTATTTTTAGTAGTTTGTTACTTTTTATAAATGTATATTGGTACCAATATTAATATGATTCAAGCGAGAAATTTATTGGATCAGATACAGGGACAAAAAGGTTTAGCGATTATTTTTTTTTCTGCTTATGTAAGGATAGATTTGGGGTTTGAAAATATAAAATTCAATCGAATCCTACCAAATCTCCATTATGAGCATTTTTAGACAAAAACCCAAAATGCATTTATATTACTAGCGCTGCAAATATAACGTTCACAAAGTCTTATCAACATCGATAAAGGCGTTTTCGAAAAAAAAATTAAAAACTTAAAATGTTATATATAGCAGGTTTCCTATATATATAGCCGGGCTAAGGCATACATTCTAATTTGTCCTCTATGCCCTGAAAACTACTTCACACCAAATTTATAGCATGACTAAAAAAGATTCTGATAAAAGGTTCGGTCACCTAGCTTCAATTTCAGCCAAATAATTTTCGTGTGCACAGTTTGTTGTTGGGTATCTAATATTCAAATCTGAATTTTATTTATATTATTAATAAGAATGTTCATTTATCTATTATTTTATTATCTTTAATTTTTTTCTTATTTACAATATTGTTTTTGTAAAGAAATATTTGTATTCTATTATTTCTTTTTTTTCATGTTAATTCACATCTGGGGCGTTACTCCAATTACTAAAATTCATCAAGGCCATAGGAACAAGAGCTGTAGTATGAGAATTCTCATCCGGCTCTATATGGGGGCACAATATACCTTAAGGTCGCAGTGTATCTAACCCCACTCAAAAAACAAAAACCTTCGATTTGAGAAAATAATCTATGTTGTTCATGTTTTATAGATAGCTATTGTGTTAGATGCATAAAGTAAATAAACTTTACGCTGAATATAAAATATTTATAACGGTATTAAGTTATAACGGCTTATCGTATTGTTACTTTTTTTATATACTCAAATAAATGCATAATGTGCTTCCAGCACCCACTGAGTATTTACGTGCGATTGTTCTTTTTATGTCAGATCACATCCTGTAAACAATGCATGAATAGTTGCAACACGAAATCAATCAGAAGTCAGTCTAGAAGTAACATGTCGATGTTAGTTTTGCCTCAAACCCCAACGTGACATAAATTTATTATGTTACATATAGTAACAGTTATTGGTTTACAACTTATACAAACAAGTTAAATGTGACATTTGAAACACAATCTTTATTATTTTGTTTTTTTTTTATTTACATTTATGTACATTGCATTTATATCTTTTACCTCGACTTAGCTGCAGTTATATCAAAAACAGGAAGAATTATTTCGTAAGAACTTTTAAATTATTAACTTCATAATTCTTAAATAAATTAACACAAGTTTTTATTATTATAAAATGCATCTAATTAGATTATCTATTATCTAACTTCAATAAAAATGTTTACAAAAAAAAAAAGAAAACAATTCTTATGTCAGAAGGTATAGTAGAATAAAAGATATAATTATGTAGGTGCAGCACAAATACGTGCACTATTTGTTTTGTTTATGAGATCGGAGTAGGAAATGCGTTTAAAAATATTTCTTAACGCTCCCTTTTGACATTTTTATGGGATCAGATTAAGATTTTAATCAAACAATAGATAGAATAACTAATATAAGCTATTTTTGTTTTGAAAGGTATTTCATAAAAAAAAAAACAATTTCCGTTTGATTTGTAACTAGAGTTTCGCATGTCAAACCTTAATTTAACTTTTGATCATATGGTGTTAATATAGGTTATTATTTTAAAAACAACAGTACTATATTCGGTCATTACTTGTTTTGTTATTCAAATGTGTGAATTCCCAAACTGAAGGGCTGTTAATTATTGTAGGTAGGTATCTTTTTTTGAGATTTTTTTGAGACCCAAATCTAAACACCCTCGACTTCAAATTCAATTAAAATAAACAATTAAATTCAAAGACGACAAAACAATATCGTTTTAAGTCAAGCAAAATTAAAAGAGTGAAATTACAGAAACTAATTATAAAAAGCAATAAAAGCGCCCATGAGAACATCTCATGAATAGACGCGCAGATATGATAAAATAATCATATCCTTAGAATAAGAATCGATTGTATAAATAGTATAAGCATAATTGATACATCACTCATTATTTTGGAACCGTCGTCGAAGTTGAAAAGAATATCTCAAAGATATTCTTGGTGAGTATATTTTTTGACGTGCGAGTGATCTTTAAACAAAATTGACGCAGTCGGTAGGATATTGATAAATATCAGTACCCGTGAAAGGAATATACGTGCAACTGCAACGCGTAGAAAAAAAAATTAAATAAAGTCGAAGTCCGAACAACTTAATTATATTTTTCAATAAACGAAAATTAAAGACATGATATTTTATTGTTGCTATTTAACTGGACAAAAAGAACATTGACCTAGTTGAAAAGAATATCTCGAAGATATTCTTGGTGAATATATTTTTTGACGTGCGCGTGATCCTTAAAGAAAATTTAATAATATACTATTTTATATTTAAAAAAAAAAAAACGAAAATATAACTTTGATTTGAAAAATTGTTGGTTATTTTTTTTTCTTGGAATACGAACGTAGGCGGTTGTGTTAAAAAAATAAATTAATGTACCAGTTAAAAATTTTATGTATCAAAACCAATTTTTTATAACTATTTAGCAATTATTTGTTTAATACCAATTGCTTTAATTAGCTTCGTGGTATAAAAATAGGGAAAAGTGTTAATTTCCCAGTTGATTGTGCAATTGTTAAGTTCCATAATTACTTGTATAGCTTTGTGGCAGGGTACTTGCACCTGTTCCCGAACATCTTCAGTTCTCGAACTCTTTAAGAAAACTTGTAATATTTAATTGTTTCTATCATCGTAATGTCATGTTTTTCCAGAATAATGTTTCAGGGCCACTCATTAATGAAAGACAATTATGGTTACCGGAAATGGCCGGAAACCAAAGATACATTACTTCAAAGTGCAAAAAACTATGGCAAGTAACTTTGGCACAACATTTTTTTTTCACTAAAATGTAGTTTAAAACGTTTGAAATAATAATGTATCAAGCCGAAAAAGGGTTGCCAGAGCAACTCAAAAATGCAATACTGTTTTTTTTTTTTTTTTTAGTTGATCCGGCAATACTTGTTATGGCATCATAATGTTATGGCAGTTACAAATTATTATTTTAAACTTTTTAAACTACATTTTAGTGAAAAAAAAATCGTGCCAAAATTACTATTTTTTCTGTCACTAGCTCTAGGACTATTATGCAATCAAAGAAAAGGCTCAGTAACTGATTTAATACTCGTATTAATTTCAAAGTAATTTTTATGCAATTTGAAAATAATTTAATCATTATTTTATAATTGAATAATCTTTTATTAATTTTTTATTTAACCGAATTTTTTGGTGAAATTCATCTCATACATACAACCATCTGTAACTACTAACTGAGGTTTGTTGTTTACTTTTTTTACGGCTCATGTTTTGTTCGCTCTATTGAACTCAGTAACTAGGTTTGTGTGTCATTTTCAGATTAAAACATAGAAGGTTAATTTAAAATTAATAAGCACCCACAAATAAAAATTTAAAATTATCTGATTTAGAATTTTTATTTTGTAATAAAAATATTTATGTTTTTATTTGTACTTCCTCATTTGCTTGTAATTTGTGTAATATTTATATTAATTGTGATAAATAGACCACATTGTTGACAAAAATATAAATATCTTACTGGGATTGTTTACATGTATGTATGTAAACAAATAAATCGTGCTTAAAATGAAATATAGATACTTAATTTGTATTAATAATATTGATGACCTTGTCGAGGAAAGCTTGATAGTTTTGATTGCAATTTTTCTGTTTTTTTTTTATCTGAAATGAGGAACAGACATCAGCCCACCAATAATTAGCTCGTACCCCATATGCCCTTAATACCCGCAAATTTTGTTCTTTCGTTATTCACGTACATTAATATTATTTAATTTCAGTCATAATTAAATGTTTGTAAAATTAAAGAAACTTGTTTCATTTGAAATGCATAATCAAACTTACAAATATTAAAACGAACACGGAAAAAAATGGGAAATGATTCCCATGCTTTGAAGTCCTGATTGGTGTTGGGTTTTACGAAAACTGACACATGTCTTTAATTTAAATACTTCTGACGAAATCGGAAGAGATTCTTCTGAAAACATTAACATCACCAGATGGTCGGACAGAATGCTGCACTTTCGTCTAGCTCCTTTAGCTACGTACTATAACAAATAGTTTAAAACTTGGAAAGTTATTTCTTGCTGTTCAAGATGATTCCATCGTATTTCTATTGAAACCACTTCATGGCGTCTTCCTTGGTCAAGTGGTAATGGAATCCAAAGGTGCCTGATTTACGTTTCCTATGAGCAACGTTGTAACCTGGCCTTCCCAAAGGTTCCTTCTTGACCTTCTTAGGGGCTTCCTTCTTCTCAACGGCGGGCGACATAGCGATATTCGGGGGAAAGAAAGGAACTATGGTTTAAGGAATGTTCTACAAAGCTGACATACCCAATTTGAAGCAAATTTGCTCAGCCGTTAGACTGTAGGTGCTGATAGACAGACAGACAGAGAGACAAAATTGACGGACCTCTATTTTCGTCTTCTCTATCATAAAAATTTCATGTTATGTCATGTTACGAATGAATAACTAACCTGATAGTACCTACCTATAGTTGCAAGTAAAAATAAATGTAAATGTGTAAGTACAGTGGTCTCGTTTGTAGTGATCAGAGGCCAGAGGGCTCAGAATTTTTTTTAAAAACATACTTGTGAAAATTTTAGTTGGGAATATTGCTAAGTGTATATTTTCATTTTTATTTTTATTGAATTTTTTGTTTTTATTTGCGATCTTTCTTACGAACATATTTTTAATTGACTTGTTTTTTTCTTTACTATTGTTGAATCAACATTGGTTACTTTCATAAACTAAAAGACTTATTTTGCAGCAACTTTATTTAAGTATTGTTTTTTTTTTATTTAGTAAATATGATAAGCATAGCAATTCTAGAACAGAATGAACAAAGTGATAGATTCATATTCTTTTCTTTTGAATTTTTTGTCTTGTTTTTCCTTGAACTTAAGTTTATTATCTTTGAGAAAAAATATGACAGGATTAAGTCAAAAGAAATATAAATCATTTAAATAATCGTGTACACAAACAATAGCAGGTATAGGTTAGTAACGTACTATATCGTTCATATCTACAAGCCATATTAACAGATACTTTTTATGTTTTTATTTGCCAAATAGATTTACATCTTTTCTAAACAAGTATTAAGAATGAGGTTCCTATATACCTACTAGTACTCTTAGATAAGGATGCTATCATTTTTCATTTGAAAATATTTTTGTATTTATACAAACATTTTTGACATCACAAAAATAATATGAAGAAACATGTTTTAACGGGAATTTTTTGTTGAAACAACAAATACTTGAGATCAGACAAAAAACACAACACAACACAAATAAAGATGTAATTAATCAAAATCAAAAGTGACATTTAATTTTTCTGGAAATCATTGGTAAATAAAAATTATTCATATATGTTCATGCATTGCAAAATATAATGTAGGTAATCAATATTTAAAGTAAGTCGTAGAAAAAATATTTATTTGTTTGACATTGTTTTTAAAGACTTGTTTTTTTTTTTTTTTTTGTTCACCGTAAAGGGTTCAGAAAACTTTCTTAACTTTGTGATTTTGAAATTGATTGGAACCAACGCTGTTCTTAATCAACACTTTTCTGAAAAAATATATGTAAAAAAAAAAAAATTCTAATTGAAAAATTTGAAATCATTTGAAATCAGGTGCAATCACTATTTTAAGTGGTAAAATTATAAAATGTTTGTTATCGATTTCAAATGATTTCTTGCAATCATTAAAAATATTTGAAATCACTTTAAGTTTTTTGCAATTATGCAATCAAAAATGCCATAATGAAATCAAGAATTGAAATCATAATTAAATCATATGCAATCACAATATTTTTAAATCAATTTAAGTACTGCTTGAAATCACCTGAAATCATATAAAGTCATTTGAAATATTGAAATCATTGAACCACTAAACTGGCTAGTGACAAACCCCTCAAAAAATCTTTTTAATTTTTTTTTTAACATTACGTAATAATTAAATACTGTTTTTGTTTCCAAAATGTAATGCTCTTATTAAATTTAAGTCATAAACAGAAAACCAGATGTTCAAATGTCTTATAAATTTTGGGAAAATTAGAAATAACAAGAAACACTTTGTTTTAATTTACAGACGAAATTGCTCAAAATTGGGAGGTCTATTACCCCTTTCATGGGGGGGGGGGTTTAATTTTCTAAAAAAGTGACATAAAAAAGAAAAAAAATACTAAAAATCAACGGTAATACTTACAATGTCAAGTGAAACTTTTTTGCAAAGTTTTTTGGGAACAGTTTAAAAAAAAAAAAAAATATTTTTACTAAAAATTTTGACGCGAAGTTTTCGAGTTCACAAAGTTATTTAGAATTTTTAGAAGACACTTGACCTTCCGGTTTTCGGTTTTTGACTTAGAATTAATAAGAGCATACAGTTTTAGAAATAAAAATAGAAATTAATTGTGTAAAAAATAAAAACAAAAAGCTATTTTTTTGTTTTAATTTTTTGCGTAAAAATTTTTTTTAGTAAAAATAATGTTTTTCAAAAACTGTTCATTAAAAAAAACATTGTTTGCCAATAAAATAAAACAAGAGATTTCTAGCTAGAAGGATTTTGTGTCCTTTTTCTGGAAATTGTGGTAGAATTTCCATCGTAATGATGGGTAAGTTTTCTGATGATGAATGTAATATTCGTGGTCTAAGAAAACAACACGATTAAATTGTTAAAAACAGACCAACCGTTTTGGCATTTAGAATGAACCAAGTCAGAAATAGTTAATCCCTATGTTATTAGGCATCAAAGCTCACAGTATAAATGCATGTCCGGAATCCCTAGAAATGGCGGATTAGCTCAACCAAAACCCAATTAGCGAGTGTGGCCTTTGTGATACAACCATCTCATCACCATCACACCCACCAGTTCTTATTCGAGGAAACAAGTTTTTGCATGATCAAATTTAACCCTGTTTGAGTCATTCGTTTTTAATGATACTCCTCTATTTAGCTAGCTGGGTTTTTTTTTATCGAAGCACACCTTGCATAACAATTCATCCGGTGACTGCTACAGGATGGTACACTTCGCTGGGGGTGAAATGTTATCATCATTATATCGAGCACTTCATTCTCGAAACTTAATAGATATAGACAAAGCGGCTTGGCATCTAATGATCGAAAAACCGTCAAACAAATCGATCCGGATAGACGCCAGATATGATCACAGTATCTTGGATATCCGATAATTTCTGAGTCATATGCAAAAAGATGAGTTCAAGCGTTTATTCACTTTTTCTGATAACTTTCTTATGAGAAAAGTGAGTAAAAGCTTGAACTCATCTTTTTGCATATTATGATCCATATTAGTCCGAGCTTATGGGTCATAATATGCAAAAAGATGAGTTCAAGCTTTTACTCACTTTTCTCATAAGAAAGTTATCAGAAAAAGTGAGTAAACGCTTGAACTCATCTTACCTTGATAATACATCCGTGACGCCAGAACTGCGAGCATATGATGTAAAAATATTTGATTTCGCGACTCGCGAAGTTCATCTCGCAAGAGACCACCAGAACTTTTGCTGACAAGAGTGGCTAATGTTTCTATGAATCTTTTAACTAAATTGCAACCAACAGAAAGTTAGAGAGGACCAATGAGGACCAGTGGAGAAATTGTCAACGAGTGCGCTTGGTTTCTTTATTAGCTTCTGGTTTGATGATGAATCTCAGGTGGCACGTGCAGCTAAGTACGAGATTTACCAGACAATCAATGAGAGAAGAAGCAGAGCTCCTAACCTAAGAAAGCAGCCAGGGAGTTTTATGGAGAAAAGCTGACTTCTCAAGAAGAAAAAGAGAGAGAGCTGGTGATTGATGGAGTGCCTCAATGTTCTACCACACGGTGAAACAATCTTCTCAAGGGTACGAGAACAGAATGAAAGCCTGAGCCTGGGGATCTGGAAAGAATTTTTTTTAGCTGCTACAAGGCGCATAGATAGCCAACATTCCGCTGCTAGACAATTAATTCGATTTAATTTTTAAACGATAATACTAATACTAACTTTAAAAATAAAAATTTTTGTAAAAATCGATTTTTTCATTTTAGTTATCGTTTCATAGTCGATATCAACAAATACTGATCTATGGCATGTATTAGTTGCAATTAATAGTCTTTTGCCGAAAAAAAAATTATTTTAATTAAAAACATCACCGTTGGCAACATATCACTCCTCTAACATTTAATCAAAATCCACTGAGGTTTTTTTTTAAATTAAATTATATAGAATAAAAACCAAAAATTCGCATATTACGCTGGAATTCAAAGTACAAAATATTAAATCTTAAGAAATCTGCCGTTTAGGACAGAAGGACAGAATTGCCAGACCTACCTTTTCCGTCGTCTCTATCATAGTAATGTCATGTTTGATTGTTTGATGTTAACTCAAAACTTTTTTTTACGAATGCATAATTTGCATATTATAGAATGCATAATCCCAAGCAAATAGCATACGATACGATGATGAAAACAGTAAATGCAACTGATTAGCTCAGTCAACGAATGCTCAAAAAGGGGTCCAGGTGGAAAAACCGAGGGCAGAAAAACTAAGTATGCAGCTTTTATTTCGACTAGCGAGGAGTTAAACAAAGCTCTCTTAGACTAAGCATAGTAATATTTAACTTAAATTTTAATTTATAAAGACAATTTTGTATATTTGTATGTAAATTCATAGACTTATAAACAATAATTTGATGCTATAACAAACTTAACACAGTATTTTTAAAAACTTCTCTGCTAAGGCAAAGGTCAATATTTTGGCAAATAGAATTAAACTCAGTACTGGATCTTGTAATGGGATCAGTTCTTCCGTAATTGGTATAGAATCGGGGAAAAAAAAAGAAAGTTTCTCTTGTCCTTAATTGCCTTGAAGGAGCGTATATATTAAAAAGAGAGAGCAGTTTTGGACAATCAAAATGATTACAGAAAGTATCCCGTGCTAGCATTATTAGATAATATTTCCGTCTTGCTTCAAGGGATTTTAAATCAATCAATAGACAGCGAACCCTATAAGAAGGCAAAACAAAGTTAACCCACCTGAATTTACGCAGCGCGAATCTAGAAAATTTTCTTTGAATTGATTCGATCCGATTAACACCTACTCTATACAAAGGACACCATATACAGCAGGCATATTCCAAAGAAGATCTTATCAAGCATACGTATAACGATTTTAACGTATATGGGTCTGAAAATTGTCTAGAGTTTCTTATTATAAATCCAAGTAGTTTATTGGCTTTTGATACGATAATCTAAATGTAAATCAAAGTTTAGTTTTGCGTCGAATATTACTCCCAAATCTTTTTGATTTTTTACTACTTCCAAGGGTAAATTTTCAATGTGATATGTAAATTTTTTGGCATTTGGTGATCTTGTTATAGTTTTACATTTAGCTACATTTAAAAACAAGCGATTATGTTCGCACCATGCAGAGATTTCGTCTACATCTTTCTGCAGTCTCTGACAGTCTAATTCAGATTTAATAGACTTAAATAATTTCAAATCATCCGCATAAAGCAAACAGTTAGAATAACGAATTCGAGATGGGAGATCATTAATAAACAAAATGAAAAAGATCGGTCCTAAGTGACTCCCCTGAGGAACCCCTGAGTGGTTACAAATTTCTTTCGATAAAACAGATCCAATTTTGACATATTGTTTGCGGTTTGTTAGATAGTTATGAAACCATTTAAGAAGATTTGAGTGAAATCCCATATCCTTCAATTTTTTGAGCAAAATTCCATGTTGAACGCGATCAAAGGCTTTTGAGAAATCCGTATAAACTGCATCTACCTGGTTTCCACACTCAATACCTTTGATGCAAAAGTTTGCAAATAAAGTTAAATTCGTTACGGTCGATTCACCACTTACAAAACCATGTTGATCCACAGATATACTTGTCCTTACCTTTTCATAGATAGATCTCTTAACAATAGCTTCGAAAACTTTTGGTATTAATTTCAGTTTTGAAATGGGTCTGTAATTAACAACCTCTTGTTTCGAGCCTGATTTATGTATTGGAGTGATAAGTGAAACCTTCCATTCATCCAAAAAGTCACCTGATGAAAGCGACAAATTGAAAAGTCTTGTAAGTGGGATTACAAGACTGCTAGAACACCTTTTAAGAAATTCAGAACAAAAATTGTCTGGTGATATCTTGAAATCCGATTTCATAGAAGAAATTTCGTACAAAACTTGATTAACAGACAAGGTGAGGTTTCCCAGATTTGTGATTGTTTCACCACATCCAAATTCATTTGTTAACGGAAAGGAGTCCTGAACAAAGTTAGATTGAAAAAATGAAGCAAACATATCACATATAATATTTTCATTACTTGAAGATTCATTGAGATAATTCATATTAGCCGGGATGCCAAATGATTTACGTTTTGAATTAAGAAATTCCCAAAAAGCCCCAGAATCATTTTT
Organism: Baccha elongata; assembly: GCA_951217065.1. Taxonomy (NCBI): domain Eukaryota; kingdom Metazoa; phylum Arthropoda; class Insecta; order Diptera; family Syrphidae; genus Baccha; species Baccha elongata. The sequence continues at coordinate 42,968,740 of OX578274.1, forward strand.
TATATTGTTTTCAATTGAGTGAATATATTCTTTGTAACTAGACATTTTCAGATTTTCATATTCCTTTCTATGTCTAATATAAAAAACACGTAACCTAGGATCCTTTCTGCATCTTTTAGATAACTTGGAAAGTTTATTTTTTGCATTTACCAATCTTTTATTGAACCAAACCGGTTTATTTTTGTACTTTCTTTCTTTCAACGGAACAAATAAATCATACCCTTCCTCAATTATGGCAGTAAAGGAGTCTTAACAAGCCTTTAAGTCAGTTAGGTTGAGGACCTCATCCCAATTTATCTCGTTAAAAAAAATATTTAAACCATCATAATTAGCTTTACTAAAATTCCGAACTGAGCCAATTCTTTGCCTTTTAAAATTTAGTTTATCAAAATTTAAGACATTAAAATCAATTTCTAAGGCAATGTGGTGAAAACTATTATTTAAAATAGGAACTTCTGCAATGTTTAAATGAGCTTCCAATTCAGTATTAATAAAAATTAGATCTAAGATACGACATAAGGAATTAACAATATAGTTTATTTGATTAAGATTATAGGATAAGATATTATCTATTACAGTGCACTCAATTTCATTTGAACTATTAAAAGGCATTAAACATTTATCACTTTCAGAATGAATCCATTTTACATTGGGGAGATTAAAATCACCCAAAACAACAATATGCACATTAGAGTCTAACAATTTGACAAAATTCTCGATGTTTTTTAAATGAGCCTCATAAATACTGATATTAGAATTAGGTGGAATATAAGATACGATAAAAAAAAACGCGAGTTGAAAAAGCTAGCCATGTAACTTCAACACATAGCTGTTCTACATTTTTAATTTCTAATGAAATTTCCTTACTCGTTAAATAAGACCTTATTGCTAGTAATACACCACCACCTCTAGATGCTCCAGTTTCAGCAAAGGATCTGTCTCTTCGGAACACATTAAAATCATCAGAACGACACAGTTCAGGTGAAAGTATATCATCAGCCAACCATGTCTCGGTTAAAGCAATAATATCATAAGAGCAGCAAGATGTAGCAACATAAAACTCATTAGTCTTTGACCGCATACCACCAACGTTTTGATAGTAAACGGAAAATGTAGCTAAATGAGTGGCAGTGTTAATGATACTCATGGATCTGACGAGTCTGCGGGTGGGAGTTGGTTTTTTGGAATGTATTCAAAGTTCCTCACGTACACACCAGCAGGTCAACTTTTCGAATTAAATACGGCATCAAAAAGCTCAAACGGAACACCAATTTTAAAGTTTACGTACTTCATTTGATTTTCATCCGATCCTTTTTTCATCAATTTATAGCATATAAATTTTGAAGGGGACACATTAAGTTTTGAAGCGACCAAATTTATAATCGACTCCGTTGATGTCGATGATTTGAATCTCGACAGATGTAACCACTTTCTCATAGGTATCACATTAATTCCCATGTTCTCAATATCAGCATTAGATACAACAATAAATTTATGATTATGTTTATTTTTGTTTTTGCTCATGTTTACACTTTCCCACTTCTCCTCTTCGTTGTTCGAGCTTTGTTTATCATCTGCATTAATAACCGTAGCTTTTCTATCAACATCACGTGTCAATAGATGATTAGAAGGTGCATTCTTCGCATGCGATGTTGATGGTAATATTTGCGGGTCTTGTTTAGATGACGAAAGGAGATCAAATTGAGTTTCTATGTTCTCCATTGTTAAAACTTGAACGGGTGACGCAGGGAAAGCCAACGAAATTGCATTACTTGCCATTGCCAAAACTTGTTTTATGGGCGAAGGCGGGGCAGACGAATTTGCGTTCTCCTTCATTGCCTATGAATTCTTATCAAGCACAATAGGTGCATCGGCATCGGCGTCTCGGCGACACTGTAAAACCCATTAGCCAAGAGTTGATTTGCATTCAAATTGGTATCAGAGGACGGTGACACGATAAAATCATTAGCTTGCTGCGGGAGCTGCGGGAGCTGTGGAAAGGCGGAAGAACTTTGTTTATTTTCAGTGAGAGAAGTGGTTTTTTTACCGCTCTTTGGTTTCTTGCCTTTAGGCTTAGATAGTGCAGAATTCGAAAGCTTAGCACATTTGGTCGATTCATTTAAAGGTTTGTTGACTTTTTCTTTTGCTTTTGATCTTGTTAATCGTTAAGACACTGATGGCACATTAGAACACAAATTAGACTCTTTAAAGCAATTAAAAAGCTCATTAAATTTATTGTAAAGACAATTAATTTTAATTAGATGGCACATACCACATTTCCAGAAAACTCTTGCATTATTTTTAAGCAAAGATAATAAAGATTTAATATACAATTCGGGCACAAAATTAAAAATCGCTGATAGTAGCATCATTTGAGATCATTAGATATTGGTAAATGCAAAATTATTTCATTTCCAAAAATTTATATCAGCGAAAAAATGGATTGGCTCCGTGATAGTCATGCTACGCAATCTGAACCAAACCAACCGATAGGTACTATGTAATGGAACTAGACTGTTAAAAAGTTTATGAAAAACTTGACTGAAACGATCTTTGCATTTAAACTTTCCTATATGAATATAAAACACTACATAGTCAAAACCCTTTTAATCGAATATAGACCCTTAAACCTTTTGTATCGATTTTTATTTAATCTTCAATTTGCCGATTAAAAAACATTTCGTTCGCATCTAACTTTCTCTCAAAATTGTAATTGAGCTCAAGTAAATAGAAAAATACCTACTTTTTACTGCTAATAAATTTAAACAATAAAAAAAAGCGTAACGTAAATTTGCAATTAGGTATTAAAACAAACTTTGCACTAAACGAACAGACATCGTAAAACATACCAAAAGAAAACACCAAATCAAATACCAGACACAATTTATAAAGATACTTGACGAGTATCTTTTGATTATTATTATTTTTTTTTTCTGACTCACAAATAAAACGCTGTGATTATCACACTCTCTCTGCAAACATCGTGTCTGCCATCTCTCAAGACGGACATAATTTTCATATTATTTTTGATTGAAAGTAATGCTCTTAAACAAGACGCGGATATTAAACATATATTCTACTTAAGAAATACAAATAAAAAATATCTATTTAAATATCCGCTAACCTCAAAAGACATTGTTCCACCGCTGCCATATTTATTGAATAAATGCGCCAAATAGCGATTGTATTTCTTTGATCCATTGCATCGTTCAATGTTGATACTTGTTATAAGTAAGATACACCAAATGATCGTAAAGATTGAAATTCGAATATTTGCCATTATTTTTTTAAGAGTTTTTATATTTTTATTTTACTGATCACTTAACTAACTTTTCTTAAATTTTAATGTGATCCTTATTTTTAGATTTATAAGCAAAAAAAAAAACGATTTAAAAAAAAACGATACACGTTTTGTTCGATGATCCCGATTCCGACAACCAAACACACGACTATGTATCTCAAAGATACGATGCGATAATATAGTGTTGAGAGAGAGTTGATTGCTGAAGCGTGCGTCTAAAGCTAAGTCGCTATTTGACTGAGAAAAGCTTACATTAATTTAGGTTGTATTTGGCTCGATGAGAAGCTTTTTTTTAGTTGTTTATGGTTAGCGAGATTGACAGTTTGTCGTTTTAACATGACAAACGAAAAACAATTATAAACTTCCCGGTGTGGTGGCGTTTTAATTTTTGTGTTTTATCCGTTTTACTTATCTTTGTTATACTTTAAAAATGATTAGACTACTAAACATCTTGTTGAGTTGATGTTTTCCAGGCCACAGATTTATTTTTCTTTTAATCTTATGATGAGAGATAAGATATCAACGTCGGCGCATGTGATACGGATGGTAATTCTATAGTCTGTTTTTTTTTTTTTTTTTGTTTGAATTGTTTTGATAATGCCATACATGATAAATATCATTTAAAAGGTGTACAAAGGTTTTTTTTTCCTTTTGTTGTCTGAGTGACGCACCCAGAATGGATGTATTTAATTTATAATATTTGAGTCAAAAATTTTAGTTAAATTAGATCAATTATGTTCTCATCGATGATGAAGCTGTTGATTTGTTTGTTTTCGTGATTGCCGGTTTGATACTACAGGGTGTTATGAACAAATTAGAGTCAACAAAGTTTGGTGATGACTAATGATGATCTTCATTTGTTTCAACAGTGCAAAAAGTTTCAATCGCATCTCGTGCCTGTGGTCAATAGCATTAAAAATTGGGTAGGTAGGTAGGTAGGAATGGCGGCTATTCTGCTAGAATAAATCCCAATTAGCGCTTGGTGCTCCGTTTTGATACCATAAACTCATGAGACCTATTATTTTGTGGAGGTTGGGATAACGTTTTGATGACTGTGGTGTTTTAAGGTATGGAATTGTGTTGCTTGGGAGATGATCCCTTTATTACCAACTTCCATAGGAAAACAAGAGATCCTCGGGTACCTCAGCCAAGGGAATTGGTCCATAGCCCCCACCAGGCTGTATGCCAGGCTGTTAGCTCCACTATGTCTGACTTCGACAAAAACCTAAACAGGCAGAGTGCTGAATGGCTTAGGGTAGAACCAGTTTCCCTATGAGATCTATTCGTTTAGAGAAAGACATGAATTCCGCAGAAGACATATAGCCCGTCTACACGGCTAAGGAAATGGTTCTTGCGAAAATCATGAAGTTCTCTTAATCTGTTTTGTCTACCCATAGAAGAGGTGTTATATTGATAAAGTTTGTTACGTTTTATAGCCATTTGGTTGCATTCAAAAAGCCAATGAGGTTACCTATGCCCACAACTGAAAGCTCGCTAAGGTTGTCAATAAAGTACTGACCGAAGAATTGGCATCTTGGATTAGCAAAGGCAGGGCAGCAGCAGAGATAGTGGGTCACTGTTTCCTTTTCCCTTTCATCTCCACAGCTACGACAATGAGGTGCAGAATACCCATTCTTGATGCATTCTCTCCTATATAGGCCAGTGACCAGTGTCAACTGCAAATTCCGGCTATGTCTGGCCGATTCATGCCTGGCAAGTTCGCCAGCCCTTTCATTCCCCTGAAAACCACTGTGGCCTGGGACCCAGATCAAAGTGACCTTCAGGCTATCATTAAAGCTTGCGATCTCGTCTAGACATTGTTGAACGAGTTTAGAGGATATTGATTCAGCATCAATGGCTTTGATGGCAGCCTGACTATCTATAAATATATCAGTATTACGGTTTTGATTTGGATCTTGCTTTAGTATTTGACATGCTTCTTTGATTGCAAAACCCAGAAGACTTGCCGACGTTTTCTGAATAAGTTTACATTTTTTTATACATTTTTTATTTATTTGGCAACAAACACCCGCAGATAGAAGGGGCTGGAGTCAGGACCCCCTCCATTCCCCGAGAGATTGTTTAACTTTATATTAGCTTAATACAAGCAAAAAAAAAAAAAACGTACGTCTAAGTTATCTATACAACTGTTAAGAACTACATTCTGATTAATGTTTCAAAACAGAACGAATGTATATAACGAGAGACAGAAGGAAGGTAAGACCAAAACATATTCATCTTTTATCCGGACGGCAACGAAGAAGCTTCTAGTAAGGAGCCAATTGATGTAGCGCGCATAGCTACATACAGCTTATCTAACACACCTTTCAGGGCAACTAGGACAAGTAGCTCAGAAGCAAAGAAAACAATACCACATCCCTATATATATTTATATTAGAACCTAATCGTCTCTCTAAATTATGGTCAAAGTGGAAATCATTTTAGAAAGATTAACATCGAAGTGGTGCAATTGCAAGAAGTTGCCTGAGCAACTCATTATAACCTCCAACAGTAACAAATGTAGAAGACTAATGGCATGCAAGAAAATAAGCTATATCAAAATGGCCACAACGCAATACATGTTCTTTGTTTTTCTTTTACCCCGCCTCAAAAAAACCACTGGTTTGATGAAAAATGACGACTTGCTGATGTCAACCATCAGGATGCTTATAAAGCGATGTTTTCGGAATTTCTAAAACCATTCGTGGGCAAGCCAGTCAGTTTTTATGAAAGTTGTTAGACCGGAGTGTTTATGATTGAACAAATATCTGCATTTTTGTAGTGGGTAGTGTGTCGGACTATCACTCAAACCGTGATTACACCTAATTTTTTTTTCGGGAGCACTGCCTCTTGTGAGGATGTAACAAATCCCCCAAGAGTATCATAGTGATGAAAGTTGCATTTCACCTTAGTCCTTCGGACTCGACGAGAAATTATAGGTCCCCTTCAATTCTATATAAAACTAACAACTCACGCAAAAGTATTGGTTGAGAGAAGGATCACTCTTGATAATCACTATTTTTTGAATACCAGCCCTGAGATATTTCCAAGATCGTTTGAGAAATAACTTGGTCGTTTTAAGCAAAAAATATTTCGATTAAACTTCTGTACAGACTCATAGGGTTCGGACATGTATGAGCGAATGAAAAAAAATACTCCCCGCAGGATCACAGTAGCTGGTAATGGCAATAGAGAAAACCAAATCTCCGGAGAAGATTATTAATATTTTACCTGCCACAGAACTGTAATTTTTTGATACTGATTATTATCTCTTAAACGACTTCACCGATTTCGAAGAAATGTTATATATTCTAAAAACTCTTCTAAGCCTGATTAATACTGCAATCAAAAACTTTGGAAATGCATAAATATTTTTTAAAAATTTGTTTTTTTTTAATTAATTTTTTCAAAAAAAAAATCGATTGATTTAGATGACATTTTATATAAGTGCTTTATTGCTTCTAGTGTATGTTCGTGCTGAAGTAAGTACCTACATAATATGAAGATTGGGTGGGGTACTGCTAGGATATGGAATCATTGGCCCTTATTGCGAGTGTCGTTTAACTTTCGATGCGATAAAAGTCGAAAGCATCGATAAATTTTCGTTTTGGTATTGTGTAACTTGTTCGACAGAGATATCTATTACTGTGAATAACGAAAACGCTTATTGTGAATAAACCTTATATTTTGGCATTTGGGGTAGTGCCAGTGATAGTACACGTAGGAAAAAAATACTTTTTAGTCCTAAATTGAGTCAAGAAGTATTTCCAATTAAAAGATAAATTAAAACAGAAAACTTTAGAAATCTTGGAAATGTGACGGAAATCATCTAAAAACTGTGTAACACTGGCTGAATTTTCTTATGATGCAATTATAACGCAATCCTATCACATGCAATGCTTAAAAATAAGCGTTGAGTATCTATACTACACTAACCATCAGCTACAAGACACCTTGTTTGCTGTGTGTCTGTTTAATGACACGAAGATTTTCCTTTGTTCTCTTGTAATATTTTATCGTTGGGAATTTTGTTGGGACATTTCTTACAATCGTATGGGCTTTTTTGTTTTGCATTTTTATCACTGTCATATGTTTCAGTCATTCCTATATTTTGGCATTTGACAGATAGTAAACAAATTTTCATCAGTCGAAGGAATAGTTTTTTCTTACAAAAAATAAACATTGTTATTAATTAACATCTTTTCTTTGTTTGAAATAGTTATAAGAGTAATACTATAATGTTAGGTAAATAAAGATTATCTTGATGTGTTTCAGTGATTGTTAACCCAACCCAAATTTTGTGTTTTATTTTCCTTTATTTATTATTATATTGCTCTGTGTTTAAACAATTGTTATTTTAGAAACAATAAACCATATTTAAAAGGAAATCAACATACATTTGGTGAGAAAATTAAACTCGTTGCCGCAAATTCCCTTCGCGATGTCTGGATTCGCTTCCATCAAAAGCACTAGCTTTTCTAGTTGCTGACAACTTTTGCCCTGTAAATAACAAATTTATTATATTATTTTGTAAATTTTACTTATTTGACTACATTTCCTTACATTTTGGTTGAGAAAGTTTGTTTATGTAGACCATAAATAAATAATAATAAATAAATAGATGTAGACACTTCTTTTGTTTAACGCAGTCGATTGAAAAAATGCAGACGACAGATGTCGAATGAAAAAACGAAAAGTATCGTTCACAATTGAGATTCACAATACCAACATCGATTTTCGACGTTCGACTATCGACAACAGTCGATTATCGATAGACAAACGACACTCGCAATAAGGGCCATTGACTCATCCAAAATGCGAAAACTTTGCAAATCATAACTAGATTCCATCAGTTTTTCTGCTTAGAATGAAGTTCTATAAACTGAATTAATTCGAGAATCTTGAAAAATACTTTTCAAAAATTTCAATGCGGGAAAATATTGGAATTTACTCAGAATTACAACCATAAATATATAATAATGGTCAAATAGATCAATTAGGTAATATCTTTTAATTAATCTAACAATCAAATTTTTAATGAAACATTACACGACAATTACAAATTAATTGCAATTTTAATCAATTAATTAATTAATGTACAAAATGCTTAGCGCTTTTCAAAAAAATGAAGCAATTGCATTGACATCATGATTCACAATACAAGAGCAAATACATATCTATTTGGGTTAATAATATTTTCATTATATAACATGAAGAATACAAATCAGTTAACTAATTTATTCTTTAAGCCTTTAAAAAGCTTAAACAGTTGAATCTTCGCAATAATTTACAATCAAAAACCAAATACGTATTTGAGTAATTGAAATTCTGAATAGCATTACAAGACAATTACAGATTAGTTAATATTAATCAATTAACTAATTGAATAACTAATGCATTACTTAATTATTTTAAATTTAGACGTCCTGATATCCCTGAGTTTTTACCCTTTAGATATATATTCGCGTTTTCAAACATAGAAGAATACATATTTTTTATTAGTTTTGGTACAACTTAGGTACCTACCCATCAATTGTGTTACACTTATTGACCTATTTCTTTATACGAGTATAATAATTTTTAAGAATCAGAGTTTGTGTGGACTTCGATTTGTTTAAACAGTTTGGCTGACTATAATTTGATCTTAGAGTAGGAGTAGCATCACAATTAATTAAAATTATACAACCTAAACCGTGATCTTCTCCCTAAAATTATAACAGTAAATCTAAAAGAAATCCTTTAAATCTTCAAAAAAAAAAATTATATCCATTTTGAATAAAACTCATTTCTTTCTAGTTTTGTACTTTAGAATTAACTTATAATACAATGTTGTATATTTTTATTGAAAATAAATTCTTAAAAATGTTAAATTCTTTTAAATAACAACAATATGGGTGCTAATATAAGGCAATTTTAAAATTATCTATAAATCTTAATTATAATTAAATACCTAAAGTTTATAATATATATATATATATATATAATAAATCTTATATTTACATTTAAAATTTTTTAATATTAATGTAATGCTTGTGTATAAAAAATAATTAACATTTAGATTTTTTTATTTAATTGTGATAGTTTTATAATAAATGTCTTTTTTTATTGTTAATACTTATTTATATGAATAACAACACTAATGTTCTGGAAATTAACCGATTGTATAGGAAGCAATGTATCTTTTTTTTATCTTTACGTTTACCATTCGATTAAATGTTATTTTTAATTGAAAAAGAAAACAACACGAGAAAGGACAAATAATTTCATTAGTTGATTTTTTCCTGATTTGGCATACATAAGAAAAATTTCGAACACCATAAATTTATTGATTGTGACATTCGTGTAAGAAAACCAATTGGTCGATGAATTGTTGTATAATACACTGGAATTCCTGTCAAAATGATAAAGGTGCCAACGGCAACTTCCACTGGCGATTGTAAGCATGATGATATCACAAGGAAACTACATGTGATTAGGAATATAACAGGAAGTATTAAATTTACCTAAAAAAAAAAAGAATTTTAAAAATACCTATACAAAATTACAAAATCAAAAACTTACTCGAATTGGTCTTTCAGTTTTCGGTTGCTTATAACGCAACCAGAGTAGACCAGAAATTGACATCAATGTAAATAAGGCTTCGACAAAACTAATATAGTTTATTAACACATAAACATCATTTATGAATAAAAGCACCAACGACAGAATACACTGAAAGAAAATCAATAAATTATATTTTCTGAAAAATAATTTATGAAATTTCATTTAACTTACCAAAAAGATAAGAGATGGCACTGGAGTAAGGCAATTTACATTAATCAATGACAAAGCAGCAGGCAAATGACCATTTCGAGCACCAACGAAAAACAATCTTGAAGATGCGAAAATTCCACCGTTAAGCGATCCAAATGTTGAACAAGCTACAAACAATGGCATAATCCATGCCATGAATCCTAACATCTTTTTGGCAAAAGTTATAGCAACGGCATCAGAAGCAAGTATATCGTCAGGCGAAAGCACCGAAAAGTATGCAATATTTGTGATAACATAGATGATTGTGACAAGTGGCATTGATATACAAATGGCTCGGGGGAGGTTCCTATAAAAAAAACAACAATAATAAAAATATGTTGTGATTTTCGAGAGAAACATTTCAATCTTACCTAAAAGGATCTTTTAATTCTTCAGTTACAAAATTTAAATAATTCCATCCAGAATATGAAAACAATCCATTATAAAATGCTAACGCAATTAAACCCGGTGATGTGTATGATCCCTTCATGGGTTCAGTCCATTTGTCCGTGTTGCCACTAATTAAATAGACTGCACCTGCACCAACGATCACTAATAAAGCAAGAATTTTTGTTCCAGTGAAAATATCTGTCACACGAGTCACCCATTTTACATTATAGCAATTTATCGCTGTTAAAACACCTGTCAGCAAAAACAAAAAACACATTAATCAATTATTAATTTTATTTTTTATTTTTGTAAAGCTCTAAATATATTTGCACTCACATGTTATGACAGCAGCTAGCAACTGCACAGATTCCACAGGTGCGTCACATGATGGTCGGAATGGTTGCAAAAGATATTGGGCAAAAGTTAATGCAGTGATGGCATTCCCGGTCGGGACTAAGACTAACAGCGCTACCCAGAGATAAAGGAATGCAGGCAGTGGTCCAAATGCCACTCCTATGTAAGCGTAATCTCCTCCAGATTTTGGAATCATTGTGCCTGAAAGATAAATTAATAAAATAAGTTAAGAAAAATAAACGAATATTTTGTGGTAATATTATAAGAAATATGGTCTTTATTTAATTTATTAAAAGTGATGCAAGTGAATAAAATACTTTGTGGGTTTGAATGTTTTGATAGCCATTGAAGATTTTTAACTGAAAAATGTATTAATTTCTGGCCCCACCTAGCTGAGTGCGGATTTAAGAATTGAATTATTACTTACTATCCTCAATCGTATTTTAAGTATATAGGAGTATGGTTAGTATTCGTTCAGGATAGATGTCTTAAAGATGCAATGTTTTTTTTTTTTTTTAAGCTTTGCATAACTATCCTAATTCGAACCCAACCCGAATCGTACAGTGAAACGTGACGTGAAATAAAGCCAAATTCTAAATTCGGTCTTTTTTCGTTAACGGAAACGAAATTGCATAAATTTGGTCCAATTTTGTCTTGTGTTATAAATGAAATTATGCCAGAAATATTTTGTTTGATTTTGCAAATAGAGCCAAATAATTTTATAAGAAAGTGAGGTATGTATATGAAAGCTATATGATGCCTTGACTAGAGGATATGGATTTGGGCCCTTTTTATTTTGGCCGGCCACGAAAAAAATGGATTTTTTAGAAGAGGTGCACTGAAAATAATATCGTTCATAATTCTTATGAATGGCAATCATACACCCAATTCATACGTTTTTTATGAATAATCATAAAAATTATGCAAGAATTCATAAGAAATTTTTCATGTTTTTATCACCAAATCATAATAAGTATGAATTCGGAATCATAAAAATCTGCGCTTCAGAATTGTTGTTGTAAGATAAAATTTTTGAAGCCTTATGAACCTATTCACACAAGTATGAAAAGATTCATTCTCTGCGAGGCGTCGATTCAGGAGAAATGGGTTTAAGTGCTTGAACACATTAATACTTATTTTGAATAATATCATAACCTTTATGAAATCGTGTTCTTAAGAAAATGTTTGCATGGAAATTGTTGTGGGAAAATCAGCGTATGAATATTTTCATAAAAAACAAGAATTATTCATAGAAAAATAAATGATCAGTTTCAGGAGAAGTATCTTGGCACTTGAAACGTTTTAATCTTTTTATGAAACAAATCATAATAAGTGTGAAATTGCAATCATAAAAAATGTTTGATGGTAAATTGTTGTTGTAATATCCAAGACAAATATGAATATTTTCATAAAAAATAAGAATAATTTCTAAACATTTTGGTAAGAAATTTAAACAGAAATAAATTTATGTGCTTGAAAATGTTCAATCTTTTTATGAAAAATATGAATTTTTTTCATAAATTTTGTGTAATTTTTGATAAAAATTATGAATAATATTTATATATTATATGTAATCTTTCATAAAATTTATGAACGTTTTTCATACATTTTATGTAATCTTTCATAAAATTTATGATTTTTTTTCATAAATTTTGTGTAATTTTTCATAAAAATTATGAATAATATTCATACATTTTGTGTAATTTCTCATAAAATGTATGAAAATTTTTCATACATTTTCTGTAATCTTTCATAAAATGTAATGGTAATCATAAATATTAAGTAAAATTTACATAACAATTATGAATGAGAGCATAATAAACATGAATTTTTTTTTTCATAATTATTATGAATTAATTCTTAAACTTTATGAAAGCATTCATAATAAAGAGGGGAAATTTGTTTTATGAAATTTTTCACTCTTTTTATGAAAAGTTTCATACGCTTCATACGCAATCATAAAAGTGTGAGTTCGAATTCATAAGACGTATGAACGCTTACACTGGCTCAAAAATTATGAAATATTTCATAATATACAAGCATTTTTCCATAGGATTTATGCACATTTTTGGTTCAGTGTGGTTTATGTGATTTTTGATTTTCTCAAAAAGTACCTACAAAACATTTGAGCACTTGGTTCTCTATTTTTAAATAAAAATTAATTGGAGTATTGAATTTTGAAAACAAAAGTAGTACTTAATAACTTAAAATTTTGAAAAAAAAAATAGCTTAAAATTTTTTTTTATTTTTTTAAATTTTGAGTTTGAAAATAAATTATTCATGAACTATTTGCTAAAATAACTTTATTTAAAAATATGTCTGGCTTTTTAAAAAGGTATAACTAAGCATTTTAAGTATTAACGTAGTTTATTATTATTATTTGTTTTTATGTTTTAAGACAATTTTTGAAAAATTGCCCCTTCCGGATAAACGGAGGGAGATAGACCCCCTCCCATGCTATTTTTCTTTTTTCTTAAACCAACCTACCCGTTTCAGCAATTTTTCTTTTTTTTTTTATTTTACCTATGATTTTTAAGTGGATTTATGAGATACTTTGAAGCTGAATATCTCCTCAGCCAATCGACTTAGGACTTTGGTGTAGTAATATAAAATGTTCATTTTAATACGGTCTATTTGAATATCGGTGGCTGGTTATATTAAAAGGGCCCGAATTGGCGGATTTTCTTTGCCTTTTTTTTTTGTTGTCTGGTAAAATAAAGCCAAACTCCAAATTTGGTCTGAAAGTGCGATTTGGCCAATTTTGACCAAGCATCGCGATGTCCTCATGGAAATAATATACATACAAAAAATCATAAATATGGCCTTATTTCCATGATTGGAATGAGGTCTTTGTTCTCCTCTTATAGTCGGAAATAACACCCTTCGGTAAATATTTTCATTTTTGCATGGAAATAAGGCCTTGTTCTTGTGGCAAGAGTTACTTTCGTGCTGACGACTGGAAAATTTATTTGACTAGTTTTTTATGGAAAAAAAAAATTCAGTATTTTATTTTATATATTTTTTTTTTTTTAAATCTTTTGAAAACAAATGTATGGGAATAAAAAAAGATTTATATGAAAGACATCACACCGCCGGCAAAAATTCAATTTCAAAATATTTTTAGTAATTTTTTTGTTTTTTTTTTCAAAAAAATTAAAGTATTGGTTTTTGAAAAAAAAAACTTTTTCAAAAGTTACTTTTTCTATTAATTTCTTTTTTTTTGGCAGCATTATTCAGACTAAGCAGTAGTTCTAGAATATTTAATTTAATGTAAATTGGTGCAGCCGTTCAAAAATAGTCGGCGTAGTAAAAAAAAAACTGTTTTATGGCAGGTAGGTACCGTTAATAAGCTGATACTTAAAAAAAATCCAATGAAAGACACCATGGGCAAAAAATCACTCTATAAAATTTTGTCCAAATTGATCATATTTTTTAGAAAAAAAGAAGTTTCAAGATATATCTATATATACAAAAATAAAATATACTTGACGGTCATTGCCCATCATAATAGGCAATGACGTCCATGCGTCCATGCCTAATAATCACTGTCAAATGATTGACTTAAAATTTTATTGACAGCAAAAATCTTTCAAATAATTCCAACTTGCTTCAAGTCAGGTGGACCGATTTACATGAAATTTTTAGGCTTTGAAATACCACATAAAGAAAAAAATATAGAGGCCATCCGACCTTCATCATCTTTCATAAAAATCATTTTTATAAAAAGTACGAAATTTTTTTGTTAATTTTTTTAAGTAAATATATGAGCAAATGTATAGAGCACAATTATAAATTCAATACATATATGTTAGGTAAGTATAGATTTTCGCTCGGCTGAAAATTATATCAAAGATATTGAATTTCTTTATTTTCCTTAATATTATATTCTGTTCAAAATCACAGTTAATTTCTCAAAAAAATATATGTATTAATTACAAGATCAAATTTGTGCGACCCATAGTCGAACCTTTTATTTTATGAAATTCACCCACCCTGGGAAAAGATAGTCCCCCATACGATTTTTTATTTCCTTGACCTAACTCGCCTTAGCCTTTGTTGAATCTTATGCCATTCTAAAAATGTTTTTTTTTATAATATACCTAAAATTTTTTTTACGGTAATATTTACAACAAATAATCTTATCCGCAAATTTGAATTTCTGCTCCGAAGTTAAATTTCTGGAGTCCGAACGCTACCAAAAATAATAATAATTAATTTTTCTCTTAAAATTCAAAATAAAGAGAGAATCAGGAATTGAATATTTAAAGTTAAGTACAATTTATAATGAAATGACAATGACACACATAAAGCACGTTTTACTACTTTTCATTTCACTTACGTTGCTGGGAGAGATTAATAATACTTTTGCTCATGAAGTCGAAATTAATACAGCCAAGTCTTTATCGCTCGATCTGTATAGCAAAACAACATTGCTCACAACAGCTGTGATAAATTCATTATCATTACAATTTGTAGGAACATAAGTACCTTCATTATGTGTGCAGGTTCCTATATGTATCTTAAGAAATTCTATTAACAACAAACTAGAATTTTCAATATTTTTTTGCGATCGATGATATTTTATTTAACAAAAAAAAAATGAGTGACATGTTAATTTAAAAATACGAATTTTACCACCCCTTTTAAAGTCTTCCGTCACTTTGGCAGATCACTGGAAACTTTTGAATGTTAAAACAAGAACTTAACTTCCTGAAAACTATTGAGCTACATTTAAGTTTGTATGATCATTACAACAGAATTCAACAGAACTAAGCAATTGAAAATAATTATTGTTCTTAAAGATCTAATAGAGTCCATTCAACCCCTACAAATACAACTAAATCTAATTTTTAAAAGAAATATATTTTGTACTTATATTTTGGAAAAAAAAAAACAATTTTACGTTCTCGTTCTAAATAATGAGGTAGAATTTTATAATACTAATATATCTTCAACCCTCAAAGATTGTTTGCCAGATATTTTTGCAAATTGCTATTATGAAAAGGTAAAACTTAGAGAACCTTCGTTAAGATCAAACTTAATCTGGATTAATTATCAAACGCAGAACCAATCCTTATGGTCTTTACTGATATTGTAATATGACGAGCGTCAATAAAATCTTACGAAAGCTATCATTTTTCGAATTATATGAGTTTAATTTGAATGTCAATAGTTGCACCAAACTTAATTTAAAACAATTTAATTTTAGGCGAAGAGAAAATGCATACTATATACATAATTGAATTGGTATACAGATTGGTTGGTATAAGGTGCACCAAAAAGCTTGAGTGTGTAGGTTTGGTTAATACAAGAAAAAAATCAGAAAAAAAAATATTTTAAAAACAACAACATTTTTTTGGAAAGCCAGAAAACTATTCTTTTATTTAATTTTTAAATTAAGTTGTTTAAGTAAACAGTTTTAAAAAAATTAATTTTCAAACTCAAAATTTTGAAAAAAAAAACAACTAAAAAAAAAATTTGTAAACTAATTTTTTTCAAAATTTTATGTAATTAACTATTATTTTTATTTTCAAAATTCAATGCTCTTATTAATTTTTAGTCAAAAACAGAAAACCGGATGCCAAAATGTATCTTAGTTTTTGAGAAATAAAAAAAAATAAAAGTAAAACTTAAGTAAAGTAAAAAGTTAATTGGTTTTTTTTTTATTATTTGAATAAAATCGGATGGTATGTAATAAAAAATAAAAAAGGGATAATTCCCTAATTAATAATTGACCTGAGCAGGTCAAATTTGGGAAAACCAAAAAAAAAGTGTTTTTCTTGGAAAAAAATACTTCTAGTTTTTCTTAATTTCTCAAAAAGTAAGATACATTTTGGCATCCGGTTTTCTGTTTTTGACTAAAAATTAATAAGAGCATTGAATTTTTAAAATAAAAATAATAGTTAAATACATAAAATTTTGAAAAAAATTAGTTTTTTTTTTAGTTTTTTTTCAAAATTTTGAGTTTGAAAATTAATTTTTTTAAAACTGTTCACTTAAACAACTTAATTTAAAAATAAAATAAAAGAATAGTTTTCTGGCTTTCCAAAAAGATATAACAAGGCTTTGTATCATTCACCGTTGTTTTTAAATAATTTTTTTTCTGATTTGAGTCAACTTTTTAGAAAATTGCCCCTCCCGCCTAAACGGAGGGAAATAGACCCCCCTCATGTACGATTTTTTTCTTGTCTTAACCCCACCTACACGCTCAAGCTTTTTGGTGCACCTTATACCAATCACATTGTATTTAATTTTGTTGCATTAAGTACGTCAAAAGTTGTCTATCACTATAACACTATTGGATTTTCATTCTTTTGAACTTAAATAATTTTATTATGTGAAGAAGAAAATATCATAATAAACTTTTACAGAATAATTAATAAAAAATAAACGGTTATCTTAAATCTTATATCCGAGTTAACCAATTCATGGATTCAACATTTTTGTCAATCAACGTAAAGTCAATTATTTACTGTTCCAGTTGGTTCCAGAACAATTAGTAATACATGGATTAGTTTTCTTGAAAATTGGACTTAAAATTTTAGTTTATTTTTTTATTAATAAGGTAGTGAAAGTTCTCTTCGTTTTTTCTTCAAATCATTCATTTTTCGCCAGATCTCTAGGAAATTCTGTTTCCTTAACATTTCTTTTGTCAACATTGGTTAATTGAAAGAACTGAAAAGGGATTTATGACCAGATACCTGTATCAATTCTTACACGCCCTTTTTTATTTTTATTTTACCTTGTTTATGTTTTTCCCTTAAGTGTTCCAAGCGGAAACACATAATCAACCTGTATTAAATTTTTAGGAAAATATTTGTGTTTAATCTGTAAATGACCCATGAAATATGTTGTGTACATTTATGACACTCAAAAAAATAAGGATTCCGTAAAACGTAAGTAAATATTTGTTCTACCTTCTACCTACTTGATTCGCTTGACTCTTTTTTTTTAACTATTTTATGAAAAATGTCGTCTTTGAACAAAAGTTTATGATAACATAGTCTTATGCCACTATTTATGGACATTTGGAAATTGACATTTTTATTACAACGGCCTACAATAAATGTTTTCCCGAATCATTGTCTCTAGCGGAACAAAATCAATTAAATTAATTGTTTTTATTTGCTTTGAAATAAAAATCCATTTTTTTAGTGAAACTTTTATATTTGTAAAGTAAATTATTAGCCAATAAACAATTGATAAATAGTTACTACGTGGGTTGGGTTTATTTTAGTTTTATAAAGAAAATTCTTTCATCATTTTGGTTTAACCAAATTGAAAAAAACCTGCGATTTGTAAGTGCAATATTGGCTCTGAAAAAGGATTATCTTAGTAAAAGAAACCATCAAACTAATGGAGCATTAACGGCCATATAATTGAGTAGTATAAAACTTAAATCCGGATTTAAATTATTCTTGTTTTCGTTTATTTTCATATAAAAACCATCTTTTCTGATTGTTTTTTCCTTTGGATATCTTTGTTTCTTAAATATGTGTTATGTTCTGTGAACAAACAATATTAAACTTGGCTAAAAAACGAGTAAAATGAATAACTAATTTTTGGATTTAATTTTAACAACTGGATTTAACGAGTGACTAATATTGCCAAATGTAATTTTTATAGCCCTCGGGTTTAAATTATTTACCACTTAGAAAAAATGACATTGAATCAAAATAAAAATTTACATCCGAATTTGATGCATTTTAAATCCAAATTTGTCTCAATTTAAATCAATATCAACTAAATTAATATGAATATTTAACTTATTTTACATTCGAATTTAACTGAATTTACATCCATATATAAAGTCAATTTACATGAGCATTTAAGAAACTTTTTTACATTTAAATCAATTTTTACATACGATTTTTACATCTAAATTTAACTCAATTTCTATCTAAATTAAACTCAATTTACATCAATCTACACATCCGGATTTATTTTCAATCCGGAATTAAATATGTCATCATGCAAAATCAGTGTTATGGTTTTTCGTCAAACAAATGAACGCATAGATGCAGCCTTGTTTTTACAAACACTATATTATGATTGATGTCAAATATTTGACCGTGTAAGGTTCGCTTTATAAGACCCTCATCCATCCTAATCCTGAACTTCTCTATGTTGCGGAAATGTCGGATGAAGAGAAGTACTTGGTTACTTTGAGCAAAAAATCTTTCGATAAACAAAGTTCAACGACAAGTCTTAAGCGACTCCAACAAGGTTAGTCAGAGGACGTCAGTCATCTTAACATATATTCAATCATCAGGCAAAATCAAAAGGGTTTTGATTTTTCGTCAAAGAAATGCACGCATACACAGACTTATTTTTACAAACATACACTATTATAGATTGATGTCAAATGACTGACCGTATAAAGGTCGCTTAAAGGTTGTTAAAGTTGTACAGTAACATTGGATCATGTATAGAGAGAACGGACAACAAGATTCTCGTCTGAAGGATCTGCTAATAAGAAAATCGTAGCAGAAGAAATTCATTTCTATGGAGCGTGGAGTGATTAAGAATAACGATATCAGCAAACATAGTGTGCAAAGGTGGAAACTGAAAATAGAACTAAAATAAGACCTCCCAAGACTGTCTAAAAATAATAAGCAAATATTTAACCAGATATGATGACTTATGATACTTTTTGTTGTTCCTATAAACGTGTTTTTCTAACTGAATATATGATCACAATAGATAATGTTAATTTTAAAAATAACTACTCCAGACAAAAACTAATATTAAAACAACTTTGTTTGTATACTAAACAAAATTTATTTTTAAATATTATTTGTAAAAGCTGTTTTGTTAAAAAAAAAATATTTAAGGAAGTGTAAACAAAAAATATTGAAAACATTCATTTAAATTTATTGAATGACTAGTTGTTACCTGGCGCATTGCTGCCGTAGAAAAAATAAGGCGGAACATTTGTTTTTAAAAGAATTATTATAATCCTATCGGGACAACATTTTGTTTTATTTTTATTATTTAACAATTTAATATTAATAGTCTTGGAGGCGACCACCGTTTTGGTTTACCTATCTCATCGCCTCCTTTAGAAAATTGAACACTAGTATAGGTTTAGGGCCAGCTCTGGTTAAATCTCTGGTTTGTTCACCATAGACTTTTCTTAACCAGTTGTTTTGAAACTCGGTTACCCACAATTCGTCTTTTCACCATTTTATCTACTTTGGTTACCAAACCAAAGATAGTTCCAGTTTTCCAGTGGTCCAGTTGTGAAACGGAATCTCTGGTTAAGTTTGTTTATACTTTTTTGAATGCGAGAGAAAGAGATAAAAGATTTTGTCAATAATTAATAACAGCCTGTCTCGTTTAGATGCACATGGATAAACTGAATTGATTCATTTACGCACAAAGGAAAACAAAAAAATATACATAAAATATAGAAGTGGAATTTATTAAGATGGTAGATCATCATTTTCTTTAATTTTATTCTATACGTAAGTATAGTAATAATCAATTATTATCTGGTATATAATTTATCATTCAACACAAATGTGAAAAAAAAAAACGAAATCTCTCTTAACCATAGATTCTCTGGTTAAAATTTTGCTGAAAAGACTAAATCTCTGTTAACCGACTGGAATAATGACACTAACCACGGAATATCAGCTGGTTAACGTAATCTATGGTAACCATAGATTCTCTGGTTAAGATTTTGTTGAAAAGACAATATCTATGGTTACCAGCTGAAATAATCAATGATTGAACTTAACCAGAGCCCTAAGTCCTAAAATTTGCGGTGTTTTTTGCGACGAT
The DNA here is from genome assembly GCA_951217065.1 of Baccha elongata. Lineage (NCBI taxonomy): Eukaryota > Metazoa > Arthropoda > Insecta > Diptera > Syrphidae > Baccha > Baccha elongata. The sequence goes on from OX578274.1 coordinate 42,989,363, forward strand.
TTTTTGTGTTTCTTTTTTTCAAACCATTTCACACGTAACCATTTTTATTATTAAAAAAACATTATTTAAATAAACTTGCGCAAAATTATAGTCCCATTTAACTCGAAGCTAAATCAAATTTAGTTTGACACTAGTCTAAAATTACATTTTTGGCAATTATAGACAAGTTAAACTACACTTTATCTTTAAAGACTTGCATCAAAATTCAAATCATGAAAACCCTATTTTAATTTTGATAGTGTCACACTTGCTTCTCTCTGACTCCTGTCAATTTGTCATTTTTTTAAACCAAAAAAAAAATTGCAAAATGTTTTCGGAGGACGAAGATTTTGAATTGTTTGACGACATGAAACTGAAATTGTATACCCTCTATTTCGTAAAGCGGCATTACAGCATTCTTTGCAAAGGAAAAAAAATTAAATTAATTTTAATTTCAAAGAGGGAGAAAATTGAAATTAAACAGAAAATTATCATTTTATTGACACATTCCGGGCTGATGACATTTGACGACAGATAGAAAGGTGTGTTTGCTTTGTTTTCTCAGCGAAACGTCACTGTTTAAGGCGTGCTCCGCACAAATAAGACATGTTTTAAACCCCACCCCACACTAGTTGTCAGTACTTCAGAAAGAGTCTATAATTACTTTAAAGTTAGGGAACTGTTTCAAAGTTAAAACAAAGTTAAGAAGTGTGGCGTTAATTCCTTGAACTTAGACTGACTATAATTTTGCGCCAGTGTATCTATTAAAAAGATAAGTTATTCTCCACAAAAAAGTTAAACTATTCTTCAACTTGTGTGAGAAATGACATCAATTAAGGTGTTCTTACGGTCGCCTCCCCTACTATAAGGTGTGATTTTAAGTCAAAGTCATCAATCTTAAGAGTTTTCGAAAAAGCAACCCCAGCGCAATCAATTGGGTAATTGAAATAGCCTTAGTTATTCCATACAACATCTGCTATCCACCAGTGAAAGTACCGTCAAAACCCGGTCCAGCCGTTCTCGAAACAGACGAACAGACAGACAGACATTACAAACAGATACTTCATTTTTATTTATGTATGTGTATAGATAAAATATTATTACTACAAAAATAAATATGAAAATTATTTTCTTGTTTAGTGTACTCACTATCTTTTATATAAGTTATAAGTAATAATATATTAATTATTACTACGGTATTTATTGTAAGTGTGCCAAACCACATTCCTTGATAAACAACACAAATTACTGTTCTAATCGTGACTTGAAAATTTAATAGGCATTTTACTTAATTATTCGTTAAAAAAAATATATATAAGGCGACGCATTTAGAAACTCTTAAAGATCTTTTTGCTTTTAATATCATACTTAAGTTGATATTTGTATCTCTTAAATCAACTTTGTAACTTAAAATCTCTTTTCTCTAGTGTGTAATTTTTTTTTTTAAATATACTTAGGTATGGAAAAACAACTTTTTTACACTTTCAAAATTACATAGTAAGTAATATCAACTGAATGGAAACCAAAATGTATGCCACCGAAGAAACTAGTATTTTGTATAAATTTAGAAAAAAATACCATCGAGATACATTGATGTGTTGACATTTGACAATGCTTTAATAATTGAAAAAAAAACTCTGTGATTACATTCGTTTACATAAAAAGATATTTAAAAATAATATGTTATTTCTTGTACGTTAGAACTGAATATACATACGTTATTGGAATTTTATTTAATAATGTTTTTTTTGCATATTTTTGTCTGAGGTTTTCATGACAACATTTGACTGATAAGGTTTTTTTTTTTTTTTGGTATGCCTGACTCAAGGTTGTACTGTAGATACATATGATTATAGACATGCGGAAATACGAAATTGTTTGATATTGAATTTGTTCTATTTTAACACGAAGCGTGGCACTGTGTTATTTGATTCACAAAGTTTAGATTTTATACTTGTGATTAAAGAATTATTTATTATTGTTGTTATATTGTACTGTTTGTACTATAGAATGTCAGTTTTATTACTGACCATTCTGTCAATTTTTCATTGAATGTTTGAACAACAACAACAACTTAAAGGTGCTACCACCAATTTTTAAACGAATTTTTATTTACTCGTTTTTACGAAAAATGTTGAAGCTCCAAATGCGTTTGAAAAACAAACAAACATAACATCTCGACCTGTGACGTCAGTGGTCATAAGCGGTGGAATTTGTAGTGCATACGACTTCGAAGAGTGAGCAAGTCTGATAATGCGTGGGTTGTAATCTCATGATGTGCATGTGAAAAAGTTTTTCGTAATAAAATTGGATTAAAGCTCGACACCACTAATAGAGGGACTGATAATAGGAATTGGCACTCCTTGAAATAGCTATATCTCCAGCCAAGAATGGAAAAAAACTAATAATAAAATTCGTAAAAACGAGTAAATAAAAATTCGTTTAAAAATTGGTGGTAGCACCTTTAAGTTGTTTTTGTTGTTCAAACATTCAATTAAAGAATTATAGGAAATTTCAATCAAATTTGGAGAAACTGATGAAAACTACCCCGTTTAAATGGAAAATTGAATCCAAATTAAATCTACTCTACTTGTGGGTGGACTTTGTGAGTTAAATAGTTAAATTTATTCTTTTAATCCGGTGTGGTCATATCTTAAATCTGGATCGAAATATTAATTAATTTCTGTATAGCTATCATCACTTTAGTTGCCAAAACTATCAAGTTAGAGAACGCTCGAAAAAATCTTAGACTTATTATATGGACACCGAAGGTCTTTAAAGTAAGACCATACAGGGAACGAAAATCCAAGGCAAACCTGATCTTCGCTTTAGTGACCAAGTTGAAGCAGATTTCCAACGACTTCGTATACCTAGATACGTAATATTGTCTACAATCCTTCACAAATAATTGAGTAGGACGGACGGAAAGTGTGTGCATGAAAGAAGGAGATATAGGTTTAGTCAAGCATTTGGAGTTAGTTCAACCTATTTTGAGAGTCATTGAAAGAAAACAACAATGTCTAACAATCTGTGTATACGAACACAAAAAGTCTTTAGGCACAAGTTATAGCTTAGGTTTAGAAATACAAACTGCCTTCAATGCCTATATGTATACGTTTGTAGGAGGTAAAAAATATTAATAACGCAAAATGTTTAAACTTATTTCTTCTTTCTTTGTAATTGGCGTTTTATTATTTTATTTGTATAAGAATATATTAAACTTCAACGTTCAATGAGGTATCATCAACTTGAAAACAACAAGTTTAATTTTGACCTTTATTTTGTATTATTGACAAATGTAAAAGTGCTTTGTAATTTAAATTAAATAAAATATACAATTTAATAAACAACATGAAACAAAACAATAACAAAAAAACAATGCATTTTGTAAAAAAAAATTTGATTAAATTAACTTATTAAATTAGCCAAATAATTTATACCACCTTTCTCAAATAAAAATTAAATTAATTTGTATACATATATAGAATTTTATATATACAGTCAAACCCGCTAAAGCGGAATGACAAAAAAACTGATTTTAAGTTTCAGTTAGCCGGGGTTTTCACTTATAGTCACTTAAGAGCCAGTGGGCGGCAGACTCCATTTAATTTACCAAACTTCAAATTTATTTCAGTCAATTTCTTATACCTGCGCTATGCATTAACGTGAGAATAACTAAGTTATCTTGGGTAACTGTAACAAAAATTTCAGTTAAGCGAATATTAGCCAATGAAAGTTGTTGATGCTTGCTTGCTTTAAGCTCCATTTGAAAATAGATTTGATAGAAGTTTCAGTTGAATAAATCCTATAAAGGTGTCAAAAGTTTTTATGAAAAAGTATCTTTAGTAATTAATAAATAAAATTAATATCTACAACAACACCCGTAAGTTAGTTAGTCGTTTATTAATATAAATATAAAAATAACAACTAAACAGTGGAATCACATTTAATCACATATGGTTTCATTTTCGTATGTAATTTCATACATACACATACTTCATACTTAGACATAACACTTCTTTTAAAAGAGTAATCCAAATTTTGCACTAAAATGTATTCAATTTTTTTCTGTGACAATGTTTTAAAATGTTTATTAATTATAGCAATCAGAATTTACATATGTCATTGTCAATGAAAAGGATGCATTCGGAGCAAGTTCATTATTTTGGTCTTATTGTTTGATTGCTTAAGGTAGGTACCTATACATATTTTTTTTTTTTTTTTTTTTTTTTTTTAATTTAAGAGGAGTCTATTCTATGAAATGTAGTAATATCTGAAGGAAATTGTTCTTCAGATAAGAGGGTTTCAGTTAAGCTCGAGTAATTTGTATGAAATTTTACAAGAAATACACGGGTGACAGATAAGCGGGTTTACTGTACAAGCAGGATTGCAACTGAATCTTTTTTTATTAAAGGCAGATATACATACATATTAAGGACTAATTGGCTTACTACATAGCCAATCCAATGTCACGAAATATTATTCAATCAATTGCATTAAATTCCTTTCAAGGACATAAAGGAAACGTAAAAGTGCCTTCCTTTCAGTTCGTTCCTTTGAACCTTTGTATGTCAGCATTAAGATTAAGTTTCTTCCAAATCAATTCTATAAATTATAGGAAAAATATATAAAAAATTCAAAAACTCGACTGGGAAGGGTATATAAAAAACACATACTCCCCTTGTTAAAAAAAAAAATAGAATGACAATCTAAAGAAAGCGTTTTAAGTTACACACACGTGCGTCAGTATCTATAAAAAGTCAGACTAACTTATTAATGACTACAGGCATTTTTATTTTAATTATTGTTTAAATACACGTTTTCTAAACAGTGTTTCTTTTATTTACTCCTAATTTTACCTTTAGTCAGAAATTCGTTTGTCTTTTTTTTTATAAAATAAAAACTTATAAAATAGTAACTGACATTCAAATTTTTTATAATTTTAAAAATTGTGGCTCAGATATTTCTTACAAACAAAACAATTTTTCAAAATCAAACAACAATGGCCTCAATTAAGAAGATATCTTTATATTTACTTGTGATTAAAGTTAATATACTACTAGGTAGCTGTTATACAAGGCGCGTTGCTGTAGCAGAAACAATAAGGTAGGAAACTTCGTTTTTGAAAGAATTATTATAGGTAGGTACTTAGTTATTATACTTAATTCTATTCAGCCAAGATTTTGCCAAAGGCTTCACCGATCCAAAAAAAAATGTAAAAACAAAAAAAAAAAAAACATTGGATCAAAAAAACAATCGTTACAATTTACGACTAAACACGAAATGTTTAAAATCAAAATGGTGCAACTTTAAAAGTAATTTAATAAAAAGTCACCTAAAAATAAAATAGTTTCAACTTTGAATAAAGGTTGTTTTAATGAAAAATAAAAATTGTCTACTCTTAATTAAAGTGGTTTCATTTTTGAAAAAATAATTTTGTTTTTCGTTTGAATTAATTTCAAATCATAAAAACCCTTTCATTTTAATTCAAAGGCGTTTGTAGTAAAAATCTTAGTTTAATCATTTTAGAATTTAAATCAAAGTGGTTTTATTTTTATTCAAAATCATCTTTTAAAAATTGCCTGCGTTGTTAATTTAAACGCGAGCGCATTAAACATTTTTCTCTGACTGTTTCTTTTTATTATTTCAATATTATAAGGTTGGATTTTGAGTCAAATTGGTTCATATAGGTATGTATAAGAATTATCGAATAAGCTCCACTTAAGATGTAGTTAAAATAGCCTTATAGTTATTCCTTACAATATCAGCTTTCGAAAAGTGAAAGTCATTGAAAATCCTGTCAAAACCGGAGCTGCCATTTCGGCAAGTCATAAATAAGACGTTTTGAAAAAGCAATTTGTTATTGGAAACTTATCTTAGTCAGTGAAAAATCCTTCAAAACTGGTCCTGCAGTTTTTGATCGCTTCTCCTGTTTAGGAATTTTTGGAATAAAAGCGACCTGATAGCCACCTAGGTAGTAATTTAAAAAAAAAAACTTAAGTTACGCGCTACAGCATCAGCTATCTGCCAGCGAAAGGCCCGTCAAAATCGGTTCAACTGTTTCTCAGGTTAGCCAGAACAAACAGACAGACTAACTTTAATAAAAGATAAATTTCAGTGTATCAAACACCCCAAAACTTTGTAAATTGAATTTCATTCATAAATTCTTCACTAAAAAAATTTTGTAACCTCCCACTTCTGATTTAAACTATAAAGTTATAAATAGATATACCTTCCTATGTACGTCGCTACTTAAGCTACAATCAATTATGAACAAATCGAAAATTTTAAAATTACAGCAACTTTTATTTGAAGTAGGTATCTATCAATAAATAGGTCACTTCAGTTCAAATCGTGGCATTCCACCCACGTATTCAACACGTAGTATGAATGACGTCAAAACCAAACCTAAACAAAAACGAATAACAAATTGCATTCTTTAGATATTCTACGAAAAGATGGATATAGACGCGCCACAGGTAAACAGAAAATATAAAAATATATTATTATAGATAGTTACAGTTACTCACCTAATTCCGCATAGCACAATGCTCCCACCATACTCAGCAATCCAGATAATATCCATACCACTATCGATTGTCCAATGGAGCCAGAATATAATAAAACACCTTTGGGACTGACAAAGATACCCGCTCCAACGATCACACCAACAATTATTGCCACACCATCCAATAAGCCGAGTTCTTTTTTCATCCGAAAGCCACCTTCACTTGAACTATCTGAATTTGAGGCATTCAATGCCTTACCATTACCACCTTCAACACCCGCCATCAAGCGATCAGGACTATTGAAACCGGGTTTCGGCACCAATTTATCGCCAACTTCAACACGAGCCATATTTTATTAGAAATATTATTTTATGTATCTACGAATTATAATACTTTATATAGATAACCTATCTTCAATTAAAACTATTGAATGATTTCAAAACGCACTTTTGTTCAAAAGAACCGACAAAAATATCAAAAAAAAAAAAAAAAAATAAGTGCTGGAATTGCGCGGGAAAATCCAAATATTATATTTGAATTATAAAAAATGATAACAATTGATAAGCGATTTGCATAAAATTCAGCATGATTAATGAATGGTACTTCCGTCAAACTTTTATTCTCTTTTCGATTTTTCTCTTTAATATTATTTTATTTTGTTTTTGCAAAAGATTTCATTCAACTCTACCACGTGGACACAAGAAATTATTTATACTTTCAACAACAATTAACTTTCATGGAGGATCAAAAGGTGATTTAAAATTTGTATTATTTTTAATCGAACTTTTCGTTTTCAATTAATTGGCTTTAAAAAATTAAAATAAATTAAATAAATATTAATGCCGGTAAAAAATCTACAGCCGAATCAAATATAAATTCAACCAAACCGTATGAAGTTCCTACTTCAACTGAATTGATGGTATGAAAAAGTGAACCATAAATTGAGGTTTAGCTACTGCCAAGCTAATCGACAATCGACATCCATGCTAATGGTGGTGCGGATACGCAACAAAATTATTTACTTTTGCGAAAATGTTTGTTCTCAAATGTGGAAGCATACCTTTGCCTTTGATAATGTGGGAAAGAAGCTCTTAAAAGTTGTTTAATTATTATTCTTGTTTTGTAGGCTGGTTTGCAGTTTGCCTTTACACAGCTGTGTAATTCAAACTCAAGCATTGATAGGAGCATTTTAAAAATTTAAGAGAAATATCAGATAATTTCTGTAAAGTAAGAAGGTACTAAATTGGTAGTGTTTTCACTACTTTTTTTTTTAGGGAGATTACTATGGATAATTTGGTAAATAATTAATATTTATTTTTTATTTACCAAAACTATTGTTTATCATTTTGTGTTTTTTGTTTATTCTATAATTGTTCTTCCATTATATTTTTATCTCTAAAATTGTTTTATAATAATTATAAACAATATTCCTTAATTAATTATATTCGAATTTTATTTAAATTTGTATTTTACTTATTTTTAGCCAATAGCAACATTTATAGACTTCTAATAAGTTTTTCTACAAAAAAAAGTTTGGTATTTGAAATTGGAGGTTCATCCGGGAATAGGTTTACAGAAGGAAACGATTTTGAAAACGAGAATAATACTAAATTAAGTAAAATTAAAAAAAAAAATTAATTTAACATTTTTTTTATTTTTTTTTTTTTTTTTATTTTGAGTTTGAAAATTAATTTTTTAAAAACTTATAGGGGTTTAGATTGTTTGCTAATGTATAAATGGTTCGCTCTGTCAATGATTTGGTCTGATTTCATATTCTTTTTTACGTGACTACAAAAAGCATTATCATCATTCACCGTAAAGCTCTAGCTTTGAAGACGTTGTCTGGCAACAAGCTATCAAATTTGTCAATTTTATTGAAGAAAGTATAAATATTAATTTGAGTATAAATATTAATTTCAAGCGCTATAAAAATTGGTCTTGGGAAAAACCATTTTAGAAACGCGGCACGACTTGGTCGCATAAACTTGCTTTTATGGCAAGTTACTTACTTTCGTGTTAATGACTGGGAAATTTAATTAATCAGTTTAAAAATAAAAAGATTTTTTGTTTTTATATTTTTAAATATATATTTTTTTTTTAATTCTTCAAAACAAAATATATGCAAAAAAAAAACATTGTAAACTGTAGGTGTCGATACATACAGACAGTCTTCTCTATATCATTTGCTGATTATAGTCATGTAGTGAGAAGCAGGGGGTGAAAAAACCATCCAATATCAATTTTAGAAAACTAATAATTTTTATAAACAATGAAAAAAAATAATTTTCAACAATTTCAAAACATTGAATTTACAAAAAAAAAATTTAAAAAATTTAAATTAATTAATTAAAATAAAAATTATAGAAAAATAAAGAACTGAAAAATAAAGGAAAGTAAAATAAAAATATATTCCAGGAAATACAGCATAAACCATCTTAATAACTTTTGATGCCGTATTACTCTGTCAAGTTTGATCAAAATTATACAGACATTTTAGAAAAAACAAGCTCATTTAAAAAAAAAAGTATATGGCAGGTACCTTATTTTTAGACCTAGAACCCCTTTGTAGGTTACCTTATAAAGACACCAGATACCAAGTTTGGGTGCTTCTATGTATATGCAGACAGAATTATAGATTGACAGACCGCCCCAAATTTGTCGACTTCACTATCATCACCATTGACGTACTAGATATGGACCGCCAGTCGGTTGAAATTTTCATACTAACAGCCAAGAAAAGTTGTTCCAGCTAAAAACAGCCCTAAACCGCCATCATCTTTTAGTGTTAAATACGTGTACTAATTTCGCCATTAGAATTTAAATGAAAACTATAATATATTCATCTGTAAGTAACTCATGGCATAAGGAGTGGATGTGCTTTGTAAAATAAAAGTAGTTTGATAATAATTCATCAAAATATTTCAATAGTAAATAATTAAATAAAGAAATCATATCACTGCTACGCAGATTCCCTGCTAGTAGTTGATGGCGCCCCTAGTTATGTTGGAACACGCGTGAAGTTGGCTACTGGCGGTCCATACCTAATACGTCAATGATCATCACAATGTCATGTTTGAATCGCAAAAAAATAAAAGGCACGACTGGACCGAACAAACTTGCTCTTATGGCTATGGACTTAACAAAAAAAAAAAGCCATAAATGGGTGTCGCATGTCGCTTGTATGTTGTAGTCTTTCAGTTTTTGTATATGAAATAATTTTCTGAATTCTTTCAACTAATTTAAAACGCAATAATTAAAAAGTAAATAAATATGTAAACAACATTAATAATAATTTATAAAAAACCAGAGTTTTCCGAGAGAAAATCGTGGTATGCCAATAATTATTAAATATTACATAACAGTTTAGAGTTTTTTTACGAAAATCGTACGACCAGTTTTTTTTTTTTAACTTTTTAAAAATATTTTTATGAAAAATCTTTAGTATGTCAATTTTAATAAAGTAATATTTTTAATGCATTCATTTCATCTTTTGGTTTTCAAAATATTAAATTTTGAAAAAGAATTTTTGTTTTAAAAAAGCTATGAAAAAATTAAGTACCTACGCCAATATCATTTGGATATACTGCCCTCCTTAGCGAGGTCATACCTCAATGTTTTTATTTTTTATTTTTCTTGTTTTGTTTAGTCTTAAACTCTGAAACCTGATGATAATTTTTAATAAAAAAAAAACGTTTATTATTTAAATTATTTATATAAAGTAATTAAATAAATAAGTTTTAATAAAAAAAACTGTCAAAAGCCGAAGAAAATTCATGGTTCCTCAGCATGCTTCGCTAAAAATTCTAATTTGAGATTCGACCTTCTCTCTTAGGATGGCAGTATATAGGACTTTCCAGAAAAAAAAATAGTTAAAATCCGCTAAGTTGTTAGCGAGAAAACAAAATAATTAAAAAAACCATTATATGGTACCGTTTTATAGGTACCGTTGAAACCATTTTTAAAGAATAACGGTTTCAACAGTCTAAAAGGCCTTCCATGATGTAGCAGTCATGTCAAATTTTGTCAAAATCGTTAGAGCCGTTCTCGAGAACGTTATTTTTAGGCCTAGAAAAAATCCAAAAACCCCCTGACGGTAACTATAAAAACCCTACACTAAATACCAAATTTAAAGGATATCAGCCTAACCGTATAGGCTGCAGGTGCAAATGAAAGAATCCAGACCAACACACAAACAGAATTTCCAGACCCAATTTTTTCGACTTCGCTATCATCGTAATGTCATGTTAAATTGTTATCTTAATTTCTTTTTTTTCACGAATTCATAACTTGCCTTATAAGTAGTAGGTACCTATAATCGTTACTCTGAAGTAAAAATTGACGAATCCAAAACTTTACATATAGTGTCAACCTATATAAACGCAAGTAAAAAACAATCAAAATATATACATATACATTGTATACTAAAAAGTTTTCAATGACCAATTTCAAGATACAAATAAAATTCTATTTTAAATCTTGTTTAAATATTACATTGGCAACACTTATTATAATATTTCATTTAATTTTCCTTGAATAAGAGAACACTTGCTAATTTATACAAAAAAAGTCTCTTATACAAAAAAGTAAAAATACCATGTGGCAGCGGACAACGGCAGTGTGCAGATGTTCCTCAACTCAAATGAATGACGAAATTTGTTCAAACATTCGATAAGCAAAAGCAAGTGAGTCTATAACAAAACAATACATTAGTTTTATGTTAGTACCTTAGATACTCTTTTTTTGATGATGTAGCGTCTACCTGTGATTACGTATGAAAATGAATGCCGCAAAGAATGGGAAATACATTGTTTTGTTACCCACTTAAGGTATTTTCTATTGTATATGATAAAAAACAAAACAAAAAGTAATAGGTACATATGTAGGTAAGTATTTGGGAGTTGTTCGGTATCAGAAGATACTTTATGAAATGTAAAAATATTCTCTTGTTTTGACAGAATACAATTTCGGCAGATACATATATACCTATTATAATTTTCAGTTAATAGTAATTTTTACAAAAAAAAAAAAGAATGACTTATCTTGTTACAAAAATAGTGAAATAAAACTTCAGTTGAAATCTGCTTCTGTTGACAATTAAGCAGAAGCTAAGGTCAATCGGGGTTGAAACCTTCACTTTGTGTTGTTCTTTTCTTAGATAGTTTGTTCATAATATCTCCGTATTTTAATTTGCATAACAATCTACTTTGCAATATGCTAATGAACTCGTCTATTTAAAATAAGTTGCTGCCTCTAGGTTATTAGTATAGTTCAATTAATGTTTGTTCGAATTATGAATAGTGAGAGTGAGGCTATGGATACAGATTCAGATGATAGTTTATGATATATATAGGTACTTTTTACAACTTAAAAAAGTTAAGTTTTAGCAAGCATACCTAGGCAATTAATATGATAAAATATTATTTTTATAAGTATACTATATCTTTGTATGCAAGTATAATTTCGGTAGTATACTTTGTACCTATATAGTATGAAATATACAAATAATATGTAAAAGTGTTTTTTTAATTCGTCTTTCATCAATCCTATAGAGAAACGAGTAGCAGTCATGAAACGTAAATCATAAATCGAAAATCCTATCATTATTAAATCTATACATCTATACACATAAATAAAAATGGAGTGTCAGTGTTTGTAATGTCAAAATAACATTATTTTACTACACGCATATGAAAGCATACACAGACCTTATAACAAAACAAACATTTTTAAAATTTTTGTCTGTCTGTCTGTCTGTCTGTTTGTCCTGGCTAATCTCGAGAACGGCTGGACCGATTTTGACGGGACTTCCACTGGCAGATAGATAACGCTGTAGTGCGGAACTTAGGCTATTTCATTTACTCCCTAGATGGTGCTCAGGTTGCTTTTTTTCTAGAAAAATCGTTTTTATGCCCGGTCAGAAACTATGCTTGACAGATTTTGACGGGACCTGCCACTTACAGTTAGCTGATGTTGTAGGGAGTGACTAAGGTTATTTTAATTACCCTCTAGATGGCGCTGGGACTCCCTTGGTGTCGCTCGGGTCGCTTTTTTCGCATATTCCCATATATGAACCGATCAGAAACTACTGGACCGAATTTTGCGGGATTTTCACTGACAAATAGCTGTTGTTGTAGAAAGTAACTTATGAAGAAAACTATCCCAAAGATGGCGCTCGGGTAGCTTTTTTGATAACTCTTATATATGACTTAAAAAGCTTATGTTGGACCAATATTACTATATAGTTACTTTTTCGAAATCAATGCTTTCTCCCTTATTTTTTTCTGAGGAAGCAACGCACCGGGTAACAGCTAGTATATCAAAGCATAGGTCTGAGACATTCCTTCGGAACATTGTCCAGGCTGCCTAATAAAAAGTTAACATACTAAAAGTCCTTCATAAAACATTCCAGCATATCGTCCTACCTGTTAATCTAAAAAAAAATTTTGAGGTATAAAACTTTGAAATCCCTCTATGAAAATAAACTCTGAAATTTGACCGTTGAATGCAGGGACCCATCGATTTATTTGAACATACTTTATCTGAAATAAACTAGAATACAAGCGGAATAATGGAGGGGGTGCATGAAGTTCCCCTTTTCGCTCTTATATCTCGGAACAGGTGCATAAAAAGAAATAATTCTTCAAGTCTAAAATAAAACCAATTAAAATCCCAGTAAAATTAGAATTTAACTTCGAAAAAAATCTTACAATGCTGGATTTTTCTGGAGACTTTTGTTTTGATGTCTTGAGCAAATCCTAAAAAGTACCCATAATATTATGTACATATGACAGGGTTGGAAATTCTGCTTTTTTTTTTTGCAAGTTTCTCGAAAGCTAAGATTTTTTAACAAAAAGTGTTAATATAAAAATTGTAGTTTACAAAAATTATTCGTGACTTTTTTCATCGTATACCATTAACTGATTTCGAGAAAAAGTATTAAACTGTTACAAAGTCTGTTTTTTTAATCCAAAAAAAAAAATAAATGCAAGACTGAGTTGCACGAACTTGCACTTGCCCCCAAAACCATGGGACTAAAAAAGTTTTAATTCATGAAACTATGTATCATCGTATTTTACTTTTTTTGTTGTTTAGCTAAAAACTTATAAATGGCCTTCTTGTGTTAGATGTCGTATCAAATATAAAAGAAATCGCTTCACCCGTTATGTATTTACTGCAAAATATGTGAAAACCCGTTAACACCGAATCTCCGTTATGTGCATTTTTATCCAAAACCCTGAAATAGGGCAAGTGTTGGTTTCGTTTAAGATCAAAATTTCAAAGTTTTAATCCAAATTTACACAAAGATAAAAAGCCTTAAAAAGTAGAAAATTTTAATTTTATTAGTCCGGTCAGGATACCGAAACCCGTGCGTTTTTTGGGATAATCTTTTTTAATGATTGTAACTGGTTTTCAACATTATAAGGATATATAGTTTGTTCGACATAGTGGTGTATTTTATTTTTCTGAATGTTTGGTTTCTATTGGTAACCTATGATACCTGATTCTACAAATTAAATTATTTGCAGAAAAAAGCCCCTTTTTTTTTTAGATAAAAGCCAAATCACTGTATGGAAGTTCCTGATGTGTTTTTTTGTTAGTTTAGCTATGTCATAACTTCAAAATACTTTTGTCATAATTTCCTTCACCGAATTTCAATAATTGATGGCTTCTGTCAATGTGATTGAATTTTTTAGTCATTCGAAATCGGAAGCTATCTCTTGTTTGAAGAATTCAGCATTGTTGTCCAAAGTTCATCGTCTACAAAGAACAAACACATTCTTATTTTCATTTCAAAAACCATTATCTAGTTTTTATTGTTATGTTTCTTATCTTATATTTTTAAATACCTCCATACGGATATCAATAGATCCCTCTTCTTTATCAATTATGTTATTATGTACGGAAAATCACTATGATTCATTGAACTTAATGAATTATAAGTAAAAGAATTTTGAATAGAAGTAAGCAGATATGTAAATGTATAGCATGAATTAAAGAAAGACCTAAATAGCTTCATTAAAATAAGATACGATTGTTTATGACAAACTGTTTGACATCAAGATCACTTTTGAACTCCGAAAACAAGCCACACAAAATAAATCAAAATGAAACACACAAACATCCATGTTAATTAAATAATTAAATATTTACTGTTATCGGATATGGTTTGCCTGCAGGTCAAGATTTGTTGACATTGATTAATTGTTATTGATTTATAGATTCAATTAGTCGGTAGTTGTTAATAAGCAATTGATCGTGGTATAATTTGTTTGTATATGTTTTCTGATAAACTGAAATCTCGTTATATTAAAGTGCATTTATTTGCTTTTAAAATTTTTGTTTCAAAGCGAAAATGACACTTTAATTTAGTTCCTGATTTATTTATGTATGGCTTAGATTGGTTCAAAAAGTGACATGCTTTTCTTTACAATTTTGATAAAAATGATGTTATTTAAAATACATTAAGTGATTGTTGGTCCAAAAAGTATTATCCAATCTACAGGTTAAAAATAAGGACACGACTGGGCCACACGAACTTGGAAATATCTATACTCGTGTTTATTTAGAATAGCTATAGGTAAGTAGAATTCTTCATACACACTGCGGATCACTACCGATAAAAGGTGAAGTCAAATCTTACAGCCGATAAATTTTCGACTTTCATTCAAATATCGATCAAAATATTACATCTGACATTTTCATCCAAAAATGTGCTCTTGTTGCATTTTTCATATTGCCTCGAGTAAAAAATAGTCATCCTTATTGTAAAATTCGCCCGAATGGCATTTCACCCGGAAAAATAGAAATTTCATTTTCCGCCTATTGTAAACAAATATTTAATGTTCGAATAACTCCCCTATTGTGATCTTTTTTTTGTGACAAAAACCAAATATCATGAAATATTTTTTTGAAAGTGAACGATTGAATAAGTTGAGAAAAGTAAGACATTTGCAACATATATTATTATTTTTAATTCCAGGCGAACAGATTTTCACCATCAGGCGAAATATTTTCCGGGCGAACTTCACAATAAGGCTGAGTATCTTGTCAAATCTGAAATTTAAGTATTTTTTGTTTTAAGGTTTTGCTCAGTTTTGCGCTTTGTCACTTTGTATATAGTTGGAAAGATTCGCACGAATTTAGTTTTGAAATTTATGTCGAATTCCTTGTATTTTTTCAGATTTGATCGGAAAAGTTGGATGTTGAAATTACAAAGTAGCTTTTTTTCTGCGGTTGTACTGTGTGTATTTTATAGACGCGATCTAAACAATTCACTGTAGTTCACTTTATTAACATATTACAATATTAAGAACAAAATTCACGTCCAATTGATTATTTTAAAATTATTTTATTTGGGAAATCTATATTGAAATAAACCAAACTACACAATTAAAAGGTTCATGTGACAGAAGAAAACAAATCTGTTAAATATGTGTGCAAATACGTGTGAATCTTGCTATCAAATCGAGATTTAAGAAAAGTTGATCTGAGGGGAAAAAAAGCAACTTTTTCTTGTCGATGGATCATGATTTTAGGAAAAAAAGCGACTTTAGTTCGAAAAAAAGTAAACTTTTTATTTCCAAGGAATTCGACAAAAGTAAGCATTCAGTGTGAACTGTCATTATAGCAAGTTATAGCTTTGACACTTACTATTTTCACAGTTTCTTACAAAACCAATTCTGGAACAATATTCGCAGTATCAACTGTCATCAGAAAAATATATCTTTAAAACTTTATAGGTTGACAAATATGTATAAATTCAATTTTGACAATAGCGGAATATTTAGTTCAAGCTAGCTGTCATCAGAAAACAATAAATGTTTGACACTTACTCTTTTGGAAGATTTTTAGGGCCAAATATGTAAACATTATAACTAAGGGTTACCCACGAATCTTCAACAGGTCTTTGGATAATTTGCAGAGTATTTAGTATTAACTGTCATCAGAGGTAATATATTTGACATTTTGTAGTTTGAAAGATCTAAAATCTTGAGATTTATATAAATCGTTAGTACGTTTCGGTTTAAAGTATGTATATGCTTAATTTTTGGTTCCAATATATATAGAACAGACAATAAAAAACTATGTTCTAGAAACTTCAATGGAATTTAAAAAGAGTGTACCCTCGAGTGAATTCATAACATATATACGTCTATTCTACAAGCAAACCCCATTTGCTCTTGTGTTTATTTTTGTTTTACTGCAAAATAAAAAAAATTCCAATTAAATCTGTAAGAATGCCAAATTGACATGATTTTATTATGTTATAAAATTCAACTATTTCGATTTCTCATACATTGTCTTCTAAATTTTCCGTTTTAATTTAATATGTGTTTTTTTTTTTGAAAATACTTCTTTTATGAATTGTTTTTTTTTTTTTTCATTTCATTCTGTCTGACAGTTCAGTAGTACCATATTTCAAATACGAAAACGCGGTTGCCGATGCAGCTGCAGATGGTTTTTTTTTGGACTTTCCCATTTCACTGTATATAGATTGCCAAGAAAATAAGGGATATGGTTGCCAAATCGTTTGTCCAGATTTTTTTGTGTATGTAAGTATTTTAGTTTTTCAAAAAAACATTTTTTTCTTTGTACTCTTCTTTTAAAATCAGTAAATTAATAAAGTCTATCAGAATTTTTTAAATATTAAATTTTGTAAGAATCATATGTATCTCATATAATTTTTTTCAGAATTGAGAAATTAAAATTATTTTATCGGTTTCAAACAAATTTTTGGTTGCAGTATTAATCGGGATTAATATTTTAATAACTTTCATCAAAATCGTTGTTGCCATTTAAGAGATAATCGATCTAAACTACGAAATTTTATCAAAATCGATCGTGTTTTTCCGAGAAAAAATGGATTATCTGTAATGCTTAAATTAAATGACAGGTATACCGTTAATGTGTAATCTAGTTCTGAAAAAAGAGAAAAACTTCACCGTAGGCAACAAATCACTTATATAAAATTTTACCATAATTAAAATGAATGTCTTTAAGGCTTGTATGGTGTAGATATACCGTTAATTTCAGAGCTAGGATAAAAATTAAAAATACTCCTGAGCACTCCCCTTGTATGTAATACAAAGTACCGAATTTGATGAAAATCGGTTCAACCGTTTAAGTTGTAGGTAGACGTACAGATTTTGTACCAGAGGAAAAAAAATTTGTCACATGGAATCGTTAACCCCCTCATGTACATAATTACAGGAGGGCCTGTTTCGTATTAACAATGAGTTCAAAGCAAATTTTTCTGTTGATTACGAATTTTCTACTGTTTATTAAGATTTAAATTAAATGTGAGTATAAAAATGAATAAAGTATTTTATTGCATAAGCTTTAGTTATAATTTTCAACGGCCATTGTATCTTATTCAAAGAATTTTTGTATTTCTCCATCAATGACAATTTCCTGTTCTTTCATCTTCAATTTACTAATATTTGCTTTGAACAAAATAATAAAGCAGATACAATATTTCCTACTAAGAATTCTCACATACTTTAGATAAATCTGTCCCTTAATAAAACCTTACTAATTGTTAGATTTCTTATACCTAAGTATTTCAATGAAGGTAAGTTAGTATGAAAGTGAGTGAAAATGCATTGAATCATTCTAATCTTGATTTATTTTTTTAATCTCAAAGTTTGTATATTTATAAAAGTTAATAAAAATAAAAAACAAATCAGATGACATTGTTGTGATAAATAAAGCCACACCATATAATCTATTTAGATTGATATAATCAGATAGGGTGCAATGCTACCGACACCGCGCAACAGAGTGTCGCTCGTAGTGTGTTAAACCAATTAAATTGTTAGTTCTCCCCGTGCGCCCATTGAGTTGAATAATGTTGATAAAATTGACCGTTAGATAAATTTGAAGTGTCTGTTAAGCTGTGATATTTGAGTGCGCACAACCGGGCGCTTAAATTACTAATAAATTTATAAGTGACATCAGTAGAAGTGTTTTCTAAATGAATGAATGAATGCAAGAGTGAATGTTTTGGATATAGCTTAACGCACCATTATTGTTTTATATTAACAAATGTATCTATGTACTCAAAGATGAAATGCAAGTTTGCATAAAACAGAGTCGTGTGGTGGTTTGTCTTACGATCTCAATAGGTGCGATAAAATGATTAATTTGGTATCAAACTTTTATTAATATGATAAGGTTGCCAAATTCCCAACTACAATTCAAGGTAAGACTTTGATGTTATCTTGAATTGAGACCAGCAGCCGTGGACTGGGACTTCCTATTTTTTTCTTCATTAATTGGTTTTTAATAATAAAAAAAAATAATGTTTTTTACTAAGTTAACCGCTATCAAAATATTTCTATCAAGATTTTTGGTTAATCACTTTTGGGTTTCCCAAACGAAACAAATTGCATGCAATAAAAACACGTAAAAACCAATTAATTTTTTTTTAAGATTATAATAATCAATGTTAAGAACTTAAGAAAATATTGACATGATGTTTTCAGCATTAGATGAAAACATGTACCAATAAGGCAAGAGTAAACTTCTGATATTATGAGGGACTTCTGATATTACGTAAGCTTAAATTTGAATTTGGATGAGAACAATCAGAGCGGGAAACCTCGAGATTAGTTTCAGACCTTATCGTACAGACATTAATCCTATTTGTTCCATGTGCAATTTAAACGAAAATGAAGACGTCCTGCGTGCATTTTACCCTGTTTTGTCGGAAATACGAAAAAAGTGGAAACTCTGTCAGTTCGTCTTTCTCTATCTGTATCGACACCCACAGCATATACGCTCAGTTTCGATAAAAATAAAATACACGATCATGATCGCACAGACTTGCTCTTTTCGTACATTACTGTCCAAGGGCCAAGTTTCGTAAGAAAAGTGCGGTTTTAAATTTAAAGAAATATTTAAATAAATAACAAACAAGAGTTTTCCGAGAAAATCTTGGTATGCAATCAGTAACTTTAAAAAATTAAAATCCATCTGGCGGCCCCCCTAAAAACCATAGATACTAAGTTTAAAAGATATCGGCCCAATATTTTAAGCTGCAGTTGCTAATGACAGACTGACACACAGACAGAACTGCCAGAACCCTTTTTTTCGACTTTGCTGTCATATTTGATTGTTGTTAAACCTTTTTTTTTTGCAAGAATAATATAACTTGCTTAATAGATAATATGTATGTATATCGCAAGTTAAAATGAACATACTTAGTGATTCGTGATTTTCTTATTCGTAGTGTTAGTGTATACATTTTTTATAACATGATTTTGTCATTCGGGATTTTGTAGCCAACCCAACAAAAATATACCTTGAAATGTTTTATTTATTTTGCGCGGGCACCTGTGAGGTATGTGTAATTTTTTTACGTTTTTAAAAAAATATATTTTTGAATTTCTTAAAAAAAAAAAAACAGGAAACTCAGCAGCAGTTTGCTAGTAAAGTTAAAAATAACTCGAAAGAAATTTTTGTAGCAAGGATAAGCATAATTGTAGAAACATCAAAAACATGGAACACAAATCAACTCATAAGTGGCTGTCCATTTGAGAATATAAATGATGTGAACCGCCCTAGACCCCATAATACAGCAGTTGGCACACTTAAAAAAAAAAACGAACTTTATTCACTTTCTCATAAGTCTCAGTCATAAGTCTACAAAACTACTTAATTCACTAATTTGCACAATACATTGAATTTCACTTTTTTTTACAAAATCAAACCTATTGTGAGTTCCACGGGAGCAAAATTCCACACGAAAAAAGTCCCATTTCACTGTCTCATTGAGTTTCGTGTTAAAAATTATTTATGTTCGAAAAATCTTCCTATTGTAAGTACTTACTTTTATCTTAAATATCTCAGGAAGTTTTGATTAAGCAAAAACTTTGTCTGATAAAATTAGTTTGGCTTGAAAACGTAAATAAAATGAGTCTACAAAAATGAAAATCGGACCACTGGATGCGGAAATAT
Source organism: Baccha elongata (assembly GCA_951217065.1). Taxonomy (NCBI): domain Eukaryota; kingdom Metazoa; phylum Arthropoda; class Insecta; order Diptera; family Syrphidae; genus Baccha; species Baccha elongata. The sequence continues at coordinate 43,009,810 of OX578274.1, forward strand.
CTTTAAACCATAAAACGATCAATTTGTTGGCAATTTTTAAAAATGCGGATAAACGACCATGATTTCGACCACGTGACTCAAGTTGATTTATACTTCTATGGGTGCTTAACAAAGCCCCATGACAAAACTGAGGGGACATATAACGGCACACGTGACATGCGCTAGCGCGTAGACCAGTATGTATTGCTGAGCGTGCAGAACTCTACGCCCCCTATCTCAAAAACGGTTGATTGTATGAAAAAATATTTGTTCCATTTTTTTTTTAATTTTTAAGCACTGTAATTTTATAATGGATGCTAACATCATTGGAGCCATGAAAAACGAGATATTCGCGAAAAACTAAATTTCGTGACCTTTGACCTTGAATAACTTAAGTCGCAGACACGATATTTTTGTTGACTTACTAGACAACTTTTAGAACGCCAATATGAAGGTGTACGAGTTTCCAGCTTATTATCTCAAATTTCTAGGTTAAACCCTACATAAAATGACTGGACAATAAAATAGAGTTTAAATCTTAATGTTTCAGGAACAAAGCAACAAATAAAAATCAAAACAAAATTATGCATAATGTATGTAGGTATAGTATATAGGTGGGACGGATCAAAAGCGCTACGGACAACAGAAAGCAGAAAGGACCAAACAAAACACAAATAAAAACTTCTTTCTCTACGAAAATATGCGTGGCAATGCTTAATGTTTTTATAAGATTTTTGTTTTATTTATCTTTATACGAGGCATTATTAAAGAATAATAAAGTTTAAACAATCTCGATTCAAACAATTTAAAAAAAATTGTTTGGCACTATTTATCAAACTTTGACACTTTAGTCTACTAAACAAAAGCACATGAAGCGTTTTTCATTTATATGCGAATACAAGCAAATTATATAGTACGCCCATGTCGGATCGCTCAGGTTCGTTCAATTTTCGTTCACTTTCTTTTTCTTTCGACTATTATATAGTTGGGCCTTTAGGCCCACTTGCACGAAACTTTTTTGACAGTATGAATAGGTGCTATATCTACATAAAAATACAAACCCGTTGAACCACTACATTTAGCGCTCTATCCATAGATAAATCAACAATAATTTTATCCACTCCTATTTCTATGGATAACTTTTTACATCTGTCAAATAGAATTTGACAAGAAGTTACTGTAAATGATGTTCACCTTCGTGTATTCAACAAAATGTTGTTGTTGTTTCGTGGTATGTTTTCTGTTTCGTTCCTGTTTTTATTTTTTTTATCTTTGGTTAGCTCAGTTTTCATTCGTGCATGGTCAAATTGAAAATTAAAAACTTATCTATTTAATCCTGGTAAGGGGCCGGTTATAGCGATCAGGAAAAACCACCAGGAAAAATAGAAACAAATGAGAAAAGGAATTTGTTTTTCTGATGTGCGTTTATAGCGTTCAGTAAAAATGTGTCAGTGGACAGGCTGTTTTCCTGATTGAAATGCACACGAAAAACTTTTCCTGACAGAAATCTGTCAGAGTGGAACAAGTGAAAATTGAACACAAATAATTGAAACAATTTGTTTAATTTTTTTTTAATGGCAGTCAGCTGATGCGAAAAATGAGATTCAATCAAGAAAATAAATAAATGCATTTTTTACAACAAATATTTGTTAAATTGAACATTTTTTTGAACAAAAAATTCTCTGAGTTATTTGTAATCGATAAGTGTAACATTTTTGTTTAAAATCAGATTAATTTATGGCTAATTATCGACTGGAATTTTTTTCCTGATCGCTATAACCGGCCCCTTAGTTAGCTATGATTTTTTAGAAATGTATCCCATTGTGACATTATAAATCACTTGACAAAATACAATACCTTGCTACTATATATTTATCAAGAAGCTTGTTATTATCAAGCAAACAACTAGAAGTTTCATTTAAATAATCTTATCATATCCTTTGTTTTCGTGCAAGTGGCCCTTAGTCAATGCGGAGGGAATTTTTTTGTATTAGCATGTTCTGTTATGTTTTTTTTTTAGACATAAATCAATTAAAATTAATTGCTAAATTGCGTCGCCAAATTAATTTTTTTTTTGATTTTTTACTAATTTAAAAAAAAAAGGTATGTTTCCATTACTGATAAAGGGAAATTTATTGAGAACTCAGTTTTCTGAACACATTTTTTAACTGTCAGTTCTAGTTCGAAGTGAAATTTTGGATAAAAGGTTTTCCGGGTGTATCTCAACATGCCTAGGTGTGAATACCTTCAAGTCTGTAATTCCAACTGCGCAGGGGAACACGCTTTTGTTGAACGATGAAAAAACCAAGAGAATAAAATTCAAAGCAAAGAGAATAAAATTGCATCATTATCTTAGTTTGAGCATAAGGCTGTTATGGGTTCTTGTCATAGAAGTAATACCAACAATTGTTTCGTTGTCGTTTTTCTAAATTGATTGGTGTAGAAATCTATTTTGCCGCACAAAATTATAACTTGATAGTTAACTAGCTGTTTGTTGTCGTGTATTCTGATCAAAAAATTTAGCTGGAAAAATATCGTTCTAAACAATGGCGCCCAACATGAGGCCTGAAAATACAATACATACATCTTTACAGGAGAAATGTTTTCTTAAAAGAAAAGATTTTAACTAAATTTCGTATGCATTATTTGAATTTTTTTGGACGTAACAAATAATTAAAATCCATTTTTATGATATTTTTTCCTAAAATATATCGAAATATAAAGTTTTTAACTATTTTAAACGATTTTTCTTTTAAGTTTAATTTAAATGAATTTTAAATATCTACCTGAATATTTCATTTTTAAAAAAAAATAAATATTTTCAAAAATGCATTAGAAAAATTAGACCCACTGTACCAATGTTGACCATTACGCCATCACCCTAGTTTTTTTTTTTTTTTTTTCTTAAACAAATACTTATGCCAATTTTCCTGACATCATCATCCTGTATTGAAAATTTTGCTATCCACATTTGATATTATTAATTCTCTTTTTTGTTATTATTATTTGAAAGATTCACTTTTAAACGACCATCATTTCAGTTAAACCTATAAAGCAGTAATTGCCACCTTCACACACATCTGTATAGCATTTAATATGAACACTTATATTAACACGCCTCTTGAAACCAAAACACACAATAAAAAACATCCAATCGTTATATACTCATACCGAGAATTGCAAATTAGGTTGTAAATTAACTTGACGGATTCATCTCGCGCACACTAAAACGTAATGCCTTATCCGTTTCAAAATTGCTCTTAACAAACAAAACACTGAATAAAATTTAAACAAATTTTATTACATCCGATTTGGGTAAACATGGTGTCGTTATGTACCGTTAAAATACCGTAACCGAATAACTTTTTAAACCACTCATTTAAAAAAAAATACTTAAAGTGAAGTATAAAAATGGATTCTCATAAGACTGCAAACGAATAAGTTCAATGGGTAAAAATGAAATGTGTTATTAACACCGTGAGTTGGCCAACATTTTGTACAACGAACTTAACTTCCGTTTCTTAGAACGGAAGAAATGCATTTAAAAACTCCATCAAACGCTATGTAGGCACCATTTTTTTTTAACTGCTTTAAGAAAAAATTAGCACTTGAGTTATTATTTTTTTTTTAAATTAAAACGTCTGTGTTATAACTTTCACTTATTTCTATAAAAGATTTGAAAAAAAAAACAGTTATTAATTAATATTAACCGGCTATTCCACGAATCACCGCCGAATACGAACTGAACACTTTCGATTGTTTCACTAAACTAAAAACTTTGCATCCATCCGTATAGCATAACGTAATGGTTTCGAGCAAACAATGTGAATGGTTTCACCCCCATAGCTTTTAAGGGTATACAATATATAATATCTAATGCATCATAAAAACGTATTAGGGTGATAATAAAACAATAATATTTTAAGAACAATATTTAAATTCACCCACACAGTCAATAATGCGGTGATGACATTCTGGCACCCCTTGTCTCGTGTGTTGAATCAAGTCGAGGTCATTATGTTACGATGAAGAAGGATGATAGAATATGGGAGTCTGATGGAAAGGGGCTGCATTTGAAATGCATAACATTGTTTCGCGCCCACTTACTAAGGGGCTCATATCAAAACTACAGAATTAAGTGTTCGAGTTCTTAGAAGTATTTTAATCCATTGACATCGCTGTGACCATCCTTCAAAAGAATTGGACAATTTAGGTCTGCACAGATAGAGAATCAACTATATTTTTACATTTAAAGAGTATTTAACACGATCTGTCAGCGGAAGGTACATTAACGCTTTTTTATGACGAAAAAGAACTTAAATTTCAAACTTTGCTTAAAGATTTCTTGGTTTGCAGAAGAATAAACAAACTGCTCCTTCATGATGCAACAGCCCACGATTCTTAAAAAAAGGAAGAAGTCATTTTTTTTTTACAAAGAATTAAGAATTAACCTAATTAATATTGCATGTAGGTATATAAGATCTTATCTACCCTTATGTCTGAGCGTTTAAACCCATTAATGGCATTACGATAGACACTGAAAAAGACACAGGAACACCAACTTCTGACCTAACAATGCAACAAAACGAAAATTATCTGAACAATAAGAAAATTGATAAGTGTTAATTTACAAATAACAATTTGTACTTTTACTTGTTGATACTTCACTTGTATTGTTTGATTTTAATTTTCAGGTTTTTACTACCAACAAATCCGCTCCTGTTTGTTGATGCATTTGTGTTGTGCAGACTTTCATCGTTTGATTCAGAAAAAAAACATGCACGCAATACACCATTTTCTACCAATTCTCCTAAGTGCAGCAAGTGTTATGTGAATGCACTTTGCAAAATGTAGCGAAATCACTCGTGCAAGTTAACATGTTCGAAACAAACAAAAAAAATAAAATAATAAGAACAAGAATGCATACTTACATTATTATTAACACAAATAAGTAAAAAATATTATCAATGACTTCCGAGTTTGCGCATATCCTTACGAAGCCATGTGGTTAAAGAAAAAATTATCATCCGTTTCCGCATAGGTTTGTGGTAGGTTTTCTTCTGATTTGAACAATGAAACATTTTTGATTTCATAATGAAAGCTTTGAAAATATCTATAAATAGAAATATTATGGGTTTTATAAAAAAGAAGACACTTTATCGATTAAGTCTGCATTCAATTGTGTCTATTAGTTTTGCTGTAATAGACAGCTTATTAACATAACAGTAATAGAGATCTGACTTATAACTGTAATGTTCTTAAAACGATTGGGTCGCACGAAGACAATGTTATTCTTCAATGCTGTAGCTTTTCAAGGAACATTTCACATTAAAAAGTTTTTTTAGACACCTATGTACATACATTATATATGTAGGTATACCTACATATGTATGTATACCATACAATCAATTTACAATAAACAAATAAAAAATAACTTTTTGAACTCATTTATAAGACCAAAAAGTTTCTTGTGAAAATGACGTGTTGTACTAATCCCAATATATTAACAATTCTTTTACCAAAATCGTAGGTATGTAGGTACATCCAGTTTTAAATAAATTGATTCTTAATAATTTTTTAAAAATATTTTTTTAGGAAATGTCAAGTAGATATCCCAATTTTAAGAACCTAATAATTTACACACAAAAGTAATAGCCTTTTAAGACTGTTTGTCAAACAGTTTCAAAAAATTGAATTAGAAAAACAGCAATTAAGTTTAAAACATCCCTCCCAATGAAATATCCTCCCAGACGCAACATTAACCACACAAAATATGTAACCAATAAGTTTGGTAATTTTATGGGTTTTTATGGACTTTGTTTATACCTTTCATTGACGTTTTATTTTATAAAGAATTTATTTTATAGAGAAGTCTCAAATCCCAAATGTCATGTAGATTGTAGACACCTAACGCATTAAGTAATGTATTTTTGGGGGAAGGGCATGCTGCTCTGCTACCCACCCTACAGGATTTGGAATTGGTGCAATTTTAGGTGTATGCAACGTTTTAAGTCATAAAAAAATAAAGTATTTGGCAATTGCGGACTTACAGCCAGTGGTGCCAGATCGTGAGTAATTACCCATTTTGTGGGTATTTTGCTTCTCGAAAATAGCTAAAAGCATTGACGTATTAGATATGGACCGCCAGTCGGTTGAAATTTTCATACAAACGGCCAAAAAAAGTTGTTCCAGCTAAAAACGGCCAAAATGCGCTATCATCTTTTAGTGTTAAATACGTGTAATTGTTCAAATTCTGTTCCAGAAAAATCAAACCGCATCTGATGAGCAACTAAAAGCAATCTTTTGCATCACAAACAACGCACTCTCGCAATTTATCGTAGTTTCTTAATCCACAACCTCCAAAACTGAGCAAGATGTCGATTTTAGTCAAAGTTTTTCTGGAACAGAACTACTGTATCAATTTCAATATCAGTAAATTTTTTAAAGAGGTCAGTATAAAAACATCCGTTCTGTGGGAGGTAACGCTTAAAAGCTTTTTCGAATTCGTTTTGGAATAAAAACATTTCTTGAGCAATAAATCACTCATACAAAATTCTAGTGAGTTTGGAGAATGAAAAATCAATCGGCTTTAGCATCAACAGGAATAACTTATGTTTTATTCGATAGCATTAATATCTAGAAATGTTTGTAAATATAATTTAAAGGTGTATACGTGAAATTCAGAGATAAATAAAAATCTTACCTTCCTCTACTTTATAAATTAAATAACTTTTTTCTTTTCTTGTGCACCAAGTTTACTCTTTTAATCCAGTGTTAAATCCATGCTTTTGTAATCTTATGAAATTTGCAAACAGCAAATGGGTTTGAATCAAACTATATGCATATATGCACTTCTTCTTTCTTTTCTTAAATGTTAAGCATTCAATTTGAATTTGAAATCACAATGACAATCAACTTTCTATTGAGTACAAACAAATGGTATTTATTTTATAAAACTACTACTAGGTATTATGTACAAAGAAATAATAAATTAACAGTACAGGAAAGAAGGAAATGTTTATATTTTTTCCAGAATCAATCCAATTCCGGACACTTGAAAATTTTTACTGTTGTATCTTCCGACACTGACATCACTGTTCCTTCTCTCGCATTATACTGCATTGAATAAATATCACCAGAATGACCCGATAAGGTAAACTTGCGAGTACCATTTCTCGCATCATATCCAAAGATGTGTCCTTGAATTGTTCCAACAAGCAATGTATGGTCTGAAATCCATTTCATGCTATAGAAAGATAAATACAAATCAGTAAGTAATAAGAAAACAAAATAAAAAAGTGTCTTCCAACTTACGTTGCAACTCCATCATCTTCTTCTGGATGTTCACAAAGTGTGCGCATACAGTACTTTTGATAATCCCATATTGCAATTTGTCCTTGTAGGCATCCACTAGCTGCTACCTTGAATTCCGATGACGGGGAAAATGCTACACACTCAACTGGACCACCAGCATCTACAGAACCAACTGGACCACTGTTTGTTAGAAATAGAATTTTATTATCCAAACCACCGGTCATATAAACTGGATTTTCTTTGTCACAAGAAACTGTCGTGATGTTGCTTGTGTGTGCCATTGGATGATTTGTTTCAACTTCCATAACAATAGAATTCGACTTGATGTCCCAAAGTTTTATTGTTCCATTACCGTAGCCAGCTAAAACTTTCTTTCCATCACCTGTTATCTGAGAAATAGAAACAAAAATTGTTAACTGTGAAACGATAGTATATTTATTTAAATTACCTCAGCTGATTCACATTTTTCTCCATTTCCAGGAAGAATTTTACAGTCTCCTGATGGTATCCTCCAAATGTAGATTTCACCACCTTCACTACCAGCTATAAGGACATTTGCTACTCGGTGCCATTTCATCCAACACATATCACCCATAGAGTATTCCCATACTTTTGTCACATCATCAGTTATTTTGAAGACCTTTTTATAAAAGAAAATAGTAGAAAGATGGTTTTGAATTATTTTGCGATGTATAAATAACATTTTTAGTAAACAATAGTCAATTAGTAACCTTTTAAAGAGAAGGCAATAGATGTGTGAAATACACAGTGGTCCAAGATGAATTACTTCATCGCTAAAATCATAACTTTTGAACGAATAAAGAAAGCAGAATTATTAACTTGGCCTAAGGTGGCTTTTCTATGAGAAGAGCACCTCAAAGCAAAATCCTATACCAACTTTTATGACACATGAACAAACTTTTAGTTGACCTGTAAGTGGAGGGATTCAAAGTGATTGCATATGCTGCCAACGTTAATTACGGTATTAAGATATAAATCTTTATTTTACACTCAATTAAATAAAATCCTTTAATCCCGTTCAACAACGTCTGAAGAAGATCGTGAGCTTTAATGCTAACCTGAATGTTACTTTGCTTTGGGTCGCAGTACACAGTGGCATTCAGAGAAAAAGAAAGCCGATCTTTGCCTGGCAAAATCGTCAGCCCTGCATAGCACACAAAGTTAGTATTAGCTGGGAGCGGAATCTATATAAATAGAATCGTTGATGGAAGCCTTTTGCTAGCTATGTCATTTCAATAAAGATGTTGCCCACCTATTAGAAATCCCGTACAAATGAACTCTTATGAAAAACTCGGACAGACATAGCCAGCATCATTGCAGTTAGCACGAGTCACACGGTTATTTTCAAGTTACTAAAAAAGAGTGACCCTTAGAACTGCAATAAGCGTGATAAGGGTAACATCATTTTGTCCGAATCCTCAAAGTTAATGTCAACTGTAGTTCTCGAGAGGATAAAGTTCAGGATCGATGAGACGCTGAAAGTGTATTAGGCGTTTTTTTTTTTTGCACTTGTCTATCATGTGTTGAGCACATTAACTCCTTGCGAAGAATTCTTGAACAGTCGTCAAAGTTGAAATCATCGCTCTACCACAAGTTCATACATTTAAAATAAAAACCATAGACTGTGGAGATTGCTTGTTAAAGGTTGTGGCTCTGAAGTAAATTAATTTAAGAGTCCTACATATCACGCAAGGTCTTTTTTTGCACATATTTCCGAATCATTTAAGATGCATCATGGCAAGCACTCGCAATTCACGATATGATGACTGCCACGACGGCGACGGTTATAAAAGAAATGCATGGTATACAATGTAGTCGGTTTGATAAGCTTAGCCGTATATACACGATGCCGATAATACCTGTCTCCTGGTTAGTGCTAAAAATTAAAATTAAGAAAGCCAGTCACTACACTACGCTCCATGCTCATCGACTCAAACGTATCTGTGTATCCGTTCATCTCCAGTAAATTAAAAAAAACTGTCCGCCACAAATCATTTCAAATGTGGAGCTCTGGAGTAGAACCGATCAAAGAGGAGTAGATGCAGAAATTATACAACTAAAATGGCTTGGTTTAACCAAACACTTAAAGAACAGCAAAAAAACACTCGTGTTCATCATTTGGATTTACTAATTTAATTTAATGCGAATACTTTTGCGTATGCGGTCCGTAATTTAAGAAATGCCGATGTAGCAAGCGACCACCACTTGGTTGTCATGAGTCTCAAACTACGAACCGCGGTCATACTACGACAACAGCGGGATGCAGCAAGGAGCCCAAAATTCAACACGAATGCTCTAAGTGATCCCAACATATGTCGTAACTATATCAACACCCTTTACGACAGAGCTTCGTCATTTAATGGATTACAACATTCAGAAATTGACGAGATGTGGGGTGAAATAAAGAGTGTTTTTATGGAGACTGGATCCGAGACTGTGCCTAGGCGGTCGAGAGTTAGAGACTCTTGGATATCCCAAGACACCTGGGACAAAATCGAGCTTCGTAAATCGTTGAAGGTGCAATTAAACGCCGAGACAGACGTTCAACGAAAGGCTGAATTGCGGAGCGAATATCGGATAGCACACAAGTTGGTCTATCGTTGTGTGAGACGTGACAGGAGGGTGAGGATAGACGGGCTCGCTGAAAATGCTGAAAACGCTGCAAGAAGAGGAGATATCCGAGAATTGTACCAAATATCCAAAGAAGTTGTCGGGAAAAAAAGCAACACTAATCATCCTGTAATGGATGTGGATGGGACACTTTTGGTATCAATTGAAGACCAGCTACGCAGGTGGAAGGATCATTTTTGTGTCCTGCTAAATGAAGATTCCATTGAGCAGAGTGCTGAAGTGCCCCAACTAAACGAGATGCGTAGATCCTGTAGGGGTATTGACATCGAACCTCCTTCAGTTGCGGAAATCCAATCGTCGATAAATCTCCTCAAAAACAACAAAGCAGCCGGTCTTGATGGTGTACCAGCTGAATTCCTGAAAGCTGATCCCGTCATAGCAGCAAGTATTATGCATCCGCTGATACAAACTGTTTGGGAAAACGAAACCTATCCCAGGGAGTGGAAGGATGGAGTGATTGTTAAGTTGCCAAAGAAAGGTGATCTTAAGAACTGCAACAATTGGCGTGGTATTACCGTTTTGTCCGTTTTTCCAAAGTTAATGGCAACTTTAATCCTCGAACGGATAAAGGCTAGAATAGAGTCTACACTCAAGAGGCATCAAGCTGGCTTCCGCAGCGGTCGTTCGTGCGTCGACCATATCAACACTCTGCGCATCGTCCTTGAGCAGTCTGCGGAATTTCAAACACCGCTTTACCTCATGTTCGTAGATTTTGAGAAGGCCTTTGACCGAGTTAACCGCGAATGTATATTTAGATCACTTCTTGGTAGAGGAATTCCCCCAAAAATTGTCGCCATTATAAGGGAGTCCTACAACAATGCGAGGTGTTTTGTGTTGCATAATGGGCAGCTATCCGACTCTTTTGAAGTGCGTCAGGGTGTGAGACAAGGGGATGTTCTATCGCCAATTCTTTTTCTGCTGGCGATAGATGATATTTTGACGGCCAGCGTTGGTACAACGGAGAGGCAGGGCATTCAATGGAGACCGTTTGAAAGGCTTAGCCACTTAGACTATGCCGACGATATATGTCTCATGGCAAATAACATCAGTGGGCTGAACGTGATGTGTCAATCTCTGCTATTGAAAGGAAAATCGTGCGGTCTTAGAATAAATGGCAAAAAGACAAAAATAATGCTAACAGGACCCCCTTCACAACAACAACAACAACGTATTATTCTGCATGAAACGCCTGTTGAAGAGGTCGAACAGTTTAATTACCTTGGAAGTACTGTATCAGCAAATGGTGGTACGGATCTGGACGTTAAAAGCAGAATAAATAAAGCTCGCGTTGCCTTTGGTTCTCTGTCTCAAATTTGGAGATCCAGTCAAATATCCCTACGCACTAAGTTGAGATTCTTCGAATCCAACGTTAAATCCGTGCTATTATATGCTTGTGAAACCTGGAAAGTCTCGGCCACCATCTCGAGAAAATCGCAGGCTTTTGTGAATCGCTGTCTACGCCACATTCTAAAGATTCGCTGGCCACAAACTATTTCAAACCAGGAATTGTGGCGCAGGGCAAGTCAGGAGCGGTTGGACGTCGACATAAGAAAGCGTAAATGGCAATGGATTGGTCACACACTTAGGAAACCAAACAATGATATTGCAAAGCAGTCTTTGGAATGGAATCCTCAGGGTTCACGTCGGGTTGGAAGACCAAGAACAACATGGAAGTCAACAGTTGTAGCAGAAGCTAATTCCCAGAGAAAGACGTGGCCACAGTTAAGGTATCTAGCTGCAGACCGTGAAGGATGGAGACGTTTTGTTGGCGCCCTATGCCCCGAGCGGGGTTACAGGACTTGATGATGATGATGATGACTTTTGCGTATCGATTCCTCTTTCTGGCGATTAAGATCATCCGGTAAAAATTAATTTTGATTGTAGTTTCTGTACGTAAACCGTCTAGTAAAAGTTTTGTAGACAGTTGTTGCAAATTAGAAACATTTTTCTTGGCAGTTTTAATTTCTATTGAACTTATCTTATTTAGAAGAATAAGCTTTTTTTATTAAAAGCTGCCCTAATTGATTGATTTAGTAGTAATATAAATTTTAAATGTAGTTTTTGTACGTAAGCTGTCTAGAAAAAAAAATTTGTAGACTGCTGTTGCAAATTAAAAACATTTTTTCTTGCACTTTTATCTTTAAACACGGAACATTTATTGATTCGGTTTTTATAACAAGATTTTGCGCTTATATTGAAATTAACAATAAATACTTATGTGTAACGCTTGAATACATATGTACTATCATGCACTGATAAATGTTTGCAGCATAACAATGCCTTGATGACTTACATTTTTTTCACAATACGCTTTTAGAACGAGACGTTTAAGATAGCAAATTGTTATTTTTATTGTTTGTAGTTTCCGTTAGTAAACCATCTAGTAAACATTTTGTAGACAGTTGTTGCAAATTGGAAACAATTTGTTTAGCACTTACTTTTCGAATAAAAGCATATTGACATGCAATTATTGTTTATTGATATAAAGTGCATAGATATTGATAACTTAAGAAAGAAGAAAATAACTTCAATATGAAAACCACCTTTGCTTTAATTAATCTTCATCAACGTAGTGTCATCTCTGATTAAAACTTCGAGCTCTCTTAGAATGTGTCAGTACAAACATCGAGAAAAAGCAATGTTAACGCCACCCTCGACAACACTTAACTAAAAAATGAGGACTCAAGAGGGGTCATATCATCACTATTGCAGAAATAATCTGTGATATAGCTTAAAAATAACCGGATAAAAGACATTGGATAAGCCAATGACAAAGTAATTCTGGCAACGGGGAAATTTCTCGATATGACCAGTGATATGCTGTAGGAATCCATTACCACACTGAAAACGAGGTCCAAAAAATGTAGCCTGGGTGGGAATTAATCCGCTAAAAAAGCATTTTTTTTTGCTACGAATAAAAGAAAAATCAATTTAGGGTAGTACCTTCAAACCATCCGATAGCACCAAATACTTACAGAATCATACTTGATACATTGAATTAGATCTTCCAAGAATAAATAAAGAAAACCTCTATCCTATTTTACACATGCAGTGGGAAAACGGCAGCTTTGAGAACCGAACTCAACCGCTACCCTCTTGACCTCTATATGCAATAATTTGCAGCAAAAAGAGCTCTCAGAATCAGTTAGTAAAAAATAATATAAAGATCCATATTGGATAGACACTCTGATTTTCTTCCTGTCAACTTAGGAATACATGAACTACATCTACAGCTTAGTTCACAAATGTGTTGAGTGCTCATAACTTGATTTTGCAGCAAAGCGCTTTTAAGATATGAAGTTCCATAAGGCGGCTACAGTATAGCTATTATTTCAATTTTGAATCCATTTTACAGAATGTTAAGAAAACATCCGAATCGACGTTGGTAGGCAGCAATAACGTGCTAAGATATCACGCTAAAAATTAATAATGTATTTAAATGAGGATTGAGGATATAACCCACATCCTCTGCCCATTGCACTAGTCCCTGCCACCTAAGAAATACAAATTTGGAGAAACATTTCTTTGATGCCATCAAAGAACTATTCCGGATGTTAAAAAGGCATATGATGGAACTATTACGAAACTATGATGGACTAGGAGTATTAGTAAACCCTCAAATGGACATCTTCTCCATCAACTCACAACCATAATTTTTAAATTATAACCTAATTTCACACAAGAGAAACTTTCAGATCAATCACTAGTCGGAGGTTTTAAAGTATTAATTGTATTTTCTGTACGTAAACAATCTAGTAAAATTTTTTAGACAGTTGTTGCAAATTAGAAAACATTATTTTAGCACTTATGTTTATTTTCTTACAATTACATATTGAGATGTAATTATTGATTTAAACATTCACGTGCATGTGTTTGTTCATTCAAAAACTGAAATAAAATAATAAAACATGACCATATTTTCGTTCGTCATACACCACTTGGGACCCGAATTCATAGTCAAATGAAAGAATACATAGTAACAATTGTTTTATATATGTTGACACTTTGACAGTATCTTTCCTACGGCAACTATAGAGTAATCCGGAGTTTAGATATATCAAATAGCCCCCTCCAACAAATAAAGAACACAACAATGACAACCGGATCTGAACAACCTGAGAAGAGCGTTCTTATATAATATAAATTATTCTAGTTATTTCAATGAAATGTTATGTAACATAAACAAGAATAAACAATCAAATTTTTCAATAAAATAAATTGTAATCGTAAATCATAGGTTGCTGGTAGACTGTTTTAGATAACTGTTTTAAGCACTAATATAATTATTAATTTTTAATCAATTTAAAATAAAGATGTTTTATGTTGGGTTGTAGTTCCTGTACGTAAACCGTCTAGTACAAATTTTGTAGACAGTTGTTGCAAAGTAGAAACATTATTTTTGCACTAAAGTTTTAAATAAAAGCATATTAAGATGCCAGTATTTCTATAAATTAGTTAGTGCTTAACTACAGGGAATCAAGGTTATTAGAATTTTTAATTTGTTTCTTAAGGTGAATAATTTTTATGCTCCACAACCTGGGTGTGAGCAAGCGGAAAAGGAAAAAGAAATTTTTGTTGGATTTCCAAAACCTTATTAAGAACATCTCAAAGAAAATTGGACATGTCGGAAATTATTATCAAAGACTATTACAGAATTTTTTATGGAGACGAAAAAGAAAAGCAAAGTTCACATCACTAAACTCAAACCGTGATCAGTCATTGAATTGAAAGTTGCCTACTCCCAATTTACAAAAAAAAAGGTGGTACTTGAAACTGCGATACCATTAGATAAAGCTTATGTCTCACAACCGTTAAGTGGGTATTAGATTGCCGTTTGTGAAAAATAATACGGCTATCTGATAAACAGTTCTGGTTTGTTTGGATAAATCAAGGAATCCGAATGTAGAAACATCGGGATTCTTCAAGCGATTTACATGCAATCATGAGATATGGGTGGCCCTAAGACAACGTGGAGTCACATTGTACGAGTAGGTCAAAACAAAGGTTAGATGCACTGCAGGAGTCACCGAAAATTTCTAATAGAAGTTGTTGAACAGAAAACAAGCGTTTTGAGTCCTTTGCTTTTTATTACAGATCTTAATAATCTTCTTGAAGAATGTGAGGTCACAGTTTTCTTTGCTGACTATGAAGCCGCCATAAGTGTAGAGCCTTCATCCTTGCAACGACCACTTTATGTATAGGTGGAAGTTTTGAAGGGAAATATGTATCGAATAAGCGCCAAAAAAAACAAACAGACAGAATGCTTATGATGTCCATTTTCTAATCCACTCAGGACTTGGAAAACTTTTTGAACAGAACAGTGGCATTGACATTCGGTCAATGATCAAAACCGAAGCATCTTATGAGAATGAAGTGACGTGAAAACTCTGCTAACTTCTGTAACCGAAATGCTTATATACGGATCACAATGCTAGACTATGTAGGAGAAGTATTTTTGATACCAAATTGAAGGCAACTGAGATGAAGATGCTTAGCATGACAGCAAGAATGAGAAACAACTGTTCACCAAATTAGAAGTAAGAATATCCGTAGAAGCCTTCACGTCAAAAATATGTACAATTGTGATTAAAATACAGCTCGACAAATTCAGATGCTACTATTATGTACGCTGAGAACCCCGTCCAAGAGGCACTCCTGGAAAAGGAGGAAGGCTCGCCGACGTTTTCTGACGTCAACCCGTCGAATTCCACAAGCGGATCTGTAGTGAAGTGATGCAGTGAAAAAGTTGTGATCCCATTCGAGATCATTACATCGTCGGAAAAGAAGAAGATGAAGATTTTTAGTATTCCGTAGCCATGTATGATTGTATTATAGCAACTACTTACTTCCAAATCAAATTTTTCATTTTGTAGTTCCTGTAGTAAACTGTGTAGTATAAAGTTTGTAGACAGTTGTTGCAAATTAGGAACGTTTTTCTTGGCAGCTTTATTTTTTATTAAACTAACTTTATTTAGAAGAATAAGCTTTTGATTAAAATCTGGCTCAACTATTTGATTGGATTGTATAATACAATTTTCAATGTAGTTTCTGTATGTAAGCTGTCTAGAAAAGAATTTTGTAGACTGCTGTTGCAAATTAAAAACAATTTTTTCTTGCACTTTATCTTCAACGGCGAAACAATAATTAATCCGCTTTTGTTAATAGATTGTGTGCTTTTATTGAAATACAGTTGTAGATATAATACAACTAATTAAAAGAGACCATACCTGATTGAGAAATTTTACAATTGTTTTCGTAGTCAATATTTCTCATGAAATACAAAAATTTTTTAATATTATTTGTAGTTTCTGTTAGTAAACCATCTAGTAAATAGTTTGTAGACAGTTGTTGCAAATTAAAAACATTTTTCTTGCACTAACTTTTAAAACAAAAGCATATCTAGATGCAATTTTTTTTGTGTTGTATGTGCTTAGCTAGAAAAAAAAGGAAAGCTTCTTATTGAATAGACGTAGATATATTTAATAAGGGTCTTTGATGCAATGCAATAAAAGATAAAGTAATCCCTTTGGTACTCCTATTGACATTTGTATTCATATTATGATATTTCAATCTATACAATTCTCCACAAAATACAAAACAATTTTCAATTAAAACTTAATTAAAAATCCCTTACCATTATCTCTCCAGCCATATCGCCGGTAGCCAAATATGTTCCATCCGAACTGAAATGTGTTTCTATCACTGAATCTTTGTGTCCATCGACTGTGTGTATTTGTTCACCAGTTTGAGTATTCCAAACAATTGCCTTATCATCTTCACCACCCGTTACAGCCCAATCTTTGGTCGGATGCATTGAACACGTGAACGTGGGTCCCATATGGCCACGAAACGTTAGAATGGCGTCGTCTTGAATTGGTGTAAACGAGTCACGATCACCGTAATCTGCTTCATCTTCATCTTCGTCGGAATGTGTATGACTCGGATGATTATGAACCATTGCTTCTAAATCTTCGATAGTAACTAAATTGCAAATAAAACTATTAACAATTTTATTAAAATACATATAAAAGAAATTATCTTGATTTCTGAAATTATTCATCCTTACCTTCTTCAAAGTCGTCATCATCACCGAGAAAATATTCTTCATCTTCTTCTAAATCGATATCTTGAATACGTGGTGGTGTATTTTCACGCATTTTTAATAACTTTTTATAATTTATAAAATGAAAATTAAATCGGAAATGACGGGAATAGAAAACGTGTTACCGATTTTCAAAAAGGCTAGACAGATGTCATTCAAGCAAAGTGGCATGTCAAATGGTAGTGTTCAGCGAATTATAATACGGAGATGCAAATACAAACAGTGGTGCCAAAATATCTCATTTTTAGGAAACTCATTATTGTCGGAATTACATGTGACATGTGCACAGGTTATCCATGAATGAAAGAATACAAGATTACGACACTTGGTTTTTTTGAGCATCTTGTTGTTGTTTTTTTTTCACTTGTGACGTAAGCACAAACAGAAAAACAATTAAATGGTGGGTTCTTGTTATGAATTTACTCCAACCAAAGGGAAAAAAAAGTGCAAGGTGCTTACGTCACAAATGAAAATCACGTCACAAGTGAAACAACAACAAAGTGAAAATGCCAAAGTGTCGTAATCTTGTATTCCTTCATTCATGATCATGGGTCATCACCTTGTACTCCACCATAGAATTTTTTTACGCTAGGAGACGGAGGATTACAAGTTGATGACCTGTGTACTCCACCGTCTCTTCCCGTAGAAAACAAATTTATTTATTTATTAAAGAGTTTGATTTGGCCTCATAACACATAATTGGTTTTTAAGACCCAGAAAACAAATTTTACATGCGATTTACTGTGCTTTAAAACGTGTAAACAGCTAAATACAAAATTATAAGAATGTGTTGTTTGCAGAGACAGAGTAAGATCGGGTAATGTCTACTCCACATTACCCGAACTTATACCATGTTCATGGCGACTTGCAGCGTATAACTACCATTCATTCAAATATTACATTCGTTTTTGAAAAAGTTCTGATCCCATTTTCGAGATTATTAGAGAAGAAAAAGATATACAAATATTTATTTAATGTATGAAAATTTCTTGACAAAAAATTTACCCAAACAGTAAGATGGGCTTTCTTTATAAATAAATATTATGATTAAATTAAACGATCGCTCGATCAAAGATTAAGAATATAAAGATGGGAAACTTTCGTACGTTTTACCCTCCAACACCCATTTGTTTACATTGTTGTATTTGTAATTTCGATTCGTATCCGTGTAAAATTGAGAGGGGAACCGAGGTGAATTTATTTGTTTTGACAGTTCTCCTTTTTTTGTTTGTCTAGTTTGCACAATTAATAAACATTTTTATGTATTTACATAAGAAGTTTCATTCATTTAAAATATTTATGCTGACGATGGCTGACTAACTATAAGTGATAAATTTACTGGCAGTGATTCTGGTCAGGTGATGGTAGTAGCGATAGTGATGACAATCATGAAAATACAGACGGTCCAAAGAAGACTAGAAAACGAGGAATGGAAGATGATAGTAGTGATGGTATGATTACTAGAAAATTTAACTTTTATTACAATTTAATGTTTAAATTATATTTTTCAGAGGAAGAAACTACAGCTGCAACAAGTCGAAAACGTAAAGCGGCTGACTCCTTGAGTATGAAGTCAGGACGAACAAGAACTTCGCGTTATACAGCTGGTGGTAAAGGTATTCATAGACCTGTAGCTGCATCAGTTAAATCTAGACATAAATGCTATTCAGTCCAGCTCCAGACTACAGCTTCAATGTACTCAACAAAGAAAGCCCAAGGTGATATGAAGAAAAAGGGAAAGTTAGATCCATATGCATATATTCCACTCAGCAGAAATGTTTTAAAGCAAGTATTTTTGTCTGAAACTAAAATTTTATGATGCAAATAGTAGCGCTAACTCATTAAGAGTCAGGAAGTGCATAAATTTTGTCTGTGAGTCAAACCGTTCCGGCATGGCACCAAAATATGTTTAAGACATTACCTAAATTTTCATAAAAAAATGAAAAATAAACGAAAAACTGGGTAATGTCATGAACATATTTTGGCGCCATGTCCGAAAAACTGTAGTTTAAAAAAAACTATGAATATGCGCCATTAAAATTACACAAGTCTATATAAACTTGCAAAAAAAAACCGCTATTTTACATGTTTTGTATCAAAATCACTGACAAACAAACAATTACAAACCAATAATGAGTTTCTAACAAGAATAATTTTGAACCCGTTAAGAAAGAGAGGTTCGAGTCGACCAGTAAAGTAAAAATTTTTAATCATGAAGATTAAGGATTTAAATTTGTATGGTAAATCTAATGAATTAGAAGAAGATTATGAATAAATCTGCTCAAATCAAGATTAAGTGCTTGATGGAAACATAGTATAAAAAGAATTTGTCAAACATCTATGAATATGCATTATTAAAGCATCTGCAATAAATTGCTCAATATACTGCGTCGTGTAGAGCAATATCTTCAATATTTAGGTATTTGTATATGTTTCATACCAAAACCACTGACAAGCAATAACAAATAATAATATATTGCACACAGGCTAGACCTTGATTTTATAACAAATCTTAAATATATGAATGAGTGAGCCCGTGAATTTCGACACGTATTCACAAAATTTTTCAAGAATGCGGAAAGACAGGTTCGAGTCGACCTGTGACTCCAAGTGAAAGCAAGGTTTGAAAGTTTCAATCCAGAACGCACCCCACGAAATTCATCATTTTTTGAAAATAACTGCCGATTTTTAAAAATAACAGACAAATTAATTCCCCACAGGGGAAATCTGTGGTAGACTGATTAAGTTGCATTGGTGTGAGTTTTTAACGCACATTTTTGCAACTTAATCAGTCAAATGACAGTTCTAGTTCGTAGGCAAATGCCGTTATCAGCCATTCTTTCCCATCTTTATATTTTTAATCTTTGCGCTCGATGTAACTTATGTCGAATTCCTTTGAAATAAAAAGTTGACTTTTTTCGGACTAAAGTCGCTTTTTTTCGGACTAAAGTTGCTTTTTTTCCGAAAATCATGATCCATAGACAAGAAAAAGTTGCTTTTTTTCCCCTCAGATCAACTTTTCTTGAATCTCGATTTGATAGCAAGATTCACACATATTTGCACACATACTTAACAGATTTGATTTCTTCTGTCAGACGAGCCGTTCAATTGTGTAGTTTGGTTTATTTTAATATAGATTTCTCAAATAAAATAATTTTAAAATAATCTATTGGACGTGAACCTTGTTGTTAATAGTGCAATATGTTAATAAAATGAACTTCAGTGAATTGTTTAGATCGCGTCTATAAAATATACACCACACAATTACAGAAAAAAAGCAACTTTGTTGTTTCAACATCCATAGGAAGGAAAAAAAGTCAACTTTTCCGATCAAATCTGAAAAAATCTAAGGAATTCGACATTAATGTATGAAAATGAAGCACTTATACCTATGCATTTAGTTCGATGTCACTTTGAGATTGATGCCCAAAATATTCCCAACTTAAGTTGTAAGAGTCATCTTGCTCTTTACAGACAATCTAAGAAGAAATGACATCAATTTAAGTTTTCAAATTAAATGTGCCCTTAAGATAAATATCATATTGATTAAACAAAAAATAAATGTTAAAATATTTGAAATCCAATTGATGATCTTTTTTATATTAGTTTTTAAGGGCCAATTGAAACTCATCATTGGAAATTTTATAGAAATTTATGAATTATATGAATTATAGAATTATGAATTATAGAATTTTAGTATCAAAAAAAAAAAAAATAAATCAATTTGAGCTTAGTTCGCAAAATATAAACAATTTTGTGTTTTCAATTAAGAAAATCGATTTCAATGAACAGCTGACTTTAGTTCCATAAAGTGGAACACAATCGTTCCACTGATGGTGTTCGATTTTCACACTTCTCAGCTGTCAGTTTTTCGTTATATGATGAATTTCAATGATCAACTCTAGCCTCCAATCATTGTTTGTTTTCTGTTTTCGGTTTTGTTGTGTCTAGCGGTGAAAAATAATAGTTTTTTTTTATTAATATTTATTAAATTATTGAAAGTAATATTTTTTATACGTGTTTTTGCATTGGTTAATGTATTTTTTCGACGATTTTGTTTTCAATAATTCGTTTTGTAATATTTTCAATGACAGGTCATTTTCAATGATAGCTATAACTAATGTTTCAAAAAAGGTAGGGCATCAAATGATCCCCGAATGCCCTACCGTAGCTACGACTATGCTGGAAGTATTTCAAAAGCGAAAATAGCAGATCGGAACATATGCAAAACAATTTCAGTTGAACTATTAAAATTAACCAAGTGAAAACGACCATATGTTATTGACGCTTAAAGAAATTGTAAACTTTCTTTAACGCGTTTGCGCATTTTCGTAGTTTTACTTTTCTTTGAGAGATTTTTATCCTAACTACCTGAAATCAAACTAGCTGGCCATTTAATCCAAGTTTTTCTAGAACAGACCTAATATGTTGGATTGTTGGTCAACAATAACCGTTTATATTAAATGTAAAAAAAACACTTTTTTTATAATTTATGTGCACTAGAAACCGTTTAATTGAATTTATTCTCTACAATAACGTAAGTTTACTAACTTTCAGCACGTTAATTTACTAACTTTACAGCAGCTATCGATTGTGATAGTTGACACAATTTTACTTGCGATGATAGGTAGGTACTAAGGCAAGTTATGCATTCGTAAAAAAAAGTTTTGAAATATCAATCAAACTTAGTCCGAAGTATTTTTAGGGAAATAGTTTTTTTTTTTTGTTAATTTTTAACCTAGGAATTGATATAACATAACGGTACCTATAATATAAACATCACCGATAATTCTATTTCTCTCGAAAAAAATAGAATCAATTTTAATAAAATTTATATGAGTAATTTGTTGTCAACGGCGAAATCTTTCATCTAATTTTTTTTCCGAAAAATAAGCTTATTAATGGTATAGGTACCTGTCATAGAACGTCGCAATCGATGGATCCGTTTAAAAGATAATTGGTATAAAATCTTTTAAACGGATCCATCGATTGCGACGAAATTTTATATTCCTAAACTTTTATAATCTTATTAATTTAACACACTCGTAATACGATGTGAATATTAAGAACAGAAGTTGGTTAATTTAACAAAATTATGAAATCACTCTCAATTATATATGGGAAAAGTCGTGAGAAGGTGTCAGCTAGTATCACTAGGAAATATACCCAAGCTTATTTGCTCCTAATACAATCAAGAATTAAAAATGTACACTCTTATTTTATATCAAGCTTCTGCACATACAAAAAAAACACTCAGACTTATTTCCAACATTTACAAACCTAGCCTTGAGAAATTCTATAATCAATTTATTTGAAAATAAACTTTGAGCCTCTCCCACTACACAATAAACTGAATGAGTCTGACTGTTAATCTTGTTGTTTCTCTGTTTTCGTGTTTGAACAGCGATCAGCTAGTGTAGACTTAAAAATCCACAGACATGTTTCAAGATTGAGACCCCCCGATTTTGTGTTTGTATGTAAATGTGTGTCATGCAACGTGAATTCAAAGAAACCCATTCTACAGGTGGGCAACTAAAAAGCCAATTGAAAATCGAATGCGTGCCAGTACCAGTTTGGATTAACCGCTGAAAGCTACACAACACAATAGTTGCAACCTCCGCTCCGGTAAGCTCGACTATAACACGACACGTACAATCGGTACTTACGGAATTTATGTTTTTTGTGGAAACAAGTTCTCGCGTTAAGGAATTCTTCAGAAGTGCGCACTTGGGTTGACCTAGTTTCTGTCAACAATTTATCAATTTATTGTTATATTTCATTTTCTAAACAAAGTTAATTCTCTGCATCTCTTGTCTTAAAAAGATTAAAACTTTATAAAGATCATTACGAGATCGAATTTATTAATTCAGTGCTTTCTCTCTCTTTATTGATCGATCGATTCTATGTGAGCCTGGTTTTCGATTTCTAGCTTTTTTTTTTAAGTTTCTTTTGTTGTTTTGTTCGTTGGGTGTTGTTCGGTTAATGTTATTGCTTTTTTCACGCCAGAAACAACAACAAAACAATATTGTTTTTTTTTTCATTATGTAATAACGCGCACTCGCATTTTTTTTTTATTTACTGTACTTACATACAAAGTTGTTATTTAATTTTTATCAATAATTATATTTGAATGTGTTTTTTAATAAAAAAAATTAATAATCTTATAAATAGTTTTGTGTAAAATTTTGCAGTTAATAATTCTCATCGAAAAAATTGAAAGTGGAAATTGTTAAACGTAAAAAGCCGTCAAAATTGGTCTGTTTTCAAGGAATTCGTTCAAACTTAACGACTACAAGGTAAGTTTCTATACATTCAAAATGGGTGCTACTCTATAACTTTGTCTAATAAATTAATTGAAATTTATTTCAAGTGACATAAAATAATTCTGAAATGCAGTAAGCTATATATTGAAGCGGAGGTTAAAAGTGTACAGACAACTTACCACCTTGGTATTTATAGCAGTTAGGGTATATATAGTGACTGACTCACAGTTGATCATATGTATATGTATATTGCAAAGGTAGGTTAGGTTAAACCTACCGTGCTTTGAGTTAATGTATAGAATTATTGGAATTTTGAAACAATTCCTTGTTTATTTTTCAGTGTCCAAGTTTTTTGAAAATATTTTATTGTTTGAATGATAAGTTTGGAGGAAAATTTGTATGAGCACAACTATTTTAAGTGTTACATTTGATGAAACACAATTCTGTTAAAACAACTGGATTGAAACTTATGAATGTGCTCTATTGAAAACGAAATTATTTAAACCAATCATATCAGGCTTCTTCATTGCGGTGTTGGTCTATTATAATTCAAAAAATACTTTATTTGATTTTACCAATATGGGAATTCGAATTCATTCATGTTTGTACCGTGAAGGTATCATCTTCAGTGTTACTTAAAGCATTACGAGATTCTACATATGAAGTTTACTTATATATTTCTAAAGCTCTATTAAATTGTTGACCACTGAGAACGAGAAGACAGCATTTCTAAAAAGTTTAAACCAATTTTTAGATACTACAAATTGCAACAAAAATTATTTTTTTCATGTAAACGCACACCATCGTAGAAAAACGTAAAAATACGAAAGCATCATAAATTGAAGATGACGCGGCTGCTGCACACAAGACCCAATTTGCCACAAACTCATTTTTTTAATTTAAAATTCAAAGATTTTTCCTCAAAATCAAGAAGTGCTATTTTAAATGAAACATGTTTCTCGGATTTTTTTGTAGTGTGTTACAGAAGATAATCACACAAACACATAGGCTGTGTGTGAATTATATATCTGTTCTAAAAAATGATCATCATAAGACCACTTGGACTTGTATTGTTGTTGGCCTGCACGTCATATTCAGATTTCAATTAATATAACTTACAGATTATAAATCCAAAAGTTTGGTAACTTAACGATTGTTAATAGTGCTCGATAGAGCCATATTTGGCTTGGAGCCATTTGAACCGATGCCAAATGGCTCCAGTCCAAAACATGTGGATAGTGCGGACAAACAGAACTACGTTAAATTTTTATTAAACCAATTTTTGTGGTGTCCATTTCGAATGACAGGGACAATTCATCGACCCAATTATTTTTTCAGTGAAACTTCGCTTTCTTGTTGAACTACTGTCATAATGGGATCGGGCTGGCCATGATGATGGACAAATAGAACGAAATTGCTTCCAGCTATGATGCCTAAATAGCTAAATATATCATATGTATATGGCTTCAAATAGTTTGAGCCATTTCCCCTTTGGATCTACATTGTGTTCAATTTTCGAGCCCCCCGAGGAAAATTCTTCAAGTATGTGTGCTACTACACCATGATTCTGTCATGACTCTATCGCCGAATTTCTCTTTGGTTTCTCTTTCGCACATGAAGCGAAAGAGAAAAATTAGAAACAGCAGAAAAGAAACGCAAAATAAGAGTCATGAAAAACTTGGCCCACGACGCACAGGGCGGTTTATCTTCCGTCTAATCTTTTTGAATGTTTTCTCTCGTTTGCACTTATGTAGTTTCAAAAGAGCCATGACTCCAGAATCATGTTTTAATAGCATACTATGTATGTAAGGACCTATTACACCTTGCTTCAGCAGGCGCACATCTTTTATGGAATTCCATTTAAAAAAATATTGCGTGAGATTACGACGTGATTTCAGAGAGTCATGACTCAAATTTTACAAACCTATTTTACCTCTTTTTTAATCCATATCGCTCAAGAGCACTCTTTAAAAATCGAAAGGGAATGAAGCGAGAGAATAAAATTACGAACAACAGAAAAGAGAAACGGCAAAAAGATACACAGAAAATTTGGACCGAGGCTCACCCGTCGGTCGGCTCATTTTTTTGTTTCGTTGTTTATCTCTTTCGCACTCATTGTGTTTAAAGAGAGGTGCGCCTTTTGTAGCAAGGTGTAAGGTGACCCATACACGATCAGTCAGAGGACATCAGTCATCTACACATATAATCAGTCATCAGGCAAAGTTAAAACGGTTTTGATTTTTCGTCAAACAAATGAGTCAAGATTGATGTCAAATGATGATATACTACAATCCTATTTGAAAGGAAAATTATTCTATGTTCCAATACACATAATATACCTACTCATTTCAAAAGTAAAAGTTCACATTTCAGTATAACTATTCCTATCTTTGTGTCCATAATAGCGGTTTGGTCTGTTTCGTCAAAATGTCGATAACTTGATAAAAACTTGACAGCTGACAGAATGTTTATGTTTTTTTTTATTTTCGTCCATTATGTTTATGGGTAACGTGTTCACTTGATATATTTTGAAAAGAAACATTTCGTTCTGTTCTGACATTAGCTGCCGTTATAGTTGCATCTTAAATCTAATTAAATCATTCGTTAAATAAAAAAAACCCGCTCGAAAACATTTTTTTTCGAATTATTTCTTAAATCCTTTAAAAATCTTCAGGTAATAAAGCTAGAATTCATTTAAATTTTCGTTCAACCACAATTCGTTGCAGAGTTTCCATAAATTTAATTAACTTCCATCTTGAGTGTATAAGACTTAATCTCTCGTGGAATATAAAGTTCTTCTAAGGTCATATGTTTTATAAAATGATAATCTTTCTTCTTTGTACATAAGTTTAAGGAATTCAATTATCACTTTAGTTTGAAAACTTTTGCACGTTCATAAAGATAAAAATATCTACTTGGATTGTCGTACTTGAATATTTGAAGCCCAAGGAAGTTTTATTCAAATCAGATCCGGCAAGAAAAGATAAATGCGATAAACTTTTATTAACTGACTGTAAAGTTCACTTAATAATGAATTTAATGATTAAACTAATTTTGGAATTGTAAATCCATTATCACGTCAGGTAACTAACATTTTCATATCTCTCATTAGAACGCGTTCATCTATGAAATTGAGCACTTAACCCGCAATCCGACCACAATGTGCTTATAATATCTGCCATTTAACAAAACCCAAACTAATAAAAGCTAAGGATTGCTAAATCTAACAATACAAAATTGATATACATCTACATCTAAATATAATAAGATATTATGTAGATACATGATTCAATTAAATCAAATTTATAGTTGTTGTTGTTGCGGTTAGTGAAGAGTGTCAGTGTAACATGGCACGTCAAAGTAATTTTCTCTTCAACTATATTTATACCTATATGACAACCATTACGACCGACACGGCAACGACGACGACCGACAACCGACGATGAAATTAGTTGACCTAGAGATGTGCGGCTACTAAGCGACAGGGATGACCTTGTGATTTCCTATTTTGATAATTGATGATTGCAAGACATTCATCATTAATGGTAGATAATTGTTTTTAGTTGAATGCTCGCAAAAATAGACTGCGCCATCATGAAGAAGTATTTACAAGTGGAATATTAATGAATGATGAAGGTGGTCGTGATAGTTTATAATTATGTGAGGAGTGTTCACAAATTATAAAGTTCCCTTTATAGTTACTGACTTAATATATTTGTTCCGAGAAATTCCAATCAAAATGTGAATCATAATGTCCGAATGGTTCTACGTAATCTAGAAAATAACAAAATGACTCATTTAAGGCGTACATCAGTATTTAATGAATACCTGGACTTGTTATTGTTTTCGTTTATATTTATCAAGTCGAGATCATAAAGATATTCCTACATGTACTAACGACTAATGAGATTTATCCTATATCTAGGTTGTCCGGTGTCGAAGCCAAGAAAAGATCATTGTTTGTAATTATAACATCGTAGCTACTGCTTTCATAAAAAAAATATACAAGGATAGTTTTATTGAAAGTTTTCCGATAGAACTAAACTCTTCTGTTTTCAGAAATAAAGCCAAACTTTTTGTTGTTTACGGATACATCTATCGCATATTGAGTTAGGATCGGAAATAACTATCATTCGAAACTTCTTTCGAACGGATACCTCGATAGGGCTGTAGGTATATTTTTTTTTTTAATTTATAATTAAAAATACTAGGATGTCGAGGTTTTGGGACTGCTTCCGTTACTTTATACCATTGCCAAAATACATTTCAACTTTTTTGTCTAGTTGCTGGCAAACTAGACACCTATGGGTTCCATTGGTTCAACTGGTTCTTCAACGAGTTGGACTCTGTTCTCCAGAAAACTACCAACAGCTTGTTTAATTCAAATAAAGAAGGAAATAAAGATGTTCATCTGAAATAAAAAAAGGTTGCCAGAAGACACAAAAACTTTAGTGCCCCACGTTGGGCGCCATTGTGTTGTAAAGAGAAGAAGTGAAGGAATGAATAAAAAAACGATTATCGTTTCATTAAGAGAGAAAAAGAGATGAAAGAAGAAATCGAAAAAAGAAGCAAAAAAGCAAAAAAGAAGACAGAAGAAGAAGGCGGAGGAAGGAGAAAACCGGATTAAGAAGAAGAAGTCGGTAAAAAGCGGAAGAAGAAAAAGACGAAAGAAGAAGATCGAAATGATACTCATCTTCTTAAAACATCTCTGTTAAAAAAATAAAATCACTCAGAGTTTTCAAGAGAATTTCAACACATGGGTCAACATAAAAAACAAATTTCCTTTCAACGATCTGCTGAAACCCGAAAATCTAAAACTTTTTAAATTCGAGTACCATTGTAGGAAGATGAAAACAATGACATATGTTTATCATCACTATTACTTTCATTTTGCAGATTTTCAAATGACATCCCAAAAAATTAATATGCTTTTGTGATATGCTGTCCCATCGTCGTAGTCCATGAAGATTGAATGATACAATGAGCTTTCTTTTACTTTCAAAGTCAAGTTTCCAAAATATGTACTTTACAAACGTAGGTTTCTGAGTCAGCGTGTTGATTAACACAGCTCCTTAATTTTTCGCCAATTCCACATATTCGATAGGGGAGCCATTTAGCAATAGAGATGGGAAATACAATTTTCTTTGTTTACTTGCTCAATAGAACAAGTATTGGTTTCGTGCAAAAAAAAAATCGAGGTTCTAATTAAACCTGACATAACGATGATAGAGAAGCCCAAAAATGTAGGGTTCCGTCATGCCGTCCGTCGGTCTGTATGTGCGGATGTGCGTATGTGCGTATGTGTGTATATGCGTATGTGCTTATGTGCGTATTTACGGTTGTGCGTATGTGCGGTTGTTTGTTCACCGAACTACAGTCTAAACGGTTTGACGAGTTTTCTTCAAACTTCGTTTCTAGCACTTTTTTTTATGATTTTCTAGAGCAAGAATTCGAATTTTTGTTTACTCAAAAACCGCTCTAATGATTTGATGAAACTTTGTGAACGTTATATTTGAACTGTTGTTACAATAACTGCATTTCAGGTTTTTGGCGAAAAATTCACATAACGGAGAATTGGTTTTAACAAATTTGGCCATAAATTGATGATGGCTTATCCGATTTTATTTAAATTTGGTATGGCACTTAAATTAGACAAATGACATAAGATGACATTATAAGTTTTTGGCTAAACAACCATACAACTTGATTTCTCGTTTAGGCCATTTTTCGATATACTTTGCTTTTTTACATAGTTACCTACATAAATATGAATTTTTCGTAATCCCATAGTTTGCCACAAGTTCAAGTTCGTGCGACCTAGTCGGGCATTTTATTTTGTTTTGAGTCAAAAGCTTTTGCTCTTATCTTTTATATTAGTAATAATTTATATTAATTTTTTTAAATTAATAACGAAATAAATAAATAAATAAGAAACGTCTATTTTGTTTTTCGACAACACTAGGCATTTAGATTTTATAAAGCTTGAGCAATTGAGCATTATACTAAGTGCCCACCTAGCCCGAAATTGCGAAATTTGAGACCTCAATTTCGAAATTACGAAAAATGAGATGATTTTCCATGACAATAAGAGAAAAAATGTGTTTTTCTCTTTCTGGCTTATGTAAACCACATGAAAATAATTTTTTGACATTTCGATTAATTGAAGCATTTTGTTAGCTCTGTTCGTTTATTTCATCAATTTTACTGGAATGGCCTGAAATGAAACGTGATTTTAAAGCAATCTAAGGGCCAGTTGTACAATTGTGGTTTAAGGTGGTTCAAATTTTTAAACCACTGATTTCCATAGCTAATCTGTCAAAATCAGTGAGTTAAAAACTTTAACCACGATTGTACAACTGGCCCTTTATCTGTCCAAATCGGTTGTACAATTAGGTAGTCCTTAATCTATTTTGATGTGACTAGCGTTCAATTTGTAACAAATGAAGGTTCCAATGGAAAAACGGCACAAGTTCACTCAAAATGATTTAGAGAGAAATGAATTTAAAACTTAGATTACATAATGCCGGCTATAATTAAAGGAAAATAAAAAAAATTTAAGAATCAGTTTTGTTGCACATGACATGTTGTAAATACTCCTCCAAACAGCCGATGAAAAGCCAAATCAAATTAACAAGTTCCTATATAATTCGTTTCAACGCCGTACTTGACATAAAACAGGAACAAAAACATTGAAAAATATGATTTCAATATTTTTGCGGTGAAAATTGAAATTAAATTTTCTATCACGATAATTGAAGTCGATAGAAAATAAGATCTTGTTGTATTATTGATTTTGTGGTTAAACTCGATGATCCATATTCGGTTCATCTCTAATAACAAAATAAGGCTATTGACTTTATCCCAACCCAAGAGTGAAAGAGTGCCCCAGGCCGGGTTTACGTCACCAATGAAACTTACGTCATATCATAGTACAACTAAGTATAAAAAAGCCAAAGTGTCGAAATATTATATTCTGTCAATTTATGATCATGAACGATGGTATTGTGATACTAACAAGATTCGTTAAAATGGCGCTATCATCTCTACCTATATGTATACAATCGCTCCGTAAATAAGACAATTTCACAATCCATATAGTTTTATATAGTTTTTTAACCAGGATCCTGGTCCTGGCAAAACATATTTTTTCCGGATCAAGGTCTTCTGACTAATCTGTTCTTTAATTATAGACATCACATGTATTCCTTACTATAGTCAAAAGAAACTCTGTTTGTATTCATAAACGATACTAAAAAAAACTTATTTATAAATAAGTCATCCATTAGTCATTACTCAATATCTACCACACATATTCATTCACATCAATATTCAATACCAAATTGTTATTGTTAAAAATGTTTAGTTCTGATGGGTATTTTCATAAATGATAAACAGCTTAAATACAAAACGTTTATAATTCAAAAACATCTATAACATTCCGTGATCTGCATCATTGTATACGTATCTAATAATATTAGGTGTGCATTCCTCAGTCGGCATCAAACATAGAAGTTGTTTTTAATAGAACGAGTTAAGAATTCAAATGCATGCAGTTGGGTATTAAATTTAATATAGGTATAGTCACGTACTACAGTTCATAAACTGGATATCTTATACGAAATAAGATGCAAAACTATCACAAGAAAAAAACAAGATTCAATTTTACTCACGACAAAATT
This sequence comes from Baccha elongata, assembly GCA_951217065.1. Classification (NCBI taxonomy): domain Eukaryota; kingdom Metazoa; phylum Arthropoda; class Insecta; order Diptera; family Syrphidae; genus Baccha; species Baccha elongata. The sequence goes on from OX578274.1 coordinate 43,040,799, forward strand.
CTACACAATTGTATAATTAATGTGTCAGAACTAATTAGTATTTTTCATATGGCACTAATATTATGTTCTGTATATCAAGAAACTTTGCACCTATACAGATAAATATACGTAACAGTATTTTTCCTGAATTAATGTAAAGATATGAATCATATACACAGCCGATAGTATCTACCATCTTTTACTTTTTTTTTCCTCTTCTCATTATTGTTGTAAGAATTCGCATATTTTTTTTTCTCATTAAGTAACGAAACATGGTTTGAAAATGAAAGTACTCGCACAACAACTGTTGGTGTACATTGTACACGTTGTAAGCCACAAGTAACATCAAATCAACCCTGACCTAGTTTACATGAAAATCTTGAAAACGATCGAATTACGAATTTGTAAAGTGACGGACGCCGCCGCCGCCCGCCGACACGGACGAGAGCTTGAAAGTACATATAAGTTTAAAAAAAAAAATTGTTAAACAGTGTAAAATTAACAGCAACAATAAATACATTTTTTTAACAATTGCATTACCTTAACATGATTCCAATAAGCTGGTAGATGTCTATAAGATTGTTAGACAAGAAACCTTAAAGTTACTAAGGCACTATGTTCCTGAGGTCTATTGCGACATATTTTACAGAAAAAAAAAAAACATTATTTAAGTCACATTAAAGTTATTCGATGTGTTAACAAATACTTTACTCAGTCCATATTTTTACCTGAGAAGTCTAGAGCTCATAGAGATTCTATAGTTTATAATTAAATAGCTAATTACTTGGGAATATGCGAGTCAATAAACCATACACACGCATATACGTGGTCGGATGTCATGTGTGAATATGTGTTAATTAAGTGACTGGCATTCAAGCTAAAAATTACATCCTACATATTCCACTTTAGAATAGATACATTGAGGCAAACCAGACAGCAAATAATTTCCAACAACAATTATTATGAGACAATAAAGATACTCATTCATGTGATTGCTTTAATAATTTTAAGCAATTGAATGTGCAAAGAATGCCTTAGCCTTATTATAATGAATATTGCTTAACTTTTTGTTTTCCCTTTTTCTTCATATTATGACCTCTAAAAATTGTTTACTTTTTTTTTACGCAAAATAATCTCAGCACATTACATCCGCTTGAATTTGTGGTTTTCAATTTAAGTATCTATACGGAGTACGCACTTACAAGTGAACATGAAATGTGGTAAATTATCCAAAAAATATGAAGAGGGTAACTTTCAATATCAACCTTGAACCTATGTGAAGTATAGTGAATCTTTAAGTTTGGTTTATTACAGAATGATTAAAATAATAATAGGTACTGTTTATCCTCATAGACATAAACAACATTTTTTTCAAGGTAAAAAAAAACTGCAAGCCAGTATGCAGACAGAAGTGGTTTCGACTGGGAAATTTGAGTCTGGCGTGGTGAGTACTCGTGATTACACAGGTCTTCAAGTGTGGACGCCTCACTTGAAGCGGGTGCAATTTTTGTGAAGTGATACAGTTGTACGACGAGAATTTTTTTCATTTTATAAAAGAAGATAACATCCGTAAATTATTATTAATGCTTCTGTTTGTTTCCTTTTCCAAGAATTCTCTTTCTTTCATTCTGCATCTAGCTTAGGGGCCGGTTATAGCGATCAGGAAAAACCATCAGGAAAAGTAGAAACAAATGAGAACAGGATCTATCAGTGGAACAAGTGAAAATTAAAGCCAAAAAATTGGAACGATTTGTTCCAATTTCCAAGTCTAAACACGGCCTAAGTTTTGTATGATCAAGTTTAAAAAAAAAGGTGTCGGAATATTTCAAACCAAACTACAGCGCCAAAGTTTTTGATGGTATGGTTGCCGAATGCCTTTGAATTTCAAAATGTTAAGATTATCTTTTTAGACAATAAACATGATAATTCTTAGTGATTCCCAAAAACAATGGACCAGTTTGTAATTGTCGTTCCTCCACCCACCGCGCTCTTGACTTTACCCCTTAATTCTTTAGGTGCAGTAAAATGAAGGTTATTATAATGGCTTAGCTAGCTTATGGGCCCACTTTTTAACAACGAATTTTGGGCCTGATTTCTGGAAAAAGATATTTTTCTGGTCTTATTTTAAAGCTACATTTGGAAATAAGACCAAAAACGCATATCTTTTTTGGTCGCAATTTTCATTTTTACTTTTTGGCTCCTTTTATAAAAATTTTCCATAGTTCACACAAATTCTAGCAAATTTTCCTTTTCAAAATTTGGGTGTTTTTTTTTCAAAATTATGGAGCCAACATTTTTGGGCTCTTTTTTAAAAAAATTGAATTTTGTTATATGGCGTAATTTCACGGAGCCGTTGTTTCACCACCAAATTCTGCTTTCTTATCCATAAGTAAGTTTGAATAGAAATGGTGAGGACTTTCAATATGAAAATGAAAACGGCCGCAAGCCTGTTGTGGAAGCCATGCTTCAAGGAAACTGAATGCTGGTTTCGATTCATTTGTTTCTTCCAAGAATACTAAAGCCTGGGCTCTTATCGCGTAAAATACAAAACGATCGAACGATCGTCGTTTTTCCAAATGCTGCCTCTATTATATTTTTAGATAAAGATGGAGATAACAACGTTGAAACAACGATCGTTAAATCGTTGATCGTTCTTAGCGGTTGTAAGATTGTAATTTACTGTCGTCGTATGATAATCTCTCAATATCTCTCGCAAGTGCATTCTGATCATCGCTTAGTCGTAATACATGAAATTACATAATCCAAGGTGGTCGTGGAGTCCTGTTCACAGTTATATTTTTATCGTAAATGGGAATGCGCAATAAGTGAGTCTTCTTTGGATGCTCTAACTCCTAATTCGATCTAGTCATGTCACTCCTGCATCTTCCTTAGTTGCTGTCAATGTACTCTATAGCTTTTTGTACACTGTCAAACCTATGTGAACCGTATGTAAACGCCGGAAAAAAATTACAGTATAGAACATTCCTTTCAGTTTAGGAGGCATTTTTTTTTCACAGAAGATAGCAGAGTTTTCACGTCACTTTATCCACACCACGCTTACACGATTGTCGATGTCGATGCTATTATCACATGATGCTACCTCCCTCTACAGACCCTCCAACCCTACCTAGCTTTCTTTAGATTTAAGATTCTAAGTGTTTGCTTGTATTAAGGTAATAAAGTTAAACAAACAACTGAAGACGGGAGGGGGTCCTATCCCCTTCCCCCTATGGTGTTTGTTGCTAAGATAAATAAATAAATACGATACTGATCATAGAGCCATGGTATTCAAGCAACTCGGGAGCCTATTTGCTTCAAACTTGGTTCGTACTATAAAGGTGCATGATGTACTCGAACATATTTTTAGTTAGCGTTCTAAGGTGCCGTGAACGAAGCCCATACGCCATTTTCAAATGCGAGTTAAAGCCACAATCCAAATATCACTGAAATGTGAACCAACGCAATATGCTTTATTCATTTTCATTTTCAAATGAGAATCAAGATCACTTTCTAAAACGTACTTACACCATATGGTCTCAATTCAATTTCAAATATTCGCATTTCAAAGTGATTTAACACCATTATGGCGTTAGTTCGTATGGGGTTCGTTCACGGCACCGCGTTCTAAGTCTTAAAATAATTGTACCTGCCATAAAACCTTTATTGAAAAGCTTATATTTTCTTGAGAACAGATCTAACAATTTTAACCAAATTTCATACGTGTATTAAGGTATCAATAGTCTATCAGTTAACGGAAACCAATTTTTCGAAAAATTCGTTTAACGAACATAATGTTTCGACTGTTTGAAAAACGGCTCAAGCGATCTTAACTAATTTTATTTTTAAGCTGCCCTATCAAATTATAGTAACACAGTATACGACCTAAGAAGTTTTTTTTTCCGATAGGTTTGTCACTAATGAAATCAATTGACTACTTATACTTACAATCATTTGAAATCAATGCAACCACAACATTTTTAAATCAATTTAAATACTGCTTGAAATCACTTGAAATCATATGAAGTCATTTGAAATATTGCAATTATTGAACAACTAAACTGGCAAGTTTAGTTCATATGATTTTTTTCGTTTCTTTTTTAATTTAATATTTTTTTGTGGAATAAGATCTCAGGCAACTTGTCACAAGAGCAAGTTTGTGCTACCCAGTCGTGTTTTTCTAGCTGTTGCCTAAAAAAAATTTCAAATAGAAAAAAAAAACAGATTTTCAATTTTAGCTTAAGTAACGTACCGTGTTTTTTTTAGCTAAAATTATTGTTCGCAAACCTGATGGCAGGGATGACACAAAACTTAATATTTGCCTATAAATAAAGCTCTCAACTAGCTCTACATACCTGGTCCTGGTTCCTATTCAAATTATGTATTTATGTATATAGAACTTTTGCACAAACTTCCTATAACCATCTTTGGGCTTGGTAGTGGGTGTTGAGTTTGCCACGTTCAAACAATAATTTTATTTTAAATTTTATTAGGTGTTTATTTAAAAAAAAAAAAAAAAATTCAAATAAAAACATGGAGACTAAACAACAACAAAATTAATATTTGATTGGCCGTAATCAAGTTAAAATCGAGAAATTAAAGTGTTACGTTTCTGTCAAATATTTGTATTTGTTTTTCTTTTCAGGTTTTATATTTCTCACAAACATTTGTACGTCCAAAACCTTGATTGAAATAAATTGTCAAGTAGGTTAAATAAATATATCATAATAAGTTGAATGGATCTTGTGTATTTGTATTGGTAATTGGACTTGAAACGCACTTTTTGCAAAATAAGCGAGGCTTTTTTAAACGGACCCTAAGCTTCGATATTCATAACTCTTAACAAGTAATGAAAATATCTTATAACACGCATAGACCAATGACTTTACATAACCCCACAGAGAATAGTCTAGCGGTGTTAAATCACAAGATCTTGGAGGCGAATTCACAGGTCCAAAACGTGAAATTAGGCGGTCACAAACGTGTCTTTCAATAAATCGATTGTGGCACACAGCTGGTGACATGTTGCGCCGTCTTGTTGGAACCACAGCTTCTGGACATCATGATTGTTCAATTCAGGAATGAAAAAGATAGTAATCATGGCTCTATACCGATCACCATTGACTGTTGTGGCCATCATCGTTTTTGAAGAAGTACGGACCAATGATTCCACCAGCCCATAAAGCGCACCAAACAGTCAGTTTTTCTGGTTGTAACTGTGTCGACATACACTTGAGGATTAGCTTCACTCTAAATGCGGCAGTTTTGTTTGTTGACGTAGCCATTCAACCAGAAGTGCGCTTCATCGCTAAACAAAATTCGCTTATGAAAATCGGGAACAACGGCTATCTCGTTTTGGGCCCATTCGACACAATGTGCAAGCGTTGTTCAGGCGTGAGTCTATTCATGATGAATTGCCAAACCAAACTGAGAATAAATCACTTGACAGTTGTTAAATCGTCGTCTTGAACAGTAATGCCAACATAAAGTTCTATACCTCGAAAAAAAAACCCTTTATGAAAAACGTCAACACTTAAGCCATTGAAATGTTTATTAACAATAAAAAAAACAGTAACTCTAACTCAAAAATCATAAAAGAGTAAGTATAATGTCACTGACGACAATCCATAAAGCTTCCAATTACAATGCAAAGTCATTGTTTTTTTCAAGGTCGAATTTGTATACAAATTCGACAATTGACTTTAAATATATGTAACTAGATATATATGACCAAGCCATCGAAAAATAGAGTTCACAATGTGTTCTTTTAAAAGTAATTAGCAAGTTTAGATGAGTAAATATACCAAATGCCATGTTGTGGTGGTTTATGGTTTCAAATGACAATATCTCTTCTGTTAACGGAAATACCCACACATAACTTAACTCTAAATGAACTTACATAACATAACTTTATCATGGAATGGGGTAATAGGCCGGTAATAGCCTGCCGGACATATTCACTGAAATCTCTTCAGTTTGTGTGTGTGTTTTTTTCCTTTAATGAGAAAGAGTGAAAGTTTAAAATTACTATTATGGCAAAGATTGACATCTACCATTAGGGCATGTGTGAAATCATAATTATTCCATTTTAAGTATTAAGAAGATGAGATAATTATTATTTTGTTAAAACACTTGGTTATATTTATTCATAGAAGGAAGATGAGTGAAAATGTAATTCCATAGAATCACAATATGCTATTCGGCATGCAAGTATATAATCCGTTGCACGATGTTTCGTTTTGTCCCAGGTATCTTGAAACTTAAAATATTCTTAAGTTCTAACCGACTTTTATATTTCTGCATTAATGCCCATCCGCTCTACGTGACCCAGCCATATCAATCGTTTGACCCTTCCTTTTTTTAAAAAGACTAAAAAGTACGAGGTAAAATCTTGATTTTCAGTCACTGTTTATGCAAACGGGACGAAAAACCATATTCAAAATTATTTTCCTCCCCAATACAAACTAAAACGTTATCTTCAACCCTTAGGACAAATATTATCTGAAATGGACTTCCTAAGCTAAGACAGGCCAAAATGCTACTTGGGAACTACAACCAAGCAAGATTCAAAGACTGCATTGGCTTAAGTAGAAATAACCTAAGAATTATTACGGTATTCCTCACAGGCCACTGCAAACTCAGAAGACACGTGAAAGAAGATTCACACATCTGGGGCGTTTCCAGATAGAAGATAGTGAACTAACCTCTCTGGAGGTACTCCAATTACTAAAATTCATCAAGGCCATAGGACTTGAAGAAATGCTGTAGTATGAGAATTCTCATCCGGCTCTAGATGGGGGCACAATAATAGACCTTAAGGTCGCAGTGTATCTAACCCCACTATTGATTCATTCATTCATTCACTCAACCCTTAGGACGATGATTCTGTCTCAATACTCACAAGATCAACAACGTCTGCCTTAGTGTAAAAAATTGATAGGTATATACGACCATATACCTACAATATATATAAACAATATATATAAACAATATATATAAACAATATATGCATACATATTTCTTAAGCAGAAGTAGACATTAATAAAAAAGTAGAGAAGTTGGTATTAAATTATTTTAATGACAGAAAACACTTATATATCAAAGAGTACTCTTAGTTATTAAAAAGTAGTGAAAAACGTACTATTTAGTACTAAAAAGTGTTAATAGGTAGTTTCAAAGTTTAAAGTACTAAACAAGTAAAATTTATTATTTACACTTATTTACAATAAGTATTAAATATTTTAGTCTAAAAATATCAACATAGCAGTATATACCTGCAAAAAAGTACCTTTTAGTATTAAGTATCGTCAGATAGAAATATATACGATAGAACTTTTTTATTGCTGTAAAGGTACTAGAATAAGAGTTTATTTTACTGAGTGAAAATGATATATTCGTCATTTTGTAATAGAATACATATGTAATAGCATTTGAAAGAGAACTCGTTATGCATGATATTTTTATATATTTGAAGTTCTGACTTTACTTTATAATTGAATCGGAAGTTTGATTGAGCAAATTACTTATCCAGTTCGTATTATATTATACCAAACGGGTTTTCCTGTGTTGTTTAATTTTCTATTTAATTTTTAAGAGTTATCCTTATATTATCTGAAAATATATTAAACTATTTTTTAAAATTCTTTTTCAGGACAGCAACATGGGATTCGGTTCTCGAATGGATTGCTGCGGCCAGTTCGTAAAGTATAGCTTGTTTATTGCAAATTTATTAATTTTCGTAAGTTGATATATTAATATAAATTATGTAGACATTTAAAATTAATTAATCAAAAACTCACAATATTAATTCCAACAGATTGGAGGTCTGGTTGTATTTTGCCTCGGGGTTTGGACAATAGTCGATCGAAGTTTTATGAATGAACTTCTTGGAACGAATATCTTTTCCGGTGCGGTTTATGTATTAATTGTGACATCAGTCTGCGTGTGTATTTTATCATTTGTTGGTTGTATGGGTGCTGCTAAAGAAGTCAAATGCCTTTTACTGACTGTAAGTACAAGTTATTTTTAGGATGTCCAATGTGAATTGAGTGAAGTGAATTGAATTTTTGAACAACTCTTCAACTAAGTTGAGCTTGAAATTTTTTTTGAAAGTTGTTTATTTAACAAGAGTACCTATAAATCTTCATAACATTTTAATATTAAAAATTCTTTTTTTTTTTTCCTTTTATTTCAGTATTTTATAATTGTGTTCCTCATATTTGTCAGCATGTTAATTGGTGGCATATTGGGTTACGTCTTCCGGGAGAAGGTATCACAAACTATGCGACAGGTAAGCATCATAAAATACTGTAAAGATACAAACCAGATTCTTGTAATTTATACATTTAAGATTCAAACTTTTGATTTTATTCATGATATTCCAACCCCCACTTACTGATTTATAAATAGAATCGAAAGTTCAAAGACCGAAATGATTAAAATCAGATTAATTTTGATTGACAGGGCATTGCCCGAGGGTGTTGTAATTTACGACCATTGGGCGAAATAATCTTTATATATTAGTGTTTATGTTCGATTTAGATTTTTAATATCAAATTATTGCTGAAATTGACGCCATACATACATACATATAATTATGAATATGAATATTTTTTGTTTATAATAGTAGGTAATAGAGATGATTTTGGAAGTTTATTTTTCTCTGCCCTCAAGGGCTTGGCTTTTAAAAAAATAAATAGGTATTTTAAGCACTTTACGATTAAGAATAATTTTAGTTTAAAAAAAATCTAGGTTTACCATCACACGATATATTGATTGGTCTAGAATGTTTGTATCAAACGAACCTAATATTTGACGTCTGTATAGAGTATATTTATTTAATTTTTAATTGCTAAATATTCAGTGCTAACTGCATACGTTGCGATAAATTTGAATTTTTGTTGTTTGACATATTCCTAAAAATTTTGACATTTGCGAAGTATTCAAAGCGATCTGCCATCAGAAGCAATTTTGATATTTATTAAATATTCAGTAGAAACTGTCAGTCATCAAAGGCAATATATTTAATATTTTTTTTTTGGTTCGACTGATTCTTACAGATCCATTTTCAAAATTTTACCGAGTATTTCATCAAAAGCAATAAATGTGACATTTTTTTAATTTGGCAGATGCTTACAAATCCAATTTTAACTTTGCGAACAGAGGCTAAACATTTGGCGTTAATCCAGTTTTGATACTTAGAAAGTCTTCGGTGGAAACTTTCATCAAAATTTAAAACATTTGACATTTCGTAGTTTGACAGATTCTTAAAAATCCAGTTTTCATAGACGATGTTCACATTGGACGTACTCAGCCGACGCATTTTGAATAGTTTTGTCCCCTTTCCACTTCGTTGTAAAAAAAACTACGCGTCCGGATTTCTAGATTTTTTAAAATTCTCATGGATCCATTTTGGGATTCGCTATTCTGACATTTGTAATTATTTGTTTTTTTCGCTTTTTGCTTCAATATTTTGAAAGTTTTCCGCAAAATTTGGTAACTTTTGACTGGGAATTTATATCAAGCATGAGCCTAGAAAGAATATTGTAAACATTTAGGCTCATTTCAAATGTTTTGTTTTTTTGTTTCGTGTGGTTTCGTGCATCCTATGTGTTCACAATACTTTGTGTCTGAATACGGCTGACAGGACGTACGTCTAAATGCGTCGCAGACAAGTACGTCCAATGTGAACATCGTCACATTTGTCGAGTATTCCGTGTGGACTGTCATCCAGATTCAAAACATTTGACATTTCGTAGTTTGACAGACTCTTTCAAACAATATTGTTTAATGCTGTTTACGATGTGTTCAGAGAAAACTGTCATCAAAAGCAATAAGTTTGGCATATTTTGGTTTGATAGATTTTTAAAAATCCAGTTTTTCGATAGTTTTTGATTATTTATTGTGAACTGTAATCAGAGGCAACAAATTTGACATTTTACAGTCTTACATTATTTTTACAATCTTATTTTGACATTTGCAAGATATTCAGTGGAAACTGTCATCAAAGTAATTTGGCATTTTTTGCCTCAAGAGTTTGTTACAAATTCTATTTTGATATTTGCCAAGTATACTGTGTGAACTATCATCAAAGATAATACATTTGGTATTTTGTATTTTGACAGATTATTACAAATCTGTGTCTTGTGAAACCTGTAATGAGAGGCAAAAAATTTACATATTGTAGTTTGACAGATGATTACAAATATAATTTTGACATTTGTGAAGTATTCATTGAATCTACCATCAGAGGCAATAAGTGAATTTGACATTTTGTAGATTGGTATATTCTTACAAATCCAATCTTGAAATTAAATTTAATTTTGACATTTGCGTAGTAAGTACCTACCTAGTCCAGTTAATGATGATAGACATTAAAGGCAATATATTTGACACTTTTTGGTTTGACAGATTTTTAAAAATCCTGTTTTGATATTTGCCGAGTATTCAGGTTAACTATGTCATCTCAAAGAAATAAATTAATTTTTGATACTTTCTGGTTTGAAGCATGCGGCACGGATCAGAAATAAGACAAAATCCAATCCCCAATTTTTTTCAAGAAAAAAAAAACTCATCTGAGAAAATAGAAAATAGGACTTTATAACAAGAAAAACTTATTTAAAATTCGACTTTCTTTACTTCTGCAGGAAATGAGAGCCTCACTTGGACAATACGGCAGCAGACGTTCCATTACACAAGCCTGGGATCAAACACAAGAACGTCTTAGATGTTGCGGTGTAGATTCATGGCACGATTGGAATCGCTATGGTCAAATTCCTGAGTCCTGCTGTCAGGAGATCTTTGGAGGACAACGCAAGCAGTGTACACTATTCCCAACCATCACCAATCTCTACAGCCAGGGTTGTCTAAATGTTACAACTGTATACGTACGAGATCATGCTGCATTAATTGGTGGTTCTGCTATTGGAGTTGCCATTATAATGGTAACATTTTAACTTTAGTGTTTTTAAACTCATCTTATTTAATGATAAATATTTTTTTTTCAGATATTTGGTCTTATATTTTCATGTTTACTGTTTAATATGATCGAATAGTTATTTCTAAATTATCCATCGATTAATATAATATTATTTATAGTTAAGTGTTTTATTAATGTTGTTTTCATAATTAAAAGCAGGTGCGTTACCTTCATAATAATTATTAAATATAAATCAGAGTATTATAAAAATTATCATTAAAAACAACAACATCAACAACGATCGAATCGTTATACATATTTACTAACATAATGTATAGATCTTAAGTTAAAAATCGTAATTGTTTTAAATTCATATATTTAATTATAAGTTTATTTTTATTAATTATTCATATTATACAGTTTTTTTTTCATTGACAATCATTGTTAATCATTTATTTTGCTATTTAAAGTTAAAGTTTGTTTTTGTTCTGTTAATATACATTGTTAATTTTTTTGTTCAAAAGTAAAAACAAAATTTTTTTAGCGAAAAGTTAAAATCATTTTTTAAAAAATAAACTCGTTTAATCATGTCTACCAACTAAATAAAAAAAAAAAGCGATTCGAATGAGCATTTATTTGTTGGGGATTTCTTCATATCTTTTTTTATCTAAGTTGATACAATTTGCAAGAGTGATAACATGGGCTTAATGTATGGACTGTTTTTATAAAATAACTAGCTATGCACATAAGCTGAGTGTTCTATTTAGTATTCGAAAACTTGTAAGTGCTTTAATTAAGGATTTTACGTCAATCGAAACAAAGAGATTAAATTACGATCGTAGTATATGCTGTAATTTGGCCCAATCTTCGAATCGTTTTGATTGTACTTAAAATCGAACTATTAACTTTGATTGGGGGTGTCTGCGAACGATGGCGCTCACAGTCCAGGATGGACTTCGGCCTCAGTTAACAAGCCAGCTCTGTTCCTAGCTAGCCGCCACCGACTTCGCACCTCAAGTTGGCTGAGGTTGTTTTATACTTGAGTGCGCCATCTATTATAGGTCTTCCAATTCTGCGTACACCATTCAAATCGGGCTCAAAGCTTCTACAGTTAATATCGCTGTATAGCCCGTATAGCTAGTCATCGAATCTTCTTTTACATACTCCTTCGATATAAACAGGACCAAAAATCACTCGAAGAATCTTTCTCTCAAAGCACAATTCATTCTAGTCTTTTAACGCCCATGCTTCCGCCCCATACAGCAGGACTGGGATGATTAAGGTGTTATATAACGTCTCCTTGGTTCTATGAAAAAGGGCTTTATTCGACTTGTTTTTTTCTTTACTCTTGTAGCAATTATTCTTGAGCTAAACGGCAAAAGAAATAAAGAAAAAACTAATACAAATGTTTGCAGAAGGATTTAGTTCGGTTCGGTTTGAATGTTTTTGGTTGTAGGGAATTGGGGCAATGATAATTACTCTATGTGTTCATTTAGCGACATCTACTTCAGTGAGTTTGAAACCATCTTGATTCCTCTATGTGTATAAACTCAATGGTTATAGCTAGTGCACTTTGTTAAAGTCGTGTGGACGAAACTGTTGGCCATCATCGTCCAAATTAGATGGAATTAGTTGCCTTCCAGCGAAATGTTGGCTATTATCGCCGTTTAGCAGTCTAGAAAAATGTTCTTTCAGATCCTCAGCACTTACTGTGTATCTACTACCATATTCCCCTTTTCATCTCAGCAGCCTTCCGTTCTGACCTTAAAGCTTTGGGTAGATCTTTTTACCCTTTGTTAGAATTTTCTAATATCACTTCTGCCGGTACAACTCTCGATAGGAAAAACACTGTTCTTTCTCTTTATTCCTTAGAAGTTGGCGTTACGCCTTTCTCTAAGTAGCTCTGGTTCTAGTTCTAGTCTGCCGCATATTGTCGGTAAGGCCTCGTTCTTCGTTGCATGCGCCAACTCAACTGGAATTCTTCATCAAACCAGGGACAATGTCTCCAACGGTGCTCTGTATTTGCTGCTAGGGGCTGACTTGTTGAGAGATTGGTAGAAATGTGGTCAGCACGAGTTTAGCATCGTGATACAAAACCTTCTTACAGCTTCAGCTTGGCGTTATGGCGCCATGGATATCCTTATACGTATTCGATACACTATACCGCAATTAGTGGTCAGAGTCTATGTTACTATATTCGCCCCACGGAATGCTCGAACATCCAAGATATTGAAAGCATTTCTGGCTTCTATCGCGATGTGATCAATTTGGTTGGCGGTCTTTTGATCACTATGCTCTGCCAAGTACCTTTGTGTATCTAAAGGTGCGGGAAATGCGGCTGCTCGATATGATGACATTACGCTCCACCGCGAAGTCTACCAACCTATATCCATTGACGGAAGTGTCTTCGTGCAGTCTATGTTTTCCGGCGGTTAAAACAAAGGTGCCCTCCTTTCCGAACCTTTAGACGTCGTACAAAATCACAAAACTGAACCCAAATAGCCGCTGACACTGTTCTTTATAGAACGGCCCATGGGTAGATGTCACACGATATCATCCTCCGTACGCCTTCTCCATCCCCTCGCACTTCCTGGAGTGCTGTAACATCAGCCCTTATGTAGCCTATTCAGGGTCTCTAATTGTTCGGCTGCACGTGGTTTGTAAACGACAATACATTCCAAGTACAGATTCGAAATTCGTTTAGTTTGCTCTGGTCGTCAACGACGTCAAAATAAAGATCAACCTTACCTGAGACTTTTTGGTGTTTGGGAACAATTTATGTTTTCCGTAGTAGGGAAGTTACCCCAACACCTGGAGGACTAGACATAGCTTTAAGAGTTGGGAGCTGATGGATAAACCACTCCTTAAAAGCCTAAGCTTCCAATATGTCGTAGAATCTCGTATATTAGGTGTTCAAAAAGCAGTTTAACCTGACTGGAACTGTAGACGCCACCGTTGATTGGGGAATTTTTCTGCTGCCGTCTTGATGAAAGAAGAAAGTGTCTTAGTGAAAACCTTCCAAAGGGATTGGTTACCCAGATCTCAGGTTGAGGTACTATAGGCACCCGTGGTTCATCACGAGCAGGTGAGAGTAGGAGTTAGAGGTTGGTTTTGAGAAAACGTTTTGACCTCTTGAATGCATATATGTAACTAACTAACAAATTTGGGATCATTTAAAATATTATTAACAGAACAATCAACTGCTTTAGCAGAATGGTGTAGCTTGCAGTAGAGACAACGCCAATCCTATTATTCGCCCAGAATGTGTAGCTGCAGCTGTAGTACAAGTTCACTAAACTTCAACTTTGGCGTGCGCTGCTTGCTACTTTTTGACATTTGACGAACAAAAAAAAAAACAAAATAAAGCGAAGTGCCCGAATGAAAGTTGATGTTCTGTGCCACACCATATAGAGAATTTTACCATATTGTCAAAAATTAAATGACAGCTAACACTACGCGGATGACAGATTGAAATTAAGTATCGCGTTTTTTTTTTTAACTGTCAAACTCAAAATATTGCAAAAGAATTTTTGAATAATCTCCTTTCTTCCTGTGAAATTTGAGATTTCCTGAACTAAAAAGTTAATACACTATTCACAATTTTAGCTCACAACATTAATATTTCCGCTCTTTTCAATAAATTTTTCAACAACGATAAGAAAATGTTCGGCTGTCATCCGCGTACTGCTGATATTGACACTGATCTGCGAATGAGAAAGAGATATATCGTTGTTACCTAAAAAGCCCTGTTGCTATTTTTTTGAGCTTAATTTTGACAATAGCATTGACAGCGCTACATACTACAGCTATTGGCTACATCATTCTGTTCAGCCAGTAAATGTTTGAAACTGACTTGATAATAGCAAAATCTTGAATGCTAAAGTTTTATTGTAACTCTTTTGATAGTATTCTGATTCTGGAGACCAACGAGTGAATATTATATCCTTAGCGTATCGGGAAGGAGAGAAGGTACAAAAGATACAGGAAAATAAAATAAGTGAACAAAACAAAATAAAAACAAAAAACAAACAAAGGTACCTACATATATTTAATTAAGGTTTTTTTTTTTGTATAATTCTTTTTTACAAATTTTTGACAAATAAAACTAAAAAAAAAAATGTTGTGATTGTTGCCGGTATAATAGGAAAGATTTCTTTTTGTACAATGGATAGAGGGCTATTTTATTTTTCATTGCAAACCTCATGATATGCAAGGTATGCATGCAATGACGTGCATACGCATGTCCAGCTTAAAGGCAGCCCCAAACCAACGCGACACTGTGACAGCGACAGGGGAAATTATTCGGGGTCAAATTTTATTTACACAGCATCTTATGAGGGTGCCCCTGCCCATACCAACGCGACAGTGCCGCCGCGCAGCGATGTCGACAGCGTTTTCGTCACTGTCGCAATTAGATGATCTTTTTGTAATCAGACAAAAAGAGTCTGAAAATTAACTAATTACTATAAATATACAATATCAAAACTTAAAAAAAGGTAAATTATGTGCGTAATATAAATTGAGTTCACAAACAAAATTTTAATTGCAAGGGACTGTCGCACTGTCGCTGTCGCGTTGGTGTGGGCATACTTCGTTTCCTCTGTCACGGTTCCTGTGGCAGCTGCAGCCGCTGTCGTGGTGTCGCGTTGGTTTATGGCATCCTTAAGCTTGAAGGTATGCTAAAAAAAAAGCCTCTTGGTTAACAAATAAGCACTCCACCTGTTGTACCATTACCACCCACGTTTCTTGATACAAAAAAAAACTCATTTTGCTCATAAAGATCTTCATTTTCTGAAGCATCAGCAAAGTCTGTAGTATATGGTGGTTCTTTAAAGAAATTGCACAAATCCTGAAAATTTTATCAAGTAGGTATAACCCTAAAAATTTTTTTGGTAAACTGTGGCTGCATAATTGGTTTTTCAACAAAATGTTGATTTGAAAATACTTTTTCATTTTCAATGTCTATCCACTTGTAGCACTTTTCTTAAAATATTTTTTTTTTTCAAAATATGATTGCCTCCATAAAGTAAAAGATTCAAATATTTTAATAAGCATAATCATAATAATCATAATACTCAGTTTCTGGAGTTGTTGGATCACTTTCAATCGAAGATGCCGTTGTTGCGTCAACTACAGAAGCAGGAGTTGTTCTTATTAATGGTGTTAGCATTTGAGTTGTAGTTTCTATCAATGAATCAGTAGTTGACGATACGGAGAGTGCTGGTGCTTGTGTTGTGGAAAGTGATGACGATGAGTCAGTGGTTGAATCTTGAGAAGATGCACAAGGACAGAAACATGGTCTATTTGGACGATGACCAAAACCTGGGCCAAAACCTGGCCCGAATCCAGATCCAAATGCAGGACCAAAATTGGGACCAAAACCAGGGCGAACACCAGGTCGACTACCAGGCCGAACACCAGGGCGATTTCCAAAACCTGCAGGACCATATCCAGGACGAAAAGCAGGGCGATTACCAGAACCTGCAGGACCAAATCCAGGACGAAAACCGGGTCGTTGACCATAAAATCCACCAGGACGAAATCCAGGCCGCATACCGAATCCAAAACCAGGACCCATTCCTGGACGAGGACGTCCTATACCTCCAGGCCGACCGAATCCTCCCATTGGGAAGAAGTGTCTGTCTTGGGCATCAGGTTTGATATTATTCACACCATCTTCGTTGGGTCCCTCTTGTTGAGGACCAAAACCGCCAAATTGTTGAGAAACTGTATCTGCAATTAAAACTGCTAGTAGCACACAAACTAAACTCAGTTTTAATACCATTTTCGATAAAATATCAACTAAACTTTATTATGAAATGAATTCAGTTTACATCTTTATATACCGTTTTTGGATAAAAAAAAAACTACCCATATTCGCTGACGTACATGGTATGGGCGACATCTGTATATAAACCATTGTTCTTATATTTGGGAAAAATAAACGAACTAATTGCTCATTAGATGTCAATTCTTTTACCTCTTTTCCCTTCTTCTTTTATTTTTAAAGTAAAGAGCTAAAAATTAAGATCATATTGAAACATTTTTCTAAATTAACTGAGATAGCGTGTGTTAAGAAGACGCTAAAGTATTTTTTTTAATCAGTGGGACCCACTTGTTTTCCAAAGTACTACACGGAAAAAAAATCCAAGACAAAAATCACTACACTAAATATAGCAACACGGCTGATTCTGATTAAAGTTCAATTTAAGAAATAGCTACAAGTGAAAGCTAGGAAAATTAACCAAATCATTATCAAGCTGAGTTGGTCACTTTGAATATTGACTTGAAGGCTTCTTTAGATCCTTTTAGTTTTAATAATAGAAGGTGGATCAATTACTAAATTTATCAATTTATGCTAAAGTTTTTTTTAGCAAATTTTAGCATATCTTTTTTTTTTAGCAAATTGCTAAAGTTTTAAACCTCTCAAAGAAATGCGAAAATCTCTCAAAGAAAATAATTTTTTCTCTCTCTTTTTTAAGAATACTCGTACCCAGCATTTGCCTTCGAAACGTCCAAACATTAAGGGCCAGTTTAAAAGGTTCCAACTAAAGTTCCAACTAAAAAAAACCGGCACTTAATGGTAACTTTAATTTTTTGTTTGTTTCATCGTTCAAGTCTCGATTAAACTAAGTGATGGTTAAATTTATTAGCCACTTTTTGTGGAATTCATTTGTTCAATTGCGATACTACACAGAAAATCAAATATACGAAGTATTAGATAAAAGTACCTATACCTAATGTTAGAGATCACGCACCGTAATTGAAATAAACAACAACTTGGTCGCACAAACTTGCTCTTGTAGCAAGCTATGGGTATGCGACTGCAAAAATTTGAATTTATTAAGTTCTAAATAAAAGCAAAAAATGTCAACAAATGGCCTGAACGCGAGATCAAGTTGTATGGTAGGGGTTGCTTACATTAAACGGTTGTTTATCGAAAATCTGTGAACGACATTTTATGTTAAATATCTTATTTAAATTCCATACAAAATTTAATTATAATAATCGGTGAACCCGAAGTTGTGGTCAAATTTGTAAAATTTGAATTTGGCCTCTATAGGGAATCACAAAAAAGTACTACACCCGAAATTTGAAGAAAATCCGTCCAACAGTTTAGGCTGTTACTCGGTGAACATAAAACCGAACATCCGCACATCCACACATCCGTACATCCGATTTTCTTCAAACGTGGTACAAAATATTTTGAGAAATACAGGGTGATTGGTATGAGGAGCGCCAAAAAGCTTGAGCGTGTAGGTGGGGTTAAGACAAAAAAAAAATCGTATTGCACGGGGGTCTATTTCCCCCCGTTTAGCGGGAAGGGCAATTTTCTAAAACATTGATTAAATCAGAAAAAAAAAATTATTTAAAACCAACGGTGAATGGTACAAAGCCTTGTTATATTTTTTTGGAAAGCCAGAAAACTACTTTTTTATTTAATTTTTAAATTAAGTTGTTTAAGTGAATAGTTTTAAAAAAATTAATTTTCAAACTCAAAATTTTGAAAAAAAAAACTAAAAAAAAATGTTTAAACAAATTTTGTTCAAAATATTATGTAATTAACAATTATTTTTATTTTCAAAATTTAATGCTCTTATTAATTTTTAGTCAAAAACAGAAAACCGGATGCCAAAATGTATCTTAGTTTTTAGGAAATGAAAGCTTTATAAATATTGTTTTGAAAAAAAAAACATATTGAAAACAAATACTTATTTAATAGCAATATATGTATGTAGATTATTAAATTAGCAAAATAACAATTCTTCAATAATATTTGGACTAGGGATTTAGATGATATTTGCAAAGCATATGAACGAAAACAAAAAAATATATGAAACATGGTTTTTTTATATACATAGCTACTTATTAAAAAAATTATATATTTTATTTCCTAATTTTTCCTTTAAATCCCTCAGAAATATTTAATATAGTTTCAATTACTTCTTTATCAGAAACAACGTCTGGCGGGTCAGATAGTAACTTATAAATATAAATTTCTATGTAATGTTTTGAATTAAATTTTGTTTTTGTTGAATATTAATAACAAATATTGATTGTTACACAAGTTTGGAAAAAAAATAACAGACATACGAGTAGGTACATACTTCGTGTTAAGAATCAAAAAATGTATGCATACCTTCAACATAGGTTTTCAGTTTTTTGTCATAGAAAAGCAAATATACTATTAACAGCTTAAAAGTCAACAATAACACTCAAAAAAAGTATGTACTTTAAAAAAATCTCTAAAATGTTATTTGTTTCAATGAAAACAAGCGAACGTAATGTTAAGATAAAAGACTTTCTGATTTAGATGCATTATACATATACTATATACACTACAATGCAGTACTATAGATAACAATCATTGAAAATATTATTGATTTTATTGCAGGTTTTTGCATTCAAACATCAGATTTATTTGGCTTGTTGGTCTTTTATTCATTTTTATTAAACTTTTTCGTGATGAAACTAAACAAAAATATTGATAAAGTAAGAATAACTTTAAATTCAATCAACTATGTAAACACCCAGGTCATCACATCATACAAAATTCTAATCTTGGAATAGGAAATAAAAAAAAATATTTTTGCCCTTTGAATCGCAAGCAATGTTATGGATGTCAAACATACATATAACAGTTAACAATTTGTTTTCCATTTTGACTCATGCAAATAATAAATTACTTTTTATTGATGAATTGATATTTTAAAAGTAAACATTTCCTCGAAATTTTGATAAAAAATACAAATATTCCAGTAAAATTAAATTATACATCTGCAGCCTTATTTATAAACGAATAATAGCGAATGCATAGTCCTTATTAGGCGTGTTTTATTGGTAAGTGTTTAGTCACTTTAGCAAAATTTTGTATGGGATACGAAAAGTGGCGATAAATTGGTCAGTAATTAAAGTGAACATAAAAGTGAAGATAAAATCTTGGAATGCCTGGAAATTTTTGGCGCGAAATATAATGTCCATACATTTTGTGCTTAAAGGTTGGTGGCACCTATGACAGCTTAAGACATTTATTCCATTTTCAATGATTATTGATGGTTGTGTTCATTGTGTTTTCCTTTAGGGCCGCGTTTTGCGGAAGAAGTAAGAAGCTTTCAACCTACGAAAGTTGCAAAAAAGTTTTGATGATTTTGAACTTTTCGCTTAAAAAAAAATAAAAATTGTTTAAAGCAGATTTTTAAAATAAAATTATATAATTTGGAATTAAATTTGGTAATATTCAAGCTAAATAATGATTATTTACCCGGTTTTTATTTGTTTGTAGTGGAAGGTGGGGTACAAGATGACCAACTCGGCTATACAAACAGCCATACTTTGCAGACACATCCATAAAATTATTTGAAACTTCGTCTTGGCATATAGTCAAGAATACCAACTTTGACATAAAATAAGAAAGTGGATACAAAAGTGAATATAGCGTTTTATTGGTTCTTTCCAGTGCTGACTAACTAAAAATTACCAACAAAACACGACTATTATGACTCGGTATAAGCAAAATCCTTATTTATAAAACTTTTGATCGTGTAATAGTGGCATAATAAGCTATAACGTGTTGGGGTGGTTAAAAAGTGCCGAAAATAGGGATGAATTCATACCGAAATGTCACATTAAGGAATACAATAAATATCAACACAAAATAATTTTTTTTAGTTTTTATTTAACAATTCTTTCTATAAATATGCAACAACTTACACATGTAACTCAATAAATAAAAAAAAAAACAAATATGTTTCGTTTTGTCATGGACTTACGACATCCAACAGTTGCTCCCGAAATTGAACGAACACCAATATTACATAAGTCACATATTTTATGCTTTTTTAAAGATTACGATGTTTTTTTTAATTAGTTTATTGATTAAAATAATACTACTTCGAAAAAATGGCAACTAATTCATATAGAGAAGTAAAATATATGTTTTTTATTGGTGTATCATTAACTTGGAAGCAACTGTAAATGATAATAATTTTCCTGTTCGGTTACTTTTGCAAACAAGCAACCACATTGTAACTAAAATGGCCTGGATAAATTTTTATAAATAAACACTTTTTCATCATAGAATAGGGGGCGCATAATAGCTTATTCACTGAGTAACTATTCACTCGTGCAGATGGATAATAGAGAATTCTAATTAATAAGGCTGCTAGTGTATGCGTGAAATCCGATGTTTCTGAATTTTTGTAGACTTTTTTATGATGTTGGCCTAATGAATATAATTCAAGTTTGTTACCTCGAACACTGAACTCAACTTTGTCAAAAATCAGAAAAAACGCGAAAATTTCGGATTTTCTCCCATATTGGCAATTATAACCCTAAAGGACTACTTTTTGACAGTATACCCTCTCAGGACGTTTTTTAAGTACATTTGTTACTATATGAGACTATAATTGTCTCTGTAAAGCCAATTGTTTTCAAGACTTTGCTATTTTTTGCAATACTCTGTATAGTCCCTTTAGTCCAGTACCTCAAATACAGGAGTTCTGATATTTTGCAGACTTATGTTAGATATTGGCGCAATTCAAATTTTTGACCTAAAGCGCAGAAGGCAACTTTGTCAAAAATCGATTATAAATCTAAAGGACTATTAGTAAGTACTTTTTTAGGACAGTTTTAAAGCAGACTCTTTGATGTGTCTTATTCAAAAAGAAATACAGATTTATTTTTGAGTTTTGACAGCTATAACTATACTCCTTATAAAAAGGAATAAGCCTATCTTCTATAAACAACAAATCCAATTTCTAAATTGTAGAATAAATATATACTTATATGTAAATAATAAATAGAAATGCATTTTTATATTTTTAATTGTTTATTTTCGTCGTTTTTTTTTCTTGTAATTCCGGCAAACTTTAGTAATAATTACATTTCCAAAGTGTAAATTTACTTAATTCAAAATACTCATATTTAACCTCCGACACTTCCCACCTTTCCCATATCTCCCATATCACCTTTATCTCCCATTTCTCCCTTTGGACCTATAGCACCTGGAAATCCCTTAAGTCCCT
Source organism: Baccha elongata (assembly GCA_951217065.1). Lineage (NCBI taxonomy): Eukaryota > Metazoa > Arthropoda > Insecta > Diptera > Syrphidae > Baccha > Baccha elongata. The sequence continues at coordinate 43,062,717 of OX578274.1, forward strand.
TTGCACCATCGGCACCTTCATTACCCATAATACCCTTCTTTCCATCCGGACCTGTATCACCTTTTACACCCTTTTCGCCTTTATCTCCGATTTTACCGATATCACCCTTGTCACCCATCATACCAGGAGGGCCCATGAGTCCCAAATCACCCTTCATTCCTTTTACACCTGGTGTTCCCATATTTCCAGGCAATCCAGGCATTCCAGGTGGACCTGGTGGTGCAGGAACGCAATTACATCCTGCCGGTTGCTGTGGATATGGATAAATGGGTTGTGGTGGTGGATATGGATATGCGGGTTGTGGTGCAGGATAATATATTGGTTGTGGTGCTGGTGCTGGTGCTGGATAGTATATTGGTTGTGGTTGGACCACTGGTGGATATGCTGCCGGTGAATACTGAGGGTATCCAACTAAATATTCTGTTGAAGGACCACTGGGTTTGCTAAAGCTTTTCAAAATGTCATCAGTTGTTGCTGAAACAGCCGCAAAGGCTCCTGCAACAATACAAAACAAAATATATACATATTTTAGTTTTTAAAGAAATGTTTTCTTTTTTGTTCTTACCGATTATTAACAATGTGCCAAAAGCCCTCATCGTAGAAGATCTGATGAAAATTACAAAATCAAACCCTCTTTTATATACTATCAGCTACAATATTAAAATCTTACCAAATTATGCAAATAGAATCATTCTTAGCAAGTCCGACTAGTTTTCTCTCACATATAATATGTATATGGACCATCCAATATGATAACTGTAGATTTTTATGTTTCTAGATTGAATAATTAAGTTTTGCGAATTCAAGTGTAATTGACCTAGATTTTTGTGGATAAAATATACAATTTATTTTTACATCTCATCAAATATCAAATGAAATTCAAAAATTTGGTTAATTTAGTTATAGTTTTAGATTGAGCATAATTATTTTTTTAAAGGGAATCTAGAATATCAAAGTGAGTGACACATGTCGTGATCATATATGAACTTAATTATTATTTATATATGCTCTGATATTTTATGAAAAGATAAACTAACCCTATAATTATGAAAGAACTATTTTGCGAACGTTGAACGAAACATTCCAAACATTTGAAATCTATGAGATGTTTTCACACACGTGCTTAGGTGATTTATTTAAGTGACAAATTTCTTACGATGATCAATGATATTTTGTGTACTTATCTTATACCATGCTAGAAACTAAAGAGTACTAAAAAAGATACCAAGATAGATGTGAATCAATGGGAATCATCTTTAAAACTTTATGAAATTCGGGAACAGAAAAATAAAACGAAATTGAACTTTTTCAAGGAAATTCAGTTTTGTTGCTGATAATATTTGAAACACCTTAAAATGTTAACTCAAGCCACTATATCCCCACATCGGTAGTGTCTAATCTTATGTATTCTCAAATTGGAACGAAAAAAAAAATCTAGGACCACGGCATGATGGGTTCGAATCGACCATGGGTGGCAAAAAGTTAAAATGGTTTAATAAAAAACGTAGGAAAACAATTAAAAATGTTATTATTAATAACATAACATATTAAACAATAAAAATTTAAATAAATAAATAAATCAATATAGGTATGCAAGTTTTGAGAACTTAAGTTGGTTTATATATAAACATTTAAAACAATTTAACAGCGTTTTTAAAATATTTGATTCGTAATTTGTGGTGTTATTTCATTTTGCATTTGGGGTTTGTTTTTGAGAAAAAATAAATGAGCAAAATAACGGTTATGGAGGTATCTATAATAATTTTTAGACTAAAAAAGTTAATTCAAAAAGAATTTTATTAAAAAAAACGATAAATATACAGATAAACAGACTATAGAGTAATATACACTGCCGGTCACTTGATTTAGGCCACTTTTCCGTAACGGTTTTCCGCGATTTATACCTCAAGGAAATTTTTGAGCCGGAAATATTTATAACCTATGGGTAGGTACGTACATATTTTCCAAAACCAAAGCCATGACATTTTGGGCGTGACTCGGAAAATCCATCGAAATTTCACAATTTCGAGATAAACCGCCGAATTAAGCGTTTTTTTTCTCGGTGTTCTTGCTTCAAGTGTGCGTCCTTTTGATTTTTTCCATAGTTTTTGGTGTCCACATGACAACTGATTACAATTATTCTCTTTTTTGGCCTAAAAGTCCTAAGTCCTTGAAATGAAACCATCAATATCGACTTTTCCTGCCACCATCAACATCTTTCCAGAACCCATTTGTTTTCAATATTATGAAAAATATGTGGCTTCATACTCTTTTTCAAATATTTGAAACTGTTGTTTAAAAAAAAAAATCACGAACGAAACTTTTGTAATACATTATTGGCGATGGCCTCAATCTAGTTACCCAATTTTGTATTCCCATTTTCTACAGTTCCTTAACTGAAATTGAGAAATTTCGATGGATTTTCCAGGTCATGTCCAAAATTTCATTTCTTTGTTTTTGGAAAATATGTACGTACCCACATGTAATAAATATTCTGGTTTAAACATTTGCAACAGGTATATGTAAATCACAAAATCCCATTGCAAAAAAAAGTGGCCTCAATCAAGTAACCAGCAGTGTATATGTCGAAGCTGCAAAAACACAGATTTATTTTTGACAGCTGTAGAAAAAACGCCTATTTTAAAATATTCGAATTCATCAACGAACACAGTCAACAATGTTTTAGGGAACGAACAGTTTTTTCTTCTACTAGTTTGCAACGCCATCTGAACATCAGCATTATAAACATTAATACACTTACAACCCTATTTATAAACTCATATTATAACAATTGAGTAAAGTTACACTACCTTTAATTATGCTTCTACTAAAGAAATCCTTATTTATAACAAAAATTATATTAAGTAGAGTCTGAGTAAGTTAAAATGACCTCAAATAAACATATGTCTAATAAAATGTCTCCAATTTCACATTAAGATATTACCTAGGACGTTTATTTTGTGCGAGGAGCAGACCCTTCTTTACAATTCGGACTTTTCGGACCCATTCAAAAAGCTATTAAACCCCTTTATATTGAAAACGGTGTGTGGAAGTACAAAAGAAACGTTAATAGATTTTAGCAAGGATATACCGATACAATGAGCTTGGCCTTGAACAATACACTAAGACAGTTTTTAACATTCGTGTGGTACGACAAAAGATAGTATCAGGCTATTATTAAGTATTGCAACGAACTTTTTTGAGGGTATAGAACACCAAGTGATAGTTTCAATTATTGAGCTTTTATTTAATTTGAGTTTCATAAGTCAAAACCTGTATCTATCTTGTTTTAAAACATTTTATACCAATTCGTTTTTCCCAAAGAGGTTGCTATAATGTACAAATATAACAATTCACAAAACGATCTTCATCAAATTTTGAGCTGTTGCTAAGACGCATATTAAGTGATGAATTTCTAGTGAAACTTATTCAGATATTTTATAAGAAGCTTTTAATAGTAGATATATTAAATTACCCAAATGATGTACGGATTACTTTGGCCATCAAATCACTAGCGGATCTGTTACTAAGAAATTCTTACTATCAGTCAAACTTCAAGATATTTCTTATACTGCGCATGACCATTTATCCGCGTCTTCACGACTATCGAAAATAGTCTGCAAGTGTGGTTTGTCAATAATAATAAGGTGATAATTTTTTTCAAGGATAAGTTGGAAGAAATGCTACTTATTTTTGTGTTGTACCTATCATTTTTCACTCAACACTTTCTCACATCTCGTGTGATATGATCATATATGATTCATGAACGCTGAACATTGAATGTGTACATTAGACAGTGAACAAAATATGACTTAAAATATTGTATAGGTTGCCAATACAACTGTCTAACTTTTCACACCCTTCCTCGATAAGTATTTTTAAAACTTTTATCAAATAAAAGAAATAGTCCAGTCAAACGATAGTTTCACGTTACAAAAAATATACAAATAGATTTTTTTTCGAATTCTATGTTTTTTGGGTCGCTGAATTCGAATCTGAAGAAATCTAACAAAATTTCCTGGTGCGTTTTGAGATATCCGTGAAAAAACGCGGAATTTTCGCACTTTTTTTCGGTTTTTTGCTAACATCTCGGAAACTATGGGTTTAACTGAAATTTTACCCACAATAAAATGAAAGACCATTAAATTTCCCACAAAATTTATTCAGATTGTTTGTTTCTTAGGCGTAACGTTAGCCCGTTAAAGCGCTTTGAAATTTCAACATAATTTCCCATATCTGTAAAAAAAAAACAATTTGTTTTTACATATGAATTTGAAACGGTTTTTTTGTTTGTTTTTTTTTTTACAGAAATGGGAAATTATATTGAAATTTCAACGCACTCTAACGGGCTAAAGTTACGTCTGAGAAATAAACAACATACATACAATAATTTTGTAGGAAATTTAATGGTCTTTAATTTTGTTGTAGTAAAATTTCAGTTAAGACGCATAGTTTCCGAGATGTTAGCAAAAAACCGAAAAAAGTGCAAAAATTCCGCGGTTTTTCGCGGATATCTCAAAACGCACCAGGTAATTTTGTTGGTTTTCTTCAGATTCAGTGCAAAAACATAGAATTCGAAACAAAAATTCCATTTGTCTATTTTTTGTAACATGAGGGCAATTTTAACTACGCTTTGACTGGATTAAAAATAATTTGACCAAATTTAGTTTAAAGGAGAAACTTATAAAAAAACATTTCAAAATTTGTTATGTGTGAACAATATATGTATTCTTGTCGAAAGTTCTTAAATATTGTTTAATTGTTTTAATCCTATAGTAAATAGTTAATGACAAAGAGTTGTGAATATTTCATTACCATCATCAAAAACAATCAAGCTATTCGAAAATTCTAGAACTTTAACATTTGAAAACTCAAATAAATTACAGTTATTTAAGAAGTACATAAAGAGCAAGAAATGCAGTCTTCCCGTCCGAATTTAAACATTTATATATAATGTTGATTATTTATTACGTATTGTGCAAAAGAGGAATCCAATTATTATTCTTACCGTAGACTTTTCTAATTTTAATCCAGACTACATTGAAATGACAACATTTTTTTTGTAATTTTTTGTTTTTCATAAATACTTTTTTTATTTTTACATAATAATAAATCGTTTTATCACTAATGCAATTTTTTTTTAAATCAAATGATCGATATACAAAAATAGAAAAAAATTACATAAATTGAAACTAAAATGAAATGAAAATTCAAATATTTTTCAATGTGTATGTATGTAAGTAGTATTGTGTAGGTTTTCTAAATTCACAGATTGTGCCCTCTGATCTTTGATTGTTGTATTATTTGCAAAAGTAATTTTTTTGACGTTGCAGGATAATATCGACGTATGCTATTTTTAAGTTGCTTTAACCAGTCATACCCTTCATACCCTTATCACCTTCAGCTCCTTTTACACCTGCATCTCCTTTTGGTCCTTGTTCTCCTTTTACACCTTCACGACCTGGTGGTCCTAATGGTCCTTGCATACCCATATCACCCTTTAATCCAGGAAAACCGTCATTTCCTTTTGTACCTTTACTTCCTTTTGGTCCAATAATTCCCGGTTCTCCAATTTCACCTTGAAATCCTTTTAAACCTTGAAGGCCTACATCTCCCATATCTCCTTTTTGGCCGGGTGTTCCATCAAAACCAGTTGAACCGGGTATACCTGGTGGTCCTCGAGCTCCTTTAGGACACTGATATACACATGTTTTTCCAGCTGGATAATATGGTGCAGGGAATGATGGTTTTGGTGATGGAACATAAACTGGTGGCGATGGAACATAAACTGGTGGCGATGGAACATAAACTGGTGGCGATGGAACATAAACTGGTGGCGCTGGAACATATACTGGTGGCTGTGGTTGTGGTTGTGGTGGTAGAGGTTGTGGTTGCGGTTGTGGAATATAATTAGGAGCAGGAGCAGAAATAGGAACAAGAACTACAGCTGTTCCATCCTTTTCCTTGTTATCACTTGAACCACCGAAACCATTCAAACTAAAACTTTTTCCAACATCTTCAGATGCCGTAAAGGTAACAGCTCCTGAAAAGTTGTTTTAAATTATTTTTTAAATAAATAAAAAAAAAATTCTTTAAAATTATGTCTTACCAAAAAGGAACAATAAAATTGCCAACTTCATCGTGTATATAACTTTCGAATGATATTGAATGATTTTTCTACAAATTCTTTGCTTTTATATAGAAAGTATCTATCAAATATATATTTGCATTAATTTTTACACATTATGTAAATAGAAGAATTCTGATTATTTAAATAGGGTAAATATGTGTTTCATACTAAATTAACTGTTAAAAGTAATCAAATTTGAATATTTTTATCGAATGATCACGCAGAAAAGTGACCAATATTCTTTTCTTGAATAAATAATTTGCAAAAATGTATAGAACATTTACAATGGACTATAATATAAGTTTTATAGTTTTGTGTGAATGAAATGGAGAAAGATCTTATTTTGTCATAAAATAAATGATCTCGATAGGTATTAGGACTTTGACACTATATAGCTTCTAAGCAATGATGGGCTTGTGCAGTTTTATGGGTTGACTTGATTTTGGTTTATACATAGCAATTGTTTGTGCTTTCTAGACTTTTTCAGGGAATACCTTATTTTTCACTGCAAAAATAATAATTTATGTTAAAATAATTGACAATGGATTCTAGAAGAAATATTGAAATGTATTAATGGCCGCAGACAGTTTTCAATTTCAAATTTCCCGCCAAACCTTAAGATGGCTTTTGAAAACTGCGGCCATGTCATGTTCAGTGAATATTTCCAACATGGCGCAACTAAAAACAAAAATGTCTGTAAGTATTTCATTTTATTTTTTCCATGGAGTTTTCTAAATCGTTTTATCATTTACATATGCAATAATTATTCAATGAATTAATTTGTTTAAATTGAAAATAAATTAAAAAATTGTACATTTCCTTAGACTGAATTTTATTGTTAGACTCGTGATTTCAATTCGTGATGTATTAATTATGCAACAATTATATGTGGACATGTGACATCGTTACGGGTTGTTCGCCAGCGCATTAGATTCTTTAACCTCTCATACCCTTCTTACCTTTATCACCATCTTTACCAGGAAGGCCTTTATCTCCTTTTATACCCTTTTCTCCTTTTTTACCATCACGTCCTTTAGGTCCCGGTATTCCTTTAATACCATTGTCACCCATCATACCTGGAAGACCTGTGTCGCCTTTTCTGCCCTTGTCTCCTTTTTCTCCTTTAGGTCCATTTTCTCCAGGTAGACCTGGGAAACCTTTAAAACCATTCATACCCGTATTTCCTATTTCTCCTTTCTGGCCGGGTAATCCATTATAACCAGGAGTACCAGGTTGACCTGGAGGCCCACGTGGTCCCTTGGGACATTGATATACACATGTTCTTCCTGGTGGGGTGTATGGTGGAATCGATGGTGGTGGATAAACAACTGGTGGTGGTGATGGTGGATACACAACTGGTGGTGGTGGTGATGGTGGATACACAACTTGTGGTGGTGGTGCTGGATACACAACTTGTGGTGGTGGTGCTGGATACACAACTTGTGGTGGTGGTTGTGGATAAATAATTGGTTGTGGGTAGCTCGGTATTTGTTGGGGTGTGGAAATTGGAATAATAACAGCAGTTTGTTTATCCTTGGTTCCAAAGCTTATACTTTTTCCAACGTCTTCCAGAGCTATCGCTAAAGAAACAGTTCCTGAAAATAGTATAATGTATATAAATTAAATTAAAAAATATTTATATAAAAAATAAATTTGTATCCATACCAAAAAGGATCAATGCGAACACTAGCTTCATCATATTGCTTCTGAATGATAGTTTCCTTTGATTCAATTCTTTTATATAGTATCTTCAAGTTAAATTATGCATTTGTATATATTTTATTAAATAAAATACAATTTGCCAAATCACTTTTTTTATTATAATACTCATATAAATGAACTGTTTAAAACAATAAATATAGTATACATCTTATTCTCATAAATATTGTGCGAAACAAATGTCTTCACTTGAATAGAAGCAAAAAAAAATTGGCAAACATTAATTTATAGAAAATTAGAATATATACGTATACATATAGGTAACATTTTTTATGCCTAGCCGAATGAAATAAAAAATGAATTCATTAGTGGGATGCAAAGTTGTGCGAAATTGTTTTATCAATTTAATCGACAGAAAATTCATGATAATCGACAGAAAATTCGTGATAATGCCAAATTAGAATTCAAATAGTAATAGAGGTTGAATTTGGATCAGAAGTGAAATTGGCAGTAATTTTTTTTTATTATAAGGAACCTATATAAAATTTAAATAAATGTGGTTAGAATAATCGTACATCTGAAATACACAGGTATTATAGATGGTTTCAATCAGTAGGGAGTTGAATAAAATTTGGGGTGAGTGGGATTTCTCAACTCCGTTGGTAAGAAGGTCGTAAAAAAAACTTAAAACCGAATTTCAGTATTCTTACCCCCCCTGCGATGGCTTGGACCATGCTTGGAGAATTCTCCACTTTGTTTTTGGTTTATCTTTTAAACGGTTTAATATAGTAAGGGTTCAATTCCCGATCTGTGAAACTGTAGTGATAGAAAAATTTATCATTTCGCTTTTCACAGAGACTTTTCATTGTATCACTTCATGAAGTCGGATAATGCAATTCTCGAACTAATGATAAAAAGCTGTCAATGTGTGTACTAAAAAGTACAAAATGATACACCCAGAAGAAAATCTACGTTCAAAGAGAAACCCACATTGATTTAAGCCGATTTAAAAAAAAAAAAATTGCTTCGAATATATGAAAGTTTTTAAATAAAAGTTTGAGAAAAAAATAATAGAACGACGCATAGTTAAATCAAATGTACTTGGGCTAATACAATGTTTTCACCCAAAATGAAACCATGATTTGAGAGAAAAAGATTTAGAAGAGTTTTAAAATGCACAGTGTTCCTTTTTTTTCTCTCAGTGTAGGGTTTGTCAGCGTGGTTTCACTGCTCTTCACAGAACGATTTGACTGTGATAAAATACTTATCATTATATGAAAAGTTTTTGACGTTTGTTTTCATTTTTTTCACAAATCAAAATTCGAATTTAACGCTAAGGCAAAAAGTTTAACAAAAAATGTATTTATGGCTCAAGTTTTCACAAAATTAATGTTATTAAATCATGCTGCAGTATAGTTACTCATACATATGCCATTCCACAGAAAAGTTTTGGAGTTATGAGCCGAATTAATGTAGCTTATATACTCCGATACGATACAATCGTTAAATTGGATGACTGTCAAACAATATCTGACATTCAACTCAATGGTTTTTATTTGAAAAATTCGTTAAAATATGCTCCCCGAATATTTGAGTGATAACTTGGTTGCGGTTGCTAACGTTCAACAATATAATTTAAGAAGGAACAACAACTTTAGAATTGAAAGATTCAACAGAAGCGGCACGCAAAACTCACTGATGTACAGAAGTCTATTATTTTTCAACAGTTTACCTGAAGAGATCAAAAGTGAACATCGATTACAAACATTTAAGCAAAAACTATATATTTTTATTGTAAACAATGTATTAAACCAATATTTGTAATTTTCAATTTAAACATTTGTATATTTCAATTTAAATTTTGCCGTCAAAAGAAACATTTATAACTATTTTGTAAAAAACTAAAACCTTTTAATGTAAAAGTTTTTTCAAACTAATCAACTACTACTACTACTATTACTACTGTTACTACTACTACTAATGCTACTATTACTACTACTACTACTACTACAACTACGACTGTTACTACTTCTACTACTACTACTACTACTACTACTACTACTACTACTACTACTACTACTACTACTACTACTACTACTACTACTACTACCACTACTACTACTACTACTACTACTACTACTACTACTACTACCACTATTCCGAAAAATCAGAAAATATTATGAAGCTTATCCCCCCCTAGCTGTCGGTATTTGGTCATTTTCTCGTGAAGTATTGCACCCACAGATGTATAATCAAAAGAAAGGTGCTTAAATTTTCTACAAGCTGATATGCTGCATATGGGGTCAGAACATTGCATCTTTGCTAAATTGGGGTTTAATTATTGTTGAAGCATGATAAAATACTTTTTGTTAAAAATTTAATTTCGCTTTAAATGTCAATTAACAACAAATTTTAAAAAGTACCCAATTTTGGGATCTTTTGGATGAGTCATAGCTTCATTACTATTGATCGCACAAAAAAAATCCCATGACGAACTTGTAGGAAATTTTGTCTTCTACAAGTTTGATCATGGTTGTTTTTTCGCTAAAATGTACCATACAAAAGTTATAGTCGAAATAAGGAAAAAAGTCCCTATTTTTTGCAGTTTTTTCCTGATAGCAAAGGGGGCGGAGAGGGCGTGGTTGTGGAAATTATATTTTTTAATTAGCCAAACATCCTATACGATACAACTTATCAAAATATTGGAACTACCCGTACCCGATCTTTTGTAGGGTAAACCCTATTTTTGCATTTTTATTTACTGTACTAAGACTGATTTCAAAATGAATGGGACTTAAATCACTCAATGAGATTTTGCAAAATGAATTCAAAATGAATGGGATTTGAAGACGCTGCATTCTGAATTCATATTTGAAGTCATATATTTAAATCACGAATTCAAAATGAACGGGATTTGGGCATGTTTAATTCTGAAATCATTTCGAATTCTGTGAATTAAATCACAGAATTCAAAATGAATTGGACGTTGCAGTATTCATTCAAATCAATGCAATCACCAAATGATTTAACTCTTTTACAGCGCTTAGTCCAGTCAACTAAGTACTTAAGTCAAACCTGTCACACAAATTAATTACAAGTTGAAACCACTTTAAAAAACCCTATTTTTCGTTATGTGTTAATAACTTTTTATTCTTGCAAAAATACGCGGTAGACTTCTTTTCCCCTATTTTTAATCACCAAAAAAAAAAAAACGACAGGTTGAAATCTTAGGTGACTGGACAACTCTAATTGGGGACCATACCCCTCGTTGGTTATTGGCTATTTACCAGCTAAATTTTACACACACACATATTTTAATAGGCTAAAAAAAAAGGTTAATTGAATATGCTATAAGCTGATTCCACTGTGAATGGGTTCAGAACAGTTGTTCTTTTACACACTGCCTCCACTGGGCATGAACGCTGCTCTGATTTTGAACACGCCATGAGAACAACCAATGGAGTTTGAAAAATCCATGCCCAATCAGGCGACATGTCGGAGAAATCCATTTTTTCGACAAGACATGAGCGCTGTTGAAAATTTGGACATAATTTTTGACGTTTCGTATATGTGAGCTGCATTTTGCAGAATTTTTGTTGTATATGTGCAATTTCTTCAGGTGTTTGTCATTCTCTTTCATTTCGAATGTACTTCTGTATCTTTTGATATAAGAAACGGGGGGGGGGGGGGGGGGTTGTACTCGTTGTTGAAGAATGAAATGAAACGACAAGACATAATTTGCCCACAGACCGAATGAGAATTGGATAGTAGATTAGATTGCTGTTGAGTTGTTGGGCATCGGCATGGCCAGTGGAGCCAGTGTGTGTTAGGATATTAGACTGCAAACATATTGTTAAAGTTGTATCTTGTATCGGTTGTATCTTGGTACCTATTATACTCAAATAGCTCAATTATGATTCAAATTGTCAAAAATTTGATGTAGTTGAAGATGACTGAAGTAACCGTACCACAAATATGAATACCTTTTGTTATTATAAGGCGAACTCTGAAAAAAGTATGTTGCAGTTTTCCCCCCTTCTCTCAGTTAGCGGCGGTCGTTCGAAACTGCAAAATCAACTACATTATTCTGGGACCATACCAAACAATATCCCAAAGTAAAACTTAATGCTATATTTTTTGCGACCTCCAATGTATAAATCAACTGGGCTATATAAAGATTTTAGAATTTCGTTTTAAATCCCATGTATAACTTTAATAGTTGGAAGACATTCATACAATATTTACCATACAAACATCTACATATTGCGGAATCTAAACCAGGTAAACCATGAAATCGTTCAGGCTATGATTGAAACGGATTTATGTCAATTGGAGAAAACACAAGAAATCTTTCATTTCGACAGCTGCGGTAGTAGGATATTGTGTGAGATACCCAACAATCAGGATAAACAAAAATAGAAGAAATGCTCACTCAAGATAGTCGAATCGCCATTTTGTCGATTTCGCAGATGAAAGTGACGTCACTATCATCTTTGACTATTATTTTACGTCTTATGTGATGACTATATTATACAATTAAGCATTTAAATCAATAAATTTTAAGTGATAATAACTACGAGAAAAGAAAAAAATAATAAAAACAATGAAATGGAATGAAATACTTTTTTCATTTTTAGACATAAACAGATGATAGTGACGTCACGCAACGAAGTGAGCATACCCTGTATTTTTTCATCGTGCCCAACAATAGGATTTTCCAATATTGATTCCCAAACTTTGTTAATCTTATTAATTCTTTCCATATTTTTCAAAATTTGTTTGTAGAGTAAGTGGTTGCCTGTTCCATCAACTAGAGTGTCTACTCTTAAGTAATTTTTAAAAGTAACCTTTTCCTTTTTTTTTTTATTTTTATAGCTCACCCTCGTCGATAATTATTTTCTACGTGTAAACCAAGAGGTTTGCACTTACAAATTATTTGTTTTATAACGGATGGTTGGTGTAAACTGTAAAGCCATCACGTATGAAGTTGTCTAATGTAATCAAGAAGTCTATGTCAGAATTCAACAGTAAGTCTACATGTGCGGATGGCATGCGAGATGATATGCATGGCCACCAAAATGTGTGACAGAAGATTCACACCTAACTGACAAGTCAGTCTTTGTACAGTCCAGTATTCGTTTAGCACGGACGAGAGTTAATTTTTCTTAAACATGAAATGAAAATGACTTGGTTAGGTGTTTCCCTTTCGCCTTGAATCTGCGCGAAGGTCTACAGGTTTTAAGTTTTAATTTTTCGCTAGTCGTCAGATCTCTTCTCACCATTTTAATTTTAAAATGGTTGAGACTTCTTCCTGCACAAAAGTTTTCCTCTTTATTTTATGTTTGGGTCGGTTTTAGACGGGGACTTAATCGTGTATAAATGGTTTTTCGTTTTACTTTTTATTTGATTGGAATTGACTGAAAGGGTCTGAACTCGTCCATTTAACCATATCGAATAATCACCAATAGTTGGGATATTCGGAGTCGTCTCTGAGCGAATCGTGGTTTGGATTCAACAACGGGCAGGCCCGCGAGGAATTTTTTGGTGTGGAGGAAATCTCAGCAAGAGTTAGCGCAGTTCGAGCGTAATAACTCTGGGAGATAAGATCCGGCAAAGATATAGGTACCTTTTGTTTGGTAATTTTTGTTTTTATTCGGTGCGGTAGTTTTGGTTTTGATTGTGGCCAAAAATTGGCAAAATTGTTATCAGGCCTTCGATCTGTTTTGCTTTTATCCCGATATTGCGGGACTTGCGACCTTTTAGTAATCCGTTGTTTGTTCGGGTCATTTTTGATTCGTTTGTTTTAATTTATTAATTTCATCGATTTCATTTTTAAAATTGGCCTTTTGCCATTTAAATTATAATTTTACACCATTTTATTGTTGTTGAAAAGATCCTGGTTTAACACCTATATTAAAAAAGGTTTTCAGAGGCAGTGTTTATTATTAATTTAAATAAACATTTAAAATTCCAATTCGAAAAATAATCATTTGTTTTAATTAGTTTGAAGATTATTTTCAGTGTGTAGTTTTAAGGCAAATTTTACTAATAAAATTTCCTGGCGCCCTTTTAATTAAGTGAGTAAGTTTTATCATTGAATTGATTCCAATCGATTACTACCTGTTTCTTATCTGTTGGTGAAACAGATTTTAATTTTTTGTGTATACATTTTTTTTACATCGACCCACCCCACCCACTTGAGCTAGTTGGGCGGAAGCTGTACAGAGCTTTAAACACTTTAAAGGGGAGACAGACATAATACCGAAATCCAAAAGACCGAAAACCCAAAAGGCCGAAAATACAAAAGACCGAACATCCAAAAGACCGAAAATCCAAAAGACCGAAAGGCCAAATGAACAAAATTAAGATTGATTTTTTTTTTCAAAATTTTAATTTTGTTTTTTAAATAGGTAATTTCATTGAAAAAAACAAAATAATTTTTTAAACCATAACAAAATTCTCTCTCATCTCAATTCAAAAACAAATGTTGTTATAAATACCAAAACAATAGCCATACTTTAATTCCCGGTAGGATTACCCAATCTTAACTGTTGGGGGCATAAGTTGGCCACCTAGGTACTGTTGAATTTGGAAACTATAGAATCAGGCACCCGCCAGACGAATGGACATACCCTTAGAGGAGCAACGAAGTTGCGTGAGCGGAACTAACTACAGAAAGGGGGTTAAAATCTCTTGAACCCGCGAAGCGGGTCACCCAGGTACTGTTGAATTTGAAAACTTTGGAATCAGACGCCCGCCAGACTACTGGACGTACCCTAAACGGAGCAACGAAGTTGAGTGAGCGGGACTGACTACAGAAAGGGAGTTAAAATCCATTGAACCCGCGAAGCGAGCGACCTAGGTGCTGTTAAAGTAAGAGACCTAATCCACCCTCAAAAGGTATATATATGAAAAAGAAAGTAAAGAAAACCCAAAAGCCCGAAAAAGTTTTCCCGAAATCCCAAAAAAATTATTTAAAATGAAAAATTTGCTCAAATTTTTCATTTTAAATATTTTTTTGGGATTTCGGGAAAACTTTTTCGGGCTTTTGGGTTTTCGGTCTTTTGGGTTTTCGGTCTCTTGGATTTCGGGATTTTGACCCCAACCCACTTTAAAGCCTCATACGTACCTTTGCACTGTATTCTGAATACCCCTAAACAGTTCACTTGGTCAACACAAACAAATAAATCTTTTATTAATTTATTAATACTTAAACTTAAAATCACTAACACTTTAAATACTAAAAAATAAAAAATCTTATCACATTTTAGGCAACGCTAAATACATAGCAAACATAAAAATAAACATTGAACTGCTCAGATGTATCGTCGAGCTGGAGTTTGCTTTTATATCTTCCCACCAAGTCCAAGTTTTATTGTAAAATCTAGGATCAGCTCGTGGATCGGCAGGTAATACTGCTGGTTCAACTGCTCCTTGACGATAATATTCGACATCATTTTCCAATTCGCCTAACAAATTTGGATGCTCAGCGGCAATATTGTACATTTCACATGGATCTTTTTCGATATCAAACAGGCAGGGAGATATTCTAGGGTCGCATTTGTAATCAAATAAGTTCAAAGAAGAAATATTTCGAGTGTTACAGTCATAAGTAGCTTCATTTCGCAGCGATTCAATGTCAAAAGCTGATAGAGAAGAGTTTCGAAAAGATCGGGCAACTTGAGATCCTAAAACAAGATCGGAGTACTGAGAAAGTCTTGGATCTGGAGTTTGCTCAATGTCACCCAACCAAGTAGCATAATCAGGCATGAATTCGGTGCCATTAACGTACTTTAAGTTGTCTCGCTGGTATGATACATATCCATAAATATCGTCAAGGACATGTATGAACCTTCGAGGCTTAGGTGGCAAATTATTGCTAAGCGAGTACCAAAGATCGAGACCATCAATCTTTAAATTTGTTGGAAGAGTTATGCCAGCTGCTGATGCGAGCGTTGGGAGCCAATCAATTGAATGCATTAATTGTTGTGATACTAGATGAGGCTGGTTGATAAGTGGACTCCAAATAGCACCAGCTGATCGAATTCCACCTTCCCACGCTGATTCTTTTTGCTAAAGATGCAATAGGTACACAATTTGATTTTATTTTTAATCGCCGGAATTAAGTACTTACACCTTTGAAAGGATAATTCGATCCTGCATTTGAATGGATTCCCACAGTGGGTGCTCCATTATCAGAGTAAAAGAGAATAATTGTGTTATCAAGCATTTTCTTGACAGCAAGTGATTTGATAAGTCGGCCAACACTTTCGTCAAGTTTTGACATCATTGCTGAAATATTGAGATACAGTGTTAAACATTTTAAATATTTTCTTAACAGATTAAAATAAAATAATATAAACAATTTTGTTAGTGTGCTTATCAAACGACTTATGACTTAAAATTTGTGTAGGGGAAAGGTGTAGAGAGTGAGACACTTTTTTTTTAATTGATATAGTCTTAACCATTGTGATCATGGAGCAGCGCCATCTAAAGAGACATGAACCGCACATTTGGAGGTTCTTACATTTACTAAGTGTCTATTCTGTTACCATAACAATAGTCGTCAGCAAAACAAATTAACAATATTTAATGTATTTTATTGGCTCTAAAATCCATATTTCCTTGACAAGAGTAGTAAACAAAACAAAAACCATGTATGTTTACGACTGTTGTTAAGGTAACAGAATAGACACCTAGTAAATCACCAGGCGGTGATTATTCAGCATGAAAATTCTATAGAAATGTATATACAATGGTACATATCTCGATAGGGATATGTTCGTTAAGTTGTAGTGGCTTTTAAAGATTGACCTTGTTTCATGATCGATTGCCAACACACATACTCAAATCTTTGGACAAATTAACAATTTTTTTTTTTTAAATCAAAGGTTTTTGGAAAATGAATACATAGGTGCCACATTAAATTTGCCATTTCCATCCAAAAATGTGCTCTTTTTGCATTTTTCATACATTCTCGAGTAAAAAAAAGGAGACAGTATCCTGTCAGACCTGAAATATAAGTTCTTTTTTATTTTAAGGTTTTGCTCATCTTTACGCTTTGTTACTTTGTGGTTGGACAGATTCACACGAATTTAATTTTGACATTTGCTAATCATTCAGCGTGAACTGTTATCAGAATGTTGTTTCCTAGAAATCCAATTCTGACATTTGCACAATATTCAGTAAACGAACTGTCATCCGAAAAATTAAACATTAAAAATTTATATTTTGATAGATATGTATACAAATTCAATTTTAAAATTTGCGGAAAATCCAGTGCGAACTCGCTGTCACCAGCAAAGCAATAAATGTTTGACAGTTTCTCTTTTGAAAGATTTTTAGGGCCAAATATGCAAATATTATAACTGTAAGGCTGAACCACAATAGTTCAACAGGCCTTTATAAATCCAATTTTGAAATTCACAGAGTATTTAGTGCTAACTGTCGTCAAAGGCAATATATTTGACATAAATCGTTAATACGTTTTGGTTTAAAGTATAACTTAATTTTTGGTTCCACTAAATATGGAACAGACAATTAAAATTAGTGCTCCAGAAACTCCAAAGGAATTTAAAAAGAGTGTACCCTCGAGTGAATTTATTTGCGCATGTGTTATTTTTTTTTTGTACAAAATAACAAAATTGCAATTTCGTCTGTAAAAATGACAATTTGCCATGAATTATGTTATAATTATGTATAAAATTCAACTATTTCGATTTGCCATTATCACATTTTCTTCTACATTTTCCGTTTAAGTTTAATATGTGTTTTTCTTTTTGAAAATACTTCTTTTAAGAATTGTTTTTTTTTTCATTTTATTCTGTCTGACGTTTCAGTAGTACCATATTTCAAATACAAAAACGCGGCTGCCGATGGGTTTTTTATTGGGAAAAAAATAGTGTGTATCGATACACTCTTCTTACCTGCATAAATTCTCCTTTTCGGATCGCTAATGTGTGAGAATTTCGCAACTTCTTCAGGTGGAGCTTGCATTGGATTATCCTCATTGCCTGTATGAACAGCCAAGTGACTCATCATTAAAAAAAGTGGTTGCTTTTTGTTGTGTCGTTTTACGACTTGAATGGCCTCATTGGTAAAATATTCCGTTGCGTATATTCCATGACCTTCCTGATTAACATTGAGATTCTTCCTAAAGTCATATCCTCGACTGTAATTCTTATTCTAAAAAAAAGGACATTATATATTTTATTAAAGTATCCTTGTCACATTGAATTACAACTCACCAACATGGCCAGATCATGGACATAATAATCAAGGTATCCCGAATAGTAACCCACATGGTAATCGAATCCTCTCAATGTGGGTGTATAAGCCTTCTTCGAGAAACCCAAATGCCATTTTCCAATTAAATTCGTCGAGTAACCAGCATCACGAAATAATTCTGGCATGGTGCGTTCACTCAACGGTAATCCCCATGGTTGATCGTTAATTATAACTGAATGCTGGGTGCCTTTCATAATACAACATTTACATGAAGGATATTTACACAATCCAGTCGAGTGTGGCAAAAGAGAATATAAACCGGAAATCAGGATTTAAAATATAAAAAAAAAATGAATTAAAGGGCAAAACCAATAAATCTCTTGTAGGTATTACCTGTGTGAATGGGATATTTTCCTGTCAGCAAAGTGGCACGTGATGGTGTGCACAGATTTGGCACATAGAGTCGATTAAGGATAACACCGTTATAAGCAAGTGCGTCAATGTTCGGAGTTAAAATCTGATTTGATCCGTGAAAGCTTACATCGTTTATTCCCTTATTTTTATAGTATATGATATATGTTAATTAATTAGAATGAATAAAAGAGTAATAGAGGAAGATTGTATAAGAATACCATATCATCGACCAGGATAATAACAATGTTGGGCTTTTGACCTTTGGATTGATTTGTTGCAGCATTCACATTATATGTGACACATGTGAGTGCAATGAATATCAGTTGAAGAGTTGACATCATGATGCAGTTAATTGGGAATCCTAAAATGGAAATGCTATATGTCAAGGATAAAATAGACAAAAGAATTGACATTGAAATGTTGACATTTTCGTTTTTGATTGACTTTTGGTTTGTGTCATGTTGGCTTAAAAATGACATTAATTAATAGACTCTCATTAAAGTTATAGCAAAAAAATAATTTGTTATCATTGCTTCAGTAAGTATCTTAAAGAACATTTCTATATTTGTTTATTGTCTAAAATATAAATAGGTATCTACAGATTTTTGTTAAGTCAATCTTTTTTTTTTTTTTAATTAAACAACCTACACGTTCTGTACTTAGCTCTGTGTATATGACAATAAAATGATGTGAAAACAAAAGAGTAGGCAAATACAATTTTGGGTCACGATTTTTTTTTAAAGCAGTTTTTTTTTTATGATATAAATTTTAATTATATTATTAACTAACCAAACAACCATAATTATTCTATTTTGATCTTCAACTTCACACAATATTTGTTTTATAATATTTACAATTACGGTAGTTTAATAATAACAAAATTTACATGTGGGAAGTTACAATACAATTTGTTTCTTGCATTATATTTTGTATCAACAACTAATTGTTTTAATTGCCTTCGGTTGACAACTTATAATTAAATGATAAAGTGTTAAAAATGTAATGTAATAATGTAACTTTCATTTCCTAGCTTGCAGATGCTTCAATGCATTTATCTAAGACAAGTGTTTTGGTAACAAAAAGAAGTGATAAATCTTAATATGTAATCATTTATACCAAACTAATAACTGGTAGTGGTAAGGTTGGTAGAATGACAACATTATAATTAGAAATTTTCTTAAGTTACCAGACGACTTTTTAAATGCATGGTTGGTTAATAGGTACGACCGAGTTTGAAAAATTTGAAAACCGTACAAATGTCTACATTTGTATAGAAGATCTTTTGAAATCGTATTCAAACTTGAGTTGAAAAAACTAACAAATTTCGAACTTATTTTCATCGCAATACTGTTTTTACTATAATTAAGTACGTCGGATTTAAGTCAATATTAACGCATTCTTTCTTTGAGTAGTTGCATTTTTAAATTTAAGAAATAACGGAGTTAAATAAATTGCATAGAAGAAGTTTTAACTCCGTGTGTTCTTACATTGATTACGGTTTTGGGAAAATGAAGAAGGACGGAGTTGAAATTGAGTATGTTATGCTAAGAAGGACGCGTTCTTAAATTCAATCTAAATACACTTAAAATTTGACGTCCATTTTCCTCTGGTGCCTTTGATATTTGGTCGTAATTTTTATAACGCTGTGGGTTATTAATGTGTTTCTTTTACCATAATTTCTTACTGACAGAATACCAATTTCAGGAGTTTGTCCAAAATAAGAAAAAAATCATGAACTACGATTAACACCCTTTAATTTTTTTTTTCGTTCAGAGCGTTCAGATCATGACATTTGTATTTATTTTGTCGTTCAGAGATGACTCAGATCATGTTCAGAGCAGGCACTCTATTAGCTCAGGATAAATTGACTGATCATTCTGAAAAAAATGCTGAACGGAATCCGCCATTTCAAAACAATTGAAATGGCGGATGAAGCTAGTCAAATTATGTTGTTATTTTACGCATCATATTAGTTTTAAGGCTTAAAAGAATCAAATATGGATAAGAAGAAATGAATAACTTTCAAATTAGGTTTAAACGTTGTGTGTGAAAGAGTCAGAACGAATGTCAATTTATGACAGCTGAGTGCTCGAATGTGTTTCAAATATAAATCTAAACGTTCAGGCGTCAGACCATGTTTAGTTCAGAGAACGCTCATCAGAGCATGCTCTGAACGATCGGAATCTGTTCAGAGCTCTGTTCTGAACGAAAAAAGAAAAACGCCTATAGGCTTACTTCTGGCAAACGGTCATTTTCTTTTCAAGCGGAAAGCGCATTAGCGACCACTCGCAATCACAAGGAGACAAAGCGGAGCGACATTTTTGTTGTTTTTTTTTTTTTTTTTTTTTTTTTTGAAGTTCAATTTGGAGTGTGAAAACTAAAAATTAGCGCGAATTAAATAAGTCAAATTAAAAAATAACCCTTATATGGAAGGTGTCGTTAAAACTATTTTTCTAGAAAATGCGGCTTAAAACATCCGAAACGCCTTTAATGCCGTGTCATTCATGTCAAATTTAATCAAAATCTTTTTGGAACCGTTTTCGAGAAAAAACAAGATTTTTCATAATCGTTATTTTGCCGGTCCCGTTATTTTAAGACCTACAATT
Source organism: Baccha elongata (assembly GCA_951217065.1). Classification (NCBI taxonomy): domain Eukaryota; kingdom Metazoa; phylum Arthropoda; class Insecta; order Diptera; family Syrphidae; genus Baccha; species Baccha elongata. Next base: position 43,083,753 of record OX578274.1, read on the forward strand.
CTTATTCCAAAAACTTTTCATGGAATTGCTCTATTCCAACATTAACAAAGCTCCTTAACCTTTTAATTTACAACTTAAAGAGAAGAACTTCTCAGGAGATTTGTTTGCCACAATTCATAAACAATGTTTAAGCCCAACTGCTTTTGGATGACAAAAAAATTATTCACAGATGGCGACAGTATTTTGAAAGATTTTCAAATGAGCAGTTTTCCAGATTATACTTTCCAATAGCCGCACCAAAAAACGAAAAAGTGCCCGACATCACAGGGGAAAATTTCATGGCGGCGCGGCGGCGGTTGGTGAAAAACTCTAAAGAGTTATAGAGCGATTGGGCCAGATGGAGTACTCTATTAGTTCTGGAAAAAAATGGAAGTCATCTGCTTAAGGTGTTGGACAATAGAAGCGATGTGAGAACAAATTTACGAAAACCGAGATAATATTCCATTCGAGAATACTATACCTTTGTCGAAAAAGAAAAAAAAAGACAGTTCATTTCAATTTATATGGTTCCTAATAACCTGATGAGCGCCACCACCAACAAAACAAATAAATTCAAAACACTTCTAATCAGGGTTAACAAGTTTAGTCAATGAAACGATTGCGAAATTTCCGTTAAATTAAAAAAGGTTTAAAAACAAAAACTAGCGCACCAAAAACGTTTTCCGAAAAAAAAAATAAGACAAGAATTTTTTCAAAAAATTTAAACCTGGAAACGTTATTTTAAGATCATTGATGCTTAGAATTCTAAACTTTGAATTCTGTTTTGTTTTCAATATTCGTACCTTCAATGAGAGTTTAAACCCTACAATAACTTTTCTTGGAAACGGATAGCTTGTGACAAAAACTGTTTTATTCAGCATTTTAGTTAACGGCGAGTAATAAAATTTATTGGCATTTTAACTTAAAATAGTGTGCACCAACATTATAAGGTGAATTTTTAAAAATGAGGAAACTTGATGCCAACCCCGGATTTTTATTCACCACACATGGGACCTTTTTATTAGAGCAAGCGGGAGGAGAGCATATCAATCGAACAATTTCAACGTTCTCTTTGTCTTGCATTTTTAAGACACCTTTAAAATTTATTTGGAACAAAATGGGACTTTAATTTATTGGCTCTTTTAAAACTGAAATAGGTTGGTGAAATTGAAAAATGCCATTTTAAGATTTAACAAACCAATAAATATTTAAAAGTGCTTGGAGAAACTGACCAAAACTGACACTTTTGTTCTGTTAGATGCTGTCAAATTTCTTTTTTTTTGATTGGTTGCTCTGACAGCCATCCTTTTCTATACTGTCAACTTTCTTTAAACTTATGTTAATGGGAAATCCCATTTCTTATTGTTTTATGATTCCAAACTCAACCAATCCATAATAATCAAATTAATGTTTTATAAGATAAAATGTTTCAGTTTGAAAACATCAACAAATATGACACTGAATGTAATTAATTTAATAATAATAAATTCAATATAACAAACAAAACGAACTATGATAAAGAAACAATTCACTTATCACTTATCAATATAACTTTATTGAAATAATTAATTTTTTATATTTGTCATAAAGTTTAAACACACCGGATTTATTGTGTCAACAATACGTTTTATTTACAAAAATTAACACTATTCCAAACACTTTTAATTTTTATATCAGTCCTTCACTATTTTTATTAAAAATTTTATTTTTAATTATGTAGTACCTTTTTGTGAAGAAAAAAAAAACTCCCACAAATAATTGCACTTCACCGTTTTGTTATGCTTGACTGAGGCAAGGGTTTTGTTTTAATCACTGCACTGTCTCTAACTTCTAGTTGTATGGCCCAAACGCCACGACATATCTTAGCCAAATAAACTCAAACACTGCACTGACAATTTGCGACTAAATTAAAAAAAAAAAAAAAGTTTAAAATTCAACCTGAACACCACACCCCTCTATATTCAATGTCACCAGCTATAAGCAGAAAAGATAATAGCTTCCATTTCCGACTATGTATGTCTTTTTTTAATTTTGTTGTTATTCTTTTTTTATACTAAGTATCTATCGTAGTATATCTGAAAGTATTTAACACGTGAGCCTTTCGAGTTAGAATAAGTTGAAATTTTTTTTAACATTAAACTATAAACAGATTCTTAACACGTTTGTCAACTTAACTTACGTTACGTAGTCGTAATTCAAGTAAAGATGATCAAAAATCAATAATCATCCAAGGTTATAAGCTTTAATTTAATTCCTGATTAAACAAGAATAGAGACATACAATTGTCTAATATAATTCTGCACTTGCAAATCGTGACCAATATGGAACATTGTATCAACATTCTACATGCTGCGTTCAATCAAAACAATTAACTATAATGGGTACTGAACTGGACACCTACAATAGTAAGGGGAAGGTTATCTTTTTTATCAGACTGCTATAACTAAAAGCAACGTGCTAAGTTTATTCATAGATTCAAAATGTAAGATTGAATTTTAATGTGGTCTGGATCTTAATGGTAATGAACCTTTGGTGTTTTGTTTATCAACATTTCTCACGATTTTTTTTATCAATAATTATAGTTGCTGGGTTGGGATTGTTAATGACAAAAATATGTGCTCTATGGAGTCTTGACCAAGATGTAAGTCACAATGGTATATTATCATAAACGATCAGTTGCGACAAGTTATATTTGAAAATTTATCTGCGGTTTTTCATTCCTTTTGTAGTCTTGAGTGAGTGATTTAAATTTCGTAGCGAAACCGCGATGCTGCTGTTGATGGCACACACTTCACAGAGTGGTTTAAAACAGATAGTGGTGTGCAACAAGGATGTCCACTAAGTGCACTGGTATTTGCTCTATTCATCAACGATATAAAATCCGAACTACCTGGTGGAGTGAGAATTGACAATATGATTGTAAATGTGATTTTATTTTGAAACTCTTGAAAACCTGCAGTTAATGATAAATCGTCTTGCTTTGTTCTGCGAAAAATGGAGACTAGAATACAGAGAAGTCGAAAATAATGATTTTTTCAAATATAATAATCGTGGCTACTCAACACTGAACTATAATTGGTTTCTGCACAGAAATCACCTGGATGTTGTAAAAAATTATATATATTTAGGAGTTGAGTTGAATACAACGCCAGGACTTCAAAAACCACATCGTGGTAGAAGTTAAAGCTTCTCAGAATCTCGTCATCTTAACTTGGAAAAATATCTTTTTTAACGAGCACTCTACCCATGCCTTTCTACCAAGGATAAAATCTTAGATTCTGTAGTGGAATCGACTTTGTTATGGGGGTACAATAAATATGATGAAATAGAAAAGTTTCAAAGAAATTTTATAAAGACATTGCTTAACTTGCCTCTTAAAACACCAAATTATGCTATTTATTCAGAAACTGATTTACCTCCTTAACTTTACACTAGCACGCTTAAATCGCAAGCAGATTTTATTTTAAAAGTACTGGACTTTCCAGAAAAACGCCTAACCAAAACAATGCTTTTGTATGAAATTATATGATAAACGAGAATTGGTTGATGGCGAAGTGGCGAAGTCTTGGAGAAATTTACGAAGATTTAAGCATAACTTCTGGTAATCGGGATTTTTATTTAAAGGTCGGTTGTATTCAGTCCAGCTCCACTTTGAAATTCTATTGCAATTGTTATTGCTGTTCTAGAAAAATAAACTTTTCGATGAGAGAAGCTAATTGACCTAGACGTTTAGGTTAAGGGCAATCTTGTAGCTTAGACAATTTCCTACAAAAAATGTCTGAATAATTTTTTTCTTAAAATTAACCGTTTTAAAAATACATAAATCGATCGCTAGATACGACCTTTTTATGGAAAACTCTCTCCCCCTGCCCTGGCGTTGCTCTTCCTCTCTTATCCTGTCGCTACCAAACCTCACACTATTATTTGCTGGGTCTATCTGAAGACTGTTTGCAAATTTCATCAAAATCGGTCTAGCCGTTTTTGAATCCATAGCGGAAATCCATAAACACATGAAGGTGTGCCATAAAAATAGAGCGAGTAGGTTTGTTCGATACAAGAAAAAAAAATCGTATGAAAGGGGGGGACTATATCCCCCCGTTTAGTCGAAAGAGGCAAATTTAAAAAAAAATGACTTAAACAAAAAAAAATTATTAAAAAACAACCATAAAACCTTAAACAACCATGAACACAAAAATCTATTTTCTTATGTTCTGTTTAAATAAAGTTGTTGTAGTGAATAGTTTTTGAAAAATTACAAAGAACATAAGAAAATAGATTTTCGGCTTTTTAAACATATTTAAAAATGTGTGTTTTGTTATAAGGGTGTGTATGCTTTCATATGCGTGTAGTAAATTACTTTTATTTTGACATTACAAACAGACACACCATTTTTATTTATGTGTATAGATTAAATTAATTGAATTGCCCAAAAAAAATGTCGTCCTTACACGAGGAACAAAAATATATTTTTTTGTTGCGGTTTAGGGTTTTTGGTATAAGTTTAACATTGGCTCAGAAAAATAGCATACTTCTAGGAGTTGATCAAATGAAAATCATTGTATATAAATTTCTATAGCACAATCATGGAGTAGCGCCATCTAAAGAAAGTTGTGAGCCGCACATTTGGAGGTTCTTACATTTAATAAGTGTCTATTCTGTTACCCTAACAAAAGTCGTCAACAAAACATATTAACAATATTTAATGTATTTTATTGGCTCTAAAATCCATGTTTCCTTGACAAAAGTCGTAAACAATACAAAAATCATGTATGTTTACGACTGTTGTCTGGGTTACAGAATAGACAACTAGTAAATGCACGAACCTAAAAAATGTGTTTTTCACAAGTTTCTTAAGATGGCCAGGCGGTGATTATTCAGCATGAAAATACTATAGAAATATATATACAATGTGAAAATAAGCAATTCATGCGAGGATCCAAGTCCGCTCATAATTATAACTTTGTTTCTATTTAATCGTTATTTTCGTATTATGCTGTCCTATATCCTTCTAAAACATATTTTTCCCAAATATTTTTTCATGTAGATACAGTCAAAAGGGTAAACCGGAGGTCATATGTAGGTTTTTTAAGGTGGCCTCCCTTTATAAATTTAAAAGACATACAAAGTATACGCTTCAACTTTTCCATTTATTTGTATCAACATATAGTATATCTATTTAATATTAATATTTACAAAATTAAACTTAATAAATCTAATAATTTATGTCTTCCCACCAAGTCCATTCAAAGTCATATAACTTTGGATCGCAGTTCGGATCTGTCGGCTTTCTAACCGGTGCAATAGCTTTATTTCGAAATTCTTCAACTTCTTTTCGAATTCTTCTTAAAACACTTGAACTCTTTAATTGTGAAATGAGATTATTTTGTTCACAAGGATCTTCATTTAAATTGAATATGCACTCATCTTTAAGAGGTTCACATCGTGATATTTCTTTATCTCTAGCACATGTTATAGCTGCTTTTTTGCGAAGGTCATCAATAACAGAATCATCAATTTCGTCTGTTAACTTATGCTCAGTCAAACTTTTCCACGTGACAGATTCTTTGACCAAATCCATATAGTGATTAGATCTAGGATCAATATGAATTTTTTCACGGGGCTTCAACCAACCATCGTAAATTCCTGAAAGAGTTGTACCATTTATATATTTCCATTTGCCACTTGTGTAAGAGACATATTGAAAAGTGTCATCGATATTTTGAACAAGCTTTCGAGGAGTTGGTGAAGCTCCAGTTAACAAGTTGGTCCACAAATTCAAACCATCCAGTTTTGAATCTTCTACAAGTTTGATGCCTGCAGCACTGGCAAGTGTTGGTAACCAATCACTGACGTGCATAGTTTGATTCCAAATTCTTCCGCCATTTTGGATGAGGGGACTCCAAATGGCTGCTGAAGATCGTATTCCACCTTCCCATGGTGAGTTCTTTTGCTGAAATATATAATTCAAAATCAGTAAAAGTCTCTTTTGTTTGTCTATATGTGCATTTACCCCTCTAAAGGGATGGTTTGATCCAACATTTGCATACAATCCCATGCTAGGTGCACCATTATCCGAATAAAATAGTAAAATTGTATTGTTTAACATTTCTTTGGATTTAAGCGCTTCCACAACTTTTCCAACACTTTCATCCAACTTCGATACCATTGCTTAGATTATGAAGTTTAAATATATTGTCATCTTAATATAAGTTGTTTTAACCAACCTGCGTAGATTTTCCTTTTAGGGTCAGAAATGTATTTGAATTTTTTGATTTCCTCAGCTGGTGCTTGAAGTGGATGGTCCGAGTTTCCAGAATGTGGCGCTAGATGACTCAAAATCAACAATAAAGGAATTTCAGTGTTGTGGTTGCTTATAAGAAGTTCGGCTTTTTCGGTTAGGCTATCAGTAACATACTGTCCCTGATTTTCTCTCGTGGTATTCAGATTGTTTCGAAAATCATGACCTCTTGAGTAATTGTTACCCTAAGATTAAAGTAATTTAAAGTAATTTTCAATTAACTTTTAACATATTTTACACAAGTAGGTACTTACTGTGAAATATAAAGTCTGATCATAATAATCTACATAGGCACCTAAATATCCATAATGATAATCAAATCCACGGTAAAGAGGTGTGTATGCTTTTTTAGAAAATCCTAAATGCCATTTTCCTAACAAACTTGTAAAATATCCAGCTTCTTTGAAATATTCTGCAAACGTCTTCTCTGTCAACGGCAGACCCCATGGTTCGTCATTTGGAATCACATAATGTTGCATGCCTGATGTATAAGACAAAGAATATTGTATTCAACTTTGTAATTTTTTTTTTTTTTTTGTCAACAAACCAATGTTGATGGGATTTTTCCCAGTCATTAGTGAAGCTCGTGACGGTGTGCACATGGCTGGCACATAATATCGATTCAATATAACTCCACTAAATGCTAATGCATCAATGTTTGGGGTCAAGAACTCATTTGATCCACGAAAACTAATATCATCAAATCCCTTATCAAACAAACATAAAATTAATTATAAATATTCAAATTATTGATAAAGTAAATCTATAAAAACCATGTCATCTGCCATTAGTATAACAATATTCGACCGGTTTTGAGATCCCACGGCAATTTGCACTATAAAATCCGAAACCAAAATCATTAGAAGCAACAAACTTGTCCATTTCGAGGTCATTTTCATTGAGCAGCAGAATAAATGAGACGTACAGCACGCGAACGCTATCAATCTTTTCAGTAAGTCATGAAGTTTGAAACACCAGACATCTATAATTTCACGTGTAGATAGAGCTTATTATTGATTGTTTATTGTTATAATTATCACTTATCGATCATAATCAGTATTTGTTAATATGTAAGTAGGTGTATATATAGATTATTATTGTTACTTAATTATGATTGTTGAAACACTGCAAATAAAATTTTACGTCTATCTACTTCTGGTTATTGATTCATACTGGTCTTCAGATCTTGACAATCATTTTTGCATTTTTTTCTAATTTTACATCTCTTTCAATACAAGATTATGTTGCATTAATTAATTATGTTGAACTTTGGGTTCCCTGTTATTCAGTTGAATCACCTCTCAAAATTAAGTTAACAACTTGGTCGCATGAACTTGAAAATAATTCCTGAAAATGCGTTGAATTCGTTGCTTTAAGAAAACATGTTGAAAAGCAAATAAAAGGCACGACTGGGTCGGACAAACTTGCTCTTCTGTATGATTAGGTACTATTCTTTGGCTTAGGATACCAAGCAAGAAACTATAATAAATAATCGGAAGTAAAAATAGTTTCAATAGCGTTTTTATGGCAGGTACCTTAAATAAGGTGATTTCGAAAAAAAAATTCTAACGAAAAACTCCGTCATTGGCAACGAATCAGTCACACAAAATTTTATCAAAACCGATCGTATTTTTTTCGAGAAAAATTGGATTTTCTTTAGAGTTTATATGACAGTTTCCGTGATTTTGAAAATTAATTTTCTAACGAAAAACTTCATTATTGGAAAAAAAAACAGTCACACTAAATTTTACCAAAGTCGATTCCTACCTATATTTCACGAGAAAAATTGGATTGTCTTTAAGGCTTATTTGCCAGGTACCGTTAATATGTAAACTTATTCTGAAAAAATGAAAAACATAACCTTTGGCTATAAATCTATTGTACGAAATTTTATAAAAATCGATCGTATTTTTTACGAGAAAAATTGAATTATCTGTTACGTTTATATGGCAGGTACCGTTATTTTCAGACCTAGGATAAAAATCAAAAATACGCCTGGGCATATTACTCTAAAAATACAGAGTACCAAGTTTGAAGAAAATCGGCCCAACCGTTTAGGATGTAGGTGTCGATACATTTAGACTGACAGACGGACAGACAGACAGACAGATAGAATTGTCGGACCTACTTTTTTCGTGTCCTCTATCATCGTAAAGTCATGTTTAATTGTTATCTCAAAACTTTTTTTTTACGAATACAAAACTTGCCTACTATGAGGCAACTACTATAATCGCAAGTAAAAATGTAAAAAAACGTTTCCCGATATTTATCAAATTTGGCGCCATTTGAACGATGAAGTGCTGCCAACGAAATAAAATCTTGCTCCTGGGTTAAGAATATTTAACACTGGATAACTGTACACAAATGAACAGGATGGTTTGATTGTTAAACAATATCTTAAAACTATAAAGGAAAGTTTTATGGGTTTTAATCATATTCAGGGGTTTCATCTTATCATTTTCATCTTATGTTTAAATTTTTGAAATTTTCACAAGGCTACGTGCTTCTTCCAAATCCAGGCCACTAAATTTCCCAATAAAAAAAATATTTATGCTCTCTTAGTAATAGTGCGAGCTTAATTATCCAAAACGTCAAATTCTTTCATATCTGTCAAACCACAATGTTTCAAAATGAATTAACTGGTTACATTCTAACATAATACTTCATGAGTTGGTGTTTAAGCTCTGAAACCAAAAATTGTCAAATTCAGAATAAACTTTAGGTATATTTTTGCAAGTGAATAAAAAAAAATAAATCAAAAATATGTGAAAATGTAGTTTCTTAGTGCGAACCTAATTTGACACCATAAAGTTTGACATATTAAAATTTTTGAATTTTCATGATCCATTGCAAACAAAAAATATGGATCGATTTTTAACAGGAAACATTGCAATTGCGAGTTTGGTTGATTTTGTAATTTTTGTTTACATAAAAGTAATACTTGCCCTTAAGAGCAGGTATAAAAGTCGAAAGTCAATCATAAGAAAAAGTATAATTAGACACATTATAATATGGTGTGTGGGGTTGTCTAAATAAAACTTTCTTTGTATCTTAACAGTAAAGATTGATAAATAATAAGTTTTGTGTAGATATCATTCAAGAAGAGTCAAGCATCCAATCACTGCGGCGCCATTTACGTTGAAAGTGTCATCGGCCGTCATTTGTTCGAGCACGTGCGCAGTTGGTAACCCGGTTTTACTACTTTGACTATATATAATTAGCTATAATAAAGTCTAAAGGCTCAACTATAATGCGCATGAGGAAGCATGAGCTCATGTCGAAATCGCATGTGTAAATGAGCGAATACACACAGTCATATGTCGTTGGCTGTAATGGAAATATGCGCATTTCGTTGAGTTTCGTTAAACATGAGCTCCGCATGAGCTGTGCGATCTGAACCGCTCTTACATATGTTAATTTGACAGCTGTGGGATTTTGACAATCAGAAAAAAAATTTAATTGTATTTTATCAAAAAAAAACTACGAATTTGCATTAAATTATCCATTTCATGAATAAATCAATAATTTAACAATAAATGATGCATTTTTAACACAATTAAAAGCAACTAAAAACAAGTGATTTTCATATGTTTCACATGTTCATTCATCATGTTTGTATAAACATGACGAAACAGTTCGTTTAGTTTTGACAATAGGTCATGCTGGATAATAAATAGGATATAACCACAAATTATTAAGACAGGAGGTTGTGTGGATCGAAGATGACGATGCATTTTGTTTAAATTTGGAAAAATGCTTCAATATTTCAAATGACTTCATATCATTTCAGGTGATTTCAAGCAGTATTTAAATTGATTTCAAAATTTTGTGATTGCATTGATTTCAAATAAATTTACTGATTTCAAATGATTGCAAATTAATTCAAGTGATTTCATAGTAATTTCAATTCGTGATTTCATTATGGCATATTTGATTTCATGATTGCAAAAAAACTTAAAGTGATTTCAAATATTTTTATTTATTGCAAAAAATCATTTGAAATCGATAACCAACATTTTTTTTTAATTTCATCACTTGAAATAGTGATTGCATCTGATTTCAACGTGATTTCGAATAATTACAAGTATAAGTGGTCAGGTGATTTCATTCGTGACAAACCCCTCGAGTTTCTGTAAAATTTAAAACTATAATATTTAGCAAAAAATATATCTGTTAAACGAGTTTTAATATTGACTCACAAACCCAAACACCAGTATTACGGTATCGTATATAGTGAGAGAAAACCCTTCTCATACTAAGATCCTTTTAAGGGATGAAATTATCTGCTCAAAGCAGCTCGGTGTTGTGGTGGCAGGTGGTTTATCGTTTGAAGTTCAGTTCGATCGAAGATTCCACTGAGACGGGAGCAGTGCCGAGTTGGCGTTTTTTAGTGGCGGATATTTTATATTTTACATATCTTTATAAAATTAGTTTGGCTTTGAAAAACGGGTAATATAAGTCAACTGAGTACGGAGATATCCTCAATCAAAAAATCAATCAATTTGGCGGCCATTTTTTTTTTTTTTTAATGATGGCCAAACGACCGTGATGTGGTACATGTGACACAATTTGTGTTTATACCCCTATAGGTTCTTAACAAAGCCCTGCAACAAAAATTTTGGCAAAATATAAAGACACACGTGATACGGGCTAAAACATGCTTTAAGTAACAAAATCAACTAAAAACAACTATATCTATTTTTATTTTTCACTTGTTAACTTGTATTTGAAAAATCTCATAAGCTACGTGATTTAGCGAAAAATATGTCTTAATAAAATTTGTTTGCCTTTAAAATATTGTTATAAAAAGCTTTACAAAATTAAAATCGGGCATCTAAGTACCAAGATATTTACATTTTATATAGTTCACTTTTTAAACTGAGAGTTAAAATTTTATTGTTTATTTAAAAATTAAAAAAAAATCAACGAGCATAATAAAATAATAAAATCTAAACAAATAAAAAGATTACTCACGCGCTAACTGAAAAAAAAAATAAACATACCTACATTCAAAAATGATTCGCAGAAAAAGAAACAGAACAAACCTACGTAAGCCAGTTGGCGTACTTTTATCGCCAAGTGGTTTTTATTTACTTATTTGTTTATAAACTATTGGCGCAAATTTATAGTCAACCTATATTTAAGGAATAAACGTGACACCACTTAACATTATTTCAACTTTAGTCTAACGATTACTCAAGAATAAACACTTTTTTAACTTCCATTTATTTATTTCACTGAAAGGGGTTGTTGATGAATTTATGCAGTGTTTGTGTGTAGTTACATTCCACCAAAGCGATTTCAAGAGAGTGAGCTATCATTCTCTCAGAGATTTTAGTGCGTTGCATTAAAAATATAATGCGAAGGTTTGCTATTATAGACATTATATTATATTATAGACAACTTCATTAAGAAAATGTTTGCTTTATGCCGTTTATAACACGGAAAAAATGTATTTTTAACCAAGTTTCACATTAAATTGCTTTTAGTTTCGAGTTAAATCGACTATAATTTTGCGCCATTATTTTTTCAATACCAAATTAATTTTTAACACACTTTAGGCCCAGAGTTTTCTTATAAAAAAAAAGACTTCAGATATTTCGTTGATTTCAGCGACCCTGAATCACATATGATTAAAAAAAACTTGATTTCTGATTATATGTGCAACTACTGGAGGACATTTTATCGTCCGCCTTCTAGTTTTCAATTTTCCATTGAAGTATATAGGAAATCCCAAATCTAAATATCCCGACTAAGGAAAATCCCGACTGATGGCAAAAATTCCGAATAGTATTTGAATTTAAAAATCATGGCTTTCAGCACTTTTTTACTAACTGCTTACACTTTTTAAAATATCTCCGCAATATAAAAAAATTTAGTTTTACAGAATTTAAGAATAGAATCTTAAGAATTTTAAACAAAAAGTTAGTTAGAATAAAAGCAACAATATCTCAAGTAATTTAAGGTGAAATTTCCAATGATAACAAGCCGGTGTTGAATTTAACAAGACTGAAATGACGTTAATATAAAAATACCACATACTGAGCTGTCTTTCTCTTATGATAAGGATAGATTTGTCTAAAAATTAACTTTTTAAATTAGTTGACATTTCATCTCTATTTAACAAATAAAAATAAATTCAAAAGCTAAGAGTAATCTTTTTCAAACAAAATCTATATAAGTAATGTTTACAAAAATAAAAAGATATAAATTCGAAATGAAAAAAAAATATATCTTTAAATTTTAGATAACTGATCTGATGATGACATTATTTCATTTATACACATGGTTATACCAGTTATTCGAAAATCGATTTTTTGTCAATTTTTAAAACGTATGCGTCTGGCAGAAGTATTTTGGCAAGCCTATTAACGGTATCTCCGATAGAATCGTTATTTTTTTCTTGAGCTATCTCATAAATGGGTTAATCGATTTCAAACCAAAAAAAAATTTTTAGAAAGGACTAGATGATTTGAACAAATTTCAATACCAACATTTTGCAAAAAATCTTAATTTTAGTTTTAATTAACTTTCTAATTTATTTTTTTTTTGTAAATTCAATATTTACAAAACGGCTAGACAAAAAAATTTAATTTTTGTGCATAAAATGCAAACAATTAAGGACTTAAAAATGGCGTTCTTTAAATTTGCAAAAAAAACTGTGGCAACTAGCCACAAAAACAAGTGCGTTTACATTTGCATTTATCTAAGATGTGGTATTATTGAACAGTGAACATCTGAAATAGGTTTCAAATAAACGATTTATTATTAATTATCATTTTTCTATACTCAATGTTGATAAATTCGTTCCATAATAAGAAAATCTTTTCAATTCAAATACTTCTGGGTTTTTAACAAAAATCAGCTTTATTTAAACGTCAATAAATAATAAATTATGTACATATATTAAATTAAATTAAAATTGTTTATTAAACTGAACATGGTGACCCTCCTAACGTACAGCTAGTACGTTTTAATGTTGGCAAATCCAAATACCACGTCCAGATGCATTCATGTAAACTAGGATCACCTTCGGCTAAACTACCCACATTTACAGGGTTTCGCGCACTTGAACGGTATTCTTCAGTGGCAAGCCTCATGTCATTCAGTACGTCTCTATATTCCATCGATTTGGCTAAGTTATTTTCTTCGCATGGGTCCTCATTGATATTGTAAAGACATTCCTCAAGCAAAGCATTGCAAGTTACTTTTTCAGTTGAATTTCCACATTTGATTTCACTTAAAGAACGTAACGAATTGACTGAACTCTCCGTCAAAGGAGATTCATCATATTTTGCCAAAATTCTGCTGCTTGTTGAGTTTAGAACTGCACTGGCATACATAACGTCCCTTGGATCTTGCTCATCATTACGAGTGCTAAGAACACCATCGTTAACCCCATTCAATGTTGATCCTTTGATGTACTTAAACCCACCACTTACAATGGAGACTACCCGATCAATATCATCTAGCGTATGGACGATATCACGCTCAAAAGGTTCTGAATCCCCAGATGATAACTCATTCCAAAGATCTAATCCATCAAGCTTTAGGTCGCGAGAGTCTAATTGAATCTTAGCAGCACTTGCTAATGTAGGCAACCAATCGGTAACAGACATCTTTTGATTGAATAGAGAACCGCGGTTTGCTAAAAGCGGACTCCAAATGGCACCAGCTACACGAATAGCACCCTCCCAAGGAGTGTTCTTTTGCTAAAAAATAAAAAAAAAGAAATTAATGTTGAGTCAGTTTTACAAGAAACGCTAATAACTTACACCTCGGAATGGATAATTGGATCCAGTATTAGAAAACATACCAGTTGTTGGAGCACCATTGTCAGAATAGAAAACAATAATTGTGTTATTTAAAATTTGTTTCTTGTCAAGAGCTCTGGTAATGTTACCAATGCTTTCATCAAGCTTGGCAATCATAGCTAGAAAATAGAAACAAAAATCATGAAATGAAGAAAATTTCAAAACTGGCATATATACAACAGACACACACATTTAAGATTTAATAATGTCCTTTTAAAGAAAAATATAACAATTTTAGTTATCCGAATATTAAAATTAATCACCATCAGTATTGAAATTTTTAATAAAAACAAATTAATGCGTATAACATCCCTGCACCTATAATGAAGATTTGTATTCACCACTCTTGAGAAAGAAAGGTGAATTTCCATGTTTTATTTTTAAATTTAAATACCAACTATCAACTGTTTTTTAAGTTTCATATATAATAGGAAACAATTTTGGAACAAAAAGTGGTTTTTGATGCAATAGACAAGTATGAGAAAATACATAAAAGTGTTTTGAGTAACTGGCCCCAAGATTCTTTTTTTAATAAAGCCAAATTCAAAATGTGACTAAACTGAATCAATTTCAAAATTACCAACCTGAATAAATTCTTCTCTTATCATCTTCAATGTATTTCAATTTTTGAATTTCCTCCTCGGGAGCTTGGAGTGGATCGTTATCATTTCCAGTATGCGGTGCTAGATGATTAACCATCAAAAATAATGGTTTTTCTATATCATGAGCCTCAACAACTGCTTCAGTTTCTGTTGTTATAAGATCTGTAACATAAGTTCCTATACCAGCACATTCAACATCCAAGTTCCTTCTGAAATCATATCCAATATTGGTATTAGGAACCTTAACAAAAATTTAGTTTAATTATCAAGCGCAAACGTTCCACTATTTTTTTTTACCGGCATTAGAGACCTTCGATTGTAATAATCAATATAGCCACCCAAATATCCATAATGTGAATCAAAACCTCTATTTGTTGGCAGATAACCTTTATTAGCTAATCCCAAATGCCATTTTCCAACTAAATGAGTTGAATAACCAGCTTCTTTAAATACTTCAGCAATCGTTGTAAGATTGTGTGGAAGACCCCAAGGTTGTTCGTTGCTAATTACAAAGTGCTGAGTTCCAGTATGGATTGGATATTTTCCTGTCATAAATGCTGACCTTGATGGAGTACACATCGGTGGGTTGTAAAGATGTTGTAGAATCTTTCCATGGTAAGCAAGCGCATCGATATTCGGAGTAATATGTTGTTTATTTCCATGGAAACTTACATCATCAATTCCCTGTGAAGAGATAAATTAAAAATAAAGTCAGAATTATTCTGGCTTTTCCAGTAAAACTTACCATGTCATCAGCCATTAATATGACGATGTTTGGTGGTTTGAAGGTTTCTTCATTAGCTTTGGCATAAGTAAAGCCAATAAAGGCTAATATCAGTAAACTTGTCAAATTCATTGAGTAATTCCTATTGTATTGTGTAATGATGTTTTGGAAAGACGTTCCTTTTTCTATTATAACTCTTTTAACGTAATTGTTCTGCAGACCTTAGTATAGAATGTTTTCGTCTGTAAGTATGTAAATTACTTAAGCAACTTCTGATTAAAATTTCGAATTAATAGTTATAAAGTTTTTCAGTGATTGGATAATATAAGATATATACGTAATTTTTTTTTTTAAATACAATGAGGCATATTCATAGTTGTTTTTAAACTCAGATTTTTCTTAAACTGTGGTTTTGTTAATGTATTAATTTATAAACATTAAAAATTATTCATTTTTAATGTGATATTTTAACGATTATTAACTTTATACAAACTATTATGAACCGAGATTCACGTTTGACTTTCCATGACAGTATACCAATGTATCGCTGAGCGCGGTGCACTTTTATGCCTAGTATATCTCTACAACAACTTGTCACAAATTGTATGCTCTATAGTTTTTATAATAGATGTTAGCCAAAATTGAAGCTAAAGACAGAGAAATGATCGCTGAAATCATCGATCACATGATTTTAGAAAAGCTTCTAGAAACTTCTGTCGGGATAAGTCGAAATGGAAATAAAGATCGGATAGACTATAGTGGGACAACCAATGAAATATTCATTTACTTATTTATCAAAAATTCGGAAGTAAGGCTAGGAATTTTACTAAATAATCGTGCAGGTTATAGTCAGACATGAGGGGGATATATGAAGCTTTGAAAAAAATTATATCATATTATTTTATGTGTTTCCGTTGATTTTTTGCGGCAAAGCTACTTTGGACTAGTGGAATCGCACTAGTCCACGATATGGTATACTACAAAAAAATTATATATCGAGCTACATTAGGACAAGAATATAACAGCCGGTTAATCGATAATGATGTCAAATTGTTAATTATACTACATCAGATGTACAAACTAGAAGTTATATCTAATTTTCATGACGATAACACATACAAACGAGCTACCCAACAAATTTTCAATACCAGAAGAAGGAACCAAAATCAGTATGAAATACCCAGATACTGGAATGAATATGGACGAAGTGTGAAGACGATTCGAAGTTGCAATCTAGAACAGTATTCAACGAGCTTGCTGAAAAAAGTTAAATTTTTATATTTCAATCAAACATAAAAAAAAAAAATAGATTTAATTTTATTTAAGAAATAAAAATATAACTCATACATTTTTGTACGCAGTCTTCTTCAGACAAGCCTAATAGACTTTGAAGATACCAAACTATTTTAAAACCTTTTGAAATACAAATAAAATTGAATTGAATAAAATTGAACTGGAAAAAAAAATTATTTTTTTTATAAAATTTTCTTTTTGCTTCTATAAGGGAGAGATAGACTTTCCTCTTCCCCACCTTACGGTTTAAGCTTTGGCTTCTCCTTGCTCTATAGCTTTTTGTTGCATCTTATGTTAATCAAATTGTATATCTGCTTAGCATCATATAAATATACTGTATATAGAAATCGAAGTGTGCATGAATGTTCCCTCTGTACACCAAAACGGCTGGACCGATTTGAATGAAATTTTCAGCCAATCTTCAAATAATAATCCCAGCGGGTATTCTTGTGAGATTTGGTAACGATAATATAAAAAAATATGATATGGTAGAACAACGCTATACTATTTGTAGCTAGTTTAAAAAAAACACAGTTAAAGAAGGTTCGAACGATTTGAAAACGGTTAATTTTTCGAAAAAAAATTATTCTGTTATTTTTTTAGGGAACTGTCTAAGGCTAAGCTACAAGTTTGCCATCACTTCTTTTCAGGCAATAATAAAGGAGATATTGAGGAAAAACTGTTTTTGGGGGCCTTTGATCACCCGTAAAATCGTTAGCAGTGTTCTCATTTCTATGGGGACTTTTCAGAGTTTCCCTAGAACACAATGTAGAAGATTTCTTAAAAAATACATATTCTGGCAGAAAAATATAATTTACTTCAAGATTCCCGAGTTTTGGAAGGTGAACTCGACCTTACAACTTGAACTAGACCCTGAGAGATATGCCTCGTTTCTCTCGTCGGGTCAAAATTTTTAGTAGGTATATATAATTTTTTTTCAAAAACTGTTCACTTAAAAACCTTTCTGTATAAAGAAAATTAAAAAAAGAGACTTCTGGCTTTGCAAAAAATTACCAATTTTTTAGAAAATTGCCCTCCTGAAAAAATGAGGGGTACTAGATGCCCCTTTCCTATACAATTTTTGTTCTTGTCTTGACTTAACTTGCATATATGTGGCAACACTGATGTTGTTAGACTCATCAGAACCGTTGCGCTCTTTGGTATCCCAGAGGAGGCTTAAAGCGGAGTTGTATAGAGTCGAGCTCACCTTTAAGAACTCGGGACTATTCAGAATCTATTCTCTGCCAGAATACGAATTTTTAGGAACTTCCCAATTTTGTTTGTTTATACCTATACCTATATGCAACAAACGATTTACCAGTTGACTTTGTATTTCTAACGCAATTTAGTTTGCTTATCAAATCTATTTATATTCTTATCGAAGTGAATTCGGTTTTATTCTGGAAGATCTTCTATTACACAAAGTAAATATATTTAGCTAGTTAAAACAATTTTGTCGGTAATATTTATTAAAAGTAAAACAAACAAAACACACACACACACTTCTCTTTAGTCAGAAATATTTCAGTTCATTGCTCTTCAAAATCATGTATGTAACAAACCAAATATTGATTCTTTACATTAAAAAAAAAAAAACTCTCAACACAGGTATTTATCGATACACTTTGATGTACAATGTATAATATATGTTTCTATTTATAAAAACAAAATGTTCCAAACGTTTTTTTTTTATGAGAATTCTTGTTTTAATAATATCGATGCATTTTATCCAATTAAATATAATTAATGATTTTTTCGATACGCGATAATTGTTTAAAAAATTTACAATTATGGTAATTACAATATAAGTTCATGACTTTATATACCTATAAATAATAATAATTATTTTATTTAAAAAATTAAAATCACTGAATCACGATCTTTACTAATGGAATAGTTTTTCTTGACTGACATGCACCCAAAAATAATTCAATCAGATACAACATACTCGATCGCATACCATTACGCAAATGAATTAGCTTGGGAAAGTAAACCAGATCTCATTAGGGCTTTAAAAATACAACAAAACTTGAATTCTATTCATAAGGTAGATAAACATAAACACAAAAGATCTCATATTGTATCGTATCTACGTAAAACTTTGAAGTAATTTTAACACCTCCTTTATACATACAATTACCTATTTTATTTACAGTGGTTGCCATTTTATCTTGTTTTTTTTTTATTTGACTCTTCGTGGGCTAATCGAAGAGGAAGCCGCATCGTAAATTAAAAGTTATTATGTTTGCAAAGATAGAAAAGCTACACATAATTTAATTATACCTTAGGTAAATTGAACAACGTGAAATAATTAACGCACTTCAATGTTATAACAGCTTCATATAACGTTAGCACTCTCAATCAATTCTTTTCTGTGCGCATTAATAGTTTCTACGGGATTAACAACGCACACAATCACCGAATCAAAATGACGTCTAAGATATAGGGTGCACTTCATCCAGACAAATTATAATTTTTGTATGTTTGTGTTAGGCCATTGCTTTTTTTTATTGATCAATAATTATGTCCCCTATGGCAACCCTGTGAATTAAGTGAATTAATCGTTTGCTTCCAATTGTTAATATTTTTGGAATAAGAGGAAACAACAAACCATTTATTTATATAATATCGAAGTTATTTTTCGTTGAACATATTTTTTTGTGTGCAAAAATTTAAAGCAAGGTCATTTTGGACTTGTGACTTTTGATCACATGAGAAGTTTTATTTTAAGCGTTGTTTATTTAATTTTTAATAAATTGTTTCCATGGAGTAATTTTTTTTAATGCGAAATGTAATAGTAGGGGAGCCCAAGAGGGGATTTCGGGATTAACTCAAACGCTGCAGATTAACATAAGGGAGGATACCTTGCACCCTGTAGAGTACCTCCAACCTTATATAAGCTTTCTATATAGTGACACGCGTCTATGATAGCCCGTCAGAATAGTAATAAAAAATCGATAGGTGGATTTACTCGAGTGCGTCAGATTAAGATATGGTGGGTTAATTACATGCTGAAGAGTGTATATTTCCTTAATCTGACAATTTGAGCTTAAGCAGGGAGTGGGAGAGTGGGATCTGCAACAACAAAAAAAAACGTTAATTCGACATTCTCCAGCGCGGTTGAATTTAGTTTTATTTTGAAGGAAATAATTCAAGGATAACAAAAAAACCTTAATCTGAATATTTGCAGAAGCCGAAGTCAAAAAAATTGGCATTAAAGTTATGTGATAACACTATAAAAAGTGTACTTTTTTTTATTTTTAAAATTTGTATGTTATTTGGCTATTTTTCTGAATAACATATATATAACAATTAAAAGAAATGCATTTCTTTTATTGCATGCTATTTTATGTCTACATATATATTTGTTACTTTCAGTGATTAAAAAAAAAAAACAAAACAAAAAAAAAGAATCATGACAACACTACTTTCCTATTGTAATTTTGTTTCTTAATTTATGAATGGCGTACCTATTGCAATTAGTTATAAATCAAATACATAGAGGATTTTTAATTTCCATTCCATCCTCTTTTCCGTGTATTATTTGTTACATTCAGGGATTCCTGATTTTTTGTTTAATTGTCAGATTAAGAAAACCCCTCCATATAATCGTCAGATTAAGGGTCAGCACGCATAGGACATCAAGCTGAACCATCTGTATGATAATCTGACGCTATTTCAAAATGGCGTTTTTTTTTTTTTGCATTTTTAAATTGCCACCACAAGCTTGTGTCACGTCCGAAACGTCAGTCTTTGCAATGGTAGCTTCTTTTGGGTTCGCTTAACATCCCCTATGAAAATCTGACGCGCTCGAGTAATTTTTTTTTTACCATTTTTCACCCACGCAAACCGGAAAATTAACATACAACCGTCATCAGACCCCTTGGGGTGTATCCATTATCAATATCTGATGAGCTCGAGTAAGTCCATACCACCGTTTTTTTTTTTTTACATTTTTGAGAGCCTGTAGGAAAACTCCCATAACATTTTTTTCTTTCTAACATCTAATCTTCAAAATGCATAAGGTCCTTATGACGCTCGAGAAAATCCCCATTTAGCATCGTGGGCTCCCCTACTATAATCGATCATTAAATAAAATGTTATAAGAAATCGTCTTTTCCAACAATGTTAACACCTTGATTAAGAAAACAATCTTTCAATCCTGTATGAACAACAATATCTTATTAGAGCTAAGATCATACGTCACCTTCGAGCAAGACTGTTCATTTCTTGGTTATACCAACTTTGGTTGAGAATTCTTTTGTTATTCCCTTGGGAGCATGTTTCCTAAGATCATCCCCAACTCACATAGTTTAATTTAATCGAAACAAATTCACAATACATTTTGTTAAAGTCTACTCAGTATCCATCCTGAACGATAGTCATGGTTTGAGACATCAGCTTATCTAAAGGCCTAACCATACCTAACCGCAGTGGTTGACCCCTAAGAATCTTTAGTGTCACATATCACCCCCTTTTGAAAAGCGTTTTTTTTCAATAGGATCATAATCACATGCAAGAAAATTGCTTGCAATAAATGTTCCGACAATTATGAGACAATTATGCATACAAACGTAACAGCGTTCATGCAAGCTTAACCTTGGAAGTATTCCTGTGCAAGAAATACATAGCTTTAAAAATCGCTTGTGTGCGAGTAATATGCGGATCATCACTATATGTACAAATGTTGCTTACTGCACTGCAACCATTTATACTTTGCATGGTGCGAAGCCATCCGTAGATTTTTTATAAAATCAATCAAATGTCATAGCTTGACGAAAATTTGTCTAAAAACCCAAAGAGTTTGCCTGAATACGATTTTTGCATAGTTAAAACGGAGGCAAATCACACTATCAGGCCAATTAACACCAAAACACACTGACACAATATTGTTGCTTCGCTTTAAACTAATTTCAAATCATAATATGTAAATATGTTTAATTACGTATTAATTGCAAACTATATCACTTAAGTACATAAAAATAACTAAAAATAAAACAACAAATAAACTAATCCAAATAAACAATAATAATAGTATTTTTTTTTTTGTTTATATTTCAATCGATTGCCATTTTTAAATACCTAGTTAGATTAATATAAGATAATATTGACTTTTATAAAACAATATTATTGTTTGTTATAGTACCTGGATAATGATACAAATGATGGTAATTTGATACGCGTATATCGCTCTCTTCTAACACGATACATTGTGAACCAATAAAAGCACCTCCAACTAACAATAAATGGAAGCTTTGGTTTTGTTTGCCTTCTCAACCGTGGACATCTGACAAGAAATAATATTCCAAGTTTGGCATTTTGAGCAGAAAATGTGCTTAAACTCATTTTGGTGCATGTCTCTGCTTAATCAGTTTTTCTTAAAGATCTTAATACATGGCTTTAATTGTTTTGTTGCAGAAATGCAATTTTGGGATCGTTCTCGTTTGCCAGCCAAACCATTGAAATCTAACCGGAAAAATATTATACCCACGACTTAGATAGAAATGTTATCCCTTCAACAACGTGTGACGTGTGAGCAATGAGAATCGTTCTAGTGATTGCTGAAATACAGACGGATTAAGATTTTGTCTATAGAAAATCCGAAAAATGCTTATGTTCTGGTCAAAATTTAAAATTAAATTCATATGTTTACGGTTCGGATTTCAGATAAGCTTAATTTCAGCTTCTTATTTTGGAAACAAAAATTATATTTTAAAGAAACATTAATTTGAATCATTTTTTATTATTTTTACTTGCTCAATATTGGTTTCATATAAAAAAAAAATGGAGGTTTTAATCAAACCTGACATTACGATGATAGAGAAGACCAAAAAATTAGGTTTCGTCCGTCAGTCTGTCTGTGCGGATGTGCGGACGTGCGTATGTGCGGATGTTCGGTTGTATGTTCACCGAGCTACAGCTTAAACGGTTGGACGGATTTTCTTCAAACTTCGTGTGTAGTACTTTTTGGTGATTCCCTAGAGGACGAATTTGAATTTTTGTTTTAGCCCAGCTATAAGGGGTACCTCCCATATAACGGTTTCAGTTTTTCCAAATTTTCTCGAAAACGGCTATTACGATTTTGATAAAACTTTGTGAACGTTATATTTGGAGTGCTTTTAATGTAACTGCATTTCAAGTTTTTGGCTAAAAATGCACATAACTGAGATTTGCTGTTAACTGTTTTTACAAATTTGGCCATAAACTTGATAACGGCTGATCCGATTCCTTTGAAATTCAGTACAGATTTGAAATTTAACATTCAACACAAGATGACATTCACAGTTTATTGCTAAACGCCTGCCATACAACTTGATCTCACGTTTAGGCCATTCAATGATATTTTTCGAACTTTCTGCAGAAGTTCCTGCGACCGAGTTGTGCAATTATTTTTTTTAAGTTTTGAGTTTTTCTAAAACTGTTCACTAAAACACCTTTTTTAAAAAGACAATAAAAGAAGAAATTTCTGAGTTTTCAAAAAAGTGTGGCGAAACATTGTATGTAGATTCAATATTTAGTTTTCTGTTTTTAAGTCATTTTTTTTTAGAAAATTGCCCCTTCCGCCTAAACGAAGATATGCCCTCCAAGACACAATAAGATCTTGTATCATTGAATTGTGCAGATAAGTGGGCTTTCTTTTTACTGAAATGATCTTTCCATATTGAAAATATGGAAAAAACTACAATAAAATATAATAAGATATTATAAAATTATTTTAGAAAATCTAACTACTTTTATTAAATAAAATTTTTTTTTTCTTTAAAATTATTATTTAATGACTTAAATAAAAAATAAAAAGTTATTTGTTTTTTTAAAATGTCAGGCATCATCAAATTCTCTATGAAAATGTTAACCGTTCGTGTTCAGGTAATCTACATATGGCATTATGAACGGGCAATGCCAAGAATCCAGCTATCATAATTCCAAGTGAATCAGCTTGTACAGTGACTCCAATGGCAAATTCTTGACGAGGTTTTGGAATATCCTTAGACATTCTATAGAAAGTATTCACATATGCACCACCTCCAAGTAATCCTTCCCACAAAACAACTACAAATGGTATCCAAATAGTTGGTGTATAAAAGTAAATCACTTCAGTCACGAAATAGATAACATTTATAAATTGCAGCAAAGACAGAATCCAAATTCTTCTAACATGGATAAGATTCACCGATGAACGTGATATAAATACACCGATTTGATAGTCGACACATAACCATCGATATTGCGATTCCTTATTAAGAAATGTATTGTCAAAATATTCCAATTCGAACTGAAATGTTTAACTGTATTAAAATAATGTTTTTGTAAATAATTTCATTTCTAACTTACAAGTCCTTGATTTATAAAATATTCAAAGAAATACACAAATAATAACGGCAACATGTATTTGAGTAGTGTTGCCATATATTTTATTTTCTCCATGTAGCCTTCAAGTTCTTTGGAATCTGTAGTCATATCTACAACGGAACTACAATCATCGTTCGTAGAACGGGGTTTTCGTAAGATCAGCCAAAAAGCTATGCATTCAAGAAGCGGAATAAACAGCATGATCAACATTGTGTCTCTGGAATTGATTCCAATAGCCACTAGGCCGGCATAGGCTATGGCACCAATTACACCAGCACCTCCAGTTCCAGATGACCATGCTGAAAGAGTGTTCCTGAAAAATAAATTAAAAACGCATGTTATGGTAAGAGAAATTAATAATTTTTTTTTAATATGTCTTATTAGGATTCAATTGACAATCACGTTATTTCTTTCGTCGGTTTTTGGTTAAAATATATCTTTAAGATAAATTCTGTGGTCAGATGGCAAAATGTTATAAGTAAATTTTTCAAATTTTACATGCATTTTTAAAGCTCAAAATGTTAAGGAAAATCAGAAGGTTTTTGACCATATGAAAGAAAAAATTAAATTTACAAAAAAATAAAACAAAAAACTTTAATTTTTGTAAAAAAATTTTTTGATTTTTCATAAAATTTTTAACTTTAAAAAGGAATTATTCCACTTTATGTTTTTTTTTAAACTAAATGCCACTCTAAGTTTCAAATGTTTTTTATCAGATAATCGTAAAAATTTTATTTTTTGTGTCATTTATTGAAATATTTAGTTGGAATTATTAATAGAGAGCACGACTGGTTCGCACAAACTTCCTCTTGTGGGAAATTATACCTTCTTACGATTTGGAAATCTATTTGACCAGTTTTAAATAAAAAAAATGTTTAATTAAAAAAAAACATATTGGGTTATCTGAATATCAAATTTCATCAAAATCGGTGAATAAATTTTTGAGATATTCAAAAAAAAAACGGTCTATGGAAGATACCTTTTAAAACTTTTTTTCGATTTTCAGATGAAAGACTTAATCGTTGGCAACAATTCACACATGCGAAATTTCATAAAAATCGATTGTATTTTTCTCGAAAAAATTGGATTTTCGTTTACGGTTATATGGCAGGTACCTTACGTTGTTTTTTAAGCTGAAAACAAATTCAATTTTTCCTTTGAAGAATGTTCTAGAAACCTGAATTTACAAAATTTTAAGCACATAGGTTCAGCCGTTTAGCATGTAGGTGCTGATTCGGACAGACAGAATTTCCGGACCCACTTTTTCGTCTTCTCTAAAAATATTTGTTATGGTTATCTCAAAAATTTTTTTTTCAAGTAAAACTTTTTGACATATAACCATCAACATTACGATGATAGAGACGGATAGAGAAGACGAAAAATATGGATCCGGAAATTTTTTCTGATAATTTTATTAGCAAAACCATACATGAATATTGGGCTTTTTTGGTTTTGGCTATCTTATTGTAAGCCTTATTTGATCTTCACCAAATACTAAATTGTATAACTGACGGTGGCACTTGGGTTAAATGATACACATATTAGCTCAAGCCCAGTAAAATTAGATATCAATTTTAAAAATTCGACACATCTGGATTTTGGTGGAAAATTTGTTTGAATGTCTTGAGCAAAATTCAATTTTCTCACCCAAAAAAAAATATGGGTACATTCTAACATTTTCCACATTTTAAACTTTTGCGACAAAATATTCTTCGTATGAAATTCTATAATGCGCACATCACTTCAAAATTGTTTTCTTGTGTGCAGTTCTTTGAATTTTAGTTGAAAAAAATTATCTGATCAACTAAAAAGTTTTGAAAAATTTTCAAAAATTTTCGCGACCGCAAAATAAGCTTAAAATTTAAAATTAATTTGATGTAAAAAATGAAGAGATTTTTCACACAATTTGTGATTAAAGGCAGCCCCAAACTAACGCGACACCGCGACAGCGACAGGGGAATTTTTTTGGGATCAAATTTTAATTACACAGTGGCATATGAGAACGCCCACATCCAACGCGACAGTGTCGCGGCGTTTTCTAAAAACGCGGTCGGCAGCGTTTTAGTCACTGTCACGGTTAGTAGATCTTTTTAATAACCAGACGAAAAGAATCTAAAATTTAACTAAGTATTTAGAATAAATAAACGATACAAAAAACATAAAAAAGAGGTAATTTATGCGAATAATAGAAATTGAGTTGAAAAAAAAATTTATATTGTATGAAACTGTCGCAATGTCGCTGTCGCGTTGGTGTGGGGCATCTTTAAATTTTTTTTGTCTATCAATTTTTTTTTTTGCTGGTCAGCAAAACAAACCAATTTCCTTTATGTTTGGGTTTTTTAACCAAAATCCAATGAGCACTGCAAAAATAAAGTTCACTTAAAACTTACTTATCATAATTTGATGTGTAAGCAAGTATCGTCGACTCGCCTATACCGCAAGCTGCTGATGTGCAAGCAACACCTATAACTGCTATCATTTCAACATTAGCAAAAGCAACCAATGCAAAACTCATTGATGTAAGAAATATTGCCGATATCACTCGTGCACTAAAATATAAATATTTTCAAATTAAAAAAAGTGTTTTAATTATATAAAAAATAATTTTTTAATTACTTCACCCAAAAAGGTAAAAATGGCACGATTACCTTTACGACAAGGCCTGGTATAACATCAGCTAAAAGTATTGCACCCGTACTGACAATATGACATTGTCGCTGAACAACTTCGGTTTTAGTTACTTCAGAAACTTTATTCTATAAATGAAAAATTTGGTTTTATTTTTGAAAAACTATTATTCCTGATAAAAACATACGTGTTCATCGAATCGTGCTACAATGTCATGTGCAGCACTCAGCATAACCACGTACCCAAAATTGTTGCATAGGCCAAGGATCCAAAATCCAACGAAATCTCTCCATAATTGTTTGTCGTTTGTCTGTTGGTCCTTTTCAGTGTCGTCATCTTTTTTGACTTTCCAAGTCATTTTTTAATATTTTTAAATACCTGGTTAAAATAAAATAGTAAGATTAGAAGTCAAAATAATATTTTTAATTTTTATTCAATTTTGTATAACTTTAAAAAAATATCCCCGGTGCACAAAACCGAGCATTTATTTATAAATTAAATCACAATTGCCTTATAATTTGTTTACCAGACTCGCACTCAAAAACAAAATTATAAAATATTACCTTAACAAACAGACAAACCATACTGATGAGTGATGAAGCTATCCAATCCCCCAAAGGAATAAAGTTGATTGAGATTTAAGATTTTATTTCGAGATAAGAGCTAAGTGATTCTCACATCGCAGTCAGTAAATATAATTTTCGTATCTTTATGCGTTTATATTGACACTCTGTTTCAATATTTTGAATAAATTCGCAATCTTACCAATAAAAATATACAACTTCTTTTTTAAATTCACAGTCATTTTATTAAAATAATAATTTGAAGGTGCCTTTTATTTCAACATTTTGATATAAAAATAATATAATTTTTTTTTGTTACCATAAATTCTACTTAATATGCAACATGTGACGACAAAACCATTTACGTACTATATATGGACTTCCAGTCGGTTGAAAAGTCCATACAAACGGAGAAAAAAAGATGTTGCAGCTAAAAGCGGTCTAAAATCGCCATCATCTAGTAGTGTTAAATACGTGTACTAATTTCGCCATAAAATTTAAATGAAAACGATGATAAATTCATATGTAAGTAAAAGTAAGTCAATAACATGTGGAGTGGATTTGTTTTGTAAAATAAAATTATTGATAACAATTTTCACCAAAATATATCAAAATTAAATAATTAATTAAAACAAACACAGCACTGCTACGCAGATTTCCTGCTAGTAGTTGATGCCGCCCCTAGTTATGTTGGAACATGCGTAAAGTTGGCTACTGGCGGTCCATATCTAATACGTCAATGGACAAAACAATGTATAGGTATGTATATGTATGTTTTATAATGTGCAGCCACTCAAGGGGTTATGATAACCCTTACAGTAGATACCAATCCATATTGATTTTGAATGTCTGAGCATCATGATGAGAAGGAAAACATTCCACAAAAAAAAATCTCTTTACTTTGCAATAGGTATACCTAGGTACCTACCTCCGAAATTGAATTCTTGGATAAAATGCTAATCCTTGCATTGCGAGTATAATGGTTATGGTTCAATTGTTTCAGGCGAGAATTGTGAAAAATGCAATTGGCTCTTTCTTCGGAACACTTCTTATAAAAAAATCCTACCGATAAAACAAAGCCAAATAAAAAACATTAAAACAATGTTTTAGCTATATAAACGGTTTTATTGTAGCGTTAAATTTATACACATAGAAGAGGAATCAAGATGGTTTTGAACTCACCGAAGTAGATGTCGCTAACTGAGCGTATTGAGTAATTATTATTGCCCTAATTCCCTGTAACGAAAATCACTCAAACCGAACCGAAGAAAATTCTTCTGCAAACATTTGTATTTGATTTTCTTTATTTCTCTTGCCTTTTAACTCAAGAATAATTGCTACAAGAGTAAAAAAAAAAAAAAACAATTCGATAGTAACGACATCCTACGCGCAGTATTTAAAACGTACACATGATTTCTCTATGTGTATAAACTCAATGATTGTATAGTCATATAGTCATATAGTCAATCACCTTTTATTGCTCAAAGATATTTTCTAAATTCTATATTCTATTATCTAGAAAGCTCAGTTATGTTTGTAGATCAAAATGGACAAATGTTGTTTTTCATCTACTCGGAGAAATACCAGTAGAATATAGGACAGATGAAAAAAATTACGCTGTGGTTTTGTAATCGTTGAAGGAATTACCTCTTCAGGAAAGTTTACAGAATTGATACTACAACAGTTAAATCAAATAAAATAATAAAATTCAAACGAGAAAACCATATCATTCGCAAAGTAACTATTTTATTTCTTTTTCAAATTCTACAACTACTCAAAAATATCATTCAATTAACTTATCTTATAAATTAATATCTCTGGCAGCTGTGAATCATTTGCAGGTTATTTTTTTTTAAGTAAGAAGCATTAGACTTAGACGTATACGTATGTATATGAGATAAGTGCACAGGCTTTGTGATGATCCAGACAAATATACATATATTTTAATTTTCTATTCAAACATCTTCAATTAACTTGGCGCTAAATTAATTTAAGATTGAATCACAAAGCATTCTAAAATGCCTTTGTACATACATAGTAAATTTGTAAATTTGTTTGACGTTTCTCCCAAAATTATGCTATTCTTATTGAGAATATGCTCCTAAATTGCTATTTTTATTTTGTTTGCATAGAATGTTCGCACTTGTAAACACGAGGGGTTCGTCATTATCCAGTTAATTGGTTCAATAATTGCAATATTTCAAATGACTTGAGATTGCATTGATTTCAAATAAATTTACTGATTTCAAATGATTGCAAATTAATTCAAGTGATTTCATAATGATATCAATTCGTGATTTCATGATGGCATTTTTGATTTCATGATTGCAAAAAAACTTAAACTGATTTCAAATTTTTAATGATTGCAAAAAATCATTTGAAATCGATAACCAAAATTCTTTTTTAATTTCATCACTTGAAATAGTCATTGCATCTGATTTCAACGTGATTTCAAATGATTGCAAGTGTAAGTGGGCAGGTGATTTCACTCGTGACAAACCCCTCGTGTAAACAGTTGAATTCCATAAAAAAAAATCATGTAGTAATTCGTGTGATATTGGCATTTTTTCTTGGAACAAGCAATTGAAACGACACCATTCACTTGGCCATAGATACGGAATAATCCAAAGCCAGGGAAATCGAAATGTCAAAGTGTTCTGAGTTCAACCCGGCGGCGGCTGCGTATAATCCTCAAAACACGACTAAATCGGAATATTTTAGTCCCATTCGAGATCATAAAATTGTACCTACTATTTGTAAATACTATCTATCTATTTGTAAATACTATAGCGAAAATAGTTTTTTAATTCACTTATGAGACTCTTTGAGTCTTTTTGATAATTATTAATCTTTCAATTTAATTATAATAAAAACTTTTCTTGA
Source organism: Baccha elongata (assembly GCA_951217065.1). Taxonomy (NCBI): domain Eukaryota; kingdom Metazoa; phylum Arthropoda; class Insecta; order Diptera; family Syrphidae; genus Baccha; species Baccha elongata. The sequence goes on from OX578274.1 coordinate 43,113,887, forward strand.
AACCTTTATTCTACGGCAGTACTTTTTTTTTTTATTCATACCGATGTGGCGCAAAATTGTAGTAACAAAGTTTCTGATTCATTCAGGGATGTTCAAAAAATTTATTGCAACGGAACAGGGATTCTCAACGGATTGGATACGAAAAGTAAAAATATCGATTTCAAATGATATATTTTCAAAAATAAAAAAAATTCAAAAATTTGTCAAATAACCGATGTTTTGACAGTCGAAATTTTAATCGTCGATATTAACACTCCGTGTTACTTGATTGAAAACAGGCAGTTTTCCATTTTCATTTTGCGATATTTTTCAAACCCCTCGGTTTTTCGAAAAACCAAATGCAAAATGAATGAAGAATATATTAGATTTATATTGTAAAAAAAAAATAGGATTATGTTGATAATTGCAAAATTTATGAAGCTTTTCCCAAATAGGTCATAAAATGTACCTGGTTTTTTTGGGACAGTGTCAAAATCTACCTGTTACCGTTATTTTAATCAAATAAAAGGGTACTCGAAAATGATCCTTTTATAGCCAAGAAGATTGAAAAAAGTGTGTTGTCAACAATTATCTTAAGGACCGGGAAAGGTATGGAAAAAACCGCAAAGGAAGAATCAGAAGATCACTAACATGTAAGGAAAGGCGGGCAATACTGAGAACAGCTTCAAATTCAAGGCTCACCACCATTGAATGCCGTATTTAAAAGTCAACGGCTTGAATTTGCAACAAGTCACATCAGGTGAAATCGAGAGTGGCATGCCGTAGTCTTTTCCTAAGAAAAAAAATTAATTTGGACGGACCTGTTGGATAGAGCTTTTATTTTCATGATTTGAGAAATGAAGAAATGCATCTCCAAAGGCGGTACAGCAAAGGAGGTGGTGTAATGGTATGGGGAGCAATAAGCTATTACGGAACTGTGGAGCTGGATTTCCAAAGCACCAAAATAACCGCAATCACTTATAAATCGATACTGGAGAGAGCTTTTCCGCAGTTTTCTGAAATATTTGGTGGACATAGATGAACTTTCCAACAAGACAATGCACCGATACATACCGCACGGACAACAAAAGCCTGGATTCAGAACCAAAATGTAAACCTACGTGTGGGGTTGGCTTTCAAGAAAAGTCTACGAAGGAGGAAGGCAGTATGATGAAACGGAAGAGATATTTGAATTTTGCAAGTTTCTCAGAAACTATGATCTTTTTGGGAAAAATTATTAAAAACTAATTTTTGTGTTTGTGTGAAAACTTTTTCCCTAATACTTATTTTTGTGATTTCTCTACTCTAATCCTAATCTATGAAAAAGTAAAGGCACGACTGGGTCGCACGAATCTGCCCTTTTGTCAATTATATAAATAAATATAACCAAAATCGCTGTGTACGTTCAAAGAAATAAATATCCCGATTCGTCGGAAAATACGGTTTGACTACTTTTTCTAGAAATATTTTTCACCAAGATGAAAAACATCATCGTTGACAACTAATCACTCATCAAATTTTATCAAGATCAATAAAACACTATTCAGAAAGCACTTTTTCCCAAAACTTTTGATTGCAGTATTAATCAATGTTAACAGAATTTAAGAATATTTAGTTTCATAAAAAAAGTGGACGTATTTCAAATTCGTTTACATAGAGATAACTTGTCACATGAGGAAGCTTGTGCGACTCAGTCGTGCCTTATAACACTTATAATCATAAGTCAAAAATGTTTGTTTTTTGTTATAATAATGAATAATGTTTCCTCTTTTAAATTTGTACGTTATTATTTTCAAATTAAAAAAATTCCGATGTCAATCGCACTTATAATTTTAACTAGAGATAATGAAACCAATTATAACAACTTGTCGTAGGTAGTAGAATTTACTTATTGTTATAGAGTAATTTATATTTTCATCATTGAGGTAACTTTTTTAATTTATTTTTCAACTGCTTTTTAATAAAACTTTTTCAAGCCCGATACTTTTTTGTATATTTTTCAGATATTCTCGTAAATCACATATAGGTATTTAATTCCGCACTCACGAACCTTCAAATGATTATGTGAAAAAAAATGCAGAAAATCAACTATCATTATTTTTAACGGCTCACAACCACCATACACTTTACTTACCCTTAAAAAATTAAAAAAATTAGACAACTTTAACACGCAACAGACATGTCTCGCCTGTGAAAGCTCAGAAACGAGTAAAATCTTAAAAGTATCTCCAGTTAAAAAAAAAAACAAGTAACGAAACACAATTACATCAAGCTTATTCAGTTATGGGGATGATATCAGTGATGAAAATCGAATTTTCTGAATTGTACTGAAAAGTGAAGAAAAATAGTACTGAGAAGTACCAATTAGTACTCAATTTTTAAAATGCATAAAAAGAACGCAAATATTTAAAAAAAATACTTTTTTGCAATATATATGTTGTCAATTAAAATTAAGAAGTTCTGGAAAACTATTCACGTTAAAAACACAATCGTAAACACAAAAATGGAGGGCATCCAACTTTGAGCTGGTACAGTCATGTAAAAAGGAGAGACACTGGAGAGTCTTGTTCAAAAAGAGAGGCAGGATAAACAGCTCTTGATAAATTGACACAATCACTCAGTTGGTTTCAGACATGGAGCTATTCTAAACCGGTAGGTTTGCCGATGTTTTCTGAGGTTACACAACCGTTAAGTCTCAAGTGGAGAAGTGAAGGATTGAACTATAATTAACCATAGAACAGAGTTGACTTACAGTAGTCAAATCTTGTTGCACTTATATTAAAAATAAAGAACTTTTAAGTATAACAGAGCGCAGTACAACGCCAAATATTTTTCCTACCGACAAACGCGCAACCCATTGTGCAATGTCAATATATTTATTTAATTTGAAAGTTTCTAATAAGTTTTCCTTTTCCAACGATTTTATTTTATTATTTTTTGTTTGCTCCAAAAGTGTTAAGACCTGCCTATTCTTTTTTGCGAACACAATTTTTATAAATATACTATACGGAGGGATCTCAGCTTCTCTCCCTTGTACGTAGCGCGACTAGTTAAAGTGGTGGGTGTGTATTTTTCCCATACAAAAAGTATATATATCTGAGGAAAACTTCGGTTTAAAAATGTTTTTTAATAAGTTTATTGACAACACTCTTAATTTAGTCAATTTCCAACGACGCACGATAAGTTATGAATGAAATCACAATTCTTAAAACAAAGGGTTTCGGCATGTTTGAAAGTAGACACTTGACTTGTTTTGGTCATAATTTTTTTTGATTTGAAAGATATGAAACCTTCTGAAATCATAATATAGAAAGTACAAGTAGTACTGAAAAATGAGAAGTAGTATACTTGCATACTTCGGAAAGTCAAATAGTACAGAATTTAGTACAATAGTAAGCCTTTTTTCAACTGTGGGATGATTTCAATTCAATGAGAATACTCACAATTATTGTAAATACATTTCCATAGTATTTTCATCACCTGGTCATCTAAAGAAATTTGTGAATAACACATTCGGAGGTTCTTGCATTTACTAAATGTCTATTCTGTTACCCTTACAACAGTTGTAAACATATATGATTTTTTGTTTTGTTTATAACTTTTATCAATAAAATACTTTAAATATTGTTAATTTGTTTTGTTTACGACTATTGTTAGAGTAACAGAATATACACTTGTAAATGTACGAGCCCTTCAAATGTCGTATTCACTTGTTTCGGTGTATACAAAATAAAATGTACAAAGTGTGTCGGCAGTTAAGTAATGACCTTAGGAGATTTAAACGATAAGTTTTGTTTTCTTTTTATTTATAATTTGTTCTGTTCAGAAGAAAGCTCGGATAATAGATCTGTGTTGCCTTGGCAAATCTGATTTATGACGAATTGTATCACAGTCGTGCTTTTGTGTTTATATATCAGAAAGAATTTAACTAAAATGAGCACACATCTGAGAAAAACATTTACTTGAGTAGGTATATGAAAAGTAGTTTCCTCGGTTTTTTTTTTTTTTGTTTATCCATAACGTTGTAAATTTTATAAATGACGTTGGTGCATACGACTTCGAAGTCTGAGCAAATCTGATAATGCGTTGGTTCGAATATTATGATGTGCATGGAGAAAGTTTTTCATAATAAAATTGGATTAAAGCTCAGCACCATTAATAAGGAGACTGATGATAGGAATTGGCATTTCTTCAAATAGCTATATATCTCCAGCCATAAATGAAAAAAATCGTATGAACGAATAATATTAAATTGGTGGTAACACCTTCAAGTTGTTGTTGATATTGAAAAATTCAATACGTTGGTTTTAATTGATGATTAGAGTTACATCATATATAAATAGGTACATTCTACCATAATATTTAAACAAAAACTACCTTAGTGAGTGTAATATGAATTACTATAGTAAATAAAGACCATAGTGAAGCTAAAAAATGGTGTTTACTTTTTTTAATTTCAATAGGCAAACGTACTGTAAAATAGAAACCAGTGTTTCAGTTGGCCAAAACATCATTGAATTCTTACTATTCCTTTTTCCAAATGCTCTTTTATTTTTTTCCGCAGAAGAAGTAGAATTTTCAAATGTAGTCATGGGGCTTGGGCAGTAGCGCACTTAGGGGGGGGGGGAGGTCACAGGGGTCATGACCAAACTCCCCCCCACTGACGTTTTCCAAATATTGAATTTACAAAAAAAATAAATTTATTTTCAAAAAAAATAAAATTTTCCAAAACTTTTATATAGCTGGTGCCGTTATTTTTTAAGCCAACAACGTTTTGATGCCAACAACTCATGAGACCTATTAAGTATATGGGTTTAGGTTGGGTAATCGTGTTTACTAGGGTGTGATATTGGGAGTATGTCCATTTAATGACATCCAGCCCAAGACGGAACAAGAGATACTCGGATTCCTAGCTGAGAAAGACTGTTAGTGTCTGTTGGTAAGTCCGGCAGTTAGCTCCGCTATGTCTGGCTTCACTTACTGCCTATCTGGACATGGTACTGGATGGCTCAGGGCATGTCGGCCTCCCATCTAGGGTGTCCGATTTAAGAGAACGATGTGTTTCACGAAGCCACCATAGTCTGCCTGCACGGCTTTGATACTGGTTGCGACGGGAGTTCACACAGTTCTTTGATCTGTTTGTCAGTCTGAGGAAGATGTGAACGGGTATGTTACTCAAGGTTCGGGTATATATGTAACTTGGGAGTTAGTCCCTTCTTTCCAAGTTCCATAAGAAAACAAGAGATCTTCGGATGACTTGTGCTGACTGCAATAATTGTGGCTATGTCTGGCCGATTTCTACATATGAGTTCACTTTTACGGGATTTATCAAAAGCAGGCCACATCTTCCTTGAAATGACACAAGTAGACAAAAATATCTACTGCTCCACAGTTTCGTAATAGTTCATTGATTTCAGATTGAATACCCACTTTAAGTGAATTCATTCGCGCAACTGATTCAATTTCTTTACACCTCTGCTATATGTGATAAGTTTCTTTATGTATCAGGAAAATCTCCATGGAACAACAGAAAAACTGCATTTGTAGTTGTCCAATTCCAATGTTAATAAAGCTTTAAATGCATACGAATTTTACAAAATTATTATTTTTTATTTTATTTAACTTACAAAATACATAACAGGAATTATAAATAATTACTATATAAATATAAATACAATATATTACAAAGTTTCGATTTTAAATCAAGCCTTAAAATTGCCCTTACACTCTTAACACAGTCTTAATTGATATTAACATTTCAAGCTAATAATCTCGGATGTGCTGGTAACCGACATATCGCATTATGAACTGGAAGTGCTAAGAATCCAGACAACATAATACCAAGTGAATCAGCTTGTACTGTTACTCCAATGGCAAATTCTTGTCGTGATCTTGGAACTTCCGATGACATTCTATAGAATGTATTCACATATGCGCCACCTCCTAATAGTCCTTCCCACAGGACAATAACAAATGCAATCCAAATCGAGGGTGTATAAAAGAATATCACTTCAGTCAAAAAGTATGCAACATTTACGAATTGCAACAATGACAAAATCCAAATGTGTTTGAATTGAATGAGGTTGACCGATGACCGAGAAATGAAAACTCCAATTTGATAGTCTACACATAACCAACGGTATTGGGATTCTTTGTCCAAAAATGCATTTTCGAAATTGACAAGTTCAAACTGTAATAGAAAGAAAATGGTTGAAAATGGAGTTCTTTATGAGGACTCTTTAGTGGAAACTTACCAGTCCTTGATTGATGAAGTATTCAAAGAAGTAGACGAACAAAAGTGGCAACATATATTTGAATAGTGAAGTTATGTATGTTAACTTCTCCTTGTAACCCTGTAGGGGTTCGTCATCTTTTATTAAATCAAGTGAGGAATTACTGTTGTCGACTAAGCCAGAAGGTTTGCGTAAGATCACCCAAAAAGCAACGCATTCAAGAAGAGGAACAGCAAGCATTATCAGCATAATGTTTTTCGAACTCACATTGATAGCACATAGTCCAGCATATGCCAAAGAACCAATAACACCAGCACCTCCAGTTCCCGACGACCATGTTGAAAGGGAATTTCTGAGAAAAGAATAAGAAGTTAGCAGTTGATTTGAAAATTTTCATTCTTGAGGTTGAGGTTACCTGTTATAGTTTGATGTGTAAGCAAGAATACTCGACTCTCCCATTCCACATGCGGCAGATGTACAGACTACTCCCAATATAGCAATAATTTCTACATTTGCAAATCCAACCAGCAAAAATCCTGCCACACTTAATCCCACTGCTGTTGCAACTCGAGTGCTGTAAAATAAACAACACATAAGTTAAAAAAATATCAGTGATACTTCACTTCCTCCACTTACTTAACCCAAAATGGCAGAAATGGCATTATCAACTTGACCACAAATCCCGGTATAACATCTGCCAAGAGAATAGCTCCAGTTGAAACAATATTACACTGTCTTTCTAGAACTTCTGCATTGGGATCTGCAACGCCAGTATCTTCAAAACGTGCAATAATATCATGGGCAGCACTTAACATAACAGTGTATCCGAAATTGTTGCATAATCCGAGTAACCAAAACGCCACCAAATCCCTCCATAATTGTTTATCTTTCTGTTCTTCTGGATTGGCTTTTTCCAGAGAATTATGCTTATCACTTATTGCAACCATGATGATTGATAATTTTGTGCGAAGATGGATTCACTTTGACTGGAAGGAATAAATTAAACAAGTTTTAACAAATGTCAGTGTTTATAAATGAAAGGATAAAGGAATCTCAAACAAAAGTGACTTAACTTGCATTTTTGGAACTAAAATTCACACTTCAGAAGAAAGACCAGTAGAAGAACCTGAGCTACGTCAAAGTAAATGTTCTTTAGCAGTTGATATCAGGGCCGTATTAAGGGTTGTATAGTCACGCAAGGCAAATAAAACAAATAAATATTTATTTGTAATTTTTTTTTAAATATGTATTGAATTAATGACACTATACAACTACAAGAACTGATATCAGTGCACCTGAGGCAACGGAATTTCTCGGAAATCTACTTGCAAGGTGTGAAAAGAAGGAATGTTCCGATCCCATTCTATCTCATCAATTTATCACATCGTTGAGAAAAAAAAAAGAAGAACTAAACAATTTCAAAGCGGCAAAACTATTAATGTTTTCTCCGAAGTTCATTTCTCGAAGGAAGTAAATCTATACTATTCAATGACAATTGAACAAGTAATTTTTGTATCATCGTGCGTCGTAGGCAGCATATTCTTAATAATTTTCACTTTGGAAAATTAACATTTTTCAATGCAATTAGGCATCATCAGTACAATTTAAAAAAAAATGTAAAATGTACTAAGATAAATCAGGATCTCGTTTAAACTCAAAAACATATTTTTATCAGATTTGACCCAAAGTTTACTCTAAGCCTATAAGAATCATCTTATAATAAAAAAATTGGCAAACGTAATAGACTGCAACTCTAAAACAAAATTTCTCAAAAATATAAAATTTTCTAACTAGGAAATTTTTCAATGATTGTCTCGCTGTAAATGCGGCCATGGTTGGTATATTTTATGATGCTCTTTATTTTACGGTGTTTCTTTACTAACAACGAAACGGTGTTAAAATATGAAATTACGATTTTATTTTATATGAACCTGTTTTTGTATATATTATATTTGTTCTGTATTTATTTTTGACAGTGAAGTATTATTAGAATATTTGAGTTAAACTGGTTGTGGATTTAATATAATTATTGCGTTCATTTGTATACTTTATTATTTATTATTATAAGGCAAGTTATGCTTTCGCGTAAAATTTGGACAAGAATAACTAACCGCACGTCATTGCGATGATAAAGAAGACAAAAAATTACTTAAAGTTTTGAAGTATTATGAAAATCGTTGTAGTCGTTTTTGAGAAAAATTAAAAAAAAAGTAAAACAATGCTAAAACAGACATGACAGAATTTACTTTTTAGGCTTTTCTATTAATCTAATGTCGTTTTTGGTGAAAACCCACATTTCTTTTTTCTTGAGCTTTCTCGTGAACGGAATAATCGATTTGAAGCCAAAAACACATAGGTGACTTTTTCAAATGCTACAAGAGAAAATTTGTGCGACCAAGTCGTGATTTTTTTTTTTTTGAATTATTCTCAATGGGCAAACGACAAAAAAAATCAAAAACGTCAAATACTGGTGAAAAAATGCAGTGTTGTAAAAAAAATTGGTTAATGGTACGGTAAAAAGTGTGAAGGCTTTTTATGTAGAGAATTATATAAGCTACATTTATTCCTTAACGTTTTTTGCAAAAAAGTTCATATTTTCCGAGAAATTTGTAAAAAAAAAACAACTAAATTAATTTTAATTAATTTTTAAATTTATTTTTTTTTTTTGTAAATTCAATACTTATTTTTTGTGCATATAATGCAAACTATTTAACACTTAAAATTAGCTTACTTCAAATTCGTAAAAAAACTTTTTTTTTAGAAAGTTGTTAATTAAACATCGATTTATTTAAAAACCTCTTTAACGATTTTGGAATATTTTTTTAATTATAAAACTAATTCAAAAATCGTTAGAGCGATTTTCAAAAAATTGGAATAACAATACAATACAAATACTAATAATTTACATTTAATTGACCAAAATAAACATTTTTATATAAAATGTTTTTGTTATAATACAAATTTTATATACCTACATAAAAAAAATTAATAAATAGAATAATAAATATAAATATAAATAATTGTATTATAACAAAAACATCCCCAAACAAAAAAATCCCCATGCATAGAAATCTAGGGGAGTTAAATCTGGTGACCTAGGCGGCCATTCCGTGGGGCCCCTTCTTCCGATCCAACGGTCACTAAAATGATCATCCAGCCAGTTTCTCACCTGTAAGCTGTAGTGTGCTGGAGCACCATCTTGTTGGTAGATTAAAGTATCTGCTATAACCAATGGAACGCTGTCTAATAAATCGGGTAAAAGGTCTCGTAGGAATTGCAGGTATGATTTTCCATTAATAATGGAATTCAAAAACCGGGGCCCGATCACAGTGTGTCCAACAATACCAAGCCAAACATTACAACTAAAGCGGTGTTGTGATTTGTTTTGTTTTTTTTTTTTGTGTGGATTGGCGCTACTCCAATAATGTAAATTGTGGAAGTTAGTAACCCCATCCCTAGTAAACTGTGCTTCATCCGTCCAGAATATTCTTCTAAAATAGTTTTGTTCGGTTTCATTTCTAAGTAGTAATGTTCTACAAAATTCGGTTCTCAATAACTTGTCGTTTGAGGTGAGTTCCTGAACAGGCGTAAAGTGGTACCGGTGTAAATTTTCCGCCCGAAGTACTCGACATGCTCTAGATTGGGACACTCCAAGCATAGTGGATATCCTTCTTGTACTGACGGAGGGATTATTTCGGACTAAATCCAGAATTCTTTCATCTAAGATTCTTGACTCATCAGAAACTGGCCTTTCGCTTCTTCGATGCTCCAGCACTCCATGATATTAATCCAGGGTTATTCCAATACTATTTAATTTTAATACGTTCTCATAAAACTCCAATTAAAAAAAAGTAAAAAAACTAAGATTAATGCTAAATAAATAAATAAATTGCTTCGTTACAATAAAAATAAATGTTTTTCTTAGAAAAAGGTGGTTTTGGTTGTTTTTTAATTTCTTGAGAACGACATAAAATTTTTGCATCCGGTTTTCCTATTTAGACTTAAAATTTATAACAGCATTGAATTTTGAAATTAAAATCAGCACTTAATTACGTAAAATTTTGAAAAAAATGAATTTGAAATTTTTTTTTCAATTTTTTTTTTCAAAATTTTGACTTTGAAAATTAATATTTCATCATAAGTGAAAATGCTTCTTCCTTGCAACGAGCACTCGATGTGTGGGTGGACGCTTTGGAGGGGAATGGATACCGCATAAACGCCAAAAAGACAGAATACCTATGCTGTCCATTTTCTGATCCAACCATGGCCATTCCGGACATTTATTTGAACGGAACAGTGCTTCCCAAGTGCGAAAAGTTTAAATATCTTGGATCTATGATCAACAACGAAGCATCCTGTGATGACGACATCAACCATCGCATAAGCGTAGGGTGGATGAAGTGGCGTGAGAACTCTGCCATCTTCTGTGACCGAAAAATGCCCCCTAAGCTAAAAGGAAAACTCTACACATCAGCAGTCCGTCCAGCGCTTACATATGGTTCACAATGTTGGACAATGTACAAAAAGTATGAGAGCAAATTGACGGCAACTGAGATGAAGATGCTCCGCATGACAGCAGGAGTAACAAAGCTAGATCGAAGCCGAAGTAAAAGGATCCGAAGAAGTCTTCACGTTAAGGATACCATCGTCCATAAAATACAGCACGACAAACTCAGCTGGTACTGGCACGTACTTAGAAGAGACGCTGAGAATCCCGTTCAAAAGGCACTTTCATACAACATTCCAGTACAATCGCAGAAGAGAGGCAGGCCGAAAAATTCCTGGAAAAAACAAATGCAGCGACATCAGCATTCAGTTGGCCTCAGACATGGAACAATCCATAACCGGGAAGCTTGCCGACATTTTCTGAGGTCAACCCGACGAACCCCACACACAGATCAGTAGGTGAAGTGGAGAAGTGGGAAATATATGATCCCATTCGAGATCGTATATAGCATCGTCGGAAAAAGGAGAAGAAGAAGAAGAAGAAGTTCACTTTAGCTTTTTGTCAAAAAAGTTATGTAAGTTGAACTGAAACAAGCGGAAATTTGCGTATTAACAATTGATGAGTGTAAAGATAGCATACGCACGATAAGCATTTTTAGTCAATTCGTTTTCCAAATATCAAATTTACAAAAAAAGTAAATTAAAAAATTAATGAAAATTACAATTAAGGACTTTTGCAAAATTTTGGAATTAAAACTTGGTAGAGTCATCTAGAGCTTTTCTAAAAAATTTTTTTGTTAAAATCAAATAATTTGTTCACAAGTTAGTTCAAGAAAAAAATTGGTTCTATGGAAGGTAAAGTTAATAAACGTGCCAAACATTTTTTTTTTGCAACTTAACTATAAAGGCAAAGACAAAAACCATCTCTAATTTTTTGAAGAAAATCGTTGGCGCGGTTTTCGAGAAAATTAAGATTCTTTGTAACAATTATGTAATTATTATTGTAAGTAAAATTATTGTAAGTAAGGTATTCGCAGGCGCCGCAAACAAAAAATTATAATTTAGACGATGAAGACCGAAAAAAAGTTCTCAATATATAGTTAGGTCATATGCCATCAACATTGGAATAATAACACTAAGGAAAAATAAAGGATAAGGTAGCTGAACTTTTTATGAACCAATACACAAAAAAAAAAAAAAATAAACCCGCCGCTTTGTAAAATATTAGAAAAAAAATCCTCTTCAAATGCAAAAAGCTGGTTTGATTTTGTTTGCTCCCAATTGTATGCTCCTTTCTTCGCCCGTAAATTTGTCGATCACTCACTGGATCAAACCAGATAAATGTAGTAAGTAGCTTCTGCAGTCTGCCGTCAAACAAGTTGTTAGCGCTCTGGCAATGTCTGCAACATTGACGTATTAGGTATGGACCGCCAGTAGCCAACTTCACGCTTGTTCCAACATAACTAGGGGCGCCATCAACTACTAGCAGGGAATCTGCGTAGCAGCGATAAGATTTCTTTAATTAATTATTTACTATTGAAATATTTTGGTGGAAATTATTATCCAACTACTTTTATTTTACAAAACACATCCACTCCTTATGCCATGAGTTACTTACAGATGAATATATTATCGTTTTCATTTAAATTCTAATGGTGAAATTAGTACACGTATTTAACACTAAAAGATGATGGCGTTTTTAGACTGTTTTTAGATGGAACAACTTTTCTTGGCTGTTTGTATGAAAATTTCAACCGACTGGCGGTCCATATCTAGTACGTCAATGGTCTGCAAGCTCAAACAATGACAATAGGTTAAGCAGTTAACCGGTTTTAAGTCCAAATACTGATATCTCTCTCTATTTTTTTTTTTTTTTTAATGACCGTGGATGTTAATAGATATTAGAAATGACGATGAGTTATTGCGTGCTTCATATATATGTATGTAAATAATATTCTACTGCGCTGCAACAGATCAATGCACCTACGTTGATTTAATTGACTGTGAAGCATGTGATGATATAATAAAAACAAAACCACATTTTCAGTTTTTGGTTTCAACTTGGTTAACGTGGGAAGTCAAACAATGACTAAGTAAATGCAGTTGTGATAGTGAGAGAAATGCAAAACACAATAATTATTGCTGATCAGCTGATGATGGTTTTCCACTGAAGAACATTTCAACATTAACATGAGTCCAGACACAAGATTATCATCGTTATTTTTATATACATAATTAATACTGGAAAATGGAAATATTGAAAACAGTAATTGATTGAAAACTCAGAGGATAACGGAAAGAAATAAAAAAAAATTTGTATAGTCACTTATTGCATTCACTTCTTTGAAATGGGTAGGGGTTACAAAATTTAATTTAAATTCGCATTCTGATAATCTTACTAACTATTTCACCAAGTTCTAATATTTGTACTATTCAATCCGCTTATATTTCTTACCCTGTTCCTGTTAGTGAGTTAGGGGCCGGTTATAGCTATCATTACTTTAAACTCATCATTGAAAATTTTCTTTGTCAATTTTAAGGCAAACTATTCAACAATGTTAATGTTAATTGGTATTAAAATGAAGGTAATGAATTATAGAATTTTTCTATGAAAAAAAATAACGCAATTTGGGCTAAGTTCACGAAATATTAACACTTGTTTTTTTCAATGAACATTGAAATTTTAGTGCTCATTGAAATCACAAAAGAGATATTATTACGAGAATGAAGATAAAATTGAGTTTTTTTTTATAGAAAAATTCTATAATTCATTACTTTCATTTTAATACCAATTAACACCAATGAAATTGAATTCAATTATGAGTTTCAATGATAGCTATAACGGACTCCTTAAAGACAGGATACAATGGATGATACAATTAAACAAAACTTCACCACTATAGTAAAAGTGGGAAATAATTTCACCTCAAATTATTTTCACTTCATGATGCCTTACCTGGAGCCCCCCCCCCCCTCGTCTGCATTGACTAACTATAAGCTTTGTGGTGGGTGCATGTTTTGCTATATGCAAAGATAAACACCAGTAATTGGTTCTCTGACAATTTTTCCACTAAAAATGGAAATTTACTCCACCCACAAAAGTGAAATCGTTTCCCACAATAAAGGGAAGTTACTTCCTACTCAAAGTTTAAAATAAAATCATTTCAAAAAGTGAAATTATTTCCCACAGCGGTGAAGTTTGTTTTCCATGTGAAGTTATTTCCTGGTGAAGTTATTTCAATGCACAAAATAATTCCTATTTATTTTATTTTCATTTAAGACATACGCTGGTTCTATTCTCAATTTAACACGTACGGTATAGGTGATGCACAGAATTAATTTCACGGGAAAAAATTTCATATGGGAAATACCTTCAACTCTGTGGAAATAAATTTCAGATTTTTCAAGTGAAATTAAAAATAGATTTCATTATTATTAAATTATATCACCACATAAGGTGGGAAATACTTTCACCTTTTTATAACAAAATATTAACTTCACTTTTATGTGATGTTATAGTGAAGTTATTTCCATGGCTTAAGGTGGGGAAACGAGTTCTCTTTTTTAATACATTCAAATTGTATATAGATAGTAACTACACACAAATTTTTGATGAAATTCTTTCATTCTTTCTGACCTTATTGGGGAAATTATCTCCCCTAAAAAAAATTAAATTAGTTCCCACGACAAATTAAGTTATTCTTCATTTTCCATGTATTGTAAGCTTATTTCCCTGCACCAGAAACGTCAAATAACATTTAACATCTGTTAATAGAACGATAGAAATGTCAAACAAAAAGGCATATTAATAGGCGCAATCGAGAAAGTGTTATTCGGGTATTGAATACCAAAGTATTGAACTATACTTTTCCAAATGCAAAAGCGAATTTAAACTTTAACTGTCAAAAAATTAATGAAACTGATGCTTTATGAAGCCAAACTAAATTCAATAGTCAAGTATTGCAAAATTTTTCAATACCTTGAGTTTGGATTTTGACAGATGATGTTTCGCTTGTCAGAATTTTTTTGACATGGAATTACAACAGCACATAAGTATTGCATTTCCATTTAACACTTTCTCGAATGCGCACAATGTTCAGTGTAAAGTGAATGTATAACGAGTTTTTGTCAAAAACCACGTCTTTACTGTAATACCGACTTAATTTTTTGAAATCAAACGAAGAATCACTCTTTTTAAAGCTGCTTTTTTTTAAGCTATCGCTTGAAGAAATACACAACACATTATTGTCTAAGTTTCAATTACGAATTCTATACTAAGCATCTTTTGGCATGGATCTAGTTTAAAGGATACATATTCAACAGTAAACAAAATAAATAAGCTTTAGGAACTATTGCTTGCGGGTGTGGCGTTTACTCTAGGCCCGGGTTCGACGCTAAATGAGGAAAACAATAAATTCGCTCAGGTTATTTAGATTATGGGTAGACTAGACTCTAGATCAGCTATACTCAGCCTGCGGCACGTCGTGCTTTTATGAGTGGCCCACGTGGCAAAGTTACAAAATTTGGTTTTCAATCATTTTAAATTTCGTTTATATCGAGAAAAAGTATGGTCAATTAAAATATAAAAAGATAATAATTTTTCTTCTGACAAGACAAAAATCCATTAAGAAGTATTAAATTGACTTTTCTAAGAAGCCATTTGAACAGGAATTAAATGAAAGTATTAGAAGACTCCGCGGTAACTAAGTCATTTTACTAAATATATTACGTTCTTGGTAAGAATATAAAATAATAAAGCCGACAATAGATGTAACTTTTCAATGGAATGTTTCCTTATGGTTCCCATGTTTAACCAAAATTTTGAAAAGTTAATTTGATAGCATCATAGAATTTGTAATTGTATATATTTTTATTAAATAACATCATAACATTTATACAAGGAAATAGTGATTTTAGATAAATTAATAGTGTTAAATTTTTAAAGACTTTTAAAATTCTTTCAAATGAAAGTTCAGAAACACGGCACAGATTAATTGGGTTTTAAGCATTGTTCCTCAAACATTTTAGACCGTTTAAAGATGTGCGCAAATCCTATTAATATTGTTCGATGACGTACTTACAAAAACGACTTTATCACCAAGATGATATAAAAAGCTGAGCATATATCAGTAGACCAGTGCCGAGATTCGGCTAATTCAAACTTCCAGGGAGTGAGTGAGATGAGTCGAATTTCAGTGAAAAGCGATTCAGCTAACAAATGCGAGTTTTTCAGGGAGTGAAATGAAACGTCAGATTACTCGCCTAACATTTCGGCAGTGAGTTGGTGTAAATGCTGGTAGGATAAGTGTGTGTTCTTTTTTTTAAACAAATTGTTTAACATAATATAGTAACAAAAACAAGCATAGAACTTTTTACGAATCTGTCAAACCAAGAAAATCTTCCCAACAAATTAAGAGACAATCAGAATTTTACCCATAAGAACTCTTGTGGTGTGAAGGAGCCAACTATACGGAAATATGAGAGTAAAAAGCCCTATTGATTATCTTTATTGATACTTTATGGAAACGTATACGGCCTGAAAAATGATAAAAAATGTTGTAAAAGTTGTACTTATTTATTAAATCCTAATTAGTGCTTATAACTATACGTAATTAAAAATGTCTATTCATATTAATGAAACGTATTTTCAATTAAATATTTTGTCAAATATAAAGTGAGGTTATGAATATTCTTGATATTCTTTGTTTGATGACGTTTTAGGTGTTCGAAAGAATATTCGAACTTTCTCATCTCGCCGAAATAGCTGAATAGCTCACTCGGCAAAATTGCTGGATCTCGGCACAGATCTAAACAATGTTTTGAAAAATAAGTAACAATTTTTAAAATCTCAATAAAATAAAAAAAAAATTGTAGGTATTTAAAAAAAAATATAAAATTTATATTACTATTTATTTTACTAAGATTTTAGTTAATAAATTTATCATGACTAAAATATATTTATGGCTGCTCTAGACTATTCTCAACAAACAACATTATGAAACCAACAAACACTGTCACAAGCACTTAAAAAAAATATAGTTTCAAAAATTTTTAAGTTATTTTGTTATTAATATTTAAACACTTTTATTTTACCTGAATTAATTTCGTTTTTCCAGGGTAGGTAAGTAGAAAATGGCTCCTTAAAAAAATATAATAGTTCAACTTCGAAACACTTGATTCGACAAACACTTCAATTGTAACTTTTTATTAAGTAACACTTAATTTTATTTATTAAATTTGGATGCTTGCATTCCTATTGCTTTCTTTTTGAATTTATTATTAAGAATGCCCTTAGGAATTTATTATTAACAATCCACTAACTATGATTGTTTTGTGTGTGATAGTTTTTATTTATAATTTGCGTTAAATTGTTTAAGTGGAATTTTTAAATTAGTCAATTTAAAAAAATAACCAACTATCTATTTGTGCTCTATTGTTAATGTTTTTTTTTTTTTCTAAATATTCACACCGCACATAATTTGATTCGGAAATTATTCTCGCGCAAAACAAAAAAATAATTCTTTCTTATTTGTTCCGGCCGGCAGCTCACACAACTAAGATATATTTTTATAAACTCATCATTTTTATTGTATTTTGTGGACAATCATTATCAAAATTATAAACTTGATTCCCAAAAAGTACATACTTACTGACCAAAACGTCGCAGTATCGTTAAATTTGCACGTTTCAATACGTACCTGTAGTTAAATTTATAAATAAATTAAAAATACTCGTGTGGTTTACAATCAAAAGCTATTTACTCTCGATTCACGTTCAATTTAAGCTCAAGCATGCCGATTTGTGATAAATCCAGGAAGGAACTTAAGAACTCCGAATAACTTAAATACAAAATTCTGTGATATGTTTTTAAAGCCAGCTTGAATGAGTTAACATGAATGAGTGGAAGATATTGATGACGATTTTTGTGTATTGATTATTTGCATATACATAATTTGATGATCCCAATTAAGGTCTTAGGAGGAAATAGAATTCTATGAGGTTAATGCAGTTTCTTTTTATAGAATTTCATTGTAGATTTATTTCGAATTAACAACATTTGCATGGTATCTCATAGCAGTAATCTTTTTTTTAAGAACTTTGGGAATTACCAACCGCAAGAGAATGTTTTAAGACTAATTTGTATGCACAGAAGCTAACAAGTCGTAAATTTGTTTATTTACAATCTTTTTGTTATAAATCACTTAAAAATCTGAGAAAATCGCACGTGCTCTCTGAATCGCTAATATTGTATTTATTAATTGTTTTTAAGATTTGTTAATTTGGACGTTAATGAATAACAGAGACATTTAATTCAAATTTATTAGTTGTAGTTCAGTTGGTTAGCTTTTATTGTAAAGCTCTGACTATACTTTTATATTGGATGACTTTACTTAAAATAAATAATTATAAACTAAAAAAAGTGTAGGTGTATAAAATTGCTTTATTTAGAAAATTTTAGTCTTTTCATAAAAATTCTAAAGAACTCCCAGAAACACAATACAATGGTAAAGCAATTCAAAAAGATAAGCAGAGTTCCTGAAATCGGATTGGGTTGTTATTCAGAATAGATTAGATTAGAAGAGATTTAAATTATGATAACATATATGTATACAACAAATAAATCTTAATAAAGCATAGTTATATATGCAATGTTATGATAAAAAATATTTTTTTGTCTATAAATCTGGCAAAGCCCATCTGGCAATGTTTTTCACGATGACTTGCAAAAATAGCGGAAGAAAAATAGCGAAAGAAAGAAAGATAAGTATGAAACTTGACTAAAATCAGACATTTATTTACAGGGAGACGGACATAATACCGAAATCCAAAAGACCGAAGTCCAAAAGACCGAAAACCCAAAAGACCGAAAACCTAAAATACCGAAAATCCAAAAGACCGAAAACTCAAATGACCGAAATTAAGATTGATTTTTTTTTTCAAAATTTTAATTTTTAAATAGGTAATTTCATTGAACAAAAAACTAAATTAATTTCCGAAAGGATTACCCAATCTTAACTGATGGGGGCATAAGTTGGCGCCCGCCAGACAAATGGGCATACCCTAAGCGGAGCAACGAAGTTGCGTGAGCGGAACAGAAAGGGAGTTAAAATCCATTGATGCTGTTAGTAAGTAAGTGCTGTTAAAGTAAGTAAAATACCCTCAAAGGTGTATATATGAAAAAGAAAGTAAAAAAAACACAAAAGCCAGAAAAAGTTCTCCTGAAAAATGAAAAATTTGCTCAAATTTTTCATTTTAAATAATTTTTCGGGATTTCAGGAAAACTTTTTCGGGCTTTTGGGTTTTCGGTCTTTTGGCTTTTCGGTATTTCAGGTTTTCGGTATCTTGTATTTTCGGTCTTAAGGCTTTTCGGTCTTATGGATTTCGGGATTTTGACCCCAACCCCTATTTACAATCTCATGTTTATTCGAAAAACATGCTATTTAATATTTGCCTGGCGCAGGAATTGAACCTGGAAGCCCACACATCATGGTCATCGCACTACGTAGTTCAATACCATTATTGTATACAGGTATATGTTAACCTCAACTCTATATATTTATTTTTGGTGCACTTTATTAATAAAATAGCCTTCTTCCCAGTGGATGGATAAATACCAATTGCGTTGATTTTAACATTTTCCTACAATGGTAGAATTGCGTTATACGATGACAGGTTTTTTTTTCCAAATTTTCTCTTAAACGCGTTCTATATAGATTTTGATAAAACTTTGCAAACTTCGTAAATGGAGTGGTGTTTATATATTTTTATTTCAGATTTTGGCCTAAAAATGCGTGTAACGGAAGTTTGATGTTAATGGCTTTTTACTAATTTGGCCAAAAACTGATTACGGCTAGTCCGATTTTATTCAAACTAGGCATGGCATTCAAATTGAACTTTTAAAAAAAGGGCTACCGTATAACTTGATAATATCGCATGTTTAGGCCATTTTTGATTGTTTTACCCTTCCATTAATTTTTAAAGTAATTTTTTGGTTAGTCCCATAGTTTCCTACAAGAGCGAGTTCGTGCGACCCAGTAGTGAATTTAATTTTTTTTTTCATTAATATCGCTTTAGCGGTTATAGAGAAAGTAGAAAGTAGAAAGCTACCGTTATGTTTAGTCCTAGAACGTCGATTAAAAATACGTTCACCCTAAAAATACTAGCTATAAAGTTTGAAGCAAATCTGAATAGGGCAAGTATTGGTTTCGTTTAAAAAAAATTCGAGATTTTTATCAAACCTGACATTACGGTACCAGAGAAGCCTAAAAAAAGTAAAAAAAGAAAGTAAAAAAAACACAAAAGCCAGAAAAAGTTCTCCTGAAAAATGAAAAATTTGCTCAAATTTTTCATTTTAAATAATTTTTCGGGATTTCAGGAAAACTTTTTCGGGCTTTTGGGTTTTCGGTCTTTTGGCTTTTCGGTATTTCAGGTTTTCGGTATCTTGTATTTTCGGTCTTAAGGCTTTTCGGTCTTATGGATTTCGGGATTTTGACCCCAACCCCTATTTACAATCTCATGTTTATTCGAAAAACATGCTATTTAATATTTGCCTGGCGCAGGAATTGAACCTGGAAGCCCACACATCATGGTCATCGCACTACGTAGTTCAATACCATTATTGTATACAGGTATATGTTAACCTCAACTCTATATATTTATTTTTGGTGCACTTTATTAATAAAATAGCCTTCTTCCCAGTGGATGGATAAATACCAATTGCGTTGATTTTAACATTTTCCTACAATGGTAGAATTGCGTTATACGATGACAGGTTTTTTTTTCCAAATTTTCTCTTAAACGCGTTCTATATAGATTTTGATAAAACTTTGCAAACTTCGTAAATGGAGTGGTGTTTATATATTTTTATTTCAGATTTTGGCCTAAAAATGCGTGTAACGGAAGTTTGATGTTAATGGCTTTTTACTAATTTGGCCAAAAACTGATTACGGCTAGTCCGATTTTATTCAAACTAGGCATGGCATTCAAATTGAACTTTTAAAAAAAGGGCTACCGTATAACTTGATAATATCGCATGTTTAGGCCATTTTTGATTGTTTTACCCTTCCATTAATTTTTAAAGTAATTTTTTGGTTAGTCCCATAGTTTCCTACAAGAGCGAGTTCGTGCGACCCAGTAGTGAATTTAATTTTTTTTTTCATTAATATCGCTTTAGCGGTTATAGAGAAAGTAGAAAGTAGAAAGCTACCGTTATGTTTAGTCCTAGAACGTCGATTAAAAATACGTTCACCCTAAAAATACTAGCTATAAAGTTTGAAGCAAATCTGAATAGGGCAAGTATTGGTTTCGTTTAAAAAAAATTCGAGATTTTTATCAAACCTGACATTACGGTACCAGAGAAGCCTAAAAAAATAGGTTTCGTCATGCCATCCGTCGGTCTCTCTGTGCGGATGTTCGGTTTGCAGATGTGCGGATATGCGGATGTGTGTATTTGCGTGTGATTCCCCAGAGGAGAAATTCGAATTTTTGTTTGAGCCCAGCTATAACGGGTACCTGCCATATAACTTATTTAGTTTTCCCAAATTTTCTCAAAAACGGCTCTAACAATTTTGATAAAACTTGCTGCACGTTATATTTGCAGTAGTTTAATTTAATATAAAGGGTAGTTTAATATAACTGCATTTCAGGTTTTTGGATAAAAATGCACATAACGGAGATTCGTTGTTAACGGTTTTTACAAATTTGACCATATCTTGAAAACGGCTGAGCCGATTCCTTATAAATTCTGTACAGATTTTTAATTGTTGATATTAAGCACAAGACAGCATTCAAAGTTTTTGGCAAAACAACTGTTTAATGATAACTACTATGTAACTTCATCTTGGGTTAAGACCATTTTTATTTTGAATACAGAAAGAAAGACGAACAGACAGACAGAGTTGCCATGTCTGATTGTTATCTCAAAACTTTTTTTGTTACGAATGCATAACTTGGCTTATAAATTTTTGTAACCTATAATCGAAAGTAAGAGAAGTCGTATAGTCGTCGTTTTATCATTTTTGTATCAAAACACAAAATTTAGTTTTTCACGACGAAACGATATGAGCAGCCGTTACATTTTCATAGCATCGCTATTCACATACATATTTACGGATGAGAAAACAACAATTTCAAGGGTTTCGAATCGGATTCTTTCTAGTTGACATATGTCATAAATTATTTCTGAACACATCCGCAAAATTATTCAAAACTTAAATTTGCATTTGCACTTTTTGTTCCCTATAATTTATTTCAACCACGAATTAATGTAAATAGCAAATAATTAAATAAAAATATAAACAATATTATTTTGATGCTTCAATGCATCTTAACACTAAGATTTTGACATAATAATGACAACTTTGAAATCTATTATAAAAATCGGTGTATTGGGATTTCTCAGCAAACTTTAAGTTACCAATAAAATGCACCTACATATATACATATTTATGAAAATCTGACATTCCAAAGTTGCCAACATTATAGAAAGTGGGTTTTGTTTAGCTACATAAAATATTTCAATAATGTCAAAAACATTTAACATCATATTTTAACAGCGGATTCAAAAAAATTTTGTACTTGCAGTAAAATACGTTGGTAACAGCAAAATGAAATCGAGAGTTTGTTGCTCGTTGTAAATTTTGTTGTCACTGATATCTTTATTATTATTTCTACTCGTTTTTATTAATTTTATCAGTTTAATTGCAAACATAAGGTGAGTCAATAATATATTCGTTTAATACTTTTAACTGAAAGTCACTTAATTTTATTATTGTTGCATCTGATGGAATGATTTTTGTGTTAATTGAAATCTTTTTGAACTATAGTTCTTCTTTGAACTAGTTCATTAACAAGTCTTTAAAACTTAACGATTTTTTTGAAATACCTTTGACTTTCGGGGCATATTTTTTTTTCTGTTTTACCACATAGAGTGTTTGCTTCCAACTTTAAGACATTCTTAAAAGACAATAAACTTCAAAATATTTATTTAGAACTTAATGTAAGTTTTTATCTAAACTTAGATATTCTTTTACTTTTACAATAAAATTTAACGTTAGATACACGCATCTCCGAAACGATAGGACTCTTTTAATCAATTGTTATTGAAAACTTATTTGCATGGCAAAATATATTAACGATGGTTAAAGGGAAAACAAAAAAAGTTTTTAATAAAAAATACCTTTAAAAAATCAATTGTAAATATTAACCTTAATCAACGGATAATTTTGCCAGTATTGTAAGCTGGCAAAAATCGAGATTAGACGAATTAACTTTTTATTAACTTTCTTTACCGAGACAGAGTTAGCCTCAAACGTTTAACGATTGGCGATTAACTGTTTCCTTGTTGTAGGTCCCAACCTGCGGAAGCCTCATAAATCGTGAGTGTCGTATAATAAGTTTTTTTTTTATTTATTTCGCTAAAAAACCTGTGAACACGATAATAAATGTTATCGATAACGCCCGTAAATTGGAACAAGGGTTCGTTCAAAATGGGAAGGTTGCAGACAAATAGCATTTTGTTTTCCATTGTTGAATTGAATTGTTAACACAAACAATAACAATTATGAAGAATGTTTGTATAAAAACGCATTTTTTATCACGAGATATACAACAAGTTTTCCTCCATGTATAAGAACGTGTCTAAGTGATTATATGAAGTTCTAATATTGAATAACAGGTGCTTTTTCTGAAACAAACACACGAACTAAATGAAACTGTTTATTGAAAGATTATCAGCAATTAATCAATGAAAATTATAAGATGGTCAATTGTGATTAAAAGCAATGAACAGGGTTGTCACATTGTTATTATATATGATAATTGAAATTCAAGTATACAGAACTTATGTACTTTTTTTTTGTATTTAACTTAAATACAATGATTTGTCATTAAAATTCTTTGGCATTACAAATACATTAGAACAATTAAATTTGTTTTAAAATTATATCAATGCTTGAATAAGTAAGTAGGTAAACAGAAGTAACCAGTAGGGCCTTCTATAATTTTCTTCCTTTTAAGATAAAGTTAAGAAGCTATAGTGGGCAATCGTTTTGTGATATCATTGACGTAAGGTTGATTAATATTATAGCCTTGAGCAATTGCATAAAACTGATAGTGAAATTGCGATGATCTTTTTTACGATAAGCGATACCAATCTAATAATGCTGTCTTTATACAATATATCTGTTATTCTATACAGGGTGAGTCATGAGCAATGCGACAAAATGCTAGGGCGTGTAGGTTGCGTTGAGACAAGAAAAAAATCGTATGGGAGGGGGGGGTCTATTCCCCTCCGTTTAGCCGGGAGGGGCAATTTTCGAAAAAACTGACTTAAAATGGGAAAAAAATTATTTAAAATCAACGGCTTCATTCACAATGCTGTGCGATACGTTTCTGAAAAGCCAATAACTTTTTCTTTCATTCTGTGTTTAAATTAATCTATTCTAAGAAATAGTTTTTGAAATATTAATTTTCAAAGTCAAAATTTTGAAAAAAATGAATTTGAAATTTTTTTTTCAATTTTTTTTTCAAAATTTTGACTTTGAAAATTAATATTTCAAAAACTATTTCTTAGAATAGATTTATTTAAACACAGAATGAAAGAAAAAATTATTGGCTTTTCAAAAACGTATCGCACAGCATTGTGAATGAAGCCGTTGATTTTAAATAATTTTTTTCCCATTTTCAGTTTTTTCCAAAATTGCCCCTCCCGGCTAAACGGAGGGGAATAGACCCCCCCTCCCATACGATTTTTTTCTTGTCTCAACGCAACCTACACGCCCTAGCATTTTGTCGCATTGCTCATGACTCACCCTGTATAAAGAATTAATTAATTTGATAAAATATATCTTTTAATTGAAGTTACTGTCTTAACTCGATATTTTTGAATTTGTTTATCTTTATCTGTTTCTAATTCCAAATAAAAATACTTTTTAGATAGAAAGTACAGGTTTTTAGTGCGTGAATAAATACAATTTGACCTTGAGGTCAAAACCAAAGAAAGGGTATGGTATGTTCCGCCAAAAACGTTTGGCGAATTAACGTTTGGCGGTGGTTCATTTCGATTCTTTTATTTGGCATATTGTTGTTTCACATTTCACGTTTAGCAAATTACGTTTCGCTTTTTAAATGATATGTCAAATAAACATTTCGCGTTTTTCATTTCGCTATTTTCATTTAGTTTTTTGATTATTAGCTCTTTGAAGCTTAGCAAATTTTTATTTGGCAATTATGTTTTTAACATTTTTTACTTGCGATTATAGGTACTATAAGGCAAGTTATACATTCGTGCAAAAAAAATTGAGATAACAATCAAACATGACATTACGATGATAACGAAGACGAAAAAAATGGGTCTGGAAATTCTGTCTGTCTGTCTGTCTGTCTGTCTGTATGTATGTCAGTCTGTATGTATCAGCACCTACACCTACGACTTAACCGATTTACTTTTAATTTGGTATGTAGGGTTTGTAAACCATTCCTTAGAAAAGAAATTGAACATTTTTTTTAAGCTCAAAAAATAACGGTACCTGCCATACAACCATTCCTTAGAAGAGAAATTGAAAATTTTGTTTAGCTCAAAAAATAACGGTACCTGCCATACAACGGTTTTGGAAAAGCTTAATTTTCTCGAAAACGGCTCCAATGGTTTTCTTGAAAAAAATTACTGATGGTTTTTCTTTGATTTCCTTTTGTTAAATTGTAAAAAAAACAATGGCAAGAATATTGACGGTACCTCTTATAGAACAGTTATTTTTTTCTTGAACTATCTCATGAACGGGTAAATTGATTTCAAAACAAAATTTTTTTTAGAAAGGTCTAGATGACTGGAACAAATTTCAATACCAACATTTTTGATTAAATTTCTATTTTTTTTTTTTGTGAATTCAAAATTTTAAAACGACTTGACGATTTTTTTTTCTTTTTGCATAAAATACAAACCATCACTTAAAAATGACATTCTTCAAATTTGTAAAAAAAAACTTTTTTATAAAAAATATTTAGTAAACATCGATTTATTTAAAAACTGCCCTTACGATTTTGAAATAATTTCTTTTGGTAAACTTATATTTAGGCAACATAATTTGTTACATACTTTTGATTTTGGCTTGAACCTTAGTGAAAAGAACTTTTAGCACTTTTGTGCAAAATTCATGATTTTTTTTCCTTTATATTAAAAAAAGAATATACTAGATTTAATTTTATTTTCTTGGCAACTTGCTACAAGATCAAGAACGTGCAACCCAGTCGTGCAACACAAGAGCAAGTTCGTGCGAACCAGTCGTGCACTTTATTTAATAAGTATTTATTTTTTTCACGTTTTTTTTGTTTGGCATTTTGTTTTTTTTGCAATTTTTTGTTTGGCAATTTATTGTTAGGCATTTTTTTGTTTGGCATTCAATTCTTTTGCAATTATTTTGCTTCATTAAATTACATGCCTTAAAATTTTGCGTTACATTTTAAGGCATATAATTTAATGAAAAATTTTCCATTATAAAAATTTTGCAAACACAGAACTTAAAGGCTGACGAAGTTTTTACTACAAAAATTGCGAAACAACTAAAATAGTATTACACACCAAGCACGCATGAATAAATAGAACAACGGCAAAGCAAAAACGGTAAATCTAAAAACAAAACTGATGCGAATGGTCAAATAATCGAAACAATTGAACGGCGAAACGATCTATCAGCGAAATCATACAACGACAAAACAATCTGTCAGCAAAATGAGCAAACGGCGCGGCATAGTGCTGTTTTGCGGAACAACCAAACGGCGAAACATTATTTGCCGAAAAACGCAATGTTTTCTTGGACTTT
Source organism: Baccha elongata (assembly GCA_951217065.1). Lineage (NCBI taxonomy): Eukaryota > Metazoa > Arthropoda > Insecta > Diptera > Syrphidae > Baccha > Baccha elongata. The sequence goes on from OX578274.1 coordinate 43,140,363, forward strand.
AGGCCACTAAACGCTTTAATTTTGAATGATAATTCGAAAAAGTCTACTTAAAATAAACTACTTCTACTTGGTTGAATATTCTTAATACAAAAAATAAACTTTTTAAATTAATTTTCATATTAGTATATAGAATGTGTATCATTATTTATTTTACTTCTTTGTTATAAAACATTGAAAATTAATATAAATTAATAGCGGAAATATTAATATGCGGAAATTCTGCATTTTGAACGAAAAATCTTAATAAAATCAAATTTTCGAATTTCATCCTTCATAAGATAAATAAATAAAATTAACCAATGCTAGATTGTATGTAATATGATATAATTAAACATGTTAAAATATTTTTCAAGATTTGTATCTTTTGTTAACGAAAACATTACAAATCGATAATGCCCACTAGTATAAATTTAAATTAATAAAAGATAACAACACTATGATACAAATATAAATCAGAAGTTACGAATCTATTCACATAAATATTATTATTGGCTGTTGCTGCTGCTAATAGTCTTTAATTATTCCAGCCCTATACATATAAAAACCACACATATTCGGAGATATCCAATCTATGGTTATTATCTCTAATTTAATCCAAAAAAAAAACCATCTAACTGTGTTAATAAAAAATAAATAATCAATAGGCTTCCAGTTTCAGTTAATTGTTTACACATCCATCTACTTTTACCTTTATCGCATCTCAAAAGAAGTACAACAACTGTAACCGCTTTAAACCAGCATATAAATACGTCAATGGTTTTCAATAAACGTGCATGGTTGATTGGAATTTAAGTCATTTCGAATGTGTTTGACGTTTGTTATGATTTCGCATAGATAAGAAAGCAGACCTTCGAATTTTGGGAAGTTAATGTGTGTAAGGTGGTTTCGTTTTGGTTAAAAAAAAATGTTTAACATTCTTTTGATGATTTCGTGAAATTTTCCATTTCCTTAACTTTGACGGGGCAATGTAAATATTTATTTTACACAAATATTGTGTGTCATTTGATTTGATGTGAATTTAGTCAAGAGAGTAAAATAAACACAAAATGTTTCCCAAATTATTTGTGCAATTTTGCATTTTAAATATGTACTGAGACTCGTTAAGAGCAAATTAGTTTACCTATTTATAAAGCGAAAGATATGAAAAATGAGGGTTTTGTTTTAAATGCTTGTTCACTGTGTCAAAACTCAAAGCTAAAACCGAAAGTTAAATTTATAGCAAACATCTAAGGATTTTAATAGGTGTTTTGTTATCCCCCAAGATGCATTGAATCATTCAATAATATAAGTTAAAAACATACGGTTTTACAAAAGTTAATTTTCACAAAGATCTCAGATGTCCTAGAAAAAGTCTTTTACTGCAATACAAATTTACATAGCATTTGTATAATCTTTCTAGACTTTTCACAAAAAGTCTTCTATGAATATTTTATTCTGAGGTAAGGTTAACGTCCATACTCGCTGTAGCAGTTAAAAAAGAAATATTCAAATTCAATGACCACTTAGAAATGCAAGAGTCAAAGTAAATCTGAAAAAAATATATATTCAAGTGTTTTGGCTTTAATCCAGGTTATAAGCAAAACAAATATTCAAAATATGTCTTATCGCTAGAAAACATTTGTGTCTTTATGTAGTTTTTAAGATGTATATTAATGTGGATCTAAATTTAAAGCAAGTTTTTGTTTTCTGTATTTTATACCAGTAAAGGTTTATTTTTACTTGCGATTATAGGTATCTATACTATAAGAAAAATTATGCATTCATACAAAAAAAAAGTTTTGAGATAACAATTAACAACGACATAACGCTGATAGAGAAGACGAAAAAAGTAGGACTGACATTTCTGTCTGTCTGTATCGACATTTACAACCTAAACGGTTAGACCGTAAAAAAAAATTAATTTTTGAGAAATATGCCTAGATGTTTTAATTTTAATTTTTTTGTCAGAGTGATTTGTCACGAATGAAATCACCTTACTTGACCACTTTTATTTGCAGTAATTTGAAATCTCGTTGAAATAGGTATGGTATGGTGGCCAAATATCATGAAATTGCAAAAAAATATTTTTTATTAATCGATTTAGAATTATTTCTTTCAATCATTAAATATTTTTGAAATAACTTTAAGGTTTTTGCAATTCTGCAGTCAAAAATGCATGATGCATAATTTTCATATTAGATGCTAAACTAAACTAATTTTGTTGATGATTGCAGTATTGCAAAATCACTTAAACAAATTTGAAATTTGAAATTAAATTCAATCACAAAATATTTAAATATAAAAAAACTGCTAGAAATCAATCAATATTGCAATCATTGAACCACTGTGAAAAACCTCTCGCCTATAGGTTTTTAAATAACGGTTTCTATGTACCATATAAAAAAACCGAAAGATTTTGATAACATTTTATATGTGTGATTTGTTGCCAATGGGCTATGGTGATGACTTACATTATCATCTATAGGTAGGTACTATTTATTTTTCCGAAGGAGCTTATTAACTGTACCTGCCAGAGAACGGTACTTTCTTGTACGGCTGCATCAATATTCACGAAATTTTTTAAAAGTGTGATTTTTTTGATTTTGATTTGAGATAGCAATCTAACATGACATTACGATGATGGGGAAGATGAAAAAAGTGGGTCCGGAAATTCTGTACAGCCTAAACGGCTGAACAGAATTTCGTATAGAAATTGAAATTTTGTATAGAAATTGAAATTTTTTTTCAGCTAAAAAAAAACCGATACCTGCCATATATATATTGGTTTTGGTTTAAGGAATTTCTTCAAAAAAATTACTAATGGTTTTAGTCAGATTATTTATTGTTAAATTGCAAAAAAAACAAAATTTGGCAAGCCTATTAACGGTACCTCCCATAGAAGCGTTATTTTTTTTCTTGAGCTATCTCATGAACGGGTTAATCGTTTAAACCAAACAATTTTTTTTGAAAGATCTAGATGCGACTTGAACAAATTTCAATACAAATTTCAATACAAAGCTTAATTTTAGTTTTGAATATTTTTTTTGAAAATTCAATATTTGGAAAACGGATTGGCTATTTTTTTTTTTTTTATTTCTTTGACTATAAACCGCTCTAACTATTTTGGAAATTTTTTTTTGATAAACTTACATAAATTAAGACAACAAAAATTTCTGCATACTTCGATTTTGGTTTGAATCTTTCTAAAAAGAAGTTTTAGCACTATTGTGAAAAATTCATGTGACTATTTCTTTCCTTTAGTTATATTTAAAAAAATTATTAAATTCATTTTTATAAAATTTTATTTTATTTTCGTACGTTCTACCAGTCGTGCACCACAAGATCAAGTTCCTCGGCAACCATTTAAGTCGCCCTTTTCTTAGCGATCATTAGACGCTGTCATTTAAAATAGTTTTGAAAAATATCAAATAAAAACTCACCCTTGGATTGCACATTCAATTGGCCAATCGAATATTTTATTGAGATTTTTCTTTGCATATTCTTTAGAACAGATTTTAGTAAATTCCATTCAATCTGCACTTATTTGATCGACATTGACCTGCTGCGCTTGTATGGTGGTATGATGATTGTTGTTGCTCCTGCGGTTGTTGTTGTTTTGCTGCTGCTGAATTTCTTGATGATTCTGCTCATGGATTTTTTTTTTATTTCATCTGATTCTTCAGATCATTGACTGTTGAACCCTGTAGTTCGACGTACATAGGTTAGGTTATCACATTTGGTTGGTGCTGGTACTGGCATAATATTTTTTTTTGCCGGAAGTTAAGGAACAGCCAAATGTACATACATAATGTCTAATTCTTGTTGGAAAGGATATCGTTTGTGAAATCATCACCAGACATTATAATTTATTACTGTTTTTCTTTATTATTATTTTTCTCTTTTTTGTTTTTATCCTCATCGCCAATTGTAGTACATATGTATCTTGAAGCCGCTAGCTATCGTTCGAATAATTATATTGATTAAATCTGACAATGAATATTGTCGACTTTTCTAAATATGTACATATTATAAAATTTTTATCGTACAGTGTACGATACTACAAGAACAAAATGGACTTTAGTTTATTGACCCTTTTGAAACTGAAAGTGCTTGGTGCAATTGAAAAATGCCATTTTCAAATTTAACAACCCAAAAAATATTGAAAAGTATTTAGCGAATCTGGGCATAAATGAGTTAAATTTCATGTCGTTAAAAGGAATGTAACTTGCACCAAGAGCAAGTTCGTCCGACCCAGTCGTGTCCTTTTTTAAGATGGTAAAAGAATTTAAGAGTCTTACTGCATCAATTCCTTAATTAACTTGGGTTTTAATTACGTTTCAGTTCCATACATTAGTATTAAGAAAATAGACTGGGAACATGATTTTTAGGTTCAAAAAAATTACAAACACAATTTCAATGTAACTCAGTGTTCTTTTTCAATTTATCTAGATTAACGTCGTGCAAGCACCAAAGGCACCAGTATTTTTGAAAAGCTCTTGCATAAAGCCTTTACTGAAAATATAAATTACAGTTCCTCAAAATTTTGTGAAATAAAATGCGTGAAGACGAATTAACAGGTTATGTTTTGATGTAAAATCGTGTGATCTATTAAGACTCCCAGGTCATCTCGAAACATAGTCCTTTTATTAGTTTTAAGTTTCGGATTTTTTAAGTTTCTCATTTTACAACCCCTACATGCATTGGTTTTCGAAAACTGAATGATGGTTGTTAAAAAGTCTTATAAAAAAATTAAACAAAATAAGCAAATTATACCATACAAAACGTCGAAATGAAAAAGAGGGCGACACTTAAAGGCAAAATCACTGTTAAATTTAAATTTGACGAAACACAACTTATACCACACTGGTTACAATCTACAAATAGGTATAATATATGTAGATCTCTTTAATAAAAACAAATATTGTAGTTCTACTCAAAATTCATGGTTATACCCGTTTGTATACATTTCCAGTGAAATTCATAGACTACAGACTTTCCACATCACTAAAGTTACCTACTATGAAAACGCGTCAGACAAAAAAATAATATACCGGCAAGATGATTATGCTGATAAAATAAACAAGAAAAACTATACTTAGCATCAAATGCCATCCATCTTTTATTTCCACCCCAAGCGGTTATAGTCAAAGCACCCCATTGAACTTAAGGTTGTAAGAGTTTCGGGAAAATACTTAACAAACAAAAAAGCCGCAAGCAAACTAAATACATTTTAACTGGTCATGTGATTCAAGTTTACTTAAAACACAAATTGCGTTTCATGTGCTTTATATATACACTGTATACACTTATACATGTTCTGTAGTTCTGTGTTAACCGTTTACCACTCTCCCAAGGCCTCGCATCTGTGTATTTACGAAAAAGTGCACTCAGATGCGGTATCTATTGTCGGTTGTTCTTGGTTTTGGGATTTGTTGAATAACTCCTGGGGAATTCATTTTGTTCAAATGACAACCTTTCGACAGGTCAGGGACTATGATCGCTCTTAAACTAAACCTAAAAAAAAAAAAAGTAAAATATATATAGAAAAAAACTTCTCCCCTGAGAGTTAAAGTTTTCAAGTAGATTGAAAAAAAAAATCATTTAAAACGAGAAATAATGCAGTCCGGATCTGGAAATATGCAAGAAATAATTATAGTAAGAACTTGAGGAAAAAATAAACTTTTTAACCCTCTCAATCCCTATGATGAAGTCTTTCGGTCGATAGCCAGGATTAATTTATGTAAATCTTTATCTTCGTTTATGCGGTATTTAATCATACGCTGGATTGTATTGTGGTGTTGGTGGTAATGATTTATTTGTGCGTTTGAAAGTCAATCATTTGCGAATAACGAGTTGGAATTTATTTAAAATTAAATTAACAACGGGATTTATTTTGTAGATGAAAGGAGTGTTAAATGTGTAGATATTATTTTCTATTCTTTTCCAATTCAATAGAAATGGAAGCACATTATTGTGATTTTTTCTAGTTTTTACAACTTACTAGGTAAAATATCGGATATTTTCTGTATTCACCGACTACATACTTTATATAGACACTCTATTGACTGCCTTCACAACTCAACTGTTAATGGAAATGCACCAATGTGAATGTGTCATAATGTTAGCTAATGGCGATAAATGTCATTGTGCTTTGTCATTTATGTTCATTTATGAATCAGTTAACAATTATACTTAATCAATACACCAAAATTAATTTTTCAGCTTTTCGTTGTTGTTTCTTTTTTTTTGTCACTTGTGACGTAAGCACAAACAGAACAGAACAGTTAAATGGCGGAATTTTGTAATGAATTTACTTAAACCTATGAGTGAAAGTGTGCAAGGTCTTACGTCACATGTGAAAATTGCGTCACAAGTGAAACAAAAATAAAGTGAAAATCCCGAAGTATCGTAATCTTATGTATTCATTTATTAGGCATGTTTTATTGGTAAGTGTTTAGTCACTTTAGCAAAATTTTGTATGGGATACGAAAAGTGGCGATAAATTGGTCAGAAATTAAAGTGAAAATAAAAGTGTATAGAAAAAATCTTGGAATGTCTGGAAATTTTTGGCGCGAAATAACTACAATGTCAATACATTTTGTGCCTATGACAGCTTAAGACATATACTCCATATACAATAATTATTAATGGTTGTGTTTTCCTTTAGGGCCGCGTTTTGCGGAAGAAGTAAGAAGCTTTCAACCTACGAAAGTTGAAAAAAAGTTTTGATGATTCTGAACTTTTCGCTTAAAAACAAAAAAAAAATGGTTAAAGCTATTTTTTAAAATAAAATTATATAATTTGGAATTAAATTTGGTAATATTCAAGCTTTTTATTTGTTTGTAGTGGAAGGTGGGGTACAAGTTGACCAACTCAACATATACATATAGCCATACTTTGCAGACACATCCATAAAATTATTTAAAACTTCGGCTTGGCATATAGTCAGGAATACCAACTTTGAAATAAAATAAAAATGAGGATACAAAATGAATATAGCGTTTTATTGGTTCTTTCCAGTGCTGACTAACTAAAAACTACCAACAAAACACGACTATTCATGCATATACCTAACCCTCTTGTAACATATGTAATTCTCGTCTCTTCTTATCTTTGTAACAAGCTATATACAAATTTATTTTATTTTATTTTTGTTTTATTTTTGTTATTGATGTTTTATTAAAATAACATAAATGTCGTGGACCTTTTCATGAATCTGTCAAACCAAGCAAATTTACATATATTGAAGGACGACAAACTCATGAAAAAAAATACTCCTAAACAAAATCTTGAAGTATAAAAGAGCCGACTACATGAAACTATCGCATATTGCCGTTTGTCAAAAAGAATAAATTGCAAAAGAGTTCTGTTTTTGACAGCGAATTTAATAGATTAAGTAATAGAGCGCTGTTTTGTAAAAGGCGTGTTTAACTTAGTTATTGGCAAACAAAAAAATCAACTCGTCTTTAAAATGTAACCCGGTGTTTACAAAAATGCGTGTTTAGCATTACCGCCTCACATGTATACGTCATTATATAGTCTTATAAAAAAGTCTACCCGAAACCCGAGCTAAGAAGACAATGAGGGAAATAGATGAATAAATACGGACACATTGTTGAACTTCATTTCGCATTATGTTGACCGGCTTATTAATGTTTTCGTTGTAATGCATTACAAAATAGAAAAAGAAGTCATCAGAAAAACTATTTCAAATTTTGATGAGAAATGTCCGCTGGATAGTTTTTAGGTCCCAAAAAGGGACCATTATATCCTATCCTTTTCTTCCTTATATTTTGTATGCTCAAACTAGACAAGGGTTTGTCATCCTCTGAAACATATTCAGTGATTTTATTTTTTCGGTTATCTCAAGATGTCATCCATGATTCCATGATCTTCAACCTGTTCAACTTCTGAATCGTGTATCTCGTTTTTACTCTTAAATCAATTCTCCGAAATAAAGCAAGGCCAATGTTTATTGTAAAACTTACTTAATTTTCCATTGCTTAGTCACCTGAAAATCGAATAACCTATTCTATTTATGTATGTGCACATGGTGCCATATATGGCGTACTGAAATCTAGCGACTATATTTGAGCCATATATGGCTGTTGCAAGATCGCAACTCCCTCACACATACACCTTTAAGAATTTTGCACTCGAATATCAAATTTCGCTGAGAAAATATATTATCGTCTTTGAAACTAGTTCAAAACCGAAGTAAAAAAAAAAGTTTAGTGTTTCTATATTTTTACTGCAAGCCTTAATAGGGTGACATATACTTAACTTGTTAGCAGCGTTTTGCCGCTGGCATAGAAATAAAATGTACCAATGTTAATTTCATGTATGTCGAAAAGTACTGAAGTGCGTTTCAGAAAATGATCTTGTTTTATGTTCGAAAATAAAAAGTCCCATGTAATATTTGAAAAAAGAAAATCCAAGTTTTCTGGTTAGTACAGGACATGATTTTGACGTTTGTAGAATATTAAATAGGAACTGTCATCGGAAAGCTTAAAATTGCTTTTTGACACTTTTTAATTTGACAGATAATAACGAAATTTATTTTGACATTATTTTAAATATTTAACTGTCATCGAAAGCATTCATCTTCTTTTCAAAATATTCGTTTATACAAAATTGAAAAATTAAATTTTGACAATTCCCCTTTCTTCGTCATATATTTTATATATTGGCATATATTTTTTATGAAATCTCTCATTTGTACTTTATTGTGATTTATTTAGGGATTTATTTTACATCAAAAACTACTTCAGACAATGACATCATCAAACTACAAATTTAAAAGAGTAGATATTTAAGAGTTATTCGAATACTTATGAAATGCGATTTCAAAAATAAGTATTATAATTGTTACAATGTAAGTCAATCCCAAAAATGCAAACAGTGGTCCAGTATACTCCAGGCCAACATTTATCAAAATACTATTTGAAAAGCAGTTCAATTTGGTCCGCATCCAATGACGTCGGTGTTTTGAGAGCACTCCGGTTTCTCGCATTCGCATCATGCTAAAAAATAAAATGCCTTAAATCAAATTATAATATTAATCCAAATTATTATACCTCAATCGAACGAGTTCCTTGTAAGGAGAATTTTTCGCCATCATTATATTCAAAGTACTTTCCGTCCTTAGCTTTACCTCATTGAGATCACATAACTCATGCTGCTCATAATACTTCTCTACCATATAATAAGACGTTGATGCTTCTGAGTGATATGCATAGCCGCCATCTCGGACTTTAAAAATACCGTCTTTGGCATTTTGCCAAAGTCCAGAATCTGGAGCCCATCTTCTAGCGACTTTCTTCCGTACCAGTTTCTTGACATCAGTATTTGTTGATATCTTTAAAGAGAGAACAATCGAAAAATTTTACCCGGATAACAGAAAATCCTTTGACTCACATTTAAAAACACTTTGGTATGAATTATCGGATCGAAACCAATTTCCAAGCTACTATCAGCCAACTGCCCTAAAGTTTTGATGCTTGACTTTATTGGCGAACCAACTAAAGATGAAACCACTATCGAAGTGTAATAGTTGTACATAATGAATGTAACAACTGACACAGAAAAGAATGCTATTCTTCCTCCAGTTGTACGTGGAATAAGGACAGCTCCTTGAGAGCAAGCCAATCCAAATGAAACAAGAAACGACAATAATAATGAAGGAATGAATTCAACGTAATCTTTGATGCGATACTCAATTGCGAAAATAGCCCAAAGTAGAAAAGCAAAGCCTAGAATGACGCAACCAAATGCAATCCAAACAGATGTACTAAAAGGACTGAGAAATACATATCCGTAGAGTCCTTGATTTTGAGGAGTCCGAAATATAAAAATTGATTTAAAGTCACCCATTGGACTGACAACGCTTACAATTTTCAAACGTTGTTTAGTTGGGAGATAACCGCATCCAGAAAGTTCAGCGTTGCCAGTTGGTAAGTCACCAAATGAGCCACCAGCTGTTTCGTTGTCACTCCACTTGTACCGATGTATGTAACGAACTCTGTAATGAAAAAAAAATACAATTTTGTAAAAATAATTGGTGAAGAATGTCATCTTTTACAGACTACGATTCCATTAACCGATTTCTCGGCGATTCCTTTTTTAAATTTCTGTTAAAAGCCAACCACTTCCAAATACTGCGATCATATGGCTTGCTACTTTTTGAGATTTGTTCAGCTGTTAGATTAGTGCGAAATACTTATAAACAAAAAACACTTTCAAAAAAATTGCAGAGTATATATGGAAAACTTTAGGAGCTTTAATCTTTAAACAGTTCCACCAGGACATAAGATGAAAAAGAACAGCAAGAGAAACGCAAAAAGAAGTAGAACAAGAAGAAAAAATACACTTAATTGGATGGAAGTTTATTTAACCATCAACTGCAGAAGGAGCCATATATGGCTTTCGATTTTGAGCTGACAATTACTAAAACTGAAAAAGGAAAACGTAATACAACTGCTAAAATTGTTTAACCACAACGTTTGTCCATGTCTAAAACTGATTTTTGCTATCTCTTCGCAAGCAACAGAAAACTTCTGTCAAGTACAGTTGCTTATTTGTAAGGACTTGCAGAAGAAAACAAAATACGAAACTGTTTTTTTCTCCACTGCGACTAGTTTTAAAGGCGATAATATTTTTTCGTTATGGGATTCGGTTTGATAAGTAATATCCAAGTGCTTAGTTTCAAAAATGGCAGGCGGAAAACAACGCGTTTCCCGCAACATCCATTTATGGTTTCTTGTGCAATCACGGAAATACTAACTGAATTTCAGAACTCCATATATTTTTTTTTTTTGTTCAGTGACTTCATTAAGTTGCATCTACAAATTTATAGAAACTTTGTGTAATTCAGGATGATGGTTTTTTAAGTGATAACGAAATCATCGAGTCAGCTGGCCACATAGCTTGCCATTCTAAAAACCCTTTTGATTTTGCCTGATGACTGATTATATGTGTAGATGACTATGACAGTGTAAGGGTCGCTTAAAGCACATTAATATTTTATAAAAGAATATCTGATACCGATACCGTCAAAAAATAATTGTATTGAGATGCGCATATAAACTTCGAACTTCCATCCAACGTGTTTCTTTATGTTGTATTGAATGTGCGTTGCCTTGCATCAGTGGACAAAGGGCTTTAAAAGAATGCGATGTTTTTAATTACGGAACTTTTACTATCTGGGCACGCTTGGCCCTACGCTTGTCACAAAACTATGCTTGACGCAATTAGAGTTAGGTTCTTGCCACTCCTACTTACTATACTAAACTACTTTCATTTGAGTATCGATCAAAATTTTTGTTATTGTTGGTTATTCATGTATCTCGATAGGGGTATGTTCGTAAAGTTGTAGTGGCTTTTAAAGTATAAGCTTGTGTTGTGTTCGATTATCCATAAACATACCCAAATCTCAAAACATATTATCAATTTTTTTAAAGAAAAACTTTTTTAAAAAAAGGTTTTTGGAAAAATTATACATAGGAGGACATAACATCTGCCATTTCCATCAAAAAATTTGTCAGTTTGTGGTTTGAGAGATCCGAAGTTCCGCACAAATTCCAATTCTGACATTTGCACAATATTCAGTACGAATTGTCATCAGAAAAATATATCTTTGAAACTTTCTAGTTTGACAGTTATGTACAAATTCAATTTTGATATTTACGGAATATTCAGTGTGAACTTGCTGTCATCAGCAAGCAATAAATGTTTGACACTTACTCTTTTGACAGATTTTTAAGGCCAAATATGCAAATAATATAAGTAAGGCTGAACAAAATGCCTTTACAAATCCAATTTGGGACATTTGCAGCTTTAGTCCTAATTCAGTGGTACCATATTTCAAATACCAAAACGCGGCTGCTTTTTTGAGAATTTCCCACTTCACTATGTATAGATCGCCAAAAAAACACTGGTATTGTTCCAAATATATCAAAACTTACTTATAATGCATCATTTGTTGAAGAATGAAAACAATTTTGTAGCTGTAACGAGTCGAAGGTTCCTTATGAGTATTATTATTAGACAATAAATATTGCAAAATAGCTTCTGTAGATGAATTCAAAGGTAGTTCAGCAGACTGAAAATAAATATGCAAAAAGTGTTTTCCAAAAATTGTTTTCTATCGAAGAATTTTTTTTTAATTACCACAGTAGATATACGGAATGTAGTATCATTCAAATTACATCGATTGCCAGCTTTTGATCGTAATTGAAGTCCTGAAAAATATTCCGTCTTACAATTTAGGCCAACACAAGTGAGATGCTTATCCAATGTTATATTAAGTTTTCCTCCCAAGAATTTACCATTGTTGTATACATCGTACAATAGATAAGATAAATCAGATGAGTTTGTACTTGCTTTATCTAAAATCTGACATAATTAATATATATTTCTTTCAAATTAAAATGTTTCAGGTCACCTATTGCAGCATAAGTTATCTGTGCATCCATAGAAATCATTTTTTCTTCAAACTGCATTTGAAATTCTTTGTAATTGTATTCCGTATCGATTATCAACCAACTGTACTTTCCAATATAAAGCTGATTTTCACTTGCCTTACAAAAATATCAGATTAAAAATTAGATTGACATTTTATGTCTTATCGAATTCAATGTTACACACGGTGGACAATAGTAATGGTAATTGCTTGTTATCAATTAAATCATTATCTATCTGTCAACATTAATGTCACAAAAACAATGACATTTGACGCTATATTTAAAAGAATTAATGAACCTCCACATTATTACATTACTTTTGCCTCTCCCTTTATTTTAAAACAGTTATTTTCCTAATTTTTTTCCAATCTAAGAACAATTGAAACATTTTCAGTAATTTAAGTTACCTCATTCAAAAGGTATTCAGATTTATTGCAATTAAAATCCAAAAATGCTCCCAAAACCGTTAACTTCCCATTGAAATATTCGCCTGGAAATTGCATTTCCTTAGTAATATCCACCATTTGAGTGCGTAGGAGGTGATGGTTGGCTCGTTTAAGAAATTCTAATTGAGCTACAGACAAAGTAATGATGAATTTTAATTAAAAAAAAAAATTAAAAAATGTTAATTTCTCACCATTTGATTTCCAACAATTAAAAATCACAACGTTACTAACATGAGATTGCAAAAAATAATTAATTATAACGTTGAATATTGGGAGCATGAAATTCATGGTGATTGGTAAAATAATGGACGAAATTTGAACTATGAACGTTTAAGCTTAGAAGTAAGTCCTTTTAAAGGAATCCATTCCAAAATATAAAGGCACATCAATTTTAATTTGACAGTGTAATGACTTCTTGATTGCCGTTTGAGACTTTATTGATGTGATAAGTGGTTAATTTTGTTTTATTTGGAAAAATGACGTGGTGAAGTGCATTTGATGAGTCTATCATATAGTTTGGAAGAATTAATGGTATGTTATCGATATTTAGGACAAATGAATAAATAATTATGATAATAATAACAAGCGGAAAAATTGGAATGCCTTGCTGTGTTGAAATTGTTGCCCTTAACGGAGTAATGAATTAATTAATAGATATTTAATACAAAAAAGTACAAGGCGATTTTGTAATACAATTGATATTATTAATATATATTAATATTGCAATTCAACCTTTCAAAATTCTGTTTTTTTTTCCAAATTCTGCAAATACTAAAGAAAAAAAAATTGGGAAATGTTAAAAAGCTCGCGATTTTTAACATTTTACAAACCTATCTTATTTTGAAAAGCAAAATTTTGTCAACCAGAAAAACAGAATTTTAAAGCCAGAATTCTGACTTGCACCCGTCGCGATTTTGTAATTTGGGATTTCATATATTTATCACTGTTTTAATTCTGAGTTCGTCTTCTTTAGGCACATATATTTGTTTATTTTATTTTATTTTTCTACTTTTTCTTCTCTTTTCCGCATTTTCTTTGAGACCGTTAAACCTTTACCTCCTGACACGAATAACACAGCGATAAACCGTTATTTCGGTGAACGTCTTGCGATGTAAATGCCAAATTGTGTTAAATGTCAAGTTTAAAATCTATACTGGGTTTAAAAGAATCGACTGAGCCGTTACCAAGTTATGGACAAATTTGAAAAAACGTTAACACCAAATTTTCGTTATGTGAATTTTTAGCCTAAAACCTGAATGGCAGTTATATTAAGAGTACTACAAATATAACGTACATTAAGTTTTATCAAAATCGTTAGAGTCGTTTTTGAGAAAATTTGGAAAAACTAAAATCGTTATATGGCTGGTACCCGTTATAGCCGGGTCTAAAACAAACATTCGAATTTCTCCTCTAGGGAATCACCAAAAAGTGCTAAATACCAAATTTGAACTGAATCGGTCAAGCCCTTTAGACCGTAGGTCGGTGTACAGACAACCAAATATACGCACATACACATATCCGCATAGACAGACCGACTACTTTTCGATTTTTTCAAAATATTTTTTCGAAAACTTTTTTCTAAAAAAAATTGAAATTGCAGGTCTTTGAAACTTAATTTATTACACCTTAAAACTAAATTTCATAAAAATCCGTTAACGGGTTTTTGAAATATTGAATTCACAAAAACAGTTTTTCAAAAATTATTTAAAACTTAACAAATACAAATTTGAAAAAAAAAATTATGCCATGCTATTTAGAACAGCAACGACCAGTTCAGTATTTAATTTCGTTCAAAACGCTTTAGCCGTTGTGGATAACCGAAATTAAAAAATACCGTTATATGACAGGTACCGTTAAACGAATTTTCTTGAAGGTTTGGTTTCTATTTTTTTAAAAAGATCTTCTACACTTGAAATTTGGTTGAAATCGTTAGAGCCGTTTTCGAGAAAAATGAGGTTTTCGATAACCGTTATATGACAGTAACAGTTATTTTTTTACTTACAGTGACCTACAAAAAAAACTCTGGGCGTATTACCCTAAAAACCATACCTACCAAATTTGATATAAATCGGCCTACCCGTTTAGGCTGTAGATGCCGAGACAGACAGACAGACTGACAGAACGACAGACCGACAGACCGACAGACAGTCAGATAGAATTGCCGGATCCACTTTTTTTGTCTTCCCTATCATCGTAATGTCATTTTTGATTGTTATCTCAAAACTTTTTTTTGCACGAATCCAAGACTTGCCTTATAGTACCTATAATCGCAAGTAAAATTAAGAGAAAATTAACAGAACTAAACACGAATTTTTTTCGCAGTCTCATAAACAATTTTATTCTGCGTAGCTTGAGCATTTTTTGAAGCTTGTAGGTACTTTTAGTTTATTTTATATCTTATGTAATGACTATATTCTTAAATTAGGCATTTAAATCAATTATGTTTAAGTGATAATAACTATGAGAAAAGAAAAAATAATAAAAACAATGATATGTAATGGAACAACATTTTCAGTCCACATCATCTTTGATTTCTATCTAAGTATTGTTTGTACGAAACCTTAACTTAATTTAACTATAATCACAAGTAAAAATAGTGTTGAAGTTTTTTTGATGTTAAGTTATTAGTGAGAAATAGAAAGGCAATATAGAAAGTGGAAACAAAAATTATTGCTAATTATTGATGTATGTAAATATCTGTGGAAGCATTTGAGAAAAAAAAAAACATTTTACGTATAGGTAGATACCATCCTACTAATAATTTAGAATTAAAATAAACTTCTACCATACATCAAACTATCAATTAAATAAAAAGAGATGTCATATTTAAATGCAACTCAAAAATGTTTCTTTATGAAATATTTGACCATATTATTATCTCAAATTTGAATACCATTCTGTTTTTGTAACTTAATTTGCATCAACACATTGTATATAAAATTGGTTGAATTACAGGTATCCCTCATGAAAAAAATGGCTCTATAATATTTTTGAAATTCAAGCTGGTTGACTTAACCACATTGCACCAAATGAATAAACATGATATGAACCACACAACATCTGACATGAACATTTTAATTAAAATATAAATTCATGCATTTTAGTGGACAATCTCGAAGATATAAGCTTTGGAAAATAATGTTTTGGGGCTCGCATCGCAGCCACCATGCATGACTTTGTTTTATAATATAAATATTTTAATGACCACTTTTTAGAATTCTAGGATAATATACATAAAACACCATCTTTTTGCCGAAATCCTTTTATACAATTTTGAAACATTCATCCAAATCGACTGAGGCTATTATTTTTTATTTTATATATGTAAGAAGCAACGTATACTCTCTTTTTAATATCCTAAGTTAAATAAATAATGCCTCTTGATATACATTTGCTGTACAAAAAGATGTACTTATTCTTTTTTTCGAATGCAAATATTCAGGACTGGTCAAAGAAAATCTACCGTGTGTAATAATGTTGAAAATTGTCATTTTTTTCCTTTCCCGACTTAGATGCATCAACAAATATAATTAACCGCATTTATAAAGAAACATCAATGAAGTTTATATGTATCTACATACTTAACTTTACTCTCATCAGGAAAGCAAAAACTCTACTAATGGTTATAGAGTTTTTACTCACGTGTTGGCTCTGTTTTGTTGGAAATGCTATTTGGGTGAGGTCAGAATCAAAATAGTATGTGTAAGTCCTTGTGAAAGTATGAATGAATATATTGAAATAAGCTGAAAAGTTCAACAGGTAAACCCAAACAATTTATTAAAGAATTTGAAAACATTGAACACATGGTTGCGCAGGAGTTGATATTCAGCCATATTTGTTGACTTTTTGGGAAGAAGACTTATTTTTATTTTTTTTTATTTCATGTTTTACTTTTTAATAGACCGAGATATTACCACAATGCGATGATGCTAACCAATTTAGTCTTAAACGGTCCGTTGGCGCGACAAATTGTCTTTTTGAAATAGTCTCGCAGTTAAAGTTTCTTGAATATAAATCTTGAAATGAATTAATTAAAGTGAATGGAAGGATTCACAATGTGAAAAGTTAAAGTCCTTTTAGTTATAAATGGGAAAGAAAAAAAGGCAATAAGTGAATATCGATAGTTAAAGTTTAACTTGGAATTGGAAGTCTTAAACAAAAATGAAGTAAAATTGGTTTCCACTTTTAAATAAAAAAGCACTCTTTAAAAAATATATTGAAATTTCGAAAAAAAAATTAAAGGTTTAAAAAAGGCCTTTTAAAAATTCGTTAGTATAAATGTTTAAATTCAAATATTTTTTTTTTTTGCTTGGTATGCATGGAAGTGGTAAATATAAATTAATGAGAATCTTATATTGTGATAATCAATTAAGGCATCAATATGAAATAACCAACATTTAAATTCATGTGAAATGTCCACTGAGAAATAAATCGTTAAAATATTTTATAATTAAAAATTATTAATTATAGACATAAAATGTGTTTATCCTTATCCACAGGCCATAGGAACCCATTTTCTCATGTTTCATTTCTTGAATAACTAATGAATAACTAAAGTTAATTTTGATAGTCAAAGAAGAGTTGGCTTTGCTTTTCCATAAGTTGATTTTGATTCAATTTTTTGTTGTCGATCTAAAAAATTTATTTCTTTCGCATTTTCAAGGAAATGAATAACGACATATTTTTAATATTGGCTATATACCGTTTAGTAGTTATTTTCATATTCAAAATAATTCCAATGTTTAATGAACAGATTACTATATTAAAATCTTCATAAGAAAGCCAAAATTTACAAAAAAAAAAAATATTCTTCAGAAATTATCAAATTCAACGAAAATCACTTTTTTTTTAATTTTATTTCGAACGAAATAAAATAGTCCAGTGACAAAAATCGTTAAATTTCTTGATAACGACAATTTTCAATCTTTTTGTGATCTCTTAACACTTATGGTATAATTAATTTGGATGTCTTCACTCGGTAAGTGAACGGAGAGTACGTAACCAATTTCCATTATGTTTTTTGGGTTGCCAAACTACATATTTCACTGGAAAAGAAATCATCAACTTCTTCAATTAGTTGAGCCAGCGGATGATATTTTTCTAGAGAAGAAACAATCTGTAGAATAAGCCGTGTAAAACTCTTAATTTCTACAGGATTCTTTATTGCTGGGATATGAGAGTTCCTGGAATAATTTTTTTTCTTAGTTTTCCTTGAATTTATATGCAGAAGAAAATGTGTGAGGATCATTGCATATGCATTTCTATAGTATTTTCATGCTGAATAATCACCGCCTGACTATCTTAAGAAACTTGTGAATAACATATTTTTAGGTTCGTGCATTTACTAGTTGTCTATTCTGTTACCCTGACAATAGTCGTAAACATATATGATTTTTGTTTTGTTTACGACTCTTGTCAAGGAAATATGGATTTTAGAGCCAATAAAATACATTAAACATTGTTAATTTGTTTTGTTGACGACTATTGTTAGGGTAACAGAATAGACTTTTAGTAAATGTAAGAACCTCCAAATGTGCGGTTCACAAGATTCTTTAGATGGCGCTGCTCCATGATTGTACTATAGAAATTTATATACAATGGTGAGGATACTCTATGATTTCACATACACCGTTTTTATATCGCTTGTCAATAAAATATTATAAAATATTTAAATTTGAATAATATCATTATGAAATAAGTGAACTCAATCTTCTTAAGTCACTCCTAATGGCAGTTAGGTCATTTAATCGCTGAAAGGGGGTTAAAAAGTTCATGAATGTAAATACGCATTGGTTTATGTGGTTTTTCTAAAAGAACAAACTTAGATTTAAATATCAAAAGCAAGTTAAACTTGAACTTAGATTTAAATATCAAAAGCAAGTTAACTCATTAATTCCACAATAAATAAAAGGTACTGGGTGACACAAACTTGCTCTTGTGGCATGTAAGCTAGGGCTTAACAGTAAAAATGCATAAATGGGTCTCGCGTACTTCTCTTGCATGTTGTAGTCTTTCAATTTTTGTATATGAAATAATTTTTAAAATTCTTTCAATTAATTGAAAACGCAATAATTAAAAACAATTACTTTGAAAAATAAATTATAGTAAACCATCAGAGTTTTCGCAGAAAATCGTGGCATGCCAGCAATTATTATATAATAGAATATATTTTAGAGTTTTTTTTTTACGAAAATCGAAAGACCAGTTTTTGAAAAAATCGATTTTTTCAAACAACTTTTTAAAACTATTTTTATGAAAATTTTTGAGTATGTCAATTTTAAAAAATTAATAAATTCCATTCGAAAACTAAATTAAAAAAAAATCAATTGGTTTTCAAAATATTAAATTTTCAAAAAAAAAATTTATTTAATAAATATATATTTTTTTTTTTGAAAAGCTATGAAAAAAATAAGTACGCCATTATCAATCAGCTATCTAGGCCTTTCTTAAAATAAAATTTGGTTAAGATCCGTTGAGTCGTAAACGAGAAAATAAAAATTAAAAAAACCGTTATTGGGGAGAGCACGATAACTTTGGCGCCAAGAATTGATAACGGTTTTTTGTAGAACAGTTTAATACAAGCATTTTTTACTATGGGTGGGGGGGGTCTATCTCCCTCCGTTTGGGCGGGAGGGGCAATTTTATAAAAACAGTGCTAAAAATGTAAAACAAATATTAAAAAATAACGGCAATACTTACAACTAAGTTTTATATCTTTTTTTAAAGCCAATACTTTCTTCTATTAGATGTTTTTTTAAATCAAGTGAAACCTATGCATAGTCTTTGAAAAAACGGACTTTAAACTCAAAAATTGCGAAAAAAAAGGTAAAAAAAAAACTTTGAAGTGTGATTTTTTAAAACTGTAAAATAAAATACTACTTTTTTTTAAAAAAATTCGTTGCTCATATTAATTTTAAATCATAAACTGAAAACAAAATGATTTTATGTTTTCTGGTTTTTGAGAAAATGGAAAATTACTAAAACTACTTTCTTATAAGAATTTTCTTTTTTTTTTGGTATACGGTGAATGTTGTACGTAGGTTCGTTTTTGTAATGATGCTTGGGCATCTTTAAATGCAACAGAAACTTTGCATACACCCAACCTCGCACCCACCCCACCTCGCACCCACCCCAAATCCTATAGTGTGTCCAAGCAGGGGGGTTGCAGGGGGGCAGCATGCCCCCCCTTACATACCTCACTGTTTATACGCTTTAGTAATTTTCCATTTTCTCAAAAACCAGAAAACATAAAATCATTTTGTTTTCAGTTTATGATTTAAAATTAATATGAGCAACGAATTTTATAAAAAAAAAGGAGTATTTTATTTTACAGTTTTGAAAAATCACACTTCAAAGTTTTTTTTTACCTTTTTTTTCGCAATTTTTGAGTTTAAAGTCCGTTTTTTCAAAGACTATGCATAGGTTTCACATGATTTAAAAAACATCTAATAGAAAAAAGTATTGGCTTTAAAAAAAGATATAAAACTTAGTTGTAAGTATCACCGTTATTTTTTAATATTTGTTTTACATTTTTAGCACTGTTTTTATAAAATTGCCCCTCCCGCCCAAATGGAGGGAGATAGACCCCTCCCACCAATAGTAAAAAATGCTTGTATTGATCTGTTCTACAAAAAACAGTTATCAATTTTTGGCGCCAAAGTTATCGTACTCGTGCCGAAAACTCTTATAAAAAAGTAGTTTTAGTAATTTTCCATTTTCTCAAAAACCAGAAAACATAAAATCATTTTGTTTTCAGTTTAAGATTTAAAATTAATATGAGCAACGAATTTTATAAAAAAAAGTAGTATTTTGTTTTACAGTTTTGAAAAATCACACTTCAAAGTTTTATTTTACATTTTTTTTTCGCAATTTTTGAGTTAAAAGTCCGTTTTTTCAAAGACTATGCATAGGTTTCACTTGATTTAAAAAACATCTAATAGAAAAAAGTATTGGCTTTAAAAAAAGATATAAAACTTAGTTGTAAGTATTACCGTTATTTTTTAATATTTGTTTTAAATTTTAAGCACTGTTTTTATAAAATTGCCCCTCCCGCCCAAACGGAGGGAGATAGACCCCCCCCACCCATAGTAAAAAATGCTTGTATTGAACTGTTCTACAAAAAACCGTTATCAATTCTTGGCGCCAAAGTTATCGTACTCGTGCCCCGTTATTATATTTATGTATAAATTTTTTTTTTTCAAAATCGTTAGAGCCGTTTTCGAGAACAACAAGCTTTTCATTACAGTTACATATAGTAGGTACCGTTATTTCTAGGCCTAGAAAAAAAATTCCAAAAACCCCCGTGACGGTTACCATAAAAAGCCTACATACCAAGTTTGAAGGATATCAGCTTAACCGTTTAGGCAGCAGGTGCAAATTACAGACAGACTGACACACTGACAGATATTTGAGACCCACTTTTTTCGAATTTGCTATCATCATAATGTCATGTTTGGTTGTTATCTCAAAACTTTTTTTTACGAATTCATAACTTGCCTTATAACAGTACATACCTATAATCGCAAGTAAAAAGAAATGAGTACGTATGAATAATTTTATTAAATATTAAAAATTAGCGGACCCGGCGAACTTCGTACCGCCAACGAATTACTTTAAATTACCCTCAATAAAGTCTTTTATTTACGTAATAAAATGAATACAAACATTTTATTATAACTTTAAAAATAGTTTATTAGGATAAATGAAAATAAATATTAAAATAAACTAAACAAAAATCAAGGATTTCAAATAAATTGCGTGTCAGCAGTATATTTGCTTTGGTTCTAAGTTTTGCTTCATGTTTTGCACTCGAGTTCTTTTCTTTTGTGATACTGTTATCAGGCGCGTAAAATTGAACGTGAGAAATACATGAATTTTCTAAATTCAAACCACAAACATTCAAGGATCGACCTTGTGATTTGTTAATCGTCAATCGACATGGCAAATAAAATGCAAGATGGGCATATCTGTTGAAATTCTCGGTATGAGAACTTCTTCACTTTTGAATTTTCCTTGGAGTAGTATTGTCAGATGAATCACATTGATCATTAACTTTTTTTATCACCAAAGATTTCGAAGCATGATGACTACAGAATACAAATTCAATCTTCAGTTGTAAATTGTGTGGTGGTAACCCAGGCACCTCTGTTAGAGAACTGGTGACTTTGTCTTCATTTGTTACACTTTACACATTCAATAGATTTAAATGAATGCAGAGAACTAATCATTTAATTCTGAATTATGAAGTTTATGTCATCTATACATTATTGTTTGTAGCCGCCAAAATCGGTCGATCAATAAACCATTTGTATTTTATTTTATGATTTTCAGGAATACTTCAATGATGAGCTAAATTCATTGTTCCTCCAAAACAGATTGAGTGATTGCACAGATCTGTCAATTTTTGGTCAAGTGTTTCCAATGCCATTCAGTAGTTTGAGGATTTAACGGCAATTTCAACTCTGAATAAGCCCGTATGGCTTCTTACAACGTGGCCGATATTCCAGAGGAAGCAATTGCTACCGCAATGTAGTTTCTTGCACGAACAGTGACCAGAATCAATGACCTAAGGAATGTCTTCCCAGTTCCACCAGTGGTATCCAGGTAAAATAATCTACCGTTTCCATCATCAATTGCCTTCAATAATGTAATGTGTCATTCATTTCTTTCTGTTGGTGGTTCAATAGGGGTACATTCGTTTTAACTGATTGGTATAATTCATGTCGATCATGAATTCATATTCACGGTAACGTTCCAATTTTCGGTTAAAATCTTCATTCACTCAACCATCTGGCGCTGGCATTCCTAACCTGACTAATAAACTGCCACACAATCAGATTCAGCGAGGTATTACATATTATAATACTGAAAATTGGAATGCAGAAAAATGCAATATACAACCATACGATTTTCCAATATTTTTCCAACGATCGTATTTTAACACTGTTGTAAATCCAACTAATGCTTTGATTTAAAATTCATACAGCCCTTATACTTAAAAATAACTTCTATACATATTAATAAATAACTGATGAAATCCAATGTCAAGGATTTCATCAGATTTTAAGATTCTTTTTCTTCTCAATGTCAATGATCTTGAATGGACCACCAACGTCTAACATTCCAAGTTCAACGCTTAATTCATTTCAACGAGTTGACTGAATTGACCTTAAAAAATTTCGGTAAGATTCCTAGTTTTATGTTCTTCATTTTTTGAGCACAAGTGAATGCATTTTTTGTAAGCCTAAAATATTCTAATATCTCTTCGAAAGACTACAAGAATGATGTACCAGCAGTCTAAACTAAAGATGACAAAACAAAGCCAGATGACTAAAATTTTGTCGTAAAGGGGTTATATCCTCTTAAGTGAATATTTTTTGTATTTCTTATAGTCCTCTTGGTCCTTCCGAATCTCCTGGTCCAGCTTGACCTATTATGGTGTAATTGTTTTATTTGAAACAATTTCATGGTCTGCCATTTCTGAGAGTTCCAATAAAAATTGATCCAACTAATTCCATCATAGCCTATCCGATTTAATTTTAAGTAGCTATACTTACAGACTGTATACATTACATACTTATAGGCATTTTGTATACGAATAAAATATAACTTACCTTAAAGTATACAACTTACCTTCAAGTACATAAATATAATCGCAAGGAATAGGAACACCGCTGTAAGCTTCCCGCCTTATTTCCAAACTTATTCAATAAAATACATAAATATTTCCTGAGTTCAAAACTGTTTATCATGAAAAATCAAACAAAAAGCGTTAACTCCTTCACAATTCATAAATACTTTATCGCTTTATTAAGAGTTTGGTTCACAATATCAAACAAAAATATGGCAGTATAGGTTTTAGGAAGATACTCCTTTTCTTATTTCTAACAATTCAAAGAAAAGAAAATTAAAATAAAAAAAAACAAATACGTTTATGTTGAAAAATGAATAATTTTGATCCATTAATCCTTTGAATGCCATCGACAGAAACAGAAGTTTGAGTGATTATCATAAAATAAAAACAACATTGTCACTGCTGCGGTATCATTGCTCAATCCGGCTGCGGGCAATATAAAAAAAAGCAAATATGTCACACAAAGGCAACAAAACATATTGATGTTCAGTTTATGGTTTTCAAATAATACATATTATATATCTAAAAGATACTCCTCCTTCATACATGTGTATCATTAAATAAAAAGCTTTTCAACAAAATCAAAATTGAGTAAAGTTTCTTCATAATGCTATCTGACTTTTGTTTCAATCATTGGTATCTCCTCATCATCATTAAAAAAGAGGATATGGCTTTTGTAGTTTTGTATTCTACACTCTTGCTCAAAATTAATAGACAGTGGTGTACTTTTAAATTGGGACACCTGTAAAGTGCCTTGCACATGAGCTGCGACCAGCGAATGCGAATAAATGGTTCAAGGCAATTTCATGAACAAATATCTATTTATTTTAATTTTCACTTATCACTTATATAAAGTTAATAAACGATGTAATAAATATAAATATTAACACAAAATAAGTTTTAATTAGAAAATTTTTCATTTTGATATTTTCTCCGCGACCAACAACATAATTCAGCAAACTGTCGAACGAGAATTCACAATCCACGCACGAGTTTAACCTCAAATTTATCTGTTTGCGTGTATACGATTCGCGTCTGCCAGCGACCTCTCATGTCAATAAAATGTCAAAATCCGCGACCATTCACAATTCGCAATTCGCTGATCGCGTCTCATGTGCAAGACACTTAACTATGTATGTATTGTGTCTGTTCTGTATTAAGACTCAAATCTTTGCCTGAAATATTGTTTCAATATTCGCTAATATCTTCTTTAGAAAAAATCACGGGAATAGATGAATTAAAATAGTCTCTTTATTCTTTGAACTAAGGTTTGCAGATTGCAGGTATTTTTGTCAGCCTTTCTTTATCACTGGAGCTAGGTCAGTCGTCAGAGGCAAAATTTAGCTTCCAAAATGCAACAAAATACCTAAACAAATATATGATTGGATCTGGTTCGTTAGTCTTTCAGGAGTTTCAAAAAAAAAAAAATGGCGGGATGGTGTGAGGTTTGCTGAAGTTGCGATATTAAAATACGCATTTTCTCAAATCACTTATAGGAAACGGTTATTGGTCATAAAAATTATTATGTTTTTTGATAGAATTTTACACCCAATAACTCCTAAAGTGTTATAAGAAATTTAAAAAAAAAGAAAATCATATTTTCTATCGAAAAGCTTTTAATAATTTTTTTGTTCGATAAGTCATTGTTGAGTTATTTAAGACAACGCGTTTTTCAATATGGCGGCTGAAGTAAACGCCCTACCATCCCGCCATTTTATTTGGATACTCCTGAAAGACTAAAAATCCAAATCCAATCATAAAATTAGATGAATATTCAGTGGCAAGAAAAAAAATTCTTACGACTAACCTAAGCTCCCCTCGGCAAAACCCGTTAAATTGCATCACCTTCTGAAAATTTCTCAACTTTTGGATAGAAATTTAATCATTTTTTATGAAATTGCCAGAGGACTGAGCCCAGAAGGGACTGAGTTTTTTGTTTACAATTTTTAACCAAAAAACGATAAATCATTTAATTTGAAAGAATAAAAAACATAAAATATAATATTATGGTTTTACTTACACCCTTATTACGGTTGTCAAAGATCAATTGTTTGATAGACGATAACATTTATCAATCAAACAAAATTTCGGTATTATGATTGTCGTTTGATAGATTTTTGATCTATCGTGAATGATTAACAAAATTCTCTTGTGAACGGGCATTTTGTTTGACGTTTCGGTTTTCTATTCTTTCATTTGTGATTGGATTGCGTTTTTTTATTGTTTTAATTTATTTTCGAGTAAATGAAGTAAATATCATTGGTCTTTTTTTATTATTATAGGTATTTGTGTTGTAAAAAAGTGAAATAAAAAAGTGATAAAACATTTTGTGGAAATAATGGAACAGGCAAAGGAAATGTGCATTAGCTATGTAGGTACAATGTTCGTACATACATGTACCTCCTATTTGGACACCAAACAACAAAAAGAAAGTCTGTGCAAGTGAATTTTAATAAAAATAAGTTAACCGAACAGTATTAATTGTATATTGTATAAATAAATATAAAAGTGAACAATACACTGCGTTTTCTTACAAAAAAAACGAATTAGTTCTAGCAAAATTATTTATCAACAGCGAATTTGCGTTTGACTGACAATTTGATAAACACCAATATTTTTGATAACGATAATACCAAGTTAGTCAATAAAACTATTCACAATAGATCTGAAATCTGAGTGGCACTCACAGTTTATCAAAAATTTTGATAATTGACAACGATAATACCGATGGATCAATTTTGTTGAATAACATCAATTATCGTTTTGATATTTGAAAACCGTAATAGGGGCCTTAGCCTTACAAATATGCCTACTTATATAAAAAATTATATGTAAGCACACACCAGGGGACTGATAAAAAAAAACGGACAATCCACGACCTCTCACACAAATGTATTTCTTACAAGTGACATAACAGACGCGAGATGTAAACCCAATTTCGTTTCAACGAGACTCGATAGGTACTTGATATTCCCTGAGATCTATATAAAAGTTATCTATATTTTTGACGTTTTCAATCATTCAGCGACATGATATAAAATGCGGCGGACAAACTTTAGTGACTTTTTTTACAATAAAATGAATTTAGTGTGGAAACTGATATAGAACGGGAGCATTGATTTTTTGATAACGGGATTCTGATATGCCAGGGGACTGAGAATTAGATCCTTTGAAGGATTTTTTTAAACAAGAAAAAAAACTGCGATCTGCACGAATTTAAATGTGCATATAGGTAGATTTCGATCAGATTTATTGTCGCGGACATCGAAAATTCTATCGTTTGTTAGATCATCCAAATAGAAAGTCCTCAACTCAGAACATTATATAAAGTTTTAGGTCAATTTCTGAAAAAAAAAAAATTAGAAATGTGTGAATTAATTTTGATCGTGACTGTAGTATATATAACTTTCTATTTTCAATGCAAATTGTAGTTCAATTTTCTTTTATCTATACTTACTTACAATTATATACTTTTTGATGATTTCGCTAATTTTGAGTTTATAATTGAAAAACTTTTACTTATTCTGGGTAATTATTTGGAATGAAACTGCATTATAAAAGGTATTATTGAAAATGTATCTCTCCCAATAGAATAATTTCCCACCATTAATATTGAAAATAAATTGAAGCAGTTTTTTTTTCGTTTGTTTTGCATATCTATGTGTTTTATGAAGTATACATTGTTTTAGTTCAGGAAATAATTATATTGAATGTGGTATCGATTCTAAATGTCAATTTTAAACGTGCCCCTTGTGAATACAATATAATTGCTTTTATATTACTTTATTAAAATCGTATGTAATTATAGTGTTTTTCTATTTGAAAAATGACAATGTAGATATTTTAGTTTACTTTTATAGTTATGTAAAATTAAGTGGCAGGGTCTTTGTTTCACAAACATTAAAGAATAGAAGAGTTTTAATTTGAATATTTCAATAATTTCATATACACCCATATTGATTAACACCAATAGATTGAAAATACTGGACCAAGGTACCCAAGGTACATTATGTTAATGCTAAAATCCCAAAATTTAAATTTTCGTAGCCAACATCGTTTTTAATAATGGATATATATTTGAATTAACCTCTTGCTTAACATTCCTAAGATCCAAGAAGTTCCAGCTGTTAATATACATTCTAAAAGAATTTAAACAAAAACCAAAGTTTATGTTTGACTTTTCAAGAGTTATTAGTTTAAAACCTCCGTTACTTTAAAATATACGTTAAAAGGGGTGGATTGTTACAGTTATTAAGATTATTTTTTATATACTACTTTAACTATCTCTACAAATTTTCATTTTTAATGTATACTGCAAAATGCGAAAAGTTCGAAAAGAACAACGTTCAAGGATTCAACAACAACTGCTGGTGGATTTTTAAATTTGCTGTCGAACCTACACACTAGACACAGTATACAAGAGTGCAGGATGGTTTGGGAAAACACCTCAATTTTTCACATTCCTCATTCTATTCCAATGTCCGAAGGACCGAAGAGAATCAAAATCTAAAAATAGTATATTCATGTAGGCGTTTTCGTATAATCTTTCGTTTCAATTTAATTATGTGAAAATAGATTAAGATAGATTATTAGCTCAGATATCAATTAACAACAAAACTTACCAACATTTAACGGTTACCCTCTCACTAACCACAAAATACTTTTTCATGAAAGTTATTTTCAAATTTATGACTGATTGAATATTAGGAGCATGCATATATAATAAAAGTTTTCCCTGTAAAATGAAATGAAAATGAAAACAAGAATGAATATTCAAATTTTACCACGCTATATCCTTCAACGGAAAAGTTTGAGATGTTTTCAGCGAAAATAAATAATAAAGGCTTTTCAGATTTTTGCTTTATTTCCATTTCCACTTGAAACAATTTTTTTTTTTTTTGTTAAATTCAGTGCACTCGGAAGCGCAGCACCTTGAATAGTCGAGCCGTACATTGGGGATTAGTGTTTTACTGTTTTGCTAAACAAAAATAAAAAAAAGGATTAAAATATCGTGTACCTACCTTCTTCATGGTTTAAGATTTCATTACATTAAGAGTAATGCAATACATTACCTGGGTATGTGTGTCCTTATGGATTTTAAGCAACTTAAAATAAAGCAAGTGTTGCAGTTTTATATGCAAAACCCATGAGATTATGATAAAAACAGGCAGAATTATTTTTTAGACAATCATACATACATGTTTGACATTTTATAATTGTTCATTCGCATATTGCTCATGTATGACCTTATAGAGTTCACATCGTGAATTTAAACGTGTATGTATCATTAAATTAAAATTTTAGCAGAAATAAAATATAACTATTTAAATTTTGTATCATTACCAAATTTTCTTTATTAAAGCCTAATATAAACCAAATTCTTTAGGACATACTCGTAATGCATTATATAGAAATCCTAAAAAAATCTACGGGCAAAATTCAATTTTCATAAATATAACTCGAAATAAACTTGATGAATAATCCTTGCCGCAGATTCAAAAACATTTAAGTGGGTACTACAATATAATAGAAGTGATGGGTATATAGCAAAATAAAACAGTCATTCAAATTCTATTCTGCGGGAAGATTCACTCACATCAATATTATTTCTATGAATTCTAATGCAGTTGTTCAAGAGCACCAATAATGATACCTAAATACAAAAACAAGATATGATTCAATTTGGTCTGTCTGAATGAAATTTTCGACAAAATGAAGTGGAATGCATCAGCAGAAAAATATATATAGTTATCTACACAGTGAATTCATGTTTTTTTTAAAGAGCTTCGAATGCATTAATGTTTTCAATGACTTTCATAAAACTATAATCCTTTCAAATAACTTCGAATGCATTAAATGAGACTAATCCGCAAATAGTTGCTTTTCAATTTGCTTTGTGGTTGAATAATTTATTAAAATTTAATAATTTCAATGATGTTAATAAAGAGATTTCAAATATAAAACAAAAAGGCTCTTCATGCAAGATCTAAATGAAGAAAAAGGAAATATGTAAATACATTTACATATGTATATTTTTCTGTATCGAAATTAATGTTTAAATATATAAACTAACAAAAAGCTAACACAGTATCTATGGATTTCTTGTTTAAATGTTTAAATATATAAGCTAACAAAAAGCTAACACAGTATCTTGGTCAAAATGGATAAAAACAACCAATTGTTGCTTTGCCGCTATTTTGTCCCCTAAGAGTATAAAAACATGGGTACAATTTTATTATCATTTGTTTTTCTAATTAGGTACTAGTTATAATATATTGAATTTTCAATTAATAATTAAAATGTATTAAATAGAATTTAATTTGAAAAAATGTCCGCAAAATTGATGGGAATTTCGTTTAACGGTATCTCCGTACTTAGCAATCCGATTTTAATTTTGCAAAGCTTACTTTTATTAAAATTGATTGAATTTTTTTCGAAATTCATAAAACAAACTTTTCAAAAATACTTTTTTTCAACATTTTTGATTGCAGTATTATTAAAACTTATAAGTACTTTAAGAATATTAAATTTCGTCAAAATCGGTTGGGCCGTTTAAAAGATAATCGCTATCGAAAGATTATCATTCTATGTCAGGTACCGCTAATAAGCTTCGCCGGAAAAAAAAATTTAAATGAAAGACTCAATCATTGACAATCAATCACTCATATTAAATTTAAAAAAAATTATCGGATTTTTTTTCGAGAAAAAGGGAATTTAAAAAACTAACTTTTTAGAAAACTTTTTTTTTCAAAGTTTTTGATTGCAGTATTAATCAAGTTTAAGAGTATACTTGAAAAATATTAAATTTCGTTTAAATCGGATTAGCCGTTTTAAAGATAATCGCTATCAAAAAAGTACCGTTCTATGGCAGGTACCGTTAATAAATCTCTGCAGACAAGTTTTTTTAGATAATCACCATTGGCAATCCGCATATAAATTTTTAAAAAAAGTGATCGATTTTTTTTCGAAAAAATTGGAGTTAAAAAAAATAACAAATAACATTTAAAAATTAATTTTTCTCCAAAATTTTTGTGAGTATTAATCAAATTTAAAAGTACTTTTAGAATGTTAAATTTCGTTAAAATCCGTTGATCTGTTTAAAAGATAATCGATACTGATAAAGTACCGTTCTATGGCAGGTACCATTAATAAGCTTCTCGGGAAAAAAAATTAAATTGAAAGAAATCACTATGGGCACCAAATCACTCGTATAAAATTTTACCAAAATCGATCCTATTTTTTTCCAGAAATTTGGAATTATCGGTGACGTTAATATGGTAGGTACCGTTATTTTAAGACATAGGACAAAATTAAAAAAAACTTCCGGGCATAATACTCAAAGAATACTTTTTACCATAGTTTGAAGAAAATCGGCTCAACCGTTTTGGCTATAGGTGTCAATACAGACAGACAGACAGAAAGAATTGTCGGGCCTACTTTTTTCGTGTTTTCTATCATAGTAATTTCATGTTTGAATGTTATCTCAATTTTTTTTTTGTACGAATGCATAACTTGCCATTTAGTACCTAATAATCGCAAGTAAAAAACACTGTGGAAAATTATTTAAATCCTTCAATACACTTCAAAACGATTTTATTTAAAAAGACACAATAATACGCTCAATGTTATAACTCACCCAAGGATGCCAAAAGCCAATTACAGTTTCCACATAATTTCCAATGACACTCATCCGTCACTAAAAACAAAAAAAAAAGTCTGATACACTCACACATAATATAAAGTTTATCCCCACCTTTGTCTTTCTATTTAAATAAAAGAGCCTTCAATTGAGTAAATCATTCTTACCTACACTTAAGATTCTTTTTGTAACTAAACTAACGCCTTCTGCAAATAAAAATATCTGTACAAGGAATGACAAACGGCGACGACTGACAACGATGAAAGATGCCTTTAGGGCCTGCTGCCAACACCCAACGCAGACTCTTTTTGGATGTATCCTTCCAACTGTAATCCTCGTTTACACTAAATCTCGTCATCGACATGCATCAAGTTCACATCCTTCACAAAGTGGTAGAGTGCATTTAAGGGAAACGTGCTTAAGACGTTTTCTGGTAAACCTCTTCAAGACGCTATATATATGGGTTGGTAGGTATGTGTGCTAAGCTCTTTTCTTTTAAACTGTTGTTTTTTCCATTTCCATTTCTGTTTCTGTTATATGTGGTTTATCTTATTCCATTGAACATGTCGATACAATTTATTTTAAAATTCCATAAAAAAAAAAACAAATCCTACAAATTGAGAAACCTCTAGAAAATAAAATATATAAATACATATAATTACTTTCTAAGTACGTTATCCTTGTGCTTAAGTCGCACATGGTGTTTCCATCAACATAATCACCACCAGGACACAAATAATAATAGAAGCACTACTTGAACAGATATAAATGATAACGTGGCACCCCACAGTTGCTTGGAGCTGATGGCCAGATTTCAGGGGCATTATCCTTTAGGGGTTAGTTTTTTTTTTTTTTTTGTCTATCGTTGACGAGAGCTCACTTCGAGAGCATCATGATGTAGATGAGAGGTTGTGGGATGTTGCTGTGACAAGCATTGTTGCATCGTGCTGCATATTCTGATTTGTGATTTAACTTTAAATCCTTGTGTCAGCCTGTTTTATGTTCTAGCCTCCTCCCCGGATTCGCTGACTTTGCAAATTAAAGAAATAATGAAGGTTGGCCTTGGCAATGATACAAAGGAGCACTTCCAAGTGACGAAACACTTTCACTACACTATCATTTACATTAGCGCATAATGTGCGAATGTTCTTTTGAACATTGAGATGAATTTATTGTATACTTTTGTAATAAGCTTATAAAATATTATACATACATAATTACATACAAAAATATACATTCTTTATGCTTTGAAGATGAAAGTGAAAAAGACTTCTCTAGATTTGATATTGTTGTACTTTTTTATGTGTGAAATGATTCGACATTTTTGTTCTTATCAGAATAATTTCCAAGAGTCTGGTTTATGTAAACAACATACTTTTTTTGAAACATTTAAATTCAAAAATCAAACTTAAAGACCAACAATTTTTTTTATAAGTATGTCTTCTAAAGCTTTTTCCGAAAAATTATCTATCATTAAACATTTTGTCTTTATTTCATCAGATTTTATAGCCCATTGATATCATCTTATAACTTGAAAATTAAAGCTTTCCATAATATTATCAACTAACAAAAGAAGGTGGGGGAAAAGTTTCATAACGTGAGTTGGCTGTCAATTTGTTAAAGGGTTTTCCAGGGTTGGTAGGTCAAGTCGATGTTGGAAATCTGATGGCGGACATTTAACTAAATTACACCAGTCCATTTTCCGTACGTGACGTTTTTCGTCATTCTGACAGGTACGTACTATTGTGATAAGACGGTTCGTTGATATTTGCCCGTTTCCATTCGCCATTTTGACGCCGGAAAGCCAAGTTGTGGAAGTTGTGGAAGTTTTCCTTGTTGAAAAAACAAAGTTTATTGTTAAATATTATTGCTAATAGTTTTTTTTTCAATTTTTGTTCACATTTACAACAAAATTATATCAAAACAGTTGCAATATTTAATATTCCAAATAATTCAATTTTGCTTTCCAGCATCAAACAAGAAACGTCAATGTTCAACCAGAAAAAGTCTTCACATTTTTATACGGGCTTTCGTTACTTCTTTCTTCCTTCGTTTCTGCACTCCTCACCCAAAATATCAAAAAGAAGTATGACGATACGTACGGAAAAAGAACTAGTCTAATCAGGGTCATGTTCTGTTAGTGGCATCTGTCAAATTTGTTGTTTGGTGATACCAAATCACAATGACAAGTTACACGATTGAGCAACAACATCAATGTTCGATTGAGCAACAACATCAATGTTCGTATTGGAAATGGAAACCCCTTTAGAAAAAATAGGTAATGGGCTCTGCTCCATGAAAAGATCAGGGCACTCAACTTGTGTTTAATTTTTTCGATCAGAGCTTGCTCGGAGCGTACTCTGCTTAGAACTCAGTCGATGAGCTCAGGCTCTACTTCGTGCTTAATAAAAAAACACGCTTGGTCACTTCACTGTCATATCAGTAGAAATCAACTCACAATCTGTCAAATAACATGAAAACTACTTGAAGTTGGTTATGCTCTACTTCGTGCTCGGTCTACTCTATCTTTTTATACTGAGCCCATAGAGAGCGAGTTAAGTATCCATAGCAAAACATATTGAGAAAAAAGATAACATTATTTGTATTCAATGATATCTTTAGTCTCTAGTACAGTCTTGCACACAACGCTACAATGATAACATATGTAAAAGAGATAATATCGTTTGTATACAATGTTGGAATATTATCTCTTCTTCATTATCAAGCAAGACGATTGTACGCTTGGGTCTCCTTGTAGATAGATAAGAAAAGTATATAAATACGACTGTATGATGAATTTATCAAGAGTCTTATTGTAACTACATAGTAGCCTTAAGCTCCTTTTAGAATTAGTAAAAAGTATTTCAATAATAAAGGACATAGTTCCAAATAAATATTGTTTAATTTTAAAAGTAAGAAACAAGTGTTTTAATTGGCGATCCTGCCAGGAGGTTAAATATACTTTTTAACTTCAATCGAGCGGACCTCGGGAACAAGTAGTGAAATCTAGTATAAACAGAACACTCGCGTTACCGGTTACAAGAATTACCTAGCATAGCAGGTACAAATATAGCTTCTTCGTACGAAGCAGCAAAGCAATTCAGTGAAAGTGTATATGTGGAGAAAAAAAACACACAAATTCGACGACAACAGACACGAGTTCAAAATGGAACAACTCGCAGTATTAATGGCAAGATTAGAAGCTTTAGAAACCAGGTGCAACACAGTAACACAAACCCTAGAGCACACACGCACAGAGAATGCAAGGTTAGCAGCAATAATAACTAACCAAAATCAAATAAACACTAATTTAGAAACAAAACTAAATGAAGTAAAATCTGGATTAGGCATAGTACCAAACATACCTGTGCTAGAGGAAATAAGAACCACATATACAGATGGTAGTGAAATACAGTTAGACGCATTTAAAAGCCTACCTATTTTCAACGGCGATCAATCAAATTATCGGTCGTGGCGCGAAGAAGCATCCAGATTAATGGACAGCATTAAAAACTTCAAAACACACAGTAAGTACGCAGCAGCATTGACTATAGTGAAAAGTAAAATACAGGGTGCAGCCGCGAATGTGTTAACTAATTATAACACAATTTTTAATTTTGAGGCGATACGTAACAGATTAGATTATACGTACTCTAATCAAGAACCTCTATACGTGCTACAAGACATGATGAAAGCCATCACGCAAAAAAGAAGCACACTGTCTGAATACCACGACGAGATAAATAAAAATCTCAATTTAATAATATCAAAAATCACTATGTCAGGTGATCCGCCGAATATAATCGACAGACTAATTAAAAATGCTAACGACGACGCAGTTCGTATATTCATTGATGGTATGAGTGACAACTTTACAAGAGGATCATTATATTCAGCTACAATAAATGATCTAGAACACGCATTCGCAATTGCTCGCAGAATAGAACATGATAATGTGCACAGGCATTTACATCTCACTCAAGATAAGCACCACAAAAATATGCCACATGAACGCAGAAACGAAAGAAGACCAAATTATTCGAGCCAAACAACGAATTATCAACCCCAGAAGCAATACGATAATATGCAGCAACACAATCAAGGACCACGCCTAAACCCTTTCAAGAGAAATGACGGACCACAGCCGATGGAGATAAACTCGAGACAAATTGTACATGCACAGCGACAAAATTGGAATCAATACAAACCCGATGTATATAATCCACCAGCGAAACGTGAACACAGCGGGAGTTTCAACACACACAACAGACCGCAACGATCTTATCAGCAGAACTTCAAGCAGCAGAGAGTAAATAACTCCCGACAACAACGCAGAGACGATGTCAGCAGTACATATGCAGAAGCAGATGAAACGGAATGTATGGTAAATAATAACATAAGAATAGATCATTTAAACTAGTAGACGGGTTGCCCTGCTTAAATTTAACTAGTATTATTTCTAAGAAAATTTATAAAATTCTTATTGATACTGGTGCAACCCATAATTACATTAATAGAAAATGCGATTCTAGCGAAAAAATTAAAATTAAACCTATAAAAATAAAAACAATGCATGGTTATTCTATGGTAGATACAAAGAAAGTAGTTAAGATATTAAAGAAAAATATAACATTTTTTGAATTAGAGGATATTCAGTCTTTTGATATGATATTAGGATATGAAGGACTTAAAGTTTTAAACGCGGAAATAAATTTCAGTAATATGACTCTAACTACCATAAGCAGTGTCGAATCTATTCAGAAAATTAATTACATAATTGGGGAAAATAATATTTATAAAGCAGACATAGATAGACTGATGAAGATTAATAACAGCATAGGACCGTTACCCTTTACAGATACTATAGAAGCAAGCATTAGGACGACCAATGATAATCCGGTTTATGTTAAACAATATCCATATCCCATAGCAGATAACGAATTCGTAAACAAAGAAATACAGAAACTCTTACATGACGATATAATAGAAAAAAGCCATAGTCCTTATAACAGTCCCATATGGACAGTACCTAAAAAAGGTTTGGACGAAAAAGGAAAACCAAAACGGCGCATGGTTGTTGATTTCCAAAAACTTAACGCTCACACTGTAACAGACAGATACCCCATTCCGGATGTCAACATGACAATTCAAAATTTAGGTAAAGCCAAGTACTTTACAACGTTAGATTTGGAGTCAGGTTTCCACCAAATTAAAATCAAAGCAGATGATAAAGAAAAAACAGCTTTTGCTATAAATGGCGCAAAATATCATTTTAAACGAATGCCTTTCGGGCTCAAAAATGCACCAAGCATATTTCAGAGATGCGTGGACGACATTTTGAGAGACTTTGTAGGTAAATTCGTACACGTTTACATTGATGACGTATTGATATATTCTTCATCTGAGGAAGAACATATACAGCACATAAGTCAAGTATTCGACGTACTCAATAAAGCCACATTAAAAATATCTGATGAGAAAAGTAAGTTTTTTCAAGAAGAAGTAGAATACTTAGGTCACATAATCAGACATGGTAGAATCACTACGAACCCTGAGAAAATAGCAGCTATAGAAAATTTTCCAGTCCCACAAACGGTAAAGGATTTGAGAGGATTTTTAGGTCTTACAGGTTACTATCGTAAGTTTATAAAAGGATACGCAAGCATAGCCAAGCCCCTGACATTATATTTACGAGGAGATAACGGTAAAGTAAACAAAAAACAAAGTAAAAATATTAAGTTAAATCTGAATGATTCAGCATTAGAAGCGATTAGAATTTTAAAAAATTATTTGAAAGAACAAGTCGAACTTTTTCAACCGGATTATAGTAAACCATTCGAGCTTACTACTGATGCATCCAACATAGCTATTGGAGCCGTACTAAGTCAGAATAAGCAACCTATACACTTCTTGTCAAGAACACTGAGTAAGACAGAAGAGAACTATAGCACAAACGAGAAAGAGCTATTAGCGATCATATGGTCCTTACAAAAACTCAGAAACTACATATATGGTATAGCAGACTTAACCATATATACCGATCACCAGAGCCTTATATATTCTGTATCAGAAAAAAATCCCAACACAAAGCTGAAACGTTGGAAGGGAATCATTGAAGACTTTGGAGCAAAATTAGTATATAAACCAGGAAACCTAAATCTTGTAGCTGACGCATTATCACGTCAACGCATAAATACTTCTACCATAGAAACAGCACATTCAGCTGAAAGTTCTTCTAATGATATAATAAAAACTGTGAATCAGCCTTTTAATGCATACGCTGCACAGTTCGAACTTATTGAAGATATAACAAATAATATCGAAACACAAATCTATTTTAGTAACAAAATAAGACTCATAATAAAGTTTAAGGACAAAGACTCTTTACTAAGGCAGATGAAAGAAGTTATACAACCCCAAAAGATTGTAGCTTTGCATACGAAATTTGAAAACATATACAAATATGGTGAAAACATAAAAAAAGAATTCCCACTAGTAAGATTTATATTCACACCAAGAAAACTTCAAGACGTGACAAATTTGGAGGAACAACTAAAACTTGTAAGGGTAACTCACGAAAGAGCACACCGAGGGTTACGTAACAATATACAAGAAATCTCAGAGAAATATTACTGGCCCGATCTAAATAAACAAGCAAAGAGTTTCAACAAAAAATGCATAGCATGTCTATTTGGAAAATATGAAAGAAAACCTATCAGAGAACCTCTGAATAATTCAGAAATACCAACACATGTGGGAACACACATTCATATGGACATATACTTCAACGACAAGTATACTTTCCTTGTAACAGTAGATAAGTATTCTAAATATACAATCCTTCGGGAAATCGAAACTCGAAACAGACTGTACGACGTTATGGAAGAGGTCTTATCTAATTATTTCCCAAAATGTGAACGACTCATGACAGATAATGAGAAGGGATTCAAAACAATTAATGGTATAAACTTAGTTACTTATGAAAATACTATAAATCTAGACGATAAAATATACAAAAACATGCATAAGCAAATTAAAGAAGTTATATTAAGAAATCATAATTCAGAGTCTTACATCGACCAAATAATTAAAGAAGATACAATGTACAAATTCGATAACATAGATACTTTAAAAAAACTAATTATTCCTTTTGAAGAAAAACCGATATTATCAACTATATACACAATTGTAACACTGATTGTTATTCTAGCATTTACGTACGTAATGATAAAAACTATACAATGTATAACAGATCGTCAAAAACAAAAAAAGATTGACGCATATAACAAAACTTATGAAAGAGAAATGTTAAAAATAGCGTCGAAAAATCGGGACGATTTCGTTTAACAAGGGGGGGAGTTAAGTATCCATAGCAAAACATATTGAGAAAAAAGATAACATTATTTGTATTCAATGATATCTTTAGTCTCTAGTACAGTCTTGCACACAACGCTACAATGATAACATATGTAAAAGAGATAATATCGTTTGTATACAATGTTGGAATATTATCTCTTCTTCATTATCAAGCAAGACGATTGTACGCTTGGGTCTCCTTGTAGATAGATAAGAAAAGTATATAAATACGACTGTATGATGAATTTATCAAGAGTCTTATTGTAACTACATAGTAGCCTTAAGCTCCTTTTAGAATTAGTAAAAAGTATTTCAATAATAAAGGACATAGTTCCAAATAAATATTGTTTAATTTTAAAAGTAAGAAACAAGTGTTTTAATTAGCGCTCCGAGCAAGCTCTGATCGAAAAAAGAAACAAAAGTTGAGCGCTCGGACCTTAAAAAGAAACACAGATCTTTTTTTTTTTTGACAGCTCAATGCACTAAATATTTTAGTTTCCCATAGATGGCGCTGGTTCGCTTTTTTGGAAGTCCTTAGTTATGGACCGACGCGATAACGGGAAATGACTTTCTTTGGGTTAAAGGTAATATTGTAAGAAATAACTAAAGCTTTTTTAGTTAATCCCTAGGTAACGCTGATGTCACTTTTTTCTAAATTTCTTATGAATGGACCGTTTGATTAACGGTCCTTTGGGAAAATTTTGGCCTCATAGGATTATAATAACTAAGTAGATAAATATAATATTAAATACTCGTTCATTAACATTAGGAATCATCAATGTTTTAAAATTCTCAT
The DNA here is from genome assembly GCA_951217065.1 of Baccha elongata. NCBI lineage: Eukaryota > Metazoa > Arthropoda > Insecta > Diptera > Syrphidae > Baccha > Baccha elongata. The sequence continues at coordinate 43,179,673 of OX578274.1, forward strand.
GTTTCATATATTATTTTTTTGAGACCTCAACATTGATTTTCAACTTTGAATTCTTTGTGATCAACGTCGAAACTACAAAATTACCAAAAATATGTAGATACATATATGTATATAAATATTTTTACAAATCGATGTTTGTGTCTATGTATGTTCACTGTAAACATCAAAACTACCGTACAAGTTTTGATGAAATTTTCAGATAATCTTCAAAAAATCTAAAGAAACGTAATATGCTACTTGCGTATTTGTCCCATGCAAGCTACCACCAGAGCAAATTGTGCAGCTCGTTCATACTTTTTTTTTAATGCTATTGCATCCTCTTCCGTCACATTTAAACTACACTCATGATAAATAATTCATTCAACCACCACCGACAACACTAAGTATCTCTTTAACAGAAGTACCCGCGGTTAATGCAACCACTTTCAACTGATTGCAAATTAAAATACTTAACTGTTACACATGAAATCAATAAATAATTTTAAATTTCATATTTTCCAGTTAAACAATGTTGAACCACCATTAAAATAAAGTTAATTAAATTGGAAACAAAAATAATTAAATCTGTTCTCCGAAAAGACATGAACTTTCAATACAAATAACAGAGAGAGAGACAAGGAAAAAAAAAGGAAATTTCGAAAGAAATCATTCCATATAATGCTTATTCATGTTGACTTTTGACAACCCAAGTAAAATTAAAAGCAAACATTCAATTCAGCCTTAAAAACAAAAAAAGGCAAGGTTGATTCCATATAGTTAGTCGTACATTTATATATCAGCAGGACAAAAGGAAGACTACCGAATACAAATAATATGAAATTTAAGATCCAAGTCAAGAAGATTGTTCATATGTCAGCGACACAAATGCATAATTATGACGTTGACAGGGTTGACTGCAACCACACCAGGACTTTTAGGCAGTGTGCTAATGACATTGTGGTTACCCGAATCTCTAAGCTGGATGTTGTATAAAGTTTTGATTAGCATCGCATTAATACTTACAATACGCAATGAGATTCCAGTGTATGGTACTAGCATCAGATTGACCCAACGCAACAACCATGCAAATATTTCGGAACTTCTGGACAACCTACTGCGTGGTTATGACAATAGTGTGCGACCGGATTTTGGAGGTAAGGGTTCTTGATGGACTAAATTTGTAAATGAAAATTCTATTGTTTTTTTTATATTTTTTTGTTTTGCTTGTATGAAGGCATTTATATGGAAATCATGGAATTGATGTGTTTTATAATAGAAGTGTCCTTGTTGATGAATAATTTATTTTAATTTATGTTCTTAACTTAAATTGTTTGTTGAAATAGACTTAATAGTCTATAAAATACGACCATAGGAAGATGTATTGTTTTATCTTTAAGATATGTAAGACAGAGGAAATACAAAAAAATGCCCTTTTGTTGACCTTAGAATGCAAGTGAAGGGAAAATTAAGCATTCATAATTCAGATACTAGATTATGCAAAGGACGACAATAAATACTTAAACGGCCAGAAACATCTAATGGTGAATATTACAATTCGCCTTTAATATTTTCACTATCTTTACCTTTGTTTTAAATTCAAATTCAATTTTTTTCTAACTAGAACATTTTTTTGATTTTGATGGTGCAAGAAAATGATTTCCCGGATAATAAAACTACTTAAGCCCAATTTTGAAGTGCGAAATATTTCCAGGGTTAGATTAAACTCGACCTAACTTTGCCGGAAACACGTTTTTCAGTCAATTTGAGATCCTGAGTTAACTCATAACAGCTGAATTGGTGAAATTAAAATTAATATTAAAGCGGAACGGTTGATTACATTTTTTTAATAATTCGAAACGGAACAACGCAACGATTAAAAAGTAAAAAAAAATTTATCTTAAAAAAATCAATGCAAAAATGTAGAAATATGTTTTAATATTTAAATATACATAATCTAATATATAATTTCTTCGGAGTGTAACTGGATGACGTTATATAGCTCCCCGTGAGACTCGCCTGCAGATGAACTCAATGCTTGCCTTAAGTCATCATCGTTGATGGAAACACGTAAAATTACTTCAAAGCAATTGTTAGAAATTGGAAATGGAAAAGTGCCAGTAGAGGATTAATAACTTTTCGGAAAGATTTTTGTAAATTTGTGGATTCACAAACGGTTCTAATTGAAAATCAATTTCCAGAAGCAAATAAAAATCATCGTAATCACGTAATACTTGCCGCAAAGAATATCGATGTCGATGCACTGAATTGTATTTTTCCCTAGCAAATTGGCGTAGATTTAGGCCTGTTTGCTGAACCAATACAAAAAAGTATGTTCAAGGACATAAATCCTTAAATAGTACTTTTTCTTTTGCATAAACTGTCACTTAAGGATTTAAGTAGAACATAAATGCTTAAGTATCGTTTTAGCAAACTTAAATCATTGATCGAGATCATGTCGTGAATTATCCGACTGAGTTTTTGAACTCTTGATATACCCGGATTTTGATAGTATAATTTGAAAATCAAAACCTATTCCGTCATCATGACGCTTTTAAATTTGAATAAAATACGAGTGTGCAATGGCACTAGACTTACTGTGCAGAACTTGATGTCGAATCTTACATCGTAGAAGCAACAGTTCTTAAAGGGAAATATCCAGGAAAAATTGTATTCATCCGTCGCATTTCTTTAATTATACCTAATTGCTTTTGATTTCAAAAATATTCAAAAACCTTAATCAAGACACTGACTGTATACATAATAAAAATAGGAAGAGACAGAACAACGTCTTGCGGGTCAGCTGGTTACTACACAATTCTCATTAAATACATAAATTATGTATTTATGAAATGAAAAATATTTCCCGGTTTAATATCAATTAATCAAAATTTATTATATACAAACTTAATCATTCATTTGTCAAACTTCTGATAAAGTGTTATATGATTTATTACACTTAATTTAAAAATCAATTGAGTGTGATTATTTTCAGTCAGTTCAAAATCTATTTTAAGTAGAAACATCACAACAAAAAATCAATTATGAACTTTTGACACAGAGGAAGACATTACTATAGTTTCAATGGTTCTGCCAAAAGATATAAAAATTAATAATGTATCAGCAATGTTCGATAAATTTATACTTGCATCTAAATTAAAATTTTGAAAAAAAAAACATTACTTTGTACAAGTTGTTAAAGGATAATGACACATGAGTAGGACAATGATTTTATGAGTAAATTATTTACACAAATTTCCATAGAAATAGCTTTGCGATTTTTAACTTGCTATTATAGGTACTATTTTATAAGGCAAGTGATAACAATCAAACATGACATTACGATGACAGAGAAGACGAAAAAAGAAGGTCCGACAATTCTGTCTGTCTGTCTGCATCGACACCTACAGCCTAAATGGTTGAACCGATTTTCTGCAAACTTGGTAAAAAGTATTTTTGAGTCATATGCCCTGGCGTTTTTGTATTCTTTTCCTATGTCTTAAAATAACGGTACCTATGCCTACCATATTAGCTTTACTGATAATTACATTTTTCTCGAAAAAAAAATACGATCGATTTCGATAAAATTTTATGTAGTTTTAAACGGCTGCACCGATTTCAACAAAATTTTTTAACCTTAAAGTTCTGCTAAACCCAATTAATACTGCAATCAAAAGCTTTGAAAAAAAAAGTATTTTCTAAAAAGTTATCTTTTTGAATTCCATTTTTCTTTAAAAAAATCCGATCAATTTTGAGAAAATTTTATGTGAGTGTTTTATTGTTGATGGTGATTTCTTTAATCCAAAAATTTTTTTCCGAAAAAACTTATTAACGGAACCTGCCCTAGAACGGTACTTTTTGATACTGATTATCTCTTAAACGGCTTTACCGATTTTGACTTAATTTGATATTCTTATATGTCGCCTAAGCATGATTAGTACTGCATTCAAAAATTTTGGAAAAAAGTATTTTTCAAAAATTAAAGGTTTTGTGGCCTTTACTCCAAAAGCATTGCGTTTCGCCCTAGTTTGATGGTGGGCTCATCAGCTAGATGACATCAAACCCAATCTAGTACGCAATAATTGTCGATGATTACCGACTGCTTTATAAAATTTACAGAGAAAACTCCCTGTGAATTATATTATTCTAAAGAACTTTGATTAAAGTTAGACATTAGAAATTATGATGTTATGCTCGTGGCCAAGCGAAGTTATAAGAATAAAATAAAATCAATAAAAAGACTAAAAATAGTCGAATTAAAATTTATTTAGTGGAGTATTTATGAATGAAATTCAATATTAAAGGTTTTGTGGCCTTTACTCCAAAAGCATTGCGTTTCGCCCTAGTTTGATGGTGGGCTCATCAGCTAGATGACATCAAACCCAATCTAGTACGCAATAATTGTCGATGATTACCGACTGCTTTATAAAATTTACAGAGAAAACTCCCTGTGAATTATATTATTCTAAAGAACTTTGATTAAAGTTAGACATTAGAAATTATGATGTTATGCTCGTGGCCAAGCGAAGTTATAAGAATAAAATAAAAACAATAAAAAGACTAAAAATAGTCGAATTAAAATTTATTTAGTGGAGTATTTATGAATGAAATTCAATATTAAAGGTTTTGTGGCCTTTACTCCAAAAGCATTGCGTTTCGCCCTAGTTTGATGGTGGGCTCATCAGCAGTCGGTAAAGCAGTCGGTAATCATCGACAATTATTGCGTACTAGATTGGGTTTGATGTCATCTAGCTGATGAGCCCACCATCAAACTAGGGCGAAACGCAATGCTTTTGGAGTAAAGGCCACAAAACCTTTAATATTGAATTTCATTCATAAATACTCCACTAAATAAATTTTAATTCGACTATTTTTAGTCTTTTTATTGTTTTTATTTTATTCTTATAACTTCGCTTGGCCACGAGCATAACATCATAATTTCTAATGTCTAACTTTAATCAAAGTTCTTTAGAATAATATAATTCACAGGGAGTTTTCTCTGTAAATTTTATAAAGCAGTCGGTAATCATCGACAATTATTGCGTACTAGATTGGGTTTGATGTCATCTAGCTGATGAGCCCACCATCAAACTAGGGCGAAACGCAATGATTTTGGAGTAAAGGCCACAAAACCTTTAATATTGAATTTCATTCATAAATACTCCACTAAATAAATTTTAATTCGACTATTTTTAGTCTTTTTATTGTTTTTATTTTATTCTTATATTTTTCAAAAAGTCAGTTTTTTAGTTCTATTTTTAAAATCCAATCAATTTTAATAAAATTTTATGTGAGTGCTTTGTTTTTGATGGTGAAAATTTGATGAATTTCCCAGTCGTTAACACGAAGGTTATTTGCCAGAAGAGCAAGTTTGTGTGACCCAGACTTGCCCCCTATTATTATCAGAGACGATCTATATTCATGAATGAAAGAAAACAAGATTACGACACTTGATTTTTTTTCAGCTTTTTGTTGTCACTTGTGACGTAAGCACAAACAGAAAACCAATTAAATGGCGGCATCTTGTAATGACTTAACCCAAACCTATGAACCAAAGTGTGCAAGGTGCTTACGTAACAAGTGAAAATTACGTCACAAGTGAAACAACAACAAAGTGAAAATGCCAAAGTGTCGTAATCTTATGTATTCTTTCATTCATGATCTATATTAATAATCTTTGTATAAAAAAAACCAACTTTGGATAATCGGTTTTTGTTTGCGGTTTCTGTGTGATGGTAGCATTGATTTCAATGTGTATACCAAAAATGACGTTTGGTAATTAAACAAAATGAAAAATTAAAGAAAACATTTGCATCCACAACAGTCCATTTTTTCCTTAATCATAAAAAAAACGTACATACATTAGCTATATAGAAAACATGAAATCATCTCTGAACCTAAACATTCGATTTTCCTTTATCAGGAATTATTATTTGAGGCGCCTACAGTACTTTTGAGGCCTCTACAGCTCTATTAGATTACATTTGCAGCTTATAAAAACTATATTTTCGTTAGGACATGAAAATCAATCGAATATCGTGAATCAATCGAACATTTTACAAAATATGAAGGGTCCGAGAAAATAGCAAACGAGGGTCAACGAAAATAAAACATTTTTAAAAAAGGTCATCGAAATTACAAAAGCTATCGGGAAACGTAAATGGAGATACAGGATGAATGGGAACGAAGCATCTCACTCTTCAAATCACGATGATATTGATGATGGAAATTCCTTGGAAGTATTAAAAACAGCTCTGCTGGACGGCTCCATTATCTGAATCTGACGCATTTTTCTTCTTCTTCGAAAGAGAATGACTTTTACAAAGAGTATTTGGAAATATCAGAAAGATGTAGCATTGATTCAATTGAAAATAAAAGCGAAGATGAAGAAGATAATAAAATATTTTTAATGGCAAAAAATAATTTTTTTTTGTAAAAACTTTTTTATAGTCAACTTTTGAAGTAAATTTGAATTTGCCCTACCCTAATGCGTGCCGCTACTGTCTCAATGTATTCTTTGCCTTTCGTTGCTTGTTTCTTACCGTTACTGTTGAACTTCACTGCCCCGCTGACAGATATTGTTTATGATGTAGCTGTAGTTGATCCATTGTATTCGTTTAATGTTGACGGACATAGGCGGGTTAATTGATAGGCACACTATGTTTAAATTTTTTGTTAAATAAAATTATTTTATTCTTTGCAGTTTTTCTTGTATCATTTGCAAACTCAATCCTTTAGTTTCAATCACAACAAAGAGTACAAAAAATACTGCCAATACAGTAAATATACTAAATATCCAGAACGCGTAATATGGACCCAAAGCATTTAGTTCTGGAAACCAACGTGTTACCACAAACATCGTTACCCAATCAGTGGCGCAAGCTATTGATATAGCAGTAGGTTTAATGTTCGAAGGAAACATTTCTCCCAAAACTACCCATGGTACTGGTCCAAATCCAATGTAAAAAAAAGTTTTATAAATTACCAATGCCGTTACAGGAAGCCAAAGTATTCCTGAATCATTTTTGAATTCTTTAACAAAGAAAAAAGTTCCTATCGCCACCAATGACACACACATTCCAATCGCTGAAATTATAAGCAGCATCTTACGACCAGCACGTTCGATGACAAATGGAATAAGAAAGTGTGGAATTAGCTGTACTACTCCCAGAATAATAGTATCAATAGCTGGATCCAATTTTGAACCAGCACTAATGAAAATTGATTGGGCGTTGAGAGTAACCGCAGCGTTTCCCGAGAGTTGTTGCATTATAAAAAGGCCACATCCGATGCAAAGGGCTCTCCGATATAAACTGTTCCTTAAGATGTCAATTATCCTGCTTTTATTGCACATATCCGCGTCGACTTCTGATTGTATTTTTGTCATTTCGTCTTCAACATCCTTGTAACTTTTTCCTCGTAAGAACTTTAAGGAATTTATTCCTTTTAATCTTTCACCTTTGATTGCAAAATAGTATGGTGTTTCAGGCATAAAACAGAATGTCACAAAGAATAGTATTGGTGGAACCAGGCAACACCATTGTAATACCATGTAACTTACATACGGTCCTATTGCGTAAACGTATAAAATACCACCTTTTTAAATGTAAAAATTATTTTATAGCTACATCACGATTAGTATTTTTGTAAACCAACTTAACTTACCTACCATTAAGAACGTCAATAAAGAACCCAAGGCACCTCTTAAGTCATCAGTAGCTGTTTCACCGACATACATTGGAATCACAGCAGTCGAAATTCCTCCTCCACATCCCTTTTAAATATTTGATTAATTTTGTCTCATTAAAAGATTATGCTACACAAGTATTCAATCACCTGGAGAAAGCGTGCCACATACAAGAACCAAACGTTGGTTGCACATAACAAAATAACGAACGACGTAATCAAGAAAATCGAAGATATTTGAAGTGTCAATTTTCTTCCGATGAAAATGGTCATAGGTCCAACTAAAAAGCAGACTTTAACAAATAAAAGAATTAATGAAAGTAAAAAGTTTTTATACATCAATAAAATGAAAAGAAAAAAAAAACACAATTTTAATTGAAAATGTTAAAACTTTCTTTAAAAACTTGACACCATACTCCATGAATCAGCAATTACAGTTCCGACAGTTAAAACGATAAATTTTAGAATGTAATATAAACCACAGGATTGCGCCCAGGGGTTGAACGAGAAGTTCATATTGTATCAAATGTTTCATAGACTTAAGCCTTCTTTGGCTGCAATATTAAAATTTCACCTGAATCGGCATCATCAAATTGATTGTCTCTAACGGTATGATGACAACACCAACACAACAATTTCTGCATCAGAGATTCAAACAAAAATACAAAAATGTCAATATCAAAGTAAATATAATCTTGATGGTTGCATTTAATATTTTGCATATTTCGTATTCGTGAATACTCCTCTTACACTTCACTGAAATACCAAAGCCGTCGTAAATTCCATTTATTACATCGTTGTTTATTTTAGTTAAATTGATATCATCTTCTTTATCCAAAAGGCAATATTTCCTGATTAATAGTAAGGTTTCTAAACTAAACGAATTTTCATAATACGAAAGTATACTCAAGTAAATTTCAAAAAAAAAATCGGATTTCCGGGGACATGACAATTGTGAGTCATATACTAGAAGATTCAATGTCTCCAGTAAAGAAGTTAAAGGCAGGCCTTTGATAACCTGTAACAAACAAATGTAACTGCAACGATGGATAACATCAACATGACAACAACATTCTTAGAGTGAAGTAGTAAAATGGGATGATTATTGTTCCATTCACGATAATCAACAAAAAAAGAACACGATGATGCCAGGAAGCACAAGGTTCACTATCACAGTTTTTATTGTGTGAAATGATGGAATTAAAAATAAACTTCCCATTTCTAATAAAAAATTATTTTCCGAAAAAAATGACTTGCATCATCTGTCACCATGTACTTTTTTTTTATTATATTAAAAATTCACAATAATTAGTTACGTAGTTAAGTAACGGAAGTATCTAAAGGCGTGGTCTTAATAATAAAAAACATATTGTGAAATTTTCTCACCATCATCAGGAAGAGTATTTTACATTTTTTTCTCTGTAAATATAATATATAAATATATAAATATAATAAATTTGGAATGATCTTGAACAACTCTTACCCACCAAATTGTTAATGTAATTAAATAAATTTTGTTTGAAATAACATTTTCATTTAGGTATAGGTATACAAAAATAATAGTATCTCATATAAAAGATTGATTTGTATTATCTTCTAACTCACCAGCAAAACCTCCAACTGAGGTAAAAGAACCAATCCAACCTTCCTGGGAGGGAGTAACTCCAACACTTAGTGGACTATCCGCACCTTGCTTTCTCAGTTTTGGCAGAGCAGGTGAAGTCCATCCGATGTAAGTTCCCATAGAAAAACTTACAATGTTGGCTTAAAATTAAATTTTCTATCTATACAAGCTAATTAAAGTGAAAATAAAAATTAATTTACCACATATTGCAACTAAAATAACACGATATTTTCCAAGAAGTGCATTTGTGTACATTTTATTTTTTTTTTTAACGAATAGGGTTTGATTTATAACAAAACAATATAAAGCAACTGGTTTTATTTATATATACGACTCTAGATTGCCAAACAGTTCTTCACAAACAACCATTTTTGATGAAATTAATATGACGACTAGTTGTTCCCGTACTGATAAAGTATCTGGGATGATGGATAATTTATAAATTAAAAAAATTTAGTACGAAATTTACTACACAGAGTTGAGATTTTAGCTGATAGAATTTGCATAACCAGCGGGGCAAGTGCGCGCTGTTTCGATACCAGTCTGGAAATAATATGAATATATTTTATAACTTAGTTATAAACTATCATTATGTGTACTTAGCGATCTTTTGACAAACTAATATTATTTTATCCTATTTCTGATGATGAGAAATTTTTTTTCTGAATATCTATCCCAAGGTCAGTAAATTTACACACATTACAAAGTGGCATAATTATATAGACAAGCACATTTTTCTTGAGAGTAAAAAAAATTTCTTGCACTTGTAAAAATTTAAAATTAAACTTTTAATACTGCACCAATCCGGAAATCTTTTTAGATCTTCTTTTAAAAGTTAATATTCTATTGAGGTTAATTTTTTTGAAATATGTCATCAGCATAAATAAGTGAAATATAATTAACTTGGGACGGAAGATCATTAATAAATACAAAAAAGAAAGGGAATAAGATGGCAACCCTGAGGTAAGTCGAGTTAACAGTAAAGCATTTAGAAAGTTCATCTTTAAAAACAACACTGTATAATATATCATAAAGAAAGGAAGATAACCACAAAACAAATATGTCGTTTAGGCCAATAGTTCTTAGTTTTCTTAAGAGTATATCGAGACTTAGTTTGTAAAATGCTTTTTTTCTATTTTGCAATTTTTCACAACAACACGAACTATCCAGATCGCTTTGGATACAATCGATAACAAAAATACAGTAATGAACGCGGCTGATAAAAAAAGAGGTTATAGTGAACGTAGCAAACCAAATGTCAAAAATTAACCAGTGCAATGACTAACATTTTAACGAGCTCCTGAGCATGTTAATTTTTGATGTCTGTATTCACCTCATTAATGTCAAAATTTGTCCATGGGTTCAAAATAACACTTGGGATCACAATAAACGCAGTTGAAACACGGCCTTAGTGCAATATACTCATTGCGAGCTTCATCACTCGAGTTCGCATATAATGTGGAAATATTCTCACCTAAAAGAAGTAAAATTATGTCTCTCCAGAGGTGAATCATTTGTCCCTCTGAATTATGTATTTTATGGCGCAGGGGCATACATAGGTCCCCGGACCCCGTGACATAAGGCCCAAATTTATTTTTTTGAACCTGTGTCCCCCTGAAGTGGGACATATTTCCGAAATCGAACATGGATCCTATGCCCCACCCAGTCGGGACATTTTCATCTCAAAGATGGGACATAAGTCCCATCATTTACATTTTTCTAAAAAAATATAGCTAATGACGATTAAAAAAAAAATTTAACACTTTGATGGATAACATAAAAATATTCGTATATTATTTCATTAACCAAAAAAAAAAAACATTTTACTTTTCTAACAAAAAAAAAACTCTCATACCAATGAACTCTTGATGATGAGTCCAACTTTTGATTCATCTCAATTGTTTGATTGGAAACACCATATAATTAAGACGTCATTTGATTGATGAATTCTGAAATAATGATTTGTCGGTTGTCAAGTTTATTTTCTGTGAATTGTGCTATATTTTTTTTAAGTTTTTCAGATTCGCTAAAACTTGAATCTTCTAAGATTTTTGTCTTAAATCCACAGAAAATAAACTTTATATTAAATTATAGTTTTTGGAAAAAAATATCTTACAAGACACAAGTTTTTTTCAAATTTGGAAAACTAAAACTAAAAAATCGAGCAATTTTTTGATTTTAATTATTTCTAAAAACTTGAATATACATGTACTTGATAATAAACTTTAAGACTGCGGTTCCGGTGCAAGCGAATGTAAACGAATTTCACTCGCACGAAATCGGAAAGTTCGCTAGAAAGAACGTATTTCCTATATGTTGTGGTTCCAGTGAACAAAATTTATCTTTTAAGATTCAAGATTTTGCTAATTTTAAAAACAAGCGCGGTATATTTGTTTTAGTTTTTCAAATTCTCAAAAACTCGAATCTTTTAGGATTCTTTCCTTAAATTCACAGAAAATAAACTTAAATAATATTCAAGCTTTTACTAATTTAAAAAAATCGCGCTAAAAGAAATTGGTGGTGGGGCTTTGGTCCCAACTTGATTTTTGACCCACTTTAATTGGACATAAGTCCCAAAAATAAATTTGGAACCTATGTCCTAAGCCGTTGTATTCATTTCTTTCCTTGCAAATAATTTCTTCAAATGTTACGTTTTTGAATTTAACACACATTTTTGATAAAGGATTTTCAAACAAATAAAAATCATCTTCATTATCCTTCTTTACATCTTGAAAACCACAGCTCTGTAGAAATTAAGATTTAAGATCGTCAGAAAATCCCGCTTTTGACTATGAGTTCTGACGTATTCTGACGAAGCCTTGAACCTGAGTTAGATTAACTAAAGCTATGCTCTGTTGGCAATAATACCGAATGTTTGGTTATATCTAAATTAAGTGCCATATTAAATTTAAATGAATCTAGCTTAGCTGCTATCAATTGATATGGCTGCATTTGTAAAAACCGTTAACACAGAATCTCAGTTATTTACATTTTTAGCCAACAAACCTGAAATGCAGTTATTTTTATATCCAAATCGTTACAACTGTTTTTGATTAAATTCGCAAAAACCAAAACCGTTATATTTAACGTATTCGTTATAGCCGATCTACAAAGAACATTCGAACGTGTCATCTATAAGGAATCGTTAAAAAGTACTAACTACAAGAAATATGAAGAAGCTGTAGCTTGGTGAACAGACTAGCGGACATCCGCACAGACCGACGCGACAAACGGCGTGACGAAACCTACTTTTTCGGCTTCTCTGTTATCGTATTGACAGGTTTGATTAAAATCTCGAATATTTTTTTACACGAAACTAATACTTGTCCTATTGGGCAAGTAAAAATTGTTGTTATTATGCATTTATGAAATGGAAAAATATTAATACAATGCTTATTAAATGATTTAATTCTTATCAATTAATCAAATGTATACAAATTTAATCATTCATTTATCAAACTTCTGATAAAGTGTTATTTGCTTTATTTAATTTAATAATCAATTGAGTCTGAAAATTTTCATCAAATTAAACCGGAAGTGAATTTATCATTTTGTATTTTATAACGTCAGTTGAATACCCAAACTCTTTTTGAAGTAGAAACATCCACCACAGTTATTATTGTGAACAAAAAATCTATTATGAACTTTTGACACAGGAAGACATTACCACAGTTTCAATGGTTTTGCAAAAAGATATAAAAATTAATAATGTATCAGCAATATTCGATAAATTAAAACATGCATCTAAATCTAAATTAAAAAAAAAAAAACCTTACTTGGTACAAGTTGTTAAAGGATGCTCCATGAGTAGGACAACGATTTTATAAGTAAATTAACTGCACGAATTTCCATAGAAAGAAAAATGGCATTTTTTGAGATAAATGATCGGATGTTTATTTCATTATTAAGAGGAAGGTATGCCGTTAATAGGAACACAACATCAGTCAAATGGCCGCCACGACCACGCTTACAGGACCATATCCTTTTCATGAAATTTTCCATAACCAAATCGCAAAGTGGCTGCCCTTTGTCCTCGATAGCCTCACGAATTCCATCTTTGAGGTCTTGAATCGACGCTGGGCTGTTGGCGTAGATCCTTTGGGGCCACGTGAAAGATAAGATAAGCTTTGCGATTTTTAACTTGCGATTATATGTACTATTTTATAAGGCAAGTGATAACAATGAAACATGACATTACGATGATAGAGAAGACGAAAAAAGTAGGTCCGACAATTCTATCTGTCTGTCTGCATCGACACCTACAGCCTAAATGGTTGAACCGATTTTATGCAAACTTGGTAAAAAGTATTTTTGAGTCATATGCCCTGGCGTTTTTGTATTCTTTTCCTATGTCTTAAAATAACGGTACCTATACCTGCCATATTAGCTTTACTGGTAATTACATTTTTCTCGAAAAAAAATACAATCGATTTCGATAAAATTTTATGTAGTGATTTTTAGCCAACGGTGATGTCTTTTATTTAAACACATTTAACACTTTTTTCTGAAATAGCTTATTTATTGTACCTGTACTGTACCATAGAACGTTACTTTTTTGGTACCGATTATCTTTTAAACGGCTGCACCGATTTCAACGAAATTTCTTAACCTTAAAGTTCTGCTAAGCCAGTGGGACACATTATAAGCCCAATTAAAAAAAATTTAAAAAAAAAGTATTTTCTAAAAAGTTATCTTTTTGAATTCCATTTTTCTTGAAAAAAAATTCGATCAATTTTGATAAAATTTTATGTGAGTGATTTATTGTTGATGGTGATGTCTTTCATCCAAAAAAATTTTTCCGACAAAACTTATTAACGGAACCTAATCAAGAACGGTACTTTTTGATACTAATTATCTCTTTAACGGCTTAACCGATTTTGACTTAATTTGATATTCTTATATGTCGCCTAAGCATGATTAATACTGCATTCGAAAATATTGGAAAAAAGTATTTTTCAAGAAGTCAGTTTTTAGTTCTATTTTTAAAATCCGATCAATTTTAATAAAATTTTGTGTGAGTGCTTTGTTGTTGACGGTGAAAATTTGATAAATTTCCCAGTGGTTTACACGAAGGTTATTTGCCACAAGAGCAAGTTTGTGTGGTCTCCTTCAGTTCTTTTCGAGACTCCAAAAACTATATTTGATTTCCTTGCATCAGCTCTATTCGAGGCCCCTCAAGCTCAATTGGAGTCTCCTTCAGTTCTTTTGGAGACCTCTACTGTTCATTGTATTTTTGAACAACAACAACAGCTTAAAGGTGCTACCACCAATTTTAAAATTCGTATTTTTTTTTTTTGTTTTTGGCTGGAGATATAGCTATTTCAAGGAGTGCCAATTCCTATCATAAGTCTCCTTATTAATGGTGCTGAGCTTTAATCCAATTTTATTATGCAAAACTTTCTACATGCATATCATGAGATTCGAACCCACGCATTATCAGATTTGCTCAGTCTTCGAAGTCGTATGTACTTTGAATTCGCCCTACCCTAACGCGTTGCTGGTTTCTTACCGTTACTGTTGAACTTCACTGCCCCGCTGACAGTTATTGTTTATGATGTAGCTGTAGTTGATCCGTTGTATTCGTTTAATGTTGACGGACATAGGAGTCCATTGATAGACACACTATGTTTAAATTTTTTGTTAAATAAAATTATTTTATTCTTTGTAGTTTTTCTTGTATCATTTGCAAACTCAATCCTTTAGTTTCAATCACAACAAATAGTACAAAAAATATTGCCAATACAGTAAATACACTAAATATCCAGAACGCGTAATATGGACCCAAAGCATTTAGTTCTGGAAACCAACGTGTTACCACAAACATCGTTACCCAATCAGTGGCGCAAGCTATTGATATAGCAGTAGGTTTAATGTTCGAAGGAAACATTTCTCCCAAAACTACCCATGGTACTGGTCCAAATCCAATGTAAAAAAAAGTTTTATAAATTACCAATGCCGTTACAGGAAGCCAAAGTATTCCTGAATCATTTTTGAATTCTTTAACAAAGAAAAAAGTTCCTATCGCCACCAATGACACACACATTCCAATCGCTGAAATTATAAGCAGCATCTTACGACCAGCACGTTCGATGACAAATGGAATAAGAAAGTGTGGAATCAGCTGTACTACTCCCAGAATAATAGTATCAATAGCTGGATCCAATTTTGAACCAGCACTAATGAAAATTGATTGGGCGTTGAGAGTTACCGCAGCGTTGCCCGAGAGTTGTTGCATTATAAAAAGGCCACATCCGATGCAAAGGGCTCTCCGATATAAACTGTTCCTTAAGATGTCGATTATCCTGCTTTTATTGCACATATCCGCGTCGACTTCTGATTGTATTTTTGTCATTTCGTCTTCAACATCCTTGTCACTTTTTCCTCGTAAGAACTTTAAGGAATTTATCCCTTTTAATCTTTCACCTTTGATTGCAAAATAGTATGGTGTTTCAGGCATAAAACAGAATGTCACAAAGAATAGTATTGGTAAAACCAGGCAACACCATTGTAATACCATGTAACTTACATACGGTCCTATTGCGTAAACGTATAGAATACCACCTTTTTAAATGTAAAAATTAAAAATTATTTTATAGCTACATCACGATTAGTATTTTTGTAAACCAACTTAACTTACCTACCATTAAGAACGTCAATAAAGAACCCAAGGCACCTCTTAAGTCATCAGTAGCTGTTTCACCAACATACATTGGAATAACAGCAGTCGAAATTCCTCCTCCACATCCCTTATAAATATATAATTAATTTTGTCTCATTAAAAGATTATGCTACACAAGTATTTAATTACCTGGAGAAAGCGTGCCACATACAAGAACCAAATGTTGGTTGCACATAACAAAATAACGAACGACGTAATCAAGAAAATCGAAGATATTAGAAGTGTCGATTTTCTTCCGATGAAAATGGTCATAGGTCCAACTAAAAAGCAGACTTTAACAAATAAAATAATTAAAGGAAGTAAAAAATGTATATAAATTAACTTTTAAAATATTAAAGATACAGTAAAAAAGTGTTTGCAGGGGTGGACTCACCCACCGGGCATACGGGAATTTGCCCAGTGGGCCCCTCGTCTAGCGATAAGTGCATCTTAAATAGAAAAAAAATGTTTGCAATTGGTTTTCATGGGGGCCCCACAGCAAATGTAATACTTTCGTGGCCTCAAATGGTTCCTGGGAGGCCCCTAGCAAAGACCCTCTAGTATAGGCCCATTGAGATCATTTTGGGGCTCCCTCAGTTTCTTTCGGGCCCCCCAAGCTCTGTTGAAGGACCTAAAAGGGAGCTCCTTCAGTTCTTTGGGAACACCTTTAACTCTGTTGAAGGACCTATAATCGCTCGGGTAGAGGCCTATTAAGCTATGTTGGAGGCCCTACAATCCTACAACTCTATTAGAGGCCCTTTACCTCTATTGGGGGCCCCTTTAGCTTTGTTTAATGAACTTATTGTTCAGGTGAAGGCCCCTTCAACTCTATTGGGGCTCCGTTAGCTATGTTTTAAGACTTTACCGCTCAAGTGGAGGCCCTTTCGACGGATGGCGACATCGAATCGAGTAATCTTTTTGGGCTTATTATTAGTCACTCTTATTATAAGTCACATAACGTCAAAAATACTAAAAATAACTTTTTTCTAATTTTCAAATAATAATATCTAAAAAATCTGACTTGATTTGATTCGAATTCATGTTACTCATACATAAGAAAATTTGGAATTTAAAAAAAAAATACTTCTCTTTGTTAAATAATAACATTAAAACAGGAAAAAGACTTACACGAGCGATTCAAATCTGAATTTTACGTTTATTGAAATGTGTGATTTAATATTCGGTTTATACATACCTTTCTATTTATTAGCAGACATTTGTTGTTTCCAAAAAGTTTGTGGGACATTCATTGAAATAAAAAAAACTCAGATATTTTCATTGAGCCTAAATTGCGATACCCAAAGATTCGAAGAACGAAAAAAATTGAAGCTAAAGTTTACAAAATGTCGTGTTGGACGCGTGTTTCAATGTTTAACATCTCGATTCTCCCAAACATTTTCCACATTTATTGGAAAACGGTATTCCAAAAAATGTTCTCGAAAGTTTCTTCAATTTATTGAGTAAATTTTGTGACGTCACCTCTGCTGAGTTGCGAACAGAACTAACTCATTTTGCTTCTTATTCTTTCAATGTTTGACTGCGTTATTTTTTCGATTCCCAATACCCAATTTAAGAAAAACCTTTTATTAGCTTATAAGCTATTATTGACATATTGTCATGCACACAAGTTGTTTGCGAGCGATCCTTTTCGAAACTTAAATACATTAAGAATAGGTTACACGAAATACAATGACACAAGAACAATTGACTATTGATAGGTATGTATGTTATCAACTCATATTTTAAAATTTTTTATAAATGTATGTTAATTGTGGCCCTTTTCTAAAAGTCCCGGTGCGCTCTTTGACCCTCAGTCCGCCCCTGCGTGTTTGTAAAAAAGATGAGAAATTTTATTTGCTACAAATTTGTGATTGGCATAGTTTTTGTCCGACTAACGATTTTCGAGATAATTAGATTCAAACTCTCTTCAAAATTTCGGACCTTAGTACGCGGATCTGGATTCCGAAAAAAAATTGTTTTATACTCAGGACACACCCCTCTATAACACATAAAAAAACCCACTGAGAGCACAAAATACACAGTTGATTACCCGTTTTCCTGGACTAGATTCAGAGTAAGGTTTCTATACTAAAAGAATTTTCAAAATACGAAGGTATACTCAAGTTAATTTAAACAAATTATGCGCCGGTAGTTTTTCCGATTTTCGACGATATGGCAATTGTGAGTCATATACTAGAAGATTCAATGTCTCCAGTGAAGAAGTTAGAGGCAGGACTTTGATATCCTGTAACAAACAAATGTAACTGCAACGATGGATAACATGACAACAAAATTCTTAGAGTGAAGTGGTAAAATGGGATGATTATTGTTCCAATCACGATAATCAACAAAAAAAGAACACGATGATGCCAGGCAGCACAAGGTTCACTATCACAGTTTTATCAAATGGTTTAGGAATTCTTTTTGCGACCTATATAATGTTCCCATTTGTAGTTAATTTGCAATAAATACAAAATAATTATTTTCCACAGAAAATGACTTGCATCATTTGTCACCATGTATTTTTTTTTATTATGTTAAAAATTCACAATAGGTTGTTACGTAGTTAAGTAACGGAAGTATCTAAAGGCGTAGTCTTTATAATAGAAAACATATTGTGAAATTTTCTCACCATCATCAGAAAGAGTATTGGGAATTTTTTTCTCTGTAAATACTAAAGTTTGGAATGACCTTGAACAACTCTTAATCACCAAATTGTTAATGTAATTAAATAAATTTTGTTTGAAATAACATTTTCTTTTAGGTATAGGTATACAAAATTAATAGTATCTCTTATAAAAGATTGATTTGTATTATCTTCTAACTCACCAGCAAAAGCTCCAACTGAGGTAAAAGAACCAATCCAACCTTCCTGGGAAGGAGTAACTCCAACACTTAGTGGACTATCCGCACCTTGATTTCTCAGTTTTGGCACAACAGGTGAAGTCCATCCGACGTAAGTTCCCATAGAAAAACTTACAATGTTGGCTTAAAATAAATTTTTTTATCTATACAAGCTAATTAAAGAAGAGAAAAATTAATTTACCACATATTGCAACTAAAATAACACGATATTTTCCAAGAAGTGCATTTGTGTACATTTTAAATTCTTTTTTTAACAAATAGGGTTTGAAAAAAAAATATTTTATAACAAAACAATATAAAGCAACTGGTTTTGTTTATATATACGACTCTAGATTGCCAAACAGTGCCTCACTAACAACCATTTTTGATGAAATTTATATGACGACTAGTTGTTCCCGTACTGATAAAGTATCTGGGATGATGGATAATTTATAAATTAAAAAAATTTAGTACGAAATTTACTACACAGAGTTGAGATTTTAGCTGATAGAATTTGCATAACCAGCGGGGCAAGTGCGCGCTGTTTCGATACCAGTCTGGAAATAATATGAATATATTTTATAACTTAGTTATAAACTATCATTATGTGTACTTAGCGATCTTTTGACAAACTAATATTATTTTATCCTATTTCTGATGATGAGAAATTTTTTTTCTGAATATCTATCCCAAGGTCAGTAAATTTACACACATTACAAAGTGGCATAATTATATAGACAAGCACATTTTTCTTGAGAGTAAAAAAAATTTCTTGCACTTGTAAAAATTTAAAATTAAACTTTTAATACTGCACCAATCCGGAAATCTTTTTAGATCTTCTTTTAAAAGTTAATAGTCTTCTATTGAGGTTAATTTTTTTGAAAAATGTCATCAGCATAAATAAGTGAAATATAATTAACTAGGAACGGAAGATCATTAATAAATACAAAAAAGAAAGGGAATAAGATGGCAACCCTGAGGTAAGTCGAGTTAACAGTAAAGCATTTAGAAAGTTCATCTTTAAAAACAACACTGTATAATATATCATAAAGATAGGAAGATAACCACAAAACAAATATGTCGTTTAGGCCCATAGTTCTTAGTTTACTTAAGAGTATATCGAGACTTAGTTTGTAAATGGATTTTTTTCTATTTTGCATTTTTTTACAACAATACGAACTATCCAGATGGATGCAATCTATAAAACAAAAATTCAGTAATGAACGCGGCCGATAAAAAAAGAGGTTATAATGAACCATAATTTAATAAATAAATAGAACATCAACTCAGGAGGCTCCACCCACTTTTGCCAACAAACTTTCAAAACTGCAGAGATTTAACTCTGTATGCGTGCCCGTGCATTTCAAATGGGACTGTCAAATTTGGGTAGACCATACATTCTTACAATTTTGTATTTTGCTGTTCACACGTATTCAGGTATAGAAAAGCGCGTGTAAATTTTTTTTTATACGTGAGGAGACGGAGGATTGCAAGTAGATGACCTGTGTAGTGACTAAAATTTTAAAAAGCTCCTGAGCAGGTTAATTTTTGATGTCTGTATTCACCTCAGTAATGTCAAAATTTATCCATTCGGATCAAAATAACACTTGAAATCACAATAAACGCAGTTGAAACACGGTCTTATTGCAATATATTCATTGCGAGCTTCATTACTCGAGTTCGCATATAATGTGGAAATAGGCTCACTTAAAAGAAGTAAAATTATGTCTCTCCAGAGGTGAATCGTTTTTCCCTGTGAATTATTTTCCGTGAAGTATTTCCCTGTGCCATAATATTTTATGGCGCAGGGGCATAGGTCCCCGGACCCCAGGACATAAGGCCCAAATTTATTTTTTTGAACCTATATGTCCCCTGAATTTGGATCCTATGCCCCACCCCGTCGGGATAATTTCATCTCAAAGATGGGACATTATGTAAGTCCCATCATTTACATTTTTCTAAAAAATATAGCTAATGACGGTTTAAAAAGAGAATTAAACAAACACTTTGATGGATAACATAAAAATATTCGTATATTATTTCATTAACCAAAAAAAAACATTTTACTTTTCTAACTTGGAAACACCATTAACACAATTAAGACGTCATTTGATGAATTCTGAGATAATGATTTGTCGGTTGTCAAGTTTATTTTCTGTGAATTGCGCTATTTTTTTTTTGTAAGTTTTTCAAATTCTCAAAAACTTGAATCTTTTAGGATTCTTTCCTTAAATTCACAGAAAATAAACTTAAATAATTTTCAAGCTTTTACTAATATAATAAAAATCACGCTAAAAGAAATTTGACCCACTTAAATTGGACATAGGTCCCAAAAAATAAATTTGGGACTTATGTCCCGGAACGTATGTCCTACGCCGTTGTATTAATTTCTTTCCTTGCAAATAATTTCTTCAAATGTTACGTTTTTGAATTCAACACACATTTTTGATAAGGGATTTTCAAACAAATAAAAATCATCTTCGTTATCCTTCTTTACACCTTGAAAACCACAGCTCAGTAGAAATTAAGATTTAAGATCGTCAGAAAATCCCGCTTTTGACGATGAGTTCTGACGTATTCGTCGAACGATTGTTCTGACGAAGCCTTGAACCTGAGTTAGATTAACTAAAGCTATGCTCTGTTGGCAATAATACCGAATGTTTGGTTAAAACTAAATTAAATGCCATATTAAATTTAATTGAAACTATAGCTCAGCTGCTATCAATTGATATGGCTACATTTGTAAAAACCGTTAACACAGAATCCCAGTTATTTGCATTTTTAGCCAACAAACCTGAAATGCAGTTATTTTTATATCCAAATCGTTACAACTGTTTTTGATTAAATTCGCAAAAACCAAAACCGTAATATTTAAGGTATATATTCGTTATAGCCGAACTTAAACGAACATTCGAACGTGTCATCTATAAGGAATCGTTAAAAAGTACTAACTACAAGAAATTTGAAGAAGCTGTAGCTTGGTGAACAGACTAGCGCACATCCGCACAGACCGACGCGACAAACGGAGTGACGAAACCTACTTTTTCGGCTTCTCTGTTATCGTATTGTCAGGTTTGATTAAAATCTCGAATATTTTTTTTACACGAAACTAATACTTGTCCTATTGGGC
This sequence comes from Baccha elongata, assembly GCA_951217065.1. Taxonomy (NCBI): domain Eukaryota; kingdom Metazoa; phylum Arthropoda; class Insecta; order Diptera; family Syrphidae; genus Baccha; species Baccha elongata. The sequence continues at coordinate 43,201,591 of OX578274.1, forward strand.
AAGTAAAAATTGTTGTTATATGCATTTATGAAATGGAAAAATATTAATACAATGCTTATTAAATGATTTAATTCTTATCAATTAATCAAATGTATACAAATTTAATCATTCATTTATCAAACTTCTAATAAAGTTTTATTTGCTTTATAATATTTAATTTAATAATCAATTGAGTGTGAAAATTTTCATCAAATTAAACCGGAATTGAATTTATCATTTTGTATTTTATAACGTCAGTTGAATACCCAAACTCTTTTTGAAGTAGAAACATCCACCACAGTTATTATTGTGAACAAAAAATCTATTATGAACTTTTGACACAGGAAGACATTACCACAGTTTCAATGGTTTTGCAAAAAGATATAAAAATTAATAATGTATTAGCAATATTCGATAAATTGAAAGATGCATCTAAATCTAAATTAAAAAAAAAAACCTTACTTGGTACAAGTTGTTAAAGGATGCTCCATGAGTAGGACAACGATTTTATAAGTAAATTAATTGCACGAATTTCCATAGAAATAGCTTTGCGATTTTTTATTTTTTTTTTAAGATTGAGACAGTATAAATTTATGGTATATTAACTTTAACATGTAGTTGCAGGAATAATTTTGAAAATGTGTCCCCCTATTATGGCCAAATTGTTTTAAGTATATTCGTCATTTATTTATATTTATTTCTTTCCTTTATTTCCGAAGTCGAAAAGTTTTAATTTTCAATTTTCTCATTTGTAGGGCCACCTGCAACAATAGAAGTTGACATAATGGTGCGTAGTATGGGACCAATTTCCGAAGTTGACATGGTTAATCTATCAATTACAAATTTTCTAACAAAATATTATTAAACTCTGAAACTAATTGCAGACGTACTCAATGGATTGTTACTTTCGTCAGTCATGGGTGGATAAACGTTTAGCCTTTCAAGGTGCTCAGGATACTTTGGCATTAAGCGTTTCAATGTTAGCTAGAATTTGGAAGCCCGATACTTACTTCTATAATGGAAAACAAAGTTATCTGCATACAATTACGACACCAAATAAATTCGTCCGAATCTATCAAGATGGTCGAGTTCTCTATTCGAGTAGGTGAGTAGATAGTTTGTGCACTTCTGTTTGTTTATTGTATCGAAAGGTGGTTACCGATTGCGTTCAAAAGAATTAACAAAACCGCAAAATCAATTCTGCAAACATCATCAGCAAAGGGCTGGCTTTTCAATTTGAGCTTTTCCCCATTGACTTGTTGTATAGGGACCGCAGGATAAGTTATTCAAATTGTTGTATAAATAAATCCGATTTGAATGTGAACGATGTCAACCACTGGGAAAAACAATTTTATTGATTTCATCATTTCCAAGTGAAGCGGAAAATTGCAAAACGTTCGCCAAAATAAGACAAACAAAAAAAAAAAAAAACGAAAAAACTATCCGCAATAATTTGTTCGGTATTTCCACAAACTGTTATAAAATAATTGTGCCCCTTTACAGTGTCGTGTTTCTATAAATAATTCTTTTTTTCTTTTCATATTTCTTCTTGCAGGTTAACCATAAAAGCAGGATGCCCCATGAATTTGGAGGACTTCCCAATGGATATCCAGCGGTGTCCTCTTAAGTTTGGTTCATGTAAGTTAAGCACAGTTGCATAAAAGTCATATTGAACCCTAATACACTGTTTTGTATGTAGATGTGCATACATAGATGTGTATCTATGTATACAAATCTTTCAGTCATGCCTGCCAGGAATAAAAATTCAATGAATGTAAAAGTAATAAGCGATTAACATGTATTTAGGTTGAGAGAAGAAAAAACCTATAATTATGTTGCGTTTACGCCATGTATATCCATCCAGACAAAAATCAATATATTATGCATTTTTTTTAATCTTCCAGTTAGCAAACATTAAGTCCTTTGTTTTAAGAAAAGCAATCCATCGTTTAGTCATGTAGATTTCAATTTTATATTTTTCCTTTATCGATATATGTATGTATGTAATATTGAGATTTTTTGGAAAAGATAATGTCATATACGGAAACTTGGTATTCATCATAATATAATGTGAGACAAACTTTGAGAGCAGCAAGGTTGAGTGTTTGATGTATGATGAAGGTCCTTGACATCGATTTATTAATTTTTCTCATTTTATTTTTTTTCTTACTCTGATTCGGTGATTCATTTTTATAATTGAATTAATTAAAGATGTAGGTGTGGGTTATATTGGTTGTGGGATCATAAAGTGTTAGAAATGTGATGACAAAAGTGTGTGTATTTTTGTTTAGTCTTTTGCTGCTGACGTTAATGTGTTTTTTTTTATTTGATGTAGTTTTTATTTTTCTCGTTAAATTGAAATTGTTTGAAATGTATGTAGATATTTGTTAAGAAGGAATAAGATGTCTGCATTTAGTGGTTTGACATTGAAGCCTTTTATACTTTCTTCGGTAAAAATGTTTAACTCTTCTAAATATGATTGAAAGATATTCTGCTACTTTTGTACGAGATTACAATATCTCCTTTCAAATGCTTTTCAATCAAATCAAATGCCGTTGGAGTTAAAAAATATTGCAAAATCAAGCTTAAGACAGAAAATTTTTATAGAAGAATCAATACAAACCAAAGATAAAGGATTTTTTGTTGGACATCATAATGCAGTTAGTATCCATTGATTCAAATTAACTACTTTTTTGTTTGTGAAGCTTATATTGTGCTTCATAATTCAATTTGCATTCAGAAGATTTCAACAACCTGTGTGCACGAACAGTATTTTTGGCAAGCTTTTTATAGCTGATTTACGCGGTAGTCAAGCCGATCATCAGACTCCTCAAGTGGTGCTGGTCTATTATATTATTATCTCATGTTTATTCACAAAACACTTTATTTTATTTTGCGGATTCTGTGATTTGAATCCACTTTTCTTACCCTGAAGGCTTTAAAGTTTTTCACCAACAATGCAGTATGAATCTGTATCTTAACCATTATTTCTCTTCCCCTTATCTTATACCACACATATTGAACTGAAAATCAGTCGATGGATTTTTGCTTGAAGTGCGACCAAGCGCTTTCTCATTTGCAATTTAAAAATCTGTGTCTCCGCACCATAGAAAAGAATTGGGGTGATCAAAAGATTTTAAACAGTTGTTCTTTGAGTGAGGGCTTTTGTAACTCGATTGCATAGTTCTGTCTCTTAAAAATTATGTTGTTAGGAGCTTAAAGTGTTCTTGAGTCTTGTTCAATGTCTATCTTAATGCATATACTTAGTTTAAGTTATACTTTCAGTTCATAGATTACACTCATACAGACCGTTTAGATTATGCATGGATGGTTTAAGATCCTCACCCAAAATGACAAATAAAATATTGTGTTCAAAGGACAAATTTCTCTATAAATTAGTGCATGCAAAAAAACTTCCTTTTGGAGATCGGGCAACCCCAAGCTTAGGTTCCATGTTTGTATAAAGAGTTGGTGTCGTTCTCCTTACCAATTGTGTCCGGTGGCTTTTAACAACTATGAGAATGTCGACATTCGTCATCAAACCAAGGGTTTCTTCTTAACACATCAGATGTTTTAAAAGCAGCAATGGCTCAGATGCTAGAGTAAGAGAGATAAGTTCCGCATAGGATCTGGCGACCTCACCCTATTGCTGTTTACGATGTTAAACTTCTCAGTGACCACCTTTAAGCGTCATCTTAAAAATCCAAATCGTATACCTTGCCTGCAGCAAGATAGTGGTCGGAGCAGAGTCAAGTAGTTTCTGATACCCTTATGGCTTATAGAATGTAGAAAAATCACTTGAATTGCGAGCTGGAATAACCTAATTTACATCAATGGTCCTACGTTGGGCGCCATTTTTGTGAGCTGAAACCATAAAACTCCCTTATTACTGTCTATTTCTACATAGTTACAACGACGTCAGTTATCGAATTTTTTGTCGTCAAAGCTATATTTTCCAACAATCCTAGCAGTTTCCCTTACAAACTTCGTTATAAAAGCTTCCATGCTTCCTTATAAGAAGCACTGCAGAAGATATCGCCGTTTTTCAGTCTACTGCCCGTTCCATCTCATCGCACTTCTTACGAAAAAGAAAGAGTAATATCAATATGAATTTAATTTACAGACATCCAGGGCATCGGATCCACAAGGCGCTCGTAGTCTATATTAGGAGTTATTATTAAGTGGTAAAACAACTCCCTTCTTTCGTAACATACCATCAAACCATTCTGATTCGAGGTATTCAGAAGTCACCACCTCCGAACTCAAGGTATGAATAAGGATTGGCAAGCCGTATGCAAAGGAGGAAACGCTTGTGTTTCCATATGTCTGATATCCATTAAAATTGACTGAACCATTTATAATATTTTCGATGGAATTCTCTTGACGCTTTATTATAACCAAAATTATTTAATTTAATGAACCTTCAGAAAAAAACTTACTTTCTAGAACTTAATTTTTCAATTTCTATCCTCCCCTCCTTGATATTCTCATTCAAAAAGTGCTTCAACACGATGTTCTTTGACATTCACTTCCCTCTTTGATTCTAATCAGTTATATCAAAGTTAATGGAGGTTGGCAAAATATGTCGCCAAATCATCGTCTTCTTTCATCTCTCAGGTATCCCATTTCCATTCTTTTCATCATCATCATTAAATACAAAAAAAAATTATTTCAAATCGAATTCTTTATCGTTTTGTGCAGGGAAATCCAATTAAAACTCAAATCAGAGCGCATTAGGAAACTGGGTATACATTTATTTATTGAATACCTTCTACCTTGAATTTTTTTTTACTTAAATTCTTCGCTGATTGAGACTTGTGTTTTGAAAACGTTTTCCTGTCAACTCTTACTTTACTTTACAGACAAGGACATTCGTAGTGTAATCATTCGTCGCGAAACTAATGGTTCATCCTTGTTAACAACGTGAAATAGTTAATGCCACCGATTCAAATGATATCCCTTTGCGAAACACTGACTAGTGCCTGTTTTAACTATTTTCATGTGCGTCCTTAGTTCCTTGTTCATCCTACCCGTTTACTGTTGTATTAGAAAGAACATTCTATTTTACCTGCGATAGAGACTCAATAAAAAAAATAACATCCTAAAATAACAACCAATATATGTATACTCGTACATATGAAATTCCCAACTGACTCATACTACTTTAATGATCATTTCAATTTTACTATCCTGTCCACCTATTCTTTTTTTTTTAGTTGGATACACTACAACCGATGTCCTGTATCGATGGAATCGAGCCCGTCAGCCTGTGGCCATTGCCGAGGATATGAAACTTTCTCAATTTGATTTGGTCGATTGTCCTGCTGGCAATACAACAGATACCGTTCAGAAGATTCACACCAAATTGACGAAGTCAAGGAAAAACCACCAGCACTTACAGCAAAGGGAACAAGTTAGAACTTTCAGTGAGTATTCATGTACATATTCATTTGGAAATTGTAGATTTTAATTCATTATTACAACGGCGACAAATATTTGTGTTGATGCAAGTTTGTAGCATACTCGTATTGTGGTAGGAAGTATCTTTTATTTGTTTACTCAACCATACACGATAGGATATAACATCTAATCCTTTCAGCAAAAGACCGTTATTTCGTACATTTATTTATATAAAATTTAACAGAATGCCAAATAGTCTTTTGGTATATAATTGGATAAACAAAAGTGTTGAGACAACTTCACTTCTGTCATCTAATTGTGTGTGTTGCTTTAAGTAAATGCAGTCGACGTTGATTAGCTTAGATGTTTAATTTTATTAATTTACTTGCAACAAGTCACTACAGTGGGAATTCAGTTCTGGAAAACTCTCTCATTAGTTGTGTTTGTTTGTCTTGTTCAAATAAAAATGAAATTATATTAATGAAGATCATTTGTCATTAAATATCACAGTTTGTTAAATTTAGGCATTCTGCACTAGAAGCATCTGTCTTGTCGTATACGCGTATATTATAGACATGTCGCCAATAAACTCATAGACTCATGACCATGAAATCCTGTTGCTATAAAATAAAGAAGAACTACAAAGAGTATATGTAATGTAAAAAGGGAATTCAATTAAGTCATAAGGGGCCAACTACACCCAATAGACATGACTATATAACCATGCCTTTCTGTCAAAACTTAACTACCTGCTTCGTTATGTTTATTAAAATATTGCAAATAAGTATAACATAACTTTCTGTCAAAATATTTTATTTTATTTCTTGTTATCTTTAATTCGTGTTGAAAATTGATACTTTAATTATAGATTTGGTTAATTTATTAAATCAAATTTATTTTTGTCCGACCGATTTAGAATTAAATACGGCATGTTTAACAAAACTTAACGAAAGAAGCATGTGTCCATTTATAGCCAATGTTATTATAACTGCGTGTTTTGACTCATCAATGTGTAGCTTCGATTTTGACAGTAGGTCATGCTTGGTTATGTCTATAAAATTCCAACAAAATTTACTGTTTAACAGTTCGATTGTGCAAACGGAAGCTAATAATGTCATTATTATACATCAAGTTAGCGTCAACTTGTTGACCCTGATTACATCAGTCCTTCCTTCGTACGTGACGTGTTTCGTCTTTCTGACAGGTACGTACAATGGTGATTAGACGGTTTGTTGATATGCCCGTGTCCATTCGTCATTTTGACGCCGGAAAGCGAAGTTGTGAAATTTGTGGTAGTTTTTTTTTTTTGTTGTTGAAAGAAACAAATATTATTGTTAAATATCATTGCAAATAGTTTCTTTTCAATTGTTGTTCACATTTACAACAAAATTATATCAAAACAGTTGCAATATTTAATATTCGAAATAATTCAATTTCGCTTTTCGGCGTCAAACAAGAAACGTTAAAGTTCAACCAAAAAAAGTCTTAAAATGTTCATACGTGCTTTCGTTATTTCTTTCCTCTTTAGTTTCTACACCCTTCACCCAAAATGTCAAAAAGACGTATGACAAAACGTACGGAAAAAGGACTGGTCTAATCAGGGTCGTTGAGTCGAATGCGAACGCAAGAAAAATTTCATTTGTACTCGGCTGCCTGTCAAATTTACGTCGTAAATTTCGATATGAAGCGCTCTTTACGTACGGAAACAGAAGAGAAAGGAAACCAAAAATTTATGGACGCATAAGTTCCGATTCTTCCATTACGGCCTTTAAAGTTGGGTCTTAAGCGATTTTTACATGGTCAGTCAAATGACGTGTTTTGATTGTTCGTCAAGCACATGCGTGCATAGCCTTGTTCTTGCAAACACTATATTTTAATCTAGATTATGGGCTTCTACACTATGATTCCAGGTTTAAACAAAAGAGAGAAAAAATCGAAAAGACCATCTTTTGCTCTTTTCCTCTAACGTAATTTGAAAAAGAGTCATGACTCCAGAACCATGGTGTAATAGCACACATTGATGTCAAATGTTTGACCAACATTTAAGGTTCAACCATAAAAGTCGTAAGAACTCAGAATTTCAGTCAACTCAGTAATTTCTTTGACTCGGCAACAATGGGCGGATGCAAACGCAAACAAATTTCACATTTGTTTGGCCGACTGTCAAATTAACGTACGTAAACAGCGCTACATCGAACGCTCTTTGAGACTCAACCATAAAAGTCGCAACATTGCGTATGGGATCGTACCATAATGTCGAATTGCTCAGGTTCGTTTAATTTTCGTTCAATTTCGCCTGGGTACGTTAAGATCGCTCCATAGCGCAGTTTACTGAATCAGTCTATTGCTTCTAAAGACTGGTATCTCTCTGAGATCGTATTCAAAGTTTGAGAGAAAACGTAATCATTTCAGCAGCTCAGTGCTATATAGTCATCTGTCAAAAGCTGTCTTCATTATTAAGTACAAGCCTTGACAACTGCGGTGACAAACATAAGGAATCTGATTCTCTATTGCGGATATAGGGGATTATAGAGGAAAATGGGTAATGGGTAGTTAAATTTGGTATCAAATAACAAAACGAGACTTGCGCTTGAGTTTAAAATTTTTAATAAGTACGTAACACTCGATACAGTGAATTTGCATACGAATATATATTTAAAGTTAAAAGTTAGAAAAGCGAAAAAATTACATACAAAATTAATATTAACAGAATATTGAAATATCAATATCTGAATAGTTTATTAAAAAAGAAAAGTTTAGGTAGCACTCAACTTAGTCATCTTTTATCTCAAATCTTAAAGTTTATTTAATTCCTTAAAGTCTTATCATTATAATATTATGTAGTTCTTGTCCAAATTATGTAGTTCTTGTCCAAAGTAAAAGCGTATTTATTTACAGTTCAACAGAAGAAAAGAAAGATAATACTGTTTAAACATTTATGATTGTTATTTTTTTTTTTTTCTATGTTAAGCTAAAGTAAATATTATTCTTTTTCTATCAATTATAAGCAAGGCCATCTGACTTTGTAAACAATGCATTACCTCTTGTAAAATAAAATAAACGTAAAATGCGTTGATATAGGCAAAACACTCAATTTATCGATTAGTTGATAGTCTTCTTATGTACATCAATCATAACTCCAATTAACAAATTAATTGAAAATATGTCATTTTGCCATCTGAGATTTCACCCTCATTTGAATCCATATATACAAAAATGACAATTTCCCAAATGCCCTAATTAGAACACACACAATTCCAATAAACTGCAAACTTACTCTCACATTCTGTAGATGAGATGATGGTCCTTATGTCTAATCGAAAGATGAAACATTTATCGATTTGGAATCAAAGATTTGCACTTCTTCCGTCTTTATTGACTCATGATTATGAATCAATTGGGGATTTGTTACAAAATCTAATCAGGGGTTAAGGAAATTGTTTAGGTATTTACATATTAATGATGCAATTTGATGTCAGATGATGACAGTTATGCATGATGACAGTTTAAAGTGTAATTTGTATAATAATCTATGACATGCATACATGTATCTTACCCTTACAGAAGCAGAATACTCGATGCTAATGGTCAACTTTCATTTGCAACGTCACATGGGGAACTTCTTAATTCAAGTGTATGGACCGTGCTGCCTCCTGGTGGTATTATCATGGGTGTCATTTTGGCTCAATCGAGAAGCGACTGCAGACAGAGTATCTCTGGGTATAACAACTGTTCTGACAATGACATTTCTAGGATTGGAAGCAAGAACTGACTTGCCAAAAGTACCCTACCCAACAGCACTGGATTTTTTCGTCTTCTTATCGTTTGCATTTATATTTGCGACCATATTACAATTCGCCGTTGTGCACTACTTTACCAAATACGGATCTGGTGAGTGTTACTTCATTATCGACGATGAAGACAGCGCTTCTGATACGGAACCAGAGGATGAAGCGACACTAAGGAATATCAGTGGAATACCGTCGGAATTTAATACCAGTACAGATTCGAAAATCTATGAAGTTATACCGCTATCCATGTGTTCATTTCCAATAGCGCCTTCAAATCGACGATCTTATCGATATTCCTGTTTTGGTTTTCATTGTTTTCGAAAGAACGAAAAGCACAAACCTTCCAGAGAGCATACAATTGAAGAAGAGGTTGTTCAATTGCGAGCTGAAGGTATGTTTTTATTTTGTCTTTGAATTCACTAAGGGGTTCAATTAAATTAATGGTATTCTTCTAGAGATTATTGTACAACCGCCACCAGCTCGTCGAGTATCAACTTTCCGCCCTGGAGAACCACAGTTCATTAAAAAGACAAGACCACGAAAACCACGTCAACCACAGTTCAACTCGGTTTCGAAAATTGATCGAGCTTCGAGAGTTGTCTTTCCGTTGTTATTTCTTATTATCAATGTATTCTATTGGACAGCATACTTGTCACGAAGTTCAAGAATTCTGTCAGGCATAGACTCGGGTTCTTGATGTTACCTTTTAGCAATTTAGATTAGTCCAAGAAGAAAATTGAAAAAAAATTAAATAACATCTAAAAGGTTTGGTATGGGATCAAAAATGTGTGTGTGGACGGCATGGATTATTTAGTTTTGATTTAAAAACTGCAGATTGTTAATTTCTTCTACTAAATTGCTAAAAGTAAAACAAATGGTATTATTTTATGGACTCTCAAAAAAGGCTTTTTATCCAGCATAACAATATAATAGCCCTGTACTAGAAGTTCCCATGACTTCCAACTTAATATCAATTGGGCAGAAATGTTAAGTTTTGGGCAGCGTCTATGACAGAGTTTGTATAATTGATTTTGTAGACTTAAGGTGGTGCCTACACCAAATGGTACCTAATTAAGTATACGACTATGCTTTGCATACTCGTTTTGTTAAAATAGCTTATTAAAACTTATATAAATTTAAATAATAAATACGAATTATGTTCAAACACTTTATAAGTTTAAATACTTTGTGGTGCTTAAAAAGGATAATGTTAAATTGCAGGTTAAAGGGATTTATGTAAACTATGAAAAATGTTTTCTTTTTATAAAACACAAGACAGAATGATGGCAATAATATGAATGGTACCTATCTTAACTGTTAAACACATAACATAAGCTTTTTATTAGAACTACATAATCTTGTTTTAATAAATTCAATAAATGTATTCGTTAATACTTTATTTTACGTTGGAAACTAATTTTATTTATTGCCTTAGGAACTGTTCATTATTTTTTAGTTCTAGGATAGAAAAAAAAAATGACCACGTATTTTGAAGACTTGTACAAAATTAAAGATTAATAATTATATGTAAATTAAAAATAGAATAATGCTCTTTTCATTTTAAATGTGTTATTGGAAAAAAAAACAAATATCAAACATATTAAATCGCAGCTGGTGATGCGGCTGCTGTAAGCCTAGGCAGAGGGTTGCTGTAGGGCGCCATGCCCCCTAATCTCATACACATCTCACTTCTTATTTAAAAATGATTTTGCTTTGTTTCCAAAACTAAACAAACATTATTGAAATAATTTCGTTTACCACAACGAAATAAGTCCAATTTGGTGTTATTTCGTTTTTAAAAACTTTACCAAGAGTAAAGGTGGGTGTTCAATTTAGAGTAGGAGAGCTGCGAGCAGGTCTCCAGAGCACATTCGCAAGTGAATACAATCCCGAGAGAACCTCGCGGAGAGTTTGCTTTTACTCTCGACATTCGAAATTTGAGAGCCACTCGCAAGTGACACATGATCTGATCACTATCCAACACAGTTCGTATTTTGCGGGTAGCTGTCTGAGAGTCAACATGGGAAAATAATGAACTTTGAAGGAGAAAAATCCTCTTATGAGAGTAAAAATGCTGCGAGCGATAATATTGCCAATATCGAAGCACCTGCAACCTTTCACTAGTAAACATTTTTCACTTTCAATACAATAACTGATAACTAGCAGAAGAAAAACAATATCAAGCGTAAATAAAAGTAATCTCAGTAAAAAAGGTCTTGAAATTTACCAGAGAACTTGCGATATTGAAATCTCAAAAATATTACTCTCAAATGAACATCCATGTGAGAGTTACTGTAGAGAATTTACTAGCGAAAGTACCCTCAGGGCCTCAAATGGACAGGCACCTTCACGCGTATTTGCCTCAAATTATTTTTCATAATAATTGTATGAATCCGAATATTTGAAAAAATAAAAATAATTATAACAAATAAAAATGTAAGTTGTATAGCACAAATTGGATTACCCTGTTACAACCCTCATTAGTTTAAATAAGGTTCTATTTGTTCTATTATACTTACCTATCTTTTTTAAGTTTCGGAAATTTCTGCTGATTAGATTTGCCAAAAAAGCAGATAAACAGACATTCTTAAAACAGACAGTAGATAATGAATATTCTTTTCTTTAAATGAAATAATTTAGAATAAGATCTCATATCGCAAGTTTATTAGAAGTTATTTTATTGAAATCGCTCAACAAATCGTATTTGAAGTTTAGAAGTGTTTAACTAAGTAAATTTTGTAGATAGGTAAGAATACAAAAAAAGCAACATAACTATTTTTTTAAATACGAATAAACTTTAGTATTGGAAAATGCCGTTTTTGTAAATAATTCTTCAATTATTTTTTACGTTTTGTATTTTTTTTTCGCAACGCTTATCGTTTCTCATCGTAGTAAAGTGTGTTCAGACCAAAAAAAAACTTTCAGAAATGTTTCTTAAATGTTTTTATAATGCTATTTTGGTCTGGACGCTTGATAAACATTTCCGAAATGTTTCTGAAATGTTTCTCTGTTTCCCATTCACATTCAATGTTTTGCAAATGACACAGAAAACAATTTGTAGTTATGAAAATCTGAAAATGTCACGAGGAGTTTTTTATATCGCGATATATTGGCTAGTAAACATTCAAATTGAAAATACGTCTTTAATAAAAAAAATTCCTCACCTTTAATTTGTTTATATTTTGTATTTTAGTTTAGTTTTTGTTTTGTTTAAAAAAAAAACCATCGACGCGTGGCGCGGCGCCTCCGTCCACCACGCCATAATAAACAAATTGACTGGTCGATTTTCAGGTGGTATCAGTACAGTACTTTTTTACTTTATTGTTATGCTAATAACATTCTGGATATTTAAAAAACAATAAATTAAACTAGGGTAGTGGTACCTATTTCCGAACAGCTCCAGAACATTTTTGACTAAAATACGTTAAAATAAAGTTATTTTTCTTGTTATACGCAAAATAACGATAAAAAATGAATCTGTGTTCTTTCCTTTATCCAAGATCATTTGAAAAAACTGTTAAAAACTTGAGTGTTCGGAACCCAGGAAACAAAGTGTTCGGAATAAGGAAACTTGTGTTCGGCAACTGGTGAAAATGAGGTTTTTGTAGTTTTCCTTTTTTATTAAATAAACTATGGCAATTACTAATATTTGTTTACTTCTTACTAATAAAAAAAAATATTTTATCTATATCAAAAAAAAATTATTTTACTTTTTTTCATTCAAACATACACTTTGGCAGCGATTTAACTTTCGATTTATCGTTAACTGTTCGGGTATTGGTACCATGACCCTACATAAAAGTCCAGTAACGTAAGAAATAAAAAGATTTATTTTTTTAGAATCGGTGGTTTTTGTAATTTTTAATTGCTCAAAAAGTACAATACATTTCAGCATCCGGCTTACTGTTTTTGACTAAAAATTAACAAGAGCATTGAATTTTGAAAACAAAAATTGAACTTAATTACTTAAATTTAAATTTGTCCCTCCCTCCCAAAAGAGGAAAAATAGACCCTCACCAATACGATTTTTTTCTTGTTTTAATCTAACCTACTTGCTCTAGCTTTTTGATGCACCTTATCGATCAGCCTGTATAGAATTGTGTATTCACACGGAATTCGGTTTTGAATTCGAAGTTTTCAGAACACATAAAACGAGTTTACGAGTCCAATCCGGATGTTGTACGCAGCCTTTTAAAGCCCCCAATAGATGGCGCACACAAGTGGAAAACGACCTCAACCAACTTGCGTTGCGAAATTGGAAGCGGCTAGCTAGGAACAGAACTGGCTAAAGTAAAGTAAGTAGAACCATTGTATAGTATTTTCATGCTGAATAATCACCGCCTGGCCATCTTGAGAAACGTGAGATAAACACATTTTTAGGTTCGTGCATTTAGTAGTTGTCTATTCTGTAACCCTGACAACAGTCGTAAACATATATTATTTTTGTTTTGTTTACGACTCTTGTCAAGGAAATATGGATTTTAGAGCCAATAAAATACATTACATATTATTAATTTGTTTCGTAGACGACTTTTGTTAGGGTAGCAGAATAGACACTTAGTAAATGTAAGAACCTCCAAATGTGCAGTTAACAACTTTCTTTAGATGGCGCTGCTCCATGGTTGTACTATAGAAATTTATATACAATGGTACAATCATGGAGTAGCGCCATCTAAAGAAAGTTGTGAGCCGCACATTTGGAGGTTCTTGCATTTACTAAGTGTCTATTCTGTTACCCTAACAAAAGTCGTCAACAAAACATATTAACAATATTTAATGTATTTTATTGGCTCTAAAATCCATGTTTCCTTGACAAGAGTTGTAAGCAATACAAAAATCATGTATGTTTACGACTGTTGTCAGGGTTACAGAATAGACAACTAGTAAATGCACGAACCTAAAAATGTATTTTTCACAAGTTTCTTGAGATGGCCAGGCGGTGATTATTCAGCATGAAAATACTATAGAAATGTATATACAATGGTAGAACACATAAATGTGAAGACGCCTTTTCAATAAAAATGACGTTTGTATAGCCTACCTCATTTATTTTCTTGCCTTCTGCACACAGGTCATCAACTTGCACTAATCCGTCTCCTCCCGTAGAAAAAAAAAACTACACGCGCTCTTCTATACGTGCATACGTGTGAGCAGCTAAATGTAAAATTGTAAGAATGTATTGTCTACCCAAATTTGACAGTCCCATTTGAAATGCACGAGCACGCATACAAAGTTAAAACTCTGCAGTTTTAAAAGTTTGTAGGCAAAAGTGGATGGAGCTTCCTGAGATGATGTTCTATCATAGAATAATAAATAAATAGAACATCATCATAGAATAATAAATAAATAGAACATCATCTCAGGAGGATCCACAAACTTCTGCCTACAAACTTTCAAAACTGCAGAGATTTAACTCTGTATGCGTGTCCATGCATTTCACATAGGACTGTCAAATTTGGCTTACTAATATTAATGAGATAAATTTATCTACTTTAGTTAAAATTTTCCCCCTCACTTACGTCGTTACCCACTGTTTTTCGACATCGGATGAATATTTTGTATTGGCCTTAAAATGTATAAGTAAACGCACGAGTGACGTCAAGAACAAATGACAGCACCTGAGAAGTATCCGAATACGTCAGAGTCAAATATCGAATCAAGAAAAAAGGAGTTTGGTCCCTTGAAGGGTACACACGGTGGTCCGGGAGCCACCGTCAATTTTAAGTAATATATGTAACTAAGTTACAATTAATCAGGGCGGCTTGTCCCCCAGCAATTAGGCTGCTATAACTAAGCAGCAGTTATGGAGCCAGGAACTAGCATCGTGCAGGAGGATGTTCAAGTGCGCTCCAAGTAACAGCTAAAGACTGGATGTAGTCTTCCCGTTCAGTTTTTTTTTTTACCGCTTGGTATTGTACCAGCACCTTTCCGTGTGGCATGCCCACCCAGTAACTGAGCTGCTACAAAGCAGCATTAATGGAGCCAGAAAGTAGCATCTGTTGGGGATGGTCAGCAGAGCTCCAAACAAAAAGCAAGAGACAGGACGGCCTTTTCCCGCCCAATTTTCCTTTTTTACCGCTACCTAACTGTATCAACTTTTAATCGGACAGCAACAGCAATTATGCCGTTACAAAACAGCAGTTTCTCACGTGATAACAAATTTGAACATCAGGCTAGCAGACCAAAGTGCTGTTATTAAATATCGGTAGTATCGCAAAGGGACAGCCTACCCAAGCAACAAAGTTTTAATTCTAAAGATCATCAAATTAATTAAATAGTGGTGATTACATATATCACAAAGTCAATTTTATTACAGTATATATAATTTTATAAATTATAATCGTGCAATTCATCTTATTATTTTTTGATATTCTAAGTTTTATAATAATTTCATCTCTTAAATGAAATATGTTGTCAATTCTATCACCTGTAAATGTTTTATTTTGTTTAACATATGCACTTTGCATATACTAATGTATTGAGCTCTCGCTCTAGCATCAAAAGATATCAGACAAACGTGTCAAAGAGACAGTCTTTTCGCTTTGTAATTACACGAGATGCGTACATCATTCGTATCTCGTCTTTTGTTTAGTTTTAAGTTTTTTTATTTTATTTTTTGTATATATGTATATTAAACCAGACAATACGTCACAGCAACTGTAATACCCTCTCTGTCGAGCAAGAGCAGGAAAACCTTTATATTTATCTTTTATAAAATAACTTTTCGCCACGAGGCTTTTCATAATATAACTGAAAAAGAAGGCCATACATTACAGCCACTTTTGTACACGCTAAAGCGAATAAGAATAAATTAGAATTAGAATAAGACAAAAAATGTAACTCGAAACTAAAGACTCAATAAAAATTCAATTCAATTCAAATCAAGAAAAAAATTTACAGCTAAATCCTTTGATGGAAAATAATCGCATTTTGTACTGGTGGAGCACAATTTCGCACTTCAATCCCGTATTAACACTAACACTTCCACTATTTTTAATCAAATTATTATTTAAAACACTTAGAAACTATTTGTTAATTGTTTAGTAGCAAAAAATAATAAGAAATTCTAGTCCAAGATAATTTTTCTTTATATTTTGTGGAAGACCTTGCAAAAATCACAACTTTTGGTTTGTTTTCCATCAAAGGATTTCGTTTGATGTTTTTTGATGCCCTTGGAGTGAAAGAGAAAATAAATATATATATTTCTATATAGCCGTTTCCTTAAGAACTCTATTTCAATTTTTACTTCAACTGTCATCGAATTTAATCAACCCCTAAAAAATTGAAAAATTCTTTTTACTTCGTAGTCACCGCTTTTATAAAAATGACGAAATTCCAAACATTGATGTAAATTAACAAAAAAATCACTCGTCTTTATTACTTGTCAACCAATTGAGGTCACTGAATTGTGAGAATTAAGTCGAATAAAAAACTAGAAACATTTTGCTGCACTATAATCTAAAAACATTCATTCATCAACTGAAGAAAACTTGTCTCGTTTCAGTCGTCATTTCGCTTCCTATTCTAAAAATATGTATAAACAGAGTGCCACAAACTTACTGGATCTCCCAGAAGTCGATGTTAAGAAATGGCTTGATTCCTTCGATTCAGTTTTAACTGATTGTGATGGTAAGGACAGTTTAAAGATAGATTGCGTAATGCCATTTGCTGAATCTTCATTTGCATAGGTGTTGTTTGGCTATTTAATAATCCCATAGAAGGAAGTGTTGACACCATCAATAAGTTCAAGGAACTCAATAAAAAAGTTTTCTTCTGCACCAATAACTCAACCAAAACACGTTCAGAACTCTTGGAGAAAGCAATCCGATTGGGATTCAAGATGAATGAAGATGAAATCATTTCTACTGCTCATGCTACAGCGGCATATTTAAAGAATCGCAACTTTAACAAAAAAGTTTTTGTAATTGGCAGCGAAGGAATCACTAAAGAACTTGATTTTCTTGGAATTGAGCACAACGAAGTTGGTCCAGATCCAATTTCATCGACACTAAACCAGTTTGTGTCTGAAGAACTCAAACTTGAGACTGGAATTGGAGCTGTTATCGTGGGTTTCGATGAACACATTAGTTTTCCAAAGCTCACCAAAGCAGCATCATACTTAGATGACCCTGAATGCATTTTTCTAGCAACCAATACTGATGAGCGTTTCCCTATGCCAAATTATGTCATTCCCGGAACTGGTAGTATTGTTCGAGCTGTAGAAACTTGTGCCGAAAGAGAGGCTATTCTTATTGGCAAACCAAATCCAAATATTTGTGAATCACTGATACGTGATGGAATCATTGTGCCCGAAAGAACTTTAATGATTGGAGATAGGTGAGAAAAAACTTCTTTCGCATTATTTATTTTCTTTTTATCAAGTTAAATTATTTCCAGATGTAATACAGACATTTTGCTTGGAACTAATTGTGGATTTCAAACTCTGCTGGTCGGTTCTGGAATTCATCAAATGCATCATGTTAATGCATGGTTAGCAGAAGGTTCTGAAGAGCAAAAAAAACTTGTTCCTGATGTTTTCCTACCAAAGTTGGGAGATCTTTTAAAGTTCATGTAAAATAAATTTGCTTGTAAAGATGCTTTTATCAAAATTTGTTTTATAAATAATTTTATAAATTACAGATTTTCCATTAAATGTTCTAATTGTTTTTTTAAATTTTGTTTTTTTTTATGAAATAAATTTGTTTTTAGTATGTTTTAACAATTAAGATTGTTATAGCATAAGCATTTTGTTATTTTAAACTTGATCTATGAGGCTATTCGCTTAATTTTACATGCAACATATTGTGCTATAGATATAATTGTAATGTTAAACTCATGTCTAATTATAAGCCCAAATTTAATAAAAAAAAAAAGGGAGAGTCAATTCGAACAAAATCCATTAATGTTGTTTACTTTTAATTTTGTACGAGAAGAAGGGATAACGATGTTCTTTATCATGGTCTGAGTCATTGATGTGCCTCTGATCTTGAGCAAATTGTATTTAAATGTTGTATCACAATCAAGAGAAAGACTATGCTCTTCACTGTACTTATAATTGGTATATAGTAGATGGTAGACCGACATTGTTCTATGTTTAAAAATCTTTCCGATATATATGAACCTATATTTTATTATTTTTTAAACTCGGAATGAAATTTAGACAAAAGATCGCGAATAAAAATAGTTATAAATTCGGGGACAAAACGTCAGTGGTCCTGCTACTTTAAAAACCATAACGCTGCTAAACAAAAAGCCTTCAGCATTTTCATGAACTTGGGAAGAAGGGATAAGGTAAGTATATTCGGTGGATAGTATGAGGAGGGACGTGCTAAACAAATGCAGTTTTCCGTTTTCGCAAAAAAAAAAAACAAGTAGAATAGGACAATTAATAAATGACACGACTGGGTCCGACAAACTTGCTCTTGTGTAAGATTATTAACCTTTGGCTTAGGATACTAAGGAAAAAACTATAATAAAGTAGTAAAAATAGTTTCTATAGCGTTTTTATGGCAGGTACCGTTAATAAGGTGATTTTGAAAAAAAAAATTCTAACGAAAAACTTCGTCATTGGCAACAAATCAGTCACACAAAATTTTATCAAAATCGATCGTATTTTTTTCGAAAAAAGTCGGATTTTCTATAGAATTTATTAACGGTACCTGCCATATAAGGTGATTTTGAAAATAAATTTCTAACAAAAAACTTCATTATTGGAAAAAAATCAGTCACAATAAATTTTACCAAAATTGATCGTATGTCTTACGAGAAAAATTGGATTGTGTTTAAGGCTATTTGCCAGGTAAAGTTAATATGTAAACTTATTCTGAAAAAATGAAAAACACAACCTTTGGCTACATTGTACGAAATTTTATAAAAATCGATCGTATTTTTTTCGAGAAAAATTGAATTATCTGTTACATTTATATGGCAGGTATCGTTATTTTCAGACCTAGGATAAAAATAAAAAATACGCCTGGGCATATTACTCTAAAAATACAGAGTACCAAGTTTGAAGAAAATCGGCCCAACCGTTTAAGCTCTAGGTGTCGATACATCCATATCCAGACTGAGGACGGACAGACAGACAGACAGAATTGTCGGACCTACTTTTTCGTGTTCTCTGTCATCGTAAGGTCATGTTTGATTATTATCTCAAAAAAAAATTTGTTTGCGAATACAAAACTTGCCTTATAGTACCTCTAATCGCAAGTATAAAAGTTAACGCTTTGAGTTTTCTAGAACACCCGTTACGAACTATGGTGTCAGCGGATTTGTGTATGTCGGAATCATTGAGTACTCTCGCATATTTACTAGTGCGAAAACAGATTGGTTACATAATACCGTTTACAAGTGGTTACATCAGGAATTACTTTAAAGCAGCGCCGAGTTAGCAATCAACTGTGCGGCAAACAAATAGATAAAAAGCTGTTTCTTTTCAAATTTAATCTGCATTATAATGGTGTTTAATTTTGCTGCTAAACTCTCTCGACCAGTGCCTTCCCCAAGATATCTCTCAATACTGTCTTAAATTGGGATGTTTGAAGTATTTTAATTAAGTTTTTTTTTTTAGATCTTTTCTGCTTGGTAATGTAGGGCCTTTCTCTTCTGTAAACTTCTACTGGGGTGACTTCAAAAAGAAGGTTTCCAAAATTATTGTCCATTCGCATACATGATTTAACTATTAAAAGGCGTATCCAGCTGGCTAGATCGATATCACCGTACAACTTGTTAATTTTATCATTAAACTTATTTTTCTTCACATCCACACATACTGGAGCGATAATCAATCAAAGGCTTTTTTCGCTTGTAGCGACCAAGCACTTTCTCATTCGATCTTGATGATTAGACTCAACCAACAAGTTCTCTCATCCAACTCGGTCTTTAGCTAAGCTAGCTATAGGTGTATATTTGAAGACTCGTCATGATGGTGCGTTGTATCCCAGCCATCTGAGGACTAACCTAACAAGCAACTTTCCAGGTGTTTCCAAAATGACAGCAGTTTTATACATTAATGAGATCTCTTTAAATGCAGTAGTGCACAAAATAAATTTGTAAGAGGGACTCAATGGCAATATAATCGCAACAATTTGTCGGAACAAAAGTTTGTCGCATAGAAAATTATCCAAAATCTTTCATCTTCTTTCTCGAGAATCAGTAGGATCTTTAAAATAGGTTTTCCCAAAGTGATTAAAATCTTAAAATATGAATCAAAAGATGTTATAGTGGTTTTATTCGTTTTTTCCCATAGCGGTGCTCTTGCAACAATCCTGGGTTATTTCTCAACTTACAAAGCCGTTTATTTGTACATTGTGGACACTTATTTGCTCAGGAATTAGATTTCTTCTACCAAATGTTTTCTAAGGGCACTAAATTAAAAAAAAAGAAAACATTTAACATTTAATTAAAAAGAAAACATTTTTCTTTGAAACACAAAAATTATACACAGTTAATCACAATTGTTAAACAATTCTTTTATTTTTTTTAATTTATTTATTTTAAATCTAAGATCGTTTTTATTTTTTTATATTCATACATTTTGCTTTGAGGCCATTTGCCGCACGTTGGTTTTATAAGGTGAAGTATAATTACAATTAAAAATAAATTGCTTTTAAAAATTTCAAAAACAAACTACACACCGGACATCATCAAGCATTTAAGTTTAACTCTCTCTCTCTTTCTCTGAAATTTGTCATTGAACGGGGTTTGTGGTTTGAAATGGGATTGAAGAATAAAACTAGAAATTGATTGGTTTGCCGAATGAAGCAGCAATATTTGCTTCCCTCAGAGCTTCAGAATTTGTCTAAAATAAAAATATAAATATAATTTTAGTAAAAACAGAAATTTAAAAAAGCTTACAGGATGGGCATGGCAGACACGGGCAACATCTTCAGCAGACGCTCCATATTCCATGGCAAGGGCAGCTTCATTGATGATTTCACCAGCAGCCTAGTAATCAAAATATAAGTTATTTTGTTATAATCAAATTTTAATCAACTTACAGGTCCAACAATGTGTGTTCCCAAAATTTTGTCTGTTGCCTTACAAGCCAATACTTTGACAAAACCTTCAGCTTCGTTATTTGTCTTCGCTCTGGAGTTAGCCATGAAGGGGAATTTACCGACTTTGTATTCGACTCCTTCTTGCTTAAGCATCTCTTCGGTTTTTCCAACCCACGCAACCTCAGGATGAGTATAAACCACACTTGGTACACAGTTATAGTCGATGTGTACATGTCCACCCATCATTCCTTCCGCACAAGCTGAACCCTCATCTTCAGCCTTGTGAGCCAACATTGGTCCGTGAATGACATCACCAATGGCATAGATGTTAGGCACTACCGTCTGCAACTGAGCATTGACTGGAATTCTACCCTTGTCGTCCTTTACGATACCAACGTTTTCCAAGCCCAATGAATCGGTGTATGGCTTACGACCAACACAAACAAGAAGCACATCACAGGTAAGATCCTCCTTTTCGCCAGACTTAACATTCTCAACAGAGACAGTGATTTCCCCGCCAGACTTTGTGGCTGAGAGTACTTTAGTTCCAAGTTTAAAGTTCAGCTTCTGTTTGGTGAGGATTTTTTGGAAGGTTTTTGACACTTCAGCATCAATACCGGCTCCACCAATTGTATCTAAGAATTCTACGGCAGTAACTTCGGCACCAAGACGACTCCACACAGATCCCAATTCAAGACCAATGACACCAGCACCAATGAGGATCATTCTTTGGGGAACTTGCTTGAGAGAGAGGGCACCAGTGCTGGACACAATGGTTTCTTCGTCAACCTAAACAAATTATCAAGAGGAAATTTTCTTAAGTTGGTTACAAGATAAAGCGAATTTAGATTTTATACAAAATAAATGGTTTATTTAAAATTAACACTCAATATCAGAAAAAATAAAAATGTTCAAAAGTTTATCGGTTTTCCAAAAGCAATTGCCGTACAAGCTTCTTTAAGAGCTTCGGAGTTTGTCTGAAAATAAAATGTTTACAAATCAAAACCAAGAAAATTGTGAACTTAAAGTTCGCCTACTGGATGCGCATGACAGACTCTTGCCACATCTTCAGCCGTACCCCCATATTCCATCACAAGTGCACTTTCATTGATGAGTTCCGAAGCAGACTACACATAGAAAGAAACAATGAACACAACCAAGAAGCTTCACAAAATTTAAATTAGAATTACTGGTCCAATTATATGTACACCCAAAATTTTCTCAGTTTTTTCATCTGAATAGACCTTGACAAACCCCAACGTTGAAAGACTTGTTCTTGCCCTTGAATTAGCCATAAATGGAAATTTCCCAACTTTGAATGGAATATTTTTTTCTTTAAGTTCTTCATCATTGAGCCCAATCCAAGCTAATTCTGGATTTGTAAACACCACACTCGGAATAACATTATAATTGACATGACAATAACCACCATTCATAGCTTCAACAGCAGCTTGACCTTCATGTTCGGCTTTGTGAGCTAATTGTGCACCTTGAATGCAATCACCGATAGCATAAATATTCGGCACAACAGTTTGATACTTTTCATTTACAGGAATTGTTCCTCTTTTGTCTTTGACAATGTTAACATTTTCTAAACCCAAATTTTCAGTATATGGTCGACGACCAATTGCAATGAATAGACAATCGGTAGTTAGTTCTTCGGTTTCACCAGTTTTAACATTTTCAATTATTATTTTAACATCTTTATCAGATATTACTGCTGATTTAATTTTCATTCCTAATTTGAAAGACATTCCAGATTTAGTGAGTAGTTTGTAAAAGGCCGCTGCAATTTCACGATCAACAAATTTTCCTCCAAATGATTCAGAAGGATCAATTGCTAGAACTTGACTTCCTAGGCGTGCCCATATGGCAGCTACTTCTACACCAATTATTCCACAACCAACTAATATCATTTTCTTGGGAACTTTTTTGAGGGAAAGAGCACCAATGTTTGAAACCACCATTTCTTCATCGATCTGAAGAAAATTAAAGAAATCAAATAAGAAAAAAATAAAAAAGGCACGAAATTAGTGTGAAATAATTTCGGAATAGTACAATTCGTGTGTGATTTAGAGAAGTAAGAAAAGATGAATTCCTCATAAACATGTGAGGATATCAATTCGAAATAAGCCTTCCTCCCAAGAAAATCATTTTCAGGGAACGACAATCGGCTGTTATGGCTACCTGCCGGCCGAATAAAAAGAAAATCACCTTCTAACAATCTAACATTCACTTTAGGTGGATGGTGTTAAAGTTTGGTTTTTATGTTGGAATACATTAATACCCCATATTATATTGCTTGCATCGGTCATACTATGGTCAAAGCAAAAGTGAACAGTTTCTTTTGAACGGAATTTTTTTTTTCAGTATAATAACTTTGGCTTTATTGGCGAGAAAATTAAAGAGCGTAGCAAAAGTTCAAATTATAGTTTAACTAAACGCTGAAAAAAATTGCGTACTTCAACAGGAATGTTTTCCATATTTCAATCTTTGTTTTCAGATCATAAGCCCTTTCGAATACAATATTTTTAATATTCTTGCAGTTACTTTACAAACGTAAGACACTAAATATAAGAAAGGTTTGATGACTGATAAAAAGAGAGTATTGCTTAGATTCTGCAGAAGCGTCAGCTCTGAGCTGAGCCATATAGTTGAGATCGTCTAAGAAAATTTTAACGCCAATTATTGGTTCAACTATTGGAAAACGATGACTGAAAGATATCACGTACGACAACGGACAAGGGCTAGTCGACTTTGTGCTAGGGAAAACCATGATGCAAGTGGCAAGATATTTTTTCATCCCGACATATTCGTTTACCGGATAGACGAACGTGCAACCAAATCGATCACGTAGCTATTACTGTTTCAGTGGAGTCAATATCGACTCTAATCTGATTGGTGTAAAGTCTGTGAGGAGGAAATACAACGTTGAGAGTTCCAATGCACAAAGACCGTCTATGACGACCGATTAAGGAGCTTGCAAAAAGGTCACGGCTGTGGATATAAACCTATACTCAGGTATAAATAACATTGCATCGGCGGTTCTCACAACTAACCTTGAAGAATCGCTAGTTTAACTCTGCTTGTGGCAATGGAAATAAATCCTAATAAGAGACACACCGAGCGCGGCCACAAGAGCGGCATTCAAGGTGAATAAGGCATGAATAACTTTTCCTCACAAAAAAAAAGGAAAAACAAATGGCTGAATTAGGGGAGATAAAGAGTTGCTTCAACACGAAAACAGATGCAAAAACTTTACAGAAGTGTCAAGAACGCTAGATCAGGAGGCACAATTTGCACTGGAGCCTGTAAAGATAACAAAGGGAATAAAGTTGTAGACTTTTAGTCAATATTAAAGATCTGGAGAAGATATCTCCTGCAAATGAAAAAAATCAGCCAGTCAATCTAGATGATGACCAAAAGTTTCAATTACCCGACCAAAATTACAATTATGTATACCGAATCGAACGTACGACTTAAAACGAACGTCTTTTAAAATCACTAATTTCGCGTCGAATTGTTTTTTGTTTTGTTCTTTATACCCACTATTTATTTATCGTCTATATAGCGTCCTATGATGGTATGAATAAAGATGATTCCATGTCTAGTCTTCATATCCCTGTCAAGGTGATAAGCCGACGAATTTCAAACGTCCTACAGGCAAAACATCAGATACTGGGTCATATGCACAAAGTTCAAGCTTTTCCTCACTTTTTGTGATAACTTTCTTTCAGAAAAGTGAGTTAAAGCTTGAACTTATCTTTTTACATATGACCCAGTTATCCTTAACAAATCTACTGTTGTATGTTGACGACATAAAAGTTATAGGGAGAACAAAGCAAGTAGTTACTCGCCTACACAAACATCGATGAAAATGCGTCTTGTTGTTAACGAATATAAGACGAAATATATCCACTCATCAAAAAAATTTAGGTCCCACTGCAGATTTGGTCTGAATATTATAATTGAGAAGTATTACTTCGAGATTTACCTGCGGACTGATGTAAACTCGACAATCAACATCAGAGGAGAACATAAATTGGCTGTTGATGATCGCGCTGTCTTTGAGCTTAGCAATCAATTTATTGAGGAATATAACCCTATCGAGAAGATAAAAACGAGTCGCTGTACAAAACACTTACTGTCTAAAAGGCTCTACCGATGGACTGCGACCTTGTCGTGGTGGTAGGGCTTAAACTGTTCATTATTCTACGGCATCTAAGATGTCTTGATCAGTGAACTAACAGCAGTCCGGGAGAACGGCACACCCTAGGACGTTCACCCTCAAGTTTGATGAAGAACCAGAGCATACCTGAATGTTTATTTATAAACATCTTCAGAGTAATGTCCGTGTTCAATAGGTAACCTATCCCAGGATTAACTGGGTAACGGCCCTACATCAGGCAAAAGTAGTTAGGGCAGGGGAATCACGAAAGTGTCCTTGACGATTACTCATTTAAACGTTTGAAAGGGAACTTTCATAACAAGAGTGTTTTGTTGGTTTTGCACTGGGCTAGTGCCATTGTGAAAGTAGCAAATAAGCAGGGTGGTCTTTGTAACTCAAGGAGGCCACCCGAAAAGGCGGTAGATAACTACTCTATCCCAGAACATAAACTGGGTAACGAGCGTTACTACCGTCAAAAAACTTGAGTAAGTCAAGTAGAATTGACAGAAGTTGAGATGTGGAACTTGAGTTTGTTCCAGTTCAAGACATACTTGGGCTACATCTTCAGGGTAGGCAATCCCTGTGACTTTGTAGGTAAAGTCAGAATGTCAAAGTGTTACAGTTGGGAGTATTTCCACAACTACACGACGTTTTAGGTTTGACGTACAATAAACTTAGCACGGGTGTTAGGAGTCCTAGAGTTTGTTCGAGAGGAATGTCCCTTGTGGAATTTAATCATGATCATTCTCTACCTAACAGTTGGGCTGGCCCTTTTGGGGAGCTTCGTGCTGGCTGTGGTTATCCATAGCGGAAACATTTGGCACCTCGGTGCAAGAGATGTAGATCGGTCTGGCTTCTTAACAAGGAGTGTGCACATACCTACATGTTCTCAATTTGTTACTGCTTTATAATCTACTTCGGTAATTATACTTCAGGACGCTGGTTTACGTTTGATTAAACTCGCAGTGGAGCGCCACCGTGGAGTTAAGTCTTAATTGATAGTGTATCCACGTAAAATTTCAGTTTCATCCTGTCTAAAAGGATAAACTATTATGAAATCGCATCAAAGTAACTCCGTAAGATCGAACAAAAAACCCTCTCTTGTTTAACCCTCAAGACACAATACTAAGCTGTTATTAGGCTTGTTAACGCCGAAATATTGATAAAAAAGATTCATTAAAGATTCCAATACATTTAATTTACTCCTCCCATCATGTGATAAAGCATCACTTAGGTCAAAAATATTAATTTTCAAAATAAGGCCCTTTGTCCACATGAGCAACGCAACTTCATAGAGTTTGCCGCTCTACATATAAACACTTTTGTTATCAATATTAATCCAAGGCCAGTTGCTCTAGAACGTGTGTAGGATCTAGAATGCAGTAGCCTTCAAAGATATTTGGCAAATGTCCAATAATTTGTTGATAAAATCTCTTTTTAATTGCATTAAGATGAGAGTGCTGTCGTAAAGTTTACCATTTTATTTTGTTATTTGAATTTTACTCACCTCAATGCCAGGGAATGGTGTAACAACAGATCCAGTTGCAATCATGATGTTCTTTGTGTTGATAGTTTCCTTGCTACCATCGTCCTTTGTGACTTCAACGACATTTGGTGATGTAATGGTACCGACTCCAGTCAACTGTGTCACCTTGTTTTTCTTGAAGAGCTGTGCAATACCTCCAGTCAGAGATTTCACAACGTTCGATTTCATTAACATGAGTTTATCCAGATCCAATTCAACTCCACTGACATTAATGCCACGATCGGCCATATGACCTTGAGCTGCCATTTCATAGAGATAAGAGTTGTTCAGCAGTGCTTTAGATGGAATGCAACCGACATTGAGACAGGTTCCACCCAGTGTGGGATATTTTTCGATGTTAATGGTCTGTAGAATGAAATGATTAGTGAAATTTTTCATCAAATATATGAATTAATTCTCACTTTCATTCCTAATTGAGCTGCTTTGATTGAAGCAACATATCCACCGGGTCCGGAACCAATGACAACCAAATCGGCATCATGGGTGGCTGAGTAAAAGCGACAGTTTAGTGCTCCTAGAATAGCTCCATTTGTTTTCAAAGGGGCCTACAAAAAAAATTGATAAAAAATCAATTCAATTTAACAAACTTTTATCAGTTGGTGTAATGATAAGGGTAAATTCAAGGTTAAGGGTTATGGACAACAATATCGCACTGTCACTTGAAATGGTTAAAATAAACAATTTACGTGACTTATCGTTTATTTCTTGATCCTAAAGAGATAGGATGATCTAATTAAATAAATATGTGATACAAATTTTATGCCAAATCAACTTTAACGAGGTTATTGGGATTGCATAATCCTATTTCTTATTTGATGTTAATGGTCCGTTCTTTATTTCTATTAAATTTAACTAACCTTGTTGGCAAGCGAAATAACACTTCGTAGACTGCACTGCATTTTCGGGGCGATAAATTTAATATAAAACAATTCGTGTACAATAAATTTTGTATTTTTTTTTTTTTCACAAAGCGAAAAATCGAATTTGTTCCCAAAAAAAACTTCGATTACTAGAAAGAAAAAATTATTTCGGTGGAGCCCGAAAATCACCACTAATTTTCACCAATGACGTTTAAAAAGTGAGGAAAAAAAATCGAATGACGTTTGATTCTGAGGTTGCTAGCACTGGTTGGGGATATGTTTAGAAAGTTTAATGAGAAGTGATTTGAGAACAAATTATTTTTTATAATTGTTGGTATTATGCATAGAATAATAAATGATTAGAGCATCAACTCACTTTTGGCTACAAATTTTTAAAACTGCAGAGATTTAATTCTGTATGCGTGCCCGCGTATTTCAAACGGGACTGTCAAATTTGGCTAGACCATACATTCTTACAATTTTGCATTTATCTGTTCACACGTACTCACGTATAGAAAAGCGCATGTAAACATTTTTTTCTAGAAGAGGAGACGGAGGACTACAAGTTGATCACAGGTCATCAACTTTTAGTCCTCTGTCTCATCCCGTAGAAAAAAAAATTTACATGCACTTTTCTCTAAGTGAATACGTGTGAACAGATAAATGTATTATGTCAAAATTCTATTCATTTTGGACACGATTTTCTTATTTTGGTTCAGTTTATTCTGGCCTCTAATCGCCTAGGTAAAATAGAAACGATAGAACGATCGTGAGTTTGCAGATGCTTTCACTATCATACATTTATAATAGAGGGCAATGTTGAAACGATCTTAGTTTTACGCGACCTGTCCCAAGTAAATTTTTCATATGTTATTTTTTTGATTGACCATTAGACAAACGTTAACAATCTGCAATAACATGTCTTGATGATATGAAGAACACGCAATCAAAATAAGCTTTTTAATTTATTGAAATCCTTTCTTTTATCGGAAAATTGTATGTTTTGTAACTATTATATTCCCTTATACTTAGTTGCATTTTTTCAAATACCTATCATGATACATAAATAGCCACAATCTACTAGTGGAGTGGTCAATGTGCTTACACCTTTAGGTAATTGGTATTTATAGCAAAATTACCCATTCGATGATAAACAAAAAATAACCTTTTGTGGGATATTCTTCAATTTCAACAACAACTGACATTTTCCCTCCATCCACAAGCTCAGCTGTCAGCTCAGTTTCAAGATGGCGTTCATGCTGAAAAGTTCTTTTGTGTAGAAGTTTTCGCATACGATTTTTAATTTGCATTTAAGTTATTAAATTGTTATTATTCATATTCAAAACATCTAAATACAATTCCAAACAAACTATTAATTTGTTTTTTAACATTTTTATACCCAACCGTGAAAGGTGTTGTTGGCGTTAAAAGAAGTGAAATTCTTTCGCTTGCCCCTGAAACGCATAAGGGGGAATATAAAAATTAATGTGAAAAGTCTAAAAAAATCTTTTCACTTCTTATTATATGTTTTTTTTTTTGATACAAAGAAAAAAATCGCCAACTTAAATCTTTATCAATGATGAACTACGGAAACGTTATGATGGGGGATCAGTTCCGAAAAATGGAACCGTTTTCCCCAAAATCTTCACCTCGCGGTGGTCGTTCACCAGTTGTTTCAAGACAAGACTCATCTGGAACTCTTAAGACAACCATTTCGCTTGGAAAAAACCCATCGATTGTTCACAGTGGACCATTTTATTCGATGAAAGAACCACCAGGTAAATTTGATGAATCAATTCGTTTCATATTCTTATGCATAATATCGAATTATTAAATTTTTAGGAAAAGGTGAATTGACTGGAGACAAGGATCTTATGACTGAATATGGACTTCATCACACTCTGACTAAATTCAAAGATAAAAAAGTCAAAGAGTCTTTGTCGTCGTTTTTGCCAAATCTTCCTGGAATTTTTGATGGAATGAATAATTTGGTAAGTCGATAAAAAAAAACCACCTATGGATTATGTTGCAGAGAAGATATTAGATGGCGTGGCATGTTAAAATGTAATAATGATTTAGTTCTTCGTTTCTTAACTGAAACTTGTTTGTTAGTTTTTGTAACCCAATTGAGATAATTTGGTTTCCCTTTGACCTAAATTATCAAAACGTTACCTGTTTATTCGACAAATTGTTTTTATTTTTTTGTTTTTCATTTTATTGGCAAAAACAAGTACATACCCACCTGCTTAGAGACACAGCTTTGTTGTGTTTACCATCATTCATTCAATTTTCTATTTACTAATTCATTAGGAAAGACCCTATTCTGTGCAGGTATGTTTGTACTGTAGGAAACCTACGAGGCACTTAGTAAAATTCAGGGTAGGTACAATACCAAAAAGTATGTACTTATCTTTGGGGAATAGTTACTTGGTGCCAATTCAAAGTCTGTTGAATTTTTTTAATTTTTCTGAAATTAGTGATGCAAGCAAACGGAAAAGATACATTTTTCCTAGATTTTCTCAACTTTCTTAAGAACCTCTCAATGAAAAAAGTTTTGTTTATCGTTGGAGATTAAAAAAATTTGGAAAGTCTAACAAAGACCTCCTTAGCACGTTTATATTATATAGTGCTATCAGATTTAACACTATGTTCATCAAACTCAGCCGACTCCTTATCACGTTCAGTGGCGGGAATAAAATTCCGCCACTGACCATTTGGTAATAAGTTTCATGAAGCTAAGTGCGGGGGGATGCAAAAAATAAACAAAGAATGAGTGTGCCCAACTTAAAGCAGAGAGCACGGAGACGAAGATATGTGAAGAAATATCTGCTCCTGTGCTGATGCAAACTGCGAAATACCAATATTAACAAAGAAGGAGAAATGCCAAAGAGTGTTGTTTGCCCAAGTTCATAAACAATGCTCAAGCCAAACTTCTTGTGAATGACGGCAAAATTCTTGACAAATTCTTCGACAGTATTGTGAAGGACTTTTAAATTAACAGTTTTTTTTAGATTATTTTCCACATGCCGTGCCGCACCAAACACTGTTGAAGAATTCAGTGCGACGACGGCGAAAAACTCTAAAAAGAGAAAAACAATTGGACCAGACGTAATACCATCTGAGTTATGGAAAAAGATTGAAGACATTGGACTTATCATCATCTCTATACTTATGAGCGTTGCTCAAATTCGTAATCAGTAAAGAAAAAGTTTACTTCTGAACGACTAAGGTATGCAGTTTTCATTACAATGACACTCTTGGAAGATTTGTCACTTCCTCGCTAAAGGCAGTGCCCCAAAAAAAACATTAGGTGTACTCAGGAATCGGACCCAGACCTCCGGCGCGATAGTGCGACAACGCAGGCATATTCACTCTTTTTACTATAGTCGTTTTACTTAAACGTTAGTCGTTTTACTTAATCGCTAGTCGTTTTACTTAAACGCCACTTAGACGACACGGCTCCTAAGAGTACTGTTGAAATTTAAACGTCGGGATTATCTTCGCTGGTCACTCTTCTTACCATTATTTCCATATTAGCTCTAAAAAACCAACAGAGGTCCGTTCTAGAGCCGTCGTTTTACTGGCGTTTTAGTAAATCGACTATTGCAATAAGGGTGATTATTTACCTATGATATCTTAACACAACTATGTGCTACCGTGCAATTCCACCATGCGACGGTGTTAATGTACTTATAGGCAAACTTAATATTATTTAAGTTAGATATTTTGATCGTTGAAGCGACCCTGAATTTGTTAACGCGGCGCCTGCGAATGAAACCGTAGTCTAGGTTATCTTTCCGTAATGTTTTTCTAATGACATAACCCGGGTGTGGTTACAGTTGCTTCCCTTGCTTACTGTAACAAGTAAAGTTTTTCAGTTTTCTCCTGTCGGTACCATTTGACTTTTTTAAGGCAGTAATATCTGCTTCCAAGGTCTCTGCTAATTGTTCAGCTACACTTTGCCTATTAGGAATTTTGACATGTCTGACACTCTGTTTTCCTGTTAATCCTACACATTCGAAAAAAAGAACGAAATAGGAAGTTTTAAGATGTCCGGGTGCATACAAATTCAACTCCAATTTGGCACAATAAAAATCAAGAACGAAGAAACAAATTGAACGAAGAAAAATAAAAAGCAAATTGAGTAGGAATTTTTTGTCGAATAGTGATAAAAAAAAAACAAATGCATGCCTATTACCGTTGTCGTTTGTCGTAGAACAGCTGCCGTAAGTGACAAACGAGAACGGTAATAGACATGACTATTGATGCTTTCGTAAGTGCCAGTCGACAAGAATAATAGGCATGATTATTCAAACAAATTACCGTTCTCGTTTGTCGCCTACGACAGCTGTCGTTTTCTCTGTCGTGTCGTTTTTCACGACAAACGACAACAATAATAGGCGTGATTAATTTTAGAGTTCTTCTGTAGTGTAGTTTTTGGTTATTTCCTCTGCAAGGAAATGTGCAATATTCTTATTAACCAAAAACAAATATAATTTAATTTATTTTATATCTTTTTTCAGGAAAACAGTACATTACGCAGTATAATGGAAAAGCCACCTATTGTAGGCAAAGAATTAATACCCCTGACAAGCGTTCAATTGGCTGGTTTTCGTTTACACGCTGGCCCAGTAAGATAAAAACTCAAACCCTCATCCAACAAATTATATTTTAATCATAAATACTTTTCATTTTAGCTTCCTGAGCAATATCGAGCATTGAATACAACACCACAAAGAAAACATAAGAATAAACACAAAAAGCATAAGCACAAAGATGGTGCGGTTCCACCAGAGAATTCTCTCATGGGTAATGCGAGACACACATCAATTGTTTTCCAACAAATTTATATTTTTTTTTTTAATTCCTTAGATTCAGCTGGATTGGAAACTTATGAGAAGAAACATAAAAAACAAAAGCGTCACGAAGACGACAAAGAACGTAAAAAGCGAAAAAAAGAAAAGAAACGCAAAAAGCAACGACACAGTCCAGAACCACCAAATGGCAACAACGGCGGAGTTCTGATGACAAATCAAACACCATTATTCTAAAGGCCACAACGGTTCACGATGCGAGTCTCTTTAACTGAATCAATTTATAATTTAATTTAAATAGTTTTTATTTTATTTTTTCCTTGGAATATTATATTCCTTTTCTATCTTCCTCATATATATAAAAAAAAATATGTTTAACGCTCCATGTTTTCCATTTCCACATAAAACAAACAAAAATGAAATCAAAAGAGTTAAGGTTTTAAAAAGAAAACCAATAAAAGAATAAAAAAAAAGATGCAATTTAAAAGCATAATTAGTTTTTTTAGGCTTTTGGTTTAGTAGTATGTAGTTATGTATTAAACTTATTATTTTTAATAGAATCTTAGTTATATGTATAAAATAAACAACAAAATAAAATATTATAGATATATTATTATATCTGTATTCAGCATGCAAGCTGTTCGTCTTTTTTATATAAGTTTTTAATGTTGTAAGTTATCTAACTTAAGGATTTGTAATAGTCTGATGATGAATCGAGAATAGCTGACAGGACTGTCGCAGGTATATTTGGGAAAAAAAAACAAACTTTCTGTGCCGCTAAGCTAAGGGCTAATGTGCAGAGCTAAATACCGTGAAAAAACTACCGCAAAATAAAATATTGCAATCATTTCAGACAGATAAGCTGTACTCAAAGCTTTAACTATTTCGCCATAAAAGCCAATTAGTATCGGAATGCGTAGTGCGGTTTAGGTCAAAACGTGATTAGCTTCAGCTAGCTTAAGCAGAAATTAAGCAAGTGTTTTTAAATATTTTTAAACAAATAATCGGTCAGAATCGCAACAACTGTAAAGCATCAGCAATTGAAAATCTCGAATAACGAAATCTCGCTTTTTTTAGAAATCACAAGTTCAAAATCCCGCTTTCCATAAACTCGCAATTACGAAATCTTGTTTTCCAAAATCTCGCACACAAAAATTTCGCAATTTTCAACCGAAATCCCGCATACTATAATCGCACTTAATAAATACTAAATTCAAAAGAAACTGTATACACCCAAACTTGCACCCACCCCAAATCCTATAGTGAGGCCAAGCAGGAGGGCAGCATGCCCCCATACCAATATCACTGTTTTTACGTCGTAAACTGACAATACTTTTTTAAATGCGAGATTTTAGTTGAATCAAGCACTTTTGTGTGATAAAAAATTTCGTTTGACACATGTCAATCCGTTGTTGAGTGAAAGATAGTACGAACTAACTGACGGGAACCGTAAATTTTGCGGCCTAAAAACTTATAATAATAATAACCCTACGAACCCCACAAGCAGTACGAGATCATAGCATCGTGGGAAAAGGCGAAGAAGAAGAAATAGTAACCTATGTGTTAATCCAGATTCTGACGTGATTGAGTAACATCCATCCCAATGTCGATATTCGCCAACTCCCGGACATCATAGAATTATTCCCTTTAAATTCGTAGTTAAATTGTAGGCCCCTTTCGAATTTTATAACGAACGCAAAGCATATTTGATTGCGAGTATCACTATACCATGAGTCTGTTATACAAAACTTTACACGGTGTCTCCACGATCTAGATTTAATAGAATGAAAGATAGAATTCTATTAAAATTGCTTATGGAGACCGCAAATAGTATTCTATGAAAAATTTCTTGCAATATATTGCTCAGCTCATAGCATGCTATAAAAGTATTCTATGAGCTGTCATTTTTATATTAACTTTTCTGTTTTCTTTTTAATTGAAAGTAGTAAGCTATCAAATGCCCACCATACATTTTATAGCATTCTAGCAATCTTTCTTTCTTTCTTTGGAAAGTGACAGATGGTAATCTATGAAATTTTGCTCGTGGAGACACCGTGTTACATACACCATTAATATAATAATGTTAAATTTTATTTTTGTATGTGATCTTTAATACATTATGTACTTATTTTAACTTTGTATAAACAAAACTGATGACTCAAACAACAAAATCAAGTGCTTAATGACTATTTAAAAATGTAATATAAAAAGATTTATTCCGAGTTCAACTTAAATACTTATTAGTAAAAACAAAATTACAGGCAAAAGCATCAAACCATTCAACGAATAAATTTCATTTTTCGAGTTCCAGAGGACACTTTTGAATGCTCTTTTTCAATTCGATAATTAAATCATTTAATTGTTGAAGTGTTTTTTCTCTGCTTGCTACTTTTTGTTTTACAAATTTCAAATCATTATACTTCTTTTTAAATATCTTTCTTAATTTAACATTTTCTTTTTTCAAATTTTCTATATCTGTTTGAGTTTCTTCTGTGTGTTTTGACTTCATGGGAGGGCACAGCTCTTCTATATCAAATTCTTGTTCACTTAAAACATCTTCATCTGAATCGGATGATTCTTGATCGTCTTTCACATTTTCACTGTAATTATACAAATTGTTATGTTTATTTTTTTGTCAACAGTAATAGTTGTGTTCGTTGAGCCTTGGGGGAGGTCGGCCTGAAGTCGCCCCAAAGCGTTTTTTTTGAAAAACCTTCTCTGTTTTTTGAGACCTGGGGTCGCCCTCAACTCGACCTGAAGTAGATCTAGGTATTTTGCTGGGGGCTGTCAAGGAAACCTGGGTCGACCCTGGGTAAAATTGATAAAATTCAACGAACACAACTAATTATAAAAAATATTACTTGTCACTACTGAAGGTCATTTCTGATGGTTCTTTTGTGCTCGATTGATCTACTACTCTGCAAGTATTAAATTTTTTTTCGCTGACTCTGGGGAAAATAGTTGGAACCGCATTACGAGTTAAAACGGTTGTAGCACCAACTTGATGTATATAACGTTTTTCAAAGTGTTTGCTACAAACTGTGAAACCGTGGGTGGTTTTTGACCAATCAAGGTGTTGGCCATTTAAACCCCTGATTGCTGAAATCCATAGTTCATCAAATTTTCCATTACGGAACAATCTTAAATATAATTAAACATTTTTTAGTTTATGTTTGTATACATATATATTTTTTTAAATATTCACTTACAAGTGGAATGATGTCGGTTCGGGATCGTTCATTGTACAGCCATTAATGGAGCAATTCATTTTTTTTTAATACTTTTGATACTTCTTAATTTCAGTTATATTTTTTACTTGCTTTTAAAAACGAAAGGATGTTGGGTACCATACAATATGATGTATTTTCAATTTTTTCTATTTTCTATTTATAAAATAACAAAACACGAAACCAAAATTTGACACTTTGACATAAAATTAAAAAAACAGGTGTGTCCCATGAATATGCATAATTGAGGATTGGTACAGTTAAAATGCGCTATTGGTAGTCAAAAATAGAACTAATGTCGAATTGTTTGGATTTTTTCAGATTTTATCGGAAAAGTTGACTTTTTTTCCTTCCCATGGATGTTGAAACTACAAAGTTGTTTTTTTTTCTGCTATTGTATTGTGTGTATTTTATAGACACGATCTAAACAATTCACTGTAGTTCACTTTATTAACATATTACACTATTAACAAAGCTAGCACCGGGCGAAACGCAATGTTTTCTTGAATTCAGAAAAGTCCACTTAAAATAAATCTGATGCTAAGTCTTCTACTTGGTTGAATATTCTTAATATAAAAAATTAACTTTTTAAATTAATTTTTATATTAGTATATAGAATTGGTATCATTATTTATTTTATTTCTTTGTTATTACACTATTAACAACAAAATGCACATCCAATAGATTATTTTAAAATTATTTTATTTGGGAAATCCTTATTAAAATAAACCAAACTACACAATTAAAAGGTTCGTCTGACAGAAGAAATCAAATCTGTTAAATATGTGTGCAAATACGTGTGAATCTTGCTATCAAATCGAGAGTCAAGAAAAGTTGATTTGAAGGGAAAAAGCAACTTTAGTCCGAAAAAAAGCAACTTTAATCCGAAAAAAGTCAACTTTTTATATCCAAGGGATTCGACATATGTTTGTCGACATAGGGTTGTCAAAACTAGCACTAAGTTATCTTTGCTCTTTAGTAAAAGATTGACTACTGCAGCGCCACACGTATAGCCTCCAATCCCCAAAACTATTTTTGATCACCCGTTGCGCATTTCAACTTTATCAAACCTGATTAGGAAAGATAGTATATCTCTTTCTCGTTCGCAGAGCAGTATCAAAATCAGCAGTACGTGGATGACAGCTGAAATTTTTTTATTGTTGTTGACAAATTGATTGAAAACGAGAGCGGAAATTTTAATGTTGATCGTGGAAATGGTGAATAGTGTATTATTAAACTTTTTAGTCACGTAAATCTCAAATTTTAATATTTGCATATTTTGAACGCTTCTTCTTGCAGCTGGTCTAGCGGCATGATAGTTTTCAAAATATTTTGATATTCTGCTGACGATTATGGTGGTTGACGGCATGCTTGACTAGTGTGAACGCAAACTGTCAAGCGTTCATCATGCTGCGCTGGTCATGCCTGCAGTTGAGTGTGAGCCCCCCTATTAGGGATTGGTAAGATTGTAATGCGGGTAGTTAAACTTGGTACTAAATTGCAAAGACAAAAAACGATAATAGCGCCGCGACGTTTTGAAACATTTTAGTTCACCTGACATGACATTCAACGACAAAACTATAATGCTAAAGTTAAACTAATAAATCAATTTATTTGCATTTTCCCTACTACGCAGCGCACTTGTCCTCTGTCAAATCGTCTTTGCTAAAAAGTACATACTCAGACTACTGCAGCGCTACAGGTATTGCACACATAAATATCCCCAAAAGAGGGCAAGCCAAAGACAAGAACCAGACACAATACAAAAACATACTTCTTTCTTTGGTTTCATACAGTTCCTGGCTCCGAACGACCGACACTGAACATGTTTGTTTATAAACTTTTGTTAATTTTATAATTTGATTTTGAAGTGCTATTGTATTAGTTTGCGATTCCTTGCAATTAAAAATTATTTTTTACACGCTTAAAAACAATTATTAAATGAAGTGCTGCGTAATTGGCTGCGAATCGAACAAAGGCTTCAGACCCTCGTTGGAACGTGTATCGTATTACACGTGAGTAGAGTAGTGAATTTAAAATAAAAATAAAAAAAACCTTTTAATAAATTCTATTATTTAGGTTGTTTCGGAATGGAAAAATAAGAGACCATTGGATAGAGGCAATCAAATTATTAAATGATCAAATTATACCTCTATGTCCAACATTAAAACATTATAAAATTTGCAGCAGGCACTTTGAGAAATGTTACTTAAAAGATTATTGCACAAAAGTGCATATAGCTCCAAATGCAATACCAACTTTATTTCCCAAAAACGGAATGTAAGTAAAATATTTGTTTAATATTTATAGAAAAGTCCATTATAAAATTTATATTTAGGTGCAAACCCGATCCTATTTTTCAATCTGCAGAATTCCTGAGTTTAGAGCAAAGCGTTTTAAAATGTGAAATTGAAATGTAAACATATTTTTACTAAGCCCTGTTACAAAAATGTCCAAAACTTCTGCCTCTGCCCAACTCTTTTGTTTGAATGTATATTCTTGGGAATTTTTTAAACAGGGCTAGGTATATGTAATTGACGAAAATGCATAAAATCTTTTCATTTTAGTTCTCAGGAACCTTTTGCTATAAACACAGGTGAAGAGCGGTATGATGCGGACAAATTGAGGAAACAAAATGATCTTTTGAGACGAGTAATTAAACAACATTCAATGGACTATAAAATACTGACAAGCAAATTGAAAAGGAAGAACAGAAAAATTCAATACTTGCAAACCATAATCAATTCTTTGAAAATGATTTTATAAGAATGTTTGGATGATCTTGGTAAATTTGATATGTGAGTGTTTGTTTTTAGTGTTATGAATAAAAAATTTTGCATTATTAAATAAAAGCGTTCAAAATGTTTATTAATTTAAGTTAGAAACCATAAAGTTACAAATTCTTAACAAAAATTATTTGTAACATTGGTATAGAGTGTAACAGAAAACGATTACCTTTTCCTTTTTGTCTTAAGTTAATTTGGTGAATCTAATGAAAGAGACTATAGGGAATACCTAAGGTATGATAAATATAAATATGTTCATTTGCCACAAGCTGTATGTATTTTATGGTGAATTTGAACTGAAATCTCTAAAAAATAAAAGCACACATGAGCTGTAGCTCTTCAAGCTATTGTGTTATTTCAGTTGGAACTATTTCTTTTGTTATTAATGTGTCTCAAAACGATTTTTATTATCACAACCCAAATATTTTTATACTTTTTATAACTACTCTCTTGTGCCTATCATACCCATAAAAAAAATTACACTGCAGATCTGTCATATTTATATGTACCTACCACATGTAAAAGTTTGAACTTGAAAAACTTAGGTACCTATATTATTTATGTTTTCTTTAATAAAAATGTTACAATAATTTGTGTTCTTTAAAAAAAATCTACAAGTTTTTTTTTGTGTATACCTACATAACCTTTTATTTAGTTTCCAGTGTGGGGACCGGTCAGAATATCTCTTTAGTGAATTCCCCGTATCGTAATATATATCACATCAATCAAATAACATAAAGTTGAGTCTAGAGACACATTATGCTTTAAAAGTTTTCCAAAATCGTGCAATATAGTTTAGAGTTGCGAGACTGGATGCATGTTGCATGTAACGGTCAAAAACATTCAAAAATACAATTGCACAAAAGGAGCGGTAGACCTAAAACTTCTGGGAGCATTTAGTTGACCTCGTACAAAAAGCAATGTTGTGGTCCTATTCGAGATCGTTTACACTGTCGGAAAAAGAAGAAGAAGCTGCTTTCGATGTCTTTGGATAAAGACTTGACGGAACCATTATTTATTATTATATTACTTTGCATTAAAAACAAATCGATTTTTTTCGGAATTGTCGCAAATGTCGTAATTCTTTTCGTGACATTTCCACAGTAACAACTGCAGTGCGACTTTAGCAACACTGCGTTTTTTTTAGGGTTGTGCGACTAAAGTGACATTTACACAGTCAGTAATTTGACATCAATCTGTAATATTGTGTTTGTAAAATTAAGTTTGTATGCGTGCATTTGTTTGAAGAAAAATCAAAACCCTTTTGATTTTACCTGATGATTGATTATAATATGTGTAGATGACTGACGTCCTCTGACTGACCGTGTAAAGGTCGCTTAAACGACGACATTTTTTGTGTAAAAGTTAATGGTCGACTTCTTAAGTCACAACACGTCCTTAAATAGATTAAATGTTTCTTGATGGAACGAACTAACTAGGTAGATCCATTGCACATAATGGAGACCAGCAACCCGACGTTGGTTTGTTGGTCTCCGTTGGATTATCCTTGCCCCCGATTAGGGAATACGAATCGAATCGTTTTTGGAGGCGAAAATGAAGTTTTGTATGACAAACTGTTTTTGATTTTATCTCTTTTGTTTTGTATTTTTGTGAAA
This sequence comes from Baccha elongata, assembly GCA_951217065.1. Classification (NCBI taxonomy): domain Eukaryota; kingdom Metazoa; phylum Arthropoda; class Insecta; order Diptera; family Syrphidae; genus Baccha; species Baccha elongata. The sequence goes on from OX578274.1 coordinate 43,241,777, forward strand.
ATCAGCTGTTAATTGGAATGGTGTCTTCTCAGGGTATGCTCTGAGTGCTCTGAGTTAAAAAAGAAACACATTTAAGCAACATCTGTCATTCTTTTAAATCGAAATTATTAAATTAATTATTTATTCTTGACAAATTAATTATCTTTGCTACCAGAAAAACAAACTATCTCGGCCATTTAAACTGTTTGAAATATTTTTTTTTCTAAACATGTCAAACTCATTTTGCTCTGCGTGCTCTGCCGATTTGCCCTGATCTAACTCTGAGCGAAAAAAATAAACACAGATTCAGAGCTCAGAGCGCTCCGAGCTAAAAAAAAAGTTCATGCTCTGTTCCGAGCGCTCAGAGTTAAAAAAAGAAAAACGCATAATTTGTTTTTTTCTGACTATTCTCATAGATTTGTTCTGTTCTGCGCAGTTATGGATCTGGTTTTATCGTTGAACAGATCTAGTCAGAGTGTCAACTGTCAGTGCGGTGATGTGAACTATAAACTGTCATGCTGTGGCAGTGGCTCTTCCACCAAAGAATATTTTTGTGCCACAAAAATTAAGGAACATATTGTAAAATAACAAATTAAAATAAAAGAGGTCGCAAAAATGATCTCTTTAAAACGTCTGCCGCCACAACTCTCCCATTCAGTTCAAAGACATTTGTCCCGTCTATTCAGTAATTCAGTAGAAGACCAAGCCAATGAGGTAAATTTTGTATTTTCATTTTAAATCAATAGAATTTGACTCAAGTTCAGTTCACCGCTAGTCTCGAAAGTGGCCAAGGAAAATTTTCTCTGGCATCCAACCAACTGGTTCACTTCATTTAGGCAATTATCTAGGAGCTGTGCAAAAATGGGCTGAGCTTCAAAATTCCGGTGAAGATGTTACTTATTGTATTGTGGACCTTCATTCAATTACAGTGCCCCAAGATCCTGCAACGTTACGCAACAATATTATCCAAATGACTGCAACTATGCTAGCATGTGGCATTGATCCCAATAAATCAACAGTCTTCCTTCAGTCTACAGTAAAGGAACACACTGAACTTAACTGGATTCTTGGTTGTCTGGGCACAATTGCTCGGTTAAAGCACTTGCCTCAGTACAAAGAGAAAACTAAAAAAATGAAAGATATACCTCTCGGCTTATTTTTGTATCCAGTATTGCAAGCAGCTGATATACTGCTCTACAAGTAAGTTAAATCCATTGTGAAAGTTTAATGTTATATAAACAATCATTTTTTCATTCAGAACTACCCATGTTCCAGTTGGTGAGGATCAAGTTCAACACATTCAACTTGCTCAGCATTTAGGGCATATATTTAACAACAAATTTGGTATTACTTTTCCAAATTGTCATGCTATCATCGACAACGAAAAAGGATCAGCACGCATTCGTTCCTTACGAGACCCGTCGAAAAAAATGTCCAAATCAGATGTAGATGTTAAAAGTTGCATCTATTTAACTGACGAACCTGATGTAATTGTTGAAAAGATAAAAAAAGCAGTTACAGACTTTACCTCAGAGGTGACTTACGATCCTGAAAATCGATTGGGTGTTAGCAATTTAATTGCCATTCATTCTTTGGTTTCGAATGGGAAGACGCCTGAAGTGATTTGTAATGAAGTTCAAGGTATTGATACTGGAAAGTATAAAATGATTGTAGCCGAAGCTGTGGTCGAGCATTTGAAACCGATTCGTACGAAAATCAATAATTATTTGAAAAATCCCAACGAACTTGTGTATATATTAGAAGATGGACGTGAAAAAGCGGCGGAAATCGCGGGAGAAACTATGGCTGAGGTGAGACAGAAAGTTGGTTTGGGCGCTAACATGTCGGAGTTTTCACTTGAACTTCTGAAAAAGTTATCCAATGAGGAAAATAAAAAAATTGTTGTTTCTGAATAAATTTAAGTGTTGATTTTTTGTGTTATCGTTCAATTCACGTATTCACGTTATACCAACAATACGAAATAAACAGGGACAACAAGGTCAATTAATATAAATAGCGTAGAATGATCTTTAATTGCTTCACACAACTGCAACAATGTAATGTTTGCCTAAGTGATTTAACGGAAACTTTCTCGTTTGTCTGGCTCCCGATTAGTTAACATGAATAAAGTCGTCTTTAGAGGTGCAAATGAAGTTTTGTATGAAAAACTATTTTTTATTTAATCTCTTTCGTAATATGGCCTAAAATTAATAAGCATATAAGAAAATTCGTTCATGTATTTTGCTTAGGTAGAAAACAAAATGCAAACACAATACTTAGGATTTTCGAAATGTAGGTTTTTATTTTTCTTTTTTAATTTGTCACTTGTAAGGAATTAATATAAGCTTGTCGCACTCTTTTTCCTTCTTCCAAGAAGTCACTTTCACCTGAAGTAGACTGCTGAGTTTCATCAGGCACGGAATCATTTTGAATTTCTATCGTGCTTTCGTCATAAAATATTCGATTTTCTTGCAACATATTGTGAAGGATGGTACATGCGTATGTTATGTACGCAACGTTTTCGTGAGCGTAGTGTGGCTTCCTTTTGTTGGACAAGCAACGGAACCTTGATTTTAGAACCCTAAAAGCCCGTCCGATGACGTTTCTGGCCTTTATATGAATGACGTTGAATATTTTTTCATTGTCGGTTACGGGCAGGCTGATAGGTGTCAGTAGCCATGGCTCTAACGGGTAACCAGAATCACCCAACAGCCATTTTGAGTTCGATGAGCTGTAGCCCCGAATCAAATCAATACGGATGTTTGATGTTGTCCATATACCCGAATCGTGGCAAGATCCAGGAAACCTTGCGTTCACATGAAGGAACCGCAAGTCATGATCACACACCTAATATATAAAATGAAAAATAATTATTAGAGATAAAAAGAGAATAAAAAAACTTCTTACAGCTTCAACATTGACACTATAGTATCCCTTCTGGTTCATATATAAGTGGGCAGGAGTTCTGTCATCCGTAGCTTTCGGAGTTACAATTGGTATATGGGTGCAGTCTATAGCGCCAATAGTCCCTTTAATGTTGAACTTGTTGAAAAATCTTGGTAAATTTTTTAATCAGCATTTCCTATTAAAAAAAAACTTATTTGCAACATACCCAATTTTTTTGGCGGTGCATTCTTCATTCGTAGATGGAAAGTGAACCAATTCGCCTTTTACTTTTACAATAAGCTTGCTTATGTAAGTAACATTTCTGGAAACAGTTTGGCTGAGGGGGATTGTGTAGTTGTTTCCTACACACTTCTGGTAGGAACCATGACCATAAAAATAAAGAACTGAAAGAAACTATGAAAAACAATTTAATAAAACTGCAACCTGGAACAGTTAAAAAAAAATTAATACCTACTCTTATGGCAAAAGGTAAAGAAGTTGGCTGAACATCATGCGGCTTCAAGCTTTGAATGATGTCCCAGCACAAAGTTTTTGGGAATCGAAAAAACTTGATGAACGTTGTATTTTGCAAAGCAAATGGATCATTTGCATCCCTCAAAGTTCTTAAGAGTCGCCGACGCTGCAATCTAAAAACATATAGGTAGGTATTCTATTTGTTAAAATATTTTTTTTTTTAGTTACAACTATATTGTATATATCTTACTTTTCATCTGCGGACGAAAGGTCTGAATTAAGTTGAAGGAGAATAAAATTAGTTTCCATTTTTTCTTTAAAACTGCAATTTTATAACAAACAAAATACAAAAATATGTACAATTGCAATGTGAAATACAAAATGTCAAACTGTTTGTCACAAAGTGTTGTGACCACACCATTCCGTTTTTGAGTCTTTTAATGAAGAAAACCATCTCCAAACTTTACTCTTTCGGATAATGACTTGATTGAACAAATCATTAGGTTGAGCTTCTTTATTCTATATATTAAAACGCCAGTACAAATTTTTTTATTGAATGTTATGTTCGTAACCTTTATGTTCGTTCCTATACTACTTGTGATATATCTAGTATTTTATATTATAATATGTAGAGTTCATTATCTTTGAAATTTGTTGTTTGAGTCTTCCACTCACTCTTAATATTCTCATATATTAACACACATACTCATTAACATAAGTATATTGTGATAGTAAAAAATGTGTAAACATTAATAGAGCGCTCTCGCTTTATAAACATTTAAAAAATAACTACAAAGTTAGTCAGAAAGAAAGAGACAATTATCAATTCGTAACCGTATGAAACATATCTCGCAATGCGCTGGCGCATTTTTCGTTTAAATTTTAGTTTGTAACACACCGACTCCACTTGATATCTGTATCGCATAGCTAAATCTCTGATATCTATACCAGAGCATTTCTTTTTTCTTTGCTGGGCAATTCATGTCTTGACATTTCATTGATGAAAGAGAAGTTGACGTGTCAACATTGCGGATAAACGACAAATTTCTTTCGATATTTTTTTGCTTTCCTTAGAAATAATGGTTTTTACTTTGTTAGTTAATAATTTAGATAGATAAATTAATGTTTTAGTTACTACACACTCATATAGTATATTTTATTTTTAAAGAAATGATGTTTATGTAATTTTAATTTTTTTTTCAGCTAGGTGTGTACAATGTACAGGTTCCTACTTAATGAAATTAGTATTAAATGCATTTCCATAAATATATATTTCTATGTCAATCAACTTTTTTACTTGAAATGTACAAAACAACAAAAAATACAACCGAAACGCAAGAGAACGAAGAGCAACGACCAGCATGAGAGACAAAAAATAATGAAATAAAATTGTCATCTACCTAGAAAAAGGAAAAAAGAACTCATCCGTCAAATTTATATCAGACATCTTCGTCAAGACAAAATCTTAGAGAGAGATATCTGATATCCCAACCATTGACGTACTAGATATGGACCGCCAGTCGGTTGAAATTTTCATACAAACAGCCAAGAAAAGTTGTTCCAGTTAAAAACAGCCTAAAAACGCCATCATCTTTTAGTGTTAAATACGTGTACTAATTTCGCCATTATAATTAAAATGAAAACGATAATATATTCATCTGTAAGTAACTCATGGCCATGGTATCAGTGAGGTTGGACAGAATAGGGCTGTTTAATTGAAAAACCGAATTTTATATTTTATGTTTTTTATGCGTGTGGTAACTCTAATCACATCGCCATAAAAATAAAAATGAAACGTCAACTTCATGTGCATGTGCGATCACAATATTTTTGTGATTGGTTTTTAGCTATTACTGTGATGATCACCTTAACGTTGACCGAAAGTGTAGATTTTGAATGTCACCATAGGGCTTTTCAACAGGCGGCTATATTCTCATATTTTCGTAGAGTTGCCTCTTTCACACCACAATAGTTTTTACACAATGAAGAAGAAAGAAAGGAACAGGTGTTGTGCACATGCATGAGGCACCAAAATGTTTGCATACATTAAAACATCGCATCCTAAATGTCATTTTGTGTTGGCGAGAGCAGCAGAAGGAGGCGAGTTACCTCGCACCGGTGCTGTCAAATACAAAAAAACAACTCACACTAAAATAAAAGTGCCGCATTCTTTTTGCAGAACAACTTTTCCTGTATTTCTTCTTCATTGGGCTTACGGGTAAAATTCTGTTTGCCTCCATTCGCCTACAATTTTTTAGGGTTGACAGATTCGTTAAAAGTTCTATTGAGTTTATAATCATGCGTAAGTTTCCAATACTGTCGTTACTATCGACTTGTTTTTTTACTCTTGGAGCAATTATTCTTGAGTTGAAAGGCAAAAGAAATAAAGAAAAACAAATACAAATGTATTCCGAAGAATTTTGTTCTGTTCGGTTTGAGGTATTTTCGTTACAGGGAATTAGGGCAATAATTATTTATAATGACTCGATATGCTCATTTAGCGACAGCTACTTCGGTGAGTTTGAAACAATCTTGGTTCCTCTCTATGTCTATAAACTCAATGCTAAATATACAACTATTATAGAAAAAAGGAATGAACCTGTTTTTTTGGATATAGAAAGGTCAAAACGAAAAACGACCAACGGCCTTCATTAGCCTTTCTCCCTTTACGTTTAGAGAAAGATTTGTTCAATCGTAATTCCATATCTGATCCGCGATTTTCATACCTGATCCGCCGAAATTGGTTGATTAAAACCACGATTGTTCAACTGGTCCTTAGTCACCTTTATATATGTAAGATAGCTTTTAAACATTCCTCATTTAAAATGATTGGTTTTCCGTTGCAAGAGCTCACAACTACACTATCAAATCTTGTTCATAAAAAGCTTAAGAACATTGGAAATTTATTATCTGAAATAAAATCACACGTCAATCCTACTTTTATTTGTCCGATAGTAAATTCGATCCTCTGATGTTAATTACGGTTGACTCTCTCTAAGTCAAACTTTCTGTAAATCGAATTTCCCACCTACACGAATTTTTTTTGCCGTATTTTGGCATTCTAAAACGAAAATATGTACAGGTGCAAAACCCTATAACTGTATTTTTTTTAAACTTCCTCTTACTCGAACTATAGTTTTGATATCCCGTAAAAAGATTTAGAGGGAATCGACTGTACTTAACTTATTTGAATATATCTTAGTATTTAGTATCAGTAATAACATTAATGTTCATGATGAAATGAAATGTAAGCCTTAACTGTAAGAATTTGCATCTTAATACTTTACGTTTACGGTTAAAATACTCATTCTTTCAATGTTAACAATGTTTTTCAAATGATATTTTGATTTTTATAATAAGACTGCATTTCTTATCTCTAGAATAGATGAATTATTCCCTACAATCTATCATTGTTTAACAAAACAAGATATGTTATGTACTCTTAGGCACAGTCTTTTCAGCTCTGGTTACATACAAAATCTAGGGTTAACAACTGAAATAACCAATGGTTACAAATAACCAGAGCTAAAAAGACTGGCCCTTAATCCAACACTGCATTCGTCATAGCTACAAAAGGATTGACCAGCATAATATGCACAGTACTGTGTATTGCAAATAGTTTACAAAATGCACACAACCAGATTAAATAGAACAGCAGGCAATCATGGATGTTTCTGAATGCTGACTTACTGAGTGCTGTAAAAAAAAACAGAACACATATAAATTTACTAAAAATTTGTTAAACAATTGATTTAATTTATATTCTTTAAGTGATTGGAGAACATAATATTTAAATAGTTTAATTAACAATAACTTTCAAACTTAAAACAAAAGTAAAAGGTATCTTGGATATAATTAATTCCTTTCATTTACATTAGAAAATATGTTAAGGTTCGTGTTACAGCTCTTTTGTTTATTCAGTCACAAAGACACATTTATAGCATTTTATTAAATTAATAATATTCTATCCTTACGATAACATAAACAGCAATCTATAATTTACCATCGCCATTTCTTAGTACTCAAATCATAACCGAGTCATAACATTACAAACTTAAATCTCCTTTGCAAGCCAACCAATTTGTTTGAAATTGTTGTTCACCGAGAGCATACCCTACAAAGAAATATTCTTACAAAAAAAAAGTGTTATAGGTACAAACCGGTCGTGTGTCGATGCCATGGAATTTAAATAACCTTTGATGGTTGTGGGCAAGTGAGGGTGATGATGATCGCGGGTTGCAACAAGCAAGAACCGTAACCAGGTTTTATGATTCAATTACACCATGAGATACATTTTCTGACTTAAACAGAGAGCAACTTCAAATCAAGCTGAACGGTTACTGAGTACATTCTTTTACCATTATACATTTATAGCCTGTAACCTAAAAAAGAAGAGCTTAGTGGCAAGATAGATTTTTGAGGGGATAGCTTCTTAAGATTGAGCCGATGAAAATTAAAATTTTGGATAATTTTTTTTTAGTTATTCATAATTTTGTGGGGAATTGCTCGAAAGTCAACTTGAATTGACATGACAGCTCTTCCATCACTGAATTAAATTTATAAAAGCACACTTATCAGCAAAATCAAAAAGTTATTTGCATTATACCATTGGAATGTTGTAATCTTTCTTCTGTCTATGGAATCCCACTACAAATAATTTCATATACGCTATTTAGTTAACAGTCACCCTCCCAAAGTCATTGCACTATAGAAAGTACACATGCAACTGGCTTAAAGTACATACGTACAATGTACATGAAAGCGGCTTAATAAAGCTGTTATATGAACTTCTCATGAGAAGTGGTTAAAATGAAATAGTGGTTCCGATGGAATCTATTTCCCTAAATAAAATTTAAATATATAAGAGAGGGGATAATAAGCTGGGTGGAGAGTGCTGAGTCAAAATGTGTGTTGATTTTAAGTAGAAACCTATGATCTTTGCAGCTGTAGTCTTTTTACCACAACGACGCACGAATACGTGTGTAATTATGGAAAAGTAATTCTGATGAAAGAATAAAAAAAAATTGTAAAAACTGTTATTTTATATAGAAATCTATTTGACTTTACTGAAAATAATGCAAGCAATAGTTTAAAATGGATTGGAATTAATTTTTCGTTGTTTGTTCATAGAAAAATACTTCCTAAATATTTTGACGAGTTTTACATTTTTAATAAAGCTTCAATGTTAATAAGAAAGTTCAATATATAGGATAATAGGATTCTGTTTTTCAATATATTTTCTAATTATTATAAAAACAAATTGTGTAAACTCTCTGTTTTAACACATAGTTTCATGAATAAACATATGTTTGTATAGTCCCATAGTTTGCAACAAGAGCAAGTTCTTGCGAACCCAGTCGTGCATTTTTTTTTATTATTCTGAATGGGAATATCACAAAAAATAAAATAAAAAGCGCCAAATAATAGTAAAAGAGTGCAGTATGCTGTTAAAAAACAGACTTTATTGTTACAATTTAACACTTTTTTCTCGAAATCGGTTGATGGTTCGATGAAATTTGTTAAGATCTTTTTTTTAGAAAATAATATAAGCTAAAAATTTTACTTTGCCCTTTTTTGCAAAAAGTTGATAGTTTCCAAAAAAATAGCTTAAGGTTGAATTTTGACCCCTTCCCCCATCAAAAAAAAAATTAGCTCCGGGCCAAATCACGGGTACACTCATGCATCATTCAAGCATTTGATCTTGTTTTTCACCGAACTATTAGGAGTGAATAGCTACTTATTAACGATACATTCTCTTAGTTCGCTGATGAAGGCCTCGACAGTCGATAGCGCCATGGAAAAATAATAATCTACTTAAGATCTAACCTAACACTTATAAACAATTTTTCCTTTGTTAAATCTTTCCATTTTTTTTCTATTGCACCAACCACATTCAGTTTTAAAAAATAAGTTGTGGTCAGATGGCAAAATGTTTAAGTAGATTTTTAAGATTTTACGTGCATTTTCAAAACTCAAAATTTTAAAGAAAATCAAAAAGTTGTTTTTAAAAATTTCCTTTTTTTTTTTGTAAAATTTACTTTTTTTTAAATATATAAAAAAATTTTTGATTTTTTATAATCATTTTGAGCTTTAAAATGCACATAAAATTTGAAAAATTCACACATAACATTTTGCCATCTGACCACAGTAAGTTCTATTTTGTTCCAAATAAATTTTAAAAGCTTCTAAATAATGCAAGGACAGTTGGCATTCCAAATTTGAAATATAAGAAGGATATAACGTTGAAAGAGTTCGATTAATATGTTCTTCTCTAATGAATGATTCTACCCTAAAAGATCAGTGTCTAAGGTTGGTAATATAATTTGTTTTCATTAAAAACTCACCGCCAAACGTTGGTACAACAAATGTAATTGATTTTGTTTTAATTTACTCTTTTTTTTGCTCTGTACTTCTATCAGTTGCGAACCGAAATGCATCGATCAATCAAATATTAAATAGCTTGTTTAAAATTTAACAAAGTGTTTTTATTTACGACTTTTTAGTGATTAAATTAAATTTGTTAGTGATTAAATTTTACTAAAAATCTATTTACAACAAATACCTATAAAAACATCAAAAAATGTTATTACTCCGATAACTAAAATGGGTTTGAAAATTTTTTGGTGCAACTATGGGCATCTCTTTCACTTTTTTTTTAAATTAATAAAAAATATCTGCTCTTTTACTCATGAGTTAGTTAATACACAGATTCAGTACTTATCCGTTTGATAACTTTTTTTCATTAATAAACATAATAATAACATACATAGTTGAGCTGACGGCAATGTCATAGCTTCAAATTCATTGAATTGTAAATGAATTGTAAACCATTGTATCAAATCATCGATTCAATAAATAAAGTTCATGATATACCTAAAGTTATTCTTTCCTTATCCTGCCGAATTTGGTGAGTTAAATTTGTTTTGTCTTTATTTCATTGTTTGAGAGTTAGGTAGACACATTTATCAATTGAAATAACGAGTTATACGATATGTAAGTGATAAATCGTCGCTATTTGGTTGTGTGATAATACGTAAATCAAAGTCACGTTAACATATTATACTAGGTAACATAAGTTATATCGATTTCTTTAGTTGCTCCAAAAGCTTTTAATATTTATTGGGTATTTTAATTGTATCTATTTATTAGTTTTAAATCCTAAAATTTATTTTTCTAATGCACCAACTAATTTCAGTGTTAAAAAGTTCAATAAACCAAAGTTCAATTTTTTCAAATTAAATTGTTTCAAATTAATAAATTATAAAAGCCTCTCACATGCGGTCTCCACTAGCGATAAATCGAGAGCAAGCTATAAAGCATGCTCTCAGTTTCGCTGTAGACTGATGTAGCAGCTTTTTTTTTTATCGTATACTATCCATATCGCACCATCGCATACTATATAGCAACCAAAACGAAAAAAAAATCGAAGAAGAAACTATTTACTTTTTATTTAACATCTCGAAGTTTTCTTGAGTTTTATAAACGTGATTTTCTTGGATTGTTATTATGTAGTTTTATATTAAAAATGACTAATTGGAAAAATACCCAGGCAACAAAATTTGACATATCTTCTGCTTTGCTGGTGATAAATTTCTCGCTAGTGGAGACAGCGTGTAACTGTGTAAGAGAATGTTGAAAATGTTGGCTTCTTTTATTTTTTACATACTCTAATGAAGGTTCCGACGAGTGATGCTGATGAACACAAATTCACTATAATATACCTAATGGTATTAAACATAATGCTTTCTTTTTATTAAAAAAATATTGTCTGATGTTAGTCTAACATATATAAATTTACTATACCGTTAAATTTTATTGTTACTTTAAATTAAATTGGTTTAAGACAAAACAATAAAACAATAATAAAGAAAAATATAGATGTCAAAACGACGGCACTGATTTACATAATATTCCACTCATAAAATGCATTCTAGCCTTTTAACTCAACCTTTTATGAGTATATACTAATACTGGTATATTTGAGCATTTTACGTTTGGTTTGAGTTTAATATTGATTTGTTTTCTTTTCTATATTTATTTAGAGAAATCGAGATTAGTTTTCGGAGCTGCCTCGGTGAAGTTGAACGTGTTTTCGTATTCAATGCTATCGTGTCCGGCGTTTTTTTTTTTGTAATTGTTTCGTCTTATTCCATTCCAACCTGCAACGCTCCAATTCAACGTCCTCTGTGCGATAAACTATAATAATTTATAAACATCTTTCAAAATCGCAGTGTTATACCCAAATAACAGTACATTTTTACATAAAAACTGAATGCAGCACGAACAACGAATTTCGTTTGATCAAAAAGTTTGATGTGATAAAATCACAAGATCCTCATAAGACCATTACGTTACCACCTGTGTTACTGTCGGTTCCTTTTTTCTGTGAATACCCACCTTTTTGAAAAAAAAAATTATGAAACCAAATTATTAAAAGATCCAATCCAACCTAACCTCAAGTAAATAGAAAAAAAAAAACAGTTAAAAATATTTTCGCTCGATCTCCTTTGGATGGCTGATCTTGTCGCCGCGTCACAGCGAAAATACTACCACTATTTTACTCACACCTGTCTGGTGTCTACTAATACTTCTTAAATTAAACTCGTCATAGTCGATTGTTTTTGGTCTCTCCAGTTTATTAATATAGTTAGTGCCTAGTGAGTAGTGGTAGTGTAGTGTCCGATCAACACACAGCGATCTTGTCATCGCATCTCGTCGTCGTCGTCGTCATCAACTCACCTGTATTCGGCATTGGAATTTCGTTTGTTTTTGTTTTTATCATTCACATGTGTTGTGTTTGTTTGTGTGCGTTTTGTAAATTATTGAAAGAAGTACCTACCTGTTTTGTGAGATTAACATTTTCTTTCTTCTCCCTTCAATAACTTCGTGCTACTGCGACAATTTTTTTGTATGCTTTTTCGTGTTTCTTGATCGCGGTGGTATTTTCGTTTAAAAAAAATTATTAAAATTTGCATCTTCGTTGTAAAATTCACCACGATTACTCGATAGTGATTTGTGTTTAATTAAAATAGCCACTTTTGCTGATTGGATTATTTTCGTAAGATAGCTGAACAAAATATCAGGTAAGAATATTTTCTGGGTAGGTAGGTACCTAACCTACCTATTACAAAAACCATTTCATTTAACTTTTTTACTGGGAGATTTCAATATCAAAATACCTACCTTATATCAGATTTCGGAAGGGACAACAAATAGGTAGGTATCTCTATCTACCTATGGATTCTTGCACTTTTAACAGTGCAATAAAGTTTTATGGATCTGTTAAGAGTGGAATAAAACCCATTGGAATTTATTGCATTTTTGTATTTTTATTCTATATGTGTATCTGTATACAGGGTGATTGGTTTAAGGTGCACCAAAAAGCTTGAGCGTGTAGGTGGGGTTAAGACAAGAAAAAATCGTATAGGAGGGGGGGTCTATTTCCCTCAGTTTAGGCGGGAGGGGCAATTTTCTAAAAAGTTGACTTAAATCAGAAAAAAATTATTTAAAAACAACGGTGAATGATACAAAGCTTTGTTATATCTTTATGGAAAGCCAGAAAACTATTCTTTTATTTTATTTTTAAATTAAGTTGTTAAAGTGAACAGTTTTAAAAAAATTAATTTTCAAACTCAAAATTTTGAAAAAAAAAATTAAGAAAAAAAAAATGTTTAAACTAATTTTTTAAAAAAATTTGTGTAATTAACTTTTATTTTTTTTTTAAATTCAATGCTCTTATTAATTTTGAGTCAAAAACAGAAAACCGGATGCCAAAATGTATCTTAGTTTTTGAGAAATTAAGAAAATACTAAACGCACTTTTAAAAAAAAAAGGTGAAATCTGGTTAAAAACAATTGACTGGACTAACCAGATTTCACCTTTTTTTTTAAAAGTGCGTTTAGTATTTTCTTAATTTTTCAAAAACTTAGATACATTTTGGCATCCGATTTTCTGTTTTTGACTAAAAATTAATAAGAGCATTGAATTTTGAAAAAAAAAAAAAATAATAGTTCATTTACATAAAATTAAAAAAAAAAAATAGTTTAAACATTTTTTTTAAATTTTTTTTTTCAAAATTTTGAGTTTGAAAATTAATTTTTTTAAAACTGTTCACTTAAACAACTTAATTTAAAAATAAAATAAAAGAATAGTTCTCTGGCTTTCCAAAAAGATATAACAAGGCTTTGTATCATTCACCGTTGTTTTCAAATAATTTTTTTTTCTGATTTAAGTCAAAGTTTTAGAAAATTGCCCCTCCCGCCTAAACGGAGGGAAATAGACCCCCCTCCCATACGATTTTTTTCTTGTCTTAACCCCACCTACACGCTCAAGCTTTTTTGTGCACCTTAAACCAATCACCCTGTATACCTATGAAAAAGAACATCTCATGAAAAATATACAAGGCCATTTTTTGCATTCAACCCAGTAAGACTTCAGTTTATCGTGTTGGTCTTTATTGCACTTTCAAAGGTACCAACCAAATCTCCAGACAAATTTGTAAAAAAGTACCTATACTTGCCAAATTTTTATCTTCTTGATAACTAGATAATTATCATTATTAAGCTAAAGATAGTTCTATATTTTCTTAAGGGCTTGCTTCTCAATATCTAATAGCGTTTTTCATTTAAATATCAAAGATTTCACCTCAAAATCAAGAAGTGCTCTTTTAAATGAAACATGTATGTAGGACTGCTTTTTTTTTTGTAGTGTGAATATAGAGATTAAACACGATTCGTAAAAAAATTGGAAGATTTGTGAAAAATATTCTACCTATACCGTCAAGGTAACAAGGTAAAACAACACAAAGCTATCAAATAGTTTTAGGATAAAAAGAACGCGCAAACAAAAATCCGCCATTAAAATGTTTTCATGTGTCAGTGTTTAGATCAAATCTCCCAAATTTGCGAGATCGCTTCTTCCTTGTTGAGATTTGATCTTTTCTCATCTTTTCATTTAAATGAAACACCAGCAAAGATGCAAAAAGATCACATTTTTTGAAGGAAAGAGCAAATCTTTTTGTATATGAAAAACGCTGTAAGTAAGTTTCAATTAAGCTATTCAGAACTTTTTTTTGACATAAAACAACGAATTTAACTGCTGAGTATTTTACTTTAAACTTACTCAGAGATTGTGAAATGAGCCCTAAATAAAATAGTTCTTTTACTATACTCTACTCATATTACCTAGTATTTGCACCACAGTCATTATGGCAGATTTTTTTTCAGAAACAGTGACACTTTTCGTTTGCACGGCAGTCAAGTTAAGATATGGCAAATGAAATCCAAACAGACACCCAAAATTGCATTGAAATTGCTTGTGTATTCTTATTGAACCCAACTTCATGTCACGATGACCGACCGGCGACCTGGTACCTGTCTGCGAGAAGACTAGACAAGACTACCACTAGACTGGTTGAGTGATAGTGATCGACGCGTCGAGGCCCAATGGCCAATATTCGCCATTCCAAGCCTCAATCTGACTAATCTGATTATGTATTTGAGTATCTGATCAAAGACTCCATTCTCCAACTAAAGAAAGTGATTTAAAATACTATAAGGAATAAAGTTACGCCATGCGAGGAAAGTGCTCCCAGTAAGCAAAAATGATGGCATGGCAACAAGCAAACGTTTTCATAGTGTGACGACTGACAACCCAAAAAGTTTTCACTCTAAAGAGATTACTTCAAGTTTTTGGTTTGCTTATTTTAAAACTAGCACCAGCAGCTTCAAAAGTCATCAGCTCGATGGTCAGCAACTTTGTATCAAACACATTGCCACCAGTGCCACATTGCCATAATGGCGGCCGCTGGTGCTGGTGCTGTTGCTGGCTTAATCTGTTTCGCGCTTTAACTCTTTAAGGCAAGTTTATGCAACTTAAAAAAAAGTTTTGAGATAACAATCAAACCTGACATTACGATGATAGAGATAACAAAAAAAGTTGGTCCAGCAATTCTGTCCGTCTGTCTCTCAGTCTGGATATATTGGCAACTACATCCTAAACGCTTGGGCCGATTTTTTTTGAAATTCAGTACGAATGATTTTGTATGATTGCCAACGATGATGTTTTCACCGAAATATTTTTTTTTTTAAAGCTTATTAACGGTACCTGCCAGAGAACCGTATTTGCTTAAATCGATTATCTCTCAAACTGCAACACTACACTACTAATACTGTGACCAAAAATTTTTAAAAAAGTATATTTAAACAAAAAATTAAAAAAACTGATAATTCTATTTTTGAGGAAAACTACGATCAATTTTGATGAAATTTTATATCAGTTTATTTGCTGCTAACGGCGATGTTTTTCATACAAATATTATTAAGGGTATCGGCCAAAGAACCGACAAATGATTTGGCAACCATAGCATTGCCTCATACACAGTGAAGCGATATTTAATCGTACAGCAATGAGATTGTCCGTAGTCATTGTTTGGTTAATTCAACATATTCGACACAAAATACAATTTTGTTGTCTAAAAACTAAACAAGAACGTATAGCTAAGGTAGGCGCCGGTTATAGCAATCAGGAAAACGCATCAGGAAAAATGTTCGAATTTATCTTTATGTTGTTTTTAATCGATTTTAAACACAAATACTACACTAATCGACTATAAATAACTCAAAGAATTTTTTTTGCTAATACATTTTACTATAGAATAATTATTTATTATTTAAAATGTATTTCTTTATTTTCCTGACGAAAACAAATTTTTCGTGCCAGCTGATTGACATTTCAAAAAAAATGGAACAAATCGTTCCAATTATTTGAGTTCAATTTTCACTTGTTCCACTGACAGATTTCTGTCAGATAAAGTTTTTCGTGTGCATTTCAATCAGGAAAACAGCCTTTTCACTGACACATTTTTCCTGATCGCTATAAACGCACATCAGGAAAAAAATCCTGTTCTCATTTGTTTCTACTTTTCCTGATGGTTTTTCCTGATCGCTATAACCGGCCCCGTAGTCAATGCGCTTTAATGTATTATACTTTTAATTACTTAATTTTTTGTTGTTCTTGCTTAAATGCAAAGTCATTGTATTTCTGAATGGTCCAATGATAAAGACATTATGAGTAGTATCTGTTGAAAAATTTAATGTAACGGTCACCCCGGTTAGAGTCATTCAAAAACGATACCAGAAAGTCACCCTATCATTTACGAAGTTTTAAATAATCTCACTTTAGTCAAAGTGTAGCTTTGTGCGTGAGGTTCAAAAAACTAAATCGTTTTGACTTTTTTGTTAGCTAAGTTTGTGATCCTAGGAGTTTAGCTTTTGTTGTTCATATATGTGTTAGAATATTAAGTTAGGTGGGCCGATTGCAATTTCTTATTAATTGTGCGAAATTTAGTTATTACAATATGATGGGGTAAGTTGTAACATGGTAACAATAAGTTATAGCAAAAGTCAAATCCAAAAGTTTTTCATTTGAATACCTTTGGTATATAAAAAAGAACGCTTTGATTCATAATTTATTGCATTCAATTAAATGGTGCAATTATGAGTACATTAAATTTCTATAAATCTCAAAAAGAAGTCAATGAATGCATTAAAAAAATAGAAGAAAAATTGTATTCCTTAAGTAGTAAGTTACAGAGTTAAATTGAATGTACATTACATCATGCTGTAACGCTTATTATAGCAACATTTTAAATTAGTTGCTTCCAAAGATCTGTATCTAAAATTGATGTTTAAAATGAAAACATGAAATTTCAATTCAACTAACTGGATCACTACATAAAAACAGATAAATCGCTACATAAATAATTACAGAGAAACACCGATGGATACATTTTTATCGTCCTACGATATTCATTAGCATAAACCACATCATCCTAAAGATGATGATTATGACAAAAAATAGAACGCCAAACAAATTATTGCCTTCATCATTGTAGACGGGTTTGTGTGGCAATATATTTTAAAAATATACAATATGCAAAAATAGCTTTTTTCTCCAAAGTGTTTCTGTTTCGGTTTTGTCTGCTGCCTCTTAGTCTGGGTTTTGTTGCGTTCTTAATATTTTACACGCACGGTCTATCGTTGCATATCGAATAAATGCCGCCGAACTATTTTTGGATGACTTAGTGCCCAATGTAGTGTATATGCCTGATGAATGCACAAATGCACATATAGAGACTGTGCGCCGAACTGACTTAGATTAATTTAAAGTTTGGTTCGATGCATTTTGCTTTTTTTTTTGTTGCGTGGTGTCGCACGTACAAAATGCTATAATGCAATATGCATACGTTGGAACACTCATCCGAGACTAGGTTACTCTTGTACACTTTTACTTTGCAAATCGTTTTAATGGAAATTAATGGTTTGTTTTAAAATTAAATGTAAAGTGTGGAAAGTTTTTTTATTTTTTTTTGTTATAATAGCTATAGGGGGAGAGGTATTTTAAGATTTGCACAAGCGCACATAGAACGTCTGGCTTTTGGAATAGTTTGGATCTGTAGGTACTTTTTAAGCGTTATTACTTTGGGTGAACAAAATTATCCTATATTTTCAAAATAAATTCCTCTTTTTTTTTATATAGGTATCTGGGTACCTACATAAACATATATGATATCAGCTCAATAACATCTTAAAGAAGTTTTCAAATCATAATACATATGTATAAGGAAAGTACTTGCTGCAGTAGCAATCAAAACTTTTGTCGTGTTTCGATGCTAAGTATTTATTTGCATAGAAACACTGGGGAGAGTACGATAACTTTGGCGCCAAGAATTGATAACGGTTTTTTGTAGAACAGTTTAATACAAGCATTTTTTACTATGGGTGGGGGGGTCTATCTCCCTCCGTTTGGGCGGGAGGGGCAATTTTATAAAAACAGTGCTAAAAATTTAAAACAAATATTAAAAAATAACGGCAATACTTACAACTAAGTTTTATATCTTTTTTTAAAGCCAATACTTTTTTCTATTAGATGTTTTTAAAATCAAGTGAAACCTATGCATAGTCTTTGAAAAAACGGACTTTAAACTCAAAAATTGCGAAAAAAAAGGTGAAAAAAAAACTTTGAAGTGTGATTTTTCAAAACTGTAAAATAAAATACTACTTTTTTTTTATAAAATTCGTTGCTCATATTAATTTTAAATCATAAACTGAAAACAAAACGATTTTATGTTTTCTGGTTTTTGAGAAAATGGAAAATTACTAAAACTACTTTCTTATAAGAGTTTTCTTTTTTTTTTTTTGGTATACGGTGAATGTTGTACGTAGGTTCGTTTTTGTAATGATGCTTGGGCATCTTTAAATGCAACAGAAACTTTGCATACACCCAACCTCGCACCCACCCCACCTCGCACCCACCCCAAATCCTATAGTGTGTCCAAGCAGGGGGGTTGCAGGGGGGCAGCATGCCCCCCCTTACATACCTCACTGTTTATACGCTTTAGTAATTTTCCATTTTCTCAAAAACCAGAACACATAAAATCATTTTGTTTTCAGTTTATGATTTAAAATTAATATGAGCAACGAATTTTATAAAAAAAAGTAGTAGTTTGTTTTACAGTTTTGCAAAATCACACTTCAAAGTTTTATTTTACATTTTTTTTTCGCAATTTTTGAGTTTAAAGTCCGTTTTTTCAAAGACTATGCATAGGTTTCACTTGATTTAAGAAACATCTAATAGAAAAAAGTATTGGCTTTAAAAAAAGATATAAAACTTAGTTGTAAGCATTACCGTTATTTTTTAATATTTGTTTTAAATTTTTAGCACTGTTTTTATGAAATTGCCCCTCCCGCCCAAACGGAGGGAGATAGACCCCCCCCACCCATAGTAAAAAATGCTTGTATTGAACTGTTCTACAAAAAACAGTTATCAAATTCTTGGCGCCAAAGTTATCTTACTCGTGCCGAAAACACTAATACCCAAGGAAACTTGAAAGATGGTACATCTAGTTCATGCAATCGTTTGCATGCAAGCAAATCAGTTGGAAAAAACGTTTGATTCTTGCACTTGCAAATATGCGTGCAAGCAAACACAATTAACTTGTGTGAATTACCTAAACAAAATGAAAAAGTTGCAAAATAAATAAAATTATATTTTCTAGTTTATTTTCTAGTCTAGTCAATAATACAAGGCAGCCCCCAAAAGTTTACTCAAACCCGTCTTTCCGCGACCGTAAAATTGTTGATTTTCCTTTCCTTGAATAAGTCTGAAAAGACGTTAGGGAAATGTGACGTGTGGAACCCATTTATGTGAACCATATTTTGTAGAAGAGTGACCCTGCCCTATTTAAAAGTAGCACACTTGCTTAAACTTAAGGACAAATGCAGCTGAATGGCAAAACGATGTTTGCTGGAAAAATTTCTGATGCCAGTGTTCTATTTACATTTTTTTTAAGCTTTACATGCCTGTGGTGTTGTCAACATGCGTAGTTAAGGATTAACAATTTTGTGACAATGCGTTGTTTGGTTATCTCCAGACCAGGAGAATCAGTTGTCTTGATTATATAATAATTTTGCTTCATCTTAAAAAAATGTGCTCACCTTAATGCTTCGTTTTCGAATGAAATTAAATTTAATGAAAAATACTACAACCTTTACACACAACACTTGCAGCATGTGCTTGCGCTTGAATACTTTTAGGACTTTTGGGGACTTATTTCATTTTTGGTTTTGGAGCTTAATTTCCTGGGACCTAATTTCGCAGCGCCCTTATTATAGCTTCCCAAACAGAGTTACGGGGATGAAGATCACCGGCTTTCTAAAAGCGGATCAAACAACAAAAATAGGTACCTACATGTCAGTGACGAAAACTCGCGTACTTTAAGATATTCCAGAATATTGTGCTTATTCTCGAAAAGCTGGTGATTAAAAAAAAATCCAAATTGTGGAGCCTTAAAATCGGCATAATGAGACCCGGAAACGAATACTTCAAAAAGCATACTGTAGCGTAAGCTGTGTGTTAGCGTGCACGGTCCTGTTAAAATTACGTGTTCTCCATTGAGTCCCAATTCATCAATTTGCTTTCGTTTCTTTGATATCGCTCATCAACATCAAAAGATATCCGCTAAAGATATTCTCATCTGAACGAAACCTTCCAGAGCCTCTTCGTCTTCTGAGACATTTTGTTCCAGTCTCTTCGTATAACGAACGGCTAAGCGCCAGTGTATGATGAATTATTGTCGAAAAACGCCCAAATTATTCCGTAAAAGTCAAAACAGTTCCTCGATAATGGCTTGTCCATGATATGCAATCGGCATCTGTTTACTAAACAAAAATCCAAACAAAACTGACAGTTGTTGTTGACTCCATTTTCAAAAGTTAAGTTAATGATAGATAAGGTGACACATTTAAGGCCTCTTGTTTAATTAACATAAACCTTTGAAGATGCTTTCTCAACTTAAAACGGTATCCGTAAATTTAAAGTTTTCAAGTGAGTTCATGGGTATTTAGTTGCAACAAAATGGCTTTATCTACACTTCCCTAACAATCCTATAACAATCTGCAAATCTATTACTTTATATATAACAGTTTGACATTTGTTTCTCTACCTATAATTTGCCAAAAATTTCAAATAGGCTTAGCTTACCATCGTTTTTCCAATTCAAAGCTATTTCCCATTTTACCAACAGCTTTAAAGACGGTACCTATTCGATTTGAGTTTCTTGGATTGAAAACGAGTCATGCATAAATTCCAATTCCAAACACAAATACAAACAATATAGACACACCTACAACAAAGCCTATGAAGTCAAAAAAGTGTGGGTTTGCATAGTTGTGGCTGGGGACGTGGAGTCGAATGTCGTTATACCATAGTTACTGGTAGGTTAGAAAGGTAAGGTAAAGGTACATTTACCTGTGCGCCAACAAAATCTTACCAATTGTGGGGGACAAAGGCATTATATCTACGACGAAAACAAAACGCAAAGAAAAATAAATACAAAAAAATAAAATGCAATCTCCACTTCGGCTTGACGGTACCATTTGGAGATATCACGAGATTCACGACTCTTGGTTTTGGATAGTTTTAAATGTATGTATTTATGTATGTATACGCAACAAAAAGGAAACTGTGAACGAAGTAGGTATCCAAATAAAAAAAAAGTTGAAAAAATGAAAAATTATGTATATTCAAATTCACTGCATCTTTCAATCTGAGAAAAACGTATCTATGAATGAGAAACAAACATTGAAATTGTTCATAAAAATGTCATCAATAAAAGTTTTTATAAAATGCATGTTTATTTTTTTATAAAAAAAAAAATAATGTAAGATTTCAAATCTCCATTAGATAGTTTTGTCGAATGTCATAAAAATGGCTGCCATAAATTTATAAAACTATAGAAATACAGACATAAACATTTCACCGAATTAGTCAGTCAGTCAGTTATATCATAATTTACTTTACTGGACGGAGTGTGTGACATGTAGAGTTGTTTGTGGGAGACCGTGTCTATAATATTCATATGGTCAACTTTGGAGTTTTATTAGTGTAAGTATGTAACAAAGTCGTTATTAGCTCTTAATAGACTATGGATTCGTGTCTGCTACCATTTAAGGGGATTCAACTAATTTCAGGGTTAACTTATAGAAGTAAATCGATACTTGGGTAAGTTATTAATAGATGCATAAAAGATAGCCTAATGAAAATCTTTTTAATTTTAAAACTTAATTGAGTTAGGATTAATCCTTTGAATAATAAGTTAATAAATCATCATATAGCTATGTACGTAATCGGTATATAGACTCTAGATTAGAAAGTAATAAATTATACATGGGTCATTCTATTGAAAGAGGTTTGAATCTATTGAA
Source organism: Baccha elongata (assembly GCA_951217065.1). NCBI lineage: Eukaryota > Metazoa > Arthropoda > Insecta > Diptera > Syrphidae > Baccha > Baccha elongata. The sequence continues at coordinate 43,263,880 of OX578274.1, forward strand.
GATGCGGCCAAGTATAAAAATTGGAGTTTTTTGACTAAATTCATACCTAAATTACGGATTTAGACCCTTTTAAGTACCTAATTATTCGCGTAAGGGCTATTCACTTTACTTAGTAAGGCCAGGGTAAAGACATCGGACAGATCAGAGACATATCAGGAAATATGAAAGAGGAGAGACGTTTTCATGACTAATTTAAAATTTTCAACTAAATAAGTTACTATTGAGTTACAAATATACCGGCAAATAAATTAAGGGAATAAAAAATAATTATGAACTTCCAGGGAAGAGACTCATTTACAGTGCCTACTGCACGGCTCTTTCGCGTCGGACCAACTATTACAAATGAAAGCAATCTATAACAGCTCATTTGTTAAGCATTACAAACGTCGCGTATTGTCTGCGATTTCAACTAAAAACGTCAAGGAGACAGGCCAGGGTAGAGCCTTTTTCAGACATAAACATTGAATTTCAGAAAAAAATTGCTTCAGAAATTCGCTATTTATATAAAAAAAACCGTTAATGCAAAGGAAAAAGTACTATTTCAGGATTTATGTAGAATATAGATGCTTAAGTATCGTTTCAACCAATGGCCCTTAGATACTGTATTTTATTGCATAAAATGAGAACCCTTGATACAATAACTTAATATTTTCATGATTGCCGTACACATTAGGTAGGTCAGTACCTAACTATTATAATATAATAACCCCATATATTAATACAAACATAATTTCTTTCTGCCTTGAATACACTCATTTTTTATACACTCAAGCTTATTCTGCTTAAAAATAATAAATTCGAAATAATGCGTTTTTTCATTATTGCCTCTCGTTTAACACATCATAAATAACCCTAAGATTTGAAAATCAACAAAAATAAAAAAAAAATTATTAGCACAGTCGGAATAAATTCAAATAAATAGCAAATCGGACAAAATTCCTACGAAAGATTTTATTGTTTAAATCAATTCATTTGTTGCACAATATGACTATTCTAAGTTTTACCCCTCCCAGGAGTTGTGCATAAGTGTGGGGTGAAAATGTACCCCAAAAGGGTTTTTTTTCAGGTTTTTCACGATTATATTTCGTAAAGGACTTACAATATCGAAAACTGTTCTTTATAAAAAGTGTAGGGCATTTAATCCTGCATAAAGAGGCCTGATTCTTACAAATCCCATTTTGACATTTGAGGAATACCTATTCAATATTAACTGACCTTTGAGGCAGTAAATTTGACATGTTTTAGCTTTAAGCTAATTTAATTTGGACATATGCGGAGTATTTGACGCGTGTTCACATTAGGACACAGTCAACCGATGCATTTTGACGTCTATGCGCCACTTCGTTATAGACGATGTTCACATTGGATGTACTCATCCGATGGATCTTGACGTACGTCCAGTCCACCGTGTTCAGACACAAAGTAGTGTGAACATAATGGATGCACAAAACCACACGAAACAAAAAAACAAAATATGTGAAATGAGCCTAGATGTTTACAATTTTCCTTATGCTCATGTTAAATTGAAATTTCCAATCAAAAGTGACCGAATTTTGTGAAAACTTTCAAAATATTGGTGCAAAAAGCGAAAAAATAATAAATAACAAATGTCAGAATAGCAAATGTCAAAATGCATCCATGAGAATTTTAAAAAAATCTAAAGACGATGTTCACATTGGACGTACTCACCCGACGCATTTTGACGTCTATATGTTTTGTCCCCTTCCCACTTCGTTGTAAGAAAGAAACGGGGTTTTGCGTCCAGATTTTTAGATTTTTTAAAATTCTCATGGATGCATTTTGACATTTGCTATTCTGACATTTGTAATGACATTTGTAAAACATGTCTATTCTTATAATGAACCCCTATTACTTTTTGTTAATTTTGGTAGCAAAATTTTGATAACTAAATTTCAACTGTTAAAATTGTAATAATGACTGAATTGTGTTATTATAAATACAACTCTTTCGATTTTCTTCTAAATTGTATAAATCCACAACTATGCCATTCGTTTCTGAGCTATGTAAAAGCTTTTCTCTCTACAGCACACCGATAAGATAGTTTAAAGTTGATTGCCTAATTTTGTACAAAAAAGACAAGAAAGTGAATAATTATATACAAAATAAGGTTGTTTAATGTTTCACAAGTATATGTAGGTAGATTACATTATAACTATTTAATTTATAATTTCATCTTGCAACACATTTCCAATTTATTTAAATAAAATATACATTAAACGTGTAACCACCTCTTTTTATATGCATCAAAACTTGATTTATGAAAATAAATCTCAACTCCAACCACTAAGGTCAATATGCATTAAGATCAACAACAAAACTCGCAAATATGGCCAAAGCCTTTGCGGCTATACACAAAACAAAAAAATAACTATTCGTGAGATACATTTCGTTCCCGTCTGCTTTTAGTCGTATTTCTAATTAAATTTTGCGGCTGTAACACTTCTTTTAAGTGGCATAGTGTTGTTGTGTTAAGTTTCGCATCTCTGAAAGCAACTTAAGTATAAAATAAACGAAAGAAACTAACCAAGGTTAACCAGGTATTCGTCATTCGGTTGGATGTGCTTTAAGGGGGCGGCCTTACTTTACTTGGAATTGTGATATGTGTGGACTCATGAAGGGGCATCAAAAAATTAAATAAAAATAAAAAAACAAAAACAAACTACGGATGAAAGAGAGAGGGAACCGAAGCACGAAATACCCAACAAAAATAACCTAAATCGAGTTAAAATACCTAACAAACATTAATGTAGGTCAAACGATTTTTAACGCTAGGGCGCCCTAATGCTGCTTCCGCCGACACGCCGCTGATCGAATTTGTTTTTGTTTGTTTTTTTTTTTTGCTTGAAAGTGATTGTTCCAGTTCCGTTGGATTTATTATGTTTATAAAATCAACTACACATTTTCATTTACGAAATGTTTTGCAATGCACTCCTACAGGGTCCAGACAACAAAAACTTCGATTTGCCATCATAGCCTCATACACATAAATAGTAAAGTTCCTCGTTTTAAACATTTGGTTTTGTAATTTATTTTTGGAAAACTAATTAACAAAGTATTGCGGAAAGTTTTATTTTTATAAACTCTGGATGCCGACAGCTAAGAACGCGCTATTTCAAAATGCATCTATATTTTGTACTCGTTTCACAAGTGCTGGACTGCTAGCTGGTTGGAGAAAGAGATTTATCTTATTTTTTATTACAACTTTGAGCTAACTGGTATAAATTCTTTGATTATCTGTTTTTAATTAAAAATTATCTGGCGGCAGTGGTAATTAAAATATATAATTTGTGTCTTGAGCTATTAAACCGGTACAAAAAACCGAATGATATATGTACTTAGGTACAAATTAAACGTATGCTATGAGTTAACTATAAATATTGTAGGAAATGGCATCTTTTGCCCACATCGTTCTTTGGATAATTACTAACGTTGTTTATTTAAATAGAGGAAGTCTGAGGAATGCGATATTTCTTTAGCTTAATTATTTTCTTAGTCCTTAGTGCGTGTAACAGTGATGTGGTAAAAATATTTTGCATTTTGAAAGGAAAACACTTATGCTAGGAAGAACTGTTAAAAAATATACTTTTATACCTTTGGTGTCAATAAAGGATGTAGTACGCAAAGAGATGATCTCTCATTTAGACTCTTCTATAAAACATCATTCGAAACTCGATGACATTGATATAATATTGAAAGAACAAGACAAAATGTTAGTAATATAATCGTTATCATTTAATCGGAAGCAGTTTCCGTGGACATAGTGGTAAAAGAAGACAAAATTAATTACCTGTACCTATATTTGTTTTCATCAAGGAATTCAGAAAAATCTACCTCCAAATTTTTTCAGCCCTACCAAGCTTGAGGATTTTTGCTTCGAAGAATTTTTAAGAACGCATTTTTTTTTTTGAAACGTACCTATACTCGTATACTCTAGCGTTTTACGTCGCAGTAATGACTAGTTTGACAATATTATAGGAGGTACGTACCTACGTATACGATTTTTCTGAAATGGGACAATATTCCGTTTCGCGGATACCTTGCTTAGTCTGAATAATCGACAACTGTAATGTCGAGACAATAAAAGTCTTTGGGCCTAGGCGGGAGTCACCCCAAATTAGACAGAAACAAACAAAGCAAAGACGCTTATTAGGCCACACCGAATGAAGCAAAACAAAACGGTTGGTGTGGATTACCAGGTCTACAATGATTTTGAGGCCGCTAAAAGAAAAACTCATTTAAAGTGGTTTTTGTTGGCGTTGTTTGTTTTTTAAGGTGCAACTTTTTTTGTAATGTCAAACACAATTTTGCAGTTTTTTGTTTGTTTGTTTTGCATTATGGATGATGTCAAAGCATACGATTTTGATTCAGTAGGTATAAATACATTCGGTACCCTTATAAAATCTTGATATTTACTTTTCTATGCTATGTGTAATTTAAGCGTTTTCGCAAGAATTTTCTCTTTGAAAAATCTTCAACTGGCTGATCATCTTGATCGTCTTTTTAATTTTATATGGGATGAAGGCTTACAATTAAATGAAAATATTTTAAAGAAGAAAAGATAACGGGGAGATTTCAAAAGAATCTTAAAGAAGTTCTTTCAGAAAATGTTAAATATAATTTTGAGACAAACTACCTCACGATCTTCAAACAAAAATATCTCAAAAACGTGGTGTGATAGAATTTTTCTGACGAATGCCAATACACTGCCTCATTTAAATGCATGTATTTGGCGCCTAATTATACTTTACACAAACATGTTCGTTTCCGCTTTGTATGTTCTATTGTGTAAATGATTTATCAGCCTTATTTGGTCTGACTGCTCCCATTTCAAGATGTGCAATGTTTGACGCCAGGCGATTAATCGAAAACGTTTTCGTTTGTTTGTCTATTGTGCATTATTTGGTGTGGCTGCTCCCATTTTAACGTGTGTTTTTAAAAGTGGAAAATCAGTTTTGCCTGTTTCTACAAGTTTTGTTGTTGTGACTCAAGATGGCGTACTTACTTTTTTAATTTAAGAAATTTAATTTTGTTTTGATAAGACAACTATTTAAAAAAAAACCCTTATTTTCGCAATTTGTTAATAATTTTTTATGCTTCCAAAAAAATGCGGTAGACTTTTTTTTCTATTTTTACTTACTAAAAGATTTTTTTTAAAAGTGGTTTTAAATTGTACCTAATTAATTTGTGACAGGTTTGAGTGTTTGACACTTTTTTAGTACTAAGGTGACTGGGGCTAATATTCCAACATTTTAACTACCTCTTGATACGGAGGCTTACCTATCTGACGGAGCAATGAAGTTGCGAGAGTATGGGTGTGTTCATAAACGTCAGACTAACTAAGATCTGCAATCAAAAAATTGATAAAAAACACATATTTTCTTAAGATTAACATTTTGTTTCTTATTATTTTAATAGCTTTATCCAAAATACTTACAAATAATAAAAACAACCACTTGTTTTTGTCTAAGAAGTGTGTTTTTTATTCAGTTTTGTTATTGCAGATCTTAGTTAGTCTGACGTTTATAAAAACACCCATAATACAACCATTTCATATCTTTATTTGGTACAATCAATCACTATCACTCCTTAAATTTTTTCGTAAATCTCCCTGTTTATTTAGAATAGAAAACTTTTAGCTTTTAGACATTCATTTATCTTAGTCTTTATATTTTTGTCTTTGAAACTAACATTTGTGTTACAAATGGTTTTCATCCTGTTTATCTTCCTTTTCTTTCCAAATAAAGTGAAGAAAACATTTAACAAAACTATTTCATAGAATCTGTAAGAAAGACGATACGCAGCTCTATGTATGTTTATGTAGCTACAAAATGTCCATTTCCCTGAATTTATACCTAACTAGGTTAGTGGGTGTTTATACAAATTCAAAGCTCTCAGACAGAATCTGTCTATCCAATCTGAATAAATAAAACAAAATGTTTAAATGCATCGTCATCATCGTTCGGAATTGTGGAACTATAGAAGAACTCTTATAGACATTTTCAGGTCGCGCCTACAATTCAGTCAGTCAGACATTAGTCACTAGAAGAACATGAACATTTTATCCATAAGCACCCTCCTTTGATTAGACATTAAGGCGAGAGTGGCATTAGATAAATTGTTGTTCATTTGATCTCAACCATGAACTTCAAACTCATCTATCTATCTTTCTTAGTATTTTAGTGTGTATTTTTGAAGCTTTTATTGTTAATTTCTTGTTTTAGTTAAGACATATGTTTTCAAATCGTTGGCGAAGAAAGAGCATTCCACATAAAACACACATTTTGTAGTTTGGTCTTGCTCAAGAGATAAATCACTGACATTTTGTATCTTTTGTATCTTGGAATATTTTTTAGTTCAGGTGAATGCAAAAGAACAAGTAATTCCACTATCTTGACATCCTGGCAAATAAAATATCATATTTCGTTTACTTTTATCCTGCATCTTTGCCAACATGTGCGATCCGCATGGTAAACATTGCCTGCAATCATGAGCCACTGCAGATGATTTGCTTGTGTGTTCCAATTTTAATTTGGGAAGTGAATACTCATCGGAAAGATAAGTGCATATTTCCTAAATACCTACCCATGCAGGTGCAGTTTTTTTTTTCTTCCTCAAGAGGAATCCTATTTCATTGCGGGCGGATGGAAAATATATTTTCCTTTGCAAGTTGTAAGGTCTTTCTATATGGAAATAGTGGAACATATATTACATAATTGGTTTCAAGTAGCTTACTAATGGATGGAAAAAAAAATTCTATATGCATACACATTGACGAGGATGTTTATTTATGACGATGTGACTCAATGTAGAATGGGACAGGTGTTCTTAGAAATATTTGAAATGAACTCATTAATATAAGTGCATATATTGAAATGCATTTTTAGATCTCCGCAATGAAATAGGTAGTAAAAAATGAAGACAACAATATATAATGATTTAATAATTCAATTAGGTACATATATATTATGTACATACATATATGTATATATTAGGTACAGATTCAAATTAGCTTTTTAACAAGTCCACTAAATATTAATGCTAAGTCTTCTACTTAGTTGAAATTATTTTTATTTTATTTATTATTTAATATTCTCAATATAAAGTATATAAAATTTGTATTATAACAAAAACATTATTTATCATAAATATATATTTTAGAAAATAACTAGAAAAGTTTGTTATGAAATTGCGTAAATCCCTTATATATTTAATTTGACGTTTGTGGATTGTTCAGTACGAACTGAAAACAATAAATTCTACATTTTGCTCTTTGACAGTTTTGTACAAATATCACGTTGAGCTTTGTTAAATATTGAAAGGAAAAGCCATGCACTTAACATTTTGTTCTGTGTGAATTGTCATCAGAATTTAATTGACCTGTCATACGAATCCAATGTTGCCGTTTGCGGAGTATTCTGTCTGTCAATAGAATGCAATAAATTTGAACGTTGTAGATTTTTGCGAATCCAATTTTGATGTTCAGTATTTACCTACTTATACTCATTGCTAACTGTTATCAGAAAACAAAAAAACTTTAAACTTTGTAGTTTGACAAATTCAATGTCAAAATGTCATTAGAATACAATAGGTATAACTTTGACATTTTGAAGTTTAAAAATTTTTTACGAATCGAATTTTGAAGCTTGTCAGTCTTCTACTTGGCTCTGATCGAAAAAAGAAACACAAGTTGAGCACTTCTAGCGCTCGGAACTAAAAAATAAACACTTCTATTTTTGACAGCTCAGCGCTCTGCTCAGAGCTAAAAAAGAAAAAAGCCTAATATAACAAAACGTATTACTTGAATTATTTACTTAAATTCAACTTTTTATAATAAGCTTGTACTAACCATATTTTCTTGTGCACTTTTCATTTAAGAAAGAAATTCAATAAAAAATGCTAAGTAGTCTTTACTTTTCATTTAAGTATTTGTGTTTTTCCCTTTGAAAACTTTTTTTTTTGACATTTTGATTTCGTTTGACAGTTTAAGCTAGTGGGTAATATTTAAATATTTGGAAAACCTATTCCTGTATTGACACAGTTACTTATTTATAAACTCATATTAACGATTGAGTTAAGTAACACCGCCTTTAATACTGAAGAAATCCTTCACGTTGAGTAGAGACTGATTATAAGTTAAAATTATTTCATATATATAGTTTAATTAGAGTATGCATAAACCCATATTAGCATCTAAATGTCAGTTTGATAACAATTAATCGAATCGTCTTTATAAAATTAAAATTCCAAAACATTTACAAGAGTTCTTGTGCATTAAAACAAAATGTCTTTAACCACTTTCGCAAAAGATTTCATAAAATTTAATAAAACAAAATATTGCATACAGAATGTAAACAACTAAAAATGACTCGATCCCATAACCCTGTAACAGCTTATGTACTTTCTCTTTCTAACATATTAAACATTACATGGTAACATTGACGTTTATCATTAGCAGAGATTTAGATGGGACTTTTTTTTATGACATTTAAGGCACAATTTGTCAATAATAAGGTAAAATTGAACTCGTTTTTTTTTTTAAATTAATATATAATTTCAAAAAAAATGTCTGTCTTGCCTGGGGAAAAGTCGAAAACCCTTATATTGTTTCTTGCCTTGCAAAAACCTGCAAATTCTAGCATTTATTATATGTGATTCAACGTGTAGATTGTATGCAACCTAGTCAAGTGTAACATTAATTACCTACCTACCTACCTAAACCTTTTTCGTTTCTTATAAAAATGCGTAATGTTATTAATGTTTATTCACAATCGGCCGCCATGCACCTTAAAGGTTAACAAAAAATTAGAAAAGCCCATAAAACCACTCTCCATGACAAAAAAGTTAACAACCTAGGTATAACAAATACATACATATAAATATAAACCTGTACTATACAATAGTAGGTAGTATTAAAGCGAAAGTATTTCATATAAAAAAAAAAATACGTGCAACAAATCTTGTTTTTAACTTTACAAATTCTTGACAAATGCTTTTAATGTTTTCGATTTCTTTTTACTTTTGGTATTCCATACATTAATTCATTAGTTCATGAATCATGACTTAGCTACATCTAGCCTATAGGCAGATGTACACAATTTCCTAAAAGTATTTTTTAATACTTTATTTTCTTGCTTTCATCTTGTATAATAAAAGCCTAACTAAATCTAAAGAAAAAAGAAAGTTAATAATCCCATCCCACTGCAGAAGCTTAATATGGACCACACCCATCAGCGGTACACAATCCTTCCACCAAGGACTTATTTCTGAAGGCACCGCACCGATAGCACAAATGACGAGGACATTCAACGTGCTTAGAATTGACAGTTTATTATTTACCATTATGAACCCAAACTATCAGACTTGAAAGTTAACATTTGAATTCAGCACAAAAAATACAATTTTTTGTATAACAACAATAGTTCAAGAATTACAATTGGCCACCTGTTTCATTCCGTCTTATCATTAATGTGCGTTGCATCATCAATTTATATATGAAAAGAAAAGATAATAATGAAATCGTATTGAATCCGCCTCTTAATTTAATGGAATTTGATTTGAATAGCATACGCCCATAGTATAGAATTTTTTTGTTTTTTTCTAGAGATATAGAGTAACAACATGTTGTATTTTTCCTTTTCTTATGGCTGCCAAAGATGATGTTCTGCTATTTAGTCCACTTAGACAAAAGACCATGTTTCAACATCATCAGAAAGTAGAACATTTTATGCCACTTTTCTTACTTCAACATGTTATGAAGAGAATTTGTTTTAGCTGAATATTGGAAAATAAATAAAATGACATAACTTGGTCGGCCGAACTTGTTCTTTTGGCAAGTTACCTTCTTGCAATCGATTTTAAAATCAATTTGTCTAGTATAAAAAAAGTTGTTTTAATTAAAAAAACAAATGTAAAAAAAATATACCTAGCTATTTTTTTTTCCAAAATATTTGTGTGCAATATTTATCAAGCATTACAAGACTATTTGACTGTCAAATTGCATCAAAATCGGTGAATAAATTTACGTGATAGCCGGTATAAAAAAAAAGTTCTACGGCAGGTACCGTTAAAAATTAATCGTTGGCAATCATAATGCCAATTTCTGAGTTTGAAAACCCTGTAAACAAAAATATTTCTGCCCGCATTTTTTAGCAAAACCATCAATCAAACGAAAAAGCAAAACAATTATTCATAAAATATGAAAAATTAAGAAAATTAAATAGAAAACAGGGTCATATTGAACGCACATGGGTGGGAGGAAATAATAAAATTTATAACATCAAAATCAAATAAAAATCATGATCATCATTCCTGTCATCTTGCGTTATTTTTCATCTTGAAGTATTCTTCTTTCAAGTTAGAAAACAACAACTAAATGCACAAAAAAGAACCTAAGAATATAAATTAAAACTAAAAAAAAAAAAAAAAAAAAATTAGCTTTCCATGAAGGTAACGATTATTTTTCCTGCCACTCACTCGTTTTGTTGAATGAAAAGTATATTTAGATTTTCTTTAAAAAAAAACACAATCCCCTTGTACTTGTGGCACCTTCATGTGATCTCAGGAAATACTATAATAATGAACAAAAATCAGTTGGAGAAGATCAATCAAGACGACACAAATTAGTTGCCCCTTCGGGAGCTCTGAAGAGTCGAATTAAATTGAATTGTTTCTCAGAAGAGTTTCTATAAGATGAGATAAGATGAGAGATACAAAATGTGCAATAACTTCTTGGACGGATGGCACGCGCGTTTCAATTTATCGTCTGTTTAATGTATCCGCGGACATGTGCGATCTCAAGATGGTGGAAAATCAAAGGAAGTAACATCTGGTCTTTAGATTTTTTCTCTCAAAAAAGAGGAACCACATGTTATTTTATTGGTATACTAGCTTATCGTGGAACGAGCAACATGATGCAGTCTATGGATTAAAGCGTAATTGATTTTTCTCAGCCTTAGTATGACAGGGAAGATTATACTTTGTGATTACGGATGTGTTGATTTATTTTAAATTGAGCACGACTAGATGTCAAGACAGGTTGTCATCCATTATTTATTTAATACTGTCTAGTCTAGGTATCTAATTGGTTTTAGGGAAAAGATGATGCAGATACTTTTGGGTATTGGTTTCTTTTTCACATCAGTATATATGGAATCGTTTTAAGAATTCCGGAAGTTACTATAATTTTAAGAATGTTTTATAAAGTGATCAGTGATCACTGATGAATGATGATCATATAATGTTCGAATAAAGAAAAAATCACATTCTCGACGGCGGAGTTTTAAAAGAATATAAGAAATATAAATTAATTGTAAAAATTCGGACATTGAGTTGTCGATTTATTACCGCTGTTATATTTTGAAAATATATACCTTAAGACTTTGTAGTGCATAAAAAAGGTATACCTACCTAAGTTTTTCGGCAATCAATTTTCAAAAGTTGAAAACCAGGTAAAATGCTGTGTATCAAATGTGATACATTGGACATTGAAACGAAAGTATTTTGTTGATTTTTTGAACAACAACAAAATCTTAAAGGCGCTACCACCAATTGTTTCCGAATTAATTATAATTCGTTTTTATTTTGGCTGGAGATATAGATTTTTGAAGGGTTGCCAAGCCCTATCATAAGTCTCCTTATTAGTGGTGCTGAGTTTAAATCCAATTTTATTATGAAAAACTTTCTACATGCACACCATAGGATTCCAACCCACGCTTATCAGATTTGCTCAGTCTTAGAAGACGCATATATCACACTATACGCATTCCACCGCGTATGACCATTACGCGCATGTAGAAAGTTTTTCATAACAAAATTGGTTTAAACCACACTAATAAGGAGACTGATGATAGGGCTTGGCACCTCTTGAAATAGCTTTATCTGCAGCTAAAACTAATTAGTAAACAATATGGTGGTAGCACCTTTAAGTTGCTGTTGTTGTTTAAAAATTCAATGAAATTGACGGAATAAAGAATGGTCAAGTCTAATCAACTGACGCATTCTAGTAAGAATAGTACAATATAATATAACAACAATAATGAAAGTCTTTTGTTTTAAAACAAATTTCCGAACGAAGTGGTGTGAAAAGTCAACTTTGCTTGGGGATAATGAAATGTCTACCCTTCAGAAAGAGTAGATACATGCTTCTGTACCAAATAACTGTAGTTATCTGAATTATGAATTGTTTGCACGTAAAAGAACATCTCCGTGCTCCACTCAGTGTCGGGTCAGATATACGGGGTTATTCTGTTGACAGTCTACAGGAGTTTCTCGCCAACAACTCGATCGACATAGCTTTAAGCGGTCACTTATTGACATTGTAATATCTCAATGTTTTATTTTCACCTCGTACTTGATGTCAGTAAAAGAGCTTCATTGGATGCCATGCTTTGGACCAGCCACTTAATTGTCAGAGTCGATGTTGGCTTTCCTGGACGAACTTACATACATCTAACATGAAAGAGCAATACATCACCTAATTGTTACGTGGTCGATTTAGTTGCAGGTTACACCATCCAATGTCGGCAAAATTTTACTTTGGAAGAGTTTGCTAAGGAGTTGTTCAAGGCATGGTTGTTGCATGGACAACGTTTCGCATGAATTGCCCGTTTTGCATAGCTCATGGACCGCACCTTTAGTGTCATACTGTCATAAGCCATTACTGAACAACTGTCAGTTCCTTTTCCCACACATCCTGCAAAATCTACCAAACTTTCCTCATTTTAAGCTGTCTGTTGATTTCCCCTTGATTCACTGTACAAATTCCCGTCATCTCTATGACCACGCAGGGGAATATTTTGACGGTCACAGAAGATAATTGTGCTTACAATGGGTCGCAATCGATCTCTATTTTCTTTTATCGTTTCCGTACGTTGATTGCATATTTTGTTCGAAATTTTTGATTCCCGTCCCTGATATACTTTAAAAAAATGTCTCCCGGCTCCTTTTCTCCAAGAAGGTCGTCAAAAACTTTTAAGGGTTCCTTACTGAGACTCTTTAGTACTGTGTTTGATTGCATACCACCACCTGAAGGAAAACTGGTACATGGTAAAACTATATTTCGTTGGGAAGGTGTTTTTATATTCTTCAACTTTCATCATCTCGTCAAATATCGAAATGCTGTAGGAAAAAAGTTATCCACACGCTACACAAAAAGGAGCAAATTAAGAATGATTCTAATATGTTCCTATCTTTGAAGTACGGTATAATATTTAAATAAAACCAAGGATGATTTTTTTAAGTTTTATTGTTTTTCCTAATTTGTTGATGTTTCTAAACTATTTTTGTTGGTTCTGGGGGGGGGTCATGGGGGTCACTGGATCCGCCACTGATAACAGCTATGTAGTAGCTCCCAATTATTTTATTTTGCTGTATATTAATTTATAAATATATAACAAAAATTTCTTATTTTTTATTTCAGAACTGGCGTCATAAAGAAATCATTCACAATAAGGTAATTAAACGATTATGTAATGTAGACATGAGCTTTTTGTTACTCTTTTGCTTGAAAAAAAAACTTAAACTAGTTGTTTAACTTTTGCTTAAACTCAATTAATATAAAATCGTTGAAAAGGAAATTTAAAAGTTTCTCATTCCCACGTTAGGATTGAGAATCAAAATAAGTTGGTTGCTTGTTCCAAAGCTAAGTTTAGGGTTACCTGCTTGATTCACTACAAAATCATTCAGCTTTGAGGGTCTTTCTGGCAAAGATATAAAAAATATATACATTAAATAAAAACAATGCTCACACGCTTTGCTTAATTTTATTTTCTACGTTTATTATTTACGCTTTAAAATGGCGCGCATCAGTGATTTTGTTCAACGTATATATGGAAGTGAAACAAGTAACAACTTTTAACTGAAGACGCCCGACATTTAATTATGCATTTCCGTAGACTGGAAATGTCGTTGCTCTACAATTTGAAAGTTTTAGTCTTGGGAAGTTAAGTTGCTGTTGGAGGCTCGCCCTTTAAGTTATAGTCATTGAAGTGAAACTTTCATTTTGTTTTTGTTTTTGTTAACTAACCCATACTGATATGATAAGTAATTACTAATTACATTATGCATGCAAAGAAAAAGTAAAACTTGTTAAAAAAAATAGATATACGTAATCATTTAAAAGAATTTAACCATTTACCATTGTCATTTGATTCACCTTAATGATCAGTTTGTTAATTGGACAGGAAATCTATAGTATAATTTTTCAAATAGGTATAGTATACCTACTTATTGTTCTTACTTTTTGTGTTACAAACTTGAATCTTATGTACGTACAACGCAATGTCGTACATAATGTATAGTTTACCTTTTGTGTTAAGATAAGAATTTAAGAAATATTAATATTTTATTAGTAGAACATATTAAGCTTAACAAATAAATAGTTTCTATACAATTTTAAGCAGAAAAAATTACCCAACTTTGGTAAATTATTTTGGTCAGAACATTTTTTCACAAAAGTGTAGTTTGAAAAGTTTAAAATTATATAACATTATAAAGCCGGAAAAGGGTTGCCAGAGCATCTCAATAAATTAAAAAAAAAAAACAATATAGAAAAACTTTAAAACAAATTTTTTTAAAATTTTTGAGTTGCTCTGGCAACGCTTTTAGTTGACAAAATTATTATTTTAAAGGTTTTAAACTACACTTTTGTAAAAAAAAGGTGTTTTGACTAAAATAATTTACATGGTCTTGGTGAGCTCTGGCTTCAATAAGACGGCGGAGCTGCGAGCCATGCAGCGCGTGAATTGTTGTTTTGGTGAGCACTTATAATTTTACGTTTTGCTACGGTAAATTGGCCGCATAGATCGTACGATATTACACCTTTGGACTTTTTTATCTCGTGATATGCAGGACTTCAGGAATAAGCTATGTAAAATTGACGCTTTGGAAGCCAACATTACTCGTGTTATTCGCGAGGTGCTCGAACGATTTGCCCAAAATTTGACTTTCCGAATGGACCAGATTAGACTTAGTCGTGGCCAACATTTACATGATATCTTTTCAAAAAGTAAATGCCATGAATTGATCTTTTAACCGATAATACAAATTTTAAGTTCAATTTCTATACGTATTTTATTTTACATTATAAATCAAACCTCAGGATGAATTACCTATTATTAGAAAGAGTCAATCCCTTTAAAGAGCTTCTTGTCTCCTGGTAATCCAAGTCTCATTGTCATTAAATATTTGGTTGAATGCACAAAGAGCCATATATAGACGTCGCAAGAAATGCGTTGAATCTCTACTTCCACAGATATTGTTGGAAATCTAGTACGTGAATATTACTTACCAATATCAAATCTGGTAAGAATACTATATTATCGCCTTTGAAACTATGTAATCGGAAAAGAAAAAAGTTTTTTCTATTTTTCCTGTAGACTTTCAAAACGCGATTTACTGAACTTGTCTAGCAGCTTTTCGCCGCTGGCATAGAGATAAAGAAATTAAAATTCAGTTAAACACATGAACAAATGTTTTTTTTAATTAGTTTTAACAGTTGTTTTAAACTGACTTTTTTGCAGTTTTAACTGTCGAAGCCGACAAATCGAAAGCCATTTATGGCTTCTCGCATAGTAGGGGGTTAAATGTATTTTACGAATAATTAAGCAGTTCCACAATTTTCCAATGGATCTCTTTGCCGTCTATATTGAAATATCAGAGCGTGTTCAAATTACAAAGGGAGAGTTCTTACGCTGAAATCACAAAAACAGAAGAGTAAATTACTTTGTACCTACTAGCTGACTTGTACAACACGCTGCAATATCCTTAAAATTAAACAAAATAATA
The DNA here is from genome assembly GCA_951217065.1 of Baccha elongata. NCBI lineage: Eukaryota > Metazoa > Arthropoda > Insecta > Diptera > Syrphidae > Baccha > Baccha elongata. Next base: position 43,279,684 of record OX578274.1, read on the forward strand.
TTTTTTAATTGTTATTTAGAACTTAAGCAATTTTTTTTATTACTTTCTTGATATCGGACAAGTCAATTTCGTAATTATTGATATGACTAATTGGGTTCTTTTATACCATTTTTATCAAAAAGTCAAAGTCAAAATCTTTGCTCATATTAACAAAGTCATCACATTGACAGTTGAATGACAGTTAAAATATGACGCGAAATTTGAAATGAAATCTCTTCAATCGTCGCGTCGCACGAGACTAACATATGGGACTTTCCATTGGTAAAATAAATCAATTTATTTTTGATCAGCGATCAATTTTTGACAGTTATCGGGTTCCAATGGGCAAATAAATTGATTTATTTTTTGATTTCCGATCAATTTTCAAGATCTGGATTTTTCGGCAGATTTACCCCTCCTTGTACTACCACCAATGTAATCAGTTGACGATTTGGTGAATGCGTTTTATTTTTGTTTTATTTATTTCAATTGTAATAAATTGTCTGCAAAATATTTAAGAAATAATTGTTATCAAAAAACGTAAGTTTTAATAATTTTTTTAATTCTTGAAAATCATTTGAAAAATTCAAGTTTGACGGCCATGTTGTTTATAGATACACAGGCAAGAAATTACGTTTTACACAATGACAAAAATAAATCAATTAGAAATCGCGTTATTCCATTTGCCACAAAAAAATCAATTTATTTATTGAAATCTGTATTTACCAATGAAAAGTCCTAATAAATTTTTAAATTATAATTTCTTAACTCAAAATACTTTCATAAAGTGCATTCCAACAACATAATTATTGATCCCAACCCAAGACCATTTTGTGAATCTGCACCAACCCAGCAATAAATATTCCAATTCCAATTTAAAACCAAAAAAGTATACCACTTAAAATGAAATATTTTACAACAACTTTTCCTTTAGTTTAGATCATAAACTTGTGGAATTCAAAACGACACAATTGTTAATCCATATAAAATTTATAAACACCAATGAGAACATAAATTCCAAGATTCCGACATAGTTTTCACTCCATTCTGTCAGTCGTCGTCAACTCCAACAACTACACCAACTGCGAACTGCATTGATCCATTCGCTTTTAATGGGGTTGTTTGGTTACATTCCATATAAAGAGCCAAAGCCGACGACATCATAAATATAGCATACTTAAAGCAGAGTGACAATGACAATAATACTGCGCGCTGACGATGAAGATGATGTTCATAATGATGTTCCAGGTTCCGCATTCGGACTTTTAGTTAACGATAGGAGTTCAGGTTTCATTATAAAGGTAATGAAAAAAAAGTTTTAATTTTTATTAGATTACTTTCCATTAAGTCAAAGTAATACTCAGGAGAGTATTTAATTTGTCTTTTTAAAATTTATATAGTTTTCTTTTCATTTATAATTTATTATTTTAGAGGGAAGGGCATTTTATGGGTTTCCAAAATTATGTTTTGAAGACTTATTGGCATATAAATTTAAAATTTGTTTTCGAAACAATTTTAAAGTGTTTTTGGGACCTATGATTTATGGTCGACTCGAACCCCTCTTGTCGAGACCCTAGACATTTTTGTTTTCCTATCCGTAAATATGTGTAAATAGAAGTGACGGAAACCATCTCTCTGTGCATTTTTTAAAATTGTAGAAGTGTTGAAATTAAAACTATGGAGCCCGCGCACTTTCACAAATTGTATGGCATAAGGCAAAATGGATGTGTCACACTTTTTTTTTCTACGAAATCAATACTTGTCCTATTTAACAAGTAAAAAAGTATCGCTCCAAATTGCGTGACCTACCTACTTGAGATGATTTGGTTTGACAGTTTAAATCAAAAACATAAGAAGAAAATATATGTTTTTCTCTTTCTGGCTTATGTAAGCTTATAATCGCTTTAGTTCTGTTTGTTTTAATCATTGGTATAACAATTAAATTTGTTATATACGTAATTTTAACTAAATTTTGTTGAAATTAAATTGATTTGAGGTGATTTCAAAATTGCGAATTTATATGGGGAAATTTTGAAAGTGATTTAGGATAATTTGGTGAGATTTCTTTAATAAGCTCTACGGATTGCACCGCAACGTCCGCAACATGCATTTATCCGGAATAATATGTTGGCTCATGTAGATCGAATGTGAAGCTTATACTGAAGATGAAAACATAGCTTCCAAAATTCAGACCTTTAGTTATATCTTTTAACTATATCGATGTAAATGTAGATATATCAAGAACATGGTCGTATACATTTTGAAACAAAGTAAGATCATTGAAGGACACCTATCACAATAACCACCTACCTAAATACTTGTAATAATATTTGTTTCTATAGTTTTATCCTTAAGGGTTTACTCCTATAACTTCCGTATTGCAATAAATGCATTGTATAATTGATTTTTATTTTACTCATAACATTAAACCATTGAAAATACGTCTAATACTTAAAAAACCATATTCAGTTCATATAAAAAGGGAAACATTTGGTGAAACATTTGCTTACACCTCCTACAACAACTGGCGTCAACAACCTGACATTCCTGGTCGTGCAAGGCAAATTAAATTATTTATGATATTTAGCCAGACGGTGCCATAGAAATAAAAAGGAATACAAACCGACAACATAAGGGTACTAAACAATGAATTGCACCCTTAAAATAATCACTAACATTACCAAGATGAATTCTACCAATACAACAGGTAGAAAGATTGAAAAGAAAATATCAGACATCCGTGATACACCGAACACCATTTTCCTGGAATTCTATTGAAATTGGAAAAACTTCGACGTGAAGTATTGGTTGGAGAAAAGGTGCTATTTCTCTTTAACAGCAAATACGCACGTTCAAATGCAATTACTCAAAGCGGAAGGTAGCATTATTTCCGATGATAATAGTTCTTAACGCGTGACTTTAAATAAACATTTCGAAGCTACCTTTACTTTCATTTCCAAACATAACCATGTCTGGTATTTTTTAATCAAACTGATTTTTCTCTCAGCATCTCATTCGCATATATACAACTAGTCATTATTAAAGCTAAGTTACTTGTAGTATGGGATGGGACCAAAAATAACTAAACACGATTTCCAGGACTGAATTGAAATCCATGGCTGACAACAGCCGGTTAGAAGATCTCGGTTAACCATGGTCTTGCATGCCATTAGAGTATTCCTCATTTCCATGGCCCAAAACAATGGAATTACTTGAAAGTATCTCTCATGACTTGATGTAACTATCAAGCATTATTATCGCTTCTGCTATGGAAAAGACACATCAATTAAGTACCTTGCTGATTGCTAACCACGTTGAGCGCACAATTAGATAAAATAATAATACACGAACATGAACATTGTAATTATGATTGTTCTCACACCAGTGCAGCGCCACGATTTGATGGAATTTTCTCAGGCGTCAGTCAGCGTCGTCGTTGTCATTAATATAGGGATATGTTCTTTTTCAGTTGATGCATCAGATAATGACTTCTTCTTTTGAAGGAAAACTCAAAGAATACATCTGCTGATGGTGGAAATGATTGCGAAAAAATAAATGCACACGTGAATCCTTTAGATAGAAGATCATTGGCGTAGCTTGGAGGAGGGGGATATGGGGGCTTATACCATAGTGTAGAGCGAAATGTGAAAAAATGAGATTTGTTACTAAACGACACAGAACATTTATCTGACATTTATGACAATGTTCACATTGGACATAGTTAACCGATGCATTTTGACATAAGGCCGCCCGCAGCAACAAAGGAAAATGAAAGAGCATAGTATATTGACGAAACACAAAAAATATACATTATATAAAATGAACAAAGTTGTTTACTTCATAAGCCCATGCTTAATTGAGATTCCCAATCAGTGCGAAAAATATTCACCGTTGTCAAAATTGCAATTATTGTTAAAATAAACCGATTGCGTGTGTATAATGTGAAAACCAATAATATCTGGTTCGTTGTTGAATATGAGTGTTATTATTAATTAGGAACAACTTCATTGAACACAGCTAAAAAAAAAAATAATTTTAACACCTCTCTGTTCTGTAACTGGTCATTATCGACGATTAATGCTTCACAAAGTTTGTTTGTTTTGACAATCTTGTATCTGCAACTAAGAATTTGGGGTTCAAACTAAATCTATGGCTAACTAAAACCAGATCAAGTTAATTAAGTTCGTTTAAAAACAAAGCTACTATTGCCCATAATTGCTCCTGTTAACTTAAACAGTCAGTTGCATGTCAAAACAACGAAACATTATCAAATTTGACATTAAATGGCAGGACTCAAGCATTTGTACAGATTAAAATTAAAATTTATTTATCATGGAGATACAAAAGTTCAGTTGACAACTCCGCCGCCTCACCCCCTCATATTTTAATCTAGCTACGTCAATGTAGAAAACGAATAATATACAGATTTCTAACTACCACATGTGATTCTACTGCGGTTAGGTAGCTATCTGCATCGCCATACAATACATAGTAGCTAAACTACATCTCATCAGCATCAACAACATCGCAACGGTTCGACGATCTGCATTCTGCATTTTAGAAATTGGTTTCAGTGCGAAAAAGAGTTGAGGTGTGAGGAATTCTAGAGAAGAAGCTATAAATACACTAACATAGGTGAAGAAAGATTATTACCATCTTAATTGCTTGGTTAAGTTTGGATAAGAAAACGAGGAAATAAACAGAATTCTTCTCTTTTTAGTGTTAAGGGGAATCGAATGTTTTTTTACCGCTAGTTATCTATCACCGCAGCTGTAAATGAATATCAAGATTTATTTTGTTAGCGGTTACGTAAGACTATGACCGTGGCACTGCTATTTGTTATTTTTACTCTTTGGCTTATAACATTTTTTTTAACGTTTTCTGAACTTGCAATCTAGATAATGATAGATTTTTAGTTCTGCTCAGTTCTAGCGGCTTCATCTGAAACACAATGTTGGTGTTGCTGATGATGCTGGATAAGAAATGCTTTAAACAAAATTATTTATTATAATTGGGTACCAAACAAAATTACGTATGTAGATAAGCATACAAATTTAGGCCAAGTTATTTTGTTATTAAAAAAAAGTTATTAAAAGAACACTTAATTTTCGTATTGAACGCAATGGTCCAAAGGATGAAGTCTAGACTAGACCAGTTTGTAAGTTTTACTGATTTAAGATTACCTAAACCTCTTGTTGGAAAACTTTTTTTTATACTTCGATGTTGGATGCTTCTGGCATGTTCTTAATTAATGTTTTATTTTTCATGAGAGAACAATAAACTTGATTCTTAGTTGAGTAAAATGAATAAGTAATTCGTGTTTGGATTTAATTTTACATCTGGATTTAACAAAACAAGTCAATAATATGGCCATAAGAACAAAAAATTTGCTTTCGACATTGTTTCTGGTTCCGTTTCGAAAAGTGAATTGTATGTTCGATTGAAAACAAAATCCAAGAACAATTTTGGATAAAACAGATCTATTCAACTTTGTTTTTTGAAATTTATGGTGTACCTACCTATTTAATGTGAACTGTCATAGGAAATAAACAAATTGATCTATGACAGTTGTTATTGTTTGACAATTATGAACGAACTTTAGTTTGACGTTTGTAAAATAGTCTATAATGCAAACTGACACATATTTAATGGTTATTGGATGAAACACTTTTTATCAATACTGTGAAAACAAAACTATTTTCTCCTAAATAAACAACTAAAACATAAAAGACATAAAAGAAACGAACTTTCCCCCAAGAATTTATACAAAATGCTAATTAGTTAAGCTTTTGTGTTCTTTCAATTCAATTTAATAAACTCAACTCAACAAAACCACACTTTCTTATTATTAACTCCATATAAAAAAATCGATTTTTCCAACCTACCCCAACGCCCATTGAAAACATTAAGCATTTGCGAATTGGTCAACATGTTGATTTTTATCTTTATGGACAATGTTCTGAATATAATAAGAAAATCAATAAATTTTTAAAGTAAACACAATTAATAAAATTACATGCTTAAGGAAACAAATAGATTTTCCACTTTGCCTGGAGATACAAATTATTTAAACCAAAAAGATTTATTGAAGTGAAAAAACAGATGCAATATTTAGTTTAAAAAAAGGAATGAAGGATAGGCGATGATAAAGTTAAAGATATATTTCAAGAAAGAACACATATGTAACACCGAGTAATAAACAAATTTTGTGTCATTTTCTAATTAATTTCTACTTAAAACATATTAATTCATTCTTGCAGTTTTCAATATTAGTTTTGTAATGGTATTGGAGTAATGGGAACAAATTGACAAATTGACGACGTATTTATATAGGTATACAAAAAATTCAAACTTTGCACACAGTTAATTTATATGTAGGTAAATTGCAAACTATAACAAATGGGAGTGAATTCAACAAAGTGCCTTCTATCGATTTTCAGTTAATCCACTGAAAAATGATATACCTGAAAAAAATATTTATTACAGTATAGTATTAATGATACCTACAAATGCTGTTTGCCATGTAACGGTCTGACTGACATTTGATACAAAATGTCCGAAAGTGTAGGCTTTGAAGTTTGAATGTAAAGTTTTTTTTCTTGTTTCTTTTAAAATAATACGAAGTTTAATTTGAGTTGGTAGAAACGGATACCGATGTTTAAACATGAACCATTGAAATTCATGCTCTGGTTACCCCGTGCCAGGTTTAGTTGTAAAATGTTAACACATCAATAAGAAACTGTAAGGTTTTTGAACTAACGTAATGTCTTCTGCATTTTATCTTGTATACATAACGTTCCCATCTATCATGTATTCCGCAGGATTATCCTGTTTTTTCATTCAAAATACTGCGAAAAAATAAATCCTGTATTATCTAACGAATATCCTGTAAAACGCAGAATCCAGGTTGAGCGAGGTCAGAAATTATTTCACTGTTTTCCATAATCAGCCGAAAACTAACTTTACATAAACGTAGGCCGTTTTCGAAAATCTCAACTGCATTTGTAAATACGCAACCTCCAAAACTATATGAAAACGCAAAAACGAATTTTTCCTCATTAACATGTTTGATAATGCAGTTTGTTCAACTCATATCATGTTCGTAAACATAATCTTCGGTGCAGCTGTGCATCAAAAAATTGAATTGACAACAAAGACTCAAAACAGGAGAAAGAAGTCGATCGTCCCTCTTGCCCCAGAAATCGTTAGATATTTATTGTTTCATATTCCGTGTCATTATGAAAATTTGACATGACTCCATTGAGAGCTTCTTATTTATTTATGTAGTTTCGTCCTTTTTAATAATGTTTCTTCTTGTATTCTCAATTTAAGCAAAATAAATTTTTTGTTTCTTGTATATTTGTTTAACAAACGTCACAGAAATATTTTGAACCACATTTTTCGCGAACAATTGTTTGACCAGATCTATTTTGTTTATTGTCCTGTACGAAAACGTCAAATGTGTTTGCAATAAAATTATTTGACGTTGATCAAGAAGTTAGTGGAACGAACTCATTATTCTGGCGATTGCAAGTAGGTACTGTGTCATAAAATGAGGATCATTTGCCGATTAAAATGACTTTGATTTTACGTTTTCGAAAACGGCCTCATTATAATTTTGGCAGAAATTTATAACAAAGATACAACCAACTGTAACAAAATGCTGAACATTTACTTTAGCTTTCGAAATTTCAATTCACAAAATGAGCGATTCAATCGTATTGAAAAACATACAAATCAACTTCCATGATGAATTTAAAAAAAGTGGTAAGCAGAAACTATAAAACAAGAAATTTTAATATGCGAAAGTTTTGCATTTCTGCAATTTTTCGAATTTTATCCTGTATTTCACCAAAAATATTATGGGAACTTTATGTATACACAAATATGCTATGACTACAGGGGTTATAAAAGATTAACAATTACGTTCGTAACATCATGATCTTACAATCTTATTCGTACATATACAGGTGACACTTACACTAGATCGTAATGTTATTTATTATTTTATGGGAAGATGCTTTAGAAACCTCATACCGGGGCTAAGTAAGTAAGCTGCAAGTTTTTTTTTAATGTGTCTCAGAACGTGTTTCGCAAATTAATTTTAATTGATTTCTATTGATTTTTTTAAAAACTTACAAATTGATCATATCGCAAAATCTTCCAAATATTTTTTTTATCACAACTTGTCATTTTCCAAAAATTTATTTTGCCGATCATTTGAATCACAACAAACAAAAACGAAATAATAAACTGTCAGACTACGAAGTGAAAAAAGCTGGACGAAATTCTTCAAAACATTTACTTAGTGAAATGAGAAGTTGCTATACATATAAAAATGACGTCTCTTATCTTAGCGAACGAAAGCTAGCGGAATCGAATAATGCATATCTTAAAAATTTGATGCGAATTTGATGCACTTTCATGCGGAAAAATTAATTTTGTAGCATTTTTTTTAATGTCATTTTCCGCTAAAATAAGACAACATTTTTTAATTTTTGAAAAATCCGAATGATTTATATGTCAAAAATTTGATGCGAATTAGATGCAATTTAATGCGCAAAGATACATTTTTAAGCATTTATAAGAAAAGTATTTGTGGTTCCATTCGAACAACTTGGAAAGATTTACATTTTTTCGATTTTTCCCTGACAGATGGGTACTTATGAAACAGTATTTTAAGAAACATGTAAAAATATGACTCTATTTTTAAACTTTTATGAAGATATTTTAATTTGTGTTAACTATGTTCTATGTGTTTTAAAAATAGAATGGATACAATAAATAGTTTTTTTTATGAACAGCTACCTACATAATAATTCTTAAGCTTAAGAAGAAGAAGAACTGTCGATGACATAGCTCGTGAATTATGACATTTTTGAAATGGCTTTACTACACAGGGAATCCTTCTATTGCTATTTTTTAAGTTTCTTATTATAAAAAATATGCAAAATAAGACCGTCATTCCCATATACAAACAAAACAGCAATACAGAATAAAAAAAATTAAAAAATTAACTTTCATTAAAAAATCGGTTATTTTTACTTCCCTATATGGGCTATGGACAATTTACAATGAGACTGCTTTGTATATAAATTGTATTACAATTAGCTTATTTCTACAACAAAATGATCAAAATGATGTTTGACGTGTTTAGCGTTGCCGTTGTTTTTAATTGTGTGCCCAATTTAAAACGTCTCTCCCCCCTATAAGATTTATGAATCTATATCTCTACAAAACCATTACGTAACCATATATACTTTTTAAAATACAATACATTTTAACAAGCAGGTATTGACATTTAACTATCATTAACCTACTTGTAAATGAAAAATGTCACAAATCGAGAACAACGCGATTATAATCTCCATAGAAAAAAAAACTAATATCATTTGTTCCAACTCTATCTACACTTAAGTCACCATAGCCATTGTCCTTAATTACTTTGTCGACTTCGATTATTTTGTTTTAACAATCGTATATCGAATGAGGCTAACCGACACACCCAATCGAAAATACAATTTACCATTGAAAATTACACCTAATTGGAGCTCCTATCGTAAAAAGCCGACTTAATGTGTGTCATGCGTCCCTAAATATTTATGTCAAGAAAGGAGCATTATTTTCGGTCACCTGTTGTTATTTTGTTTCTTTTTTCATTTTCATACACCTATTATTTATTTGAAATTTTTAAATAACATATGCTGTAACCGTGGCAACCTACCCGGTAATAGTAACTTTATAAAAATATTATAAGATGGCAATGGCCTAAAAAAACACGCGATATGCCCAGCCATACGAAGTTTGCATTTGCATCGAAATGCAACCACAACTTTACAATTTAATCGAACAACGTCCTAGAGGGGATATGCGTGTTTTTATTTTATTCGTACCTGTGCTACTTCCGTATCAAGAAGCCGCATACTTTGTTGAATGTTGGTATTGAATTTCATTTCCCTTGATAATCTGGAAGGCATTTTGTCGGTTTGTTTTTCTTTGCCTTTTCGACAATTTCTTTTCTAATTTATAGTATTTGAAGGGGAGAATATAATTTGTACTTTTTACACTTGAAGAATAAATATAGAGAAATACTTGAGGTATTTAATTGGGTGATTCAATTTCAATTGCAAGGAAGTAAAAACACTTTTCAAAAATGAACAACTAGATAGAAATTAGAAAGAAAATGGTGATTTATGTACATTGGTTTACATATTAAATGTGCGATAAATTTACTTTGATTTATGGAAGCATAAGATCGCATAAGATTCCTAAGACTTGAAATTAATTTTGTTTGCATTTGGTGCCTAAAAGCATTTGAATAAATAAGAACATTCTATATGCCAAAAAAAAAAGTTTCCAAAGAACTTGACTTGAGATCACAATCATCTTATTGTGCATGGCATCACTTGGATTGAACAGTAATTATCGCAGTCTTACGTATTATACCTACGCTTTTAAATTATGAGATATATAGTTTGATAAGTTTAAAAATGAAAATCATGAGTTATCTACAAATAATACCGATATCTTCCATATTTTCCTGAGCTTAGAGAGTATTCCAGCTGGCCAATCCCTTTTCCATTTTGGAGTTTTTTCTAACATCTTCGACTGTGATGGTGGGAACTTCTTCAAAGTTAGGAGCGGCTATTCGAAATAAAATTCTAGCTCACAGTTCAGCCAAAATGTTGTCACAATATATGTGTAGACTTTTATCGGTAAACGAATCCCTTGAGAATTTCTCCTTCTTAGATTAATAATGATAGATTAATAATGATTTTATTTCATCATGAAACTTGTAGATGCATACCACGTTATTCAAGAAATGACAACATTAAGTCATGTGTCAGTTCTTGATTTACCCAGTTGGCACCACCAGCCTTTGCTGATATTTCTTACAGGTTTTCTTTCTCGCCGCAAATTATGCATTAATTTGGAAACACTTTTTCTTTGCTTTTATAAAATACTCAGCCCTGTTAAGAATTCCGTCTCTGTTTGTTTGCTTTTCTTCTGTTTTCATAAAAAATTCTGTGACTAAGAAAATTCTAGTAGGTATCTATCAATTTCTTCCCCAGCTTTACTTTGCAACTGGCACATGCGGAAGGCCATTCACCTTATGTGTGTCATAAGATGTGAGCTGTTCTTGGTTGAACACAGATGAAACACGGTAAGTCAATATAATGTTCACTTGCTAATGATGTCTGCACGTGAATGATTCCTGATATCTGTTGCTTCACTGAAGATTTGACAGTCTTACCTTATCATTTCAGCTTGATCCGGGATCAGTATACCTTGCATAATATTGATAATGCTTGGCAATCATCACCCTATCCGAAAGTGCTATAATAATTTTTTTAATTGGCGTCAAATGTCAATTATTCTACTTTGACATTTGTCAAAACATCGCTCTATCTATAGATGCTGCAATTTTTGAAAATGGCGGCAAATGTCAACTATTTTACTTTGACTTTTACAACAAATTATAGCATATTTCGATGGCGCAGGAACATAACTCCTCGGGACATAAGTCAAAAATGTTTTTTTTTTTAACTTGATGGGACATAAGTCAAAAATCGAAATTTAGAATTATGTCCAACCAAAGTGGGACACAAGTCCAAACAAAAGAGTTTTGGACGTATGTCCCGAGGAGTCACAGTACCTGAGTGGCCCACCTGTATTTCCCAACAGTTGAAATTAGTAAGGGGGGCATGCTGCCCCTTTTATTATTAAGACTTCTACATATAATGCTCGATTCTTAGAAATTTCGCGAAACGTTTTCGCATGTTTTTAACACTGGCATGCTAGGTACTGTTTTTATCATTCTCTTTTTGCTATACGATGCAGTTTGAAATCAAAACTTTCGTGTTCTTTTTTTCAACTTACCCAAACCAATACTTACCTAACTTACCTAACTATGCTTCCCTAACTTTTGGACCTAATAAGTAACTATCTCTCACCAAAAATAGTCAATAATATGTCAACCAAATGGGTAATACCTTCCCATCGATGCTATTTTTAAACTATTATTAAACAACTTACTAGAACTAACTAAATAACTATAAATTAACTTCCTATAATTCTGCCCTATAATATTAAATATTTAAGTCTTATTATCTATAATTTCAGTTCCAAAAACAAAATCAATATGGCTCCAATGCCCAGTATTAAAAGCTCAGCAAATGCTCCAACATTCCTATTTTCTACAGTAGATTCTGGTGATTCCAGTCCAACACCATCAAGTCCACCTAGTACAGGTAGTAAAATCTTTTGATTATCTCACTGAAATTTAATTTATAAATAAAACAAATTTTGATATTTTCCAGATGTGCCAAAATCACAATGCTCCTCACTCTCCGAAGGCGAATCCTTTGAAGGCTATGGAGAAGGTGAAGGTGGTGGTAGTGGCAGCAGTGTTGGTGGTCTTGGTCTGGCACGTACCGTCCTCAATGATGGCAACAATAACATAAATACCAGCGGTGGTGTTGAACTAGAGTTAGCTCCACATGAAAACTCTACTCCAAGGTATGCCAAGCTATCATAAAATTAAATAATTTTTACTTTTTAACTAAAATTTAATTGCTGCCTAAAATTTCACTTTTTCTTTGCGAGAAATTAAGAAATAAAAGCAAAGTGAAAAGTATTTATTGCACGTTCACCTTAACATGGTCATTTCATGATATGATTTTTTTTTCATTTTAGCGATGAAGACCGCAATATCATTCCAAGAGACAACTGGGCACGGATGAGTCTTCGGCGAACGCCCACAAGGTAAATCAGAAAAATCTATATTTCTTTTTATTAAAGTACTTTTTTTTAAAGTACAATATTGTCGTTTTTATTTGAGTTGAGTTTGAGTGTTAATTTTATTTTGGTGTAAATTTCGAAAAAGATTTTCGATTTCCGAACGAATGAGTGAGTGGATTCGATGATGGTTTCGGAGTTAGGTAGGGTTTCTCTTGAGTAGGTACTTTTTTAGGTTACTCTTAATTTTGAGTTTTATCGAATGAGTGAAAATGAAGTAATTTAGTATTAGTATTAGTACTAAAAAGAGTCAGCGATTCTATACTTTCCGTTTGGAAAAAAAAAATCTGTTGCTACACTCCGTTTTTTAATGTTATGTTTTTCGGTGAGGTTACTTCTTATTTAATTGTCATTTAAACTATACATAATAAAACTATAATTGTTATTTAAACTATGCCACGATTTTTTTAGAAAAATTTATTACTTTCCTGAGTTATGATTTTTGGCAAAAAAAAATTAATGGACTGGACAAATATGAATAGTTTGACTGCAACTTAATTTTCCTTAAATAAATAAAGTTACTATTCCTATTCCATGTCCCCGGTTCTGTTTATCAAAATTCGGGTTTTTCCCTCTGATCTACTTTTAGGTCATTTATTTGTTCTAGTTCAATACAAATTGTTGATTCTGATTAACTTCTAAATCCGTAATAAAATATATCTTACATCTGAATAAAATATATCTTACATCTGATCGTAAAAATAAGGACTTAAACATCTGTGTTAAAAGAAGGACCTAAGCATGGGCTTGGATTTATTTATAAAACCCTGATCTGCCTAAATGTTAATAAAGCAAGAATTAAGTAGAGATCTATAAATATGCTCCATTTTGTAATAAAAAGTATACTCCACGAAGCTTACTTTTTCAAAAAGTGCTCTGAAGCTCTATTATAGAAGTCCGAAACCTTTCTTTTATTTATTAAGCTCTTAGATCAAAAAAGTAGTAGATTAAAAATAAAATAACAGCTTTCTGTGAGAGAAGAGCTTTTTAAGTTTCACGTTTTTTCTTCTCTTAAGATAATAATATAATCAAGTAAAATAATTTTAGCACATTTCAATGCAGACATTAACAAAAGCAATATTGTCATGAAGGAAAAAATATTTGTACAGAAACAGATCAAAAAGCACTCAAGACTTTGAAGTTTCTACAAAAAAAGGATAATTTACATATTATAACATGTATACCTATAATTTTTTTTAGAGAAAGTAAAATGAAACAAAGTAGGTACAGTAAAATATATGAATATCTGCAAAGAATAACTAGTTTTATTGGTCAGTCATTGGCAGTACAGCTTAGTTGGATGTAGTCAAAGAAAATAGACTGGCGCACGTAGATCGATTTCGCGGCAAAAATAGGAAACAGCTTATAAGTTTTGACAGCAATTAAATATTTGAAGTTCTCGAAGTTTAAGATAACTGCAAATAAATATTTCAACAAATAAATATTTTGTATTACATTTTATTTCAACAAGTCACTTGAAAAAATAATTGAACAAACCTAATTTAGTTTGTGTTTGACAGGTGATTCCATCTCTTTCCCTCAACAGAAAATGAGGTTTTTATGTGTCGTCTGTCCACATAAATCGTGTGATTTATTTTCAAAGAGATTTGCGAAATAAAAGTATTTAAAACATTTTGTTGTAAATAGTGCGATTAGTGCAAAGTAAATTATAGTGAATAGTTTAAATAAATTCTATGAAACAATTGTACACAACAGTGGAATCATAAATAATGCAGATTCTTTGTTTCAAGATCAAAGAAAAATATCAACTATTCAACATTGACAAAACCAAAGGCATTGACGTAGGTATGTATACTACATATGGACCGCCAGTAGCCAACTTCAAGCGTGTCCCAACATAACTAGTGATGGCAGCATCATCTCCTAGCGGGGAATCTGCGTAGCAGCGATATGATTTTTATAAATAATTATTTGAAATATTTTGGTGGAAATTTTTATCAAACTACATACTTTTATTTAATTTATCCACTCCACATGGCATTGACTTACTTATATGAATATGTTTTAAAATTTAATGGCAAAATTAGTACACGTATTCAATACTACTTTAGGCCGCTTTTAGCTGGAACAACTTTTTTTGATAACTGAACATTTTAACCGGAATGACGTTTGCATTTCACCCGAAAAAAGTGACCACACTAGGGAACATTTTTCGAACATTAAACATTCTTCGGGAGAAATTTTTAAAAAGCGAAAAATTAATAAATAATAAATGTCAGAATAGCAAATGTCAAAATGCATCCACGAGAATTTAAAAAAAAATCTAAAAATCTGGACGCAAAACCCCGTCTCGTTCTTACAACGAAGTGGGAAGGGAACAAAACATATAGACGTCAAACTGAGTCGGGTGAGTACGTCCAATGTGAACATCGTCTTTAACCTCTTTACTGGCAGGCTTTCTTCTTTTTCCTGGGCTAAAAACCCAGTTTTTTCTCTTCTCCTCTGTGTGAGTGTTCAGAAGCAGCTTTCACTTTTCTAGTAACATCGTTTTAAATGCATCTTGTTTTTCTACATGAGTATGATGGATTATTTATTTCGTCGATGGTTTTATTCTTAAGTAACTCGTAAAAAAGTAATTTTTGCAGACGTTGTCGTTTTCGTAGTGCAGGCAAATAACGGTTGCGAGCCTAAAACGCCTTCCAGCAGTCTCCCCTCCATTACCAATAATGTTATCGAATTTTGCACTGATGCGAGGGTCTCTGCTTTGTTCACAAACATTTAATTTATTATAAAATTCATTTTATGGTTACATTTAAGTTTCATTTCCTATAGCTTTTAATTACCGAAAAAAATATACATAAATCATTTCCAAACCCATTAAAACCCTTCAAAATTTATTTTTACAGCAATCCCGATAGCTTCTCAAATCGTCGTTGGGGCTCCATGAGACAGTAAGCTTATCTAAATTATCCATACATTTAATTACCACTCCTATTTGGTTCAGGGTGGCACAGTTACTAAAATTAATCCATATCTTCTAATAGCTTTCCATATCTTTTCGCATTTATTTAATCCGACAAATTTATGCATTCCAAAATAAGCTTTGGTTATCTCAATTATGTTAGAAAAGATTCTTTTCCTATAACGAAATTTCCCATATACTTTTAATTACATAATTTTGCTTCATTTAATGGTTGCGGATGTATCTGACACTCATGTTAGTTTTGAAATATACAATTGGGTTTCGGTGTCATTAGTCATAGATACGTATATTTCTATTAAATATTTCTCTTTCAGCAAAAATTTTGGGTAAGTATGGTACTTCTTATAATTTTTTTTATCGGTAACTGACAATCTTTGTCGAATTTCTTTTCTTAATTTCTCCGCACATGAATTGAATGTAGAAAGTATGCTGTTGTATTGTATCTGCAAAATACTGAGCCCATCCTACATGATGAATTTTTGGTTTTGACATTTAACTTGTAAGGGGATTGGTTGCCCTATATTAATAACCAAAACAAGTTGACATTTTATTGCGGAAGTATCTGTATCTTGTATCTTGTATCTTGTATCCCATATTGACAACGATGATTGGATATAATTTGTTGTGGTCTGGTCTGGTCTGAAGATTTCATGAATCTCGCACGCAATTTACCTTTTATTATTCCTGAAAAGATACTATGTGACGCAATCGTACACACATCCACTATTGACATGAATATCTACTTTAACGATCCGAGCATGCATCCGAAACTTTTATCAGGACAACGAAATAAGGCACAACAAAAAAACATTTCATATATTTTTTTTTTTAATAATGTTGACGAAAACGATGTTGATGTTGCAAGTCGCTGTCAAACCGGTTCCATTCAGTCATGCTTCGTAAAAAAACATTCCTTAACCTGATTTTTATAGTTGCCTTTGTGTCAGTCTCCGTAGAGGCAGACAAAAAAGTCGCGTCGCCTGAAAGACATACGTTTTTTGTGAACCATCATCATCATCATCATCATCGTTATGGGAAGATTGTTTGGAAGAAAGAAGCTCTTCACATGGACGACACGTCATTGCTGAGGAATGAATGTTAAACAAGAGTTGGCGTCGGCATCGGCACCTCGAGGGTATTCTCGGTCTTTGTTTATGTTTAATGTATGTGGATGCGCACTCAAGTGTCATATTAAATTGGCAAAGTGTAAGCTGGCTTTAACGAGGCACAAATTATTTAAATTTGAATGGTGAATTGGTGAGTGTTGCAACTGCAAGAGTATTTGCAAACTGTTAATGGGTGTGGTGGAAAATTTTGTTAAAAGGGGAACTTTTTATAGACGTTGAATCGGACCACTACATCGTTGTAGCCAAGGTATTGGTGACGATATCCAGAACAAAGCCAAAACGTCAAAATACTGTGAGGAAATTCAATGTCGGCCGAATGGAATCGCAAGAGATCGCCAAGTCCTTTTCCGATCGAGTCACTCGCAATCTCTTTACTATTCCTATGATGCCACCTTCAAGCACCGAAAACCAATGAAAACATTGCCGAAAGCAATTACAGATGCCGCCTATGGTGTGCTCGGATTAACACAACTACCACAACGAAACCTCTGAAGGAAAGGGTTTCGTTGCTCTGAAGGACTAGAGCAGCACGAGAGCTCTACGCGCACAAGAGAGAGGAACACCTTAGAAGAAAAAAGAAGAAGCATGAGAAGCGTGCGATCGAGGATATAGAGGGATGTCATAACAGGAATGAAGTTCAGAAGTTTTACCAAAAAGTGAAAAGAACATCACAAGATTCACAAGGCTAAAAGGCCCGAACCCACTTTCATCCTCTGGCTGAATTCCAGCCTGACAGTATTATTTTATTTCAATGAGCTCCGTCTATTGAGCTCCTGCCATTGTATCTATCAGAGTGTTACTAATCTTTGAGCTATAGTTCTTGGTCAAATCATTCAGCCATCGGTAGCTTAGGTATTCATAATTGAGTGCTCCCATTCTCCCATGGCAACTTGAGATGCCCAGGGGCTTGTTGAGATCACGATACTGTTCTTTTAGTGTTCGTCTTTTGAATCAGAAACTTCAGCAAAGTCAATAAGCATATACCAGAATCGGTTGAAGTGATTTTAAGATTGAAGTTACTAAATTCTGGATTCGGGACTAGAACGAAGCTTGTGTTTATGTTTTTTTTCTACTTAATAAAACATTTTTCTGCTATAAGAAGTTCATTCGGCAGCAAAAAAATTTGACCAAAGCGAGGAATAATAATTAATGGTAGATAATAACCTACCCCATTTAAGTCGAGCATAGCCGTGCGATGACAAGCGTGCCGCCGCGCCGCTACTACTGTACCAAAGTATGTCCTCTGTGGAACCTAGCTCGCCACAATGGTAAGTCACATTTCTTTGAATCAAAGAATTTCTCCTAAAAAAAGTACGTGCTACAAAGTAGATTCCATTCCAGAACAGAGTGACAGCTAACTTTGCAACCTACAAAATAACTTTGCAACCTACAAAAATGTTATGGTAAACAAATCTCTCATAGTCTTATAATTACTTCTGTCCTTTCAGATCAACGCACCAACATTTTTTAACCGCATTTAAACCGGAACATTAGCAATTCTACATATATATAAAAAAAACATAAAAACAATAAATTGCATTAACTCAAACTGTCATCATAAGAAACCAGAACCCAGACTTGAAGAATATTTTTTTAAGTTCTCCCAGCAGCAGCATAGAAGCGAGCACTCATGCAAAATGTATAAAAAAAACTCTGTTTTCTTTTCTTCCTATCACTGGAAGGTATACCTTCATTTCCGAGTTCTTTCTCACGCAGAAATTAAACTAAAACAAAACCTTACATTAATATGCAACCATTTGTTAAGAAAATCAGCAGCACTGTTTAAGACGGTTCTTGAATCCGTGGGATTGTAGTTATATTTTATTTTGTAGTGCTGGCTGAAAAAAATTATAATCATAATATGAAATAAAACAATGGTTGTCGACGAATGACGATTCTACGGGTATGAAAAAGTGAACCTCATAAATACGAGACAACAAGCGATAGAAATGAAAAATCATAGACAGATAGTTTGAAATTGTATCTACGTCTTTATTGCCACAACCGCATTCATTTAATATAATATCTCTTTATTTTAATGACTAGTCAGAGAATCTGTTTGGTATATTCCCCGCAAAATGCAAATAATAAATTAACAACTTTGTTTTATTAGTTGATTTGTGTGAGAAAATAATATAAAAAAGAAACTCACAAAAGTGTGGGTGGTTGACTTTTGCATGTTTTGTTTTATAACTCGGCAGGTTTTAAATGTCTAGAGATTTGTTTTATTTATGCCGGTATAGATAGATACCAACTGATGAAATAATCCGGCAGATTCTAATTCACAAAGAAGAGTTGCAGAGGCGTATTTATATTCAGGATGGCCCAGAATTTTTAAATATGGCCGCAAGTGCTTTTATTGACATTTGAAAGAGTAAAAACATTAGTAACGAGTTTTTGTTAACATTTCAGTTTATTTTGACACCAGTAAGAAATCTGAGTTCCCAACACCTACGACTTCATCTTTTTCCAAAACTAGTTCTGCAAGAATTGTAAAGGTGAGAACACCAGACGCACACTACAAAATGCTTTTTTAGTCAGTGCTTAAACAATTTTAAAATAAAGTTATTCTTTTTGAACACAGCTTTTTTTTTTACTCTATAGGGCTTTTTAAGTAACAACGATATATCTATTTCTCGTTCGCACATAGTGTCAAAATCAGCAGGTCACGGATGACAGCTGATTTTTTTTTATCAGTTGACACTAATTGATTGAAAACAAGATCTGTAATGTGAATAGTGTATTAAACTTTTAATTCACGGAAATCTCAAAATTCGGAAGAAAAAAAGAGTGCTTTTAAAATTATTTACAAAATACTTTTTGCGAGATGTTGAGTTTGACAGTCTGAAAAAAGCGCGATACATATTTTAATCTGTCATTTGTGAAGTGTGAGCTGTAATTTTTTTCTTTTGACAACATGGTTAAATTGCCTATTAGGTGGTTCAATTTCTAATGGATGAATGACAAGCATAACATGATGGACGTTTGACAGTTGAAAAAATGGTACCTAAGCGTTCATATTTGTCAAGCATCATCCTTTCATGCTCTAGCTTCCAAATTTTAAACCGTGTATTGTATTTATTGTTTTATATTGCATTGTACAATCGATATGTTGCATCACAAAACTGAAATTTCCCGCTGGCCTTTTACAAGCACGCATTCACACTCCCAAAATTAATATATCTTGCTTTACATTCATGCAAGCATGAGCACCCTTTCGTTCCATGTTATGTTGTTTGTTTTGTCATTCTGAAAGTATGTTTGTTTTGAACATCTTGCAAATGTTATTGAGAGGTTTTATTTGGAATTATCATTTTTAATTATCATTAGCGATTTTGGCAAATATAAACAATATAATATTCCTGATGGGTCTGCAACAAGATCACTTCTACTGCAAAACACTCCATTGCATTCACAAAAAGTGATCGCTTTGTGTGGCTTTCATGCCGGATCTGTCAAATTTTGACTGTGTTCAATCTTGCCTGACATTCAAATTGAAATATCATGAAAAATTTAAGAGTGCATCTTCATTACAACTAAAAATGATTCTACTTAAGTCAAAATGGCGTTCACTTTCCAGGGTAGAATACGGCCTTGCCAAACAAGCCCTTTTAGCCAGATGGGCCTTAAGCTGCCTCCACATTGAACCACATGCACACCAAGTTGGTTGAGGTTGTTCTCCACTTGCGTGTGCCCCTTTAGGTGGATCTTTCTATCTCTGTCTGCTGCGTTAACTATCAGAGTAAATAAAAGGAGTCACCCAGCTAGGGTCTTGTTTTAGCTCTCAGCCGTTGATGTATGTTCACATTTTTAACCAGCTCGATATTGTTGTATAGACCGTAAGGCTCGTCGATATGTCATCTGCTCCATCCATAGACAATAAAAACCTCGAAAATTCGCCAGGTTGGACGAATTGACGATATTGAAGTTCCTTTCTCGATGATAGTATAAATGCTTTGTCTTGATCTACAAGCAAGTAGTGGAACGGAATTTCGATAGATTTTACGTTTGTTGACCTGTGAATTGCGTATAGCTGTAGATCTCTGAACTCAGGAATGGTGAACTATTATCTTGATAAGGTAGTAGATAATTATATCGGCTTATGGAAACACGCACTATTTAGTCACTGAAAACTACACTTTTTAAATCATCATGTGCAAACCCTGAGCTATAGAAACGCATTTGAAAAAAGTAAATAAAGGTACACTATTATTTTCGTGAGAAAAAATCATTCATTGTCTCACTGCTTCACTAGCCATTATTAAACCTTGCCTACATATCCCCATTCCCTTAAATACAAAACCTATTGAAGCTGAACTTAACTTAGCACTTTATAAAGAGAGCTTAAAGAATTACATGCACCATTGTCTTACAATATCAACCAATCCAACGAACATCAGCAAAAAAAAAAATCGGAATTCACACATGCAATATCATTATTTAAACATTAGTGCATTATTACCTAATTTTAAAGAAGGTTATTCCTATAGACTGTCTGTCTCCGCTTTGTAATCTAACTTAATGACCAATAAATCATTTCAGTTCATGTTCGTATAAGCTCATAGTCATAAGTTTATGGGAAGTAGGTAATGTGAATCTATTTTTTTCTCTTCCACCAAACTTAAATTCAAAATGGTATTAAAAAACCCTATCCAACATGTTGCAAGGTATATCTACGCACGCACCCATAAAAGCTACACCTCCTACAACGCTACAACCTACAACTAAAAGTTAAACATACCTACAATTTTCTCTGAATTAAAGATAGTTTTTTCGACAAACTGCGCATGCAACCTGAGTTCTATCAAACAAAAGCTTAGCCCAAACAAACAAAACACAACCACAAGCTTAAAATAAAAGTCAAATTCCAGTACTCACTCAATACATCATACACAAGTTTTACTCTCTGTTTTTTTCTTCTTTTCAGTTGTGGGATTTCATTCTTTTGTTTTTGTTTTAGTTAATGGATACCGTGCTGCCGGTTCGGGTGTGTGTACTTATTTTACTTATCGTTTGTTTTTAACTTGCAAATTGAATCAAAGTTACAAAAGTATATCTTTGATCTACCATTGTGAATATTGGATTACCAGTGAATAAAAAAAACTCCTGATTGATTGGTAAAGATACTTACTTTATTGTGTATCTGTCACCATCATCACTATCGATGTAATGAATAGTCTTGTCAATTTCTCCTTTAAATTGTGTTACCTGCATGCCTAAAACAGACCTCCAGACCGTCCTCTAACCCCCCTTGAGTTGATCCATTACAAACAAAAGAAAGTGCATTGTCAATTTCCATCTCAATTGTATCTGAAAGATATGCGATTTCCACTGATTGAAATTGAAAATTACCATCAGTTGCAACCGTGATACTGTTTACTTGTAAAGCGATTTTTTTTTTTTGTTCAACAATTATTAGAGCGGTTGATGAAAAGATACATTGTGCGCATCTAATGTATCTGCAAGTACGAAGTGCATAAATTTTCTTTATCAAGTTGAAGATACATCACGCGTACTTACATATACTGTGTTAAATAGATGAAAGTAATCAAATTATAGAGGTATACACAAAAAGAACAGCCGAGCCGGGAGAAGAAAAAAAGTTTAATTTACAAGATTTAAATAATTTATTATTGTGAATTGTTTTTTTTTTAATCTGTGAGACCAAGGGTAAGGCAGTTGTCGCGCTGCTTCTCATGTTTTTTTTTTTTTAGTTAAAATATTAACACCTTTTAACACGCATCTGTGCTAATTTGCTTTTATGTTTTGTTTAACAAGAAAAAAAAAATTAACAACAAGCAAAAGAAAGTTTAATCAATGTGAATGTGTTTAGTTTATTTTTTTGCATGTGTGACTAATTAAAAATATTAATAACTACTTACATTAATTCTGCAAAAGTGCTTTATTCCAATTTAATAAATATTTTAATTTTATCTTAATTCATCTAAACAGCAACAAATGACAAAGAGTCATCGTTTGTCTGTTGAGTGTTTTCTCAGTGGTAATTGAATTAGAAAATACTTAATTCAAGTCAAGGCGAGGGAACGCAAAAAAAAAAAAAACAACAAACGCATTTATGGAGGATGATTGTTTTAATTTTATACCATATGACTACAGCTATTTAAAAAAGTTCGTAAGAATCTACATATATTCTGTATTATTTAATTTTTTTGTTTTTTGTATTATTGCATAAAACTTTTAGTTTGATTATGCTAGCTTTATGGTTCTATTTTTATTTTCCACATTATTTGAATTTAATTCAATTATAAGAAAATTTTGTTACGAACATTGTTAAGCTAGATGGATGGTAAATTTGCACGTGTTTTGTTATAAGTTTAGCTTTGTAGGAGTGAGTAATAGATACATTTTTTTTAACACTTAATATAATTTTCTAATTTTGTGCGATGACGCTTGAGAACGACATCTAAGAAATTGTCTGGTTCTTAACTCTGGAATTGTGGAGTTAAATATGTTTATTTGTTATGACTATAAGAGTTGAAAAAGAGTTAAAAGAAGATACATGTATAGCGATACAAAATGTACATATAAGTATCAAATGTCTAACTTTCATAATGGCAGGAAAAATCAAAACCTTATTATATTCGTGTTGTGCAGCTTAAAACAAATATCTAAGTTTCTTGTGTATGATGTCATATAATCTTTATTCGTGTATTGACACGGGTTGAACTTAAATTTTAAAAATGTAAAATCACCCATAATTACTTTTTTGGACGTTTTGACATAATTTCAGATGGCCCAATAAACATACAAACGTCAAATCGTTTGTGGGTTTTTTTAGTCTATAGGCGATTTGGTTTCGGACAATTTGACGCACATCCTAATTGACAACAATTGAAAAACTCTTTGACATTTTGCAACTGAAAATTGATGGATAGTTTGTTTGGAACTTTATTGAGGAATCGTGTTTATATTTCATCTTTTAAAATTATCATCCGTCACTCACGGATTCAAATTCCAAACTAACCTTTGGGGTATACTTTTATTTATACAACTCAATATCGATTCTGAAATCATTTCACGAAACATCTATACAGATTTTTGAAAGTATCTTTCCAGTTCAGTCTCCAGCTTTACCTCAAATGTCGTTTACGTGAAGATGGCTATAAGTCCATGTATGTTATGTCAATATTTCCCAGGATTGGCATCAATATTTGTTGCTATCGTTTGCCGGTAGAGTGAGCAATTTTGAAAAATAAATCTCTCAGCTTGAGTTTTAGGCTGTCATAAAGCGTAAAAATATTAAAGGCAAAAAGTGTATACCATAAGTGATAATTTGAACAATTTTACGGTTGTATCCGCAAGGTATTCGTCAATTTATAAGAGCCATGGTCGTGTGGAACTCTTTCTGCCGTGAACCTCGAATTTTGTTTTCTTCTCTCGAATATGTGTAAATAGACACTGTGGAAATGTGCAGACAGCCATCTTCAATTTTCACTTTTCTAATTTATTTTTAGTTATTTTTACCTAAGAAAAAATAATAGAAATTTCTATATGAATGCGGCACACTGAATAGGTTTGAAGAAAAAATGGCAACATTTTCACTTATATACTTATGATTTGCTTGTTCCTTAGTTTTAGCCGTCGTATAAATGAACACGACAGATAGTCATGAATGACCAATGATTTTTTGATACCGGGAATTCCGGTTAAAATGGCGTGGCATCTCCTATAAAAAATAAAATCCTTCTCAATAAGAAAATGGGTACAAGTGTCGTCAGGTGACGATACGAGCGTTAGACCTCACGAAACTTTATATAGAATGGTTTTACTACAAAATCCATTTTGGTAATATTTTAAACAACGCATAGTAAAGTGTCAACGCATAGTAGAGTCTCTAGACTAGCCAGTCGGTGTTCGTTTTCTTAAGCCCCATGAGCTGCTATATTTTCGCAAACTTTCATTAAGGGTACTCATCTAACGACGTAAAACGACGGAAACGATATACTTTTCCGCCGTCCGAAACGAGCTGTCAAATTTTGTATTTGAAAGTTTTCCCTCGGAAGATATATAAACTTTCATTACGAACTCGGTGGGGAAAGTGACGATTTAAGATGAAAAGAAGTAAAGTAGCCATTTTTGTTGACATTTCACGAAGGCGGGAAAATTTAATTGCAAATTTTACCCTTTAAGAGCGTTTTTTAAGAAAGTGAGAATGAAAAAAAATATATGAAAACAAATGATAAACAAAAATTCAAAGTAGCTCACTTAATATCTTTCATCGCCATTTTGTCCAGTTTTAAGATGTTAGTGACGTCATAATACGATTTATGCCAATTTACGTCAACAGTTTTCATGGAACGTTCATGAAAACGTATGAGGAAAAGTTATTTTTTTACATTAAATGTGACTTGACGTCGTTAGATTTTATTTTTATTTTTTTTTAGACATGGATTAATATCTTGTTTCTTTTAAATTGGACCAATTGGTTGAGAGTATACATTTTTGGTGCTCATTATAAAGCTGTCGTACCAATTTATTTTTTGTGTTGGTAAGTAAAAATGGTGACTTATTTATTTTACGACAACAACTTTTTAACAAGAACAAAGAGATTATTTACTTACTGGAAAACAAATCTCTATTGTTTATTTTTAGTTGCATAACCAAACGTCATTTGCATTTGTATATACAAAAATAAAAGAACAAGCAATTAAACACCAATACCTCATGAAACAGAATCATGCGAAGCCAACAAGCTGCATGCTGCAACGGCTGCTGGCTTGAACGCGCCTCAATTTCACATTTTAAATACTTTCACTCTTCGGCCTACCAAGTAATGAGAGGCTTAATTATCGCTTACAAAAATAAAACAAATCATAATAAAAACATACTTTTAAAACAGACCACCAGGCACAAAGTGCTGGTTGTACATACATTCATATATTATGTGGGTTACAATTTTTACCCAACACTCTTTACATGTAAAACTTGGTACGATTTAATCGTTATCGACTTAAAAAGCAATGTCTGGTCTCTGGCCATCAGAATGTGCCTGTTTTTCTACCAACAACATAAATGAAAATCAATATATATGTACCTACCTACACCTTTGACCAATTCACCTGCTGAAACAAAAACATATTTTTATTTTATTTTTCAAAGACAACGGAAGTGTAAAATTATGTACTAAATGAATGCCAATTATTTTAAATATGTATATACATATGTACATTTTTGTTCCTGCCATTTGCAAACTTATTTTAATAGCAAAATGTACATGCAAATACGATATAATGTGAAATATTAGTCTCATCACAAATTTGATTATATGTGGGCGTTTAAAAATAATATAATTTTACGAAAAAATATTGATAGAAAAGAAAACTATTATTTGTGGTGTTTTTGCAAGTCGCCATGCAGACTTGTGTGAAAAAACCACATAAGCTTACACGTAATTACATATACATAAGTCCAGCTTTAGATAATTATCGGGATTAAGATAAGTCCCTATAAAACTGTATTACTGGCACAACTACCTGTAAATATGTTTTATGGAAACATCAAATTTCATCGGCAAAGGTTTAGGCTGATCCCCAATGTAATTTTTTTCGATAACTCATTATATGGACTTGCAAAATCTGAAAACAAAAACAAAAAACTTTAAACATAAATTACACATCATTCTTACATTTTTCATTTATTCGATAGGTAAAGGATGTTCGTAACCTTAAATTGGCAACACTGTTTTCCGTAACAGACGATTTGACAGCTCTGGATTGTTTTGAGCTTATTTCTTGTTTGACAATTCAGCATGAATAAACTCACACCAGAATACTATTACCAACATGTTTAAATTGAATATAAATTATTTATTTCAACGATTTTGATAGAAGT
Source organism: Baccha elongata (assembly GCA_951217065.1). NCBI lineage: Eukaryota > Metazoa > Arthropoda > Insecta > Diptera > Syrphidae > Baccha > Baccha elongata. The sequence continues at coordinate 43,306,384 of OX578274.1, forward strand.
AAAAAGATCCGAGGAAGAGATCACGCTTCACGCCAAAAGTACCATATAAAATAGAGCACGACCAATTTAACTCTCACTTTGAAAGGAAAACGCTGAGAATAGAAATTAAAATAAAAACTCATTCTTGCGAATTGCCCCTATTATATTAACTGACGAAATTCAAGTATCGAAATTCAAGTATCACTATCAAAGTCAAAACAAAACTAAAACAAAACTGAACATCTCCCTTTGCAAAAATTTAAGGGTCTTCCTTAATATACGTTGATTTATTTTTGACCATACTATTACATGATATTTTTGTTTTTGAATGGGCAGCACTGTTTTTATTGCAAGTAATTGATTTGACAGCTGACAGACGATTTGGCTCAGTATTTTCATTTGTTTACATTCTTCTTTATGCCAAAACTTGAATAGATAAGTTTTTGTACATTTTTTTTAAGGAAAATGAAATGTTTAGCGTAATATGCATTCCAAAAACATTTACTAATGAAGTTTTTTCTATTGAAGTTGTATAGGAGTTGTACTTTCCAGTTGGATCCCCGAAAAATCCAAAGCTTTAAAATGTTCTCATGTCAACATTCCATGACCGTGCTATTATTTTGTTTTGAAATTTGTAATAAAAACAATTTTTTGTTATTTAGCTGCAAAGAAAGGACAATTAAAATGAACGAATGCAAACTAATGCTTATGTAAGGAACCGAAAGAAACGTTCCTTTCGCGAACTATCAAATAAACACGTTACCCATAATGAAAGAAAGTGCACGGAAGTAAAAATAAAAAAAATATATGCACTGTCAGTCAGCTGATAAATGTGCTTTCATAATGTGTAGATGGGAGCGCAATTCACTCCCGTAACAAAAACTTATCGAAACTTGACGAAACATAGGAATCCCGCTATTATAGGTGCAAAGTCTTCTTCTTACAACAAGAACTTCAAAAAAATCGTTCCTAAACTTCTAATATCTAAGGGCCAGTTGTAGATACAAACATTTAAACCGCAGTTCAGATATTTTTATCTTCTAAAATCGGTTACTTAACTAAGATCTAGTTCTGATTTAAGGTATGCATGTATGTGATAATAAGCGATTGAATGCTTTTAACAAGAGTTGAACCATAATTAATTGGCATCAGGCTCTCTTATCGAAAATGCGTGCTTTCGGGTTTCATGAATCCCTCCTTCATTGGATTAGTAATTACCTTTCGAATCGTTCAATACAAGTTGTATTGGATGGATTCAAGTCTGAAAACCACAAAATAAATGCTGGTGTGCCCCAGGGCTCTGTTCTATCTCCAACACTCTTTCTCATTTTTATTAATGATCTCCTGTCTGCAACTTCTAATCCAATACATTGTTTTGCTGACGATAGTACTCTTAGCTTCTCATATTCGTTTCCAGATTCACATCCCTCTTCTTCGGATGCAACGAGAAAATATGATAAGTTCATTAAATTCCGACCTAAACAGCATTGTACAATGAGGATTAAAAAACCGCGTGGAATTTAATGCTTCGAAAACCCAATGCTGTCTTGTATCGTTAAAGCGGGATATACCCCCCTTGCCATTATCCATAGATGGCACTTGCATCGAGGGGACTGAACATCTCGATATTCTCGGTATGTGTATCACCAACCACCTTTTGTGGAACGATCACATACGCGATGTCGCCAAAAATGCCGCAAGATGTTTGGGTTTTCTAAGGCGCTGCAAGAAGTTTTTCTCCCCCTCTGATCTGGCTATTATCTACAAGACTTATATACGTCCAAAGCTTGAGTATAACTCCCATATCTGGGCTGGTGCTCCTGTAACTTACTTAAGCCTCTTGGACAGTATTGAACGTAGAGCATTAAGATTGATTGGTGATATTACCATCATAAAATCATTTACGTCGCTTGAACATCGTCGAAATGTTTCTTGTCTCACCCTCTTTTACCGTTATTTTAATGGTTTTTGCTCTAGAGAAATAGCCAGTTGCATTCCTCCCCTTAAACAGTTCAACCGTAATACTCGCGCTTCTAGGAATGCTCATCAATATACCCTCGAGCCCAACTTCGGTCGTTCTGTCAAGTACAGAGATTCGTTCTTTAGCCGTACTATGCGAATGTGGAATGCCTTGCCACACTCTGTCTTTCCCAGCCATTGCAATATTCAGGAATTCAAAACTAATGTGCACCGACACCTCCTTTCAACCCCTCTCTCCCTTTCCTAGTGCTCACACTGTGTCTACATAATAAGGGTAGTATTATCCCTTTGAATGTGCGCTTATTATAAAAAAAAAAAAAAAAAACCTGCCGAAATCGGTGGGTAAAAAACTTGAACCACGATTGTACAACTGGCCCTAAATATTTTGCCCAAACTGTAATCCAAATGTAGAGAGTGGGGTTGCTTTTTACACATTTTAACAAAGTTGGCCACCATCAATCAGGAAATCCGCAAAAGCTCTGTTTTATGGACTGTGCTGGTACTGGTTTATCAAATCTGACAGCGGTAATAGAGACGAAAACATTGAACCAATATTAACCGAAACAACATCACTATTATCGCACCAAAACCTTATGTCATCGAATACCTTACCATCATACACTTAATTGTTACATTTTACAACTTCCTTCCGTTTGGAAACTTTCGATTTTCATATTATTACACAACTCTCTAGCTAATCACTTCATTGAGCCAAGAGGCAAAAGCAAGATTATGGTTAGTGGTTAGGTCAAAAGCCGCACAAAAATCATGATGATCATCATAATTGCAAAGTTTCTCATTCCCTTCACTTAGGCAAAGTATTTATTAGTCAATTAAAGTTAACAATGCTATTCAACGTGATAAATTGCATCTTTTAATTAAGAGATTGACATTTAAAAAAGCTGAACAGTTTTTTCTTAATGACTTCCTTGCCATCATCTCTATGTAATGCCCTTTCAATCTTTGGCATAACAAACGATCATTTTCCACGAAACATCACACCGAATTTTTCCCACAAAGCTGCCAAACCTCTTCTTTAATAACCACAAGACATTCACGTTTGAGTTTGCTTTTAAAGGAATGTCCACTTTTAATATCTTTTCCAAGAACTCAATCAGGTCTGTAACGAGTTTGTATTTTTTTTTTCTAATTATTGTGAATGCTTACAAAATTTGTGGGACTAGGTCATGTGTTTCATGGAAAACAATTTACTAAAAACCGTTACAAAGGGTCAAAATAAAATGGCCGTTCAGTTAGTTTACATTATAAACTTACCTTTGAAGTGCACACATTCAGTTGCATTTGAGGCAACCAGTTTGATATTGACATGCCATAAACACTTCAATTATAGAACTACTTCATGGATAAATTATGCCACCATTGTGTAACAAAACTCAAAGAACTCTGCATCTGCACTCAATTGGCTCAAAGTCAACAAGAATAAAATACAAAAAAAAAAAAATCTCTGGCGCATTTTACCGATGACGTTTCAGCTTCGTTTTGAATTCTATACTGTTAGGAAAACGTGCTACATTCATTCAATTAATTTAAGTAGTAGTTTTTTTTTTATTTTTTATTATTCAACTAAAAATGGTTCACGGGCTTTTTTTCCACCTCTTTATAATTTCTGGCAAAACGCATTGGCAAAAAATGCAGTTGTCTGCTTCTTACATGGAAAAATAAAAATGTTATCGAACTCTGTGTCGGTTTGTGAATCTGTGAGTGAATTTGAATTATGTTTTTGGCATTTTGTCAATAGATACGAATTTTATTTGAAAAAAGAGAAATAAAAATTTGAATAAAACGTGACTGGAATGATTTATATGTGCTTTTTGGCTTTTCTGGGTGAAAATTCATTGGATATAGTGTGTTGTAATGGGTTTTTTGTCAAGTGCCATGGTGCAGAACTGATGTTACGGTAATTTTTGTGGGAATTTGTACTTTTGTAGACCTCACACAATGCCAACATAAATTGGCAACTTGTAAGTACACATGTTTTTATTTTATGATAACAAAAGATTTAATGAATGAAAACTGAAGACTAAAGAAAGCTAGATGACATGAATAGAAAAAGCTTTACAAATTCAGTAAAAAAATGCCGGATATAAAAATAACGGCATTTCTCAAGAAGAAATTGAATTTTTCGGGAAAAAGTTGATTTTTGAAATTATTATATCATTTGAGATTCGACTAAATCAAATCACAGTTTCGAGCTGGTGCGTTGTTGTCGATACGCTCCAAGTTTCCCAACCTCTGTATTTGACTAAGATTATATCGCTGTATATCCAATAAAGCTCGTCGTTCTTCTACTCACTTTCTTTCGATACACATAGGACTGACAATTACTCGAAGAATCTCTCTTAATTCTTAAATCACCCAAGCGAATTTTTAACCATTCTCGACAAGCTCCATGCTTCGGCCCCATACAGCAAAACTGGGATGGTTAAGGTCTTGTTTAACATCTTCTTAGTTCCATGAGCGAAGGCATTACTACTTAAATGCCTTCTGAACTCGAAGGAACGTCTATGGGGAAGAGTAATTCTGCGTTAGATATATGCACCGGCATGCAGCGTTTAGGAAGATGGCAGCTCGTTAGACTTCTGTTCACCGGGTAAATACTTTCGCCTTTTAAAAAAATTTCCAAACATCACCCTTGTCGTTTCAGCTCTCAATAGACTCGAACAGCCGCTGCTCGTTCTGTCTTTGTTTCACTGTTCTCTCAGTAGCTCTGGTCCTTACCTGCAGACTGCAGCATTGCCTAGTAGAAAGTTCTTAGCTGCTTGCTCCAATCGGCCTTCTTCATCAAACCAGGAGTTTCATTGTGGTCGCCAAGTGAAACCCAACACATCATTGCCGGCACTTCTGATGGCTTGTTGACAATGTCTCCACTGGTCCTCTGTATACTTGCTGCTGGTGGCGAACTTGATGACAGATTGATAGAAACTTAACAAAGTTCTTGCTTCTTTCGACTACCATTAGCTTGTTCAGGTTCTTCACTAATTTTTATACTACACGGGGTCTGTACAAAAATAGTACATTCCACGTACTAATACCATAAAAAAAAAAGAAAAATAAATGAACGTAACAAAACAAATGTCAAAAATTAACCACTGGCTAAAATTGTAACGAGCTCCTGAGCAGGTTACTTTTTGACATCTGTATTCTCCTCAGTCATGTCAAAATGTATCGATGAGATCAAATTTAACGCAATTGGCACACAACCCTAGGCGTTTTCTTTTTAAGCTCAGTGGAGTGAATCGAGCTTTTTCTCTCATTTTAGCTCGGACACATCAAAGCGGTTATATAATGTTACTTTCTTTTCTTTGATCATTCGTTTCGAGCGTGCTCTAAGAACTTTTAGAATAAAAAGATGAAGTAGACGAAGAACGAATCTGATAGCAGCCAGCATGTAGGATGATTTTTAATCATACAACAAAGTGCTCAAACGTGTTTAATAACACAGTTGAATGCTCGGAAGAGCTTACTCGACTTGCTCAGAGCTATGGTGGGGTGAATAAAGAAAGCGAACCTTAAATTTTATTATATCCGACTTTTAGCAAATAGCTTGCAGAAAAGGAGTTAGGATCAGTTTAAATGTTCTTCATTGGGCATGAAATTTGCTTGTGTACTTTATCCCTTCGAGCAGAAAATTTACTGCAAATAAACATTGTAATCCCTCAATTCAAATCATAACCTGAAAAGGGAAGAACAAAATTATTGCTAAGGTATCTCCTCTTGAAATTTCCTCAACTCCATTACCACGTTTTCTATACAAATTGACGAAATGCAAAACATTTAATATGGATGAGTTCAAGAAACCCTACAAAAGCAATCCCCACACGTAGTCATCATAAAGTCTCAAAACGTATTTCATTTTTTTCATGTTTATACTCCTCGATATGTTCGGTAGAAGCTTACGGAATTTAAGTATGCATATGCGTCAAGCATATACTACTTGTATGCAACCAACTCATGTTTACCTGTTAAAAAATTAATACCCAGCACGGTAGTTGAGTACGTGTGTATAAACGAAAATAACGAGAAGAAGGTTTCCCACAATCACACAGCCAGCAGCAGGAAACAAAAAGTAATTCCATACCGTTTAAGCTTGAGGAAGAAGAAGTAACTCACAAGTGGACATGATTTGACATCAACGAGCTTTTAGCACTGAAAACAAGTCATCATAGATACATGCCAACCATAAAGAGGGGAAGCATATAAGTAAGTGGTGTCAATTGAGAGAATAAGTTGTGGAAGAAACAAAGTCAGAAGGTGTTAAGTGGTTTTGAAGTCTTTTTATGAAGTTCAACTTCTTGAATGACTCGAAAGTTATTAAAACAAGGGTTAGGTGGTTAGGCGCTAGAAAACCATCAACCATACAGACTTGACATTTTCCCTTTGAATTATTCCAAATATTTTATGAGAAAAATGTTAGATTTAATTTAAAAGGAAATGAGTGGCCTCTTTTAACCTTTGATTTGGCAAAAAATAGATTTAGATAGTTTTATTTTTATTTTACTCACGATTTTTTAGCAAATTAAAGTTCATTACGATTACGAAATTATTTTGATGAGAATGTTTTGTGTGTATAGATATAGATAGATAGATGGCCTTGAGTTTAAAATTGCGATGATGAGCCATGGACAGATGTGTGATCTCGCTCTCGGACAGCGTCAATAATTGGGAAAAAAACAGTTCATCATGAAAAGATAATTTAATTTGTTTATCGAGGTGAGAAGAATTATGTATAAAAAAAAAAACGAAAAAAAGAAAGGTGGCCTTCCATTTAATTGCGACTGTTACGAATCAACAGGTCAATAGAATTAACTTTGAAGTTATTTTATTTTTAACACTTTCATTTATATTATATAGGTAGAGGTATTTTTTTTAAGCAAAACATAAAAATGGAAAGCAACTTTCGTTTCTTATTTTTAAAGAAAATGTAAGATAGTTTAAAAAAAATCAATTTTTGTTGTTATTTTGTATATTTTAACAATTGTTCTTGTTTCGGTTAAACAAAAGATATTCCAGTGGTTGAAATCAATCAGTCTGTCTAGCTGGATACATAGATGTACTATGTACTTACAACTGAAACGAGTGAGTCGATTTTCATCATACGTTTGTACGTTATTACATAAGGAAGTTTTAATTTATGACAACAGACTGAACTTGATTAGAAATGTTACGCCTCAAACTATTTTTTAAGCCCGGTGGGCAGCAAAAGTACAATGTATGGAGTGCTTGGCTGTTAACCCAGAGATTTCCAGTTCAATACTCATTCGGTTACAAAGCATAATTTTCTTTTCAGCATACCCCCAGCATTGTATATACATTTCTATAGTATTTTCATGCTGAATAATCACCTCCTGGCCATCTTAAGAAAATTGTGAAAAACACATGTTTAGGTTCGTGCATTTACTAGTTGTCTATTCGGTAACCCTGAAAACAGTCGTAAACATATATGATTTTTGTTTTGTTTACGGCTCTTGTCAAGGAAATATGGATTTTAGAGCCAATAAAATACATTAAACATTGTTTTTTTGTTTTGTTGACGACTATTTTTAGGGTAACAAAATATAGACACTTAGTAAATATAAGAACCTCCAAATGTGCGTTTCACAAGTTTCTTTAGCTGCTCCATGATTGTACTATAGAAATTTATATACAATGCCCCCAGTATGCTGGACGTCGCCCATGAGGTATGCAATGAAAAACAAAAATCAATAGGAATAAAAGATAGGAAAGAATTCTTTTGGTACAATGGAGCTAATTGTACCAAAAGAATTCTTTCCTATCTTTCTGCTCCTTTTAACTAGTGTCGTGCAACACTTGTTGCATATAAAAGGCAATGTGCCTTACAAACACATAGTTAAAATATTATTATTTTTAACTCAACCTCACTAGGCTCTGATCAGGTTACCCAATTTGACACTCATTTGATTGCCGCAATGCCCGCAATTATTAAAACAAAAAGCTTTGGCATGAAGGAGAGGTTCGAATTCTTACCCGAAATCAGATTGCTGACACATTATGGCAATGGCATATTTGTGCACGCAAAATTCAATTCGGAATCATATGGAAATGGTCAAAATTTCTAAAGAAATACTTTTTTTATTTTTATTATAATGAAACTTTCAAATTAAGGGTGATCGTAATGCTAAAAAGTTTTATTATCCAAAAATAAATTCTGCTATAGTTTCCATGTGAGGCATTTGGTTTTTTGTTTTCCATTTTTTCGTTAGTATTTACAAAGTATATTTTGATACCTATATGGTTTTCTGACGTCACTGACACTCATAAACGATTTGACTTTCTGTTGCCAAAATCTTTAATATTTTCGTGTTTTTAAAATACTTTCTTGATTCGAAAATAATAATGTGGAATTAAACAATTTACCACCTGGTGCAAATTCTAGTTTTGTGAAAAAAAAATCATTTGACAAACGTCATTTTTTTTGACAGAAAAGTTGTAGTTGATGCTATCTCTACTCTACAGAAAAATCCAAATTTTCTATGATATGTGTCGTTTTATCAGAAATTTATCTTAAATTATCATCTCTGATAAACATTTTTTTTAATATTTTAAATTGAGCTCAAACTGAGCAAAAATACTAATATGCATTTTACTGAGCACAATAAATAAAATGGTCAAGGAATTTGAGCAATTTCCGCTATTTTCGGGTTTGTTTAGTAACGCAATTGTTTTGTCGCAGAGTCATTGGAAGACGTGCGTGCGTTTATTACGTTACGGTTGAGTGACCGTCGCGTCGCGTCAGCGAAAGATTAGCATTGGGCGCGTTCATCAGCAACATTTTTGACAGATCTGAAAATTCAGTTCTGAAAACGTAACGCTCAAAAGTCTATGAAAAGTCAAGTTTTTCTATCTTTCCAAGTCTTGTTTTACTTTCTGTTTTTACTTGGATCAAAATAAAAAGAACTTTTGTGTTGTGGAATTCGAAAATTTAGTTATTTGTGAGTTGACTAGAAAACGATTAGAAAAAATCCTTCGTATAGATAAATCCTTCGAAAAACAAGTACCTACCTACATCAATTATTATTTTATGATACCGTAAACATTTTCATATCTTTTATCTTTGTTTTAATTTAGACGTTTTAATACAGAAAAAAACGAAAAGCTGGCAGACACGATGCACCAAAATAACTGGATTGGATAAAAAGCAAGAACAGTTTCAACGTGCATCTTTGTTTTTTTTAGTCAATTTTTCTGTCATCTGAATTTTCAGATAAAAAATTTTATCTGAAAATAAGGGAAAAAACGTAACAAACGTAACTAAATGCCAATCGACGTCAACTGAATTTTTATGACAGCTGGCCAATCAGAAGGCAGATTTTTGACAGTTCTATTTGTCAAAAGTCGTCGTTGAACGCGCCCATTAGCAATGAAGTTTATTTTGCATTGTTATTATTCTTGTTTTGACAGTGACAAAATGTTTACTGTTTGTTTTTCTATTAAGTGCAACATTTACGATATCATTGACCCTGATTAGACCAGTCCTTTTTCCGTACGTTTCGTCATACGTCTTTTTTACATTTTGGGTGAGGGGTGTAGAAACGAAGGAGGAAAGAAGTAACGAAAGCACGAATGAAAATTTTAAGATTTTTTCTGGTTGAACTTTGACGTTTCTTGTTTGATGCCGGAAAGCGAAATTGAATTATCATATTAAATATTGCAACTGTTTTGATATAATTTTGTTGTAAATGTGAACAAAAATTGAAAAGAAACTATTAGCAATTATATTTAACAATAATATTTGTTTTTTCAATAAAAAAAAAACTACCACAACTTCCACAACTCCGCTTCCCGGCGTCAAACTTCGCTTTCCGGCGTCAAAATGACGAATTTAAACGGGCATATATCAACGAACCGTCTAATCACCATTGTACGTACATGTAAGAAAGACGAAACACGTCACGTACGAAAAAAGGACTGGTCAGGGTCATTGACAATGTTCACATTGGAAGTACTCATCCGACGCATTTTGACGTACATACGTCCAGTCCGCCGTGTTCAGACACAAAGTAGTGTAAACACAATGGATGTACGAAATCACACGAAACAAAAAAAAAAAACAAAATATTTGAAAGGAGCCATGTTTACAATTTTCTTTATATTCTCATGTTTATTTGAAATTTCCAATCAAAAGTGACCGAATTTTGTGAAAACTTTCAAAATATTGGTGCAAAAAGCGAAAAAATAATAAATAACAAATGTCAGAATAGCGAATGTCAAAACGCATCTATGAGAATTTTAAAAAATCTAAAAATCCGGACGCAAAATCCCGTCTCTTTCTAATAACGAAGTGGGAATGAGGCAAAACGTATACACGTCAAAATGCGTCGGGTGAGTACGTCCAATGTGAACATCGTCACTAAATATTTAATTTCTTTGTTATAATAAAATATATTTACTACTGCGTAATTTTTTTTTACCATTTTGGCCCATACCTATGTTTCTTCAAGATTTAATAGAACGTGGAATGATTGAGTAGACAAATACTTTTCTTGGGTACTTTTTCATTTTGTTTATTCGACAAACGTCATTTTTTGAAAGACAAGTTTAAGTCTTTCTTTAAAATAAATGTCTTAAAAAAGGGTACCTACATATATGCCACTCAAATGTCTATATCTTGGTATTTTTAAAATATGAAATTTGGTTTAATTCGGTTGAGCCGTACCTAAACGAAAAAGTAGAAATTTGTAAAAAAACGTAAACGACGATAGGTCGAGGAAAAACAACTCAAATGTGAGGGGATAATTTTTTTCTCTTTTGAACTATGAACATTTCAGTATTTTTTTAGTAGGTCCCTAAACCATACTCCAACCGAAAAATGTGAGATAATTATTCCCTTTGGTTTTCCCATAAGGTTTGAAAATTGTTTTAATTTACTCCCAACCAAAACAATTTTCAAACCTTATAACATAAATCACCGTACCAATATCTCACCTTTTCTATGGGCTTTTAACGGATCAAGAGAGTCTTTAGCCGTGTAGGCGGGTTGTGTCTACGGCGGACATCATGTCTTTCCCTAAACCGAATCGATCTCACGAGGAAACTGGTTCTACCCTAAGCCACCCAGCGCTCTGCCTGTTTAGGTTTTTGGCGAAGACAGACATATCGGAGCTAACAGCCTGGCATAAAGCCTGGTGGGGGGTATGGGCCAGTTCCCTTGGCTGAGGTACCCGAGGATCTCTTTTTTCTCTATGGTAAATGGTAATAAAGGGATCACCTCCCAACACAATTCCAAACCTCAATGCACCATAATCACCAAAATGATATCCCAACCTCCAAGCGCTAATTGGGTTTTATTCTAGTTGAATAGCCGCCATTCCTACCTACCTACCTACCTTGGTTTTCCCGGCAAAATTATCTTTTTTCGAGAGTTAATTCTGGCGATATATTTAGGATAAACTTATATAATTTTGTGGTAACCATAAATATGTATGGCTATTACTTTGGCATACTGAAACCAATAATTTTAATCGATAATTAAAAATAGCAACAATTTTTTTTAGATTACATACTTGCATTTGCAAGTACCTACCAGAAACAAAACACCAAAACATCGTGCGAACCACATTTAATTGGAATTTGTTAGCACCTATGTATATAACTTTTGTTCGGTTTCAATATCGGTTGGTTGTCATGTAAATCTATGACGTTAACCTTTTTGTTTTTGTTAACAAAGAAATAAAATAAAATAAAAATAGCAAATTACGTGGTTAATTCTTTACATACGTATGTAGGTACTTATGTACATATGTGAATACTTAATATGCTATAGTGGGCATATAATTCTTTCCACCGGAAGGTGGCTTAAATTATATTGAAAAAAAAAAAATCACAAAGCAGAACGTAATGTTTGAGTGTTTGAGGAACGAGAATGACACAGTCCCATTCCCATGTAAAGCTCGAGCCATAACCACCACCTGTTTGTTATGCCGGTTTTTTGGATATAGCGAATTTTGTTTTAAACTAAATATGCACATTAATTGAAATTTAATCTACAAGAGTGTAATTAGGTTGGAATTATAAAGTTAGGTCGGTGTGGGACTGGGACATAATTTAAACCAAAACACTGGTTACTCATAATATTGATTACTTAAGGAATATTTAAATGATTGCTTTGTTTCATTGATCAGTCATTATATGAGTGATTGATACGTGATTTTAAATTTGCATGTGTACCTTTGTAGCTACAGATACACTAGTATTTATATACAATCTTGATTTTGAATTTACCAAAAACTACAGTTTACTCATATTATGGATTCTATGAAAATCGATTTACATGTATCATCATTTAATGTCTTCTGCAAGAAAGAGAATATAGATAACATAAGAATTATATTTGTTCGAATGTGAGGGAATTGGATAAATCTTCAAAAAAAGATTATGGGGTTTATAGATAAGTTTTAACAATTATGTGTAAAGATAAACATTTTCATCTTTATTATGGGAACTTTTTGACGGCATATTTATTTTTTAGTTCTCATTTGTTGTTGCGCTAGCCAAAGATTTTTCTCAAAACTACGGAAAGAACTGTATTTAAGGTTTTGAGGAACATACTTTATAAAATAATCAGAAGGATTTAGTTAACATACATACATAATTATAGATAGGTAAGTCTTATAAAACATGCAACCAAAGAGCAAGTAGATGCAACCCAAGTCAAATCATTTATTTTATTTTTGTTATCAAAATGAATTCTTTATTTCACTTTAAACAGAAGCTCCAAGTACACCGTATCATCTTTCGTCACATTTAATGCTCACGCTTAAGTTTGCTGTTGAAAAAACGTGTCATTTCAGCAGTAAAAAACACGCAATTGTGTATCAAATGTGCACTAAACAAATCGATTTAAAGTTCACCCACAAGGTTTTAACTATATTTACCTAATGTCATTTATATCAAGGCGCACCCTACCTTTTTGTTTATTGGTAGAAGGGATTATGGCAGCTTATTTATAGTTAATACCCTCAACAAACCTCGTTATGACGCTTACAGCAGTCATTTCAATGAACATCTTAATTTCTCATTAGGGCTAACCACGATTGTTTTGAAGACTGCCATTTCGGGAATGAAAAACAAGAACGTATTGACTTTATTTTTAAGTTGCGATATATACATCAAAGCACTGGTTTCCAGTGTTGCCTCTTCTAGCTTATATTTGTTTTTGAAATGCATTTTAACACTTACCTGAAAAAATTTACATTAAATTGTCAAGTAAATTAATTTTTCAATTCACATTAGTTACATCATTGCATAGTAACTGTCATTGCGACCTCGTCCGACATTTTGATTCTTTTTCCATATCACATTCTGTCAAATTTCATGATTAAAGTAAAGTCGAATAATTAAGCAAAACAAACATTTTCATCTTAACTATAGCATATTTATCTGCGATTGAAAAAAGTTCCTATAAACTTCTTAAGTTGCGACAACTTATGGTCGACTTGAACCCTTCTTTCTGCTAACCTAGAAATATTAGTCTTTTATAAGTTTGCAACTGCAACAATAATGTCTGTTTATAAATTGTATATTGTAAAAGTGTGTTCATAATTAATTTGTAAAAATCTTGATCAGAAAATAAATCATCTAATTAAAAAAAAAAAAATAAAGTATGTATAAAATTAAACATTCTTATTTTGTTTGTTCAATTTGTTTAAATAATAATAAAGCCATTGTGGTATTCTGAGTACGCATTTTTAACTGAATTTTTCAAAATGTTTTATTAACAATCAACAGCTTGTATTCTGTTTAAGACAACAATGTCAACAAGTGTTGTCAATTTTTGTGTGCAAATAAATTATTCACAATGGCTCAGTAGAACAAAATATGACAACAATGGTATTAACCATGCAAACCTACACAATGCACACACATACTCTCAAAAAACAAAATTAAATCAATATACTAGAGACAAAAGTTAATAAAAAGAACTACGCAACCATAAAATGATATTATACTTAAATGAGATAACCCACTTGATAAACGTAGTTAGACAAGAATCTGAATTTGTATCGAAATTTTATTATATGACTTTTGTCTACATGATGGAATGTGTTATGAATGTGTGTCAACAGATTGTCAGTCATAAGAATCTAAAATGAATCATAATCTTTGCGAAATATTAAGGTTATTCATGAAATAATGTCCGTTGTATATAATTTGTTCTTTCTGTAAGAAATGTTAAATGGAAATGCAATACTCTATTGTGTTGTTGTTGTTCCACGTCACGTTAAAAAAAAACAAATCTGGCAAGCAAAGCATCATGTGTCAAAATCCAAACTTAAGGTATTGAAAAAAAATTGCAATACACATCTATTGATTTAAATTTGACTTAACATATATCATCAATTTCATTAATTTTTCATCCGTTTTTTGACAGTTAAAATTTTAATTCACTTGGTCAGTCGGTAAAGTATAGTTCAATACTTTGTTATTCAGTACCCGAATAACACTTTATCAATTGAGTCCACTAAATCGCATAAGACAAAATTTCGATCTGTCAAACTATATCATTTTAATCGAAAGCAAATGAAAACATCAATCAACCTGATTTTTGACAGCTCATAAAAGATTAAGTTCTGTTTGTTTTGAAATTATAGATGTTCGTTTGCAAAGTTTCATACATTTTAACAGAAAATTCATTGTTAGTGTGGGCGAAACGAAATGTGTTCTTGGACTCTAGGCCGCTTAACGCTTTAATTTTGAATAATAATTCAGAAAAGTCCACTAAAAATAAAATGATGCTTGGTTGAATATTTTTCAAATAATTTTCATAAAGTATATAGAATTTGTATCAATTTTAATTCAATTTATTTTTTTATTTTGTAGTATCGATAGTATTTATTTATTAATTTCCTTTTTTAGTTTTTTCAAGTTTTTATACATTATCTCTTGGAATATTCAATTCAGTAGATATAAGCTGACCTTAACTAAATGATATCTTCAAATAAATCTAACATCTATAATAATCAATGATCATCCATTTGTCTAATTAATGCATTTAAAATTTAATTTATTTAATAATTTACGAAATTGATATTAATTATTCTGTTTTTTTATTATTTCAGTTCTGGCAGACGCAAGCTTGGTTCAAATGCCTTAGCTAGGTAAGTTAACGCTATTTTTCTTTACTTTAACTTCCGATGACGATCTTTGATCGTTAGCCATGTTTGGTAGAGTTAACTGTTTGATTAATTATTCTTGAAACGTTCTTAGGCAATATGTGTATGTGCTCGCACGATTAGAGCTGTTTGCGTGAAGAAATCAAAACAAATTAATAGACAATAACAAAACAACATTCATATACATAGATGTTTCCATGCTCGAATAAATTAGTTTCAGATTAATGAACTGCAACATATATAAACGAAGAATTTCATAGACATTATAACATTTATTCATACATTTTGTGAAATGCGTTTAAGCCATAAGTTTTTGTTGCCTATGCACGAACAATAAAAAAACTTTTAATTTATAACATAATTCCTGGTAAATTTTTACAAAGAAACGCATGTTGATAAGGTATGTGTGCAGTGTGCCTCTACTTAGACGTTTAACCAAATAAGTTAACACAGTCTATTTCGTAACGAATGTACATATATTTTTTTATAAACTGACTTCCGATCTTTTTGAAATAATGAGATAAGCTTAAGATTCGTGTAAGTATACTCAAATTTTGGGTGTACCACCAAATTTCACGTACACTTTGACATTTTGAGCTGCGTGCGGATGTTTCCGATTTTAATTTAATTTCCTTAGTTGGATATAATTTTTTGGTCAAGATATGATTTTTTAAAGTTTGTCTTTTTGTAAACATACCGTTTTCTTACAGAATTTTATTAAATCTATACAAAAACTTCATTGTGTGGGTTAAGCTATAACCCGGATCTAAATCTAGACAATATGAGCAAGTTCTTGCAAGCAAATTGTATAACTATGCTTTGATACTCTATAAACTTTGGAACCTTGCGTCCAAACTCAGTGGCTAGCACAGTTAACATTACAGTAGCGCAATTTATATCAATAGTGAAGCAAGTAAATTGACAGGACATTAAAGCTAGTATAGTAAGCTTATAAACGTCAAAATTATGAAAGACATAATGAACGATATCGATGTTTCTTATATTGTATAAAGCGACCTTTACACGGTCAGTCATTTGAGATCAATCTGTAGTGTTTGTAAAAATAAGTCTGTATGCGTGCATTTGTTTGACGAAAAATCAAAATCCTTTTGATTTTGCCTGATGACCGGTTATAGGAACGTGACGTCCTCTGACTGACCGTGTAAGGGTCGCTGAAGTGCCATCCCTGTGCAAAATAGCTGCGTTCTTTTACTTTTTAAAACGAATTCTACACTTATGTCAAATTGACGTTAACTGCACTGAAATGACATTCGTTTTGTAGAAATCAAAAGAATTTTTCAACTTTAATAAGTAAACGAACACAAAATGCTCTTGTGTTTCATTCTGAATTCCTAGTTCATTTAGCATTTTATCTAGTGTTTCTCCAGCATCTTTCAATCTGAAAGCATCTTTCAATCTTCGAATTAGTTTTGAATCTTATTTTGATGTCGAAAAGATTTTCTCGTCAGTAAACATAATTTTTTTGTGAGCACTTTTATTGTACCGGCAGGTCATTCGGATTCGATTTTACGTGCGACTTTGAGCAGGTTCGCAAAATGCTGTAATTATTTGCTGAGTCCCATATCTTCTTTATATATACGAGTATGCAAATTGCACATGTTTCGCATTTCCGACAAGTATTTATTCCCCGGAATGAGATGGCACTTAGAGTACTGAACGGACAGTGCGCACACGGTAATATTTATTGGCAGGCACGAGCTGCCAAAATTCGAACATTTTCACGATAACAGACACAAAACAACGAATAACTGCATGCGGTCTTAATGACCTAAAGATATCGCTTTTTTCATGTTACACTCATAAAAATAAATCACAACATAATTTTCGGTATCAGCCTATTCCATGACTGTAAGAGCAAAAATAAAGAAGTCGGACATAAAATATTGCTAAAATAAGAAACAAGTTTTCGATCACTCGTTATGAAGCATAATAATAATTAAAAAAAATTACATAAAAGAAACAAACAATTTGTTTCTCCTAGATCTCATTTTTCCCACCAATAGGTGATATTTTAGCAGTTTTTCTATCTGAAAATATTTTCTTGCACTTACGTCTAAGCTTAAAATTCCATAAGTAATCAAAAATATTTAAATTCAAATTCAAAATTTCAACTGTTTTGTCGTGTATCAAAATGAGTGCCTTCAGAGGCAATATCTCAAAAAAACGTACTAGATTATTCTGCAATAAACGGTTCACGTATTTGCTAAGAAAAGTATTACTTGAATTTGTATATTTACTAACTATTGTACATTAGCGTATCCGGTGAAAGTCTAGGCTACTTAAACATTTTAAAAGTGCAAGCAAGGTAGTTGATGTTGTTGTAGTTCGTCTTTAAACCACAAAATATAAAAATTCACAATAGATTTATTGAAATTATGGTTGACGATTCTAAAAAATGTTAAGCGTTCAACGTTTTATTTTTATAGTTTTTTTTTAATATTTGTATGCCCTCGCTAACAAAAATAAAAATGTGGTGTTTTGTTTTATAATAAGAAATTTCTAAATTGAAAAGAATGTTAAACAATAAATTACATATATTGATTTACTTACAAATGTTATTATATTTACATGACATAAGGTACGATTATACAGAAATCTAAAAAGTGTGTTTGTCATGTAATTTTTATTGTTAATTGTTAGTCTGGATGTAAATTAACTAACAACTTTAAGGGTTGGACAGGCTCATTTTAAATGATAAATGAGAACGATTGAAGCGAATGAATTTTTTCACATTCGTGTAGTGCGGCTTAAGAAAGAATCTTTGTACTTCACTGTACGTCCAGAATTAGGTTCTAAATTTAAATGATGAAGATTACTAAGTTATTAAGAGCATTTAGCAAACCTTCCATTATAATCTTTGGTATAGTAGTTCCTAATTACAAAAACCAAAGTATCTTCTTTTCGATTAAACAAATATTTTGATACACAAGCTTTGGTCGGTGCTTTTTTTTCGATAGTTTTATGTTAAATCTAAAATTTTCTTAATTTTACTATTCTAGTATTCTAGTATTCTTTATTTTCATTTTAAAATATATTATAAACTATCCACCTTCAGTCATCTTTACAGATCGTCGAGTTTTAACTCATCAGGAAGGAGCTCAAACTGTGATACAACGGAAGACATGTACAGCGATGTTAGTATCGAAGACGTCCAAGATTTAAGTCATAAGGTAAGTTGTCTTAAAATTAATGTGAAGTTATAGTTACCAAAACTTAAGATTCATGTGTCTTTTTAACATTGTCTGAAGTGCCCCGTGGCGTATTCGTTAGTGTGTTGGACTATCACGCCAGAGGTCTGGGTTCGAAACCTGAGTACGTTTTTAAGTGGCAGTGCCTCTTGCGAGGAACTGACAAATCCTTCAAGAGTATTATTGTAACAATTGATACGAAAGGATAGGTTGAAAGTGGAAGTCATTAGGTCTTTGTTCTTCGGAGCAACTAAATTTATTTATTAATTTTTTAACTAATTTGGCTCGTTATCTCTAATACTGCCAGTAATTAATTTCCAAAACAAGTTCAATTAATTTCTCTTGCAAGTCTATGTATAACTGTTTATCTAATTAACAGCTTTTGGCCAATTTCTTCGATTCCCATCAAGTCAGTGTGTTTTTATTTTTCTCCTATTGCTATAAATTTATTCAAGTAAAAGTGTTGTTCATTCCCCTTATATAGAGTGTGGTACAATGATACCTGTTTTTCACTTACTTTCCTTTAACATGCGACCTTGCGGCAGGTTTCATTTAATCTCTTCAAACTGAACATACAATATATAGCCGCTGGGATTCCTTATACGTACCTAGTATCACTTTAATGTTAGTTAATCCAAGAAACACTCTCCCTTTGTGATGTGAGGTACGAGTAGTGTGGTTGAATTGAATCGTTGATTTCTTAGTCTATGAACTTCATCGGTAATCCGTTGAAGTTTATGATGCAGCGCGATCATTTTTGTAAGTGCAACAGCCACAATAATGTCAATATCTGATATACTTTAACAGCATAGATAATTTGGTTTGAGGTTTGACGGTTAGAGGGGCTTTCTTTTTTATGTCCCAAGGATGGTTGGTTGTTACTTATGTAGTTATTGGCGGCATCATGAGTACCTAATAGGTATATGGATGGTAAATCTCTTGAGAGTCTTTAGATTTGTTTTTATCTTTAAGGCTCAGTGGGTCTTATACTTTAATGGTATGGTAATAATAATTGTCAGTTAGTTTGTTGTTATGACTATTTTTGTTACAATTTATTGGTTTTCTTTGAGAAATTGTATTTAGTATTGATTTTGACGGTTAAGAGTGAATAAGGTTAAATCTTACGAAGTGTTGAGAGGTTGTTATAATAAAAATGAATTAATATGACTTGCTACTAGCGCTTTTTATACCAATTGTTTGTAATTATAAATTACAATTATGATAATCGTTTTCGCTTTATTGAACTTGTTGAATGTATGTCTATGTATGTAGGTACAAATGTATTGGCGCAAAATTATAGTCCATTTAACTCCAAACTAAATCAAATTTAGTTTGACACTAGTCTAAAATTACACTTTTGGCAGTTATAGTCAAGTTAAACTACACTTTATCTTTAAAGACTTGCATCAAAATTAAAATCATGAAAACCCTATTTTAATTTTGATAGTGTCACACTTTCTTCTCTCTGACTCCTGTCAATTTGTCATTTTCTATGAACCAAAAAAAAAATTTGCAAAATGTTTTCAAAAACAAAAACAAACACAAAAATAATATAAAATTAAATGAGACGAACCGTTAACATTTTGAGACAAAATTGAAGCGACAATTTGTTTTATTAGTTATCTCTTTCTTTTCAACTAAAAATTACCAACAAAACACGACTATTATAACTAATCTAAAGCTCGCCATACACGATCAAGCCATTAGACCAAAATAAGAGTCCACACACGGATCTTTGTCGAAATTTATTTGAATACAACATAAAAACTACATAATATATGTGGCGAAACATCGAATTTTTTCTCCTTTTGAACCGTCATTTTTTCAATTTGTTCTCTGCTCAAATATTTGAAGCCGTTCGAAGAGTCTCCAAGTAAGAACCATTTTCTTGGACAGCGGCAAACTCAAGAAGCTTAGACTGCCTTATATTGTCTATCACTCTTCTATAGTCATCTTTAATTCCATCAAGGTCTTCTTCATGGGCTGTTTTAAGTCTTCGAATCTCCACTTCATGAGTTTTCCTCAAATTATTTATAAACTCTTCCAGATGGTTTGCTAATGTAAAACACATGTAACGCATCATTTTCATTTTTCAGTCGTGTATCCACTGATGCAAGGTGATCTTCTAGAACTTCAATTTGTTTTCTGTAAAAATTAATAAAAGTTTTGCATGAGAAATTTATTTTCTATTTACATATTTACCTAAAAGATTTTTCTATTATTTCGATCTCTTTTTCATAGTTTGCTTTTATTGTTGACACTAAATCCTCCAGACGCAGTTTTTCCAGCTCTAATCGCTTAACGTCTGCTTGTAATTCAACTAACAATACCGGTGTATTGAAAATAAACAGAAAATTATATTCCGGGCTGATGACATTTGACGACAGATAGAAAAGTGTGTTTGCTTTGTTTTCTTAGCGAACTGTCACTGTTTAAGGCGTGTTCCGCACAAATAATTTAGAGAAATGTTTTAAACTCCACACTAGTTGTCAGTACATCAGAAAGAGTCATAATTAATTTAAAGTTAGAGAACTGTTTCAAAGTTAAAATTAAGTTAAGAAGTGTGGCGTTAATTCCTTAAACTTAGGCTGACTATAATTTGCGCCATTGTGTTTAAATATTTTTTTATGTTTCTGAATATTACATGAAAGCCAGAGGTATACATTGTTTTTAGATTTGTTTAATTTTGACAGTCATCTTGCCAGCAGGCAGACAGGTGCTAAGCTATATGACTTTCAAAAAGTCTGTTTGTTTACACAATTTTCGAGTATAAAAAGTTTTGAGAAGATTTTGTCGTGATCTACTACCAATGTGTACCTATATTTCGAAATCTATAATTTATGGATAATCTATACTTGATTTGAATAAGATTTTAAATTTTTTGCTGAAAGTCTAGATACCTATGGAACAAGTCAGAAAGTGCCAATGACGCGTTGGATAGTGGCCTTGACCTCGAGAATTATTTCTGCTATATTTGCATAAAGCAGAGATTTCACAAAGAAAGAAATCACACGTTGTTCAATCTCACCATTATGAGTTCGCCAGTTGACATTAAAATTTCGTGAGATAATTTAGTTTGGAAAATGTTGTTGCTATAAATCGATTTATCAGGTGGCACCATCCTACTGAAACCGTTATCATATTTCTTAAATGAATGCCGTTCACAATCACTGGAATCGCGAACGGTCTCAGGGTAACTTTCCCGCATAACGCATTGTGCTATTTCGTATCTTTCCATTTTTAATAATCGCGACAGTCTTAAGTGACAGCTGTCAAATTTCAGGACTGCCTTTTTCAGGAAAAAAAAATACCATAATTTCTAAAAGGACGCTTATTATTGAGACACCTGATAGTTGAACTTGAATTGAACATTTGCTATCGTACCTTTCGGTGATTTATAATTTCGGTTGGTTGTGTAAACTTTTGCCATTATAAAGTTTTTTTTACTTTCCTGCCGTCTACATTGTGAATAAACACAAATTGACAAAATATCCGTGTTCTTTGTGAACTCATCGAATTTTGATATTTTTTTTATCCTTTTTAATTCAGACTTGGTTTCGTGAGTGGACAATGAACATAAAACAATTGTAAATAAGTTTTAATAAGATGTCAGATTTGCGAAAATTCCCAACTTACATTTCAAAACTGGCGCAACGAAATCATGAATCCGTTCTGTTGCACAACAAGGCGCCAGGAAATACTATCTTGTAATTGCAAGCAAAACAAAAAGCTATGTATCCCTATTTGCACGCTAGTAGTTTTTATATAGACAAGAAAACAAAAAGTCGGGTTCATCATACCAACATTACCAGAATTCCCCTTATGTACATGTGTAAAATTTTCATTTGCACAAAATTTCCAACTATACGAAATGCATGCACGTGGAATAAAATAGCTAAAGTAGTCTCCACACTCCAGTCTATTTTACTGAAAACTTGAATTTTAATTAATTTCAATGAATTCCATTTATCCATGCAAATTTGTCCATTGTCATTTCGTTTCTATTTCGTCGTCCATTTTAACATTTCTTTTTCGCGGAATTTCGCTTATAAGTAGGTGTGACTTTCGAATGAATCACATCTAGGGAATAATGCGGAAAATAACACTAACCTTGCGGCACAATATATATATTATTGTGAACTTTGGTTTTATTTGGATTAGATTTTCATAAATAATACATGCCTTCAAAAATGGCTCAAGATTCAGCTTTGTTTCTAGATCTTGCAAAAGTTTATCAGTTCCGGATCAGAGGGGATAAAAAGAGTAGTAGGTCTGTTTGTTTTCCCAACAATACAATTTTTGACAGTTTCCTTTTTGTCTTACTACTGACAGCGACAACAACGCTGTCATCAACAGCGGTGAGTCGGTGAAGTTGAAATGTTGTGGTCGTTTTTGAGATCTTGAACATTGTTCGAAAAGAATAAGAATACGTGGAGTGTATAGCAGTTTTTCATCAAAAACGTTGCTTCTTCTTTTTTTTATCTCAACAAACATGTCTCAAGCATTTATACTTAGAAGTGTCTTTAAAGTTTTTTGGTGACAGCACCAAGCCTTCTTTTCCCTGCGAACTTCTGCTGGCTTCTGATGGCGGCTTAGGATATCTTTCGAGTTGGATTATTGTATGCTTCTGGCTAGATCAATGTCACCGTACAACCCTTAAATCTCGTCGTTGAATCTTCTACACGCCACAACACTTGGAGTTATCTCTAACGACTTCTGCAGAAGCTGCATAGATAAGGAGAAGGACTCTATTTTTCTATGCTCCTACCCAGCTCTCTCTCAAAGGTGTAAATTAATCCTAGGCGAATATTTCTTCAATAATTCGAAGTCAAATCCTTCTCACAATTTATGGGGAGTAAGTCCACTTTCTAATTTTTTTTTCTTTTTTTTTCTTAAGACTTCACATAATCCAGGACAAGCCTTTGTAAATAAGTTTTTATTTTTTCGGAAAATAAATATTACTGCAATCCACTAAGCATTATGTGGGAAATAGTGTGCTTCATCATTCCATACTTTTTTTTTAAATCAACGACCTTAGACGTTTTTATCTCAAGCTCGGTAGTGTAAATAACTAAAATTTCCCTTTTCAATTTCTATATTTTTTTCAAATTCCTTGTTTTAATGCCATTAATGTCAATATACAATTTATGAGGCAAAATTTATCTGAAGTTGAATTTTCAACCGCATAGTTTTATGGCAATCAAAATAAATCTGGTTCCTACCACCTACTCGAATTGATATCTATGTGTGACATTCAAACACCTGCACCATATCGTCCAATGATCTCAAGGAATTACCGATTATTGTTTAATATAAATCATTCTGTCCCCAAATCACCACAAAAAATTATATTGCATTTTTTCATTCCAAATTTATCTGCTGGAAGAACAAGTTTTTTTTTTCACTGAACTCTCAAGTTGTATATGCGATTTTCTGCAACTGGCTGAGCTGTGGGAGTTAGCCACGCCAAGATCTCAATTCTTTGCCTCCCGTAAATCCTAACCTCCGACTTCAGCGCGACGAAACTGTTAGCTGGTTTCGTTTTCATTTTATTAGACGAGTCTGCAAAAAAAAAAAACAGAAAAATTGTTATGTATCTTCAAGATGTGAATTTCACTTAATATGCGGCCTTAAGGTTTTTAGCAAGTCAACTTTTTTTTTCGCTGTTAGTTTAGTGATTAATGTTAATGAAGAAATTTATTTTTCACATGGAATGATGGAAAGGAAAATAAATTACAAAGTGTAGCACTTCACTTTCCAAAGGAATGTGATAGAAAAACTGCGGTGCGCCACATACTTGGGGCTTCACATACCTACATGAGAAGAGACAAAGAAAATTAATTACACAAAATTTATGTGGCAGCGATTGTGTTGCTGGTGGGCGATTGATTGCAAAGGATTGCCGGCTTCTTGAGTGATTGTTAGTTGTGACTTTTGATGGTTTGACAGTGTTGTTGTTGGTGTTGGCTAATGAAAAGGTTTTCACTATGTAATTTGGCAATCAATGCAAAAAAAAGATACTTTTACAAGTGAGGTAGTGACGTGTGCCAGATGAGATATCTGTTAAAAAGAAAATAAAAAAAAATAATGCAGTATAACCACGTATTGACGTTTTTTCTTGAGAACGTGCCGTGTAAGCAAAACAATTCATCAATAGTGTTCGATGAACTCGGCATCCTGTATGCAAGTATCTATAAACACTTGTTTTGCAAGGAAGTAACTATTATTCCGACATTTTCCTAATAATAAATTAATATTCAAATGGTTTGCAATTGAAAGGGAAAACAACAAGCGATAGTTCAAAAGAGTTTATACTAAAAATGGAAAAAACAGTGCAAGAGAAAAACTAAAGGTAGTCTTGTAAGTTGTTTAGCAACATTGTAATTCGAAGCAACATTCATTTTATAACATGCACGACTGGGTAGCGAGAACTTGCGCATGTGGCTGATAAAAAATTTCGACTACTCATCATTGTAAATGAGATTCTTAAAAAGCGTAAGCATAGTGGAGTCTTAGTAAAGGTCTTTAAATAGGAGTGAGATATCGATATAATTTTATTTTATTTTATAGCTTAGATCCGCTTAGATCTGCAAGTTTCTACGTTCCGAAAAAAGACATTGTTAAAATGTTAACTATATACGGCTCGTTCTAGATTGAAGCAATGGAACGCACCAATTTCCGATCACTGTTCATAATTTGCGGCTGAATGTCGACGATTGCTTGACAAATATTTGCTTTCAATTGATATAAAATTCTATGGTCCGAAATGACATTCCTAATCCATAAAAAAATATCGTCATAAATAAATTTTCGATAAAATTTCTTGATGCCAATAAAAGAAGAAGAATATATAGGTGATTCTACAAACGTGGAATTTTCGATGGCTCCGACAATAATTTAATACCATTGCATTCATTCATTCTGATTTTTTCTTATAAATATTAATCTGATCGAAATATTTATGCGATATCAAAATTGTGCAGATCGCAGTTTTTTTTTTTTGCTCAAAAATTCTTCAAACGGTCTAATTCTTAGTCCCCTCGCATGTCGGAAGAATTATTGCCGTTCTTCTATTTCAGCTCCCACACTAAAAAAAACTTATCATTGTAATCTCAAATAACACAGAATTTCTATCAAATAGATAAATATTACTAAGAAATGCATTTTATTGCGAAAAAAGTGACTAAACTTTGTCCTTCGTATTTCTAATCAGTCCCCTGAAAGATTAAAACGTCAAAAATATCGATAACTTCTATCTAAGTCCCATCTCATTGAATATCAAGTATCGAGTCTCGTTGAAACAAAATTGGGTTTACATCTCGCTTCTGTTTGTTATGTCACTCTTAAAAAATACATTTGTTCAAGAGTTCGTGGTTTGTTCCTTTTATTTATCAGTTCTCTGGTGAGTACTTACATATAATTTTTGTACCTTTATAAGTAGGCATATTTCATGCTAAACCATAATATCTTTGTTGTTGTTTATTTTCTTTCAAATTAAACGTTTTTATGTTTTTTGGTTAAAAAATTAAAAAAAAACTCAGTCCCCTGGCAATTTTATGAAAAAAAGACTACATTGCTATCCTGAGGTCTGAGAAATTTTCAGAAGATGACGCATTTTAAAATGTTTTGGCCAGGGTGCAATTTTAAATCGATGATTAAGTGATAGTGTATAAGATATAATAATTGTTTTTTATCAACCCCCTGATGGTAACAAAAGCTCAGTCCCCTTCAAAAAATTGCCATAAAATTGTTATTTTTTTATATTTTTGACTGGCTGTTTTCAATAATGTAAGAGGAAATTGTAAAATATAACTAGAACTAATTTTTACGACTTAAAGTGTTATATCTAACTATGATAATTATAAATGTTTAAGGAATCCGAAAACAACAACTTGACTCACCTGTCAACCTCTTCATTCGAAACTCACTTGGTTGGATCTTCCACTACCAAATGCACACTCATTACTTTCAAGTGACCCAAATGCAGGGCACAATATCCCTCCCCCCTGTGGGGAAGTTTTGACTAGAAGAGCTGATTTGGTTTATCTAGCTTTATTTAATATTATATATAATCTTACTTTACCTCAACAAATAGATTTTTGGAAAAAAAAAAAATATATATATTTTAGATTCTTGAGTTAAACATAGTATTTTGCATTATAGCAAACTTATATTAACAATTGATAGTAGTGTAACATATAATTTATTTTTGTCAATTAGCCAGTCATGATTTCAATTTTCCAAGACTCAAAGAAAATGTTTTCGAAATTATGAGCATTTTATTCCACTTTTTGTAGAATCACCCCTTGGTAACATCTATCGGAGAAATTTCGTTGGATTGTTTTAAGTTCACGTGATTTTTATCTTACATATCAAATGATCCTCTTTATAATCTTGTCATTTTTAAAACATTGTGATGTTGCAAGTGACATGTAAAACCGTTTAACAAGATTACTGCCTCTATTACTAATGCAGTGTTTATGCTCCACATGTTTCCATTATAAACACCGAGCAAGACATAAGTTATATTTTTCGAGGTTGTCAAACATAACATAAAATAAGATTTCTTAATGCAATCGAACAATACAATAAAACATGATCTTCCTATCCATGCAATTAAAATATTTGATGTCAACTAAGTTGATTAGTTTAACTCGATTTATCTATAATTGAAAGGTAATTGATATGTGTGTCAAGGTGGTGCCCTATGACCCAAAGAGAACACAAATTCAGCTTTTTAAAAATAATTCTATCTCATAAACGTGTTACTTAAGACATATACAGGGTGGTAAACAACATACATAATACACATTATCGTTGGCTCGAACTTGGAAATGTTCCCGAAAAAAAATCTAAGCGAGATAACTAAATCAATGTCTTAAACGAAATTTTAAAATAAACTGTTAAACATATGTTTAAACTATAAATCTATTTACTTTGAAAAGTGTTTAAATAAACCTAAATAAACCTAACCTGTGTACAGTATACACGAACACTATATTTTTGGGCAAGAATTATAGCTGTTTTATCGTGCAGCATCCAGGCCGATTATCACACCCATTTATTGGTGCTGATGGTCTATTATAATCTTTTATTTGTTCGAAAAACACTTTAATTTGATTCAGACGATGATAGGACTTGAACCCACGGATTTTTGTACCTTGAAGGCAGCATCTTCAGAGTTGCTTGCACTAACAAAATTTCCCATTGGAGATATACCTATGTTAAGCTCAATTCAGTTGAGTTTATCAACTATCAACTATTATATAAAGCTATTTTTTTTTATCTTAAAATAGTTTCGTAATAATATATTTTAAGTTAATGTTTTGAAACTCGATGATCATGATCTTATACATCTTATCTTACGCTAAGATACTCTGTCAACCTGATTTTATGCTAAAATTCGTCTGTCTATTTTTACATTTCATGACATTGTTAGTTTCTCACTATCTAAAATAATTAAATAATGATTGTTATACGAACACGTGCTTGCCTCATAATTGATCTTTTGATCTTATATGAACCACCCTGTAGTACATTGAAGTTAAACAACTAAATCGATGACAACTTTGCGCGACCCACTGCTTAGCAAAACAATGGATTGTTGCATATTTTTTAAACGAAAGAATTAAGCAGGCATCTATATACAAAGATGCCTGCTTTATTCTTTCGTTTAAAAAATATGCGCATGAATTTTTTTTTCTCGAAATTCCTCAGCGCGCCGAGCCGTAACTGAAACCCAGAAAATTGTCTTTGCTGTTTTTTTTTTTAATTGTTGCGTAACCCGATCTTTGGCGAGTGCACCTACAGATGTATTTAATAAATGCACTTCGCCATGGATGCAGAGCTGCAGGAGCTTAGATACCATAGCAGATATTTCTTGTGTTTTTTAGTGTGTGAAACACGTTTTTTGTATGTTGTACCTTTACTATACACAAATAGGGAAGTCACACATTATGAAAGAGGTACAAGTATCATTGTCAAAATATAAGATAAACATAAAAAAAAAAATTACTATGAATACCTTTGCCGAGTACCATCGGTTTTGAATGTACCCACGGCCTAAACTAAATACGTACTAACGTAGGAGGTAGAATTGTGTGACGTGCCTTTAACTTGATTAAGTTCATATGGTGGGCTTTTGGTAGGTGAATTTTATTAGTGCACGTTTTAAACAAAAGAACTGGAATTCATCATTTTGCTTCCAAAATAAGTGTGACGGAATTGTTCAAGAAAGCTTCTGAACTGATGCTCCTGAAAAACATTTTAAATGATTAAAAGCTCATCTTTCGATATTTCATATTTTGGCAGCCATACAGAATTTTAGTTTTTATTAAATATTTCGGTTTGTTTAAAACCATTAAAAGAAGTTTGCTAAGTATACCTACAATAAGCTTAGCAATTTGCGATTTTTCCACATTAATAATACAAAGTGGCCGAAAATGTATCACCCTATCGAAAGGTGCTACAACTTTTGCAAATGGTGGCAACTGTCACTTTTGTTT
Source organism: Baccha elongata (assembly GCA_951217065.1). NCBI lineage: Eukaryota > Metazoa > Arthropoda > Insecta > Diptera > Syrphidae > Baccha > Baccha elongata. Next base: position 43,335,208 of record OX578274.1, read on the forward strand.
TCTTATTTGGTCGCCGTAGTGCTCGTTTCGACGTAAATGTGACTGAAAATGTCGTAGGCGATGTTACTTTGACTGGTAAACTATGCGATAGTGATCCTAGTCAACGAAATCTTACTGCCGAAAAATTATAAAGTGGAGCTTAAAGACATGTAGATCGACCATCAAGATGTTCATTCTCACAAAAAAAAACACCAATTGTCAACATGAACTCGTCTTGCCACGTCTGTCTACATTGAACGTTTTGTTGTTGTAAGAGTGCGTGACGGCCGACGACAACAATTTTTAAAAATTATATAAAGTGTGACCATTGTTCCATTTAAAAGTACAGAGAACGCTAACTAATATACTCTGAGTTGCAAAATATAAGCAAAATGAGTTGATTGTGAGTCTCTTCAGATGATGTTCAATTTACTAATTTTTGAAAATTCGAAACGTCAGTTTGAATGTGAGCTTGTGTTTTTTTAAGGAACAAAAAATAATTTTTTTTATAAATATTTATATACCTACCCAAACCGTTCGTTGGAGACGTTTTCGAAAAAAACCATAGTTACGTGAATAGCATTTCAACTTCTTATTCCTAATTAGTGAAAAAGTTGACAGCATGAGTGGGCTGCTTAACCATTTTCTATAAATGTTTCTTGTTTTGTTTTGTTCTTTTTCAACTTTTTGTATTATAGATATTAATGATCACGACTCAAATTACAGCTTACCGATATATAAAGTCAAAATGGTCAAAAAAATCTTAATTTTGTTTAACTAAAATTTAACTCAAATTGACAACCTACAAAACATAACAATAAGTGTCAGAATTATAATGACTGTCATTATCTGACAATGACGTTTATATTTCTGTTTCTGTTTGACGTTTCTCTTACTTGGCCATCTGTCAGCTATCAACTTTTAGGTATGTTCTTTTTTCACCCATTTTTTTTTTCTTCTAGAATCCCAAGAATGTCAAGTAAGTCATACGGATAGGAAAACCAAATTTTTAAGGGTCGCGGCAAGACGGTTTCCAATCGAATGATTTCCTGAAATTAATTTTTCCTTTACAAAAAAGTTATAATCAAAATCAATTCTACTGGTAAAATTCACTATATAGTTACACCAGATAACTATGTCCCTCTATACTTTTCGAAATACCTAACCTAAACCAGCGTTGAAAAAAGAAGTTATTAATTTATATTCTTGCATGTGTTACGTGGTTAAGTACATATTCAGTAGTTGTGTTGATGTCATTTCGATTTAATTATTTTTTTTTTTGCATTTTCGTTTTTCATTAGATATCTACAATTTTTTAATTTTTTTTTTTTTTTTATCTTTTTGCCAATGTAAATTTGTTTCCTGTAACCAAATTAGTTTGGGTTGGTCTGACTTAAATTATACTTATGTGGGCCGCATAAACATCGCATTTGACATAATTTGCTCATGAAAAAAAAAACCCTCGCGATTATCAGGTTTTAGGAAAATGGTTGGCACAACACAACATGTGCTTAGCTGCACTGTTTATTTTGAAATGAAAATCTAAGTGGGAGGATGCAGGTGGTGTGAGTATGATGCTAGAAATCTAATTTCTCAAAAGGTGCAGCATGCCAAATAATATACAGTCTCTTATTTGTGTATAGGTATATAATGACAATAAAAATATATGTTAAACAAAACTGTAATCCGTCTTATTGTTATTCTAACAGCATAAACGGTTTTCTCCCTGACATAACGTTTTATGTATATTATCTTTCAAAACATTCAAGATTTTATATTCTCCGGAAAGAGCAGTACGCAAGAATTAAGTTTCCTTTTTATTAACGGTCTACTGATTATAAGTATCAAACGTTTTCTAGAGAAAAAAAACTGTTAATTAGTTTACGTCCGTCTCTGTATGTATGTCAGAAGAAAATTTAAATTAGACTAACAAAGAATCATTGTTTCTTTCTTTTGTAAGAAGGGTGGGTGCTGTAAATTCATATGAATGTACACAATACACAACTCGAACAGTTAGCTGGTTAATAAGCTTAAATATAAAAAAATTCTACGGATATATTTATGCAGTACAATGCGTGAAGAAAATATATTCACGATGCTGACGCACGCCCCAAGTATAAGTATTACCACCTGGGGCTTCTATAATGTGCTCCCATCTAGGGAGTTTTTGTCACAACTGAATACGTAAGCTGCAATGCAATGTTGCGTTAATCTGCATTTACACGGGCAAATGCATTTTTGTTTTTGCAGTTAACGGACTTTTTGGCAGATCTTACTGATGAATAGAGGAACAACAAACAACTGATATGGGAGTTTCCGGTTGAGTAAAGGAAGTCTCGATTAAAATACTTAAAGGACAAAAGCAAGTTTGGTAGCTGATAGCGGTTCTTAATATTAAGCAGGTATATTGTTAGCTTCATTTTTAATGGAGTTTTATTACATATGATTTTACGGCTAATAATGTATTGCATTACACAAATTTGTCCCATCAGATAAATATAATAACAACATCAATGTGCTATATTTTTTTTCAAATGGAGACAAATGTCATTGTGCCTTGACACTTATTTTGTTGAGTTGACATATAGAGAATTAGTTGACAACAAGCGATAAACGCCTGAAGAAAGCTCAATGATTTTAACTACATATTTGCCTTTCAGCATTGTACATAAAAAATAACTTATATATGAAATATAACATTATGCATTTTGAATTAAAAACTTCATTTTCGTGCAAAGATTTGATCTTTGGTTAATGTAAAAACAAGATCTAAATTGAATCTCAACATAATACTTTAGTTTTACTATTTTGTTGCTTTGTTATGAAAGTATTACATTTGACACTTTGATTTGTATGAATCAATATATTTGACGCTTTGTAGTGTGTCAGAATTATACGCGTAGGTACGGAGTTTTTTGTGCGAATTTTCATCAGAAAGCAATCAATTTGACACATTAAATTTTGAAAGGTTTGTATACGAATCAATAGTTTTAAAAGTTTGCGAATTATACTCATTCAGTGCGAACTGACATAAAAAAAAAGCAATGATATTAGAAACTTTGTCGTTTGTCAGATTTGTGCGAATTCAGTCATTACGTTTGCGGAGTATTCATTAGTGCCAATTGTCATTAGCAATAAATTTGACACTTTCTAGTCTGTCAAATTTGTTCGAGTCAATGTTGACGTTTGCGTTGTATTCAATGCTTGACAATAAAATTGCGGAATCTTAAGTTTATCCCAACCTTGCAAGATATAGATAATTAATTCACAAGTGAAACTTACGTCACCAGCGGTACAACAAGAAATTGAAAATGCCAAAGTGTAATCTATATACAGCAGGTATTCATTCATAGTAAAATAAATAGTAACACATTTAAAATAAAGAAACCCAGTGGCTGCGGTAGTGTTTTCTTGCAATTTCTGACGCGACTTTTTATTCGCACAAATGCACGCATACAGACTTATTTTTACAAACACTATATTACAGATTGATGTCAAATGACTGACCTTGTAAAGGTCACTTTACACGCGGTCAGTCAAGGGCGTCAGTCATCGTTCACATATAATCTGTCGTCATGCACAAATAATGTAGTGTTTTTATTTTCATCTGTCGAATTTCATCCAGTTTAAAGCATTATAATATTATGTTTGATGTCAATTATTGATCGTGTAAAGTTCCCTAAAGATGGCCGAAAAAGTCACGAGCATTCGACGATCTTGAGAAGCCATGTGTCAATGTGTATTATACATCTGTTAACTGCGTGCATATATCAAAGCTAATGTGACAGTTGCCGCCATTTGAAAAATGTAAATCATCTTCCGATAGGATATTACCATTGACGTATTTGATATGGACCGCCAGTAGCCAAATTTACGCGTGTTCCAACATAACTATGGGTGTCATCGTCTTCTATTGGGGAATCTGCGTAGCAGTGCTATGATTGTTTTGTTTAATTATTTAATTTTGATACATTTTGGTGGAAATTGTTATCAAAATAGTTTTACATACAACAAATCCACTCCACATATTATTGCCTTACTTACATATGAATATGTCATAATATTCATTTAAGTTTTATGACAAAATTAGTACACGTATTTAACACTACTAGATGTTGGCGCTTTTATGCCACTTTTAGGTGGAACAACTTTTTTTCTCCGTTTGTATGGTCCATACCCATAGTACGGCAATGGATATTACGTTTTCGGACAACATGTATGCAGAACCGTTTTTAAGTTTAGTTTTAAAAGTCTAAGAATGTCGACATTCTTCAAACTATAAATAAAAGTAAATTATATGTTCAAAATACCAGTTGTCTTTAAATGAGCTACTTAATAAATAATACTCGAATATTTAGTCGATTTATTATTTAAAAGTATGGAAAATCAAATATTCTTTTTTTAATTCTTTGTCGGCAATCACAAATTATGTACTCAATTAAACATATATTTTACGAACATAATATTCTAATAAATTCAATGGAGGTAATCCCTTGACTTTGTAACTCAAACAAGATTTTCTAACACATTATAATTGTTTTTATAAAAAAAAACACTTCAAACTATCAACACTAACTTAATTTACTCACTTATTCGATGTCATGGTTAAAAGTTCATTTCTGGACTTAGAACTCATTTTTTTCACAATCTGACCGCATTTTGTACGGTTCTTGGTTCGTCTATTATTTCTATAGGAAAATACAGTTATACGACTGAAAAATTCTTTATTCACATGTACCTACTTGTGTAGTGTATTTATCGATTTATTTGTGGCTTCTGTCTTAAGACAATCAATACAAATAAAATAACATGAACATTATTATAACTTGTGGTGCATTTGTTGCGTCAATTTTAGAGCCCTTAATCGGCTATTGCAGTCTGGGCTTGGCTCAGGAACTGGGAGAACTGAAAAGAACCTAAAAAAAAGGTGGATGTTTTGTTTGTAGTTTTGTTGGCGGAATATATAATTTGTGTAGTCGGTTTTTTGTATTTCTAATGCTTTTATGCAAGGGATTATATAATTTAAAAAAAAATAGAACAAAAATACTAAAACAAACAGTTTTGTTTGTGGTGCTTGGTATTATAACAAAACAATAAGCGAATATATTCAATAGAGTAGAAAAAAATCTATTATTTGCCTGGCTAGTTGCACATTGATGAAAGAAAAATACAAAAGAAAATAATAGAAATTGTTACAGGTTCATTTGGGTTACGGATTCAAAGGTCGAATGAGAGAATTTGCACTAGATTTTATATGGAGTAGGTTTGTCTTCTTATTTTCTTATAGTATAGGCATGTTCTATCGAACGTTCTTAATTGAGAATATATACGGAATAAGTGGTTGACTGAGTGTTCTTTTAACAATGAAAGTGCTTTATATTCTTAATTTCAATAACCAAGCAGATACATAGGTGAAGCGATGAATTGGGAGAGTTGTAGCCCCATTCGATATCATTAACCTCGTCGGAAAAGAAAAAGTAGAAGAAGGTTCTATTAAAACTAATAGAATCATTTTCCAAGAGTGGTTAAAATGGAGAATTCAAACTTATTCATATTAACCACCATATATGTAGGTTATACATGATAGCTTAAAATTTATTTACATTATGTTGTTTCGCAAATACATAAAAGCTTTATACTGGAAGAATGATGTACCAATACAATAACGCTTTTCCTTCATAAAATAAGTCGAAGTCCGGCAAATAATAACAAACCGAACTGATATGAAAATCACGAATTATAATATTGCAGCTTATTAAAAGTATTAGTTTTAAATTAAACTTAAATCAAAGCTTCAAAACGTTAACCTGGCCAAATTAAAACTGTACGACACAAAAGCAGATTACCCATCAAATCGATGTTTTGATTGCTCAAGACACACTCCTTTGAGCCGATGTGTGAGAGTTTTCACTATCGTAGTAGAGAATGAATCATTTTCTGCAGTTTTTCTTAACACTTCTAACAAACAAATAATGGTGACAATTCATAATTGACCGATCGAACGTTCTCCCAATGAATGGCACACCTGTGGCGGGCGAATTGTCCAATCATTAAAAAAAAAAATGTTTGTTGGATTTGGCTAGTTTCGAAAGACTTTATTGTTGCTGGACGATGTTCACATTGGACATACTCGTCCGACGTATTTTGACGTACGTCCAGTCCGCTGTGTTCAGACCGAAAGTAGTGTGAACACAAAGGATTCACGAAACCACACAAAACAAAAAAACTAAATATGTGAAATGAGCCTAGATCTTTACAATATTCCTTATAGGCTCATGCTTAATTGCAATTTCCAATCAAAAGCGACCAAGTTTTGCGAAAACTTTCAAGATGTTGGTGCAAAAAGCGAAAAAATAAAACATTACAAATGTCAGAAAAGCGAATGTCAAAATGCATATATGAGAATTTTAAAAAATCTAAAAATCCGGACGCAACATCTCGTCTTTTTCTAACAACGAATTGGGAATGGGACAAAACATATAGACGTCAAAATGCGTTTTGTGAGTACGTCCAATTTAAACATCGTCTTGAGTTTCGAGTTTATACTCATATGCATGCATAGATTCATTATAGGTATGTTGTCGTCGGTCGCCGTCACGATTTATTAGTAGATATATTTTGCAGTACTCGACACGAGCCTTTTTTGGAGCTTATGTGAAAAGTAAAATTATGCGGCATCCAATGCACGTAATTACGTTTCTTGAATAAAAGGCATTAGAGTGGATTTTATTTTTTGCTTAATATAAAATGTTGTACCTTAAACTTAAGTTATTAATTAATTGATTATATTTTTTTATTTTCAGGTAAGAAAACCAACAAACGAAAATTTAATACTCCAAAAACACGTAAGTTTCAAAATCGAATACAAATTGCATTTTTATATTAAGAAAGAGATGATACCTATCCTACTATAATCTTAATCTTTTTTGTTGATCAAGAGTTTCAAACTTGTGGGTAACTAAAATTTACGTTAATATCAACGATCTGTTAAAGATACTTTAATTTGTATCAATCGATTCTCAACACTTCATTAAAACGTATATTCAATTTGCCTTCAATAATCAATAGCACTATATAACTATAAATACATTTCACAATGTAATCAATATGCAAATGTATCTACCTTCGATATTTTTGTTTTAGTCTTTATTTTTTGCATTCGATCACTGACTCCAATCAACGTAAATTGTGTAAACGAAAAAGCCACAACATACATTAGTAAAGTTAGAGACCAAACTATCATTAAATGCAACCCCACTATAGATGGCAAAAGATCATATAGTGAATGCCGGCTTAACCATGAGGAAAAACAGACAAAAAGAAAAATATTTCATTCATTATTCTTTGAAATTATAAACAAAGTTAAAAGAGAGAAAGTGTTGCCATAGTTGGGGAAAGTTATTAGTTGATACTTTTATTTAAAGTAAACTACAAAGTTTGTACCTATGGTAAGGGAAATATTGAATTCATGAATTTCATATTTATGCTAGAAATCTATTTGAATAAAGCATATGAAGGTACTTATTTCGTCTTCGCTATAATCGTAATGTCGTTTTTTGATTTCTTACAAATGCATTACACATTAGAATCAACTCAAGTGAAAATTGGAGCATGTTAAAGAAAATTTAGTTCAAAATTGTATAAGGATTAGTTACTGTATTTACAGTCTGAATAACCTTTTCACTAAGATTCATGTTAGACTTAACAAGTTCAATGTTCAATGAGTTATATTTGATTCACGGTATCACTGTCTTCACTTCACTGTCCCCATACAAAATTGTCTTATATGAATTCTATGTCCAGTTTTTTTTTAGAAAATCAACTTCGAAATTAATCACACTCGCATCACAGCATTTAATTTTGACCTTGTTTCCAGAGTTCATGAGTCACATTTGATTCAAAATTCTATGATATTGAAAAGAAGTTTGTAATATGAACCACTTCTTCTTTTCCGAAAATTTTATGACTTCGAATAGTATAACAAAGTTTGTAATTTGGAATCAGAGTTAACATTTAGGTTAAGTCCTAAACTTAATACTCACACGTTCAACAAATATCCAAGTACCTTAATCACACTCCTTTGATTTTTTCAGTAAAACCATAAAATAATAAATAAATAGAACATCATCTCAGGAGGCTCCACCCACATTTGCCTACAAACTTTCAAGGCTGCAGAGATTTAACTCTGTATGCGTGCATTTGTACAATTTTGCATTTAGCTGTTCACACGTATTTACGTATAGAAAAGCGTGTGAAATTTTTGTTTCTACGGGAGAAGACGGAAGAGTACAAGTGGATGACCTGTAAATAAAACGTAGTTCAGATAAACGAAGTTGACTATTACATGTTTCCAAAAATCACACATGATAAATTGGCAGAAACTATGTTTGGTTCAGTAGACGTATAGGTAAGATAAGAACCTCTTCATACATCCATGAATCATATATGATCAACAAAATAATAAATTCTGAATTAAATGTGATTATGGACCCTGAAAACAAGGGATACTTTGAATCGTATAAATCAAATATGATTCATTGAACAGTGAACGGTTTTTGAGATAATAATACTTTGACTGTTTCAAGATGGTAGCCAAATTACAAGCTCCTTAATTCCAAAAACTCATTTCTATACTCAAGAAGAACCTCTCAACAAAATATACACAAATTTCCACTGAGAGCACAAAATGCACACTTAGTATTTTGTTTTAAGGGTTTAGCCCATTTTCCAGAACTATGAGCTTTTGTCATTGAATTTGTGACAATTCCATAGTTTCTTTTTCATTTGACCCCTCCCTTTCGGCAGTCACCATGGCAACACTTGAAGTAATTTTATTTGATGATACTAATAATAATTTGCCTATACATGTTTGTTTGCCTCGCAGTGTATCATACTAATACTAATTTCATCGACGTCATCACATCACGTATATTTTTCATCATTTCGTTCGTAAGCGCATACAAAAAGCAAAACAAAACACAACACAACGATTGAATCCGCGGATCCAACGCCAACCGCAGTGTAGCCACAGTACTCGTTTTCGTTTGTCACGCTACTAAAATAGTACCCTACCATCAGAAACTAGCATGCGCTCGAACAGAGTATCTAAAACGTTTGAAGCGATAGCACACACCATGATTTGGTGTCCGGTTGTTAAGTAAAATTAATCCGTGAGGACCGTCTTCGTGCGGGGCAGAGATTATCGCCAACTAACTAACTTATACAAATGCAAATCATTATAGTATTTATATCTAAGCAATAATCACGAATTTATTTTTGTTATTGCTTTTTCAATTTCATTGTCATTTTTTTTTTGTTTTGTCTGCAATTCGTGTTTGTTTCTTGCATTTTTGTCTTCGGTTGAACAAACAAATTGTTTGATAATTTAAAATTAAATTATTTAAGAAAAAATACTACAGAGTGATGTAATTGAAATATAAAGTGTTTTGTTTTATGATCAAAAAAGTGTACCGGTCATTTCTGTTAGTCAGAATTCAAATTAACTCATCATCAGTGTTTAGTATGAGTGCAAAAAATATTTTTCATATCGGTTAACTAAACTGAGAGAATTATATGAGTGATAAGACCGTCGTGTTTGGTCGGCAGACGGAATTAAGTCTAATTAAAGTCAATTGAAAGTGCCTTAATAATACTAAAAATTGTTTGTGAATAATTTAAGTGTGTCACAGTGAATATATTCAACTATAATAATTCTACTTCCACTTTAACAACTTTTTATTTAAAAGTTCTACGCATATTATTGGATTAATCTTATACAATTTCTTTCTATTTGAAAATGTAACTGCAAGTACCATACTATGTCATCTTTATAAATATTTGTTTAATTGAACAAATTAGCAAAAAAAATATTATTTCAGTTAATTAAAGATATACGGGGTAGATACACTTTAAAAAACACTTGAGATACTTTTCTTCAAGTAGAAATTGTTGTTGTTATAGGTTTTCCGCAGGATACGGATGTTTTTTTTTTTTAATAATTTAATCACAGTTGAAAGCAACGTTGTGCAAAATTAATTGTTCTACAGAAAACATTAAATTAACTTTGAAAAATTATTAAAAACTTAATTTTGAAATAATGTTTTGTAAGTTCTGAAGGAGTGGGAGCACCAACAAACGGTTTCAAAAAAATATTTTTAAAGAAAAATTTCAAAAGCCAAAGGTTTTAGAAACATTTTATACAAAATAATTTTTTAGCATTGATGTAGTTAAATTATAATGCTAAAATACATTTGTGTCTCCATCTTGTTGCAAAATGTATACATAAACTGTGAAACCCCAAGTGTCTTATGGTTGCCAAATGTTTTAAAATTATAAAATTTGAAAAAAAAAATTATCACGTTAATAAGTTAAAATAGAAAGTAGAAATAGATAACTCAAAAAATTAAATCAAAATCTTGATACATATTTTTTTTGTGTTTCAAAAAAATGCAATCTTTTAAAACTGCTTTGTACTATTAACGTAAAATAAAATATAAAAAAAAAATGTTTTTTAAAAACGGTTTTGGGTTTTTTGGCGAAATAACCAAGTGTACGACTACCTACTTGAAGATTATATTTCGTCAAAATAGTTTTACCTGTTAATGAGATACTCGTTAAAAGAATGTTATATGGGAGGTGCGACTAGTAGTAAACTTCTATCTAAAAAGTTAATTCAAACGAAACACATACAACACCGTTGGCAACTAATAAACATGTGGTCGAAATTTTTCGAGTCTTTTTTCAGAAATTAAACCTTTTCAATAACGTTTATATAATATAAATCGTTACTTCAAAACCTAGAATATCATTTTTTAAAATACATTACTTTAACAACATTAGATAATTTTTTATTCTGTTACATTTATTGAACGCAATTGTATCGAACATGATTCAACACTATTGACGGTTCAATTTACATATTAAATGAATATAAAACCAGATAACGTCGGAATCTTGACAAATTACGAATGAGACATACAGGATCTTAACTAACAAGATTGAACTCATAATTCATGAACTTAGATCGATTTAAAATAGGTCAATTTAATCTCAATTTCATTATACAAAAAATATTACATCGTATTCAGTGGCTAAGATTTAATGAATCTGATATAGGTTTCAAAGATCTTCGTGACGTGTTTCGTCTTTCTGACAGATACGTACTACATGGTGATTAGACGGTTCGTTGTTATTTGTCCGTTTCTATTCATCATTTTGACGCTAGAAAGCGAAATTGTGGAACTTGTGGTAATTTTTTTGTTGAAAAAAAAGAAAATATTATTATTAAATATCATTTCTAAAAGTTTCTCTTTCAATTGTTGTTCTCATTTTCAATAAAAATATATTAAAACAGTTCCAATATTTAATATTCTAAATCTAAATAATTCAATTTCGTTTTCCGGCGTCAAAAAAGAAACGTCAAAGTTCAACCAGAAAAAGACTTAATATTTTCATACGTGCTTTCGATACTTCATTCCTCTTTCGTTTCAACAGTCCTCACCCATAATGTTAAAAAGACGTATGACTAAACGTACAGAAAAAGGACTGGTATAATCAGGGTCTTACTTGTTAACAGGGTGAACACAATGTTGTAGCTGCAGTAGTAGCGTGCAGAACTGTCAAAGTCGAGAGAACGTCAATTCTATATAATGCGGCTACAATAAGTAGCTGCAGCTGTAGCTGTAGCAGTAGCTGAAATACAAGTTTACTCAACTTTAACTTTCGAGTGAGCTGCTTGTTGCTTTTAGCTTAAAAGGAAATTTGATGTTCTACTTACTTCACTATTATGGACGAGCTTTGCTACTGCTTCGAGCTACTTTTTGACTTGTAGCTCTGACAGTGCTACTGCACCAGTGTCTAAGTGTTCACCCAGTATAATGTTTTAATACGATTTGACTCTGTCATCGAATAAGATCTTGTGAATGGATGTCAAAATTACCCACTCACAAAATATTCTGATCGTGCATCATATGCAGTTCACTTTATTGTTTAAATAAAATGGTACTTAAAGTGCCTTACAAATGAGATGCAGCCAGCGAACTATGAACTTTGATGGTTGCAAATTTTGACATTTCATTCACATGAGAAATGCGAATTATCTTACACACAAACAAATTAATTCAAGTTCGATATTTCGCAAAACGATGTTCGATGTTGTTGTTTGAAATATGTAGGTATACGCTGATTGGGCAACCTTAATTTGGTGTCATATATACCTATACCTATTCCTGTTACTTTTTATAAAAAAATGACAAATAGTATAATTTATAACATATTGTTTGCGGTGATAGAAAACAACTATAATACAAAATCGAACAGTACCCCCTTTTGCTATATTAACCGAAAATGACCCTTGGTCATTTGCAGTCGTTGTAAACAAATGAATAAACTTACTTACATAATCTCAACTTAAAAAATAATGTTAGAATATTCATTTCTACACAATCGGTATGTGTTAGGCTGTTTCGTTAAAATAATTTCTCAAAAAATAAAACAACGTAAATAAATAAAAAAAAAAATTAAAAAAAAAGAATAAAATAACAACTAAAGTTTAACCACCATCGTTATAGTTGTTTTTGGGATGTTTTGAATATTTTAGAACCGTCATAAAACAGGAAGATAACTCCAATTTGTGAGATGAAATATTTTTCATTTAAGTCATTTCGAAAAACATGCGAATTTAAAAACAAATTTACGATTTTGCTGCATATAACACATGCTCGACATGTGTCGATTATCTGCGTTCACCGTGGTGTCATCTATAAGTTCAATGATTTTTTTGTTATTTTTTCGTTTAAATAATCTGCCATACGAAACAGTCAAGTAGGCTAAAATTCTGACAGATAACCCCTATATTCTTTCGAAATAAAATCACATGTCCTTCAAATGATAAATAATTTCATTTTTTAAGTAAACAAAATGCCCACATAACGGTTGTTTATACAATGGCAAAGTTTTTTGTTTAAAAATTCAGTCAAATGGTTGTGTGTGTATATTTTATGTATATATACATACATATGTATAGATTTGTTAATATTTCGTTTTATAAACATTGCCATTTGTCTACCCCTATTATCGGTTTCTTTATCTTTAATCCGAATACATTATATTTCAACGGACAATTTCCGCATGTAGATACATTCTGTTATCGATATTAAATCTTTGTGTTTTGATGTTCAATTGTATTTTTATTTTTATTCACAGATAAAAATAATGCCCACTTCGGATGTTTGCCATAGTGTGCAAATAAAACAGCCCCTTCTTTTCTGGGGTGCGGTTCTATTTACGTTTGCCAGATGATTTTAAGGCAATAATAATTAAAAATACTCTTTACAAATTTGAAATGGAGTATCGAAATTTTAAAATTACATATTTACAGAATACCTACATTTCCGATAAAACATACAAATTGACCTTGTGTATGGTTTTTGTAAGCCATGTGAATGTTATTTGATTTGTTTATTTAGATTTTCTGTATTTATGTTTGCAATTTATCAATTAGCGTATGGCTTGCGACTTTGAGCAAATAAAATTCAAATAAAAAAATATATTTTTAAGCAAAGAAAATACGTCTTGATGACATAGTTAATTATGCGTAAGAAAGAATATCCCATCATGCATGGAAAAAAAATGTTCTCATGTTCTTGACTATTATTACTAAGCGATGGTAATTAATGTTAAATTCTTTTTGTTTGCGTAAATATACAATAAATCGATTAGGGTCTTAAACACAATCATTTCTGTTTAATTGTGAAATCAATACTGCAGAAGTTTTGCTCAAGAAGTTATTATAGTACATGTCTTTGTATATTAACTTGCAAATATAATAATAAAATAATTCTAGGTTAAACATTTAAGTTCATTAACTACGCAACTTAATTTTACAATCTTTATTTAAAGACATTTAGAAATATTGATAAGAACAATATCTTATTTTAGGGTATTTAATGTTTTCACCTTGACCACTTGAAGTTAAGTGTGCCGAAGTAATTTTTGTTTGATAACACTTAACGTGAACAAAAATAATATTTTATACTTTTTTGCACTATTGTAGAATTAATAATACAAATATTAAGTGTATTCTTTTAACAACGTTAATTCACATTTAATGTAAAAAAATAACTTTCCCTCATACGTTTTCATGAACGCCCCATGAAAACTGTTGACGTAAATTGGCATAAATCGTATTATGACGTCACTATCATCTTAAAACTGGACAAAATGGTAAATGGGAAAGATATTGAGTGAGCTACTTTGAATTATTTTTTATCTTTTGTTTTTGCATATATAGTTTTTTTTCATTCTCACTTTCTTGATTCTCGGAACATTTGTAAAACCATTTCCTACTGCAAGGGTAAAATTTGCAATTAAATTTTCCTGCCTTCGTGAAATGTCAACAAAAATGGCTACTTTACTTCTTTTCATCTTTACATCGTCACTTTCCGCATCGAATTCATGATGAAAGTTTATATCTTCCGAGGGAAAACTTTCAGATACAAAATTTGACAGCTTGTTTCCGACGGCGGAAAAGTATATCGTTTCTGTCGTTAAATGAGAACCCTTATTAAGTTTTTTTTATTCAGTAAATATTTTGTTTAACTTTTGTATCAAACAATTATTGTAAAACATCTTTAAAAGACCGAAACAATACCTCTACGTTTTTTTCAGATTGCTTCTGTTGGCATTTAGTTCCCGGTGTCTCCAACAGTTGAGATTGGTTAGGGTTGTATGCTGCCCCCTGCAATCCCCCTGCCTGGCCCACTATAGAATTTGGGGTGGGTGCGAGTTTGGTTGGGAGCAAGTTTGGGTATGAAATATGTGCATTTTGTATGAAAAGTGTAAGGTCACCCAAAAAAATGAAATAATTTCCCACCAAAACGTTAAGTTATTCCCCACTCATAGTGTGAATTAACTTCACAAAAAAAAGTGAAATTAATACCCGCTTGTGGTGAAGTTAGTTCCCATGTGAAGTTGTGTTCCCGTGAAGTTAGTTCCCTGCACCGTAATAAATACTATAGAGTCCATACATTGCCCTAGGTTTCAAATCAACTTCTGTTTTTATGTTTTGGTTAGCTGTTTCTATTCTTGACTTTGTTTTTTTTTTTTTTTGATAAGTTTTACTTCCCGACAAATAATTTCTCGATTTCATCATGTAAAACCAACCGATAAGGAAATCCAGAAAAACATTTAATTTATAGATCAAAAACTAGAGCATGACCGACCATGAATGTTTCCTGAACATGTCATCTCGTAATATTAAAATATTTGTGTCGCATGTCAAGTTCGCATAATTTTGTTTATCATCATAATGAATAAACTTCCTGTCCTATTTTCATCACTCAGACAATGACCTATTTCTATATTGTTATTGTTTTATGTGAATTTTCGATGAGTCAATATAGAAATCAAACAAAATATTTTTATTTCACACGTCGTCGATGTCACGCACATTTTCAAAATTCATTTTGATCCTTTTTAATCCCTTGTTTTATTTAACCAAAGAATCTTAAAATTTGAATTAAACGTTTATATTCACATTATTTAGTTATATCTTCTCACGAGTATATTAACTTTTTTTATTGAATTTTCGTGCTATAAAAAAGTTTGAAAAAAGAAAACAATTCACAATAAGAAATCAAACAAACAAAGTTTTTGTTTGAAATTCGTTTTAAGAAAACTTAACAACAATCTTTAAATGAAACATTTCCATATTAGTATTCATTTTGTATCTTCTTTTTTTTATTATTTGGTGTAGGTATGTATGTAAATGAAAGTAAAAGTTTTTCACGCTCAGAAATATCACAATAAGCAACTAACAATGTAAAATATGCAAATTAGGAAGACGTTTGCAGTCATACATCATATTAGTTAATTAATACACACATTTCTTTACAGTTTTTCTTTGATATTTTCATGGGGAATATATTCAATGGGTATACATAATATATAATCTCTTTTGTTTAGATTTTGTTTGTTTGTTTTTTAATTTGTATCGAAACTTTAGAGTTTTCTTTTGAAAGACCAACCCTCCTACATACAAAATCTTATCAAATTCATTTCCGGTGTTGTTTATTGTAAATTTGCATATTTGTTTGTTTACATATTTGTACATAATATATAATCTCTTTTGTTTAGATTTTGTTTGTTTGTTTTTTAATTTGTATCGAAACTTTAGAGTTTTCTTTTGAAAGACCAACCCTCCTACATACAAAATCTTATCAAATTCATTTCCGGTGTTGTTTATTGTAAATTTGCATATTTGTTAATAATGTTTGTCTTGCATAGTTTAGCTTTCTTATCAAAACTTTTAAGTTTTCTTCTAACACAATCTTGACTGTGATACCATAGTTCATTCTCAGTCGAGCAATGAACTGTAACTGCAACTGATTGCTAACACGAGCCGATCATTATTTTTAAAAGGTGTTTTACAAATTGGCAACATTTTTCTCAGCGGCACCCAATCTGCGACGCAGTTTGTAATTTGTAGCGTCATAAATTCGGCAGAATTTTATTAGACGGGAAGATGTGGGCGGCTCCCGTCCGTAACAAAGAGAGGAGAAATCCGTGTCTTGTGCACATAATAGCCAACTACTTTGTTTCGTCAAGTTTCGACAAGTTTTGCTTTCTGAAGAACTGCGCTCATCCGCATTTTACGGACTAAAATTTGACAGCTACTGACTGACTGCATATATTATGTGTTTCATTTTCGTTTACTTCCATTATTGGTAACGCGTTCAACTTACAGATCGTTCCCTGTTTTGTTCTGTTCTGACATTCAGCACTTTAGCGAGTTCATTTTCGTTTGGTTCTGCTTATCTGTCAAAAATTAAAAAAAAAATGGCGGAGCTAAAAGACATTTTGTTAAGATTTGTGTGAAAAGTAGTGTAGGTAGGTGAAAAGTAGTGTTGGCAAAAACCCGCGTTAGTAAAAATTTCTCCCAAGTGTAGGAATTTCTCTAGTAAAAAACATGCATGTTCAGTGAAAAAACCTATGAAATTATTTAACTGGTGATCGGAGAAACAAATTTTTCTGGGATACCAGGAAAAAGGGTTGCACACAAAAAAGAAATAATGAAATAAAGTTTGAATAAAGAAACCCCTACCTACGTTTTATTGAAAACAACGACTTTCTCTATTTCATTTTAATTTCATGCTTTCGTAAGCCAAAACATTTCGGAAAAATATTTCAAAAACAGGTCGCAATTGAAAGAATGTCATAGCAATGCGCTTTGGAAAAATTCAGACCCCAGTCAATCGTCATGAAAACAGATGTCACTTAAACTGTCAAAAAAAAAAAAAAAAAACGGTTTTCTTGAGAATAACGAGTTTCCCTATTTCATTTCAATTTCAGGCTTTTGTAAGCTAAAACATTTCGGTAACACCTTTCAAAAACAGGTTGCAATTGAAAGAATGTCATAAACTCATAACAATGTACTTTGGAAAAATTCAGACCCCAGTCAATCGTCATGAAAACAGATGTCACTTAAACTGTCAATAACAAATGTACAAGTTTTGGTGTTCATTGAGAAAGTTGCTATTCTATAATTGTTGTACTTTAATTATATGAGCCTTTCCGAAACATTGCAAAACTCTTGGTCGGGATATGCGACTTCCTTTTGATTCAAAACATGTTTGAATTCATTCTTAAAAAGTATTGAAGTAATTCAGTTGTTTTGACGTGTCTGAGCTGCATTTTCATCATACAAAAATTTAGTTTTAGGGCGCAAAACAATAAACTTATGTCAAAAGTATTCCCAACCATGGGCGACGTTTTCTTCAATTTCACCAGCAACAGCGAAAGCGAACACCAAACTACAAAAGAGAAAATTTAATATATGATTAAGTACCAAATGTCAAACAGTGCTGGTGTTTGCGCTGTTGGCAATGTGATTTATACAAGTTTGCTAACCAGCGAGCGTGTTGATTGCTGTTGCGGTTTAATCTGTTTTGTGATTTAAACTTTTAATTATTTCAACGACACCAACAATTTAACTTAAGTTCGAACTTCGAAGCCTGTAAAAAGTGAAAGATTTGTTCATCAACAAATTCATATTTGCTTTAATTTGAAATGCTTTCAAATAAACGAGCAATAATTTAATAGAGTTGCATTGCATTTTTCAATTTCCTTACTTTCCTGTTAAAAATATCTTTAATCCATTTCATCGCCCATCATTATATTTCCGATTTAATAACAACTTTAAAAGATTCCATCATTAATTTTATAATGGAACATAACACGAACATCTTCAAGTCGCATGTACATAACCTCCCTATTTTCATTGAGTATATCTATTCCATACTCGCAGTACCCACCCACCGTAAACTTACTTGCAGACAGACCTGCAATGCAACATGTTAACATCGGATTTTACGATCTATACTATTTAAAATCCCTTGAAATTTTTTTTTAGCTATCAGCCGTGAACATTTACTGCTTAGTTGCAAAGAATAACCATTTAAGATTTCTATGGAACAACTCGGAACTTGTTGAAAACTCGAATCTATTATTTTGATTCTTAAGTTTAAATTAAGTAACGTGTTCTTGTTTGCCGGTGCGATGCTCACCGAAGCATTTCTGCATTATAAACGTTGTTGGAGCAGCAGCAACAACTCTGCGCATAAAGTCAGGCCAAGAGAATTATAAAATCAGAACCAGAACATGATTCCAATGGAATCGTCGTCGTCGTTGTTGTCTCTTAAAACAAAAAAATAATAAAACTTAGACGTAATCTAAGTTGCCTTCCCTTGGACAGACGAGTCATTTTCCACTTTGATGGATCCACTCACTGCACTCACGTTAAATCTACAAAATATGGGAATACAGCAGAAAAGAAGATCACGAGTTCTGGGGGCAAATCGGTTTTGTTTCTGGTTCATTTGAACCTATAATGTACATAGATAGGTAGATATAGTTCTGGAGAGATTCACAGTGTGTTCGCTGAAGTGCAAATGTATTTCAACTCTTTGCTCTGCATAGAGAAAGGAATAATATGTTCCAGATGTAATTTTCTGATTTGAAAATTATTATTGTAGCCCATCACTATACGACTTCCTGTGGGTATCTTCTTGGTCGTCGTCTGGTCGAGTATAATCTTTGTCGATTAAAAAACCATCCAAAAATAAATAGGGGAGGCTAGAGATAGCAAAGTTGGAATCGTTTGCTCCTCTTTGTTTGAAGTGGTTTCTGAGTTCTCAAGTGCCCGTGAGATATGGAAATAAGGAAGACATTGAGAAGTAAACACTTAAAGATAGGAAGCTTACTCGTAAGTAGAATATTTTATTTATTCTATTACGAGCTGTATGAGAGGAAGACCTTCGGTAGACACTTTAAAAACATCTGCTGCCTCAAATGCCAGAGTGTAGGTTCTTTGAAGTGAAACAAGGTCCAATAAATGCCTTGTTTTGTTCGTTTATATAGATAAAGAGTATCGGACATCATCAGTTCTATTAGGTTTTTAAGAAAATGAATACAAAAAACTGTGTTTATATAAAATTATGAATTTCTACAATTAAGAGTACGGTTTTTTATACAGGGTGAGTCATGAGCAATGGGACAAAATGCTAGGGCGTGTAGGTTGCGTTGAGACAAAAAAAAAATCGTATGGGAGGGGGGGGGTCTATTCCCCTCCGTTTAGCCGGGAGGGGCAATTTTCGAAAAAACTGACTTAAAATGGGAAAAAAATTATTTAAAATCAACGGCTTCATTCACAATGCTGTGCGATACGTTTTTGAAAAGCCAATAACCTTTTCTTTCATTCTGTGTTTAAATAAATCTATTCTAAGAAATAGTTTTTGAAATATTAATTTTCAATGTCAAAATTTTGAAAAAAAAAATTGAAAAAAAAAATTCAAATTCATTTTTTTCAAAATTTTACGTAATTAAGTGCTAATTTTAATTTCAAAATTCAATGCTGTTATTAATTTTAAGTCTAAATAAGAAAACCGGATGCAAAAATTTTATGTCGTTCTCAAGAAATTAAAAAAAACCAAAACCCCCTTTTTCTAAGAAAAACATTTATTTTTATTGTAACGAAGCAATTTATTTATTTATTTAGCATTAATCTTAGTTTTTTTACTTTTTTTTTATTGGAGTTTTATGAGAACGTAATAAAATTAAATAGTATTGGAATAACCCTGGATTAATATTATTTTCATTGATAACTTCTGAAAACTGACCTGTCAATATTTTTGCCTTGGCCTGCCCGCAGCCCATGGGTTCTACCTGTTATGGGGACAATAGGGACAATAAAACCGCATTTTTTTTAATGAAAAAAAAAAAGAAAATTGCAACGCAAGATAAATAAAAGGCATTGCAGTTTTGCTTAGTAATTATTTCCAATTTGAATATTAACTCATTAACACGTAACGATGTCAAGCTCATACACCCGAGAAGAATTAACGGACATGCATTTATGCTACGGTTTAGCTAATGGTCGAAGTCGTGAAGCCGAAAGACTGTACGCTGAAAGATATCCCGATAGGAGGTGTCCCCATCATAGCACGTTTCCAAGAATCCACCGACGTCTAAGAGATCATGGAGTGCTGGAGCATCGAAGAAGCGAAAGGCCAGTTTCTGATGAGTCAAGAATCTTAGATGAAAGAATTCTGGATTTAGTCCGAAATAATCCCTCCGTCAGTACAAGAAGGATATCCACTATGCTTGGAGTGTCCCAATCTAGAGCATGTCGAGTACTTCGGGCGGAAAATTTACACCCGTACCACTTTACGCCTATTCAGGAACTCACCTCAAACGACAAGTTATTGAGAACCGAATTTTGTAGAACATTACTACTTAGAAATGAAACCGAACAAAACTATTTTAGAAGAATATTCTGGACGGATGAAGCACAGTTTACTAGGGATGGGGTTACTAACTTCCACAATTTACATTATTGGAGTAGCGCCAATCCACACAAAAAAAAAAAAAACAAATCACAACACCGCTTTAGTTGTAATGTTTGGCTTGGTATTGTTGGACACACTGTGATCGGGCCCCGGTTTTTGAATTCCATTATTAATGGAGAATCATACCTGCAATTCCTACGAGACTTTTTAACCGATTTATTAGACAGCGTTCCATTGGTTATAGCAGATACTTTAATCTACCAACAAGATGGTGCTCCAGCACACTACAGCTTACAGGTGAGAAACTGGCTGGATGATCATTTTAGTGACCGTTGGATCGGAAGAAGGGGCCCCACGGAATGGCCGCCTAGGTCACCAGATTTAACTCCCCTAGATTTCTATGCATGGGGATTTATGAAGAATTATGTTTACGAAGTGGAAATAGTATCATTGGAACAACTGAAGGAACGAATTGAAGTCGCTGGAGTCAAATTGCAGGAAAATTTGTCAAGCATAAACTTATGTGAAGCCATTACAAGGAGATATAATCAATGCCTTCTAAACAATGGAGATCATATCGAGAATTTTGTATAAGTACTTCCAATAAAAAACATAGTAAAAATAAAAGGAATAAAAAAAACTAAAAAAACTAAGATTAATGCTTCTTAAATTGCTTCGTTACAATAAAAATAAATGTTTTTCTTAGAAAAAGGTGGTTTTGGTTTTTTTTTAATTTCTTGAGAACGACATAAAATTTTTGCATCCGGTTTTCTTATTTAGACTTAAAATTAATAACAGCATTGAATTTTGAAATTAAAATTAGCACTTAATTACGTAAAATTTTGAAAAAAATGAATTTGAAATTTTTTTTTCAATTTTTTTTTTCAAAATTTTGACTTTGAAAATTAATATTTCAAAAACTATTTCTTAGAATAGATTTATTTAAACACAGAATGAAAGAAAAAGTTATTGGCTTTTCAAAAACGTATCGCGCAGCATTGTGAATGAAGCCGTTGATTTTAAATAATTGTGTTCCCATTTTAAGTCAGTTTTTTCGAAAATTGCCCCTCCCGGCTAAACGGAGGAATAGACCCCCCCTCCCATATGATTTTTTCTTGTCTCAACGCAACCTACACGCCCTAGCATTTTGTCGCATTGCTCATGACTCACCCTGTATAAAGTGTTTCAAAATTAAACCAAGATTTGAATTAGGCGCCATTTGTGAAGTAACGTTTTGACATAGTGTGGCAGCTGACAGTTTAAGCCCAAACTATAAAGCATATGATCAAGCATGTTCTACTGTCAAAATCGGATCTGTTAATGAGCCAAAACACACAGACATATATTATTGCATTGGCTTTAAAAGCAGAACCATACAAGGAGAAATTAGCGAGAACAAGGAATTTGCATAGTGCGCACACAATGTAGGATTGCTCAGTTTCGGCAAGTTTTCGTTCATTTTTGCTTCCGTACGTAAAGAGCGCTCCAGAAAACAATTTTCACAGTCAGCCAAATACATGTGGAATTTAATTGCGTTTGCATTCGAACTTTATGGTCGACTCAAAGAATTGACGACAATTGACGTAGAATTATATGACATTAGCTTCCGTTTAGTTTCGAATATTATGGTTGGGGTTGGCCTTAAATAAGAACATATGCGACTTTCTTTAAGTTTCGTTAAAAATGGTGTATCACAAAACGTCAATTTTCATTCAGGCATTTCACTTTGTTTCGCTTTTTTTTTTTTTGTTTGTCAAAAGTCAAAAAGTAGCAAGCAACTTACGGAAAAGTTGAAGAATGTAAAATAAGTTTCAAGTGACGACACTTAAGGAAACTTGACGTAGAATTATGACATAAGCTTCTGTTTGCTTTCAGCTGTTATGGCTGGGGTTTGCCACCTAATAAAAACATGCGTATTTCGTTAAGTTTCTTTAAAAATGGTGTAGCACAAAACGTCAATTTATATTCAGGCATTTCGCTTTGTTTTTTTTTTTTTTTTTTTTGTTTGTCAAAAGTCAAAAAGTAGCAAGCAGCTTACGGAAAAGTTGAAGAATGTAAAACAACACGATTTCATGGTTGAGCTATATTTAAAAAAAAAATAATGAGTCGTTATCATTTTTAGCGTCTCTTTTGATCTTGATGGCTTAGTTAATTGTCAAAACTGTTGTCTTAGAGGAACAAAAAAATCAAAAAGTGATTCAATTGTTGCATTTTATGTCATTTACTGGCCGTTTGATGTATCCTTTTTGTGTTAGCTATAGAGTTCGAAGCCCAAATGGCAAGATCATCCCAAAAATAAATTTTGTGATTTTAATTGAATGGCAAAACATTAAAAAAGGAATTGATTGTTCTTACCAAGCAACAAAGTTGGCACCCAATAATGAGCGATACAAAAATTATTAACACTAAATATGGATAAATTATCGATATAATTCTTTCGTGCCCCACGTTGGGCACCATCTAAAAATTAAATGATAAACTAACTTTGAACACAGATTTTCTTTGCTTCTTTCTTGCAACAGTAGTAGATCAATTATAGACCAAGTCGTGCTTTTTCATTTGTTTTATGAGTGAGCACATTGACCAAGCTTTGAAAACCGTTTTTTTTTTCCTTAAGGCATCACTGATTTGGCTCCATTACTCCACCACCATGTTTCATTAGTGTTGCTAGGCGATAACACTATAAATCTTCAATTAAGGCACCAATATTCCACACCCTTTTTTCTAGCATGACCAATTTCAGAAAAATCAAACGGTCACAATACTTTACGTTTAGGACTCAAAACATTTTTCAAACATGTGGAAATTCACTTAAAACAAGCCTGCAAATTTACTGCAAAATAAGGCAAAAATTCTAGGAAATGATAGAAGGGTTTATCTACTGCTAAAATATAACCATGAAACGTAAATTGCCATAATTAGCATGTTGCTGGAGTTTAAATTCGTTGGAACATTTATGTGTCAAGGAAAGTTCTTGTCATTTCTTGTTTCTTAAGAGAAACAAGCATCTTTCTTTTATGTAAGTTGTTATCCGACTTTTTTACTGTTCTGGACTATAGAACAGGAAGTCTGGCAACTGGGTTGAAATCTATCCAATGACACTCAAGTTTTTTTTCTCTCAGAGGACACACCTTTCTAGCACCTTTTGTCAACTCTCTTGATTTAAATCCTTCAAGAGTATCTCTTGACATGGTATATGGAAGCATATTTCAACCTTACTGTTGTAATTAAGAAAATCTACACAAACAGGATGGATTAAAAGTGTAAGCATTTATTAATTTATTGATTTATATTATCCTTTAAAATATATAAAACAGTTTGTTATTATTCGCTTTTCCGTTCTTCTACTACTGAAAGTAAATTTACGGAAGGGCAATGACTTAAACCCATTTAGTCCTTATTGTTTAGTAAACGTCCTTCTTGAAAAGCTGACTTGTTCTTATTAGAGGATGTCACATGAGATCAATGTGGGTTCCATGGTTACGTTCCCTAAAAAAATATTCGTCTAAATTAA
This sequence comes from Baccha elongata, assembly GCA_951217065.1. Taxonomy (NCBI): domain Eukaryota; kingdom Metazoa; phylum Arthropoda; class Insecta; order Diptera; family Syrphidae; genus Baccha; species Baccha elongata. The sequence goes on from OX578274.1 coordinate 43,359,544, forward strand.
TGTTAAAGTTTTATTCGCAAATAGTCACGGTATAAAATTTTGGTCTTCGATATTCGCCTTATAAGAAACAATTTCTGTTTCTAAATGTTCCCTTCTATGTGACAAAAGATAAATTAAACAAAATGTATTGTGAATGTCATTCGAGTGAAGAAAATAATAACAAATGTTAATAACCTTTCTTACGTAACACAATTTGTTATAATTTCCACTAACGTAATCGAGGCTTTTTTTTAAATGACAATAACATCAAGTTTCATTATTTAAACTACACCATTGGGAACAATGGCACACCTTGCATTCGTGTAACCTTCAATCGCTTCTTTTAATGGCACTGTTTCCTCGATTTCCTCCAACAGAAGCCAAACAAAGGTGTCCAAGCCCAATTAACTAATGAGTTTGACACCGAATCGTTGTGATTCAGAATCATAACAAAATTTATTTAACGTTCTACTTATTTTTTTGTTGTCATTGAATCTAAGCCAAGATTTTTTAGTTGGAACTGTAGATACTTATATAACTAGCTAACCCTCTCTGGCATGGGGTCATTGAAGGAACTGCCAGAACAATGACCTTAACATAAAATCAAGTTATAAATTTAGTCTTGGAGATTCTCCATGCAAATTAGTATTTAATTATATGATGGAAATAATTACAATTAACTAGGAGGTAGATTCACACAAGCACCACACTCAGATTAGACATCTTCCGTCAAGTCATAACCATTAAAGGTAATTTAACATTACAAAGTGTAAAATCATAGAATAACGGAAGAAGTTTTCTTAAACAGCTTCTTAATAATGGTGGTTAGATTTATCTGATTGTTTCAATCTTTCAATTATATCTGCATCTGCAGTTGAAAACAAAATAAGGCAAAATAAGAGCCCTGAATTCCGCAGTTCTTTGAAGTTGAAAAAACATCTGGTGGGTAATTCTGTAGGCCATAAGTCAAAATAGCCTTTTCACTTGGCAAGATATGGGTGACTACTTTTTTTTTTGCACAAGATTAATGCAACGACACTTGTCGCGATTTTTGTTGTATGGCTACATAAATTAAAGACTGCAAATAACTGCACGCAATTCAATTTGGAATGCATGTGCTCAGAAAAACTTGTTTGGTCTTTTTATTTTGCAATTCGGAATTGACAGTGAATGGGTGAATTTAATTCGGTTTCTTTTTCTGCAAATTTGGTTTTGATTGCAAAGTTTGTTTTAAACTTAATAGGTACACATAATATGAAGTTAATTTTATCCCATGATTAAATGGATGATTGGTCGGGAACAATAAACAAACAATGAATTAAGGTTTTCTATTGAATATTTTTTCAAAAGTTTTAAACAAAAGAGTTACGAAATGTTAAGTTATTTTTTTCAAGATATTACGTAGTTATGTACGTTTTTAATATTCAATTCTGTTATCATATATGATTCAAACGCTGAAAATCAGATTGTTCCAAAACTTTTACTTTTGAAGATATCAAAAAATAACAAAACTAACTTTCTTAAAAAAAAAAAGAATAACTTTATTTTTGGCAGTGAATCTTTTCCCTTTTTTCAATTTTTTTAATGTGAAAATGGTGTTTTGAACACAAACAATGTGAGCATTTAATCCCTTTTCTTCTTTCTTTCCTCTTTAATATTTATGATATTTTTTCAAGACTGTGAGTCAGGCACGGTTGCAGCCAAAACCTTTTGGGATTTATTGTAAAAAAATTGTGACGGTCAAAATTCAGGTATGTCCAAGGAATTCAAAAATTCCGTCGACTGTCAGTTTCACAACTATTAGCCGGCCATTATTGTCCTTTGAGCGTCCTCAATTTACTGGATATCCGTCATCTGATCTTGTTACATGTTTAAGCATGATGATTTGTGCCACACGGTCAATGCACCATCTGCGTTCCAAAAATCTCGTGCAATTTTCGATCGGCACGATTGCGTCGGGGTTTTCAGCTGATGTGCTAGCGTCTACTCTACTTCATCATATTTTGCAGTTTGTGCTTATCAATCTACGCAATTGTGGTAGCACAAAAGAATATGACGCAAAAGCCTGAGACCTTCTTGGCTAGGTATTTTTTTTTAGTAGAAAGTAAAGCTGTTAGTCGTCTATCGCTCGTCCAAAAGTACAGCAGTTTAATATGCTATAGAAAAATAAACTGTAGTGATCAATGTTGATGTAAAGTAATTTTTTGTTGTGTAATTTTTTAATTGTGGTACCCCTTTAATAGTAAAAAACACTACTGCAGCATTTGGTTGTGTGAACCTCCCGTTGGAGTATCGCCACAGCTCATTGATTTATTGAGTTAAAGCTTTCTAACTGACTTGTCGCCGTCTGTTGAAAGTGTTTCAAGAATTTCAATCGAAAATTTGATATAAACACTCACTTTTACCATCAATAGAAAAGCAGAATTTTGACCCCTAAAGCTTAGAAGTCGTTTATAAGAGCTTTGAAAATTGTATCCAACACTTCCGGAATAATGGTGGAAATGGTATTCGGTGGAATGCGGAACAAAAATTAATTGAGGGAAAACCGCTCGTCGCCAGAGGCCAAAAGGAGCAGCTGCAAGAATTGTGCCGTGTTATACTGTATCGAATTTCTAAATGAAAAGTAAAAGTTAATAAAAATAGGTATAACCTATACTTATTAACTTTTGATGGCGCTCACATCTCAGGATGGACTATGCGGCCTATGCTTTGGAACCAATATTTTTTTTTTTTGTTCCATTCTGGAGGACCAGAATCAAAGAGTAGAAAACTCCGCTAAGGACTCCATTTCGAAAAATTCATTATAATAGTCCTCCTAAAGTGTTCACCAAGTGGAGATAGACCCCACCGTTTATTCTATCTAGATTCTAGAGGATACATCAAAAAAAAAAAAAACACCCAAAATCCCTCCATGTCACGGTGGCAAAACTAATGTTTCCCAACAAATGAGTTCCAAGTTTCTCTGAAGTATCTATGTATATATATTTACTTTCTTAGATTTCTCAATAATCATTCTGTCATGTTTGATTGCTATTCTGACACCATTTAACTACCAAAAATGTTTACACTTACTTTGCTTTCAAAACTTTATCGAAACGAACTAAACATTTTAGTGTATTTTTTCAATTTATTTTTTTATCACCCATGGTCCCACAATCTCACATTTATAAAAGTGCATTTAAATGCTGATTGATTGCTGTTACATATTTCAGTCTCCATTTTCATTTTTTCTTTGAAATTTCATTGATGATTTGCTCCAATTTTTAATTTCTTCAGTTTGTTATACAAAAAAAAACATCATCATCGAACATTTCTTTGAAAAATCTTTACGGTCTTCAAAGGTGTTTTCGTTTTTATCTTTTATTTTATTTTGCTCAATAAAAATTTTAAACAATGAATGCAGGAATTATGTTTCATAGAGAAGTTTTTCTTTTTAATTTCAGTTTACAAAAATTCCCATTCTCTTCTCAGAAAAATGAGGTTGACAAAACAATAAATATAAAACAAGAGCGCATTTCCAAGTATATTGTCTTCGACGTGATAATTTATTGCTTACCTGCTTTCGAAGATTTTAATTTTGACATTAAAAATGTCTTCAACTTTGCCAAAAAAAATCTCAAAATCAATCTTTTTGTTAAACATTTTATATACGTTTTTGTAGGACAAAATGATTTTCGCGTTTATTTTAAAATCATGCATCATCATCAGTATGCATCATCCAATTCAATGGTACCTAATTGAAAAATAGACAGTAGTTTTGAATTGACCAACTAAAAAAAATTAAAAAAAGAAAATTATCTTCCATAGGCAGAAAGACTCAGAAAGAATTCTCTTGAAGTTGCTCCGATTCATCATTTCCGTCAATGTCATAATTTATTAATTTAAGCGATGAAATCACAAGCAAGAAAATTGAATGCGAAAAACATTTTGGCGAAGCGTTATGAGATGTTGGATGAAAAAGCTACCCATCAGAAAATTTCAGCTAATTGGGAACACATTGAATATATAGTCGCATAGAAAAGATAAATATTTTGAAGCATATTTATTTAAGTTAACTGACAGAGTGATTTTTTATGAGTGTTTTTTATTGCATTGTTTCGAATTTTGATAGTTTAAAATGCTTAAATATGTTTGCGTACCAAAGAGATTTATTAAAGAATTATTGTAATTTATCAAGAATGTAGAATGTGTAGATTCATAGATTACAGCAAACAAAATCAAGTGCAGTATTATTCTATTTATGTACTTAAAGAGTTGTCTTAATTTGGTCTTGAGTATGCATAATTGAAAAGCACTTTGAATTTAATTAGCTTTTTTTTTTGTAACAACAAAGTTCATCTTTTGTAAATATTTAAGCACTTTAAATATTTGAACAACATTTAAAGATCAACTCAATTACAATGCTTCATTCTGCATAAAAGGCTTACATGCAGTCATGAATTGTTACAAAATCTGTGTTGATGAATTTGTCTTCAGTTTGTTTGTGGACTCTGACTGAATGTGACAAAAATTAATGATGCCCGATTTACATCTACAATTGGTAATATAAATCATTCATAAGAGCATTATTAATTATTCTTAAAACTAACAATGTTTGTTGTGTTTTTCACATGTCAATCATCAAAGGTCTTACAAAAGTACAAAATAGTTTTTAGTTTATGCAGATAAGATTTTTTATACCAATTATACTTTGATTGGGCATAGATCCAGCTAGCAGTTCTATGTTTTACATTTCAAGGTTACCAGACCGTTGTAGTTTAAAACACTGGGATGTTATTGATAGTCAAGACGTTTCGACAAGGAAATTATATTTTAAGAAATGTTTGGAGCACATACCATAATAAACGACAACGAATTATTAACTTGATCGCATGAAATTTTTGTTGAAAATTTAAGTATGAGCAGTACGCCCATACGGCATATTTTTTCTAGTTGCATCAGACACTGTCCTTCCAATCTTTCTATACTCAATTTATAACTGGTTTCCAAAAAATAATTGTTTTAATTTAATTCAGTACACTATGTATAATTTTAATATTAAAACAACCAACGAATTGTTGCCATTCGTCTGATTACACGATGATTCTAGAATCATGACTCTTTTCGAACTACGTTATCGTAAAAGAGAGACAAAATCAAAAAAATTAAGTGCCAGATAAGCTGCCCTGCGTGACTCTTTTTGACGTTGTTCTTTTACAGTTGTTATAAAATTTAATTTCACTCCTTTGGTTCTTGCACGTACTAACATGTCGGATGTCTCACATATAAAATGATAAGTGCACTGGATATAGAACTGTCAAAATTGATTGAAGCGTCTTACGGTATAGAACGAGAAATAGACTCAAAAAAAAAAAAAATTGGCGATAAAGTCATGACTCTAAAATCATTATTATAACACACTTTATGTTTCGGTAATAAACGAATATAAAGTATTAACACTAAACATCAATTTCTCCTTCAAAAAGAATTTCCTAATCCATTTATCTGTTTTTATTTTTTATTTTCTAATAAATTGCCTGTATAAATTTTGTATAACCTTGTTTGGAATATTCAAAATGCCTTTTAAAATAAGCATTTCGCTTTACTCCACTTTCAATAATTTTTATAGTTATACTTGTACACTCGGGCGTATGTGTAACTTAATTTAGTTATTATTTGTTTCCTACTTTCTAGTCACTTAGTAGGTGGTATTATTTCTATCAGAATTATGAGTATTTATACCTTATATACTTTTATAATTCAGTAAGTAATAATATTGTACAATGTATTGTATACATATGTATAATGCATAAAATTGCGTTTTCGGATGTCCGATTCATCGTTAAAAAAGATATGGTGTACTGACCAAAATCTTTTTTATAATTTATTACTGCTGAATTCATATCATTATTCTTATGAGAACAAATAATGGCGAAAGAATGGAGGAAAATTCGTCTATATTATCACATATAAGATTTTCCAAATCATCGCGAAGTCACATCAACCTCTGGAACTTTAACGTTGTCCTGCAATCCATTCGTTTGGTACTGCAAGGCAAATTAGTTTGATAGTTCGTAATAAACATATGGATTTCGCTACCATTTAGATATATTTTAGTGGTAGAAATTAAATTTAAGACCTACAACATATGTTGTATGCTAATAGCATATAGGTAAGTAAATATTAATTTCTAACCGATAATTACTATGAAAATGTCCAATGTATTTTTTGTCATAAAATATATTTAATATTGTTTCTTTTACAACACTTTCTCTTTAATAAAAAAAAAAACTCCAATCAAAAAATAAATATTTATTTAATTGGCTTTCCAATAAAAAAAAAAACGCTCGAATGACAACATGTTTGTTTTGATACAAATTTATTCAAGTATCAATTTCGCTATAAACAATTTTTTATTTTACTTTGTACTTGTCAATGCATTTTCCCAAATGAAGTGTTAAAATTGCACAATTTCTTTCTCTCTTTCAAGAGTATTATTCGTTTTAATTACACAATTAAAATAACTTAAAAAAAAAAGTAATTGCATTCACCATCATGTAATGTAACTAATTCACCTAAACAATGTTTACCCATCATGATCCACAGAAAAAAATCTCTTCACAAATTAACACATAAATAATTCCATTCCTGTCAGGCGTTGTTGTGTGTCGTCATTTAAACAATAATCATAGAAAGGCTCATAAATCCATCTTTTGATACAATCCAAAGCAAACCATAATGTTTACATTATTTTGCGATACATACAACTTTCACTACTTGTATTTTGTGTAGGTATCTTTATAGACCACAATACTGAACTCTACGCAAATGTAACTCAAGTTTCATATAGATACAGACATCTTAGGTGCAATGTTAGACTGACTACATTATTTTAATGAACTAGGTTCGATGTTGCCAACCTAGATGCATCTCCATAACATACGTAAGTGTTATGGATATGCATGCAAATCCGAATAGATTTACCTATGTGAAAAACCGAGTGGTCTTTGATATATGTATTTAAGCAACCCCTACATTTAGGCCCTTCACACAATACTCGACTGATTTTCAACTCAAGTTTGAAACCAATCTCTTAACCGTTTTAAAAAATGTTTGATGCATTTTAGAGAATTCAACAAATTTAACCAGTGTTATGGGCATAACTTTTGTTTTAATGCAGATGCAACTTTAATAATTTTCTATGATCATTTAAGGTTTATATTTTTGTTTTACCGAAGTTCATGAATGATCAACGGTTATAGTCTGTCGCAACTTTGAGGGCACGATCATCAATTATTTCCAAACGTTGCTCGCTACTGAACTTCGCCATTCTAAAAATATAAACAATTATTGAAGTTTTGAAGTTGACAGTTTGCTTACAAGTTTAAAGGTGCGTTTGCATTTATTTCAGTCCTTGAAGGAAAATAGAAATTTTTCATTGACAGATTGCAAACAAGTTTAAGGATGCGTTTGCATTTTATTTTTTTGAAACAAAATAAAGTAAAATATTTGAAACAACATGAATTACTGAAGCTGCAGTGTGAATCTTGAATGATAGTTTAAACCTATACTAAACCCCACTTAATACATATATTTTTTGTTTTAATTTTCAAAGTTGGCAACAGTATTTTAGTATCTCATTTGTTTTAAAAAAGTGTATCTCACGAAAAAATAAATATATTGTATCTCGAAGCGTAGTGAAGAAAACAAAAATCTGTGAAAGGTGATAGTGTTCCACATTCCACAGATACCTATATTATGCCATCGTCTGCCGGTTTATTTTTCTTAATTACCCTTCACAAGAAAGTAATTAGGAAAAAAAAACCTAACCAGAAGAGAAAATTCTCAAAACTAATCGAACCATAAAACTTCCGTCTATGCAGCTGAAGTCATTAGAGACAAAAACACATAAACAACCAAGTGACATTAGACAAATAATTGAATACAGTTAAACGCAGCGTATCAAACTGTCAAAAAAATTTTAAAAGGTAAGCATGGAATGTGTAGAGGACACACACAACTATATTCAATCAAAAGCGTGACACAGAATTTAAAACTATTTAAAAAAAAAACATATCTTATCTTAATTTTGCCATATCTTAATTAATAAAAGTGCGATAAAATTATAAAAAATCAAAACAAAAAAAAAACTTGAGAAATCAAAAATGAATAGCGAACCGGCAAGCCAGCCCGAAAGTATCGACTTAGCCTATGATATGTGGGCTGGCCAATTTGAATTTGTTGGCTCACCACAAAACAACAATAACACACCAAATAATAACATTCTCAATAACAACAATCCACAATATAGATTAAGTGATAAAAATTCTAGTCAATGTCGAAGTACCGAAAGTCTGGAGGATTTAAATTTAAATTTTACACCATCTTGGAGTGGAAGTGATTTTAGCAAACAACCAATTCTAATTGATCAGGAAACGTTTTTGAGTTTAAATCCGAACGATTTTGATGACATTGGATCATCGGGACCAACTTCATTGGTATTTATTGAAAATAAATTCAACGATTTGCCATCTGCTGGAACTGATGGTAAACTAATTAATTTAGAAGCTTTAACGAACAAATTTAATTGCAAACCAAATAACAACAATACCAACGGTTTTAAGTTGGAGAATTTAAAGAATTTTAAAAATAAATTGCTGTGTGATTTTCCGGAAAAGAGTAATAACGGTATTGGATTACAGTCGGACGGAATTGTAGGTGGAAGAATGAATGGAATTAATGCCGAGCTGTGCGAGAATCTCAATGAACAGGTAAGTTGCATCCTATAATGTCATCAGTGTCATCATATTTGCGTTTGTTCAGAGAACGATCAGAGCATTCTCTGAACGTTCTAACTCTGTTCAGAAAAACGCCTAGTAATTCCGAGTTCTTAAAACGTATCGCTCAATTTCTTGATGCCATTTGATTCTCTATAGGGCTTTTTAGGTAACAATGATATATCTTTTCCTCGTTCGCACAGCAGTGTCAAAATCAGCAGTTCACAGAAGACAGATCAATTTTTTTTATCTTGTTGATAAATTTATTGAAAACAAGAGCGTGAATTTTAATCATTTGTGCAAGAAAATTTGTTTCGATGATTAAATTAATTTTAAGTCACGGAAATCACAAAAATTTGAAAGAAAAAAAAAACGCATTTTAAAATTATTTCAAATTACTTTCAGCAAGTTGTTGAGTTTGACAGTCTGAAAAAGCGTGATACATATTTTAATATCATTCTGTGAAGTGTGAGCTGTCACTTTATGTTTGACAACATGGTAAAATTCTCTATCTTCCTAACATAAGTGTCATAAAATTGTCACTTTATGACATTGTATGCAAATGATAGTCTCGTTTATTTACTTTGCGAAGCCTCCTTAATTTTTTAAAAGACGACACGAAAAGGAATTGTTTTGTAAAAGAGTACGGAGATTTTAAGAAATCATTTTGTTAGTTAGTCATCAGAGAACATGGTAGCCATATTATGTAAAATAATGGCAAAAGAGCGTTATTCTGATACAAGACTATGATTAAATGAGCACAAACTGAGCACAAATCTATACGGCCATCAATACGCCAATTTAAAATTCCATACAAAAAATAATACCCTTAATACGAAACCCACACTGAAACTTTTTTGTTTTTAATATCAAAATAAGAGTCAAGAATGGGGTCAAGGTAAACTTTATCGAAATAATATAACTATTAGAAGCTTAGACCATATCTATCCAACACACCATAAAAGTCTAAAGCAAGGTCTTTGTTACTTCATCGGAAAACAAATTGAGACATTTTCTTACCAGTACTTACTTTGTTCAATCAAGCAAACATTAAAAATCGTGATAATTATCCTCCGTAACTGTAAGTTTGTGTTTGTGCTCAAATACATTGTTTAATAATGACAGCTGTAAGGCATGTTAAATTGCTGAACAATGGCACTGATACGATGTGACATGATATAATTATAACATTATAATATTTTGTTTGGGATGTATCTTGACTATATTTCTTATATTTAATAAATGGTTCCAGTTCATTTGTACAGATTTATTGTTTGTTACCGTAAGCCGACACGATAAAGTAGATTTTTGGTCAATCGGATCAGATTTTATTATTATACAGAACATAATCAGACTCAAGGTCGGGAGGGACGGCAACCCTGTAGAACTCTACTCAAAATGTGGTAGGAAATCCTTCGTGGTGGGATTAAGTTGAATGGGGCATATTTATAACTAAAGTTTTGCTAAGCCTAGGTTTAAGCAATTTAATTTAAATAGGATAAACTCGATAGTTTTTCTTAATAACAGCTTAAACAGTATCTATGAATATGCCCCAATATGTTTCACAACCATATAATATTTTGTTTTTGGCAGCAATCAGGTTTTGGGACAAGATCCTTCTTATAAGGCAAGCTAACTCAAGGATCGCAAGCGTGCCACCAAACTCACCTGTTTGCAAATACTTCTTTTATACATAAAGATTTCTTATCCTTGCCATTTTTTTTTTTTTTCTTTTTGTTTCGTTTGTTTGCCGATTCATTTTTTACAGTTGTACGAACTGATCGGAGACAAACGAAACTCCGCTTTGGGATTTTTCTGGTATACTACCTTTATTAAGGACCAATTTTATTTATATTAGTTTCTGTTTCCACCTTTATGGTTTTCTGTGTTAAGAAGTCCTGTTTTCTGCTCTCCAGGAGTGTGAGTTAAAATAATACTCACTTTCGTTTTCCAACCAAGTGGCTACAGCAGAAAGACCATTTTCTGTAGTATTTAACTCAAAATTTAAATACACAACACGTAGTCTGAATTTATATTCAAAATGATGAATGTCATACCAACCTTAAAAGTATATTGTTTTCTATAGTAAAAGTAACAAAAAAAACTAGCCAATGCGTTTTAAGTCCATTTTATTTATTCTTGCCTGATAGCAGAAAGTCGATTAAAAACACAGTATTCTTTTTAATCTTGGTGAAAACATTTTTGTTTATTTATAAAATATTTTTCAAATAATTTTGGTTTAATCCTTGTGAAGTAATTATCCTTAATAACCTATTGTTCTGTAAACTGCTATTTTAATAATAAAAGTTAAAGCAATACACATTAACCATATTACAATTGATAATTATTTTTTAGCTTTTTCAATATTTCAGAAAACAATAGTGTAATTAAGACGGGTTATCTAATCAGTGACATTTCAAAAATAATTTTTTTTAACGTTTCTAGATTTTTACAGAAAACTATTTTCTCTTATCCACTTTTTTTTTTGTAAATTTTTGAATTGTCAACTAACGTAACGTTTTTTTTTAACGAAAACTTCATTTATAATATTGTCATATGTATTTACACATCAATTAAATCGTGAACAGAATACCGATAATCTTTTAAATCTCGGGATATTCCATTAAAATTAATTTCGTTAATCTGCATGACTAAACAAATAATATCTGTTAAATATACTTGCACTATGTGAACACGCCCTTTTGTGTGAATGCTTTCATTCGAAACATGTACGTACATATAATAAGATAACTAATAAGGTATTTTTAATAAATTCAAAATTCATAAATGCTTAATTTTACACAAATTGGTTGTTAAATCGATAAAAGTAAATATGGGTGTTCTGCTAAACTTTTTTCAAGGTCTTTCCTTAGTGTCAGCAAAAGAAAATGTGTTTAAAAGTGCATGCAAACTTATCAGTGCAAGTACACTAAATAATGTTACCCATGATTTTAAATCAATATATTGAGGAAGTAGATACTGACTTTTGTTTCAATATGTGCAATTTAGTGAAGAAAACTTAAGCTGTCAAAACAAAATAATAATATATTTTCATAGTATCATTTCAGCTTAGCTTGTAAACGTGGTTGGTATTCTAAGTTTTCCTTAACTTTTTTCGTTTGTTTTGTTTTTTTTTTCTTTGAATTTGTATTGCATTGATCAATTATTAATTATATCGATCAAACTTAGAAGAAAGCGTTTGCATTCAGATTCAATCCTTATAATGTTGTCTTCTTAAACAGAGTTATAAAAATAAAACATTTAGTCCTAATGTAATAAGTTCTCTTGATATTTACATTTTCTTTATTATCTCAAAACAAATTGTAAGTGAGGTCAAACGGATGTAATACTTCCAGTTAACAGCGATAATGATGTTTTGTTGGACTTTGATTATAAAATTGCATGTGGTAAATCTTAAACTGAAAAGTTTATGTTTTATCTTTTTTACTATAAGTCATATTTATTTAAATTACACAGTTTCCCATACAAATACACAATTTCAAAACTATCTCAAACAACTTAATTTCAACGAAATTGCCTTGAAATCACGTTTCATTTCAAGTTATTCCAGTAAAACTCATAAAGTAAAACTGATAAATTCAATGAACAGAGCTAACAAAATGCGTCAATTTCTCGAATTGTCAACCCATAATATTCATGGTTTTACATAAGCCAGAGAGAGAAAAACATATTTTTTTCTTATTCTTTTGATTAAAAGAAATTTTCAAACAAAATCATTTCAATTAGGTGTGAACACTATTCGTAATTTTGAAATTGAGGTCTCGAATTGGGCAATTTCGAGCTAGGTGGGAACATAGTATTATTCTCGAAATTTACTATTAATTACATGATTCTACAAGATTAAAAATTGCCCTGTCAACCTCATGCTTATTTTCTGAACACGCTCTTTTGAGTGAATGCGTTCATTTGAAATGTCATTTTAGATGTCAACAATTTATTCGATTTTTTTTTTCAATTTGGGAAATATTGTCAATGAAAAATCATTTAAAGTCAAATGATCCAAGGGTTTTCAGTTATTATAGGTGAATTTTGTGAAAAAAATGTATAATATTTTGAAAAGTAACATCATTTCATGAAATTTTATTTCAAAATTATTATTAATTTGTTAATTAGTCTTTTTTACCAATGAAAACACGAGTTGTACAAACGTAGTTCAGTGTTGATTCAAGTTTTTAACTCACCGAATTCAGCAGATGAACAGTGGTTCAACTCTTGTAAAGGCATGCAATTGCTTATTATCACTTCAACCTGAACTAGATCTTAGTTAAGTAGGTAAGTTCCAGACTAGGCAAACTAGTCGGAAGATAAAAATAGCTGAACTGCGGTTCAAATGTTTGTACAACTGGCCCTAAAGGTCAGTTGTACAATTTGGTTCAAGTTCTTAAGCCACCGATTTTGGCAAGTTAAACTGTGGTTCAATCTTTGTAAAGAGTCATGGAATTGCTTATCACATACATTTATCTTTAACCAGAACTAGATCTTAGTTAGGTAGCCGAGTTTGGAAGATAATAATAGCTTAACCATGGTTCAAATGTTTGTACATCGTAGTTTCGCATTAGTGACTAAATAATTAAAAAAATAGATCTGACAGACCCAGTCAAAACAACATGGCCGCCACAGACTGATTACCGAATTTTGACAGGTGATTGCGGCCATTTGTCGAATGGGCTGTCATTCGTTTAGTGTTAGTCTATACGAATATGGGACTAGAAAATTCAAATTTAATGAAAACATTCTGAAAGGCACCAAATATCAAGAAATGGTCTAAATATGTTAGATCAGATTTGGTATTTGGCATAGGTATCATTAAACGGAAACATAAAATTTCGTCTTCAAATCAATCGATTAAGCTGTTATCAGTCATATTGGTCACACTCGCAAAAAAACCGTTAACATCATATAATAGGTTTAAGCAAGATAGTTTCGTTCAACACCATCTTTTGGCTATTCACATTGTACCTTAGTTTTACTGTACACATCGAGCTTTAGTTATGATAAATGACTTAAAAAAGAGACATGTTTTTTAAAACCAGAACTATTCATACCTACAAATCCTCAAGTTTTTTTCTTCAAAGCAAATGTTTAACTCTTGTCAAAATAAATAACGCACATAAAAGCTAAAATAAAAGCAAAACATGTTTTTCTTGATCATTTACCATCAAAAGGTGATTGAAGTGCGTGCGACCATTAAATAGAACCTGTCTTTCGTTTAAACACTCTTTAGTCATCCGTCACTTCAAACAACGTGATATATTCCAAAATGTCCATCCCATCAAAGCGAAAAACAATAAAAAAGCGAAAAACATCTCGAACATATGTTGCGCATATAACTTACACACTAAAATTCTATTCCCCTCTGACGAAAATATTTCAGTTCACATTGCTGACTCTCTTCTGACCAAAAGTTCTTAAGCATGTTTACTGTCAGTTGTACCTTCAGTTCTTTGCCTAAATAACAGCTTAAGCGACTTATTTTTGTCTATATTTAATATGTAGTCCCACTTTTATGTATCCAAATCCAACACAATGTGAAAAAGATTGCATCCGCTGTAAGGGCAGCACTTAATTATTATTACAACGGCTATACAAGATGTAAAAGCAAAACGACAGCGGTGCAGTGGTGTAGCGACGAACGGCAGTAGAATCCTCGCGTCGGTCGGTCGTCGCGAAGATGTTATAAACGATGAGCTTCTTTGGAGCTCACACATTCTTCAAATCCCATAATTCTCCAAGTATTTCGTTAGTTGGAACTTTATTTTAGAACGAAGTGCGGAAATAGAACTTTCTGCTAGCCTCGTCGTCATAGAATATGAGCGACCAGCTCCTCAGTAGACCATTGGAGAGCAACCATCAAAGAAGCGACGTTATTCTCTATCCGCCTTCGGTGTCCGCCATTTTTATGGATTCAACCGTTAAATTAAAAGATTAATTAATTAAAGTTATCATATTATATCTGTAACCGAAAAAAGTTCAAATGACCTCAAAATATCTATCGACGCAATCAAGACGACCGACACGTCGACGCGACTAATAAACGCTTTATTGGGGTTCACGGGTGCTTCGGTTCGTCGTCGTCGTTCAGAGTGCTATGAGTTTGGATGGCAAACGAAATATGAATCACATTTTGCTGATTAGAATATAAAATTGTATATTTTCTATTTTTTTATTTTTATTTTTACTGTTCTCTTCTGAATGCGCTGAATATATCTGAGCGCAATAACAACAATCGAATATACAGTGACGGATGATCAGTCGATGTGAGGGAACGATGGTATTTCGCGCATGAATTTTTTTGTATACATATTGTAACGCCCAAAGGCCCAGTTTTCGGTTTAGATACATAACAAGACAATGTAAACTTGCTAATACCGATTTAGCGGTTTATAACCATCAACTTATTACAATACATATCTATGTGTTGTATCTGTGTTAGTTTTATGATAAAATTTGAATTATTTGGTATTATATTCATTTCTCGCAAATGTATCTAAAGTGTTCAATGGATGTTGATGATCTTTTGGATGATATACTTCAATTGAAGAACTCTTGTGTTAGTTAGTTCATTTTTGTTGACATTTTAAATAAATAATTAACTTAACTCATTTCTGTTTTTTTTAATATTTTTCAGTTGGAATTGTTGCAGCGACAAGTAACGGACTTGGCAGATACACAAACAGATAGAACAACGCGTACAAAAACAGAGTATGCAGTACTACAGACTCGGTACCATATGCTCGAGGAGCAGTTTAGAGAGGTAAGTTTTTTTTATTACGTTTACCATTAAATTTATTTGTTTATATATTTTATGCATTGATAAATGGTCTTGTGAATGTTTAACAGATGGTAGAGATGTATAAATATTTCCCTATGAATTTTTTTCGACAAGGTTTTTTATAGTTTTATTTTGTTTAATAAGAAATTTTAATGGAAATCCTATTTCGGAAATGTTATATAAATTTTAAAAAAACTAATTAAATTGCATTTACGTGCTTCAAGTGTAAATAATCAAATTATTAGGTGGATCAATAATTATTTAGAGTTTACGTTCATTTGAATTTGCTCTGCATTTTGTATGTATGTATGTAGGTATTTTTCTGTTCATTGTAGTAAAGTAAAAATAAATTTGTGAGCTTTACGATTTACCCTCACCTTTTTTTTTCTGTGGTGCTTCACGAATTCCTATAGATATCACGGTGGATCCCTTACCAAGGGTTTCTTAACTAACAACTGAGTGGAAAGCTCTAGAAAAACTCCTAGAAAGAAGTCAACGATTGCGCTTACAGCTCAAGTCAGTCAGAACTATTAACTGAACATGAACACCTTCCAGGGCTAGTTCGACAAATTCAAATTTGGAGTTCAGTTCTGCAACGAGCGGATAAAACCACTAGGTACTAGGGTTCATATAAAGCCCACCTGATTCCCCAATTTGGGGGCTGTGCAACTTGCCGGCAACGTAAAACAAATCTTGGCTCAGCAATCACCTCGGATATCGAAGAATTTAGTGTTGACAAAACTGATATTAAGATAGCGAGCAAGTAGCAGATAGAGTGAACTGCTAGATAAAGCAGTATAACACTACTACCGTTCAGTGAAAAATGTCAGAATTGGTAATCGTCCTCGAAGACCTTAACGCCAAATTCGGAAGGGAAAACATCCTACAACTGGTACAAAATATAGTCTTCACGAAGACGCCTCTGCGATAGCGGACAATCCAATTGCTGATTGACTTTGAAATGAGTAGAAACATCGTAGTTGGAATGATATCCAATTCCAGAATTTATAAGGGCGCATGGCGGCGTTTACAGTATCAATCATCAATCAAATAGATCAAATCGCGGTCGATGCAACTTTTTGAAAAGTAACCATTGACTCTGATTAATAAATTGTTGCATAGAACGTGGATTTCTTCCTGACTTCGAAAAACTACGGTACGGATCAAAAAACACAAAATCGAAACGCTCGACCTCTTCACCTAGGTATCACGCAAACTATTTATTAATTTTCACATACCTTTCTTGAGAACTTGTCATTCCCTTGTCTGGTCATTCAGACAAACTCACAAAATTTAGGACTTCTTCTGCGATTAGGATCATTCACTTGAATCTGCTTAATTGTTGTGAGTTGTTTTCTTAAGTACGTGTAGCTTTTGTTCATTGTTTATCCCGGGCAGCTTTATCAAGTGCCCGTCACTAGCCAAAAATTTGGGATACAATTTTGCATTTGCTCTTGGATTTTCGTTCCCATCATTTCATCTCAATGTTCACTTGCCTTCATTCTGCGTTTCGGTCAGTTCTACGCTCCGAAAATAAACATTGTTTGGTAAAAAACAATTTCGACAATAATTAAAAGTACCGAAATCTTTATTCACATGCAGCCTGTATGAATATATGTAGCTTGAACCTACTGTATCTCAAAGTTGAAACTTTAAACAGTAGCTTTTGAACATATGTATTTAAACAAACAAAATTAAGTAAAAAAAAAATCACACATACGCCCGAGTTAACCAAATAAATAAACAAATTTCGATGTTACAGAAAACGGTCTTTTGAGTTAACCCTTTCTTTTCTGCTAGGTTCAAATGTTTGCTATTTTGAAAGGTTGCATGTTTGCGCTCTATAACATTTTTTTATTCAATAACTATTATGTAAACAAATTTCAAAAATAACATTTGACAAATATTAAATTTTCTTTTATTTTCAGTCGGAACTTCGTGCTGAAGAACGTCTAGCCGAAGAACAGAAACGCCATCGTGAACTTCTTGCTCGACATGAGCGTGAAGCCGCTTTACAAAATGAAAATTGCCAAATTAAAATAAGAACTATTGAGATCGAGGCGAACGCCTTGCGGGAAGAAGCACAAAGATTGCGAGTATTATGTGACAAACAAGCAAGTGATTTACACAATACCGAAGAGAAGTTAGAACTTGCTCGAGATAATATTGTGGCTCTGCAACAAGACCTCAACAATGCTAAAATGCTTGAACGAAAGTGCGAGCAAGAAAAGAAGGCATCCGAAGATCTTATGGTAGAGTTGAGTAGTGAACTCGAGCGATTGCGTTCGGAAAGTGGACCTGCAATGCCAAGTACATCACCAGAGGCACTAAGACTGGAAGAACTGCATCAGGAGTTGGATGAATTAAGAATACAAAATAAATGTGAGTATAATACTATTTAGAACTTTGAGAAATAAAGTAATAAATTATTTTTATCCAGGTCTCGCAGAACAAAATGAAGAACTCCAAGCAGCTGTTTTAACTCGTGGTGTGGAAGAAGGAAGACATCTCCTCAATGGAACTTTGAATAGTTTGGCACAAGAACTCGAAGAAATGTCTCAAACGCAGGTATGTCAACTTCATTTTTTTAAAAACAGTTGAAAGCATGTCTATTGTCTTCATTTCTTTCGTGCAAAACATTTAAATGGCAGCAGGCGGTAGTCATCTTTCTTTTATTTAGGTTCATCAAAACGCTTAGTAATATATATTCACCAATTAAACACACATACACAAAATCACAATCACAATTAAAATAGAATAAAAAAACAAATGGCTTTTATATACAACACGTTATATTGTTTTATTTTACAGGATTCTGTGGATTCAGCCACAATGGCATCATTGAGCCAGGTAATACATAAAATTTGGGTGGTGCAATTGATTTGTTTTAAGAGCTTTTTTTATTTCTTTTCATTTACTTAACCATCATATTGATTAATTATGCATTGAGCTTATTTATATAAAAAATAATTGGCATACATTTTATTTTAAATACTAATCAATGGTTTAAAGTTCAATTTAATTTTTTTTATTTACATCACCCTAAGTTGCACGCATCACGTTTTTAATTTAATTGCGGCTTTATTATTTATAATACTATCGATTAAGGGCATGTGTATGTCAATTGCGTTTAAAAATTTATTTTATAGATAATTTTTGACGTTCGGGAGGTGAATCAAGCTAAATCTTTGATATTTATATTCACCACACTAGAGTCAATATTTAGACGCTGGATACAATTTAGATTCTCTTTTAACGCTATCGAGTATCAGATTAATTTAATGAATTTATAATAGACAACATTAATTTTTATCTATAAATGTGAATAATACTATCTCGTAAATTTAAGCAAAACTTATTTGTTTCAAAGGAAAAATCTTGGTCTTGTTGTGGATAAAAAAAAATAGACCGTTTAAGTATGTACAATGTTACCGTTAAGTACGAGTACCTCTAAGACGTTAGTTATAAATGATTTTGC
This sequence comes from Baccha elongata, assembly GCA_951217065.1. NCBI lineage: Eukaryota > Metazoa > Arthropoda > Insecta > Diptera > Syrphidae > Baccha > Baccha elongata. The sequence goes on from OX578274.1 coordinate 43,378,550, forward strand.
CGTAAGGATTATATGAACTATCCGCAGGGATAACAATTGTATACTATCGGCCGCCCTTGAATTACATGCTAAATTAAAAGCTGTGTCAATCAAAGCACGTTTTTACATCCCGTTTACATAAATTTGACAGCCAGCAAAATACATGTTCAATTTGCTTACGTTTCTATTTGACATTTGAGAAAAAAAAATAAAAACAAAGAAAAATGTCGGAAATAGTAATCGAGGAATTTAGAGGTAGTTAAAAACAATCAAATTTTGTGAGACTTAAAGAACCCAAATTATAAAAACCTAAAAGAGAAAGCCCAAGCTTGGAAAAATATTCATTCTGCGCTACACCAATGTGGGCGAGCTTGCTACTTTTATGAGCTACATGTTGACAGTTACATTGACAGCGCTACAAGCTACAGCTACAGGCTACACCATTCTGTTCAGGCAGTTATAATGGTCGACTCATGGAATTGACGGCACTTAAGGATACTTGACGTATAATTATGACATTAGCTTCCTTTTGCTTCCGACTATTATAGTTGGACTTTTAGTATTTATACCTCTACAGAAAACTTTAGGTACTTATCTTCGAATCCTTTAGAAATAAAAGCGCACACACCAAAATTACAAAGTCTGTCAAATTAACTAAACTGCGCTATGGAGCACGTTTTACTCACGTAAGCAAGATAACGAAAACTGAACACGAGCAAATACTACGGTTGAGCCTTAAAGGCCCAACTATAATAGTCGAAAGCAAAAGGAAGCTAATGTCATAATTTCACGTCATGTTCCCTTAAGTGCCATCATATTCGGATGTATTGACGTATTAGATATAGACCACCAGTAGCTATCTTCACGCGTGTTCCAACATAACTAAGGGCGTTATCAACTACTAGCGGCGAATCTGTGCAGAAGTGCTATGTTTGTTTTTATTAATTATTTAATTATGATATATTTATATTTAATTGTTTTCAAACTACTATTATTTTACAAAACAAATCCACTCAACATGTTATTGATTTACTTACATATGAATATGTCATCGTTTTCATTTAAATTTTATGGCGATCTTAGTACACGTATTTAACACTACTAGATGATGGTGGTTTTGGGTTTTAGACCGCTTTTAGCTATAACATTTGTTTTCTCCGTTTGTATGGAAATTTCAACCGACTGGCGGCGGTCCATATCTAGAACGTCAATGCTATCAGACTTACTCTCTCTCTCTCTCTCTCTCTTTGGTAATTTCAAACATATTTTAGTATTTTTACTGCCCTGCCTGTATAATACATTAAATATTTTATTATTTACCTATTTGCTTCTTAGATGCATTCTTAATCTTTTTACTTCCCATGTTTAACAATTTGTTAGAATACTTAATTTTTATTCTATATGTTTATTTGCAGCTCCAACAAGCCTTCCAAGAAAAAGAAGATGAAAATACGCGGCTCAAACATTACATCGATACCATCCTGCTTAACATTGTTGAAAACCATCCCCAACTATTAGAAGTGAAACCCATCAAACGTAGTGCGCAAAATTAAAATTAAATCTTAAGAAAAATAACTCTTTAATTCTTAAGTAAAATAAATTTTAAATAAAAAAAATATAATTTGTATCATAAATAACATAAAAAAAATCTCACATCATTATACGTTCATCAAAAAAAAAAAATTGGTAATGCATAATATAAATTGACTAAAAAATGTATATCCCATCATGAAAACATTATTTGTTACTGATAATATTTAATAAGATAGATTAAAAAAAATAATAAACAATATTTGTTACATAAATTTAGATGAAATTTTTAGGCGCGAAAAGTTGTGTCGTTTAAATTTGTTTTATACCTGCGTGTGTAGTAATAATTAAAAATAAAAATAATTAAAAAAAAATGCCTTATTAATAATAATGTCCATTCGATTTATTTTACTACCATATAGATTTTTAGTTAAATTTAATTTAAAAATGCTTTTGTTTAAGTTAAAAATTTATTTTTCTCTAAGAAAAAGTAAAGTAAATTAAAAATAATATTATTAACATAATTTGTAACGCGCGCAATCGTTACTTCGTTTAAAAATTTACATATAGGATAGTAGAAAATAATTGTATAGTTTATTTATAAAGTTCGTTTGTTGTATGTATTAAGTTAACTATTTGTTTTGATTTTTGCTTAAAATACTTGTTTAAGAATGATAAACGATTGCATGTTAAAACTCAGAATAAAATTTGAAAATGCCTACACATTTTTAATTAAAGCTGACACATTGATTATATTGATTGGGATAAAATTGAAATTCTGTAGATCTCCGAAATATATTAGATTTAAAATCTGTCAGAAGTTATCTGTCAAATTCCGCACTGTCAAATTTCATTGAATAATTAGCTGCATTTTATTATCCCCTCTAATCTAATGAGATTTTAAAGTTTTACCTTTTTTTGTGATTTGATGAAAGTGGTTAAGGATGGAATTGATTTGACTTGATAATTATTGCAAGCTGAATTTATTATTTCTGTTATTTTGTATGTTACGGTGATTAAATAGAAAAAGAACAAATAAGATTTAGTGTCGCAATTAAAATTTTTTAAATAATTTTAATAGGCCTTAAAGTGGCCTATTAAAAACATTTAAAAAAATTTAATTTAATGGAGATTGAATGAATTGGTCATTAAGTTCTTAAAATTTTAAACTCTTCTTTATTTGAATATAAGGGTCTTCCAAGAAATCTGAATATTAGCTTTTATTTGTTGCAAATGAAGACTGATTTATTTAAATTCAAAGAAATGGAAAATTAAGCAAAACAAAATTTATGAATTAAATAAAACAAGTAACCAAAATGCTTTTTTTGTTGCAGCAACTTAAACTCAAACGAATGAAATACAAGCATGTCTTTTTATAATTATTAAAGAAATGCAAAAGTGAGCAATATATTGTAATAATTATAATTAAAATATTACAAAACATAATGTAAGGCAATGTTATATAAATTAGTTTCATTTTGTTTATATTTATAATGCCAAGTGATTAAACTTTATATAGATACATAACATACATATATACTAAAAAAATAAAAAAAAAATACAACTAAATGATATATATTTTTTTTAGAATCCTTGAATTGCAATTTTATTGGATCACATCGCTCAAGTCATACTCATTAGGTACTGTTTTAGAAATCTTCAGTTCACAAGAAAATAAAGCACGCGATTAATTTAACTTGTTTTATTTCAGAACATTCAAAGAATAGTTCCTATTTATAAAAGGACGCTGTGGAAGTAAACTACGTTATTCAAAAAAAAATTCAAAACCAAAACTACATTTTTATAGAAAGAGACAGATACATATATCAAAGACGTCAGTTTTTAGAAGAGTGCGTTTGGAATTTCAACAATTGCCTACTACCTACAAGAATATTGTTGTTAGAAATGTTTTTTACTCACTTTTTAAAATTTTTCGTGAGGTAATTTTTTAAATTTCAGAATGTCATAAAAAGTCAGTAAGTTGCTTTCACTTATTATTACGCAAAATTTTGAGTTAATTTTTCAACAACGCTTAACACTAAAACAACTTTATTTATAAAATAAAAGATAAGGTGCAAGTTCATAACTGTACAACTACAGCAGGTCTGAACGATTTTTTTTATACAAATATGAACAATAATCCTGCAGGCATGCTGTTAGTTTAACATTTATGAAAACGCCCAAGATTTCTGGCTTTTCAAAAGATATGGCTAGGCACTATAGGTACCACCGTTATTTTCTAATATTTTTCTCTTTTGCTCTTTTAAGTCAATATTTTAGAAAACTACCCCTCCAGGCTAAAGGGGAAGATAGACCCTCCCTCCAATACAATTGTTTTCTTGTCTTGGTCCAACCTAATCGCTTCAGCTTTTAATTTTGCATTTTATGTTAATCACCTTGTACGTATAAGTACAGTGATGGGTAAGTAGATTTGTGAGATACATACTTTGAGGGTGAATATCTCCTCAGCCAATTGACCGAGAATTTTGATGTAGTGTAATAAAATGTTCATTTTGATACGGTCTATGTCTATCATATTTTTGGTGGCCGACTATATTAGCTCAAATTTGTATGGAAGGTGGCGGAAGCCTTTTAAAACTTCTTCTGTAACTAGGAAACCGCTACATACAAAACAAAATAAAGAAATTTTTAAGCAAAAACTAGTTTTATTGAATTTAAAACAATAGCCCATGAAGAATAGCTTTTTTCAAGGAAAAAATTTGTACAAGGCTGAATTTTGGTATACAGTCTGGTATTGATGTGGTTTACAATCTGTGAAATATCCCCAACTTTCAAATGTACGCTTGGTCAGTTTTTTGGGGTTCAAAAGTAAAAAAAAAATGGGTTTTTCGAATATATTCACTTATTTTTCAAAAACTGTGAGCTTAAGACAAAAAAAATGTTGTACAATCTTATAGCTTATCAAATTTTACATAAAATTGCAGAAGAAAGTTTTCGCATACCATTTACCATTTAGAAGTTATAACACTTTAAAGTCTTAATATGGTTCCCAAAAGTATGCAATGGAACGCTATTTCAAATTGAATAATTTTTCTCATTGTGTTAAACGTAATTTCTTATCTGTGAATCTATAAACAACATGGCCGTCAAACTTGAATTTTGCAAAAGATCTTCAAGAATTAAAAAATCTATTTAAAACTATTACATTTTTTGACAACAATTATTTCTTAAATATTTCGCACACAATTCATCACATTGAAATCCATTCACCAAATCGACAGGTGATTAACCTGCTTGTGTTTTATAAAGACCACAACATCGGCGAAAAAAGGTACAACAGCGATACGTGCTATACATCGAAATAAACTTGGAATTCAAATTTAACGGTTTAATTGTATAGGACATGTAAAGCGAATGAACAGAAACGGCTTCGTAAAGCCTTTACAGCCAGACCAGGGGCAACGAGAAAGAAAGTAGACTTTATTTTCGTTTACGTGATTGAGTAGTATATCTACAACCACCAACGGATACCTAACTGCGTGGACCCCGCAAGCTGGAGATCAAGATTAATGTGTGAAGCCTAAGAGCATCAAGCACTGCAAAAAATATACATAAAATATAGGGGTGGAATTTATTATGTTGTAATAATCAATTATTATCAAGGATATTATTTATCATTTAACACAAATGTGAAAAAAAGAATACATAACCATAGAATTTCTTTGGTTAACCAAGCAAAATTGACTGGTCAATGAAATGTCTGTTAACCTAGATTCTCTGGTTAAAATTTTGCTGAAAAGACCAAATCTTTGTTAACTGACTGGAATAATGACACTTTATATGGTTATAACCGTGAAATATCAACTGGTTAACTTTATCTATGGTAACCATAGATTCTCTGGTTAAGATTTTGTTTAAAAGACAGAATCTATGGTTACCAGCTAAAATAATAAATGATTAAACTTAACCAGAGCTGAAAAGACTGGCCTAGGGACCAGTTGTATAATCGTGGTTCAAGTTTTTAACCCACCGATTAAAACTGGCCCTAATCTGTCAAAATCGCTGGGTTAAAAAACTTGAACCACGATTGTACAACTGGTGATTTTTCTTGGAACCAAAGACGAAATTCGACCTAACGCCTCGTTAACTTCAGAACTTTTAATAAACATGAAATCTTCGCCGTTCCAGACATGCTAAATGTAAACAAATAAACTTATTTATATGTACTTCACTACTACGCAGCGCACGTGACGGTTTTCTAACTGTCTTTTACCTAGTTTATATGCAGGGCCGAAAGATCGAGTTTGATTTGAAACGAAATTCCAACCCAGGTATTTCAGCCAACTAGTTGAATGCTTGAGGAGTTGAGTTAAGTGCAAAAAGTTGAAATGACAGAAGAATACCTGCGTTGCTTTGTAGACATTAAGACCAAAAGATTGAATTTTCGAAAAAAATATTTGTATTGCTTTTACAAGTTATGCGCATACTTTTCAACAACAAATATTCATTCGTTAATATGCAATTGATCACATGCAGAAATAATTGTGTATTCACCATTTCAACCCAGGTATTTCATTTAATTTTCGACTCAACACAACTGCTCGAGTGCGATCGAGTCGAATTCCATTTCGTTCCAACTCATCCCCGTTTACAAATGGGTGAACCTAAGTTCAACCTGGGTTCAAAGACGCATATAAACTAGGTATTTGATATTTAGTACAAACTTGACTACTGCAGCGTCACACGTAGAGGCTCCAATCCCTAATAGGACTTTTTAATATTCTAACTTTGTGCATTCGATTTTAGTCCGAAAAAAGTCAACTTTTTATTTTCAAAGAATTTGCCATTAAATTCTTTGAAAATAAAAAGTTGACTTTTTTCGGACTAAAGTCGCTTTTTTTCGGACTAAAGTTAATTTTTTCCGAAAATCATGATCCATGGACAAGAAAAAGTTGCTTTTTTCCCCTCAAATCAACTTTTCTTGAATCTCGATTTGATATCAAGATTCACACGTATTTGCACACATAAGTCGTGTTTTGTTGGTAATTTTTAGTTAATCAGCACTAGAAAGAACCAATGAAACGCTATATTCACTTTTGTATCCACTTTTTTATTTTATTTCAAAGTTGGTATTCTTGACTTAAGCCAAGCCGAAGTTTCAAATAATTTTATGGATGTGTCTGCAAAGTATGGCTATTTATATATGCCGAGTTGGTCAACTTGTACCCCATCGTCCACTACAAACAAAAAAAAACCGGATAAATAATCATTATTTGCCTTGAATATTACCAAATTAAATTCCAAATTATATAATTTTATTTAAAGATCCGCTTTGACCAATTTTTATTTGTTTTTAAGCGAAAATTTCAAAATCATCAAAACTTTTTTGCAACTCTCGTAGGTTGAAACCTTCTTACTTCTTCCGCAAAACGCGGCCCTAAAGGAAAACACATTGAACACAACCATTAATAATCATTTAATATGGAGTCCATGTATTAAGCTGTCATAGGTGCCACCAACCTTTAAGCGAAAAATGTATTGACATTATATTTCGCGCCAATAATTTCCAGGCATTCCAAGATTTTATCTTCACATTTATGTTCACTTTAATTACTGACCAATTTATCGCCACTTTTCGTATCTCATACAAAATTTTGCTAAAGTGACTGAACACTTACCAATAAAACACGCCTATACTTAAAGATTTGATTTCTTCTGTCAGACGAGCCTTTTAGTTGTGCAGTTCGGTTTATTTTAATATAGATTTACCAAAGAAAATAATTTTAAAAAATCCATTGGACATGAATTTCGTTTTAATAGTGTAATTTGTGAATAAAGTGAACTACAATAAATTGTTTAGATCACATCTATAAAAAACACACAATACAATCACAGAAAAAACCAACTTTGTTGTTTCAACATCCATGGGAAGGAAAAAAAGTCAACTTTTCCGATCAAATCTGGAAAAAATCAAAGGAATTCGACAACGGTTTCATACAGATATCAAAATTAGATGGGCTTGGTTTGACAGATTCCTAAAAAATGGCTATTCTATCCAGAGTAGTTTATAGAGCAACTCACTGAACAGAACTATTTTTGTTGTGTATTTAGAAAAGTCAAAAATCATTATTTGTAGAAACTAGAAAACCTTCAACTAAACTAACGTTATTTGGCTGTAATTCATATTTTTCAATTACCATCAAATAAATTATCATATGTCTTTTAACTAGTTTGTAATTTTTCTTTTAATAATTCTTGTAATATACTTGAAAATTTACACATGTCTTCAATGGCTCTTACAAAAACCGTAGACCAAGCAACTATTTTAAGCGGCGACCGATCCAAACTCAAAGATTTGCTATGCAATCGTTTAGCTGAATGCGGATGGAGGGATCAAGTAAAACTTATGTGTCGCAACAAAATAAAGGAAAATGGTGGAAATATCAAAATTGAGCAATTAGTAGCAGAAGTAACACCAAATGCTCGTGCAATTGTTCCAGATGCGATCAAAAAAGAACTTCTGATGAAAATCAAAGCAATACTTGCGGCACAAGAAGGGCTCGATATTTAAATAATATTTCTCAGTCTCATGTTTTTAATCTTAATTTCTTGTAATTCTTTATTTACCGATGTATAAATTAAATAAATAAATTAAAATAACAAATATAATAGCTGTCCTATTTTGAAATGAAAACAAAAATCAAAATTGGTAATTGGACACTCACTTCCTAATCGAATTTGAGAGCACTTGACCACTATGAAATCTTGGTACACATTTCTGTCATAGTACCGATGAAATACTTCATGAATTAAGTGCTTTCAAAGATACAGAATCCATTCCCATTACCGATGACTCACAAGTTAAAGAGAAGCATAAAGATATTGGATTTGCGTTGCACTCGGATTGCTGCACTATCGTAGAAAAACTCATCTTATTTTTTCCAATCATAAAATTTGGTTGCGTGGTGAATTTTCCAATATATTCCATATTCCAATCATAAAATTTGGTTGCGTGGTGAATTTGAATTTTTTACAAATTAATCCACGTTCAACTTAAAAAATGTTGCAAGTTTTGTGTGCGCTCGTCCACAACAAAATTTTGTGCAGTGTCAATAGACTATTTGTCAATTTTTAATATGATCACTGACACTGACGAACCAGATTAGGATTCGTAAACATTCATGAACTTACTATATGATCGAGTTCCTATATTTCCATGTGCTGGGCTGTTAGACCTTAAGTATCGAATGTTTGGGAGGAAATAACGCCTGCCTAAACACTTACATTGATCGGTATCAAGAGAAATAGATTTTTTTAGCTAAAAAAAATAACGGTTTTACGGCTTAAGTCATATAACTATTATAAAGAAGTTTAGTTTTCTCGAAAACTTTTTCAACGATTTTGACAAATTGTCTAAAAGTAAACATTGATTTATTTGAAATACGCTCTAAGGATTTTATAATTATTTTTTTGGGTAAACTTATATATCTAGGCAACAAAATTTTCTGCATACTTTGATTTTGACTTTAATCTTTGTAAAAAGAAGTTTAAACAATTTTGAAAAAAATACATATGATTTTGTTCGTATTTCTATTAAAGAAAAATATACTTAAAAAATAGATTAAATTAAATTACAGTTTATCAACGTTCATTCAATATGTTTTTGATAATTACCTATTACAACTAAAAATTAAGTTTAGTTTATGAGAAATACATTATTTTTAATTAATAATAATATTTTTAAGTTAATTAGAAACTAAGGCTTCTACATATATAATTTATTTAAGAGATCATTGCTTTTCTTCTTTTGTACTTGCAGAGCTATTTTTAATGTATTTTTTAGATCCGCATACTGCAATGTGTAGTTTCAGACGATATTTAGTTGGACATTGTTTACCACATTTCTTACATTCCAATTCTTTATTTATTATGTGACTTTTTGAATGTAAAAAAAGTCCATTGTAAGAGAAAAATTTTCTGGAACAAACGCTACAACAAAATGTTTTATTCTTTTCATGAGTAACAATGTGAACTTTTAATGAACTACGATTTTTAAACTTGCTATAACATTCGGGACAAGAAAAAGGACGTTCATTTGTATGCAAGCGCGTGTGATCTTCTATTGCTCGTAAAGTTTTGAAAGTTTTAGAACAATGTTTGCAATCGTATTTATTATATGAATGGGCTGTTTTTAAATGTTGTCGCAAATCACGTTTGTAGATAAATTTTTCAGAAGAAAGACAAATAGGACATTGCAATGGTTGATTTTTAGTGCAATGATCATTTATGTAGTGATAGATAATAAGACTTCTATACACAAATTCCTGAAAAAATAAATAATAGTTAAAGTTGGGTACATAATATTTTAGCAATTATGTATTACAACAAACCTTATTGCAGTCAGCAATTTGACATGTAAATCTATTGGTAGCTTCTGGTGTTTTGTATATATTTGTGTATTTTTCGGAGTTATTACTGGTTATTGAAGCGACTTCAGAATCACTGCTCAATGAAGCTGTTTCAACGTCCATTTCAATGTGGTTGTCATCTTCTGTTAATAAGCCAACAGAATCAACTATTTCCGTTTTAATTTCCACGCCAGTTTTCTGGTTTTCTGGCAATTCAGTGACTTCAAAAAATATCCCTTGCGTTTCTTTATGAAAGTTATTGGGATAAATGTTTATTTCTTCTGATTTGGAAGTAATTTGTTCGTTCATGTCAAACGTTTGAATTTCTTCTTTGAGAGTATCACTTATTGCATTTTGTTTTACTTCAATATCGAATTCTTCTTTAATTTCAATTGAAACTGTTGGATCGAAAGTGCCAGCACGATTTTCCAAATCACAATTTGACAACGAATAAGTTTCATGTTCGTCATTAGGAGTATCTGACTGACTTTCTGCTGCATCAATCATATTTTTAGAACCAAAGATCGGGACAATATCGATCTTTTCTAATTCATGTTTCTTCATGTGTCGTACGAATTTTTGAACAATGTTAAAATCTGCGTCACAAATGTTGCAAACGTAATGTGCTCTATTGCTATGTTTTTTAACATGACTACGAATAGAAAAAACAGAATAGTAGACACGAATACAGTATGGACATTTGTATGGTGTGTAATTCAAATGTTTTTTTAAGTGACTCTCTAGATAAAGAGTTCGACCAAATAATCTGTTGCAAATATGACATTTTTTTTCGTTATCATGTTCGTGTAAGTGATTTGAAAAATCTTTTTCAGTTTTAAAGTTCTGAAAGAATAAAAAAAGGTTGCCTACTGAAAACAACATAGACATTCATTATTAAAAGACACACACTTACTTTATTGCAGAAACTGCAAGAAAACCCTACAACTTCGATTGCTAAATTGCAGGCATAAAGAGCTTTTTGCAGTGGCACAACACTTTTTGAATCAAGTCTTTTGCATTGTTCTAGTAATTCCAATGGAATACAAGTTATTTTTATGTGTCTTTTTAAGGTCTGATCACCTCTAAAGACTTTATTGCACACTTTGCACATAAGCAATTTTTTTGAGCTTTGTTGGTCTAATTCCTCATAATTTTCGGATAACTAAGAGAAAACGAAAAAAAAAAATTACATATTAAATAAACTAATAAACTGTAAAAAATCTACCGCATTGGTCAACAGATTGTTGTTATTATTTGCTGGTGGTTCATTGATTTGTTCACATATCTCTGACACAGGATCATGATTGCTTGAAGCTGGTTGATTTTGTTTGGTGTTTATTTTATCTATGAAACTGTTTAGCAACAATTCAGTGTTTTGGCTTTGAAGACGAAATGAATGAGATGATCTTAAATTATTTAAACAATTGTTGCAGATGTGATTGGGAAATAATGTTTCTTTAGTGTTTATCTGAAAATAAACAATTTATGAAACTAGAAGTTCCTGTTGAAGTTGATTGATATATTTTAGGCTTACCCCTAATCCAATAGATGTTTCCAACATTTCTTTAATTGTTATTTCACTTTTGTTACCTTCGTCATTCAGAACCAGCTTATCGTCCAAGTTGTTGTCTTTTGTTTCTGAGAGACAAACTCGGCAAGTTTCTTTGAATGGATATACTGAAGGTTCTAAAGATTTCAGTTGAATGTTCATTGCAATTTTAAAACTATCCATTTCTTTTTTTTTTGTTCAAAGTAACAAAATTAGTAAATTTAAAACCACATTAGTAAATTTTATACAACAAATTTGAATGGAAGAAGTGTTGTTTTTTTTTTTTTTTTGACAGATTGTGATTTCTGGATTGTGGATATCGAAAATGTCGATACTTTTTACAATAGGGCTTTTTAGGTAACAACGATATATCTCTTTCTCGTTCTCACAGAATTGTCAAAAACAGCAGTATGGTGAACAGCTGATTTTTTTTTTATCATTGTTGGAAAATTGATTGAAAACAAAAGCGGGAATTTTAAAGATTTGTGCGCGAAAATTGTGAAATTTGTTGGTTTTGCTAATTAAAATAAATTTTTAAGCCACGGAAATCACAAATTTCACACAAAAAAGAATACCGCATTTAAAAATTATTCCCATATTGTTTTCTCCAAGATCTTGAGTTTAACAGTTTGAAAAAAGCGCGGTACATATTTCAATCTGTCTTCACCATAGTGTGAGCTTTGACAAGATGGTAAAACTCCCTATCGAGTTTTTTGTTTAGTGTTTGCAGGTGGTGTCTGTTTTTGTTTAATGCCTGAAATAGATGTGCAGTAAAAATGCACACGTGACTGCGTGGAGATGTGTTTTATACAAACGTGATGAATAACGATAGTGAACATTAGGTACTATCTGTGAAAATCATTTGTTGTCAGTTTCTTTCATTTGTGTTTTTAAAAATTCACAATTTATCAAAAATTGAGACTGAGATTGCTTTTAACTGTTCCATCAAAAGGATTTCATTTTATTATCATTTCCATTTTTAGACTTGAAAATCTAGTAGATTACGACGAAATCTCTTTAAAATCTTCTTGAAAATTAAAGATTGAATTACAGAATAGATGGAATACCCTATATTCTATAGCATTGACGTACTCGATATGGACCGCCTTCGCAAGTCGGTTGAAGTTTTCATACAAATGGCCAAAGAAGTTGTTCAAGCTAAAACCGGCATCGCCTCGTAGTTTTAAAACCGTGTACTGATTTCGGCATTAAAATTTAAATGAAAAAGACGACAAAAATCATATGTGTCATTATTGCCATGTCAAATGGTTTTAATAACAATTTCCACCAAAATATTTACAAAATTAATTAGTAATTAAAATAAAAATTCATATCACTATTACGAGTTTCCTCACTGCTAGATGATGCCACCACAAGTTATGTGAAGTTGGCTGCTGGCGGTCCATATGTAGTAATGTTGTACGTCAATGACCAACATTTTTGTCAGTTCTAATTTCAAATTTTCTCGGCTGTTCTGTTCTGTGCTGTTCGAGTCTGATGCTCATTGAACAAATCAATAATTTGACATGTCAAAGATTTTAAACATAAAATAGAGAATTATAAACAATTAATTTTCTTTTAATAAAATAAATACAATGGGGGATAAAACAAATACAAAAGACGAAAAAGAATCTTTAATCAATTTAAATGAAACAAATGAAGTTTCCAAGTTTAACCAAATATGCCGCGTTTGCCTCTGTGAAACAGAAGAGAATGCTTATAAATTAAACGCCACTCTGATTTTTTATGATGAGCGTCAAGAAATAAGAACTTTAATCGAGGAATCAACTGGGATACAGGTAGGTACTAGATGTTATTCTGCAAATGAATTTGTATCTCACTTATGATAAGAACCTATTTCAATTGCAGATTGATAACTTGGAAACTCTTCCTAATCGAATTTGCAGAATATGCTTGGCCACTTTGAAATCCTGGTACAGATTTCGCTCTCAATGTCGCACTACCGATGATAAGCTTCAGAAATTAAGCACTTCTAAAGGTAAAGAATCCATTCCCATTACCGTAAATGATTTTCAAGCAAAAGAGAAGCCTGAGATTATCGGATTTGTTTTGCACTGCGATTGCTGCACAATGGTAAGAAAATGTTTCACCTTTATTTATGCATGATCATGCAAGTTAAATATTGAATTTCTCTAGAAATTTACCAATCAAATAGATTTGGATAAACACAGAGAAGCAAAAGTAATCAATGCTATACCTAACAATCAAAGGAATACTTTCCAGTGTGATATGTGCTCAAAATCATTTGTTTTCGATTTTGGTCTCTATAATCATAAAGAGATATATCATGGTGGAACAAAACATCGTGATAATACCTATTGTAAAATTTGCGGAAGTTTTAAAAATTCGGAAAATCTCACAGAGCATAATGGTATTCCGTGTGCTGATTTTAATTTAGAACTATGTAGACGATCTCCTTCGATACCTTTGGATGAACTCACTACAGCAGGCGAGAGGGTAATACAAACAACAAAAGTTTCTTGTCTTTTCTGCAAAGAAGTAAGTTAAAGTATTGATAAATTAGTCTTATAAATAATAATCCAAAAAACTAGATTTTTTGTTTATATTATATATTACTGTACATAGTACACTTGTTTTTTGTTTTTATTTAGTATGTATTTAATAATTAATTATTTAAATAATTGGGTTTTGTTTCGGAACAGTTGTTTCGCGAAACCGCGATCTTATCTTATGTATTTAATATTGAATGTATTTAATATTGAAAAGTCTCTACTCAAATTTACCATCCAATCAGTGGAGAAATACAAAAAGTTGTAAAAAAGTGGGGGATTTTTAAATTCGTACTATTCGGGGGGATATCCGCTAGTAGCGATTTAAAGGGTTTTGGTTTTCATATTCGCGCATTTTCGGCAGTCATAATTATGATACGATCCCGGATGCTAGTATAGGGATTAAATTTTCAAATTAAATAAATTATGCTAGTAGAATGCTTAATTTACTTCAACATTATTCTAAGTTGACTAAAAATTTGGTGTGAAAAACAGATTTTTTCAATAATTTAATAACGTTTTTTTTTTTTGAAATTTATTGATGGTGCGATAAAAAGTGTCAAGCCTACATAACTTTTTACATTTAGCTTTTTTCCAAAAAGTAAACAGTTTCCAAGAAATTAAAAAAAAAAACTTAATTTTTTTTCAGAATTTTCGGAATAAATATGAGTTACGGCCACATGTTTTAAAAAATCATGGAAGAAGCCGTAAATGTCATATTTGCAACGAAAAATTAAAAACTGTTATTGGTTTAGAGAGTCATCTCCGAATACACCTGCAAGAAAAACTTTATAGTTGTCCTATTTGTTCTCGTTTTTATTACGCAACTCAACCTTTTCTTGCTCATGTAATGATGCACGGTAAAAAAGAGTTTATATACAGGTGCAACGTATGCCAAAAAGAATTTTTTTTACCATACGAGTTTGATAGCCATATGAAAACACATTTAAAAACAGAACAACATTTTAAAATAAATTCTGAATTTGAGGAGGAACCTGATGATTTAAATGATGTTGAAAATGATGGCTATACTATTTTGAAGACTGAACATGATAATGAGAACCAATCAAATACATCTGAGGAAAATGAGTCAGAAAATTACTCGTTCAAAGAAATGGAAACAGACTTTCCTACTTCCTCAGTAGATAGCAAAGAAGAAATTTCGATATTAAAAGCTGAAAATGATTCGCAAAGTAGTGTGAATATCAAAATGGAAACAGATTTTCTATATGATTCTAAGGAACAAATTGAAGAAATAAAAACACAAGAACCCCTGCCATCTACTTCTGATCGAATTTCAGAAGAAAACGCTGATAACTATCAGTTTTCTGCAAAAACAGACAAATCTGAAGACATAGACACTGCAGATGAAAAACTCTATGATGGTTTTATAAAGGAAGAATTAAATTTATCTACTGAAGAATGTGCTGATGACACTCAAAATGTTTCAACCTCAATGGAATCCGATCACATACTTGTTACAAAAATTTTTGATGAATGCAAACACACTTGCCATATTGCAGGATGCATAAAGGTAAACAACAATAAATCAAACATATAATTTTTTACATACTGTTTTTGATGATCTTATTTGTATTTCAGGAATTTGCAAATATAAGTGATGTTTTGAAGCACTTTTCATGCAAACATCTCTCCAAACTTCCACCATTTCAGTGTTTGGTTTGCATGGAGCAATTTCAATTTAAAAAGTCAATTCTTTCGCATATAAGAAAGTATTACCCATATAAATGTTCAGTATGTTCAAAATCGTCAAAAACCGGATCTGAATTGCGAAAACACATAGCCCGAATGCATTGCAATTTCAAAAAATATGAGTGCCCAAAGTGTAAGAAAGAGTTTAAAGGCCGAAATGACCTAAACAATCACATGATTACCCATAGTAAAAGTAAGGACTTCTCCTGTGAAGTTTGCTCTAAAACTTTTTTCTCATATAACGGACTATATCTACATTCAAAAAGTCATATGGTAATAAAAGAGTTACAATGTCTGTATTGTAGCAGGCAGACATCATCGAAGTGTAGACTTCGGCGACATACAAAGATTTGCCCAAAACGGAAGGAGTTAGATATGAAATAAAGTTATGTATAAGTATGATTTGTATAGTTTATTATTAATAATTACAAAAATTAAGTATTATAAGTAAAATTACAAAGAAGACACTTCAATAATAATAATAACACTATTGATACTTTTTTTTATTTTATTATAGTGAAACTATTGAAGGGGATACAGAAACTGAGTTTTATAGGACTCAACGCCAATGCGCTTCGCCCCATTCAGTTGGTTATGCATTTCAATATTAATTAACTATCGACAGGATGTCCGAACTGTAGCATGAAGTTTGAATTTACCAAAACCGCTTCAATTTAGATTTAGATTTAGATTTAGATTTAGATTTATTTCATCAATCAGAGCATATTATAAACTCTTACAGACTAATATACATAGGTAGGAAGATATAATTACTGTAAGTGGGCTTACATAATTTATACAAGCAAAAAACAAAAAAAGAGAACAGAAATCAATAATATGACAAATTAAGTTATTTAATATATTTAAATTTTGTTTAATATAACTGATTTAAACGTTTCTCTCGTGCAAACCATATAAAAATCAACTCTAGAGCAAATAGAGTTTGCTTCTCTGATGCAACGGGTGATGGGTTCATTTCGACCGTAGTTTGTAAAATGAAACTGCTCATAAATTAAAAATCGTTCGCGTGTAACTCTTAAAGGTGCATTGCCCTCGTAGACTAAAGCAGCTAATGGAGGACATTTAATATGATTGGTCATAATATCTCTGATCAACATAATTGAGAAGTATTTACGTCGAGTTTCAAGCGTTTTTAATCCGAACAAAAGACATCTGGTTTTATAAGGAGGTGTGACTATTCTCCAATTTAACTTAAAAAAAACGTAGCGTGTAAAATTTCTTTGAATTTTTTCTATTCTCTGCGATGAGTTAGCATAATAAGGATTCCAAACTGTACAGCAATACTCAAGCACAGATCTAACTAGAGAATTATAAACTGATAGTAGAGTATATGAATCGTTAAATTCTTTGGTATTCCTTTTAATGAAACCTAGCATCTGGTTGGCTTTACTAACCATAAAATCATAATGTGGAAGAAACGATAGATTAACATCCAGAATAACTCCTAAATCTTTTTTCTGGGTTACTCTTGCCAGCTTTGTATTTTCGATACTGTAGTCGAAGAAAGTTGGATTACGAATCCTAAAACAAGACAATATTTGGCATTTAGCAATATTTAAGTGAAGATGGTTGATATCACACCAATTAGCCAAACTCTCCAAATCCTCTAGCAGAAGGCTACAGTCGGATTCGCAAGCAATCCTTCGGTAAAGCTTAAGATCATCCGCAAAAAGAAGACAATGTGAATGCTTGAAAAAAGTAGGTATGTCATTGACAAAAAGTAGAAAAAGTAACGGGCCTAAATGGCTACCTTGTGGAACACCCGAAGGAATAAGAATATCTTCAGAGTTGAAATTTTGGATTTTCACAATTTGGATTCTTTCAGTTAAGTAAGACTCCAACCACTTTAAAAGAGATGAATTGAAACCAAAAGAAGAAAGTTTATTGACCAGAATTTTATGATTAACTCTGTCAAAAGCTTTCGCAAAGTCGGTAAAAATAATGTCCGTTTGGAAGCCTTTTTCCATATTATTTATTATGGCATTCGCCATTATCGTTAGGTTAGTTGCTGTTGATTTACCAGCTACAAACCCATGTTGAAAAACTGAAATTTTATCTTGAATAAGTTTTGAAATTCTGTTATAAACTACTTTTTCAAAAAGTTTAGGTATGGCAGATAACTTACAAATTGGCCTATAGTTTGTGACTTCCTGTTTAGAACCCGATTTAAAAATTGGTGATAAAAATGAAATTTTCCAAGTTTTCAAAAAATGACCCTCAGACAAAGATAGATTAAAAATTCGTGTTAGAGGCTGAGATAAGGCAATCGCACATTTTTTTAAAAGAATAGGTGGAATTTCATCTGGGCCTCCTTTCTTGTTCAAATCTAGGCCTACCAATGCTTCTTCCACTTCCGCTTGGAAAAGGTCAATAGAGCCAATATCAACACATTTGGTTAAGTTTGGAAGGTCTGAATGTGAAACATATTCAGATGAATAAACTGATTTAAAATATTTCGCAAATAAGTTGCAAATTACGGGAACTTCACTAGTAGTTGTGTCGAGGTACTTCATACAGCTTGGAAGTCCGAAAGATTTTCTTTTGGTATTTAAAAATTTCCAAAAGCCTTTACTATCTTTTTTTAGATCATTTTCTATCGAAAGAATGTAGTTACGATACAGAAACTTGTCCAAATAGTCAAATTTACGTTGGCAGACTAAATAATTTGTACGAAAATCTAGATTTTCTTTGTTATTTTTGTAAATTTTGTACGCTTTATTTTTTTGATTTTTGAGGTTAGTTAGTCTCCTATTGTACCAGACTGGATTTGAATTAGCTATGAAACTTTTAATAGGTACATACTTTTCAACTGCGTTTTTCAAAATATTTGTAAAAATAGAGTAAATATTTTCTAAATCAAAATCTTGAAATATATTAACCCACGAAATCGATGAAAAGTACTCGACCATTGCATCAAAGTTAGCCTTTTTAAAATCATAAACAATTATGTTACTAACATTTTCATTTTTTAGATAACAATATAAAATAAGATCTCCTTCAATTGCAAGATGATGGAGTGAATTTTTTATAATAGGTAACATAGATTTTTCTACTGAGATAAAAAATTCCTTGTCCACAAATACCAGATCCAAAATTCGATTAAAATTATTAAATTGATAGTTAATTTGAATTAAATCATACTGGCTTAAAAAATCAATAACTGATGACTCAATTTCACTTATTACATTAAAAGGAATTAAATGTTTATCGTCTAAATCTAGACTCCATTTGATGTCACCAAGGTTAAAATCACCAGCAAAAATAACATGTTGTTGTGTATTTAAACTATCCAAAACATTTTTAGAATTAAACAAATGTAAGTTATAGAGTTCTAAGGTGCTCTTTGGTGGAATATAACTAGCTAAAACAAACAAATCTGAATTACCTAAGTTTATACAGACAATAAGCTGGTCAACATCTTGGTTAGGAGAGGACAAGTTTGATTCTAACTCAATTTCCCTGCAAGGCAAACTAGCTCGAACCGCAATCAATACTCCACCTCCCCTTTCCATTCCAGTCTTTCGCTTACATCTGTCTTTTCTAAATACAGTATAGACATCTGAAAAAATTTCAGATGTTAAATGATTTTCTGATAACCATGTCTCAGTTATAATTATAATATCATATATACATGAAGAGAATGAAACATATACTGAGTCTAATTTAGTTCTTAACCCACCTACGTTTTGATAATAGAATGAAAGTTTCTTATTTGCAGAATGATGTGATGATGTTTTTCTTGATGAATTTAGAGATGAAATTAAAGATGAATTTATTGATAATGATCCAGCAAGTAGATCTGAAGTAGTTGCAGCAGCAGTAACTTCAGTGACAATATTAATGGATGAAGATGTATTGTTTACTTGAGTTTTGTTTTTATTTGATGGGTTTATAACTCTGTTGTTTACTTCACCTTCGAATTGTCGTCCTTCTTCGGAAAATTTACAAATTGTTTTATTTGCACATGAATAGGCCAAATTGATGGATCCAAGGCCGAATCGAAGAAGTTAGCAGGAATCCCTAGCTTGAAATTTACAAAGCGAAGTGAGTCAGTCAGATTAGCATTTTTTTTAATTAGCTTTGTACAACGTAGATAGCTTTTAGGAATTTTTATTTTAGCTGCAGTATAATCCATAACATTTTCTTCTGTAACATTGCTGTCTAAACGAGAAAGATGCAAAAATCGCATCTTAGGAACGGATTGCAGTGTAAATTCACCATCAACTTCAGCAGCAGTACCAAATATTTTTTTTTGACGATTAATATTTGTGTTTTTATTTCGCTTCGAGTTATTGATGAAAGTACCTTTTCTCATCGCGATCTCATTTGCGACGTTGGCAACACTGGTATCATTCTCGTCAACAACACCCACACCATCCAGCGACAAAGCAGAAGCACCTTCACCATGAGCTTTAGCAACACCATCACAACCCCCGATACCAACAACAGCAGATTCAGCGCAGCATTCAGCTTCGTTAACAACAGCTACTGCAGCAGCCGCATTAGCAGCCTCATCATCACTGACAACAATGATGACCTCTGATTGGCTATACTGTTAAATTATTTATTTGAACATAAGAACAAAAGTTTAAGACTATAACAGTAGATCTACCTACTCATGTAGATCTTTCTGTAAGACAAATTATTAAGGATATTTCTAAAAACTAAAATGTTAAATTAGGAAATTAAATTGAGGCCGTTGGTAGTTTGGTGCCATACGCTCTCGTGGGTGGCTCTTACCTTGGTACCATGAACTGGGGTGACTGGCCTGGGAGGTGACTTTGGCTTTTGAATGGATTCTTTCAAAATGTATTTTAAATTGAAGGAGTTGTGTTATCATTTTCAAACTTTCTAAATACGTACAATTGAATGAACTTCAAACTTATCATACTAGATTTTTTTAAACAATGTTAAAAAGTAAAGAAAATTAACAAAATATTTTATTAAAAAATAGAAAAAAAAAACACCATAAAAGGTTGCAAAGTTTCAACCTGTTGCAGTAATAGTATTGCAGAATGAGTTACACTCCAATAAAAGCATTATTATGCAAATCGATTTCTATATACATGGTTGTACTATAGAAATTTATATACAATGATAGTACCAATCAATAGTTTTGCTTCAGACTTATCATACAAATATAATAAGTCAAGTAGGTAAGTAGGTTGAAATCCTCTTAAGAAAAAAATAATAGCAAAAGTTATTCATAAAATAAACTGAAAACTGGCCAAAGTAACCCCAGTTCACGGTACTATATTTTGAAACACCAATGTTTCATGGTATATTGATCCCAAATGCTTTCAAGTTTCAGGTAGCCAATAATTTATTTACGGTGTGACATTTTAAATAATAAAATAAAAAAAATTAAAATGGGATCGGAAATTATGTCTGTATATCTGTATCAGATTTCTGAATTGTAGAAATGAAAAAAACATTGTTCCATATGGCTTTGAACATATGATCGCTAATTTCTGGAAGGCGAATTAGCACTCCCAAACATCACTCCGAACAATGAAGTTTGGAGAGTTTTTTTTTACTCGGAGGGCCTTCCGAACGTTTACATCGGTCTGGATATGTGTGTGTACTGTCTCACTCCTCGTCCTCACCCCTTTCGTCCACGAACTCTCGTGACTCGTGAGTCGCATTAGTCCACATGGGTCTGAACTCGAATTTCCGAATCTAAATAGCCTCTTTGAATAAATCTATTTATGGCTGAAATTTGTATGGGTACGAGAACAAACCTTATAATGTCACAAAAATGTCAAATGGCTGTCAAAATTTAATATTCAAAAATATTAATTTTTTTCTTGTTTCAACTTTATTACTTTAATGCAAATACGATAACACGATGGAGAATAAAGATCTAGACATTTCAATTAAGCAATTTCATTTCGATTTAAGTAAATCAGATGGAATTGCAAAGCTTACTGAAATGTGCCGCGTTTGCCTCTGTGAAACGAAAGAGGAATCCTATCAATTGCAGGACACTATGATATTCTTTAATGAGCGTCACAAAGTCAAGAATATGCTCGAGGAATCAACTGGTATACAGGTAGGTGTATTTCTTATAATCAATTTTTATCTCGCTTTTGAACAATTTAAATTACAGATTACTAACTTAGACACTCTACCTAATCGCATTTGCTTCAGGTGCTTGAAATCTTTAAAATCTTGGCATAAATTTCGGTCTCAATGTCAACGTACCGATAATGTACTTCAGAAATTAAATACTGCTGAAGATAAGAAATCTATTTCCATAACAGATCTCACAGATAGTCTTCAAGTAAAGAATATTCAAGTATCCTCTGATAAACCCAAACGGAAGCCAAGGGCAGTGAAATTTGTTTTGAATTGCGATTGCTGCAATATGGTAATAAAATTATACATCTCTTTTAATTGTGTATAAATAATGTTAACTTAAATATTACCTTTCTCTAGACATTTATAAGTCAAAAAGATTTAGATAAACACAAAGAAGCTAAAACAATCAACGCTGAACCTAACAATTCAAAGATTTTCCAGTGTGATATGTGTTCAAAATCATTTCTCTTTGAATTTGGTCTCAGCAATCATAAAGAGCTAAGTCATTATTTTTATCAAAATCGTCCAATATACGTTAGTAAAAGTACATATGACTGTACAAATTGCGGAAAAAGTTTTTCTAAACTGGATTTTCTTAAGAAACATAACAGGTGGCCTTGTGTTTCCTTAAAATTAATTGAACTTTGTAAAGTGCCTCCTTTGATGGTACCTATGGAAGAGCTCATTGCAGCTTGGGAGAGGATAGTTGAAACTACAAACATTTCTTGTGTTTTCTGCAAAAAAGTAAGTAAATATAAATATAATAAACTTAAAATTATCGTTAAACATTTAATGTTGCTTTAAAATACATTTAAAAACATTTTTAATTATCGAAGCAATAATTTCTACCGGCGCGCGTGGTAAATTTGCTGCTGCATCAAATTCGAGCGTTGAATTTTGAAAATAAAAAATGCATAATCAATCACAGATTTTTATTCACTCTTGTGAGAAACATTCATTGTAAATGAAAAGAGAATAATCTATCAAACACTTAACGTTCTTTTTGTCTTATATTATGAAATTTCATTTAAAAGAAACTCTTAAAATTTACTTGGAACAGAATGGGGCTTTAGTTTTGTGTTTCTATTTGCAATAGAAAAATACCTCTTGAAAGTTCAATAACATAATAAATATTTAAAAATGTTTGAATCAACGTTACATCAATGTACTAATAACTTAGTACGTTCAGCCTTAAAATCTCCCTGGCGTGTCGGCCCAAAGTCACCCAAAGCATTTTTTGAAAAACCCCAGCTCACCCTTATAAGCCCTTGTTTTTTAAAACCTGGGGCCAATTTTCCGTGAATTTATCCAAAAAATTAACATTTGTTTCCCGCCACAACATTGTCGTGTTTGTTTTAGTTCAAAATAGTTTTGTGAAAATTTGAAAAAATCTTAAATTAATGTCATTTTTGGTTATTTGCCCAGAAGCCCAATCATCCAAAAGCAGTGTGACTGTATCATGTCTTCATACGAACATAGAATTTTATTGCCCAGTGAAATAAACAAATTGCTTAATTTCTTGAAACTTTTTTTAAATTTTACTTCAGTTAAAACAAAATATTATTTTCAGGATTTTAAGAATGAATATGAGTTAAATCCCCATGTTTCGACGATTCATAAGGGTATCAACCGTACATGTAATATATGTAAAAAAGATTTAAAAACTGTTAAACTGTTAGAAATGCATATGCGAAAGCACTTGCATGCCAAAAATTATAGTTGCCCGATTTGTGCTCGTTCTTTTTACGCAATTATACCGTTTCGTTCTCATATCATTGACCACAGTCGAAAAGAACTAGTATACAGATGTAATGTATGCCAAAAAGAATATTTGATAGAACACGAGTTTGTTTCACATATGAAGACACATTTATTAGCAGAACGGAATGATAAAAAAAGTTCTGAACAAGAAGAAGAAGAAAATGATGCTTTAGAAATTGAAAATGATGGCAAGACCGAAAGTGATAATGAAAACGAGTCAATTACATCTGAGGAAGATAATGCAGAAAATAAGCCATCTGTAAAAATGGAAACAGATCTTGATACTTACTCTATAGATAGTCAACAAGCAAGTCAGATATTAAAAAGCGAAAAAGGTGATTCAGAATGTAGCGCGTCTATTAAAATGGAAACAGATTCTCCCGTTGGCAATATGGATTCTAAAGTACAACTTCAAGAAAAAAAATTGCAAGATTCTACACGATCTATTTCTTCCACAAAAACAGTAGACCTGGATGCTGCAGATGGAGAACTTTATGATAATTTTGTAAAACCCGAATTGAATATATCTGCTGATGAAAAAAGTGATGATGACACTGAAGATGTTTCTACCCCAATGGAATCCAATAACAGTCACATTGAACAAGATGAATTAGACAATCTTCGGAAAATTCAAAAAATTTATGATGAAATCCAATTTACTTGTCATATTGAAAAATGTGAAGTGGTACGTAAACATAATATTACTTTTCTTGCAATATTTTATTTATGATATTGTTTGTTTTTCAGAATATTTCAGGATATTATTATATTATGGAACACTTCGCAAGTGAACACCTCTCAGATGATTTACCATTTGAGTGTTCAATTTGCCTTGAGCAATTTCAAACTAAAAAGTCAATTCTTTCCCATATAAAAAAGTACTATGTAATTAAGTGTCCAGTTTGTTCGAAATCAATAAAAAACATAACCGACATGCGAAAACACATATCCCGAATGCATTGCAATGACGATACCAGCAAATTTGAGTGTCCGAAGTGTAATAAAAAGTATAGAGGCAGAAACGATCTTAGAATTCACCTAATTACCCATAGTAAAAAGAAAAATTTCTCCTGTGATAGTTGCCCTAAGACTTTTTTTTCCTATAACGGATTATATCTACATGCAAAAAGTCATAAAGTTATAAAAGAGTTACAATGTCAGATTTGTGGAATACAAGCACCATCTAAGTATAAACTTCGGTTACACACAAAGGTTTGTCTTAGTCGAAAAGAGTTAGAAATGAAATAAAGTTATGTTATTTTTAAGCATAAAGGATCTTTTTTTAAATGATTTCTAGGAAGTCCAGTCAGTAATTATATTCTACTATACATACGATTATTTCTTAATAAAGATTTCCTGATGAAGACAGCAACAAGGATTTTAAGTAACAACCTTAATACATAATCCTTTTTTTTCACATAACAAACGTTAAGTTTTAAAAGCATAATTTCAAGGATATAATAAATGATATAATTTAACGGTATTCGCTATATAACGTTTTTTCATGTTTCGACATAAAATCTGCTCAGGCGAACTTAACAAAATTTATATTAAAATTTTCTTAGCTTCTTTTATTTTGTAATATTTAAACTTGCTTATGTTCTTTTATAATTTGTATGGCCCGAGACAATTGACGAATTACATTATGGACATCCAATAACCAACTTCACGCGTGTTCCAACAAAACTATGGGCGGCATCAACTACTAGCGGGGAAACTGCGTAGCAGTGATATGATTTTTTAAAATAATTATATACTTTTGCAATATTTTGGTGAAAATTGTTATCAAACAATTTTTTTTTCAAAGCAAATCAACTCTACATGTCATTGAGCTAGGGTCCAGTTATAGCTATCTTTTGCCTTTTTTATACGTTTTAATATTATTTGACACATAATAAAGATGTAAATCGATGCAGAATAACACAAAATATTTTTTTTGAAAGAAAATTGTATTTGAGTATATATTTTTAGTGAAAAAGCTATTTGTTTATTTTACTGATTTTACGTATCAGCTGACTGTCATTGAAGACAAAATGAAACAAATAGTTCCAATGATATGCGTTCCAACACATCAGTAAACATTTTACTGAAGCAATTTGCATCCAGAAAATGAGTTTTATAGGTAGGATAGTCTTTTTACCGACATATTTTTACTGATTGCTATAAACGCTCATACGTAAAAAACTTCAGTTTCCATTCGTTTCATCATTTACGGATGGTCCCTTACTTACATAAATATGTCATCGTTTTCATTTAAATTTGAACGGCAAAATTAGTACATGTATTCAACACTACAAGAAAATGGCGCTTTTAGGCCGCTTTTAGCTGGGAACAATGTTTTTTAGCCGTTTGTATGAACATTGCAAACGACTGGTGATCCATACCTAGTACGTCAACAGCCTGAGAGTACGGGAACGAACCTTAAAGTTAATTCTATCTAATTTATCGATACCTATCTCGGTTTATTCCATACCGATAATGCCCATCTCTAGATTTGATTTGACAAGTCAAATTATTTTATTAACAAACAAAAGGAAACAAATAGTAATGTATTTATAAAATTTAATCTTTACAATGGCAAATACTAAAAACAAAACGAAAAACTTAAATCTAAAATCTAAAATTCAACCCAGTGAAACGGATGGAACTCCTAAGTTTTCTAAAATATGCCGTGTTTGTCTATGTAAAACGAAAGATTCCGGAAGAGCCTATAAACTGAAAACCACAATAATTTTTTTCAATGAAAGTCATGAAATCAAAAAAATGCTGGAGGAATCTACAGGTCTGCAGGTAAATAATTATGTCTAGAATATCCATCACACTTTCTAAACTAATTTCAATTGCAGATTGATAACTTAGACACGCTTCCTTATCATCTTTGCTCCAGATGCTTGAACCATTTGAAATCTTGGTACAAATTTCGGTATCAATGTAAAATTGCCGATGATATATTTCAGAAATTCAATACAACTTCCAAAGATACAGATTCTTTTCTCATCAAAGATAGTTTTCACGCTAAAGACTTTCAAGTAGTCGTTGTAAAAGAAAAATCTGGAGAAATTGGATTTGTTTTGCACTGCAATTGCTGTGAAATGGTAAGCGCAAATGTTGTTGATTATCCACACAAATTTTACTATAAGCTTTTCTCTAGTTATTTAAAAATCTGCTTGATTTCGATCAACACCAGCAAACAACAAACATAAGTGATTGTAAAGATTGTGGAAAGAGTTTTAAAAATAGATACGCCTATCAAAATCACAAAAGTACGCCTTGTGTGCCATTAGCATTAATAGAAAAATGTAAGATACCTTCGTCGAATACGTCGTTTGAAGAGATGAAGGCAGCTGGAGAGAGAGTAATAAAAGCTACAAAAGTTTCTTGTGTTTTCTGCAAAAAAGTAAGTACCTACATTTTATGAGTTGGAAAATTAAAGAACTATCTTTTTTTTAAATTCTGACTGGGCGTATAAAGGTTTGTTCACCCTTTTGAACTAATCATGCAATTCAAAAAAGTTTCTTTGAAACCGTTTCGGTATTGCTTCATAATTTGAGTACCTTTGTTAAATTGTAGTACTTTCCGCTCGAACCAACGTAGCTTTCATCCGGTTTAAAAAGGGCCAATGCTTCTACACCAAACAGAATTTTTTGGTTCCTCTCTTCAGGGCTTTATTTCTAAATTGCTTACTCATTTGATTTGATCACGGATGTTGCTGGCTGAGCAGTGCCCAGGTAGACGAATTCACTGATCACCTCGAAGCTATTCCTATCGATATTCATATTCTGACCAACTCTGCGTTGTATTCGACTTTTGTTAATGAGAGTGTATGCCCTTCGTCTTATCCTAGTCAACAACAATTTTACTCGCATCCAACTCGAAACCACTAGTAACTGCTCGTTTTCTTCCCATTATGTAGAAGTCGATGGCAAATCCAAGATGCT
This sequence comes from Baccha elongata, assembly GCA_951217065.1. NCBI lineage: Eukaryota > Metazoa > Arthropoda > Insecta > Diptera > Syrphidae > Baccha > Baccha elongata. Next base: position 43,406,022 of record OX578274.1, read on the forward strand.
GGGTACATGTATTTCAAAAATTCATTTTCAAAATTCAAAAATTCTGTTTCTAGTTTCTTTTTCTTCTTTTTTCCTATTTTTTTGTTTTATATTTTTCTTTCAGAATTTCAAAAATAGAGACAAGTTAAGGCCACATGTTGTTGAAAAGCATAAAAATAACGTTAAATGTGATATATGCAATAAAAGATTCAAACGGGTTCAAATTCTAGAAGAGCATATGCGAATGCACTTAGGTGAAAAAATGTACAGTTGCCCGATTTGTTCTCGTTCGTATCATTCACTTACACAGTTTCGTGTTCATATTGTTGAGCACAGTACAAAAGAAATGGTATACAGGTGTAATGTGTGTGAGAAAGAGTTTTTATATGAATACGCGTTTATTCCACATATGAAACAACACTTAGAAGAAGAACAATATAATAAAAGACTTATTGAATTTGAAAAGGAAGAAGTTGATGCTTTAATTACTGAAAATGATACCAATACCGTTTTCAAGAATACAATTGATAATGGAAATAAATTAAATACAGCTAAGAAAGATGATTCAGAAAATGTTCCATATATTAAAATAGAAACAGACTTTGAGGGTTATTTATCCAGTAAGTATGGCCAAGAAGAAGCATATAAGATGTTGACAGCAGAAACCGATTCAGAAGTCAGTGTACCTATCAAAATAGAAATAGATTGTCCCATTGATGATACTAAAGAACAATTACAAGAAATAAAACTAGAAGATCCAATTCGATCTGTTTCTTCAATGGAAATATGCTTTCAATTAGATCATAATAATACTAACACTCTCGATAAGGGTCAATCTCATAAAACGGACAATTCTGATTCCATAAATGCTGTAGAAGAATTTATAAAGACCGAACTAGTTATATCTGCTGATGAAGAAAGTTCCAATGACACTGAAGATGTTTCAATGTTTTCTGAAGAAAAACTTCTCAAGCAACATCAATTAGAAAATTATCGGAAAATTTTAAATGAATGCAAACTTACTTGTCATGTTGAAGGATGCAAAACGGTAAATAACAATAATTAAAAATTACTCAATTTTTTTTTTTAATTTTATTTTTCATTCCAGGAGCGTAAACAATTTATGGAAATCTGGAAACATTTCTCTAGTGAACATCTCTCAATTAATCCACCCTTTAAGTGTTCGGATTGCTTGGAAGAATTTCAAAATAAAAGGGTACTCCTTCCGCATATTAAAAAGCACTATTTTTATAAATGTTCAGTTTGTTCGAAGTTAAAAAAATACCCAAAAGACTTGCGGAACCACATAATACAAGTGCATATAAATAAAAAAGTGTTTAAATGTCCGAATTGTTGCAAACATATGAAAAGTAAAATACATCTTCAAAATCACTACCCGATTTGTCGTATAAGAAATGTGTTACATACGGTTTAAATTCGTGTTGGTAAAAATATTTTATTAATATTTATTTACTGTGTAGATGCTAAAAAAATTAAAAATACATTTATTTTATATCCTTAAACTTGTTTTTTGTTATTTGTCAAGTACTTTGAGAGTTGAATTTAATTCATATGGCGTAGTTCACAATGATGTGTAAACTCATATTATACTTCGTAAGAAGGTGAGGACATTTTTTAACTCCGTCTCTTACTTCCGCTACAAGTTCAATGTCGTGAGCCGCCTTTGAAATTTCAACAAAAAATACGGAATCAGGAACAGAAAGAAATGGTATAAATTTCATTTCTTTTAGGAACAGAAAGAATTGGTATAAATACGATTTCACTCTCTTACTGAAATTCTAACAACTGTTGTGAGCCAGAATCTACGGGGTACATTTTTGACGGCACGCTTTTGTTGGATTATTTTCAAACCACAGTACAAAGCACAGATTTGGAATTTTTACAGTCCATTTTTTAAAGTCGGATTTTTGAACTCGGGGTTTCGGTTTACGGGATTTTGGTAGTCAAAATTTTTTACTCAGCATTTTGGCAGTCGGGGGCTTCAGTATCATTCCTGAACCAAGACGATACCGAAGTCTACCGAGAAAGCTCGAACGGAGACAGACAAATGTCCGTACATTAGTACACGTGTAATGTGGATGCACTGATGTTTGCGTTTATAGAAAAATAGAATTTGAAATGTCATTTTGGCATGGTAAAAAGAGCAATACGGATAGTAAAAAATGAATCAATAAGTAAAAATAACTAAAAAGTACCTACACTTTTCATATTTAAAAAAAAACCTAAAATAAAACTACTTCTTTTCATCTCCCTTATATGATGTTCCACTGAACTTCGAACGATCGACCGCTAGCATTGACGAATGTATAAGGCCGATCTACGACCTAAGAATCTTCAAAATACCATTTTGCTTAATCCGTGGCCTCTATTTCTAAAAGAGCCCATATGATTTAAAACAACAGTAACGTACTAGTGCTTAGAGAAAAGTCGTAGAAAGTAAACCGATTTATATGTTTTAATGTTGGTGTTTTTTTTATTAAATTTTATATTTTGTTTTGATATCTAGTCCAATTGAAAAACTCTGTTTTTACTGAAAATCACCCCTTGTGCAAAGTGGTTGCGAAATATCCTTGCATTTGTGATCAGGAAGCTGTTCGAATTGCCTTTGTGGGTTCAAGCAATTGTAAGTTTGCAGTTTGCATAGACTTGAGAAGTGGTCAATGCACATGCCGTTGGTAGCGCAAACAGGAGTATCAGTTTTATGGCAAATGTAGTTGCACCGTCCAAGATCTCTAGGAAGAGGAGCCATTCCACTTAGAGCAACGGAAATGAGGGCTGCCAAAGAAAACAAATATGTATATTAAAAATCTATTTGATTTTATTTTAATTGTTAACTCCCTTACCTGCAAAGACGAGAGAAACTGTTATGAACTTCATGTTGGTTTGACGTCAAAAAGAAGACTGAGATTATTTTGTAAGGATCTGGCCAAATTATTTTCTTTTATACGTTTCTACCAAAATTATTGATGCAAGGAACGAAAGGAATTACTTATTAACGAAATTAGGGGTTGTTTATGATACTACAAGTTCATTCTTAAATAGTCCGTTTATGGAAGCAGGAAGAAAGACTCATTCAAAATTTAAAAATAACAACGGGATTTAAAAATACGAAAAACTGTTTTCTTCGTTCTCTTTTTTCTGTCTGTCAATATAAACAAAATAATTTTGGTTTGTATAAAACGAGATTATTACGAGCAGGATATCAACAAACAAATTTATGTTTTCGTTAAAAAAAAAACAATTCGAACACATAAAACAATAAAATATAACTATAAATAAATTGTATATAAATTAATTACACGCTTCTTATATTTGTTGATTATTTACTCCAGAATATGAATTTAAAGTTTAAGTAAAGCATTCAAAGAATTACTGCTGGGGTATTAATCTGAAAATACTGATCAGATTCCATTAAAATTAATAGTACCTACCTATAATTAATAAAGTAAATTACAAATACAATTCAGGTAACCTTTTTGAATCGGATTATACCTAAATTAAGGTTCTCATGTCAGCTCTTTTGTATACGAGTTTTAGAATATTTAAGAAACGTTGTGTGCGGAAGAGTGTGAACAAACGGATTATCCAAACAATTAAAGCGCATCATTTAAAGAAAATATGAATGTACATCAAATAAATATATTAAAATTAACTTTATGGGATTTTTATTCAGAGAGAGCATTAAAAATATACAAAACTAAATTTTGTTATTAAAAAATAAGGAGTTTTTGATATGACGTAGATAGATTAAAAGAAATGGAAGTTTTAAGCAAACGGGTGTAGTAAAAAACCAATTTGCGCTAAGATTTGGTTATTTGATATACCTATACCTACCATAACTCATGTGATCTGTCATTTTATATTGTTGGGTGATGATGAACTTTGAACATGGATGTAGGCGTTCTTTTTAAAAGTTTTAAAAGGGTTAAATTCATCAGCTCATAACATTTTTTGATAAAAACTCGCAATGACTTTGATAAACATAGGAGTTTGATGATCTTTAGTGGTCTTAAATTGTAAATTGCTTTTAGTATCATGCATGCGTATACATGATTTTTTCATGACCAAGTGTTTCATGGAAAAAATTTTAAAGCAACGTTTTTGAATAAACAACTTTGCATATACCCGAATTTGCACCCACACCAAATCTTATAGTAGGACCAGGCAAGGGGATTGCAGGAGGGCAGCATGCCCCCCGCATACCTACCAACCTCATTATTTATACACCACCGTTAACCTAAAATACGGTGCCGTGAAATAAGGCCAAGTCAAAAGTTGGCCTTATTTCGCTTTTGAAAATGAAATAAAAACAAAGCCAATTTTAAACAGTTGCGGTCTTATTTCACTATTGCAAAGTGCAATAAGGCCAATTTATTTTGGGAAAAAAGGCCAACTTAGTTCATACTATTCCAGTTTATAACACAATAAGTTTTCATTAAAATGTGCCTCACAAAAAGAAAACATTAAAGAATAGAGATGACCAAATTGGCCTTATTTCGATTTCTAAATTGAAATTATGCCAAATTTGTTCATATTTCGTTTTTGAAAACGCAATAATGTTAATTTGGCGTTATTTCGTTTGCCCCTATTTCACGTCACCAATTTGGCAACCAAACTTAAATATTTCCAAGTTTTCAGCAGTAAGATAATTTACCATTTGATTTACTTATAGTAGTCCCAGACAGGGGGTTGCAGACGGGGCATGGTCCCTAAACTCTTTATTATAAAATGATTTCCAAAAAACATTATTTTTTTCAAAAAAATTGATTGCAGTAACGACAGTCGGCGAAGACAAAATTTAGGTTCAATAATACCCATCCAATTTTATGATTGTTAGTCTTTCAGGAGTAACAAAAAAAATGTAATCAAATTTTGAAAACAAATAACAAAAAAAAAAAAAAAATTGGTTCAAATTTAAAAAAAATATACTTTTATACACCATAACTCCTAAAGTGTTATAACTACAAAAAAAGTTGTATGCATGCCAAAAAAAGGAAATCATATTTGCTATCAAAACGCAGACAATAACTTTTTTCTCCTCAAAAATTTAACTTCGAGTTAACTGTGATGGAAACACGTTTTCAGTTTAAGATCCCGAATTAATTCATAGCATTGAGTTTATACACATAGAGAAATCATGTGTAAGTTTCAAACTTTGCTCGTAGGATGTCGTTTGTCGTTATTATCGACTTGTTTTTTATTTACTCTTGTAGAAATTATTCATGAGGTAAAATGCAAAAACAAATAAAGAAGAAAAACAAATACAAATTTATGCAAAAGAAATTAGTTCTGTTCGGTTTGAGTGTTTTTGGTTACAGGGAATTATTGCAATAACAATTACTCGATATGTTCATATAGCGACATCTACTTCGGTGAGATTGAAACCATCTTGATTCCTCTATGTGTATAAACTCAATGCTCATATAGTTAACTCACTAATTTAACTGAATTGTTATTGAGTGTTATTTACCTGGGGTCTCAAACTGACTGAGAAAAGTGTTTACATCAGAGTTAACTCGAGGTTAATCTAACCCTGGAATAATCTCGCGCTGAAAAACTGGGCCTCAGAATATTAAATGTCGTTAAAATCGGTACAGCTGTTTAAAAAATAATCAGTATAAAACATGACGGTTCTATGGCAGGTATACCGATAATAAGCTTGTTCGTCCATTTTGCCAACAAATCACTCGTGAATTTTTTTTTATCAAAATGTATCTTATTTTTTTTTTTGAGAAAAACAGAATTAGCGGTAACAGTGGTAGGAACCGTTATTTTAAGAGTTAGGACAAAATCAAAAAAACTATACTTGGCATATTTTTTTTATTTTTTTTTTTTATTTTTCTTATAACACTAAAAATATAAAGTCCCAAGTTAATAAAAAAAAATTGTTGCGAATATCTACATAACTTTTGCCTTATGCGCAAGCAAAAATACCTGCTAAGTACCTACACACATAAAGAAGAAAATTCCTTTAACCGTTCAGGCTGTAAATCGGTGTATTAGTAAAACGCATCATTTTTACTTGCTTAGGGCAAGTATTTGTTTCGTGGAAACAAAATTCGAGATTTTAATCAAACCTGAAATTACGATGATATAGAGAAGTAAAAGTAGGTTTTGTCATGCCGTCCTCCGTCGTCGGTATGCCTGTGCGGTTTTCTGTTCACCGAGCTATAACGGTTTCTGTTTTTTTAGATTTTCTCAAAAATGACTTTAATGATTTTAATAAAATTCTGTGGAAGTTATATTTGCCAGTGCTCGTATAGTCCTTATATAAATGAATTTTAGGTTGTTTGACTAAAAATGCACATAACGGAGATTTCCTGTTAATGGTTTTTAAAAATTCGCCCATAAATTGATAACGACTTAACCATAATTTCGGTCGGCTTAACGTAAAACGTAATTTCTCCTATTAAAAATTACGTTTTTGGTTAATAGAAGACAACCAAATAAGGATATAGTCAGACTTTATACTAACTCAAGTAACAAACACAAACGCTTATTTTGATTTGAAATTCATTAACATTTTTTATTCCTTTTTATCGACCAACTTCAGTTCAAAATTTTTTATTTAGATTTATAAATCACTTATAGAACACAAAGGCATTGAGTTCTCGTTGCACTTCCAATCATCTATCTTCCGGAATGCTTTTTGTGGAAATAAACAGTTATATTTGTCCATTTGGCAAAGACTTGGGAATTTATGAATGCATTTTCCATTATTGCCACAAGCAACTCCATCTAATTTGGTACATTTGTAATCACAACGCCTTGGTGGGGTTGGACCTTCTCCAAGAGCAACAGCCAAAAATGCTAAAAAAATATATTTATTATTAAAACTTCTTTCTGTTAAAATATGTGTTCAAAATAATATTTTCACTTACCGGCAAAAATAACAAAAATAATGACAAACTTCATGATTGAATTCAGTTTAAGCTTTCAAGGTAATCTCACTGTTTGATTGTCCTTAAAATTTGTATCACCTTTTATACAAAAAACAAAATGTTAAGCCAGAAGTCAGGAAATTTAAAACGAAAACGATACTGACAACAGTCATTGTTCAATCCTTGTTTATTTTATAAAATGTTTACAGTTAAGTCCCAAAATATCTTTTTTTATGTTTTATTTTGATTCTGCTTTGCAAAAAATGAACTTCTGAAGATCAAATTTAACAGTAAAATATTTTTTAATAATCAGCAGACACACGCCATCATAAATTTAAATATTTATGTTGATAAAGGAGACTAAAATAATTATGTAATTTGTTTGGGAAAGGATTCACTTAAACCGGTCTTGTCAAATTAAAAAAAAACTCTTCATCGATAACGAAACTGCTTTACTCGTTTATTGATCTTGAAGACACATATTTTATTTTGAATTAATATTCAATTTTATGAGTCCTAAAAATATTTATAAAAAAAATATATCTTTGTACACATAAAAAAGGTCTTAACGGGGTATAAAAGCAGATGATTTTAACACGAATCCTTACAAAATCAACTCAGTCTTCTTCCCAACATCAAACATAAAAATCTCCAACATGAAGACCTTTATTGTTTCATTTGTTTTTGTAGGTAAGACGATAAGATTATTATTAAATAAAAAAAAAAAAATAATTCTAATAAAATCGATTTCTTTTTCTATTGCAGCATTTATTTCTGTTGTTCTCAGTGGAATGGCTCCTCTTCCTGAAGATCTAGGACGGTGTAAATATATTTGCCCAAAGAGTGATGTGCCAGTTTGTGCAACAAACGGAGTTTGCTATGATCATTTCCCAAGTCTGTGCAAGTTACAAACCTACAATTGCCTTAACCCACAAAGGCAATTCGAACAGCTTCCCGACCACAAATGTAAGGATATTGCACAACCTCTTTGCACAAAAGGTGATTTCCAATGAAAATTGACAGAACTAAATGTATGAATTAGAAAATCAAATAAAAATCGTTAAAGTTAAATCAATAGAATGTTTTTGTTTCGAACTGACCAGGGTTTTGTAGCTGGGAGGGGACATTGTGGCAGTGTCCATAAATAGGTACATATAAAAAAAGACTTTAAAAAATATCATGAACTATCGATACGAGTTTGGTAAAATACTGAGTGGAAAACTTTCGGGACTTGCAAATAGAATAGAATAAAGTATTGGACGGGTTCTCGATCATCTTTTGTAAGAACATTGCTGGCGGTTACGGATAACATTTTTTTTTCAGTTTTAACGATCTTATAAATGAAATTATAAATAACAGATTAGACGATGGCACATCTATAAGAGTATGTCACCATTAAAAAAGTCATACTCTGTTTGGATCTCCGATTATATGGCTATGGTTCTGGTTGTGGCCAAAGAAATATCATTCGTGCTGCATGCAGGAACGTTATAAGTTATAACAATCATAAAGTGATACAAAATAAAATGACGAAACTGAGGTTAGATAAAACGCCTCCAGCCCGATAATTATAACAGAGGAAACCATAACGACAGGTTTAAGACTCAATGTAAATGAGCTGAATTCATTTACAAAAAAAAAGCGTGACTGGGTCGGACAAATTTGCTCTTGTAGTAATTTATTTTCGTTTTAACGACTGGGAAATTCATTTGACCAGATGTTTAGAAAAAAAGATTTTCTGTAAATATTTTATATTTTTAAATATTTTTTTTAATTAAAAATAAAAAGCAATAAAAAAAAATATTTATATGAAAAACATTGCCGTCGGCTATATATTATCAATTACAAAAAATTACATATTATCAATTTCAAAAAAATTTTTTAGAGAAAAATTGAATTAGATATCGGTATTTAAACAAAAAAAAATAAATTACCTGAAATGATCGTATACATTCAGACAGAAAGGCAAACAAATTTGTAGAAAATACTTTTTAATAACTTGCCTAAACTAGATACCTATAAATTGCAAGCAACCCCCTGCCCAAGCCAGGGAAGTAGCCTGTCGGAAGTATCTCACTTTTTGTTGGTAATAATGTTATAACTTACAACAAAAACAAAAGGCCCAAAAATAAAATGTGCGCAAGGTATGGGGAGCATGTAACCCCCTGCTTGGGTTTACTATAATATTTGCGATTTGGGCCATGCCAGAATTTTTTTTCTGACATTTTTTATAAATCGAATTAATCGCTTGATGCGGGCGAAGACTTTTCGGGTTATAACATCATAAATGTTTTGCTTGCTGCAAACATTCTGGATAACTACCAAAGCTGGGTAAACTGCATAGCTGGGGTGTTCCTCACAATAGACAATGTCCCAAGCTGATTTGGAAATCAAACAGTAACTCATTATATTTGCTTAGAGTTGCGTATAACGACTGATGGGATCGTTAACAGTAACTATTGCTAAAATATTAGATCTTACGTATTCCAAGATTAAAATACCACAATATGGTGGGGTTGACTCTCACAAGGTGGCAAAATGAATTTAGAGTGTATAGAAGATAGATAAGTGATGATATCTTTCTTCTATATTATATGACTATAGAAGATAGATGTCCGCAAGTGCGAGCGTCTTTCCAAGGCTTCCCCCGGGTTATTAATTAAGCTATATTCATACTGCCGCTAACTTCGTAAAGGCCCTATCTGCAAAATTTTCTTCTTTGAGCTTACGACATATTTATTGTCAGGGCATTGCTATTTTGATGTATTATTATTTTATATTATAAACAAAAAATAAAGCAAAACTTGAGCTTAAAGACACATATTTTTTGGTATTTTTCACGTTCTTTATTGCAATAAGCGAAACAGTTTTTTTTTCTTCTTCTTCGAAAAGTGCAAATGTAGTTAGGGCCTTTACTAAGTTAGCGGCAGCATATGTAAACTATGTTTACAGTAGAAAATTACATTATGCGTTTTTGACTTGATACTTCATTTGTTTAAACTTCTCCGTACACAACTAATAGCGTTTCAATATATTTTTGTTGATATATGTACCTACTCGAATATAAAAGAGCTGATATAAGAACTTTAATTTAGATATCATCGGATTCAAAAAGGCGAGCAATGTGTGTAATTGGATTTAATTTTATAAAAACTGTTTTGAATTTAAAACATATAAGCAAAATAATAATTATATCTATATTTATGCGATCGGTTCGTAAATTATTTTTATTATGGTTTTTATTTATTTCAGTGTGGTATTTCCTATATGTTCATAGGATTCGAAACATTTTACATAAAAGGATAGGCTTTAAAATATTACTACACTCTCACGAAGCTTACTGATGAAGTTATTAAAAAAAATATGACAAAAATAAGAAATAAACAATTAAAAAAAAAAAAAAATAATAATATAAGAATAAAATTAAGGCCGTGTGCCATTTGCGTTAACAGAGTGCTGTTAAATTTGATCCCATGTTTAAATTTTGACACTTCTGAGGTGAATACAGACGTCAAAAATTAACCTGCTGAGGAACTCGTTAAAATTTAAGCGAGTGGTTGATTTTTGACATTTGTTTCGCTGCGTTCATTTGTGCATTTTTTATTATCGGCCGCGTTCATTATTGCATCTTTTTTTTATCGATTGTATTCAAAGCGATCTGGAATAAGATTCATAGCAATTTTGTATTAAAGGAACCACAAAAATTAATTAAATAAAATCAAATAGAATTGTTAACAATAGTCAACTATTGTTACTAACGTACTAAAGGTATCTGAACATTTCTGGATAGGCTCTTGCACACAAGAAATCTCAATGGGAAATTTATGTTTAAAGAAATCCCATTTACTTCAATAGACACGGCCAAAAACTTAAATTATATTCACCCTAATAAAAAGGGGATCAAATTTAACTGGGATCAAATTTAACAAAAATTTTAACGCAATGGGCACACGGCCTAAATGATAAATAAATACCAATCTGATGAATATTGTCCATAATTGTAATTAGACTTAGATTGATTTCGAATCAAAAGTTATTTGTGATTCATGTCAGCCTATACTTTTTTTTTATCATTTTTCATATACCTAGTCTCTTTTGTTTTGGTATAAATAAATTGATAAATAAAAATGAATGCAATTTGTTGTTAATACTTTATTTTGAATAATACTCTGTTGTTAGGGAAATTGTACCTTACATTCTTATTGAAAATCACCCTTTGTACAAATTGGCTGACCACTTTCCTTGCACTTGTGATCGGGAAGTTGCTCAAATGGTTTTTGTGGATTCAAACAGTTGTAGGTTTGTAACTTGCACAGACTTGAGAAATTATCAATGCAAGCGCCATTCGATGCACACACAGGTGTATCAGGTTCCAGGCAATTATAGTTACACCGTCCTAGGTTCTTTGGAAGAGGAGCTGATCCACCAAGAGCAACAGCAAACAAAACTAAAACAGAAATATTTATATTAAAATATCAAATTTACTTAAAAACAATATAAAAGTGATTATACCTGCAACAACAAAAGTAACGAGGATTAACTTCATGATAATGTGATGATGCTAAGAAAGAAGACGACAAAAGCTAAAATGTGTTTGTTGATATCCTGCTTAAAACAATCCCGTTTTATACAAAAAACAAATATTCTGTTATTTTAACAGAAGCAAGAGAATGAAGAAAACAGTTATTATTATTTTTAGCACCCGGATATTATTTTTAACTTTATTTTTGATTGAACTCTTTGTTAAGCATTATTTACTTCCTACTTTTAACAAGAGCTCAAACTTTATTTTGAATTATAATGTAGTTTAATTTTCATAAATAATTCTCATTAATTTCTGATTTCGTTTCTCCTTTCGCTCTCTTTGTCAAATAATTTTGATGAAACGTATAAAAGGAAATATTTTGGCCAAGATCCTTACAAACTAAGCTCAGTCTTTTTTTTAACTTCAAACCACCATGAAGCTCATAACTGTTTCTCTCGTCTTTGCAGGTAAGGAAGTTTGAAATTTAAATTAAATAATTTGATATTAATTAATTATCTTTTTTTGTTTTCAGCTCTCATTTCTGTTGCTCTAAGTGGAATGGCTCCTCTTCCTAGAGATCTTGGACGGTGCAACTACATTTGCCATAAAACTGATACTCCCGTTTGCGCTACCAATGGTATGTGCATTGATCATTTCTCAAGTCTATGCAAACTGCAAACTTACAATTGCTTGAACCCACAAAGGCAATTCGAACAGCTTCCTGATCACAAATGCAAGGATATTTCACAACCACTTTGCACAAGAGGTGATTTTCAGTGAAGGAAGACTTCGCTTCGCATTTGGCAAGATATCAAGATAAATAAAATATAAATTTTATAAAATAGCGTAAACAACTTTTTTGTTTTATTTTCAAGAAAGAAAAGAAAAAAGAAAGAGTACGGGTTTGTGTTAAGACGTTGGTTGGGATCAAATTATAATAAGAAAAGAATTAATGAAAAATATTAAAGAACTGAGCTTTAAACTTAAATTTACACAAGATTAAAATTCGGAATACTTTTTATGGCAAAGAAACAGCATTTCTATGATTCACGAAGGAAGCGTCGTGAATACTATGTTACTATATATCTACTTTCTTTATAGCCACACTCTCATGGAATTCAATAAAATAAATGGATTCTCTCCTATTTATAACGCCACAAAATGTCAAACATTTTTCGAGTTAGATTTGTGAGCGATAACGTCCATGTCATTCAATAATTCAATATTAGTCCCAGCGCTCGGCTTATGCTTATACAGTACAGCATGATACTCTTAATTACAGGATGATGGACTTCGGGCAGCACGTTGGGCGCCTAATTCGACTAATTTTCATACATTTTTCAATATATTTTCTACACATCAGACGTGAAGATCGTATATATTAACAACGAACACTTGTTGTATGAGCGGAGGGAAATAGGTACCGCACAAATGCAAAATTTTATTACTTATTCTGCCGTTTTAATGATCACATTCCAGACATTTATTTGAATAAAAAAGTGCTTCTTGTTTTGAAGGGCAGCTCTGCGAAATCCCCAATCAGATCTGAAGTAAAGCGGGAGAATATGGTCGCATTTGAGATCATTTAACGTCAAAAAAAAGTCTTATTGAAAATTAAATTCTGGGAGTGTGAGTTTTAAGGAAAAAATTACGCTTGCGGAATTTAGCCCTCAATTTAAATCTACATAAATATTGAGGGACAACATTTATAAAATGTGTATCGCTTTATTATTAGATGACAAATTGTGGGTTTGAAATAAAACTTGTTTTGCTTAAACTATCAATTTCCCGTTCAATAATATTTAAATTAATAAATTAAAACGTTAAAAATATACATGTGTTTTATTTGAATCTACGAGAAAGAAATATTAATTTTATATATAATAATTTTATATAATAAATATCAAAAAAAAAAAAATATTGTTTCATAAAAAATAATACATAGCGAAGAGAAATCTATGTTAAAAAATGCCAAACAAAAATTGCGATGTCAAATGCGAAAAGAAGTTTTTGCGAATCTATCACATACATAGCTAAATGAATATTGCTAAACAATCAAATGCGAAATTATAAAAAGCAAGAAATAGCAAAACTTTATCAGTGTGAAGTGCAAAAAGTAACAAACCAAAATTCGCGATATATGAACCTTAACACATAAATATTTATTGAAACAATTTCAATTTCAATATTTTTAAGTATTTCTGAGTTTTTTTTTTTTTTTGCTAGAAAATTATAACTCCCCCCACACCCTTTCCAAAACCATAATTTTTATGAATTTACTTAACCTAAAGGCTCTAGTCATAATCTCATTAACCGGAAAATAAAAAAAAAACAACTTTTCTTCTTTTTTTTTTAAATTTATTTAAATACAACAAACAAATAGCTTACAAATCGCCAAGTGAACACTGAGGTAATGATTTCTCATTACACTTTAATTCATCGACTTGATTGAAAGCCTTCTGAGGATACAAACAGTTGTACTTCTCCAACTGGCATTGGCTTGGGAATCGATTGTTACAGATTCCATTGCTAGCACAAATTGTTTTGTCGGGTATTGTGCATTTATAGTCACACTTCCTTGGTGGTGTTGGACGAATTCCAAGAACAACACTGCACAAAGCTGAAAGTTAATAAAAAAATAAACATTCAAAATCTTACAACTGTCGGAATAGCATTAAATTTGCAATTGCAATATTACAATATTTATATTTGTATAAAACTTACCAGCAAAAATAACCAAAATAATAGTGAACTTCATTTTTATAAATTTCTTGTTGAGTATATTACTTCAAGATGTTGCAAGTTTCGAATAATTCAGTTGAGTGTTGATGTCCTTCCATCTAACATTTGCTTTTATGCAAAATAATCACACAATGTAAATGCAAATCGATACAAAGGATAATGGATGAATAATTTAAATAATATTTTCATTTTATTTTTAGTTTTCATATTTATTTTTATCTCAATAAGGCAAAAGCAATGTGCAAAGAAACAAAAAATAAATTTTTGAAATTCACGTTATTATAATAAATTAATTAAATTAAGAAAAAATATATATTAGTTTTCCAATTAAATGTACCAGCTAACATACTATTTTATTATACCCCGCTTCTGTTCGCTGACGTTAATACCGGTCGTTGGATTATTTTTGTATTAATGTAGATAAAAATAAACTAGAATTTCCTTTCAATTGTACTATTGTAGCATTATTAAATTTTCAAGCAAATACTAATAGTCCAGTCAATTAAGCAAAAAATCAGCTTCCTAATTGTGTTCTTAGAAAACTGTAAAAAGTCCCCATCGATATGAGCGCCACGCCGCTAACTATTTTACGGTTGGTCAAAGACCCACCAAACCCGCTTTTCCTCAATAACTCCCCAACTACTATAAAAAAAAGTTAATGGCAAATTTGTAGCTCGACAATTTCCTACAAAAAAAATTAAAATAATTTTTTTCTTAAATTAAACTTTTTTAAAATAAATAAATAGTTCGCTATAGATACGCCCTTAACTGTTTTTATGGAAAACTTCCTCCCCTTGGCCTGGCGTTGCTCTTTCTGTCCTATCCTAAAACTATAAAACCTCACAGGACTACTCACTGGGTCTATTTGACAGCCTGCAAATTTCATCAAAATCGTTATAGCCGTTTTGCAATATACAACGGAAATATCACATCGATTTCTATATACAAGGTGACTTACAAAAGGTCTGCCAAAAAGTTAGAGTGAGTATAGGTTGGGTCGAGACAAGAAAAAACTCTTATGGGAATCCCCGTTTAGGCTGCAGGGGCAATTTTCACAGTTTTCTAAGAACACAATTAGGAAGCTTGTCATTTTGTCTAAGTTTAGCTGATTTTTTCGCTTTATTGACTGGACTATTAGTATTTGTTTGAAAACTTAATACTACTACAATAGTATACAATTCAAGGGGCATTCTAGTTTACTTTTATCTACGTATTATATTAAGTTATATTAATACAAAAATAATCCTACAACCGGTATTAACGTCAGTACCGAAGCTGACACATTTAATTGGAAAACTAATATATATTTTTTCTTAATTTAATTAATTTATTATAATAACGTGAATTTCACAAATTTATTTTTTGTTGCTTTTGCCTTATTGAGATAAAAATAAATATGAAAACTAAAAATAAAATGCAAATATTATTTAAATTATTCATCGATTATCCTTTGTATCGATTTGCATTTACATTGTGTGATTATTTTGCATAAAAGCAAATGTTAGATGGAAGGACATCAACACTCAACTGAATTATTCAAAACTTGCAACATCTTGAAGTAATATACTCAACAAGAAATTTATAAAAATGAAGTTCACTATTATTTTGGTTATTTTTGCTGGTAAGTTTTATACAAATATAAATATTGTAATATTGCAATTGCAAATTTAATGCTATTCCGACAGTTGTAAGATTTTTAATGTTTATTTTTTTATTAACTTTCAGCTTTGTGCAGTGTTGTTCTTGGAATTCGTCCAACACCACCAAGGAAGTGTGACTATAAATGCACAATACCCGACAAAACAATTTGTGCTAGCAATGGAATCTGTAACAATCGATTCCCAAGCCAATGCCAGTTGGAGAAGTACAACTGTTTGTATCCTCAGAAGGCTTTCAATCAAGTCGATGAATTAAAGTGTAATGAGAAATCATTACCTCAGTGTTCACTTGGCGATTTGTAAGCTATTTGTTTGTTGTATTTAAATAAATTTAAAAAAAAAAGAAGAAAAGTTGTTTTTTTTTTATTTTCCGGTTAATGAGATTATGACTAGAGCCTTTAGGTTAAGTAAATTCATAAAAATTATGGTTTTGGAAAGGGTGTGGGGGGAGTTATAATTTTCTAGCAAAAAAAAAAAAAAACTCAGAAATACTTAAAAATATTGAAATTGAAATTGTTTCAATAAATATTTATGTGTTAAGGTTCATATATCGCGAATTTTGGTTTGTTACTTTTTGCACTTCACACTGATAAAGTTTTGCTATTTCTTGCTTTTTATAATTTCGCATTTGATTGTTTAGCAATATTCATTTAGCTATGTATGTGATAGATTCGCAAAAACTTCTTTTCGCATTTGACATCGCAATTTTTGTTTGGCATTTTTTAACATAGATTTCTCTTCGCTATGTATTATTTTTTATGAAACAATATTTTTTTTTTTTTGATATTTATTATATAAAATTATTATATATAAAATTAATATTTCTTTCTCGTAGATTCAAATAAAACACATGTATATTTTTAACGTTTTAATTTATTAATTTAAATATTATTGAACGGGAAATTGATAGTTTAAGCAAAACAAGTTTTATTTCAAACCCACAATTTGTCATCTAATAATAAAGCGATACACATTTTATAAATGTTGTCCCTCAATATTTATGTAGATTTAAATTGAGGGCTAAATTCCGCAAGCGTAATTTTTTCCTTAAAACTCACACTCCCAGAATTTAATTTTCAATAAGACTTTTTTTTGACGTTAAATGATCTCAAATGCGACCATATTCTCCCGCTTTACTTCAGATCTGATTGGGGATTTCGCAGAGCTGCCCTTCAAAACAAGAAGCACTTTTTTATTCAAATAAATGTCTGGAATGTGATCATTAAAACGGCAGAATAAGTAATAAAATTTTGCATTTGTGCGGTACCTATTTCCCTCCGCTCATACAACAAGTGTTCGTTGTTAATATATACGATCTTCACGTCTGATGTGTAGAAAATATATTGAAAAATGTATGAAAATTAGTCGAATTAGGCGCCCAACGTGCTGCCCGAAGTCCATCATCCTGTAATTAAGAGTATCATGCTGTACTGTATAAGCATAAGCCGAGCGCTGGGACTAATATTGAATTATTGAATGACATGGACGTTATCGCTCACAAATCTAACTCGAAAAATGTTTGACATTTTGTGGCGTTATAAATAGGAGATAATCCATTTATTTTATTGAATTCCATGAGAGTGTGGCTATAAAGAAAGTAGATATATAGTAACATAGTATTCACGACGCTTCCTTCGTGAATCATAGAAATGCTGTTTCTTTGCCATAAAAAGTATTCCGAATTTTAATCTTGTGTAAATTTAAGTTTAAAGCTCAGTTCTTTAATATTTTTCATTAATTCTTTTCTTATTATAATTTGATCCCAACCAACGTCTTAACACAAACCCGTACTCTTTCTTTTTTCTTTTCTTTCTTGAAAATAAAACAAAAAAGTTGTTTACGCTATTTTATAAAATTTATATTTTATTTATCTTGATATCTTGCCAAATGCGAAGCGAAGTCTTCCTTCACTGAAAATCACCTCTTGTGCAAAGTGGTTGTGAAATATCCTTGCATTTGTGATCAGGAAGCTGTTCGAATTGCCTTTGTGGGTTCAAGCAATTGTAAGTTTGCAGTTTGCATAGACTTGAGAAATGATCAATGCACATACCATTGGTAGCGCAAACGGGAGTATCAGTTTTATGGCAAATGTAGTTGCACCGTCCAAGATCTCTAGGAAGAGGAGCCATTCCACTTAGAGCAACAGAAATGAGAGCTGAAAACAAAAAAAGATAATTAATTAATATCAAATTATTTAATTTAAATTTCAAACTTCCTTACCTGCAAAGACGAGAGAAACAGTTATGAGCTTCATGGTGGTTTGAAGTTAAAAAAAAGACTGAGCTTAGTTTGTAAGGATCTTGGCCAAAGTATTTGCTTTTATACGTTTCATCAAAATTATTTGACAAAGAGAGCGAATGGAACTTATAAACGAAATCAGAAATTAATGAGAATTATTTATGAAAAAGAAACTACATTATAATAATAAAGTTTGAGCTCTTGTTAAAATTAGGAAGTAAATAATGCTTAACAAAGAGTTCAATCAAAAATAAAGTTAAAAATAATATCCGGGTGCTAAAAATAATAATAACTGTTTTCTTCATTCTCTTGCTTCTGTTAAAACAACAGAATATTTGTTTTTTGTATAAAACTGGATTGTTTTAAGCAGGATATCAACAAACACATTTTAGTTTTTGTCGTCTTCTTTCTTAGCATCATCACATTATCATGAAGTTAATCCTCGTTACTTTTGTTGTTGCAGGTATAATAACTTTTATATTGTTTTTAAGTAAATTTGATATTTTAATATAAATATTTCTGTTTTAGTTTTGTTTGCTGTTGCTCTTGGTGGATCAGCTCCTCTTCCAAAGAACCTAGGACGGTGTAACTACAATTGCCTGGAACCTGATACACCTGTGTGTGCATCGAATGGCGCTTGCATTGATAATTTCTCAAGTCTGTGCAAGTTACAAACCTACAACTGTTTGAATCCACAAAAACCATTTGAGCAACTTCCCGATCACAAGTGCAAGGAAAGTGGTCAGCCAATTTGTACAAAGGGTGATTTTCAATAAGTGATGATGGGAGAAATTTAATGTACAATGACGAACTGAGTGTAAAATAAAATATTAATTAAAAAATTCAATCAATTTTTATTTAATTTGTTTCACTCCTAATATTCTTAAGAATTTGCTCAATAAAAGGTTAGATTCAGACTGAAAAAGGTAAAAGAAATAAATAGACTTAAAATTATAAAATATAATAATACCAAGTAAGTAACTTGGGTTATTTTTATGTACTTATTTGAAATTCAATTCAAAAGACCTTTACTTCAAAATATGCTTTTCGCCCTGATATTATGATGGTGGCTTTTCCCCATTAGATCATGATGTTGTCTAACTGATGAACTCACCATCTTATACCAGAGCGTGACGCAATCTGTCAGTCTGGTTGTATCAGTATAAGTAAAGCCTAAACGACTGAACCGATTTGCTTCAAATTTGGTAAGTAGGGTTGTTTGGTTTTCCTTAGAGGAAAAATTGCTTTTTTTAGATAAAAAATAACGGTACCTGATACATATAACCATTATAAAGAAGCTTAATTTTCTCAAAAACGGCTCCAACGATTTTCTTCAAAAAAAATAATAAATATTTTTTGCCTGATTGTCATTTGTTAAAATACAAACAAAAAAATTTGGCAAGTCTATATTAACGGTACCTCCCATAGAACCGTTTATTCATATCTTGAGCTATCTCGTTAACGGATTAATCGATTTCAACCATTTTTTTTTTAAATTCTAATTTTAAGTTATAAATAAAAGAAAAATCTTTTAAATCTTATTTATAAAAATAAGTTTTAATAACTTTAGTTATTCCTTTAGAATTGCAATCTAATATCATTATTTGTATTTGTATTTTGTATTTGTATTTTTATTCATTCATATAAAATTAAACTATATAAAAATTTATTAATAATAAATAAGGTGAATAATAGTGTTCATTCTTTAACTAGAAGTTAGTGGTGAAAAACACATCAATTTGAAAATCCAATTGTATCTGATGTGGGGTGACAATCAGTGTTAATTAAAATACAAGAAAAAAGAAAAAGAAATAAGCTTGCTAGCAACAGTAATAATCAATTTATTAATAATCTTATAATCAATTTATTAATAATCTACATCTTATTTCAATTTTATTTGTGCTGATGAAAAGTACTAAATTAATGATTCGATATAAATAAAATTCAATGTGAATAACCAGTCTTTAACCTTTTTGTTAAAACAAGAAAAATGAAGGGTTTCTCTTATAGATAAGGGCAATTTATTGAAGATATTTGGAGCTGTGTATGAATAAAAATGAGAGAAATGTGTTCTATAAGCAAGCGGTACATTTACTAAGCTCAAATTGTTTATACGTAGGTTGTACATTTGATGATTCCTACTAGGAATATTCCCGCTTTGTTTGAAAAACTCTCTCAAAACTTTAAAAACATATAAATGTCTCATTGGTAGAACTTGCAATTCCTTAAATAAGGGCAAACTTTCAGCCAACCGATTTTTATTTAGAATTATTCGTATTAAATGCTTCTGTGCTATCAATAAGGGTCAAAATGTATTTGCATACGAACCATTATTGAATATAAAACTTTTAAATTGATTAAAAAGAATAATTCTTATAAATAAATTTACAATCTATCGCCTATATTTCAGCCATTTAATCTATATTTAATTTTAATAATTAATTGGTTAGTAAATATTCGCGACAATGATTATTTTCAACTAATCATAAAGATTTTCATTAATTTTTAAAATTTTTTATTTGTAAATTCAATATTTGGAAACTGGCTTCTTGTTTAAAAAACATTTTTAAATGCAAACATTAAATTCAAACTATTTAGCACTTAAAATTGGCTAACTTTAAGTTTGTAAAAACATTTTTATAAAAATTATTAAGTTAACATAGATATGTTTAAAAACTGCTCTAACAATTTTGGAATTCTTTCTTTCTTTCAAGCTCCACTGAATATTATTAAAATTAGGAAGGGTTCGTCAACAATTTTGCCGAAACTTGTGCTGACAAACAGGATTCAGACAAAGAGATACTTTGTCATGCGAACTTTTCAACATCACTAATTTTGTAAGGCATCGGTCTTAATTTCAGGAATTAATACACGAGCCAGCGTTATCTTTCGAAGGTCGATAAAAGAGCTGGCATGGTGCCAATTGTTATCATACAATATCAACATAGATTGCCAAGGCTATCGCTTTTCAAGGCCAATTTGTTAGTCAAATGCAGTTTATTTAGGCTAGAAATAATTTTCCTAGAGTTTTCCAATTGACTTCTCTTACATCTTACACTTCATAAATAAAATTCCATCTTTTAATTTTAATTGATACTTGTTTTTATTGTTTACAAATCTCCAAGAGAACATAGAGGCATAGATTTCTCAGAGCACTTCCAATCATCCTCCTGTCTGAAGGATTTCTGTGGGTACAGGCAATTATATTTCTCAAGTTGGCACTTGCTGGGGAAATTGTTAATGCAGATTCCATTACTAGCACATATAGTTTCATCTAATTTGGTACATTTGTAGTCACACTTCTGTGGACGTGTTGGAGGTACAGCAAGAGCAACGGCAAAGAGAGCTTTAAAAGTTTCAAATATTATTAAATGAATATTTTTGCTTTTTAAATAAAGTCTTATTATGTTCTTTACCTGCAACGATTACAAAAACTGCAAGGAACTTCATGTCTGGATTGATTTTAGATATTTTTTCTGTGTCCGTTCAAAATAATGGTTTGATAGTGATTGTTGTTCTGTCTTGGTTTACCTTTTGATTTTATACAAATTAGTTTTCTCCCAAAAATTCAGAAGAAGATCAAAAAGGACAATGGAAACATTATTCGCACACATACCTACGTTATAATATTTACTTTTATCGAAAAACAGTTCTGATTTAACATTCTATTTTTAGTGACACAGAAGTGTAAGTATTGAATTTAATTACATCGTATTAAACCAACCCTGGTGAAACGATATTTTTCTTGGACTATAGGCCGTTTAACGATTTATTTGTCACCAGAATTTTTTTACCGATGATTTCTTACGAGTGGCAGTAACTCATATTGAATTAAAAGAACAATTATAAATACAAATTCAACACATAAGAGTTCATCCGAATAATCATATAATCATCAAAGAAGAACCAATTGCATCGTTTCCAGAAAGACTTAAACATGAATCATGAATCGATTACAAAGTATAACATTGAAGTCTGAAATTTATTAAAATTAATATTATTATCAATTTATTATGTGTGAACTAAAATTCCAAAAATAGCATGGAAATGACATGTCTGCGATATCCTTTGGAACCTCTTCTGGTTTCTGTTGTAAGTAACATTTGATATAAAAACCCCAAGCAATCGAAGATAATTTAACAATCATCATTTGGTTAAGAGTCTTAACACATATTCCAGAAATATCATCACCAAAACCTTTTTAAAAACATGAAGTTTATTATTGTTTTTCTGTTTGTTGCTGGTATTGAAATAATTAAAAAATAAACATTGAACCAAATTAAAGATTTTAATTTATATTTTCAGCATTTTTCGCCGTTGCTCTAGCTGTACCTCCAACACGGCCACAGAAGTGCGATTACAAATGTACCAAATTGGATGAAACTATCTGCGCTAGTAATGGAATCTGCATTAATAATTTCCCCAGCATGTGCCAACTTGAGAAATATAATTGCCTGTACCCACAGAAATTATTCAGACAGGAGGATGACTGGAAGTGTTCTGAGAAATCTTTGCCACTGTGTTCTCTTGGAGATTTGTAAATAATCAAAATGCTTAATTTAAATAAATATTTGTAAAACAAACTTGCAGAACTATAATATAGTAGGAGAGCCCAAGAGAGCGGCATATTAAGATATGATGGTTTAATTACATGCTGAAGAGTGTGAATTTCCTTAATCTGACAATTTGAGCGACACGTAAGGGAATGGTTAGGGTCTCAAACATGCAAAAAAAACGTCACCTCTACATTCTGGAGTGCGTTTGAATTGTGTTTTATCCTGAAGTTAATAATTCAAATACAATAAAAAATATCTACCTAATCTGCCGATTCGCACAAGCCAAAGTAACAAAATTCTACAACAAAGTTTAGACAGAGCGTGCAGCTGAGTTAAAATATTATGAGTGTGTTTTGTTTTATTTTATTTTCAAAATGTTTACTCTATTTTACAGAAGAAATGGATTTTTTTTATTGCATTCTATCTTCTGTGAATTTTATTTGTCATTTAAAGTGATTAAAAAATAATCATGACATATTTTTTATACATATGTATAAAGGGTTTTTCAATAAGAGGTGTTATTTTGATATTCAAAGAAAAATGGCATTTTTTGAGATAAATGATCGGATGTTTATTTTATTATAAAGAGGAAGGTATGCCGTTAATAATGGGACACAACATCAGCCAAATGGCCGCCACGACCACGCTTACAGGACCATATCCTTTTCTCATAACACCTGTTATTGGAAAACTCTATATAATAATAATTGTTAGGTTAAGGGTCAGCACAACTAGGACATCAAGCTTAACCATCTGTATAATAATCTGACGCGATCGAGTATTTCAAACTGGCGATTTTTTTTTTTTGCATTTTCAAATGGCCACCATGAGCTTGCGTCCCGTCAGGAACGCCAGTCTTTGAAATGGGAGCTTCTTTTGGGTTCTCTTAACTTATCGCCTCTGAAAATCTGAAAATCTATGAATAGGAAGTTTTTTTTTGTTTCAAATTGACAATACTTCACATTTAAGCAACGTTATTTGGATTAACGAATCCGTTTCTTTGAGTTGTTTTTACTTGCGGTTGTAGGTACTGTAAGGCAAGTTATGAATTCGTGAAAAAAAAAGTTTTGAGATAACAATCAAACATGACATTACGATGATAGCGAAGTTGAAAAAAGTGGGTCTGGATATTCTGTCTGTATGTCTGTCTGTCAGTCTGTCTTTCTGTCATTCGCACATGCAGCCTTAAACGGTTAGGCGGATATCCTTTACAATTGGTATGTAGGTTTTTATGGAGACCGTCAGGGGATTTTTGAAATTTTTTTCTAGGCCTAAAAATAACGGTACCTGCCATATAATGGTAATGAAAAAGTTTAATTTGTCTTGAAAACGGCTCTAACGATTTTGATAAAATTTGACATGAGTGATACAGCATGGAAGGGTTTAAGACTGTTGAACCCTTCCTCTTAGAAACTAGTTTTAACGGTACCTGTCATATAACGTTTTTTTTTAACTTTTACTTTCTCGTCAAGGACTCAGCGGATCTTAACCAAATTTTATTTTTAGAAAGGTCTAGAGATAGTTGAATGATAATGGCGCACTTTATTTTTTCATATAGCTTTTCTAAATAAAAATATATTAATTAAACAATTTTTTTTTTGAAAACCAATTGATGGTTTTTTTTTTAGTTTTTGCATGAAATTTATTATTTTTTTTAAAATTGACATACTCAACAATTTTCATAAAAATATTTTTAAAAAAGTTGTTTAAAAAAAATCGATATTTTAAAAAAACTTGTAATATTTATTAGTTACTGGCATACCACAATTTTCTCGGACAATCTTGTTTGTTATAACTTATAAGTTATTTTTTAAAGTTTATTATTTTTATTTATTTATTTTTTAATTATTCCGTTTTAAATTAATTGAAAGAATTAAAAAAATTATTTCAAATTCAAAAAATTGAAAGACTACAACATGCAATGAGAAGTAAGAGAGACCCATCTTTGCTTTTTTTACTGTTAAGCCCTAGCTTACCTGCCACAAGAGCAAATTTGTGCGACCCAGTCGTGCCTTTTATTTTCTTTAATTAACAAAATTCTTTGTTCAAATTGAAAAAAATTCTTTAAATTGGTAAACCTTGTAGTTTTATTCAAACTAAAGAAATGTTCTTCAATTGAAAAAACGATTTCTTGAAATAAAATTTAATTGACTTCATTTTCTTTAAATTATTATAATCAATTATTTAAATTATTATAATATGTATTTAAATTATAAAAGCCGTTTTTTCCGGTACAAAAACTTCTAATTGAAATAATTTTCAAGTTTAAAATTTCGACTTTTTAAATTAAAGAAATTTTGTTAAATTTTAATAACAATTATTGAAGAATTGTTCTAACTCTGAACAAACTTTTAACTTCGAAATAAAAAAGTTTTGTTCAATTCGATAACCAGTTTCTACAGTTTCTACAGTTTGAAAAAAAGTGTCACATTAAAAACATAATATTTTTTTTCAAATTGGAGAATGTTTCTTCAAATTAACAAATATGTTTCTATAATATATTCAATAATCTGCTTTAAACTGTAAAACCAAGTTAAACAAAAGGAACTCTTATTAAAGTAACTTTTTTCTTCGTGAACTTTTGAAAAATAGTTACTAAAACCTATTTTAGGCTATACATTATTAATATTGAACACATCAATTTCTTCAGTTTTTTTTTAATTGATTAAAGTTTTCTTTAGATTGATGAACCCAATTTAAGATTTTTTTTTTTAATTGAAAAACTTTTTTCTTGAAATTGAACAGAGTTCGTTTGAAGTTAGAAATCTGTTTTTTTTTTTTCATTGAAAGTTAATCATATTTACAAATTTGTTTGTAAAAATTCTAAAACACAAAATTGACAAACCTTTTCCTTAATTAGATAGAATTTCAATTTCAAATTGATAACCTTGATATTGCTTCAAATTGAAAAACATTCATCTAAATTTAAAAACCTTACTTAAAATTGAGAAATATTCTTCTCATTGGAGAACCAATTTTTTCTTTAAAATGATTTTCATTTAATAATCTATGTCTAACAAAAAAAAAGACATTTTCCTTTAAAAGCGCAAATATTTCAGGCATTCGTTTCTTTCAAAATTTGGTTCTTTAAATTGAAGAATTTATTTTCAAATTGACGAACATGTTTCTTTAAAAATAAAAAAAAAATATCTTAACTAAAAAACTTATTTCTCCGAATTAAATAAATCAATAAAATCAAATTTAACTAAAAGTTCTCTTTAAGAACGTTTTAATTTGGGTTTCTATTTAAAATATCATTATTTACAAGAATTATGCTCAACATAATGGCAATGATAATTCGGAACATTTCTTTTCATCGTGCTGTTCAAATTGTTTTTCTGGATGGTTCTCACAATTGTACGTTTCAAGATGGCATTCATCAGGGAAATTTCTTATGCAGATTCCATTGCTGGCACAAATAGTTTGATCAACTTTGGTATCGGTACAGTGGTAATCACATGAAGTACCAACATGACCCTCTTTATGATGGGGTACTGCAAAGGCAACAGCTAAAAAGGCTGAAAATTTAAAGTAGTAGGTTAGTAAAATAAATAAAAAATAATATAATAATTAATATATTGTATACTGATAACTTACCGGTAGCGAATAATAGTGCGGTGAAAGATTTCATGGTTATAGTAAGTATTATCAATGCAATTGTTCTGAATGACTACTGATAGAAGATTTGTTTTCTCCACTGGTTTTATATACAAAATCTTACTTGGGCAATCACTATTACGATCACGAAACATATAAATCGGGTGATTTACAAATTTTATAAGAAAGCTATATTTATATCAATCTTTCTTTTCGCTATAATTCTCAGAAATAAACAGGTTCGTTGCAAATTGAATCACCGATGTGGTCACACTTTTTTCTGCGAACCCTGGAAGACTGTGTGTATCTACTTCAACCATCTACTATATGGGTCGTGTCGTGGCTGGTGGGATCTCAAACTACTGGATTTTGTTTTAATGTTATTGGGATGTCTAGTGTACGGAGTACATATACCTACATATACTTGATTTTATTCTGCGGTGGTTTCTGACTAAAAGTATTTTATTTTTTGTTTTATATTTCTAAACGTTTTTGTTGTTTTATTTGTTTGTTATTGAAAAATTATAATAGTAAATTATTTTAATTTCATAATTCACTATAAATAATAAATTAAAATAGCATGTTAATTTCACGTATAATTTGAGCGTTGGAAAACTTAAAAACCGGTATCGTTATAGGGTGGTATTTCTAAGTTTCAGGGAGGTAAATATATGTAAGTAGAAATTTACAAGTGATTCCGACAATTCTTTCTGTCTTTCTGTCTGAATCGTGACCGAAGACCTAAGAACCTGATCCAATTTGCTTCAATCTTTTTTTTTTTTTATTTCAACAAAAAAAAAGTTTTGAGATAACAATCAAACATGGCATTACGTTACGATAATAGGGAAGACAAAAAAAATAGTTCCGGTAATTCTGTCTGTCTGTCTGTCTGTATATGTATCGACACCTACAGCCTTAACGGTTGGGCCGATTTTCTTTAAACTTGGTACAATGTGTTATTTTAATAAAATGCTCAGACTTTTTTTTATTTTCATTCTAGGACATGAAATAACGGTACCGTTTTTTATTACACTGACTACATTTTGAACGAGTTATTAAATATTCGAGAAAGTTATTAAATATTAAAGAGAACGAGTAATTTAATATTCTAAATCCACTGCTTATTCTAAATAATACTGTGGAAAAAAATTGAATAAAAGTTATTTAAATTTTTTTTTTTGCAAAAAACCGATAATCTATATTTTTCGAAAAAACACAATCAATTTCGATAAAATTTTATATGAGTGATTTCTTGCCAAAGGTGATGTCTTTCATTGGAACATTTTTTTCAGAATCAGCTTATTAACGGTACCTGTCATAGAAACGTTTGATTTTACACCGACTATCTTTTGAACAGCTGCAACGATTTTGTCGAAATTCAATATTCTAAAACAAATTTTTGCCCTAAATAATACTGCGAACAAAAATTTTAAAAAATTATTTTGAAAAAGTTTTTTTTTTTTGCAAAACCGATAATTCTATAAATAATTTTTTATAAATAAATAAATAATTTAAATAAATTTTGTATGAATAATTTTTTATTGCATACATTTTGTTCTGAAGAATTTAAAATAAAAAAAATATTTAAGATACAGAAAATCTTTTTATTTTTAAACTGGTCAGTTAAATTTCCCTGTCGTTAACACGAAAGTATAACTTGTCACAAGAGCAAGTTTGTGCGACTCAGTTGTGCCCTTTATTTCTGCAAGAATAAAAAGTTATTACCAAATTACAAGAAAGTTTTTTTTTAAACGGGTTTTTATCAACAAAAAAAATTAAATTTTGTTGAATAAATAAAAAGTACGACATCTTAACTGCAAATTTGGAACAAATAACAAACTGATTTCATACTTTGGACTTACCGTTAAGTAGTTATAGACATTTTCGTGGTTTCCACTGTTTTTAAAATTTAATATTTTTTTTCGGCTGTAGAATCCATGAAAAGGTTATATCGAAGAATCAGATTCTTAAAACCTTGTTTAAAGTTAAACTGAATAATTTTTATTTGGGTATTTAAAATATTCACATAATGATTTTTTGTTTGTTTTTGGTTTTTTGCAACAAACCTTTTTTTGTACGACGTTATTATAAAGTTAAAAAGAAACGCAGACTTTTTTATAATAAAATAACTCCTTAGTAAATAAAACTTGTTTTCATGTTTCATGCGTCTCACTGTTGGATATGAACTGTCTCACTGTTAGAATAGGTATACCAACAGTGAGACAAACGAGGTACTTGACTAATTTAATTAATATTTTTTCTTCGGTAATTGCAAAATAAGTTTAAAGTATGCCAAAAATAGCTCACATAATAAAGGTATTTAACGTCATTTACAATAACTCATTACTAGGAATACTTTTAGGATATAGTCATTTGAAAAAAAAGTGTCTCACTGTAGGCGTCTCTCCCCTAAATCAAGTCACTTTTTTGTTGCAAATTTGTAGTTCTACAAGAAAGCGTCTTTACTTATTTATTTTATTATTTTGATAAAAATAAATACATTCAATTACAAAATAAAATTATATCTACAATGTACCTAAGTTATTATTTATTATTGTCTTTCTTTTACAATTTGAATTCACACCATATTAATAAATTAAATGAAGATTAGTTATCATAAGAAATCCAGATTAAAATGATGTAATAACGTCACACAATTATATCATACAAATTTGTTACCGGTTCTTCTTTTAAGAATTTATTTATGCAGCTTCCTATGGCTAAAGGCTCTTTGAAACAGTTATCTGTAAATAAAACCGTTTTAAGTTATTATGACTTCCTGGTATCCAACAGGTTATTCTAAGGATAAACCATTTGCTTCCCGGGACATTCTTTATGGGGAGATTAAATAAATTCCTTATAACATTTTGTATAATTTGCTACACTTAAGATCAAAAAAAGAACTTGCTTTAAAATACAATGGTCAGTGTTTTAATTTTGTATACAAACTTCTAAAGCAAAAGACTTGAAAATTGAGACTCACTAGGTATATAGTTCAGCCGTGACAAAACTTGGGGGTTCCATAATGCAACAGAATATCTATATCTAATTGTATCAGCAGTAGATACATAACAAAATTTGCGGGAAGGTTGGGGTTTGGCCGGATTCGCGTCAACAACATTCTGAAGCAATGATATGTCGCTCTATTCGAACTATTTATTGGATAGAACTTTTTGGTGATGCACGACAATGCTGGACTACAAGTTGTTATAGGTGCGTTACCGACTACGTAACTACGTATACAAAATTCCGACTCTCAAAATCACGACTCAAAAATCCTGACTCTCAAAATCCCGACTCTTAAAACACCGACTCTAAAAATCCCGACTATACTACTAAGTTTGGTATGAAAATTAAGAAAAATCAATTTAATTTTTTTAACAAAAATAATGCATTTTTAACACAATTAAAAATGTTTGTTATGATCATTCATCATATTTGTATAAGAATGGTGAAACAGTTCATTTGATTTTGACAGTAGGTCATGCTAGTTCATGCGCATTATAGTTCTACCTTAAGCGACCTTTACACAGTCAGTCATTTGACATCAATCTGTTATCTGTAATATAGTGTTTGTAAAAATAAGTCTGTATGCGTGTATTTGTTTGACGAAAAATCAAAACCCTTTTGATTTTGCCTGATGACTGATTATATGTTAATATGACTGACGTCATCTGACTAAACGTGTAAAGGTCAATTTGACATCAATCCGTAATATAGTGTTTGTAAAAATAAGTCTGTATGCGTGCATTTGTTTGACGAAAAATCAAAATCCTGTTGATATATGTGTAGATGACTGACATCCTCTGATTGACCCTGTAAAGGTCGCTTAAGGCTCAACCATAATAGTCAAAATACAATCAAATTACATACACATATAGTGCGCCCCATTGACGTATTATATGTGGACCGCCAGTAGCCAACTTCTTACGTGTTACAACATAACTAGGGGCGGCATCAACTACTAGCGGGGAATATGCGTAGCATTTTGATATTTTTTTAATTAATTATTATTTATTTTTTTAATTAATTATTTACTTTCGAAATATTTTGGTGGACATTTTTATCAAACTACTTTCATTTTACAAAACAAATCCACTCCACATGGCATTGAGTTACTTAAATATGAATATGTCATCGTTTTTATTTAAATTTTAATGGCAACATTAGTACACGCGTATTTGACACTACAAGATGATGGCGATTTTAGGCCGCTTTTAGCTGTTTGGCCGTTTGTATGAAATTTCATTTGACTGGCGATGTCGGCCGTATATAGCTCATACACAGCAGTTTACTTACGTAAATTTGAAAGCCAGCCAATGCCAACCAATATGGCCGACTCATGGATCTGACGTCACTTAAGGAAACTTGAAGTAGACTTTAACTTCCGGAGCGTGTTGTATGAGCTCCATGATAAAATAATGGAGTGAACGGAGCAAGTAGATGGGCTCAAATAGTATGTAGTTTTCATGTTATTTGAAAGATTGTGAGATAACTCCTATTTACATGACAGTGAATTTCGCAAGTGTGTTTTATACATAAATCAGAACGCTCGAAGTGTACTCTGCTCAGAGGATACCAAAACTCAGCAAGCTCGCTCTACTTCGTGCTCTGTTCAGAGCTTAAAAAAAGAAAAACGCCTATCCAAATAAATCAAAATGTTGGTATGATTTACATTTTAAGAAGACTACAGTCTTTTGAAACTTTTAAAAAGTATCGCCTTTGGAAAAGCGACAAATTTACTTGAATACTTGGGTTGGGATATGGTACAGACTTTTAAACTGTCTTACATGGCCATATTTTGAAATATGGTAGGTATGCGTATTGCCAAACGCATTAGTACCAATTGTGTATACTTTATATATAGATTTCTTAAAATATTTTGTTTTTATTTTTTAGAATTATTTTTAATGCTCAAAAAGTAGATGGTAGAAACTATTTCCACATAAAAACTGTTTTTTTTTTTTAATTAATAAAAATAAAATTGTATAGTGCATTAAATTAGTTTCAATCCGGAAAAATCGTTCTACCCGGTAATTAAATTAACATACGTGCGTGTGGGTTCATTGAAGAATAAATGCATTCTATAATTATAACCAAAAAACCTTAAAATATAATTACCACTCATTCTTATTTATAAAGAATGACAAGATTATCACTAGCGTAATTGCTTCAACACCCAATTACATACGCTTTCAAATATCAGCAGCTATACCCAGCCCCTTAATATAAAAATATTTTCAATAATAACTAAAAGCTTTTAACTTATCCAATCGAGCGACACTGACAATGAACGCGACGTTTGAACTGCCTCACATATAATGAAAAACTTTTGTGGTCTGAACTTACACCGAAATATGCAAATTCAGCACGTGTCGGAATCAATAAATTTTTCTACCAGCATATAGTAGTCTCTAGCCTGTCTAAGAAAAAATGCATATTGTACCGAGTTTAGAATAAATGTGACAAAGTTTAACTGATGGTAAGAGAATTCTTCCGGAATCACCTTTGTTTATTCTAACAAATAAAAGTAGATAGTTCTATTTTTTGGCCATGACTTGTGAGTGTTCATTTGTTGGGGTCATACACTCATACCACATCATTATTATTTGCACAACAAAATTGTAAACTTGGGCGTGGTAGATATAGGTAATGATTTAAATACAATTCCCTTATCAGAGTCATAACAATACCGGTATAAGGCGTTGGATTGATGTGACATTTGTTGGAATCACTTCCTTATCATGCGGAACAATAATTAAAACAAATAATATTTGCAAACGCCCATCACCATATTCATTAGCATTAAAGTTTGAACATGTTTGCAATATTTTGAACAGAAGCGGATTTCATATTTTAAGTTTTATTAGTGGCTAATATTTAGATACTTTATTATGTATATAGTATATACTATCTGCTTTTAAAAATAAAATATTTAACTTACTATCAAAATATATTCAAATGGACGGTTCCATTGGGATGGGTAAATTTTGACAGTTCAGGGCGGCCATGTTTTACTACCACTTGGTAATTTTTCTATTTATTTTTATTTGTTTGATGATGCACTAAAAACAAATTAGCAAGGCAATAAAGCCATGTGAGATTTCAAGCGAAGTTTACACGGTCCGTCATTTGACGTCAATCTATAATATAGTGTTTGTAAAAACAAGGTTGTATGCGTGCATTTCTTTGACGATAAATCAAAACACTTTTGATTTTGCCTGATGACTGATTATATGTGCGATGATACTGACGTTGTTTGACAGACCATGTAAGGTTCGCTTAAGAATGCATCTTTTCAATCATTTTTATAGAAACAGGTATGTCACTGTATTAAGAACTTCCAGTCAAAAGATGTTCACCAAGTGGTATGGTAATTCATCCGCAGAAAGTCTGCCAAAGCCGATGCACGAATTCGTACGAAACTAACCTAACCTAATACAATAAAATTATTAAGTGCACCCATTATGACGATTGCTCAGGTTCGTTCAGATTTCGTTTACGTTCGCATCCAACGAATATGTGCGACTCAAGGAATTGACTTGATGAAAACTTGACGAATAATTATGTCACCTTCAGGTTGATTTCGACTATAAGTATATGGTTGGTCATTAACTTCAATCTCAAGATATCCTATGTACAATCTTTAGGTAATCCATCAAAATCCAGCCCTGTACAATGATTCAACCACAAATAATATTATCTACCCAAATTTTAATAAATTTCAAATTCGTTCGGGCATTGACATCATGTGTGATAACCCCACACCGTGTTTGCATAGGTATTGCTCTATCGCGCCAAAGTCTCACAGCTTCAATGCGAAGGTCACCAAAACGTAAACAACTTTGTTTATCAAAATTTGATCAACTTAAAATGTCAGCGACTCTTGCCATTGTCAAAGCTGCCTCTACATAATGTTTGTGAATATTGAATGCAGACCGGTATGCATACGATCCGTCTAAGCTAAAGCTTTTGTAAATTGAATAAATAATTGTGAATGACGTGATTACATAATCATCAACATCACGGATTGGGCTGGACAGAAAGCTTATTTTATTTATGATTTTAAAATTATTATGATTATGACCCAATGCCCCTGAAATTTAAGGTGCAGTAAAGTGGGAGGAACTTTCCATTAAATATTTTTGTTTGAGTTGTACAATATTATCGTTGACAGAAGTTTTGTTTGAGTTAGGATTTCGGCGCGATCTTGTATGACAGAGTGTTATTGTTTACAATCAGCTCTTATCAGATATGTATAGTTTAGATGTGAAAAGCTTTTTTTTATGATGTGGGTTCTTAACTTTAAAAGTATAAATAAATTTGTTTGACATGTTGTATCGGTATACAGTTCAAATCCGTTGGGGGTTGATTAGAGGAGATCGTTATTTAGTGTTCTTAAAGTATTTGTTGTTATATTTTGTATTATTCCTGGAAAATGGGACAGTTAGTGATTATGTGTTTAATGGCTTGGTGTTTGATGGTTGGATTAAATGCACAAAAAAGCTGTGAGTGAAAAAGGTCCTAGAATTTGGTAAAACATAATATGTTGATACAACTAAGCATTTCTGATCACAGATTGTAATGAATAAAAGTCTCGAAACGTCAAAGTATATTTGATGGAATATCTGTCAAGTTTCAACTGTAAAATTAACGAAGGATGGCTAAAATTACAATGAATAAGAAAACATAAGCAGTGTTAAAATTTAAAAACAAACTAAATTGTTGCTTGTGATATGGAAAAATTGTGCCTGATGAAGGTGGAATATAAATATATGTGACATATTTTGATTCGTTCGCTTCCAACTATTATAAGTATAGCTCAAAGAATTGACGACTTAAGTAAACTTTACGTAGAAGAATGACTTTTAGCATTACCGGTCGGTGATAGGTTCAATTTTATAAACATCTAGTATAATTATCAAAATATTTTTTTATGTACTATCTGTCATGTTATTATTGTCGTATTCCATAAAACGATATCTTGGATGTTAATGTATTTAAGGCAGAACTATAAAATAGAAGGAAATGTTCGGAATGCTTCGTCCGCAACTGAGCGAGAACAAAAATTCTTTCCTAATGCCTGTAATATAATAGCGAATTGCACGGTTTCGTCAAGTTTCACCCAAATTTTACGAAAACAAATTTTAAATATGAATGAATCCATAATATGTTTTTAAATTCATTTGACAGATCGCAAGGAACGTTTCGTTCAGTTCTGACATTAGTTTCCATTTGCTTCTGCCCACTCCTAGTTTGGACCTTACGGATTTTAAATTAGACCTGAATATGAAATAACTCATCGTCAATAACATTTTCGTTTTAGTTTCCTCATTGTCCTGCCAAAGACCTCGCACTCCAAAAATCGTTGGGGGCTTAGAAGCAGACAGGAATGAGATGCCATATATAGTAAGCTTAACCAGACGAGGTGGACATTTCTGTGGAGCGTCAATACTCAATGAGCGATGGCTTCTCACAGCAGGACATTGTGTTTGCAATGGATTAAACAACCTAATAAGACCAGCTCAGATCCGGGGTGTTGTTGGATTGCATAGCATATCAGATTATCTTAACGGATTGCAGAGCAGAAATTTTCGTCTGAGTCCAACCCAGATTGAGTTTCGTACTATTGTTACACATCCAGGATATGATTGTAATCATGTGAAAAATGACATAGGTAATAATAATCCCTTAAATATGTTTGGTTCACAATTGTATCCTCAGTTTTATTACTTGATTTAAGCTCTTCTTGAAATCGCAAGACCAATCACATTTAATGAGCAAATTAAGCCCACTTGTTTATCTTTGGACACTGAAGGAAGAAATTTTGAAGATGTATATGCAACTGTATCCGGTTGGGGTTGGACAAATGAAAATCAGGGTAATGGTGAGAGAGCTGATATATTAAGAAAGGCTACAGTTCAAATTTGGAATAATGAAATTTGTGAGAGATCCTATCAGACAAATGGAAAACGAGAAAATTTTATAGCTGACACACAAATGTGTGCTGGTTTTGTTAATGGTGGAATAGATTCGTGCTGGGTAATGTGTAACATATTGTATTAATTGCTTCATCGTTTATTTTATTTCTTTTTTTTTTGTTGGCAGGCTGATTCAGGTGGCCCTCTGGTGACCAAAGATAATTTACTTGTTGGTGTTGTGTCAACTGGAATTGGATGCGCTAGACCAGGATTGCCTGGGATTTATACCAGAGTCAGTAAATACATCAGTTGGATGGAACAAGTGATGGCACGCTGAAATTTATTGTCTGTTTTAAAAAAAACTGTGATACTAGAATTATAATATGAAAATATAGTTTTAATTATACATACTAAGAAAGTTATTTATTTCATTGAATTAAAAAAGAGAAAATTATAAAATTGATAAAAAAGAAAGCTTGCCGATACTTTCTGAGGTCAACCCGACAAACCCCATAAACAGATCATATAGCAGTAGGTGAAGTGGAGATGTTAGAATTAGAAATTTGTGATCCCATTCGTGATCATAGCATCGGCGGAAAAGGAGAAGAAAAGAAGACAAATATTGATGTTCCTTTATTACGAAGAAAGTAAAAGGCACGACTGTTTCGCACAATCTTGGTTTTATGGCTATTTGTCAAAAGCCTTAACACAACAATAATTGAATAAATGAATACAAACAGCTTTCAGAATTGATGTTGCTTTAAGGGGAACTAACGCTAATAATTGTCTTTATAATTAAAAAAATTAAGTGACTGAGTTCAAAATGAAGGAGATTTGAGATGATTTCCGAGTTCATTTTGAATTCAGTGATTTAAATCGGTGAATTTAAAATGAATGTGATTTAAACGCAACAAACTCTGAAATCATATTGAATACTTTCATTTTAAATCACTGAATTCAATATGAAAGAAAATTCAATTATTGGTTGCATTGCATTCTGCATTCAAATGAATAGATACATAGAGATTAGATAGATAGATAGATATATAGATATATTCTTTATTCATCAATTAAATTTGGTACAAATTTTTACTCGATAATACGAACGTGGCAAATTCTGCCGTCTATCGAAATTTATTGAAATGAATACAATCACCTAATGATTTAACTGTTTTAAAACTTGCTAGTAGGTAAATAACAAAATCAAAAATTAAAACCTTTTGTTTTTTATTAAACAATTTACCATGTTTCCACCAAGCACTTGATTTGATCAGATTTATCCATAATCTCCTTTTAAATCACTAGATTTACCATACAAATTTAAATCTTCATGATTAAAAATTAATCTCTTATAAATCTCTTGCAAATTATACTTAACACACACCCTTTAGGACTGAACGCTTTCATTTCAAATGTCATTTTAGATGTCAACAAAAAATTTGTCAATAAATTTTGACGGAATATTATAGATTATAAGGGTCCATGTTATAGCTTTCATTGAAACACATCATTAGCCTTATTTAATTATCCCTTCTGATCCGGAATGGATTGGAATTTTGCAACATCTGGAAACAAAGCTGGATCTTGTGTTGTTCCTGTTTGCGTGTATTTCATGACGCAAATCTGATCCGGATCACATCAGAGGGGATAATAAAATACAGCTATTGAAACTCGAAACGGTGAAACGGTGGATTTTTGTTTTACAAATCGGTTATAGCTAATCATTCAAAACGACCTGTCATTAAAAACATTACAGAACTAACCTCGTCGACAAAATACATCAACCAATACAAAAAACACGTATAAACAACTTTCAATAATTTATTAAATACTAACTTTTATTTTTCACCGCCCGACACAACATAACCAAACAAAAGAAAACAAACAATGATTTGAGGTTAGAGTTGATCAGTGAAATTCATCATTGAACAAATAACTGACAGCTGAGAACAGTGGGAAAATCGACAACCATCAGTGGAACGATTGTGTTTTACTTTATTGTCATATTCGAGTGGTTGACCAAAGATTATTTACATTTATTTTTTGTAACCTCAGATCAGGGTTTTGTTTTTGGTCGAAACATAGCATAATCTTACTCGCAAGTTAGTCTTCATTTAAGAAAACCGTACAACTCCTCTTAAATAGTAGTTTATTGATGAACTTACATAAATGTTCTTCATTCAGAAATACAGTCTTCTTTCATTTCACACAGTTTTTATTATACAAAACAAAACTGATATATTCATCGTCAAATAAAAAATTATATACGGTTGATTTAATTATTTATTTATATATAAATAACGGTTTATTTAAAATAACGGACAAAAATGTAAACTTCAACACCTTTCGTTCAGTTTTCATAAATATCTCAGACTGAATGCGTTCATCATCAAACAGCTGGATATGTCATTTTTGACATTTATTTGTTTACAACCGCACTCACACAATCAAACAAAAATCGTACTTCTCACTCTACCGGTTTTGCTGTCACAAATTTTACTTACTGAAAATTCAGGCCGGACAAAATCACTTCTATTCTCGTTATTGAAGTGGATTTTCGTCATCAGTTTCCATACATTTCCCTTTCCATAGCTTCAATAACACAAAAACAAACCATTAATCAGTACAATAATCAAACATAACCTATTTGAAATGAGTGAGACTGAAAAATCAAAACAAAATAAAACGCCAAGCACATCGACGACTGCAGCATCATCCTCGTCATCACCAGCAACTACCACTGCAAGCAGCAAGGTGAGTAGCAGCAGCCGTAGTAGCACCGTCACCACAACAAGCTACAACAGAAGTACCACAGCAGTTAGCAGCAGCAGTAGCAGTTGCACCCCAAAACTTCCAAGTAAGCCACCTCCTCCATTGCCACGACCGCCACCACTTCCGTTTAAGGTTTCGTCGTCAGCACCAGTCAGCCGATCGTCATCCAAATACCCCACAGCAACGGCGATTAAGAAAGCATTTGTTAATTATATGAAAGATTCAGAATGCCTAGATAAGGCCGCAGACTACCTCTATGAATCGTTGCTGGAAGACGCAGTAATGGGTGTTTATCTGGAAGTGCATCAGTCGGTGAAAAGTGGTTTTTCTGAAGCCATAGAAAGACAATCTGAAGACGAAACAGCTTTTAAAATAGTTGACACACCCAATTATGATGTTTTCGGAGTTAGCAAAGTTCGTAAGCCTATTATGGACTGTAATTGTCCAAATTGTGATCGATTAGTAGCTGCTGCTAAATTTGCTCCGCATCTAGCGAGTTGCATGGGTAAGTTAACTTTAAGGCTGATAAATAAATATTCTTTTATTTGGTTAGGAATTGTGAGGTTGAGTTTGACCCCCACGCATTACTTCTACACTCAATGCGATTACATAAGATAGACAGAAAAGAAAACTGAAGAGCACGGTTTCTTTGTTTATAAAGCATTTTCTTTTCCCTGGGTTTATTATAATCTATTTGCATATATGAAAGTATGGAAATCTGTGGTTCGTTTTTGAAGTCAGTTTAGTTAGCGGAATGTTTTACAAAGAGTCTTCCACGGTTTTGACAACCGCACTCATATTATACTGCCTCTGATCCTGATGCTTCCGTGGAGTGGAGTCTAAAGGCATAATTGGAAGCAAATCTCCCGGTTATCAAAGTTATCTACACGGTTTGGCTGATGGTTCCAAGGATCTTTGCGTGTCCATTCCTTATTAAATATTTTCTCGGGTGTCTTTTTGTAAGTTTGTCCTTCTGTTTCTTATCTTTTACAAAAAAACAAAAGATCTTTAGATATCTCAGCAGTTCTCTTCCCTTATGAATTTCTATTTTACCTTACATTTTTAATATGATTCTTTTTGTTTGTTTCTTTTTAAGTAAAAACAGATCTATCGTGCTTCCAACCACAATCACAAAAGCAGCGCATAGTGCTAACTAAGTGCAATAAAAATTATTTCTATTGCATCAAAATAACAATGACTAAGAAAAAAATGTATTGGAATTTGCTTCCAGAACTTTCTGGAAAGCCAATTACCCATGATAAGTAAACGTCAACTCATTTTCGTAATATATAAACTCCCTTTCGGATTGAAATACTTTTTCTAGGATGACTACAATTACATATTACTTAACCAGATGCCTCGTTTTCACGTAAAAGCTTTCAAACTTCCTTTCGTAAGCCATGAACTACAAATGTTCATGTATCAATTCACACTTGAATTGATGCTTGGCGCGTGCTTCGACAATGATTCGCTGGATGTTGTGATTGACTTGAATAAAAACTATAAGCAGAATCCTGCTTTTTGTCGGTGTAGGGACTCTGAACAAAGATAAATATCAGCTTTCTTGACGGGCATTACATACGTTCCCCTTTCCAGTCATACTAAAAAGCTACCCATTAGAAAAAGTTGTGCTCAATTTGTTTTCTAGGAACATGATAAAGCAACTATTACATCACCTTTGTGAAATCTACAAATTCCTATAGTTATCACCACATGTAGAACATTTGCTTATAATAATTATCATAAAATAACAAAATGTTAAACAACTCTCTGTCAGTGAATTTTGCCAGATTGACCAATACTCTCATGATCAAAATAATTCATCTCTGAAACCAACGATATGCCGTTTTGAGACTGCAGCTCTTGCTTAACTTTCATTGTCGCGGAAAGTAAGAAAAATAGTTCCCATTTTTCTTTTTCTGATCTCGAATGTGAAATCAACTCTCCCATTTTTTCCGTTTTTTTCTCATACTTTTTCTACAATTCTAATTCTACATTGTCCAATATTATAAGCGTAAGCTAAGGACGAACTTCTTTCAGCTTAGATGTCATTTTTCAACGGCAGAGTTATCCGGCCAATTTATTTACTGTTGCATCCGAATAAATGTTCGAAATATGCATATATGGGTCAGAAAATACGCCGTTTTGATACCAAAATTCGTTTGCCGTTTTGTTTTTGGCGGAAGATGTATAATTATTTATTTTCTTACCCGTCAGTACGTCTAGCTTATCGAGCATTGAGGTACCGAATGCTGAGAGAACAGAGCTGAGCACTAGGAATTGACATAGAAAGTGTTTGAAGATTTCTTTCTCGTGATCTAAAGAATTACGGAAATCATTTTGTTTAAGGATGTGCGTAGATTATTTTGTCAGACTTTGTCACCAAATTGTTTTAATCTGAAAAGAAATGATATATTCTGACCTTCACGAATCTCAACGGAAAGTCGACTTCTTTAGACTGACAAATGTGAAGTGCTGCCTGGCCAGCTTATCCGCTCGCTCATATAATTAGATTGCTCTGGAGCCAGTTAATTATATTAAAGAGATTCTTATACTATCACTGAAGTCTGTCAGTAACAGCACTGTATTGATCTACTAATTATGAGCTTCCCAGGCGTTTATGAATTACTTTTGATTGAAACCTGGATATCCATAATGAAGGCATTTTTTTATTTTGAACATTGAGATTGTTTCTTCTTTAAGTATCCTACAATCTTCCCCTATAGCAAGCACTTCAATTAAAATACGCCGGAGGTATTAGGCAGACGAAAAGGTTGATACTTGGATATTTTTGGTGACCTCTTCAATGTTATACAAATAACATTGTGTTTAAGCAGGCTCCGCAATCGTCTCTCCGGACACAGGTCTGACATTAACAGTGGTGGTTTTTAAAAAATTTCACTTGCTTTCCACTGAATAGAGCAGGACCAAAAGCCTGACTTAGAAAATGTGACTATACTAGAAGTTGAGAAACACCCTACCAAGATAATGTTGTTGGAAATGCTGCATATCAACAACGAAGAAAGATCGATCAACAGACGATCTGATTGTGAGAATCTCAGTAACATTTACAGCCAACTAATAAAAAACAAAAAATGAAGGCAAAATTAAATAGTCTTTTGTCAGTGTTGGGAGGTGTAATTCAATAAGGAGATTTTTTCATAATTAAATGTATTTGAAAGTAAATGTAATTATTTAATTGTATTTATAATTTTCAAATTGTTTTTCTTAATTAACTTAATTATTTTTAGTGTGCTATGTGTGGTTCTCTTGCACATATTTTCGATTGTGGAAATTAAGTTTCTTAAAATTAAATTGTTAGTTAAATTTTCATGTATGATTTGTATAGATGACATTATTGACGATGTATATTATTTTACAATAAAAGCCTGAGGAAGAGCGTATTCATGCTCGAAACGTTGCAAACCATTTAACACCTAGTTTTATTGACCTGGAGTCTGCTTAAACTCAATATTACTAAAACAATATATCCAATCAATTTTATGATTTAGTTTTTATGTAATTGATCTTGATAAAATATATCATAACAATAAATACCTAAGATGCTTGGAAGATGTAGCGATTTCATTGAAATCTGAAAACCTAACCTGACCATACATTGTGCAATTAGGTAGGTACCTACCTACTTACTGAACAAATAGTGTCAAAATATTTTTTGCTAAAAATGATTTAATAATTATTTAAAGGCCTTCTTGTTGCCATTCTATTTGGAAATTAATGCACAAAGCGTATCGAAAAAGTTTATTTGAATAATCCTTTTCCCAAGTTCAAACAAAAAAAAAAAACTCGGTCCATCCATTCAGCAAATCTGTATGAATTTCGCATTTCGTTCATATTCTTCCTGCACGAATCGAAAATTTTTGAGATTTTCTTCACAGATTTTTTATCTAAAACACTCAACACAACAACGAACTCTTGCCATACCAATAACCTATGGCTATGCTATATTGCCATGGTCTTCGCCATGCGTTTGCGTTAGCTTAGCCAGAAGACCAGAACGTACATAACACACCCAACAACACCCGCGGGGCGCGGGCAGCGACGTCACCAATATAATTTTCATACTTAACCACTCGATTGAATAATACTTTTACATTTACACTCAATAGCCCATCAAACATAAATCGAAGACAGCGCTGGCAAGTATTACCTAGGTATGTGCTCTGATTTAAATCGAGCGCACAAGAGACTTGCACGAATTGAATATTTTCGAATAGTATGATAATGTAGGGTACGTTTGACTCATTAGGAAAGAAGTAGTTTTTTTGTGGGTGGTTGGGTGGAAGCAAAATAATATTTCTCTCATCTGATAGTGTAAGAAAAAACTGTTTAAATATTATCTGAAAGTTAGGCGTTCATGAATGAAATGAACAATATGACGCCTCGCCACTGATGGCCACCCCTTATTATATTTCACAAAAGAACGTTACGTCAGCTTGATAACGACGGTAACCTA
The DNA here is from genome assembly GCA_951217065.1 of Baccha elongata. NCBI lineage: Eukaryota > Metazoa > Arthropoda > Insecta > Diptera > Syrphidae > Baccha > Baccha elongata. The sequence continues at coordinate 43,448,389 of OX578274.1, forward strand.
CTATCACAGTTTTTACGTACCACCGTACTCCGGTAAATTGCCAGAAGGTAACTTTTTCTTTACTCCCTAGGCATTTGTTCATCTCTTATAATAAATGTAAGTTTGGAAAAGAGAATCGTGATGCATCACCATGTCTTCCATCTTTTTTTTTCAAAACTCAGAGAGTATCCCTTCTGACCAAATCCCATTTCCTTTTTTGTAGTTAGTATATAGTCTGGGTAACTGTTCATTTTAAATGATCTTTACAATTTTGTCGCTACCTGCGAAGAATTTTGTCGTCATCGATCAGAAGTTGGCTTTCAGAGTTGTTTGGGGTTGGTAAATGGATCTCATGAGATTCCTCGGAATGAGATTTCAAAGATAGTTGTTAACGCTGTTCCTGGTTTAAACCAGCAGCCTATGTTGTTATATCTTTTTACTCTCCATAGAATATTCTCACCGTCCTCTCTGTTTTTAGTTGGGCACATTTTTTTGCTTCCTTCTTGTAACATGTGTAAAACACTTCAAGACGTGCTTTTTATCTATATAACTATTTGAAAGCTTTGAAATACGTTTTATAGTCTTGTTCTCATCGTTTCATTGCCATGTTTCTTCGTGCATTTAGTGTGTCCTTTCCAGTTCTTGGATAGGAAAGCTTGTCGCAAAGAATTGTACTCTACACTTTTCATTTATAAGTATGTTGATGGTTAAAAGAATGTTTTTCATATTGTAGTTTCGAGTACTTTTTTTTATTGTTTTTGAATTTCTTATGTATAAATATTTTAATATTTTTTTTTTTAATTTAAGGAATGGGCAGAAAAGTTTGCCGCACAGCCAGTCGAAGACTTGCAAATGCCAAGGAAGGTAATTCAAGTTATTTCTCGTCGAATGTAAGTGATGACGAAGACGATGCAGATTGGTCCTCTGAAAAACGAAGAAAGAAAATCCAGTCATCTCGAACAAATGGTTCCAAGAAGAATGGAAAATCTTCCTAATTTTACTGTATTATAAATTATATACTTAAAAGTTAATAATATTTCACTTTTTAAGTATCCTTTTTTTAACTTATTGTTTTGGTTATAAATAATGCATTCTTCTGATTTTTTTTTTGTTTTTAAATAATAAATAGTCTAATATTTTGTATTAAAATTATCTTAATTTTTATTAATCGACATTATTTTTTTTATTTATAAATTGAATTATTATTAATATTTGTAATTTATGTTTCCGAGAGATTAAAAACTTAAAAAAAAAAAAATAAACACCTGGATGATTGTGCTTGTGCTTAAACTATTTATGTATATTAATTAAAAAAAAAAAAAAAATAGCTCGTGATATTCCGGTAATATTGTGTTCAATACAGCCAATACTTCAGACCTCTTAAATGAAAACTAAGTTTGCAAATAAACAATAGAATACAAAATAGAAAAAAAAAACCAAAATTGCTTTAAACGAACAAAATACAAACCTTTTATGCCTTATGCATATAACATATAAAATAAATTATTAAACTTGAATATAGTAAACTACACATATTTCTTAAAATACAAAATGACTGTGTGTTTTGACATAAACACTGATATTATTACATATTACTTATTTTAAAACAAATGTTTCTTAAATAAAATAAAAAAAATATCAAAAATCATTTGATATGTTGTAAAAAAAAAGTTGTCCAGTCCAGAAATTGAATAATTGCTGGAAATTAAATAAAAATGAAATATCGATTGAAACTTTAATTGAAAATAAATCTTTTGAATCGTGTACTTTTTCAGGGTTGAAAGATTCCAGAATTAGATATATGACTATAAAATTATTCACAGGTGGCGATTATTAATCACCAACAATTAACAGATTGTTTTAGTTATTTAAGCAAAATAATATCAGTTCTGTTTATTATAGTTATGTAGTGCATGCTAAGTCTATATGTGCAGCTCAATTGGTAGGCACTTAGGCTGATGGATCGAGTCGCATTCTCTGACACTTTTGGTATCAGTCTACATCGGACATTGATTGCAGTTATTTGTTATTATATTGACAGATTCAGATTGATTCAATACTTCGTTAATACGATAGTAGGATTTCTAAATAAACAGTTTTCCAGGTTATACGTCAATAGTAGCACATAACTGCGAAGAAGTGCCCGACGTCGCTACCGAAGAAGTTTTTTTGTCGGCCGATGCTGCACTGTATAACTCCACAAAATAGAAAACATCATCAGACTTGATTCTCATCTCATTTTCACCGTGACCAACCTAATGCCTAAATGATGATTAGTGCTGGATGTTTTCAAGTCAATCCACCACTTGCATATTATGTTTTTGGATTTTGAAAACAAAACACTTGATTGATGTAAGTGGGTCTAAGGAAACAAGGAGTTCAAGAAATCTACGTATGAACAGGTAACAAGTATTAAGATATTCCGCAGCATAACCGCAACTTTCTTGACTCGAAGTTAAGGTGACAGACCCGAAAGCAAATCTTTGCTGATGAAGAAAAGCCTTCATTAGTGAATATCCAACATCCTTGAAACAAGCCTTTAGGAATGGGTGGAAGTTTTGAAGGGTGTTGTAATGCATTAGAAAAGCAAAAAAGACAGAATACTTAATACTTACCAAAAAGAAAAAATTAAATAACAACAACAACTATTGCTAGTTGTTAATTTTTATTTTAGTTTAGTGGAGTGATTGAATGAAATTCAAAGAAAAAGGTTAAGTAGCCTATACTCCGATGTGTTTCGCCTGAGTGTGAACGGTAGGCATCATCAGTTAGGCCGTCCACACTTTCCTAAGACACATATTTTATTTTAGTCGATGTAAGTGACTATATAAAATGCAAGGCAAACTCCACTAAACTAAAATAAAAATTAACAACTAGCAATAGTTGTTGTTGTTATTTATTTTTTTCTTTTTGTAAACAACCTAGCCACTGGTATAATTTTCATAAAGGTTGGACTTTAACCAAAGTTTTCCTTTAATATAATAAAATTCGCAATGCTTTTTTGCCTTGCATTTTATATAGTCACTTACATCGACTAAAATAAAATATGTGTCTTAGGAGAGTGTGGACGGCCTAACTGATGATGCCTACCTATCACACTCAGGCGAAACACATCGGAGTATAGGCTACTTAACCTTTTTCTCTTAATACTTACCACCCATTGTCTGAAATGCATATGCTTAGCATGAAAGCAATGGGTGATAAAGCTTTATTGAATTAGAAGTTATCAGGAAGATTTCACTTCAAAACTATCTTCATACCTCAACTTCGGATATATGTTAAAACAATCATCGTTTTTTCTGAGCCTCATCTAGTCAGCCTCAGATAAATGAAATTAAATTTTAAAAATCGGGTGGATAGGGTTCGGCGAAAAAGGTTCACCGACAAGGTCAACTGATAGAACGAATAATTAAATATATGACAGCCAGTTGTATATTCCAGACTATCCTAGTGGGATATCATAGGGGAGGAAGGATATATACCTACGATAGGTTGACCAAGCGGAAGAAAATCTCAATGTTTTCGAATTGAAAAACTGGAGGATGTAATTCCAAATAAAGACGGGCTAACATGTTTGATAAGGCATCACATGTTCATTTCAGATTGAAATCCAAAAGAAGAAGAACCTCGTTTAACAAGTGACTTTAAACTAGAAATGTATGGTACATATTTCTAAAAAAAATCATGAAGAATATTACTGAAAATACCAGTTAAAACAAATTTCACACCACCGATAACACGAAATTCAAAATATGGGTTTTGTCGTTGTGATAACAATAAAATTAGCGTACAAATCTATAAACGAAATGCAGTACTTACATATTTTTTCAAAAAAATACCAAGGCTGAAGTTGATAATATCACCTTATTTAGAAAAATAAACAAATGTTCAATTTTATTTAAACGAAAACAATTACGTGCTTACAGTAGGTATGTACTTTTTGTATCAGCTTTATTTAGCTTTAAATTTATTTTGATATTTTGCATTTTATTGGTTTTGATTTCGATAAATAAGTTAAATGATATCTTGTTTAACTTTTTCTCTTGTTGACCTTAAACTTTAAATTTAATTACCTAGAACATTATTACCTAAAATCCATTAAAACTTACATAATACACATGAAAGAAATACATAAAATAAAGTTTAAGCAATAATACACACCTTACCAACCAATTTACACTTTCTCAAAAAAAAAAAAGGAATACAAATATGTAAATATAATTTATTAGCCACACTAAAAGAAGAATCCTCCCTCAGTCTGTGTTTTTAATATTTATTGGGCACTCTTCGAAGCAAAGTACTTTTAATTCAGTTTGTCATACAAATTTTAATGAAAATAAAGGATACTATAATGTCGCACATATTTGCTCATATGACTTTAACAAAATTCATAAGTATTTCAATTAAAAAAATGCATTATAATGATATAAATAAATTTTATTATTTCAATGAAGGAAATGTTTAAAACATTTTGTGTTAACTTCCATCCGTCGAGTTTGATGCCTTGTTCGGTTCAGTTTCGACGGTTAGGCCGCTTAACGCTTTATTTTTGAATAACTCTGCAACAAGGACACTTGTAGTTCTCCTGTTACCTTCAGCCCTTCAGCAATACACATTGTTCTTTAACTTTAATGTTGCATTCACTACAAATTTTTAAATGCCTACAATTTAAACAGCGCAATATATGCCCGAAAATCATTGGAAATAAGGCAAATATGTTCATCAATAGATTGGTTGCTAACCACAGGGGTTGTCGTGTAATTTTGTTAAGCTATTCTTTTTGACTTAAAATTGAAAACGAAAATTTTCAATGATGCGTTTCAATGATAGTTATAACTGGCCTCTTAATGATAATTTTTCAGTGTTAAGATCGTGTTGCAAACCATCAGTGAATAACATAATAGCTGAAAAATCTCACGAGTAGGTATTTTTGGATCACTTTAATTTTACATACATAGTTAGCTTCCTGGTTCCTTTTCATGGTAATGGAAAACAGCATCTGTATCTAAAGAGGTATGTGCAAACCTATTAAATGAAATGTTTCTTAGGTTTGGATGCTTGATAAACTTTTCTGAAATGTTTCTGAAATGTTTCTATGTTTCCGGCCAACAGCGAGGGAAACATTCGATGTTACGCAAATGGCACAGGCAACAAAAATTATTTGTTTGTAGTTGTGAACTTCTGAAAATAGTTGTGTTCGTTGAGCCCTGGGGTCGCTCTCAAGTCAGTCCAAAGCATTTTTTGAAAAACCTCAATTTGCCCTGGGTAACAAATTCTTTGTTTTTTGAGACCTGGGGTCGCCCTCAACACGCCCTGAAGTAGATCTAGGTATTTTGCTGAGCGAGGAGACGGAGGATTACAAGTTGATGACCTGTGCAAAAAAAACCCAGGGTCGACCCTGGGTAAAATTGGTAAAATTCAACGAACACAACTAATGTCACGTGGATGACAAAATGGGAAACAAGATATATCAGAAATGTTACTTTAAATGTCCCTACCAAAAGAAACATTTCTGAAATGTTTTTTAAACAAGTGGGAAACATTTACGAAACATTTAAGAAATGTTTTTTGAACAATGTTTGTTGAAATGTTTCTTAGGTCTGTACACACCTTAAAATGCCAAAACAATTTTCCCTTGTAACTGTCGACCGATTACACTTTATGTTCTCTCTTTTGATTTTCTCAAGAAAAAAAACAGTATATGGTGATTTGAAAGCGTTATAACTTACCAATACGTATATTACCGAAAAATAGAACCAATCATTACATAGTTTCAGAAAAAGTAAGAATGTTGGACTTGATATTTCAAAAGTATTTAACAGAGTTTGGCATCAAGAATTTTTGTGGAAAATACGTGCATTCGTTATTGATGAATTTCTTCTTAGTTGGATTCTAAATTACATATCGGTCCGTTTACCTGTATACATATAGTATTAGTTGGTTTTAAGTCTGCAAACTACCAAATAAATACTAAATAAATGGTGCGCAATAGAGCTTTACTTTGTTTCTGACTTTCTTCATAATTTTTATCAACTTTCTGCTGTCTGAAAATTCTGATTCCAAAAATTGTTTCGAGCACAACTATCACCATATTTGTTTCCATATTTACAACCCTCTTTTCTTCAGATGTAGAACTAGAGCAGCAATGACGGAACATAAGCTTATAAATTTCCGTATTTCATTTTCCGTTCCCGATTGGTTGTTATAAGATATACATACTTCATTCAAAGCTTGGGTAAAGTTCTATATTAACTGGACAACTATTATAAGAATACCGGAACTTTAATGAAGAGTGGTCCGAAGAAATGGTTGGTTGCATCAATCCCCTGATTTTTATTCAAGCGTAATGCTCCCAGAGCAAGGAATGCTCATCATTTTACTCGAAAGCCTAGTTTCAGATGGACAAATTTGATGGACATTATTGAATATGAAATGCTTTACCCGGTACAAATGTAGAATTAATTTTTTAAATTTTAATAAAATAAAGCTTTTGAAGATTTTGAAGAGATTGTTTATTAAGTATATGTGTTGGCCCTGACCCAATGAATAATCCAAGTTTGTGACCTCAAGCGGCAAACGTTACTTTGTCAAAAATCCGCGAAAATTTAAATTTTTTTTAGATTTCGGTGATTATTACCCTAAAGGACTAGTTTTTTGTAGTACCTTCTCAAGACTAGAAATGTCTCAGTAGTGTCAATAGTTTCAGATATAAGTTTTCAAAATTTATCATTTTTTCGAACTTTGTAATTTCGAAAAATTTCGGCAAAGTTGTCACATTTGTGTAGGTCACAAATTTTGATTTTTCACTGGGACAAATCATAAAAAAGTCTGCAAAAAATCAGAACTATATATCGCAATCGATGCAAACACTAATGTATACATTTACTGCATTATAAAAAGTAATTCTAAATTAGTCTTTAAAATAAATTATAGTCACTTTCTCAAGTTTAAGAAAAGAATGTGAACTCTTTTTCTAGAATTCTAGAAATGACTAAATAAATGATAAAGTTGAGACCAATCATCTTAAATTTAATTAAAAATAAGTTTAAAATCAATAACTTACCCTTAAAATATACCGAGTTTATCGCAAACAAAAGAAACAAATATACGCGGTTAAACAATTAAATCCTCAAAAAAACGTGTAATCTTCATGAATGCATCTTCAACAATATTGCCCCAGTGTCATCGTTATTTTGTTGTTATTATCATTGGATTATTATATACATTCACCCCTGAACTTACAATTTGCATATGAGTCAAGTTCAAGGAGTCTCTGATGAATTTAACTGCAATCTAACTTGTCAATCTTGTTTAAAAGAACATCTCCAAAAATATAATCATCATATACAGTGAAAGCATATAAAGTTCCTTGGCTCTCTGGTTGCAAACATCTTTTTGCTCGCGTCTTTGTCAATCAATATAAATACACCTCAAAGTATCATACAATTCAATAGTATTCAAAAGAGACTTCGCGAAGCAGCAAGAATATGGTGCTGCTTAAATTAACAAATCTTATCGCAGTGTTGGCCATAATTGTTGGTCTGACGAACGCTACCGCTGTCAAAGACAAAGATCTAGAGAATCTTCGAAATCATTTAACCGAGATCCGTGCAATTATTGATGAGGCACACAATCCATGTGCCAATTTTCCAAAATTCGCATGTGGTAATTTTCATAATGCCTCCGGAGGTGAAAACTATCCAAATGATCGAGTTTACTTATCCGAAATTGCTGACGATTTGCATAGTTTGAAGGATGTCAAACTTGAGTCCACAAAGAAGGCAAAAGATTTCCTCGAATCGTGTATGAAACATCAGAACCCAAAAAATATTCTCCAGAAAGTCGATGTTTACAAAAATCCATCTCAATTTAGACTTGCTAAGACTTTGGGTATTCTTAAGACTTCCGGCATTAATACGATTCTCTTGACTCACATCAATGCCTTAGATGAAAAAAAGGTTAGAATAATTATCTCTTTTGATCAAGAGCTCTTCCTTTCGGATGTTTTTAATGAAAGAGTCATCAAACATAATCTGGAATTGATGGAAGTCAATCCTGCTGAACGTCCAGATGCCGAGAAAAAGATTACAGCATTTATTCAAAAGGGAAAATCGATTTTGACCAGTTCAAGGGAAAATGTTTCTGTTGGAAATGATATTAAGGCGCTGAAGAACTTCGATTGGGATGAATACTTGACCGAGCTTAAGAAACTTCCCAAATTGAGTCAAGCTACCATTGAATTCGTCCTCGAAGATGTTGTTAATCTGCAAAAGATCTTCGATCTCGCTCATGAAACTGATCCCCAGACCTTGCGTTTAGTGACAGCCATCGAACTTATGGCTGAAGTCATCGATAGTGGCTGCGACATTGTCGTAGATTACTTCAAGATGCCTATCTTTGCTGAATTCTATCGGTTATACTTTACCGAATCCGATCAGGCTTTCAACTTGGATGTGTTGAAGGAGTTCGAAAAGTCACACACTGCCATCAAATCAAAGCTGCAGAATGAGAACGGTGGAGGCCTTTCCCGAGTTCAAGGAAAACGTAAGATTCTCGAGAGCATGAGTCAGATCTTGGATGGCAAGAAGATCGACGCTGATTACAAGGATATCCTTATTGAAAAGGATAACTTCTACCAGAACTACCTGAACCTAGGTAAATACAAAATCCAGAAACATCTTTCAAGAAATTCAAAGAGTGACGTAGCCGAGGAATACCTTCTGAATATTCTTAATCCAGTCAATCGGAACAAGCCAGTGTTTTATCATTTTGCGTCTCAGGGACTCTACATTTGGCAGTTGTTCTTCCGTGAAAGTCGTCCCAAATACTCCTACAATACATTGCGTGATTGTCTTGAGGCTCAACAGGACAAATACAAACTGTTCGAGTTCAATGACTTGGACTACTTTGAATATGTAGATGATTTTGCGGCAATGAAACAGACTTATCTTGATTATAAGCGCTATTGGGATCAGGAGTACGACACAACTCACAAGCTGGACAACATCTTCAAAGAGTACAAATTAAACAGTGATCAGGCGTTCTTTTTGAATTTAGCCCAAAGAGAGTGTGCTCGTGTTAATGATGGCAAAAATATTCCATTCAGGATATTATTGAACCTTGAGGATGCCAGTAAGGCATTTGGTTGTCCACTAGGCAGTCAATTGAATATTGAAGAGAAATGCTCTGTATGGTAAAGAAGAAGTCGATTTAGATATTAATTCATTTTTGTAAATAATTTAATCATTTGTTAGTTGTTAAGTCGATCGATATATTAAAAATAAACATAACCTGTTTTCTTTCATTAAAAAAATTATTGTTTTTACCATTTGGTTGTTCTTATGAGACACTGCATGTGACGACGACGACGATGTTAGATATTTGGAATTGCAATTAAAAACAAGTTTAATATAATTATGAGAGCATTTATTCAGTTTATCAGAACACAGAGGAGGAAGATACTAATTTAAAAAAAAAGATTTATTCACATACATTGGATGGTTATTTTGTGAGTTGAATAAATCTTATTGAACTTTGAAACACATTTTGGAATGACATTTGAAAAGTTATTTATTCAGAACAAACTTGAATAAACAAAATTATCAGAATATATAAAATGTCCTTGAGATAAATAAGTACCGATAATATATATTTCAAGTCGTGTTTATTTAGGTATTGCGATATAATTAAAAATTAAATAAACACTGACAAGGTCATTATTTTTGTTTTGACTTCAATTTTGAGTTTTATACAAAACAATTTATGATTTAAATTAGTTATTCAGATTATTTGTAAACAGTTTTAATAAAAACAAATTATTAAACGTGATTAAAATAACAAAAAAAAAGATTTAAAAATTATAAAAACAAAAGAGCTGAACAGCAAACTCGAAACCAAAGTTCGTGTGGAAATATGTATTTAAGTAAATTAAATTATTGTTTTTTGATAATATTTGTGCTGTTTAGAATTATTTTTTCTTAGAAGGGAATATTCTAATCAGTGAAAATTCATCAATAAAGTCGTATAAGTTAGTAAAGCTGTCCACAAGAAAGTCCGCACGAACCGTCACTATGTAGATATCGTTTATGAATTTAATTGATAAATGTATTCCAATAATTAACAGGACCGTTGATGAATGATCATACAATATTTTATCGAAATCGTTAATGCATTTTTGGTTTTGATCAGTAAAGATGCAAAAATATATCAAACTCTCAGCAAGATTCAATTTTTGTACCTAAACTGCGATATGCTGGCCAAGCGAAACTAATAAAAGCTATAAATTTTATTACGAGTATTTTCTCTGGTCCAGCTTTTTTTTATAGTTTATAGTTCGTGCGAAACTCCAATTCTTTCCGTATTGAAACGGATCATAAAATAGAGCTAAAAGTTGTTGGTGCAACTGGACATAATATGTCTGTTCATGTTTGTTACTAGTTAAGTTATGGTTTCGCATAACAAACAAAATAAAGGGCACGAGAGAGACACACCTGTATTTTTCCAAGCAGCTATTGAAAAAGAAATAAATTTAATTTAATATTAAAAGGAATTTTGACTCAGGACACATGGAAATTTATAGGTTAATTTAGCTTAACCCGGCGAAGTTCGTGCCGCCTAAAATTAATTGTCACTTTCAAAAGTCTAGCATGTTTTTTTAAAAGAATTGGTCCTTAATTCAACTATTGTTCAAGTTGCAGAGATGTGAGGTTGGTATCATCCACAACGTTGTTTTTACATTTGATATAGAGAATATAATAAACCCATTTTTACTTGCGATTAAGGCAAGTTATACATTCGTACAAAAAAAAGTTTTTAGATAAAAATCAAACATAACATTACGATGATAGAGAAGACGAAAAAAGTAGGTCAGACAACTCTGTCTGCGTGTCTGACACCTACGGCGAAAAAACGGTTAGACCGAGACATAGTAAAAAGTATTCTTTGAGTAATACGGCCAGATTTTTTTCATTTATTTTTTTCCTATATGTCTTAAAATAACGGTACCTACCATAATAAACGGCGTAACCGATAATTCCATTTTCTCGAAAAAATATGATTAATTTTTTTTATTTCTATATGAGTGATTAATTTATTTCCGGAGAAGTACTTTTTCGGTAGCGATTATCTCTTAAACGGCTGAACAAAATTTAATATTCTAAAAGTTCTTTTAAACTTGATTAACACTGCAATCAAAACTTTTGGAAAAAAGGTTTTTTCTAAAAAGTTAGTTTTTCAAATTCGATTTTTCTCGAAAAAAATCCGATCTATTTTTTTTTTTTTAATTTTATATGAGTGATTTGTTGCCATGGTGTGGTGATGTCTTTCATTTAAATTTTTTTTCCGGAGAGGCTTATTAACGTTACCTGCCATTGAACGATGATGATCTATTATTTTTTGTTTTACGATGCGTAAGCTCACCATTTTGATTCCAACTTAAAGTGACAGCCACAACGAAGTTAACGAAACGTCTTCAGTCGAGTACAAGTCGGTAATTTGAAAGTGATAAAGTTTGAATTTAAAATAAAGAAAGTATAAAAAGGAAATAAAGAGTGTTTTGAAATATTAAGTGGAATTAAAAGTAAAAAGACGTAAAGTGAAATAAGTTTTATTTAATAAAACGAACCTAGATAAAACCTAACAATACATAACCCTTTATAAGCAATTATCGAACATAAGAGAAAATTCGTAACCCAGTCGTGCATTTTTCGTTTTAGCTAAACTCAAAGCCTTATCTTCATTAAAAAAAAAAAAAAAAAAGCATGTGAGTCCATCAGTCATACATCAATCTTGTAAGAATCCCTAAATATATTTGAAACAATACAAAAGTAACTTTTTCAGTTAATCATAATAAGCTTGAATAATTTGAATGTTTGAATGTTAAATATTAATGTTATCAATCATTTTGTAGCCACTCATGGCTGACGGCATAATTTGCAAGCCTTAATCTATTCAAAATGAAAATGTAAATAAAAAAAAAATAATATAGTTCTTTTTGGGGAATAAATATCTAAAAATCTAATCTAAATCACATGCGTCGCGGGCCGCATGAAAACCACTCACGGCCGTTGTTTGGACATCCCTGGTCTAATGAATAAAATATATGTATACATAATTTAACCTGTACTATATGCATAATATGCTTTTCAAGTGTCCATTATCAAAAAAACGACTAAAACATTCGCAAGTCGATGTGTTGTATCTACATACATTTATTTGCAAAACATATTTTACATAAACATTGTCATTGAACCCCATCGTAGAAGGGGCATGAATTTTAAGTGCAACAACTCTACACTATCCCGTTTTAATGCAAACAACAAACTTTCTCCAAGTTGCATTATTTTCTAGGCTTAGATTGAATTGCATTCACATATAGCGCTTCATTAGATCGCCTGTCGTTGAAGCGATCAGTTTTACTTTCATTGCACAAAATAGCTACTCCAAGTTAATAAAAGATGAAAATAACATTCACCGAACCCGACGAGGAAATTTCCAAGCGAATTAATAACCTCTTTCCGATATCCGACTGTTTTATCAAAGTGAATCCCGGAAATGTATTGTTACCAAGGAAATATGAAACCATTGCTGAATCGATTAGGAATTTAACGGTTTATGAGGACGATACATGGCTAGTGTCATATCCAAGAACTGGTAATTGATTTTTGGTTGTATTAAATTTAAATTAAATTGCTACAATTTATTGCCCAGGTTCTACATGGGCTCAGGAAATGATTTGGCTTTTAAAAAATAACCTCGATTACAAAGGTGCTAAGGAAATGCTTCAGACAAGATGTCCATTGATTGAACTTACAGCTTTATTTCACGAGGATCATAATGAATGGATTAAGTAAAATTCTAAAATTTCATATTTCAATAATAAAAGATCTTTTTGTCGTAGTTCTGCCATTGGAAACACCGTGGAGCTTGTTCAAAAAATGCCTCGCCCAAGATTGGTGCGATCTCATCTGCCATGGGATCTGCTTCCAAAGGATCTAGAAAAAGTTCGCCCTAAAGTAAATTTTGTAATTAATTCCGTTTATAGAATGAATATTAATTTTTTCTTATCCATCAGATAATTTATACAGCTCGTAATCCAAAGGATCTGTGTGTATCATTCTTTTACTACTGCAAGTTGGTTCATGATTTGAAGGGGAAGTTTGAAGATTTCTGTGAATTATTTCTGAGGGGCTCTACTCCAATTGGTTCATATTGGAATCATGTTCTACCATTTTGGGAAAAACATAATCAATCGAATATATTGTTTTTAAAATACGAGGACATGAATCGCGATATAAATACAATCATAAAGAAATGTGCAGAATTTTTGGAAGTGGATTATAAAATGTCCGATGAAGATTTGAAAAAGATTTGCGAACATCTGAAATTTGATCGTATGCAATCGAATCCAGCAGTTAATTTGGAATACATGAACATTGAGGGTTTGGATAAGGAACAAAATTCCAATGCCAAATTTATTCGAAAGGGAAAAATTGGAGATTGGCAAAATATTTTCTCAGAAAAAATGTCTGAAAGATTCGATCAATGGACTGAGCAGCAATTGAAGGGTTCAGAGTTAAGTTTTGAATATGAATAAAAGTAATAAATATTTATATAATCATAATGTATAGTGCTGGTTTAAAATGCTTTGGAATTTAACTGTGTTATTCATCATCAACACTATTTTTCCTTGCGATTATTAGGTACTACCTTAGGCAAGTTTTGTATTCGTAAAAATTATGAGATAACAATCAAACATGACATAACGATAATAGAAAACACGAAAAAAGTAGGTCCGACAATTCTGTCTGTCTGTCTGTCTGTCCGTGTGTCCGTCTGTCAGTCTGGATGTATCAACACCTACAGCCTAAACGCGTTGGGCCGATTTTCTTCAAACTTGGTACTCTGTATTTTTAGAGTAATATATGCCCAGGCGTGTTTTTGATTTTTATCCTAGGTCTGAAAATAACGGTACCTGCCATATAAACGTAACAGATAATTAAATTTTTCTCGAAAAGAATACGATCGATTTTGATAAAATTTCGCATGATTGATTTTTTGCGAAAACGTTGATTTTTTTCGATAAAAAAATTTTACAACTAGATTTTTATTCAAAATTAATTGATTGCTTTAGGTGACGAAATTGTCTAGAAAAGTATAGTTTAAACTATAAATTTTGCAGATAGTCTCTCGCAGTTCTAGTTTTAGTTAAGTTAATGCGAAGCTACATAAGGAGCAGTTCAATTTGTTCTCGATATGTCGATAAGACAACATTATTTATAACTGACTACGTTTTCATCTTACTTCAAGATTTTTTATACTAAATCATGTTAAGGACACAACGGGAAAATATTAATCTAGAACAATTCACTCTATTCTTTAAAATATTGACATTTATTTCACCAGCTTAAGTGAACAAGAGGCAGTTTTAACGAAGTTTTTTTTTCAAATTTTCTCTAAGTGACTATCTGTTTTGATTAAGTCCCGTTCTCATGTTGTAATCGTGCTCTTTTTGACTGCCAAAGTGATTTTCAAGATTTATATTTATAAAGTCGGTTAGTAATCAAAGCGAAATATTTTGATCGTTTTGATGGGTTTTCATATTTGGTATTGTGTGTATAACGCAATCGATGGAAAAGTGCACTATTGTGAACAGATCTTCATAATAATGTTGTGAATTTTCCAAATTTGACAGCTTTTTTTAATGTATGAAGATTTTTCAAAAAAAAAAAAAATAGACAATCGATAATCGATAATCGAAAAAAATCGATCATCGATTACACAATCGAAAACCGATAATCAAATGCTTGAACCCGCGTTAAACGGAACCACATCTATTTTGCCGAAATTGATGAGTTAAAAACTTAAATCAAGACTGAACCATGTTTTTAAAATTGGCTTTGAACCGTCCTTTGACATCCACCTTCAAACAAGGATGTTCTTCTGTCTGGACTCTTGATGTTAGCTTTCTTGATCGAATTAACAGCTTTTTCTGATAACTTCCAATTTTGAATGAATGTGAATCTCTCTTTTATCAGCTTCAAAGCGTCTAATTGTATCAGCAAGCTAATTCCGTATTCCGAAGTTTCAAAAGCTTTGGTGAAAGTGTAACCGCCATACCGAACAGTGTAACCAATTCCCATGTCGCTATATTCGATCTTTTATTGAAAAAGCATATGCACTTTCAGTATTGATAAAAAATAACCTTTGGTGGATTTTAAACTTCCTTTTAAACACTTGAAAATAATATTGGATGGTTTCATAATCTGAAATATACAAAATAAATGCTGGTATGCCTCAGGGTTCCGTATTATCTCCAATTCTGTCTTTCTTATTCTTAACAATGATCTCTTGTCTTTAACTTATGATCCTGGCAATAGTTGTGCTAATGTAATACTGTCAGATTTTCGTATTGGTTTCCAGGTTCACAATCCTGTTTTCCATATGTGAAGCTGGAGCAGCGCCGAGTGTAGTACGATAAAATCATACTAAATTCTTATCTTGACCCGTATTATTGCTAAATGGCGAATTAAGAACCACCCTGGTGTTAATTGATCAATGTCATTACAGTCGATTAAGCGGTACAAAATGCCTTTATTCATTATAGCACTTCCATGAAAGAAACTAAACAGCTTTCCATTCTCGACATATAGTAGACCACCTTCTGCGGAATGACACCGTATATAAATTCTTCACAAGCACTTCGAAATGCTTACACGAACGACAAGGAAATTGTTCCTCAATTGATCTGCATATTAATTATTTACTCGTCCATATCAGCGCAATGTTCGAATGAAACTCTCAAATTTAGACGTTTATAGTTAAACGAGTGGTTACACAGTTGTGTATAAACTCAATGGTTTTACTTAAAAATATTTGCAATATTTTACTTGCAGTGTTTTACTATTTTTTGTAACTTCACTTGATGGGAAACATAAATTATTTAATGCATATTTATTATGCTTTTTTAAATATTTTTCAATTTTAACTGAAAAAAAAGATTCATAACCAATTCTTTTTCCTATCCGCCACTAGATGCACAACCATTTAAACGTCAAAATATCGCAATAAAAACTTCACCAAAAACATCGCATATTCGAACTTAAAATTCTCCATATCTCCTTTTCAACTCACCATACCAAATATAACTATTTCCCTCTATCATTACCATTATCCAACAAACACAAACAAAATTAGAAAAGATCCACCCTACAAATCAAACCAACAAGAAAAATCTCACCGTGTCCGACGACAGCATTTTAATTTTAGTTGAGTTGAAATCGTGAGATAAATTCGTTGTTTCTTCGTCCGTAGAAACAACGTCTCGTCGTCGCGTTAAATAAATAAAATACAAATTTTCAATTAAATACTCATTTCTTTTTTTGTTCAATAAATTTGCAATAAAAATTAAAATTGTAAAATGTTTAAAACTAATGAAAAAATATAAAAAAAATAAAATACATCAAACCTCAGTGTGGTGAAGAAAAAAAAAAGTGGAATCCTGAAAGGAGAAACAGGAAAAAAGTGCAAGTGTCTGTCTGTGCCGACTGGGCACATCAATTCTGAAAAAGAAATTGAAAACAATCAATTTTTCATTCTTAAAAATATCAGAGAAAGAGCGCTGATATTTTCCAACTACCGGATAAAAGTAAAATGTATGAAATTTTCCAGTGAAACATCCCGACGAGAGTCCTGAGACCCCGAGTTTGTTCTGTGCGATAAGTGGAGTGAGTGAAATCAATCATACTCAGTCATTCGGTGTGGAATTTCCCTTTTTTTCCGGAGCTTTCCCGGTGTTCAACCCAAACAAGCCCGGTTTTCGGTATTTTTTTTTTGTTTATCTATATTTTTTTCTTATTCGATTGCTTTCCACTGTGACTAATTTGAGAGTGTTTAAGTAGGTTCTTTAATTTTTTGTTGTTTGCACTGAAAACCGAACCGGGGAGTGCTGTGGCGCAACATCTCATAATTCAACAACCGACGACCCCAAGAAAACGATTAGATCAGCGCTCCCAACGAAGACAACTACGACGAGGACGAGGAGTAGGAAGACCAATTTGCTAGAAAATGTCTTCCACTACCGACATGGTTTTGGATGTATCGGCCCTGCCCGATGACATCCGGGAGAAATTGGCCGAATTGGATTTGGAACTTTCTGAAGGTAAGTTCATATAAGTTTTCAATATTAAATCCTAAGTAATTTATAAACAAATTTGTTCTTAATTCATAAACTAGAAAAAATATTTCATCAAAATTTATCATTTTAATCGAGAAATTCTTTTTCGAATTCGAATTCATCATCAGAAAACCGACCACAGAACGGGTCGATAAAATTTTATTCGATTTCTTCTTCTTCGTGTGTGTTAAGTTTTGCAAAAAAAAATCACTCGGTTTTCTCTTTCATATGCATTGTAGTTGTGTTACCGGGTGTTGTGTAGTTGTTGCACTCTGTTCGAAATGTCAGTTTTTTGTTGTTGTTTTTATAATTAAGCCAGAGCGGTGTGTCCATTTTGCGGATATGTACACACGAAAGAAGAAAGAAATAAAAAAAAAACAAATGATGTTTTCTTGTTGTTTTTGTTGTCATCGGGCAGACAATTTTTTATTTTATTTCTTTTTTCTTTTGTTCTGCTGATTTATTATGGAAAAAATGTGGCAGGGGGTAAATATTAATATTTAACCCTTTTTAACAACAATTATACTTTGTTTAGCTAATAGTAGAAGATAACATTAGATTAGTGATACTGGAGATTACCTACTAAGTTGTAGAGTTGAATGCTTGATGACTGCACAAATTTACGGCTGAACCGAGGAGTTCTTGAGTTATAAATGATGAAGTAATAGATAATTTCCAACCAGGTTCCCCCTGATAACAGATTAAATATATATGTCGATAGTGAAAGCACTTATTTAGGGACTTAACACCTTCAAACAAACAAAGCAAGATAAGTTTTAATTAACACTGGTCAGCATTGGTTTTGTTACCGTTGATATAAAAATAATTTCTAGTTAATGTAGGTACCTATGCCAACAATTTATGAATAAGTGAATGATTTTAAATCTTTATTTTCGTATCAGCAACATCATAGTTTTTGAAGTTATAAAAACTACATTGGAAGGCGATAGGCCGAGGAAGTTCTTCATTTATCAAGAATTGACATTTTGTATACTGTAAAGCTGGATATTTGCATGTTTTATTTTTATCATACTTTTAACTACTCAAACATAGCAATCATCAAAATGATCTAAGGGTTCGACACAGATCCTAGGTAGGTATACCGAAATCTGTTCCGTGACGTGAATTCATTACAAGAATGTAATGAATTGACACACGATTTAAAAACCTAAAATATGTACAAAAAAGTAATGGCCTTTTTGATTGGTCGTCCGGAATCGTCCAGAACTCTACCGGACTCTCCGGAAACTGTTTTGTTGAATTCGGATGACAGTTCGCATACAAGAGAACCCGAAGCATTCACACATGCAAACGCTAAAAATGTCAAATTCGATAAATCTAATTTAATTTTTTGAAAGTGGAACCTTATCCAAAGACCCATATTGGTTAATTGATAAGATTGCACTAGTGTGGGTTTGTAACGCAATATTTGTGCAATCTGGTCAATTTAGTTCAGCTTGCAAAAAAAAGATGGAGCCATTGTTTTCCATCTTGGTATTCATAATTTTTGACCTTACCATTTTATGACTTTTTTTAAAATTCAAAAGCAACAAAGAGAACCTTTTCTGTGTTAAAACGCGGTGGCGACACGTTACGGAAATGATGTTTGGTATCAAAATGCTTAATTTCTATGAAAAAAAAAAAAAATCGAAAATATTTAAAACTAAAAATAAGACGTAACGAAGAGGCTGGTAACTCTGTTAAAGGCCCGAAAACATTTTTAAATTATGTTAATTGTTTTCAAATGGGAACATGAAAAGGATATTTTAGTGGAGAATCACCCAACGGTTTGACAGTCGCAGCGCATTAAGTCCCAATCTAACGCATTTTCGTTGCACAATGACCGTTGCAGTTCTAACACAACGTTAAACAAAAATGGTGGTGTGATAAGTTTCTTTTCTAATGAAAGATATACAAAAATATAATTAAGTGCTTAATAAGTAGAAAGTCAACCTCACAGACCTTGAAGACCTTGAAGAGAACAGAAAGTACAATTTATTCTTTTCTCTCATGAAATATCAACACAACAAAAATGTATAGTTGGCTGTTTTAGCTAAAATGACTATTCAAAGACTGAAATTCACTTTAAGATTCAATTTCAGCACTCAATTTGCCAACGCTTCAGCGTAATACAATCTACGTATCTTAAAAATATTGGTAGCACCCCGCATCCATGCATCTTCTTGAAAATGTCTCTGACATGCACACATTTCAGGAGAAAGTCATGAATGGTTTTTCTTATTGTAAATACCAAAGAGATACAGCAAAGCAACAGCATTCACTTAACTTGAAATGGAAATTTCTAAAGCGTACACCCTCTTGACCGGCAACGTTGGACGCATTAAGTGTCTTCTTCTCTTTTGAAATCGAAAAGAGGAAACCATCAACAAGCTTTTCATTGACAAAGCATTATACATAAATACAAAACTGCAGCAGGTATCCAATGGTACATGCACATATTGTACATGCACGACTTAGTGTACATGCATCAAAGAGCCTGTTCCAATACTTAACACTCTTATAATCTTCTTATTTCTGATTCCTCGTTTGCGCTCAATTGCCGGCCAAGTCAGTCAGTCAACTGTTCTCATTTATACTCTCACCTTTGTCGTGTTCGTAGTTTGTTGTATAAAAACCGCGGCAAATGATGATTCCTCAAAAGAAAGACCCCAAAGGCCGGCAATAACAACATTTCACTTCACTTGCAATAAAATCAACCAAATTAAGTGACTAATGCACTTATCGGCTTATAATAAGAAGAGAGGAGGCATACTTTCTTGTTGTTGTGTCGGGTCCAAGTGTTTGTATAGCTTGAACCTACTTGGACAACAAAATGACTCATCATATATATATATTACAGGTGGTGTGGTAGTGGGGGTGTTATAAATATTCATCGTGAGAGTGGCAAATTGTTTTGGACTAGTGTCATTCAATAAAGTTCATTATGTCGTGTTTAGTGTCTATCATTCAGAAGATTACGAGATGTTGACATAAAGTATTCATGTTATGATAATGTCCTTGGAGTTATGTCGGATATATTTATTTTTTGTTGGGAAAGTATCCTTAAATTTTATAGGAGACTTGAATTAATTTTTCCTTCATCTTCTACAGATAGAGTGATATATATGTATAAAATATTTTCTTTATCGGAAATGGGTTTTGAAGAAGAAGAAGGAATAATTAATGCTATAGGAAAAGATGACACAGGAGAACTTCATCAAAATACTGCTATACTATGTACCTTACTCCAATAACATGACGTGCCTTTAAAGTCCAGTTTTGCACACCAATAAATTTGTCACCTAAGTGGCAAAGTTCACTCCATTCCAGGCAACTAAAAACGAAGAAAAAAGTATAAAGTTGGTGAATGTAGCTTCTGAAACCGAAGTTGAAAAAAAGTGGCAAATATACATTTTTGAGGTGAGCTATAAAGAACCAACCTTGGCATACCTAACAAAATCGTTCAGGTGTGCAGAACAACGTGAATTAACACCCGGAGTTGCGTTAATGTCAAAAACAACTTTACGGAGACATTTTGGTGTCAATAAAGAAATCAGGGAAGGAAATGTTCTTCAACATCATTTTGGAATGAGTCGTTTGAAACTCGGGTGCTAACCTAAGACGCAACCGATGCTGACCTCGGGTGCTAACTTAAGACGCAGTCGATAGTGCTGACGTATGCCGATGACATTTATTTTATTTGAAGAACAAGACAAAATGTCACCCAATAGTGCGTTTATTAGCATTCGAATTCGAACAAAACGAGGACGATTTCAAGATCGGATGAGAAATTGCTTGGCCCCCTTGAGCGAACCATTCTTTGATTGATCTTCGGGCCGGTATGTGTGGTTAATGTTTGACGAAGTCAAAGCATATTTTTTTCGGGACTTTTATTTTTTCTTGTTCCTGCAGTATTTATTTGAATCCGCTGAAGACAGTGCTGCAGATGCAGTCTTTCCGGTTCGGAAAATTTCAACAGCCGGTACAGTTTGTTTCGAAACATTCGAGTTTTGTCGACCAGTTGTGAACGATGATAAAAATCGCAGTCTTCAAAAATTCGTTTGTTTAATGGCACGATTACAATTTTTTTTTAGAACCAAATTTTTATATCAATCTATCAGAAAGTGTATAAAAATCCTACGAAAATTTATGAGAATAAAGCGGTGTAAAAGACAACCTGATAACACCACATAATTTAGCTTTGTTAACTACATAAAAGTCTTAACGAAAGCTAAAAGCCCTCAATAGTGAAGTTTATGTAAATACGTTATTTTGACAGTCAAGCAAAATTATTTGAAGTTTGTTCGCATCTGTCTTTTTTTTGGGTGACTCCTGTAGTACTTTAGCCTTCCCTCCATTAGAAGTCGTCCGTTTAACTCTTACCACAAATCAAAAATAGTTCACCCCGATTTTTAATTCGTGTCATATTGCAGAAATATAAAAAAGATTCTATAAAACTCGCCGTATGTCCGAATTGAGTCAATCAAGGTGAACAAACAGATTTATGCTGAGTTTTCAAACCAAATTGACATCTAGCTGTCAAATAATGGCGAAAAGGAGAAAACTTCAAACAGACTAATTTACTTATTATAAGCACAAAATATAAATTTCTTGTATTCGTTCCGATCCATTTAAGTTCTGCCTTCAATCTTTCGAATTCTGACCGATGATATTCAATCATGAACAAAATCTGCTATTTGTATATTAGTTTTGGGAACACAAACATAGGTGGCACTGAATTTCCAGAACCGCTTACTGCAAACAATAACCAATATCATCTTTTAGTTGATGTGACTGGCTGAATCTGCTTAGCACCTTTTTGGACCATAATTTGGAGCTTCGAAAATTTGAACTATTGTTACGTCTGTTTGTTTGATTTGCGGTGATAGTTTAGAAAAAATATATTCAACCTTTGTGTTTGAATGAATCTATCTATTGTCTATTATAATATCATGGATATTTTAAAACACTTTATTGGCGTTTCCCTATGATGAATCTTAAACCCATGCATATATATGTACCGTAAAGGTATACCATCTTTAGGGTTACATGCACAACACATTCCACCACTGATGCCATAGTTGAGCTACATCAAATTGTGCTTATCAATCAACTGAGAAGACAGACATTTTATTCACATTTTGTGATAAATTTAGTTGGCTACACACTTTTTTGGTTTCAAGAACATTAAAACAAAATATTTACCTTAGATTGCCCTTAAAAATAATCTGTGTATTTCTTCTGCCACATTGTATATGAATAATGAAAAGTAACACATTTGTTCTTTCGAAAATATTCATCTTGAATAAACTTCAAGAACACAAATAGATCCGTATTCTTATATGTACAAAATACGTATAATCAGACTCTGATGTTCCAGAGCAACACCCATACAAGTTGTATATTATGAAATGTCAAGTGCAAGTTCAGCAATATATTCTATGTATGGTAGATATAACGTTATAAGTACCTTATTGTACCTCTTAGTGACATTCATGTTTGGCCATTGCATCTGTTGCTGTCAACTTTAATTATAAATGAGCGTGCTAGGAATATATTTTTCCATAATATTGTGCATTCTACTAAAACATAATGACCACAGCCATGCAGTGTGAATGTCGTATTATCAAGTGCATTGCTCTATAATTAGGCATCGATAAATAGCTCTGGGAATGTTGTTTGGAGACAAAACAGCTTTGTGATTGATAGATTGTATATAATAGAGAATAATATGCTATTAGAACTACTGATGGGAAGCAATTTATGTTTTCCAAATGAAAAAAGATTTTGAATTGAATATTGTATTTATTAATTTGATTACAAAAAAAACAGCAAAGTTATTGTTTTATCACTCATGTTATTGTAATATTACTCAATTTAATTTAAATTTATTTGAAGTTCGACTATATGTGAAATTGTCGGCCGACGAATGCTCGTATGCAATTGAAAAACAGCGCGTACCCAATTCGATGTATTCCAATCAACTCACGAATTCGAATGTGTTGGGATTTCTTGACATTTTGACGTTTTCTTCTTTCGATATCGCATCAAAGTTAATTTTTTTCACAGTTGGACTGTAAAGTCAAGAGTGGCATCGTTTTCGAACCGCAGCAGTCTGAGACAATTGTCAGAAATGTTCTTACTCGAAATTGGTCTATGATACGGAGTTTGTACGTCGTCAATATAGAGAATAAACCTTGAGGTTTTTGACACATATACTTCGATGTCATTAATAAAAAAAGCGACAAATAAAGGACTTAAAATAGATTTTAGAGAACTCGACAGGTCCAAATTTACAATGGCTCTGACACCATTGATGCCATTGACGGTGATGAGCTCACAAACGTTAGCGTTGTTTTCGAAGAAGTACGGATTAAGCTTCACGGGAAAGATTCAAAAAATGCTATCCAAATTAGGGGCATCGTCTTTGTCATTCTCATTTACTTCGAGCTCCTGGGTTAGGTTAGGTTAGGTTTATATGTCTGTCAGGAAAACTTTTGACGCACTTAGACCATAGATAGACACATAGATGTAACACCACGAAACGTGCGAGGAAGTCCCTTTCTTATTAAACCAGTTAGAACATATAATGAAGCGATGAAGAGAAGGAATATCAAAGTTCTTTAGATCGAAATCATTTACGTCTTTAAGAGGAAGCTGGGCATGAACAGAGAAGATGGGGATAATCTCCTCCTCCTTCTCGTCCATGCAGCTTCCGCAAAAATCGTTACCTAGAGAATACGCCAAGTCTTGTGGCGTGTCTTCCTAGTTGAATTAGTTGAGTTAGATCTTGAACGGGAGCTGGCAAAATTTTCCATAAAAAAATCGCCAATTTGAAGTTCTATAAATGGCGAGGTCTTGTGCATGACGAGAAATAGAGTGTCTTTGGTTCTTCTGTACATTTTTATTACCGGCGACGTTGTTCTCGGCCAATCTGGCGTTTATTTATACGTTAATTTACTTATGGTTGTTGAATAATTTCTTACTCAACAGTTCGTCACGAATTTGTTCACCAAACGTTAGAGAGTCGACATTGAAATGCCAATGCGTTGGCCGTGAGCGCAAAGCGTGCAACATTTACAACAAATACAAAACTTTAGCACTAGGACGTGCTGCGGAATCGTAACAAAACAAACATTGCCAAAACAATAAGGTCGCATCCAATTGTCAACATCATAAATATTACAATTCCAGCTGAGTTGGTACTCTTATTCTTTTATGGATGGAGGAAGAACTGCAGTGTAGGGTCGGAAAAGAATAATTGATTCGGCGTATTTTATATCGCAACCGTCATCCAATACTCATTCAACGTGTGTGTTATCATATTTATTGAAAGGTAAAAATAGCGGAGAAGGCTACTTTCTCTTGAACATTTTCGACACTGCTGGTAAGCTTTGGTGATGAGAGTTGGGAGACGTCTCCTCTTAGAACTCAAAGTGTATCCCATTTGTGCAAATCGCGTTTCCTTTTTTTTTTAATTTTCGAGTGCCGCACTAATTTTTTTGTATTGAATATTATATATCCTGGGAAACCATATATTTATTCATGACAATTAAATAAAAATAACCAAGTATAAACCACTTTCGATTTCGTATATTTTGCAACACCTTCGACATTTTCCTTTATCACCCACTTACCTAATTTTCTCCTTCTGCTAATAAATCATCCATATATTTTCAAAACATCAATGTTTTCTGGAATAATAAATTGCTATTATACATTCCTATTTTTCATTTATCAGTTTATTTGTTCGTTTACTATATGGTTAAACCAAATACGTGTGTACTATCTGTTTTCTTTAGTAAACAACAAATATCAATATTTTATATGTAGATGCGGTTGTTGAGAAAAAACAACAACAAATACAAAATCTCCATCCCATCGTTGCCACCTGTTTTGTCTTTTGGAAATCTTAAATCCCAACTTGCAGGTAAAATAAAATAAACATTGAATGCAAAGAGTGTGTAAATAATACGAAGACCTCCTCAGATTACGGAATGCCGCTGAAATTGAATTTTTTGTATTTCTTTTATTATCGTTTGAAAATAAATATAGTAGAGATGAAGTCCCAAGTTGACATCTCATGTTGACAGAAGGTATTTCTTTCGGTTTTCTTTTTTTTTTTTTTTTTGTGAGGGGAAAACATTCTAATTGGGTTTGTCATCGTCTATTTTTAATTGATCAGCTGCTGCTGGTATTACTTTATGCTTAGCATAGAAAAAATATATATGGAAAACATTTGATTGGTTTGATGGGGATTATTGACATTTGATATCATGTCGGTGATTATTCTGATAAGCAATGACAGATAATGTCATAAGAACACTGAAACGACAGTTGACATTTAAACAAGGGATCTTTCTTCACAATATATTTTGGTGTGAGAAAAACTAAGAACTGCAACCAATCAATGAGACAACGAAATTGGTGGTATAGTGCTGATGAAGCACAAGCACTAAGCATTAAGCAATGATAGAAGAAAACGGCGTTGCATAAAAGAAACAAATAAGAAGTGTGTCCGACTAAAAGTATCAAAAATACGGAAGGTATGTATCGGGAGTTCGGGACTTGTAATCTGCAGTGACTCCATTAACTTGGAATTCAAGCTTATCAACATTATCATACCAAAAAAACTAAAGGATCGTTATCGTGGCAATCTTATAGTTAAAAGATAAATTAACGACAAGGTTAACGATAAATTAACGACTGCTAATTCAACTTCGATCAATGTTTTGTAATTTCCCAAACGGATTTATGTTGAATAATAGCGTTTTTCATTTAAATCTCAAAGATTTGCCCTCAAAATCAAGAAGTGCTCTTTTAAATGAAACATGTTGGGCTGCTTTTTTTCGTAGTGTTAAGACTAGGATTTAACACATAAAATATTATGAATTTGAGTGCAATAATATACCTATACCGTTTAAATAGGTAAAACAATACAAAGCTATCCAATAGTTTAAGAATAAAAAAGAACGCGCAAACAAAAATTCGCCATTAAAATGTTTTCATGTGTCAGTGTTTAGATCAAATCTCCCGAATTCGAGAGATCGCTTCTTTCTTGTTGAGATTTGATCTTTTTCCCCTCTTTTCATTTAAAGGAAACACCAAAAATGCCCAAAGATCAAATCTTTTGAAGGAAAGAGCAAATTTTTTGTAAATGAAAAACGCTATAAGTAAGCACTTTGGTCGAAATAAGCGATTGACATATATTTCGCCAACAAGTTAAGCTAGTATTATATATGTTCATAAATAGTTCATAAACATAAACAAAAAAGAATATCTAGGTACCTAATATCTATAACTGAAGTTATATTTCGTTTTTTTATTCATTGGTTTAGTCTAAAGTTTGTGTTCGCATTAAAAAATACCTACTAATGGATATCGTATAAATTAAATAAAAATCAATGTTATTCGAATCAAACTTTGTTTACTCTTAAATTTTAATTGCGTGCGAACACTTTAAACAAATTATTTACCTATTTAATGAAAGATGTAAGCACTTGCATTGAATTTAAATACATAATATTTATTTTATTTTGTTGATGCGCATTTTGTTGAATAATAATTATTCGTAAATATTTTTTTTTATTTTTGCACGATTTGGTTTTTAACACTAGTCCTTGAAAGTAAGACTTACTTTGAGGTTAAAATAGTAAAAATTCAAACTGAGAAAATCAATATAAAAAAGGTTTATCAAAGAAAATCAAGAAATGCTGTTAAGTATTTTAAAAATGAATTAAATAAAAAATATTTAAAAATATAAATAAAGAAATAAGTTATTAGGATACAAAAATCATCACTACATTAATGTTTTTAAGTAACTCCTTTAGTTTTGTTTTATCTGAATACTATAGTAAACCATATCATCGTTAAGTAGGTTATATTTAGAAAAAATGGATCCAAAATATTATATGTAAGAAGAAGCGAATTGGCATAGGTTCAATTATGTGAACCTGAGGTAAGGTGGTTGAAGTTTTTGGAAAACATTGTTAAACTGTAAGGTCCAGTTGTACAAACATTTGAACCATAGTTCAGCTATTTTTATTTTCCAACTTCGGCAACTTAACTAAGATCTAGTTCTGGTATAGTATGTGATAATAAGCAATTCCACGCAATTCCATGACTTTACAAGAGTTGAACCACAGTTAACCTGTCAACATCGGTGGGTAAATTTTTTTTAACAATTTGTACAATCGTGGGTAATCAAAATTAGAACTAAGTTATCTTTGCTCTTCAGTATAAACTTGACTACTGCAGCACCACACGTATAGCCTCCAATCTTCATAGAACTAATTGCGTTTTCAATTGGTAGTCCGGAATCGGAATTAATCCGGACGATTCTGTTTTTGTTCATTTGGCACTTAATGACAGTTCGAGCACTGAAAAGAAGGGAAAATCGATTCCGAACTTAAAGTCAGAAGTTCATTTGAAGTTTAACATATAGAATGATATGCATATGGGCTTATTAGGTAACATTAATATATCTCTTTCTCGTTCGCACAGCAGCGGTGTCAAAATCAGCAGTTCACGGATGACCGTTGAAATTGTTGACATATTGATGGAAAACAAGAGCGAACATTTTAATGTTGTACGAGAAAATTGTGTATTTTCTAATTTGGCATATTTTATAAACGTCATTTTTTGACAGCAAAGTCAATATTTGGTACGACCACAGAGAAAATAAATTTGTCTTCTTATGAGAAAGTTATCATAAAAAAAAAAAAAATTATAGCACTAAAAAATTATTAATAAAAAACAAGCGTTTTTAAAAAAAAGTAAAAAAGTTTCTAGGTTTGTTTTAATTTTGCCTTCCAAATAAAATCGCTAGAATAAATTTTTTTGGTATAGGTACATAGGTATTGTTTATATAATGTCGAATTAACGTTATTATTTTCAACATAATTTCTAAAGTAATCAAGTGTCCTTCTTTATTTTCCTAATGCACCTGCGCGTGTAACACGACAATGAGTATTATATGATATTAATTTCCAAGACTTTTTCTTCAAGCCATAAATAGTTATTATTCGAGAAAAAAAGAAATGAAAAATCAACCCCTAATAAATCAAAACCGCATACCTCTATAACCTCAACATAACAACCCTTTCACAATATCATAAACTAAAAGCCACACACATTTACAATTTATAAGTTACAAAAACAAAAAAGGAAGTTGTATCATCTCGTGTGTGTTTATGTTATATCATTTCGGATGGGTTTACATTTTCATTTAAATGGTTGTTTCCATATAATCATGCGGTTGGATTTTATTGATTTTTTTATAAAGGAAGTTTTTAAATGACAGCTGATGGAGAAGCTTGTAACACACATTTCCTCCAATGGCCATATAGACATTCTCCTATTATGGGATGTCCGTAATGATGTTGTTAAATTGTTTTGTCTTACCAAAATCATATAGCAAAACAAAAAATAAAGAAATTAGTTGAATCACTCAGACGGTATAAGCTTTGAATTTTTAATATAAAATTCTTAGGAAATTAAATTTATTGTCTACTATCGATTTTTGTTGTTGTCTATAGATACTTTTCAGTACCGACCGATACGTTTATGAACATCAGACAAACAAAAAAATAAAAAGACTTAACGGATTTTAAACTTTTATAACTTTCTTCCGTTTATAGTGTTTGTGTGCAGTGAATTTTGATTTAGCAGTTTAATGATATAGACAGTAGCTTTTCACACCGGAATTACATTTCAGATACATTAATGGAAATTCTACAATTTCGGATTAAAGAAATATTTTTCTTGAAACGATATATCGATAAGGATGTAAAACAACATTAATTGGGATCCCTTCAAAATCATTGTTTTTCCTTTTCCTTTTTTGACTTACTAGAATCACCATTATAATGATTGGAGTTTCTGATAAATGAATAACAAGGTAAAGATTTTTCGAATTTTAATTCCATAATTTCGTAGAAAAATAAAATTATTGCGAACCAACCTTTCAACCTTCTTTTCAAATTGATTATCTGATAATATTTTCGGGATTCCTAGAAAACTCCCAATAACAACGTATTCTACTTTAGATATTCATTTATTTCGTAGATTTATTTCGCAATAAATTTTCACATTCAAAATAGCAACATTTTTCAAATAAGATAAAAATTCACAGGTGTAAATAATTTATAACAGAACGCCTCCGCAAACAAGTTTCCCACTTGTTCCATTCAAATAAATCTCACACTTCCACTTAAGATACTTAAGTTATTCATAAACAAAAAAAAATTCAGATACACAAAAAGTATCTTTATTGTCTACAAAGCAAAAGGATACAAAAAAAAAAAAAAAAAATCTGCAATACTATGGTTCGATGGCCAACAAAACACCATTGATACCGCCCATAAAGTGGAAATCTATTGATTCAAGATATTGCAAGGGTATATCTTGAGGTATTGATTTATTTGCTGCTAATCACATGACCTAGTTTTTGTTGGGTGCAAATAAATATATAAAGGTAAACGAAAAAATGAGCTCTCGCTAAAAAATGATTTCACTTATCACAGTTTGTTTAATTAGCAGGGGAATATGAAGTTTATATTTTTGTCGTTTTTTTTGTTGTTGATGATTCAGGGTTTTGTTTTATGGTGTGATTCAAGATGAGTGATAGTTACTGTAAGTTTCAAGGAAATTTTGTAGTGTCAATTTTTACAATTAAGTGTGTTGTTGTTGTTTGTTCGAGGTGATCTAAGAAACATTTCGAGTCTTTTTTTCAGATCTTTTAATAATTTACTTACAAATATGTAGGTACTCCTTTTTATTTGTACTCACAGTAGAAGTTGGTAAGTCATTTTCTTATTCGTCTTTTCTGACTACCTATGCCAATGAACAACTCTCTATGACCCTAAAAATCGGCTTGTATTGTTTGTCAGATTGACCTTAGAAAACGTCGACTGACAAGTCTTCCGATTTTGGATGGTTTTATGTCAGACCAAATTGAATGCTGGTTTAGTTGTATTTGTTTGTTCCAGAAGATCTTTAGCTCTGACACCTCCTTTTCGCGTCTGTAAGAGAATGTCGTATAATAATGTCTTTTGCAAAAGGTTCTAACCGTATCAAATATGTACAATAACTAAGTTGATCGTATTCTGCGTAAGATTCCCAGATTCTTTCTTACTTTTAATTCGATCAGCCACTGTTAAATGCCATATGAGAAACATTTTTATCTCGACTGCTGTCAATACTCATACTTTTAGTAATGTATTCATTAACTAACATTGCACACCGTATACACTTGCTGGTGTACAACAACTTTGACTTAAAATTTTTTGGTGACTTGACTCTTGCGGGACATCTCACATTCTATCCTTATCTTAATTCTATTCTTAGTTGCGTCTATTGAAAGGTACAGCAACTCTACACCACTGTCGCTAGTTGTGAAAAAATGTATCGTCATTCACTAAAAGTTAGCCGTTAGCATTTTTAATGAACTTTGGTGAACAAAACTGCTAAGCATTTCTCCTTCTTTCAGGAATTTTTTTTTAAGATATTTGAGCCGTTTTTAATGTTTGAATGTTTCATGCAGATGCAGATAATTCTTTCACCCCCTGATACATGCTAACCGTACTTTCTGCTGTTAGTTACTTATTTCTTAGTTGCAACTTCTGTAGACTTCTTTAAGGCGTGCTTTCTTTTGTAAAAACTATTTTTCTATACTGCTATGGTTTTATTACACCATACCGCCATGTTTGTTGGTTGGAAGTGCTCTTCTACAGTTCCTAGTGGTAATTTCGCTTTTGTTTGCAAGCTCGTTGTTGATAGTTCCGTTTTTTTTTTTTTGGAAAAGCTACGGATAGCTTGAAGTAGGATTTTCCGTACAAAAATCTCCCTGCGGATAACTACCGATAAAAGGAGAAGTCAAATCTCACTGCAAATAGATTTTCGACTTTCATGCGAGTATCGATCAAAATTTTTTTTATTGTTGGTACGAATTATAAATTCATGTATCTTGATAGGGGTATGTTCGTAAAGTTGTAATGGATTTTAAAGTTCTACAGGATTGGAAAGGACCTTCAATTTTACGTCGAATCCGAACGACTAAGGTGAGATGCACTTGGCAATGATACTCTTAGAGGATTTGTCACTTCCTTGCAAGAGGCAGTGCCCCTGAAAATATAATCGAAGCTGGGCTCAAACTCAGACGTCTGGCATGATAGCCCGACACAATAACCACGATTCTCTAATCCTGTAGAACTAACAACGCACACAAAAAGATTGGTTAAGAGTGTAAGTCACTAGGACGTGGTTCTTCGGAGCTGTCAGTGCCACTAAAAAAAATAGTGGCTTTTAAAGTTTATTCTTGTTTTATGTTTGATTGCCCACAAACATACCCAAATCTCGAAACAAATTCATCAATTTTTTTCAAAAAAATGTTACTGAAAAATGTATACCTAGGATATTTATACATTTCGATCCAAAAATGTGGTCTTGTTGCATTTTTCATATTTCCTCGAGTAAAAAAAAGTAAACAGTATCTTGTCAACCCTGAAATTTAAGTTATTTTTTATTTTAAGGTTTTGCTCAGTTTTGCGTTTTGTCAATTTGTGGTTGGACAGATTTTGACATTTGCTAAGTATTCAATGTGAACTGTCATCAGCAAATTATAGCTTTGACACTTACTATTTTCACAGTTTCGTACAAATCCAATTCTGACATTTGCAAAATATTCAGTACGAACTGTCATCAGAAAAATATTTCTTCGAAACTTTCTAGTTTGACAGATATGTACAAATTCAATTTTGACATTTGCGAAACATTCAGTGCGAACTAGCTGTCATCAGCAAGCAATAAATGTTTGACACTTTTGACAGATCTTTAGGGCGAAATTGAAAATATTATAACTATACTGACCCACGATTGCATCAAACGAACATCTATAAGAATCAACAAAAAAAAATCGATTTTCTAAAGTCGGGTGCTAAATTCACAGAGCCCACCATAGGATTTGAACACCATAGGATTTGAACTCTTGCTCAGTCTTCAAAGTCGTATGCACTACGCATTCTACCGCTTATGACCATAGTGATTCATCCCAAATTTGAAAAAGAATCATTCTATATTTTGTTTTGGAAAAGTACTGAGTTCCGGTAATGACGATATGTGGTTATGGAAATGATTTCAAATGTGTATTTTTAATTTTTGTGTAGATGTCATCATTTATATTTATAGATTCACTACAAACATTTTTAGGACAATGGAAGGACAATGGTTTTTCCTTAAAAAGGCGTCATTTCCGTAGCAAGAAATTATACTTAAAAACACTTAAATTGTACAGACTTTATTTATTATTGCATAATTTACAGCAAAAATCGAATCTCAATAGTTTTTTTTCTTAAATTTTAGTAAGAGACATTTTGCATGCTAATAAGGAAGCTTTAACAGAGTATCACCCATCTTTAGTTTAAGACAAGTATACTAATTAACTAAATGAAAGATAAACAAATACTCTGATAAAGTATATAAAGATAGGTATGTCTCTCTTCATGAGTATACAATCAACCCTTATCACAAATACTTCTATTTAATAAATAAACCAAAAAGGGTTTCATCACCCCAAATGAACCTATATGTTTCATGCAAACTTTTATAAGTCGACTATCATATCTTCCAGCTGCACATAAATCCACCCTTTTTCATATTCACAAACAAAGAAGGTACATACCCAATATCTACAACTAATTTGAATGTCACAAGTGTTTCTGTTTACATATCTGTCACATTTGTGAAGCCCGTTTTGTTTATCCAATATAAAGATTAAACAAACCGCCAAGTTTATTATCAATCTTCAGTTTGCCTGTTTGGTGATAAACTTTCTTTCTTTAATTCGAAAATAAATAAATTTCAAGGCGCACTTATTTGATGACGATAAAAAGCTCTCTTATGCAAATAAATGCAACTCAATCCAACTAAACGCGCATTATAAAAATTATTTTGATAAAAATAAAAAAATGCTAATAAAATATTGTTATCGCCCCAAGTACACATAGGTACATACTTATATGTATCTTTTTAATAGAAAATTGTGCCACAGAAATAAATATACAAAATTGAAAAAAAAAATGTCTGTACTATTTTTATACACCAGAAATGATTATTGAGGTCACGTTGTAAGAGCCGTACTCATATTAAAACACTTTATAGCTGAATTCACATTTAATTTTTTTCTTTTCTTCATTTGTCGAATTCAATTTGGGCAGACAAAATACAAACGAAATGTGAATAAACTATTAAATTCATCGAATGATCACAAGAGTTTTGTTCGTGCCTTAAAGTCAGAATTTTCATGCGTGTGTAGTGTTGATTATTCTATAGCGAATGAGAGAAGACTCACTATCAAGTATTGGTACTGCATCCATCATCATAATAGCTGATCTTCTTTTTCTTCGTTCTTCTTCGATATAAAAAAAAATTATATATATATGTCAAATAAACATTCTCCAAGTTGCCTCTTAATGGGTCATAAACAACTACCCGGATGACAACGACTGACTTACAAACGGACGGATGGACTGACGGACAAAAATGTGTTTTACACTTATTGTTATCCTGCGTTAATGGAAGAAGCTTCCCATTATGCACTTTGGCTTCATTTCGAAGATTGAAACGGTAATGAAGGGAGTGTATAGTTATTAACCTTAATA
Source organism: Baccha elongata (assembly GCA_951217065.1). Taxonomy (NCBI): domain Eukaryota; kingdom Metazoa; phylum Arthropoda; class Insecta; order Diptera; family Syrphidae; genus Baccha; species Baccha elongata. The sequence goes on from OX578274.1 coordinate 43,482,199, forward strand.
AGTTCATAGTAAACGCATGCATACGAATATCTGAAAATAAGTGCTAAAATTAAAAATTTCAATTGAAATTTGAAATTAGAGTTATAAAAATGTAACTATCTGATTATAGGCATCCAGATAGGCAATGTCACATGAAAACCGATAGCCTTTATAGCGGGATGTGTGCACTTGTGAAGTTTTGTTAGGTAGAATTACATAAGTGGAAATCTAATAAGCATTATAGTGAGTTATTAACACCGTCTTCCTAACAAGTCACTAAAATAAATATTGATACCGAACCAAAGGCACGTTTTTCTGTGGCGACGACGACGCAATGTTGGAATGATGCCACAGTGTTTGGTTGAATTATTACGCGCAACGATAATTAATATTATAAGAGTGAGTGTATATTTTAAATTGGTTCAGATAATAATTTAAACGAACAATCAATATCACTGGAGCCAATGGATGTCAATTTAGTAAAATATATGAGACTTTTGTCAAACAAGATCAATGACTGATTCAAGTGCAGAGGAGTGAATAACTACCTTACTTTTTTATTGGGACTTTCTTTTATCTTTGAAGTAAATGATTTAAACTTAAGTTTTGGAGCTTTATCTATTTCAAAAGTGGGAGGGTAAAAATAGTGGAAAATAAGAAATAGGGCCATTAAAGCCAGTCCACCCTCAAATAATGCTTAAATTTTCTCACTGGAAGATACTGTTGTTCCAGCATAGCTACTTGTGAAAATATAGCGAACTGCTCTTTGATTGTTTTGATCGAAATTGATATAAATTCGGACATTTTTAGTTTACTTTACTAACTTGCATACGTACTTTACTTTCTTACTTTACTTTCTTACTTACTTACTTGCTCACTTTACTTACTTGCTCACTTTACTTCACTTACTTTACTTACTTTACTTACTTTACTTACTTTACTTACTTTACTTACTTTACTTACTTTACTTACTTTACTTACTTTACTTACTTTACTTACTTTACTTACTTTACTTACTTTACTTACTTTACTTACTTTACTTACTTTACTTACTTTACTTACTTTACTTACTTTACTTACTTTACTTACTTTACTTACTTTACTTACTTTACTTTCTTTACTTACTCTACTTTAATTTTAATTTCAACTATGGGTTCCTTCATTCATCCCCTCCAAATTCCTACATCATTCTTTTTGTTTCTTTACCACAATTCTACTTCCACATTCTCACACCTCCTCTTGCTACGCATTACAATTTTTTCGGGAAAAAAAGTATAGGATGTGGAGTCGTGTTTTAATCACTTTGTATGGGGCGACAGTGAAACGCTATGTAACAAATCATGTTTTTGAACCAAATGTGATTCATGGACGCTGAAACAACAAAGCATTCTACAGTAAAGAAAATTCTGGACGTAGAGATGCAAAAATCAATTTTGTATGCGAACTGTGAAATTGTTAAAATTTTGTAAATCAGCACTGATTTTTATGGTTCTAATGACATAATTCATAATTATAAACTTTATCTGTTTACTTAACTTTTTATGGACGCATTAAATAGAGAACAAAAAAATCCACAAACTTAAACCCATTACCCTGTCACAACAATTTGGGTTATTTCCTTTTAAAAGCACACAGATAAAATCCATTAATTAGTTTGCGAAAAATGTTCTTCAAACTGTCAGTAAAAAAAAAAACAATACCGTTTTACCTGCTCCATTTGTCAAAGAACTCACCTGCCAAACATTAATTTCCTTAAAAGTTTGTTTATCCATCAATTAGTTACTTTACAATACCAAATGTCATTTTCAAAAAAAAAAACAAAACAAAAATCTTTGGTTACATCAATCATTTGTCAAACGAAACCGCAAAAGCCCAAAAGTTTGCTTTTGCTCTCAAAACTTAAGTACTCGCTAATGGGATGATAATTAATCAAACTTTTCTTCTAAATACAGAAGTAGCAGGATTATACATCATCATCATCATTAAAAGTCTTGGCAGTTTGGAAAGATGCAATTCTCATCAATATTTGTCTCATTTCCAATTGTCTAGCCGCAACCAGATGTTTGTCTGTTGACCTAGATATTTTTTGTTTGCTTTCTTGCTCCAATAATAATTGCATAAACATTTTGATGGCTGGTTGGGCATCATTGCGTATTTATTGCGAGGAAAATCAGAAACACCGACCACAACGACTAAATTGCCTAAAAGACTTATTTTCATTTCAAAGCAAATGTAGGCCTTTTCTTTATGAACAAAAATAAAAATTGTTGTATGTAGCACCAACGCCCAATTACCACCTTCCACCTACCTACCACATGTTGCAAATTAATTTTTATTTTGGGATTTTTTTTTTCTTGTGGAATGATGATGCAATAATTCAGAACCACAAGTTCAAAAGACTAATTTAAATTCTAAATTGTGTGCGGTTTGTGTTTAATTTTTAAATCGCATTCATATTGTGAAAAATTCAGTGAGAAAAAAAAATATGTGATGAGAGTATTTTTTGTTTGTAGATACAATATAAGGAGCATGGTCACCTGGTAACCTTTCATTTTGGTAACTTGTTCCGATTTGCATATTTTTTTTTTTGTATTTTTAAATAGTGAAATTCGCAGATGGGTCATTGACTCTGTTTACAAAAATTAAACAAAATAATCTTTTATTTATAAATTCAGTTATTCATAAGCACACACAGAAACAAAATATGATTAAGTTTATAATTTTGATAAAATGTGTCGCACACATTATTTCTTTCTCTTGGGGTGCGGTTTTTTCTAATGCATCATATTTTAGTTTTATCTTTTAAAAAGTTTATTTTTTACAATTTTAACATTTAAATCGAATCAAATGTGTCATTTATGATTTAGAAATCTATCATTGCCGGTTATAATTTTTCGTGGTAAAAAATAAATTCAATTATGTATGTCGTCGTACGATAAAAAAAAAAACACTATCTACCAAATGGATATGATCGTCCTTCAAGAATAATTATCGTACCTAGATATTTTAGAAAGTTATGGGACATTCTCTTCCTGTCATCAGAGAAGAGGTTTTTTTCGGTTTCTGGATTAGATTGGTTGAAAACACGGGTAGATCACCGATCTTCGGATTCCAGCTATGTATATCGAACTTCGGAAATCATTTTGCTGTTTCAAAAGCTTCAAAAATCTGCGTAAGAACGACCGCATTTATTTTCTAATGCGTTTTTGAACGCACTCACAATGTTGAATATGTGCAGTCGACATAAAGGCCAGACTTATTACAATTTTATTTGGCTGTTCTTTCAGATTAAAAAAATTTCAGCAGTCTTCTCTTAAAAAACACCAAGTACCATTATTTTGTAGACAAACATTAATAAAAAAAACACTTCTTGTGCATGCGCGATACTCCTGCAGTCAAACATGGATAACGCAGTTCTTAGTTAGTTTGACGTTTATGAACTCACCCTTAATTTTGTTTTTAGGCGTTTTCCTTTTTAGCTCTGAGCTGTCAAAAATAGATCTGTGTTTCTTTTTTAGCTCCGAGCGTTCAGAGCGCTCAACTTGTGTTTCTTTTTTCGATCAGAGCTTGCTAGAAGCGCGCTCTATGAGCTCAGGATAAAATGATGGAGTAGACCGAGCACAAAGTAGAGCGCGGCCAACTTCATGCAGTTTTCATGTTATTTGACAGATTGTGAGTTGATTTCTATTGATATGACAGTGGAGTGCTCAAGTGTGTTTCATAAATAAATCAGAGCGCTCGGAGCGTACTCTGATCAGAGCTCACTCGACAAGCTCAGGCTCTACTCCGTGCTCTGCTCAGAGCTAAAAAAGAAAAACGTCTTTTGTCAAATTACTTCCGATTTAAACTTTACCACCATCCGTAACGAAATTTCAAAAATGTGGCATTCGTGAACTTAATTTTCGTGCATATGTCGTGTACTACAAAAAACGCCTATCATTTGCTTTGTTCTGTTTTCGACTGCATTTGATCTTTTTTTCTGGAAATGTAGTGCTTATTTACATGAAATATGTGACCTTTTTTGTTTAAGATATTTGTTGTTTTTTATATGGGTTTCAGGTCAATAATAATTGGAAAAAAAAAACAATATGTTTGTTTTTGTTGTTTTATTCATGACGTTTCGTCCATATCTATGGACATCATCAGATATAAATAAAGTGTTCTTAGGTCAAAGTCAATTAAATTTAGAAAGTTATGGAGGGGTGGTTCTCCCTCATTTAAAAAGGGGAGACAACAAAAATTGTTTAAGATAGGTAATGGTAAAAAACGATTGGATTTGCTGTCCTCCATTTGTCGTGCGACTGCAACCAAACAATTTTTCGCGTATATTTTTAATTACACTGGTAGTAAGAACTACAACTCCAGAAAAAGAATAATATCGTAAGTTGAAAACGTAGGATAATAAATAAATAGAACATCATCTCAGGAGGCTCCACCCACTTGTGTCTAAAAACTTTCATAACTGCAAGGTTTTAACTATGTATGCGTGCCCGTGCATTTCATATGGGACTGTCAAACTTGGCTGAACAATACATTCTTACAACTTTGCATTTAGCTGTTCACACGTGTACACGTATAGAAAAGCGTGTGTAAAATTATTTTTCTACAGGAGGAGACGGAGAAGTACAAGTTGATGACCTGTGGTTAAAAATGATGATGCGAATAATTGTCAGTTTTTTTTTTTGTAACATGTCGTGCGATAAAACAAATTTTTCGCTATTCTATTTTTTTAAACGTCTGGCATTATAAACTTGTCAATCAATTTGAAACAATCAATTCCATATATTCAAACGGAATCATTAATTTAAAAGGATGATGTAGATGATGTGATGAAGTGTCCCTTTTTGTAGTAGGTACCTAAAAATGTCGCACAACTAAAAGATTGATGTGTTAAGTCTTAGTAGCCCTCCTTTTGAGAAGGATCAAAAGTAATAGAAAATTAAAAATAATAATGAGAATACTTTTTGTCGTACGACATTTTGTCTCGTGCGGCTGAAAAGTGTTTCGCCTTATTTTTTCAACTTTGGTTTATGTTTATTTGTCACACAAAAAAAAATATGTCTATAAATATGTCGTTCAATTTTAAAAGCTTTGTACGCTAATTATTTTTGTATTTTCTCGTCTTAATTATGTCGTGCAACTAAAAAAAAAAGAATACTGACTCACTGTTGAGCAATAGGTACCTACCTACAAAAGTAATCGAAAGTTACAAAGAATAATAGAAATAACTGCTAAAAAAATTTCGTGCAATGTTATTTTATAATATTTGTTCGTCGTTAAAAAGTCGTGCAATCAAAAATCTGTCGCGCTATTTTATAATAATTTGTTTAATTTTTTTGTTTCACATTAAATATAACGGTTATAAAAATTCTTGTTTTTCTGATTTTGATAAAATTTGACATAAGTGATACGGCATTAAATACCTTTAAGATAGTTTGAACCATATTTCTTTCGGATAAGATTTAAAGTTACCTGCCATATAGGTAAGCTTTATTTTTTAATTTTGACTTTCTCGGTAACGACTGAGCGGATATTTACCAAATTGTATTTCCAAAAAAAAGACCTAAACAGCCTAACGATAGCCAAACGATATTTTTTTAATAACTTTTTTTAAAAAATAGATTTGAAAAAAAAAAGTAATTTTAAAACAGTTCTTTCGAAATTTTGTTTTCGCATGAAAATTATTATTTAGCTAAAATTGACATATACTCCAAATTTTTCGTAGAATTTTTTTTATAAAGTTGTTTGAAAAAATCGATTATCTGTAAAGTGGGTTTAAGGTTTTGATAAAAAAAAAATTGTTAAACATATTGTAATACATACATAGAAATTACTAGCATACCACGATTTTCTCGGAAAACTCTGGTTTATTATAAATTAATTTTTTTTTATTTATTAATTTGTTTAAAAAAATATTTTGTTTACACAAATTGAAAAACGTTCTACCCAATTGTGCTATTTTGCTGTTGCGCTCTAGCTCATTTGCTATATGAACAAGTTTATGCGACCCAGTCGTTTTTTGTGATAACGATTTGTATATCTTAACTAACTGCCAAAAGATAAATAAAATAGTACGACAAACCTTTTCGTTGCACGTATTTACGACAGTTTGATTAATTTTTTTTATTTAAATTTTCTTTGTTAATTTGATTTTTTTACGACAGTTTGATTAATTTTTTTTATTTAAATTTTCTTTGTTAATTTGATTTTTTTTTAATTTGAAATTTAAATTTTATTTGAATTTTTTTAATAAAAAAAGAAATATCGGGTGGTAAGCCTTCGCACTCTTGTCGAATATATTCTCCTTAAGAGCTTCCATAGTCTCTACCTTGTTCTCCATAAATGTTTGACTTAAAAAACTCCAGTGAAATAATTCTTGACCTTTAGAATCGGACGACCATACAGAGAGTAGAATACATTTTAGCCCCTCTATTGGGGTTGTCAATTTTGTAATCGATGATCGACTTTTCGATTATCGATTTATCGATTACTCTTGAAAAAATCCTAACACATTAAAAAAGTTTGCCAAATTTGAAAAATACACAATAATGAATACAATAGATAGCATTGTTCGATCGATTGCGTTAAGGAGTGTTCATATGAGGGCGCCCAACGACCAAGGAATGGACGAATATTCGCTTATTTTGACGTTTCATTCAAATGGTAATTTTTTATTTGCTGCGCATGAGCACCGTCAACCACATATCATAACAAACAAAATATAAATGAGGTTTTTTTTCACTACATAGTCGTTCGGATGTGGATGGTATGTGGAAGGGGAATAGAGCTTGAAAGTTCGTTGCAATCATCTTGTAGTTCGCGACGACCAATTTATTTTATCGAAATTTAGTTATTTAAACATTTAAAGGAATGAAAATGCATATTTAAAAAACGTAATATCCTTTAAAATTCATTCTCTTTCAATTGAGGTAGTCAAGAAATTCTCTTTCAATTTTGTTAGTCAAGAAACTAATTGTGAAAATGTTTAAAATCCCAATTGTTCGCTCATTCGTTCATTCGTTGGTCGCTCTCATATAAACACTCCTTTATACGGTTACACAATATTAAAAATGAAAACCAATCGAAACAATTGAAACATTTCGATTCGATTGTTAATCGACAACCGCAATCGGGATATTGTACGCGATTGATGGCAGATCGTCAAAAAAATTTCAATGTAAATTGATTTATAGAGCGCAAGCAACGCAGCCTTAAGGAGTGTTCATATGAGAGCGATCAGCGAATAAACGAATGGATGAACAAACGAGATTTCAGGCATTTTCACAAATAATTTTTTGACTAAAAAAACATCAATTGAAAGAGAATGAATTTAAAAATAATATATTAAGTAAATTTTGATACAACAAATTTTTCGTCGCAAATAACAAGGTGATTGCAACGAACTGTCAAACTGTGTTCGCCTTCCACATACGATCCACATACGAACGAATCAATCAATCCTACATAACCTCATTTTTATTTTGTTTGTTTTGATAATGTGGTTGTCGTTGCTCATTCGCAGCAAATACAAATTATCATGTGAATGGAACGTCAAAACTAACATATTATATTCGTCCATTCGTCGGTTGTTGGTCGCTCTCATATGAACACTTCTTTACTGAAGTAAAAATCTTACAAAAATCCTTTCGATAGGATTCTAGCACTACCATGGCGTTTTTTTTTTTGTAAAAAAAATCAACATTTATTTGCGTTATCCTTTTTAATTTTCGATTAGATTTGATCATTTTTTTGTGGGGTGGTATTGCTAATTTTACTGTCAGTTAAGCATTACCAGGGACTTTTTAAAAAAATAGTCGCGCGACAAATTTAAACTTTTGAAATTTCAAAGTGGTAGTGCTAACTTGACGGACAACTTTCCTATCCATTCTTATCCGAATTGTTGGAATATAAATCGAAAATATAATAATAATACACACCCTGTGTGTTTATTGATAGCAAATTTGTACTCATAAAATATTTTCCAATTGTTAAGTAAAGAAGTAAAGTAAACATTCAACCTCTCTAACCCTTTTAATTTAATTTTCTTTTTATAGTTTTATTTTGTCAGCACAAAAGCCTGCAGTAGTAAAAATAAATTACATATTCAAGATCAATAATCATGTTAAGTCCAACGACACTACAAGGTCATGGTTTCGTCTTTGAAGTTCAATTCAAAATTTCGTTTCGTGTTTGATTAAATAAAAAGGGGCTTGGCTCTCTAAATGATGGTGTGGAAAAAAAGTAGGGTGAAATTTATTTTCCATGCCAAATTTATATCGATTTTATTATTCAATCCGTCACATTGAAAAAAAAAAAACAAAAAAAAAAAAACATTGAGGGCATACATTTGTGTATGTATTAAAATGAAATCAAGTAGAAATCGTGTACAACAAATATCAAAGCTTTGTTAGTTTATATTTCACTTGCCCCCCCCCCCTTTATTTCTTACATTTAAAAATCAAATCTCGCTCTTTTCTAATCAAACGCTTAACATAAAACCCCATTTAAGTTAAAAAGTAGATTAACTTAAAGAAAATCCTTATTTAAAGTTTATCGTACGAAAAAGAGATGGAAAATCTTTTTTTTGTTCTGTTGGATTATCGCTAATCCAGCAATCCAAATGGAAAAAAAGGAAACATTTTTTTTTTCGTCTGGGTTATTTAGTAGGTAGAGTAGGAATCATATAGTTATAGACATAAATCTCGGTGAATAACCGAGACGACTTCAATTTCTTTAGCCGACACAACACAACAGAAAAAAAAAGGGTAACATTTATACAATACAAAAAATCAGAGAGCACAAAAAAAAAATAATGCAGGACTTTCCAAAGAAATGCCAGAAAGATGCTTTGTCTACCCTACACCCTCCAGCCTGCCCGTCATGCCATGCCGTGCCCTGCGCTGTTTTTTTTTTGCAGGGACTAAAAATCACTACAACTGTGCTATAGTGCAAGGAACTTCAAATATATTATATCTAAGTATAAGTAAATTTGTCGGGATAAAAGTGTAAGCTATATTCACGATTGTATGACATATTTGTGTTGTGGGGGCTGTAATAGACTCGGGTGAAGTTGGAAAGAAAAAAAAAAACAAGTATTTTATTTGCCTTTTAAGAGGGGCGCTCTTTATTTTTCTTGCATACATTTTTGGACACTTGTATGTTCTGAAGGAAAGGTTTTTTTTTTCATTTCTATATACACACAAAAAAGAATGGTTCACTAAACTTGTGAAGGGGTGGATTTTTTCTTCTATACTCTTGTTCCATGAAAAGTGTATCCCTTATTTGCATTTCGTCCTTGGTTTTTTTTATAATATTGTGTCTGCAGACGTCAGCAGAGAAAAACTTTTTTTTTGTATTTTGTGTCTGACTGACTATGAGGTGGCAAATTTCATTTATAGATGTTAAATGTTGAATTGAAAAGCAATTTAGAAACTTTTTCGGTTTTCTTATTTTTTTTTTGCTTGCGGTGAAAATAGATGTCATCATTACAATTTTACGAGAAATAATAAATAGCAGATTTATATATGTTGTGTGAGAAAATCTTTAATAGAAAGTTAAGGTTTTCAAATTCTATAAAAAGTAATTTGGATACAAAATATTTTAGTACTAACGATAACAATAAATTAAAAAAAAAAAACAAAACTGACTTTGGTAAACAAAATAGGGTGCCTCGTATAAAATATGAGCTACGTAACACGAAATGGAAAGGAGAAGAGCAAGCAATAAAAATAGCTAAGTAAACAAATATGGAAGATTTGAGGCGTACAAATTATAGTTCAAGTTATATGTTAGAATTTCCTTTAACACTATTGAAAGCGACCAGTAAAAAAAAATAACAATTTTATGACAATTTTTTTGAAAACAAAGGTGGTCAGGGGACTGAGATTTTGTTACCAGGGGACTGATAAAGAACAATTAAATCTTGTAAATTATCACTTATCAAATCAAAATATGACTTTATTTAAATGGCATAATTAACTGATCGATATCATGATTTATCGTGATAAGATAGCATTATCTTAGACATATTTGACAAAAAAGGTGGTCAGGGTACTGAGATTTTGTTACCAGGGGACTGATAAAAAACAATTAAATCTTATAAATTATCACTTATCAAATCAAAATATGACTTTTGGCATAATTAACTGATCGATATCATGATTTATCGTGATAAGATAGCATTATCTTGGACATATTTGACAAAAAAGGTGGTCAGGGGACTGAGATTTTGTTACCAGGGGACTGATAAAAAAACAATTAAATCTTATAAATTATCACTTATCAAATCAAAATATGACTTTATATAAATGGCATAATTAACTGATCGATATCATGATTTATCGTGATAAGATAGCATTATCTTGAACATATTTGACTTTAAAAGTGCTTCTTAAATAGGTTTTTATAGCTTCAATATCCAAAAAATATATGGGTTCATCGATTCAAAATTTCTCATACCTCTGGATAATAGTACATACCTTTTTACATAAAATTGCCAGGGGACTGAGCCCAGGGGATTGAATTTTGTTTACATTTTTTTAATCAAGAAACATAAAAACGTTTAATTTGAGAGAATAAAAAAAAGAAAATATATTATGGTTTTACTTACCTATAATATCAAACTAAAAAAATATTCCTTCTTATATACAAAAATTATATGTAAGTATTCACCAGGGGACTGATAAATAAAACGGTAAATCCACGACCTCTCGCAAAAGTGACATAACAAACAGACGCGAGATGTAAACCCAATTTTGTTTCAACGAGACTCAGTACTTGATTTTCCCTGTGATGGGACTTAGATTAAAGTTATCGATATTTATGACGTTTTTAATCTTTCAGGGGATAAAATATTATTTATTTATTTCTTAACAATTTTGTGTTATTTAAGATGTTATTTTTTAGTGTGGGAATTAAAATAGAACAGCAGCAATAAATCTAAAAATCTAATCTAATGTTAAAACGGGATTCTGACAACCCAGAGGACTAAGAATTTTTTGAGCAAGAAAAAAAAACTGCGATGATTTTAATTGCATTTATAGATTTCGATCAGATTTATATTTATAAGAAAAAATCAGAATAAATTAATGCATGCAATTGTTTCAATTTATTGTAGCGGACATCGAAAATTTCATCGTTTGTTTGTATAATCACCCATAATAGCAATTTTATTTTTATTAGGTTGGCAAAATTGGTTATAAATGACATTTATTTCGGTTAAAGTTTCTTTTTAGATGTGCCATTTTTCGGAGGACTTTTTTCCTTCAAAATTTGCGATATCATCGTTAAATAATATTCACAATGTTTTATTATTTATAAACTTGCCTATATAGTTACAAATAAAGTATTTATTTTTTTTATTTTCAGGTATGTTCCATCTTGCTTTTGATAATAACAAATGAATTGGTAAGATTATTTACACATAAAAAATATAAAACAAAATTATTAAAAATTCTTGAAAATTAAGGACACAATACACCAGAGTTGGAAAACAATGATTAACTACTTTAGGTAATTGATTAGGTACAAAAACTATAACATGGAGTTAATTGAAAAAAATCAGTTAACAATTAAATAATTAAAAAAAAGTAGTTGATGTTTCAAAGTAATTGAACAAAAACTATTTCTTTTATTTTAATTTATTAAGTACATAAAAATTATAAAAACCGTAGAAATACAAAATTTATGAATGATAAACGGACATCGGTCGCCCTTATGAGGTATGCAATGAAAAATGAAAATCAACTAACGCTCTATCCATTTTACCAAAACAATTCTTTCCTATCTTTCTACTCCTATCTTTCATGATTAGGGCAAATTTAGCACCTAATCATTTTTACTTGCGATTATAGGTACTATAAGGCAAGTCTTGGATTCGTGCAAAAAAAAAGTTTTGAGAAAACAATCAAAAATGACATTACGATGGTAGAGAAGACGAAAAAAGAGGGTCCGGCAATTCTGTCTGTCTGTCTTTCGGTCTTTCGGTCTGTCGTTCTGTCTGTCTGTCTCGGCACTTACAGCCTTAACGGGTAGGCCGATTTACATCAAATTTGGTAGGTATGGTTTTTAGGGTAATACGCCCAGAGATTTTTTTGTAGGTCACTGTAAGTCAAAAAATAACGGTACCTCATTTTTCTCGAAAACGGCTCTAACGATTTCAACCAAATTTCACATGTGTAATAAAGTGTAGAAGGTCTATCAAAAAGTGGAAAACAAACCTTCAAGAAAATTCGTTTAACGGTACCTGCCATATAACATTATTTTTAAATTTCGGTTATCTCGATAACGGCTGAAGCGATTTAAATTTAATACTTAATTTGTCGTAGCTATTCCTAATAGCATGGCATAAAAATTGTTTTGAAATTTTTATTCGTTAAGTTTTAAATAATTTTTGAAAAACTGTTTTTGTGAATTCAATATTTAAAAAACCAGTAGACGGATTTTTATGAAATTTTTAAATTTAAAAAATAAATTAAGTTTAAAAGTCCTGCAATTTTAATTTTTTTTACAAAACAGTTTTCGAAAAAATATTTTTATATTTTTAGTGAAGTTGTTTTGCTTACTTGACGTCAAGTTAGCGAAACACATGGCATAATTTAAAATTCACAACTAATTAACGGCAAAAAAGCAGCAAATTCCCGTTATGTTAGCGATTTTTTCTCTTTCAAAGTTGTTTCGCTAAGTTGATGGACATACAGAAATTTTATTCGCTGTTTCTATTCTACTTGAATTAAAAAAAAAGTGGACGAAAAATGAGTTTAATCCTTCAACACTGATGAAATAATTATTTCCACAAAATGAAACCGTGAACTGGGGTGACTTTGGCTTTCGAATTGACTCTTTTTCAAAATGTATTTTAAATATGAAGGAACAATAATATAAAAAGTAAACAAAATTAATAAAGTATTTTTCTTAAAAATAAAAAAAAAAAAAAAAAAAAACAACACTAAAGGGTTTGCAAGGTTTGAACATGTTGCAGTAATAGTATTGCAAAATGAGTTACACTCCAATAAAAGCATTAATATGCAAATCGATTTCTATATACATATTCTACTTTTTTTACAATTTTATAAACAATTTATTTAATTTTTTTTTATAAAAACGGCATATGACGGGGTGACTTTGGCCTGGTATTGGGGTGACTTTGGCCGAGTGGAAAAGTGAGGATAACGATGAGTTGACAATCTCATTCTTGCAAAGAGGAGCCTCATATACTTTAATGAGGTTGGTATACTGCTTATGGTTAACGAGAAAATGAGGTTAAACTCTAACCGGCCAAAGTCACCCCGAAGTGGGGTGACTTTCCTTGCATTGTATAATTGCTAACTATACAAACATTTGCACGTCAGCTTCAAAACCAGAATTTTTTAAACTCTTGCTGCAAGCACTTGTCTCTCCTCCTGATGTGTGTCGGTGACAGTATATGGCACTTTAAATTAAATCCTTTGATTTCACGGCGATCGCAGCATTCGATTGCCAATTTAAAAACAACATTTATTTTTCCATCTATAACACTTCCTACCAACTTCACTTCAAACCGCACGAAATCAACGTAGATTAAGGCTTTTATAATTCACAACTATTGTCCCGTGTTATCACATCAGAAGTTCTGGGTTCATACCATGCTTTTAAAAAATGTATGTCCCCTTGCGATGAAATGAAAAATATTTAAGAGTAACATTTGTCTTGAAAAAATTGCATCTAATTGCCTATCGTATTCAGCTGGAAATTGTAGGTCCCCTTCAGTCTTGCAGAACTAGAAACGCACACAAAAAGATTGTTTGACTGGCTTTTGTTCTCGTCATAAATGGCGGCCCAAACATATTTATTTAATATTTATTTATTAAAGCGTAGTATTAAAGCATTTATTTTAATATATAACATACCCTATAGTTCTTTTCCAACTTGTTGGAGGATTTTATCCTTTTTTTTATATTTTTTTTTAGTTTTCCGTGGACAATTTTGTTGTGTTGATATCCGAAAGTGTCTAAGTAAGGACAAGTTAGAAAAATTATTTTTTTATGTAATCTTAAGTTTGTAACCAATATAAAAATTTTTCGCTTTCCTCGCCCAACCTTATCGCGCCCAATAATGAAAAAAGTATCATTTTAAAATGAAAATTGTTCCTCTTACCAATATAGTTAAATCTATATGTTTGCCCAACTGTCTTATTCGTATTATGCTACTCAATTTCACAGATAAGAACTATAAAACGAAAATAATGAAACTGTAATTATAGTATATCGTTTCATTTTCCATTAATTTTCATGTGGGATTGATAATTTGCATATTCAAACAATTTGCCAGCCTCTAAAAAACCATGTCACCAAAACGCACTTATGAAGAGCTAAATCACAACTACTGAACTATGCACTATACACATATGTACGCCATCTATGACACAGGATGATGAACAAATGTACGGCCTTCTCTCTAAGTATAGCAGACGACCGAAGCACAGTGGGGTCAAAGAAGTCGTTTTATAATATTAATTATCTTAAATGGTGTAAATAAATAAATAAATATTCAGTTTTAGATCCCGAGTAAACGCACCAATTTGGGTTTAGTTAACTCTGGATCAACTCGGAATCTTAAACTGACTGAAAAAAAAACCTCCATTCTAAAATTTTGGCTGTTCACATTTACAACAAAATTTTATCAAAACAGTTGCAATATTTAATATTCTAAATAACTCTATTTCGCTTTCCGGCGTCAAACAAGAAACGTCAAAGTTCAACCAGAAAAAGTCTTAAAATTTTTATACGTTTCCTTCTTTCCTCCTTCGTTTCTACACCCCTCACCCAAAATGTTAAAAAGACGTATGACGAAACGTACGGAAAAAGGATTGGTCTAATCAAGGTCATTAGAAGTACTCGTTCGACGCATTTTGACGTACGTCCGGTCTAGTAACACTTTAGTGTGAACACAAAAGATTCACGAAATCACACGAAACAAAAATAAAACAAAATATGTGATATAAGCCTGGATGTTTACAACATTCTTTACAGGCTCATGCTTAATTGCAATTTCCAATCCAAAGTGACCAAATTTTGCGAAAACTTTCAAGATGTTGGTGCAAAAGGTGAACAAATAAAAAAAATTACAAATGTCAGAATAGCGAATGTCCAATTGCTTCCATGAGAATTTTAAAAAAATCTAAAAATCCAGACGCAAAACCCCGTTTCTTTCTAACAACGAAGTGGGAATGAAACAAATAATATAGACGTCAAAATGCGTCGGGTGAATACGTCCAATGTGAACATAGTCTATCACAGGCAAATTTCACATTGGACTCCCTCATTCGACGTATTTTGACGTAAGTCCAGTCCGCCGTGTTCAGACACAAAATAGTGTGAACACAAAGGATTCATGAAAGCACATGAAACAAAATAAGAAAATATGTGAAATATGACTAGATGTTTACAATTTTCTTTAAAGGCTCATGTTTAATTGAAATTCAATCAAAAAAATAGTGTCGTGCAACACCTGTTGCATTTTAAAAAAAAGGCAATGTGCCTTACAGACACATAGTTAAAATATTTTTATGACCGAATTTTGTGAAAACTTTCAAAATATTGGTGCAAAAAGCAAAAAAATAATAAATTACAAATGTCAGAATAGCGAATGTCAAAATGCATCCATGAGAATTTTTAAAAATCTAAAAACCTTTCTTACAACGAAGTGGGAAGGAGACAAAACATATATAGACGTCAAAATGCGTCGGATGAGTACGTCCAAAGTGAACATCGTCATATCTGTACTGAAAACTGTAAAAAAAATTTACACGATTAAAAAATTGTGACAAGCCACTTGTCCTCGATTCGACCGAAAGTTGCGTTGCAATAGTGTTGTTGGACAAGGAACTCTAAATTACAATAGTCCGATTGGCGATTGTTAAGTGACGTCCTAAAAACGCACACGAGACTTTCTATTTTAGTTGCATTGTGCCAGTGGAAAAAGAGCCTTACTTATCTATTACATATAACGTCTAGTTTCATAAAACATATCAGCAAATTTTCATAGTGACCTTTTTATCATCGATCTATTTATGGAGTGGCCCCACTGTGCCAAGACAAATGCGACAAACTCATCCCATGTATCATAATCAGAATTTTAAATTCAATTTTATCATAATCAAGCATCAAGCATCGCTGACATCCATTTCAATTCGAAACCACTCTACCCATAGCCCCTGTGCCCCTTCATTGGGCTGGGTACTCAAACAGTGTGTGCTGATAATGCAACATCCACTTAAAAATAATAACAACTGTTACTGCCGCAGCCATTTTGCATTACAATAGCGGCAGCAGGAGGAGGGGGACAAGATGAATATCAGTATATTTGTTACACATAACATGCGTTTATTGTTATTTACGTGTCGACGTAACGTCGCGTCGCGTCTTTGTAGCATCGAATCTCTGCAGCACTTGGGTTCTAATAGGAAGAACAGCATCTGAGACATTCCTTAGTCTTCATCGCAGTTAGCGATCTCAATTACACGCCTGACGCGTCGGTCATGGAAATGGAACTCTTCCTATGAAGAGACGACCGACTGGCGATGCTTCTTCTTTGTGATCGCTTGAGAAACGATGTGCTGTGCAAAATAAACAAATAAGACGATGGGTGTGAGTTGAGGCCTTTCAAGACCCACGCGCATTTAGTCACCACTTTTGTTTGTTTGTCAATTGATAAACTTGCTGAATTGAAGAGTCCTTGGAAATATTGCAATAACAAATGATTTTTGTTTTGTTAGCATTTTGTCGATTTATTATTAAGTAGTGATGATGATTGGGTGTTACGTAAGAGATTTTTTTTTTTTTTTCTAAATTGATTAGTCTAACAAAATTTATTTGAACTTTACGAAGATGGTTCGTCTCTTCCAAATTTTCTATTGACAGAGACAGCTACATAGGTGTTTTGAACGCTCATTTCTATGGAACGAGGCAAATTGGCAATTAGTCTTATTAACCTCGTTTGAACTTTTTACGAGCGCTTATTCTTTTGTTAAAAAATAAAGTGTTTTTTTTGCTATTTTCTTAATATATAAAGTGCACTGGGTTGAGTCTCAACAGGAATTTTTCATCAATTAATTATATTTACAACAATCTACATGAGGTAATAGGTTCGCAGAATTATTTAAAGAAATTTGAAAAAAGATTGAAGCTGTCATTAAAATATATTAGCGTTTATAAAAACCAATTAAGGACTTTTCTTCTAAAAATTAGATATGATAAACATGGGTCTATAGGCTAATTCACTGTGAACAATTCACTGTGGAACACAATTCACTGTGAGGAAGGAGTGTGTTCCACAGTGAATTTTGTCCCACAGTTAATTTTGTACAGTGAATTAGACGGCTTCGGATAAACATATCAACGAACAAAGCGCTCATCTTTCCGAATAGTTCATGTTATATAACCGTTAATTTTTTCGAGATTCTACTGTATAATTTCAATTTTCATTCATTGTTACGCGTTCATATTTTGAGCACTAGAAAACCATCGGCTAGTTACTATGATTTTTATTTTTAGCAGCATTCGTAAATCATTTCAGTCGGATTGCGAATTGTTTTCGCATTTTTTTCAATTCGCAATGATACGCAGTTTCTTTCTTATTTGCGTTTTATCATTAAGAATTTATTTGGTTGACAATTTTTATCGAGCAAGTTTTCATTTCGCAATGCGATGAGAGCAGTATACGCTGGTTTTCTGAAGTTTAGAGAAATGAATGAGTGTAAGCTGTGTCCGTTAGTTTATAGACAAAATGGACACCATATACAAAACTCCCGTACTAATTCACGTTAACATACACAAAATGGATTATTCTCAAATCAAGTTGCAGAAATTAACTCAAGCAGAGACCGAGCAATATCAAAAAGATTGCATTTTAATGGTCCAAAAATCCTATAGGGGTCGACCCGACTGCCTCCAGCAATCAAAGAAGGAGAAATAGGCGTAACGCTTTATGCGACAGTCTCCAAGGTCCGCCAGAAAAATTCTCAAAACGATAAGCATCGCAGGAACGCTAGCGGAATTGTTAAAATATAGCTTCTTGGTGGTCTTTATCATCGAAAGAAAGCTACGAACAATTTATTTGTTTTGATTAGTGGAGGAAAAGTTACTTGAATGTGTGAGCGTAGAGTTGCTTACATTCTTTGAAGAGATTATGTCGATAGTAAAATGGTTCAAAATTCGCACGTGTGCTCCAAATCGACCAAATGAGCAAATTAATTGAAGGGCTAATATTTAAAATCGCCTTCAAAAGATACTAGTAGCAAAGTTCAAATAGGTAGGGGTAAAATTGTTCAAATTTTCTTAGCAGATTTTCATTTCGCCATAATCAAATCGACAATTTTTGTTTTGCGGGTTTTTTTTTCTTTTTGCTGAAAATGGTTTCGCTCTTGTTTGACCAGCTGTTATTTCAGTAAAATATTATATCGTAATTTTCGTCTCTCCAATTTTAACTATCATATCATTATTCCACTTTTCCTTCTTTCGCTTTTAATTATTTCGCTTAATATCATTTTACTTTAAATGGTTTATGTCTTTTGCGATTTATTTCATATTACTACATTTCGTGCGAATTTTTATTTATTTTAAGCAATAGTCTAATAGGTAGCGACCGATTGAAGGGCCTGAATTTTTGTCCAGTTATTGCTTGAATGTCACTTGTCAATAAATGACAATTATGGCTATGCCGGAAAAAGCCTTAAACCCAAGATACAGCCTTCCAAAGTGCAGAAAACATTACTTAACAATGGTAAATAAGTTTGACACGAAATTTTTTTTCACTAAAATGTTGTTCATAATAAAAATGTATAACTGCCATAACATCTAGCCGGAAAAGGGTTGCCAGAGCAACTGAAAACATTCAATAAATTTCTTTTTTTAAGGAGGTGGCTGCAAAATTTTTCAACTTTTTCCGCTTTTTTGTCTCAATAACTTTTTTACTTGCAAAAAAAAAAGTTTTGAGATAATAATCATAATGATTATAGAGAAGACGAAAAAAGTAGGTGCAACAATTCTGTCTGTCTGTCTGTCTGTATCGACACCTACAGCCTAAACGGTTAGACCGATTTTTTTCAAACTTTTTTTTGGTACAAACTATCTTTTAAACGGCTGCACGGATTTCAACGAAATTTAATGTTCTAAAAGTTCTGCTTAACTTCATTAATACTGGAATCAATAATTTTAGAAAAAGTATTTTCTTAAAAGTTAGTTTTTTGAATTCCATTTTTCTCGAAAAAAAAAAAATACTATCAATTTTGATAAAATTTTATGTGAGTGATTCATTGTCGATAGTGATGTCTTTCATCTAAAAAAAATTTTTCTTGAGTAACTTATTAACGGTACCTACCTGCCATAGAAAAGTACTTTTTTGATACCGATTATCTTTTAAACGGCTTAGCCGGTTTTGACGAAATTTGATATTCTTATATTTCGCCTAAGCCTGATTAATACCTGCAACATTCAAAAATTTTGGAAAAAAAGTATTTTTCAAAAAGTCAACTTTATTAATTATATTTTTTTCAAAAAAAATTCGATCAATTTTAATAAATAATTATGTGAGTGCTTTGTTTTTGACAGTGAAAAGTTGACGAACTTCCCAATCGTTTACACGAAGGTTACTTGCCACTAGAGCAAGTTTGTGCGACCCAGTTGTGCCCTTTATTTCTTACGTTCTAAGGCAAAAGTGTTCAGGTATGTTTTGTAGAACGTTCAATATGCTATAAAATTGATGTATTCATGCATGTTACGTCGCCGTTGCTGAGATATGGCGCTTCAAAAAAAGGTAATTTTTCAAATTTAGCTAAAAAAAATTGAATAGATTGCTTGCAAAACTTGAAAATTTCCCTTTTTTTTGAAGCGCCATATTTTGGTAGCGCCCTAACAGTAACATGCGAAAATCCATGGATACATCAATATTGTAGCAAATATAACACTCGCATTCACCTTCGACCTTTCTCACCCTAAAACTGCCTGCCGACTGGAGTACGACCTTCTATTCTCAACTGCCATTTATTGTAATTTACTTGTTCATTAAATATTGTGAAAACGCAATATCTTGTCAAAATCAATATTCAAGATCATCGATATCTTTCAAATCAAAATAATATAGCACTAGAAACTAAATGCAGATACTTGAACATTAAACTAATCACGATTTGAATGTGAGATTGAAATAATTGTTGGCCATGAGAAAAAAAGAAAATTATTATAAGTTTTCATTTCAATTTCAGAAGAAAAAAAAAAAAAAAAAACATTGACAAGGAAAATAAATTAATACCACATGTTACTAAGTTTACACACCAAAGACACATTACATTGTGTTTCCTTGTTGTTGTTGTTGTTTTCATTCTATGAGATTGTCTTTATATCATTTTAAATGTAACAAAGTAATTCGTGCGAATAAAAATGAAGTATTTCTATATACACTTATACACATACTGACAACTGGCGCATTTCTCATTGCGCTCAATTAATCAGAGCTTCACAAAGGAATGTTCACCAACAAGAGTAATGCACACAGACTTCCTGTGTTAAAAGATGAGTCTTATGTCGCACGACTTGGTTTGGTTCAGTGAACTTGTACTTGAAAGCAGCTGATGCGGGTTACGTGTTTTAGAATAATAAATTAAGATACCTACGTAAAACAAAAAAAAAAAAAAAAGTTTAAAGTATCTATTATACGGTGATTATGTATAAAATTTAATTTTAACATCATTCTCATTATTAGCAGTAAGATTGCGATGACAGGTGCCAACCCCAGTAACGGAATCCATATAAGATTTTAAATTTTACACTCGAGTGCGCTTAAGTGGCAATTTGTGTGTTTGTTGAACACGACTGATACAAAGAAAATGGCGGTGTGTTGTTCTTATTCAAAAATGTCTTAATTAAGATTAAACAGGAATTATATGGGCTTCAAAATGTGGCATCTAAATATGCAAAATTTGAGGTGTAAATTAATGGATTTGGAGATTTTGGGGTTGATGTTGTTTCTGTATATCAAAGATGTTCACATGGTTAGCCGCACAATTCTTCTCTCAATAAATAGCTTCGTCCTATTTAACTTGCAATTTTCCGCATAGAAAACCCTCCTGAGTGGTAGGCTTCAATATTTGCTTTTCGCCACCGTTAATTTTTTGTTTACCCATTTTCAAATTAAACACTCGGAAAACCTTAAATAACATATACGGGTGATCCTAGGTTAAAAGTCTTAAGCGTTCAAAATTTCTTCTTCCTAAATTTAGGAAAAAAAAAACTGCAGATTCGATTGTTGTTGTAAAGTATGCAATAATTGATAACTTAAAAATCTGAACACTTGATTTTGAGCGTTTTTATGATATTTTCTTGCTACGGAAATGACGCCTTTTTACGATCTACCATTGTTCTAAAAATGTTTTACATCTAAATAATGTCAAACAATTTCAAGGTTTTGTAGTGTATCTATGAACAAATGAGTGTCAATGAGAAATCTACACAAAAATATATAAAAAAACATGTTTAAAATCATTTCCGTAACCATATAGTCATTACCGTAACTCGTAGGTTACGGAAATGAGGAAAACCGATGTTTTTTGTCTTTATCAACACATAATAAAGGATGGTTTATTTTCAAATTTGTCATGAATAGTAGCACAACAGAACTTAATTAAATTTATACATCTAGTTATATTTTTACACAGAAATAGCTATACTCACTACGGGAAATGTAATAAACGCAACCATTTACTTATAAATTATATACCTGTTTACCTGGACTTTTGAATATAATTCATTTATGTTGGGTGTAACAAATTTTCGGCCGTTAATTCGAATTTGAAAGTATATTAATTTGTTTTACGGTATAGTGATGCAAACACGTGCTTAACATCTCTCCAATTTTAAATGACTGCATTTTTTTGTTTGTATAATTGTGTTTATTATTTTTTTTTTGAAAGTTGAACATCTTAAGATTTTTTTTTAAGCTTAAGAACAACAAAGAGAACCATTCCTATATTGAAACGAGATGGCGACACATTTCGGAAATGATGTTTGGGAGAAATATGCTTAATTTTTACGTCAAAATACTTGAAAATATTTAAAAGTTCAAACTTAAAATTGGACGTAACGTGAAGGCTGGTAACGCTGTTAAAGAACGGGGTTTTTTATTTAAATATTTTAATCGTTTTCGACTGGGAACAAGCAAAAGTAGATTTTAGTAATAAATCACCCATACCCTCATTAACCAAATTTAATTTGCATTACCCAGCATTAAAAAACTATAACTGAATAAATTCGTGCGTCTAACGAAGTGAACCGATTTATGTGGACTTGTTTTGTAATAGTGGGAAGAAAGAGATCAAAACAACCGTTAAGTGTCTCTCACTAATCTTGAATGAAGGTTTACTTCCGGAGTACCACAAGGTTCTATTCTAGGTCCACTTCAGTTTTCGATGTATATCAATGGATTTGCCTTCAGTTATTTCTAACTCCGCTTTTGAGTTTTCTGCGTATGACTTTAAAATTTCAGACAAACTGTCCTGTTGATACGTCCCTTATCTAAGGGGCCGGTTATAGCGATCAGGATATTGAATCAGGAAAAAATGTTCAATTTAACAAATATTTTTTGTAAAAAATGCATTTATTTATTTTCCTGATTGAATCTCATTTCCTATCAGCTGACTGCCATTTTTAAAAAAATGAAACAAATCGTTCCAATTATTTGAGTTCAATTTTCACTTGTTCCACTGACAGATTTCTGTCAGAAAAAGTTTTTCGTGTGCATTTCAATTAGGAAAACAGCCTGTCCACTGACACATTTTTCCTGATCACTATAAACGCACATCAGGAAAAAATTCCTGTTCTTATTTGTTTCTACTTTTCTTGATGGTTTTTCCTGATCGCTATAACCCGACTCCTTAGCGGACGAAATTAAGCGGAATTGAATAATGTGTATCTTAAAAATTTGATGCGCTTTGATGCGGAAAAATAAATTTTTTTTAACATTTTTTATATTTTTTCGTTGTGACATTTTCCGCTAAAACAAGACTGAAGTTAGCGAACAATTTTTTTTAAATTTTTGAAAAATTCCAATGAATATGTCAAAAATTTGATGCGAATTAGATGATGTGTATAAACTTGGTGTTCTTGGTCTCTTTCCTTTGGCGTAATGTAGGCATTTGATCGATAATAGACTTTTCTGGTCTGAAACCGCACTCAGACGGCATTTAAAAAAATCTTACATCCAATTTTCAGAATATGAATTCATTTTATAAATTTTTCTTCAACAAATTTTTCTTCAACAAAACTGAGCAAACAATGCTGAGATTCCATTCATCGGACATGTCACAATCCAGCGATACATTCATGATTATGCTCCATGCTCCTTTCTGATTCATTTCCATACGGTGCTGTAGCAATTTAAGAAAGTTTTGGGTGGAAGGAGTTTGTGTCTATCAGGAGTCATCGTCCATTTCGAAAGGTTCTAGGCCTGCATTCAGCATCTCAGTTTTAAAAACCTACAGAATTTATTATTTACAAATCCTTAGTACCGATTCTATATTTCTGGTAAAATGTCCACATTAATATTTACTCATCATTGTCCTGAAACATTTTTCCAAGTCTTGATAGTTTCGATATGACATACGCGTCTTGATGATTTCCTATTCCGACATTTGATGCTGGCTGCATGGGGTTACTTGAGTGTAAGAAATACAATCCACGTAGGCTATGGCGACTTCTTGTGATTGAAGGTTTTCGTTGTTTAAATTCGTATCGGCGCGTGGCTTGTTGTCTCAGTAAACCACATTCGTACCATAGCTGCAGCAAGATTGTAGGAAGTATTCCGAAGTACATTTCGAAAATTTCGGACTTTAACAATATTCTGGATGAGGTTCAACTCCGAAATTTTCGCTCACTAAATGACAGACTTCTTAAACTTTCTGTAGTTTTCTTCAAATGATAGACTTAATTTTTTCTCTACAACATCACCGCAGTAGATTTCTGTTTTTTTTCAGTTTTCCGCTTGCCCATTCTGGACCGCCACATTATTTTCTTTGTAGCTGTTCAGGGTTTCTGCTAATAGCTTGGCTGCACGCTATATCTATTGAGATTTATAATATTCGCGTGCAGGACCGAAACTCGTTTATCAATTAGTTACAAAAACAAAAAAAAAACAAAAACACAAAAAGTTCACCCCATTCTTAAGCTAAGCTTCGAGGTGTTCAGGAGTTCGAAATTGAAGGTGCGAATATATGTTGGGAAGACTATCGTTAGAAGGAAACGCTTTGTTTTCATGCAATCAAGTTTGCCCATTTAACACCTTCAATAAAATCTTAATTTCAATTAAAAAATTAACTTAAAATGAACTTTAACAGAAATGTTATGTCTTTCATTTAACTTCTCCGAACAAAGGGTAATATAATTAAGCTGCCTGTTTCTATTAGATATTTAAATAAAAAAATCATTAAACTTTACCTCCCTGAGTACTAAAATGAATAAACTTCCATCAAATCACTAAAATTAAAAAAAGAAACATCAATCGCGCAAAATTGTTCTTCGTTTCTATACTTCCTACGTCAACAGAACAAATTTCCTCTGTCATCATTAAACTTCACGAGTATCTATCATCCGATGGATATACTACACCGGGAGTCATAACGTTTTTTTATATATATATATATATATATATATATAGAGAAAGGCAATGGTGTCATCAAAATCCGAACTGATCTCAGTTCCGATGGTTGTACTCGTCGTATCTATAGATAAAGTTTGCCCTATAGGTTGGATGTGTATAGGTATTTAAAATTTTACCTTAGAAAACGGACACTCTAATGAATTGATTTCAGTTCACTAAACACACACATAGGTTACTCGGATGTTGATACTTTTGATGATGATGTTGATGTTGATGATCTGCATATACATATATAAGTAAAAGTTAAAAAAAAAGACTTATTTTTTTTTGTTAACAAAAGTTAAAAAGCAAACACACAAACAAATTTCACTGCAAAATGAAGAACTACTAGCCATTCACTTTATTGTACTTCATCCGATGAGTCATATTGATTTTTGCTTTAAAATTTTCATACACTCGTTATTCATAGAAAAGAGACTATGTATGACGGAGGAAGCACTATGTTCATATGTGTTTGTTTGGCAAACAAAACCTTTATAAATTAAAATCAAAATTTTAACTTACGTTGGAAAACAAAAAAAGTTTTCGATTTTCGCATAATATTGCAACGAACTAGTTTTACTCGAGTTGTTTTTCTTTAATTCGATTAAAAAGTCTGCCAGTGGTGTATCTGGAATATAAACTCATACCTAACTACTTGCTAAATGTATGAAGTATGATGTATCTATGTATCTACAACGCATATTGTAGATTTAGAAACAGAATATTATTTTCTTTTTTTTTTCGTTATAATTCGGACCAGTTTTCCTCTTCTCAAGGTATGATGCATGTCAATGTGTAATGTCTGATTTGGTTATAATGATTATTTTGCAATAATTGATTACAAAAATAAAAAACAAATTTATCTAGGTCACTAAAAACCAAATGTTGAAAAAAGAATTATTGTAAAAATATTTAACAATTTACGTAAAATATTAAGAAATTCATAATTTTCGCCCACAATGTTTGAAAACAGAAAAATTAAAAAAGCATTCACATTATTTAATAATTATAAATAAATGGTAGAAAATTGAAGACAACATTTTTCATTAATAAATTAATTGCATACTTAAAATTCAAGTCAATAAAAACTGACACTTAAGATAATTTAATTAACTGGAAGCAAAATTATTTTCAACTCAAATTTAATATAATTATCGTTGAGTTGGCGACAGTTTACTTCGGTGATTTAATAACAGTATGAAGAAGTATTTGGTGGAGGGTTCCTTATTTTGGGGGCCCGATTATAATGCTTTTTAGGGTTGCCATGTAATAATTTTTGTTTGTCCTTATAAAATTTGATACAAATCCTTGTTATATCTTTTTGGAAAGCCAGAAAACTACTCTTTTATTTTATTTTTAAATTAAGTTGTTAAATTCAACAGTTTAAAAAAAATTAATTTTCAAACTCAAAATTTTGAAAAAAAAAATAAAAAAATGTAATCTAATTTTTTTAAAAATTTTATGTATTTAACTATTATTTTTATTTTCAAAATTCATTGCTCTTATTAATTTTTAGTCAAAATCAGAAAACCGTAAGCCAAAATGTATCTTAGTTTTTGAGAAATTAAGAAAATACTAACAGCACTTTTTCAAAAAAAAGGTGAAATCTGGTTAATCTGGTTAAAAACAATTAACTGGATTAATCAAATTTCAACTTTTTTTTAAAAAAGCATTTTTTCAAAAAAAAGGTAAAATCTGGTTAATCTGGTTAAAAACAATTAACTGGATTAACCAAATTTCAACTTTTTTTAAAAAAGTTCTTTTAGTATTTTCTTAATTTCTCAAAAACTAAGATACATTTTGGCATACGGTTATCTGTTTTTGACTAAAAATTAATAAGAGCACTGAATTTTGAAAATAAAAATAATAGTTAATAACATAAAATTTTGAAAAAAATTTGTTAAATTTTTTTTTTCAAAATTTTGAGTTTGAAAATTAATTTTTTTAAAACTCTTCACTTAAACAACTTAATTTGAAAATAAAATAAAAGAGTAGTTTTCTGGCTTTCCAAAAAGATATAACAAGGCTTTGTATCATTCACCGTTGTAATGTATGCAGAGATCTTTACATCTCAAGGTTACTTACCTTCTAAATACTTACCTTCGCATACATATGTTTATTTCTATGAAAAAAAATTAATTCTTTCTTTGAATCTTATATTTTGTTATATTAACACAAAAGGGAAAAAAGTATTTACCGATGCATCATTTTCAATAAGAAATCTAAATTAAAAAAAAAATATTTACATTTGAAGCTAAAGTTTAAAACTGTTCCTAACCTTTTTGCAAAATAGAACTTTTTTTGAACCTATAGACAGACTTAATGTTGTTTTTCCAATGTAACTTATTTTTATTTAAAAATGCAAAACATGCACTGCACCTACTAAGCTTAAACTAATAACTGTGTTTTTTATTTCTTAATTATTTTTACGACCACATTCATTCACCACGCAAATTTCATACGAAAAAATAATCACTCCATTATACGAGCATGTCGTTGAAAGTGAAACCAACCGAGTTAAGCCAATGAACCGTCCATTACCGCTAGACTGTGTTCAAGCAGCAAGCACAACAACATATGAAAATAAATCCATACATTATTATCCTTTTCTTTCGTATGTGAATCAGTGATGCACTTTTATATTTTTCATGTGTGGGTATTATTTTTCCTTTTGTAAAAAATAAATCTATACAAACACATATAACAGCGTTCCGCCTCGTGCGACTCGACTACCCTTTTGTTAGTCCTGCATTGTGCTTTCTGCTTTCATCTCTTTTTTTGAGCTTATTTCGTCTAATAAGCCGAAATTCCTGGCTTAAATTTGTACATACACGCACCGAAAAAAAAAATACTGAAAGAAAACAAAACAGACTTGAAATTGAGCGCAACCTAATATCCTTTAACAGTGAAACAATTTCCTGTGCCATATTCCTGTCCTGTGTCCAATGCCACAGGCGACGCAAGCCATTTTGGTGATGATGGAGGACCAGCATATTGTGTGTATGTGTGGTGCGGGGCAAAGGTGGCATCAACACCAGCAGCACAGTGTTGTCGGAACCACCCTTTTATGAATGCGACATTTGTTTTTTTTGCAAAATTTTAAGCAAAATGACAAAGCTATGTCTTATGTTCTTGTTGAATAATTGGAATACTTTTATTTAAATCATTAAATTTGTCAATGATAACAAAGTGAAACAATTTTTACGATTTGTCATTAGAATTTTAATTGTGTGAAGACAAAAACAATGCTGATTTACATTTGAATTAAATTTGCATTAAATTAGAATTAAATTCTAATTGACTGCGAAAAAAAAGTTGAAAAATTAATCTCATTTCAGTTAATTAGATCTTAATTAGCAGCTAATTAGAACTTAATTAGCAATTATTAAGATCTAAATTAAAAGTTAATTCAATTTAATTGATTTGTCTCCAAACCTTGATATTTTAATTCAATAACGGAAATCATTTTACTACAAACAAATTCAAATACTAATGAATCAACCGCCTTGTAATGAATTAATTACCAGTTAATTCAAAGTAAGAAAAATCATTTAATCCTGGCAAACATTCGTTTGCGAGGATAAAAGACTTTACCTTACGGAACAAGCAAAACATAAATTGGTTCAATAAATTACAAATTGTGTTTTTTGATGTTTGACATTCTTTGTACAAATTTTGATGACACCAATAAATGATCTTTATTCAGACAGAAAAAAAATTACGTATGATGGTAGAAAGGTACCTACTTGTGCATATCTGAGAATTTTTGTAATTAAAAACGGAGCCGACTGAAGTTTTTTTTTTGTTTTGTATAATGTTTAATAAAGGAACGAGTAGGTTTTGTCCTTGTTCAAGCTAATTTAAAAATATTTACATTCTTCTATCAATCCTGTACTTGCGTATTTTGTATATTTATTCGTGTTTAGAAATTTTGACAACCATTTTTGCATCCATCCTCCTGAATTGTCGAAGCGTTTGATGTGTTAACAACTTAAAAGCATGGTTTGGAGTACCCAGAGAATACTTTGTTCAAGATTGTATAATTCAATGATCTTACGTAAACCTTAACTCATAACTTTTATGCTAGAATATTTTTTTCTTAGAACATGTAAGATTATAGGATGGAAGTATTACATATGTAGGTAGGTAATCGTAAGCATCCCCAGTATAGTAAAAAAGAGGGGAATATGTCATATGATTATCTTACGTAAACATTCCCTTCCCCCATCTACTGCGTAAGATCAGAATTCCGATTGAAAAATGACGTTCTTACGTAAGTGTAAAATTTTATATTTTTGGTATGGCTTACCCAGAGGAAATAATTTTTGCGTGAGATAAAATGTAATATGGTGGTCTTACGTAAGGGTAAATATTTTGAAGAACGTTATTATTATTATAATTGATGTGTTAAACGTTTGAAGCTCCGTACTTAAATCCCGGTGTGGGATAGTTAGAGCATATTTTTTTGCATTACATATTGTGTACGAGTGCAAGATGATGTTCGTACGTAGTTCTAAATTACGATAATTCTGATTAAAGTAAAAAACTAGAACAAGTAAGATTATAAGATGATGATATAACGTAAACATAGTTTGCAAAAGTCAGACTATCTTCTTCAAAAGATTAGATGTTAAATTGTACAATAATAATCTTACTCTAACGTAAACAAATTCTGTATAGGGTTGCCAATACATCTTTTGCATCAAATGTAACATATTAAAGGCTCCTTAGTTATAACCAAAGTATGGATTTCCCAGAGCTTCTTTTGTTCAAGATCAGATGATGGAAAATTTAATGCAAGCAAGATGAAGTGTAATTTTTTCATACATAATTGAATTTGACACCTTGAATTCTACCGTTTACTTTTAGAAATTCAAAAAAATTACTTACAAAATAAATTCCGTGGAGAACAAATATGTAGTTACAAATTAATAATTTTTTGATGACACGTATTTCTTAAATAATTTAAATGCTTTTCATTTCCAAACTCTCTTTACTCTCCAAGTTACGGCCTTAAACTTGGACCACCTGCGGCAACCCTGGTTTTCATATTATAAACCTCATTAATATATTTTCAATTCCTTTCTCACATAATAAATCATGTGAAAAATAGCCGACACTAATTTAATACACATGCCGATGCGGCTGCATGCGCCTTTATATGATAAACGTGTCCTAGTTTTGCATATCTACAAATGTATAGGAGAAGGTATCTCCTGCAAAAAGATAACCCGTTGCTGAGGCATAAGAACGTATTTTTCGATCAGATTATATGGATGAAATTTACGTTTATCGTGTTTTGCTTTCTGTTTCGGTTTTCTGGTCAAACTATATATTTATGCTTATCTAAAAGGGTGTCTCAAATAGCAAGCAAGAAATAATTTAGATAGAAAACGCAGGTTTTTAATTGGAAATAAAACCTTGTTCTTTTCCATTCATAATAGTGTAATTGATAAAAGAGCGACTAATAATTTAAGTGGCACAAACCGAAAGTTCCGAAGAACCACGGCCTAGTGACTTACAGTAATACATTTCCACTCTCAACCAATCATTTTGTGTTCGTTGTTAGTTCTACAGGATTTGAGGGATCTACAGCTTTTAGTCGAATCCGAACGTCTAAAGTGAAAAGCACTTTTCTTGACAATGATCCACTTGGAGGATTTGTCACTTCCTCGCAAGGATGGCTTTGGAGTATTTTGGTAAAGAATTATTTTGATTTTTCAAAAGCATTTGGTACTGTACATAACTCTATCATTTGCGATGTACTCTTTAACAAGTATATTTTTCATCTACTGCTACTAAACTTCTGTATTCTTATCTAAAAGGACGAGAACAAGCCGTTTTTTTCAACAGCGTTTTGTCGAGTCGTATTGCTTCTTCGGAATACCACAAGGTTCTATTCAAGGGCCACTTTAGTTTTTTTTTTGCATATCAAGTAATTGCCATCTGTTATTTTTAACTCTTCTATGGAACCGTATGCTGATGACGCTCAACTTCAGATAAGCTGTTCTCCAAATGAATATGTCAATGAATGCGTGAGTTTGTTTGTTTTTTTATAGAATATAATTAGCGTGAACTCAAGCCAAACATTTTGACTACCTTTAAGACACTGTAGTATTTTTTGTCGTAAATTTTGCTCATTTAAAAATTTATTTCGTCAAATATGAGCGTTGCAGACTTTCCGAGCTTGCTTGTACCTTTTATGTTTTTTTTCAGTGAGGTTGGCTAACATCGCAAGTTTATATCTCTAATCCCGATGGCGATAACCTCTTTAAAGCGAGGTCACACCAGCAGTTTTATGCCCGAAATAATATCAACAGTGAAGTCAATGTCTCGAGAGTGACGTGTTGCATATTGACCAGTTATTATTGAGACGCTTTGTTCTGAGCACCGAGCACCGAGCACCGAGCACCGTGAAAATGTACAAATCTCCCCACTGTTGAGAAGCAGAAAGGAAGGATAATCTGGGTTTTGTGATAGTTTTGTCAATGGCATATTATGGCATCATTCTGCACTTGTATCAATCTTTGAAAGATTTTGCTTCGTGGATTAACACCAAAAGTTTTGAACGAAACCTTTCATGACAAGAAAGCTTCGCTAAATCTTTTATTGAGACCATTAATATCGGTGAAATTGTTTCCAATCTTGAACCAGCTGTGGGTATTATCCAGCGTCATCAGATACAGTGGAACAAGTTTTTCGGGGTTTCCAAAATTAGAGAGGATTCTGAAAAAGCGCATTTCCAGATATGCCATGATGAGTAGCCTTGAAGTTAATGAAAATGTGCTTTCTACTTGGTGTTCTGTATTTTCTGGTGTATACTCTTCTATTCTAAGGGTCCACTCATAAGAATAGATCAGGTAGTCCATGTATATAGTATAAGACGCTCACCTAAACTGATCTCAAATTAGTTAGAGACTGAAGATCGAGCACACGATGCTGATTTTTAAATTTTACACTTCGACCATATTTATTTGATGAGTTTGTGTATGCATATCCATACTAACTCATCTCAGGGTTGCAATTATGGTACTGTGAAAAAATTAAATGCAAATATTTTCACCCTTTCGCCACTATTTCGATTTCTGTTCTGTGAAAACTGTAAAACCAAACGTCAAAAATGTTCAAATAAATAAATTGTGTCCACGCCCCTCATTTGCAAATTTTTGATCTAGTGAAAGAAATTCGCTATTTCTATTATGTTGTTGAATTCACTTTTTCACAGAGCCAGAGCATCGGAGCATAATGACAAGAAAATACACAAGAAACAACAATAAATTATTCACCACAGCGAATAGAATTAAATTCACCACTACATTTTCATTAACTGAACGAGAATCGTTGGTACAGAAACAAGTGAATGCGGAAAAGGTGAAAGAAAGCAATTCATGAAAGCGATCTGGTTCTGTGAAAAAATTAAGTGAAAATAATTTCACCCTTTCACAGAAATTTCTATTCTCGTTCTGCGAAAAGGTGGAATCAAACGTCAAAAATGTTCATATGAACATTTTTCTTTCACGTCCTCAATCGATAGTGAAGTGAATCTTAGATGAGCAAATGTGAAAACGGATGTGAAGAGAATGTTTTTTTTGTAGAAAAATAAATAAAAGATGGCCAAAATGATTTTTTGATTAGTTTCTCAGAAGAAGTTAGTCCAACCGCACATAAATTTGTTTCAATATACACAGACCGACAACGAAAACACATGTTTGGGGGAAAGTCTAAAGAATGACAAAATCTTCGCATAAAACACAAAACAATTGTGTACATTAATGTACATAAATCACAAATATGTAAATATCCAACTTCTGATGCTTAAATAATTAAATTAAATTAAATTAATTAAATCTAAAAAGATTGATATTTGAAACAACAATGAAAAATATTTTTTTGTTTAGCTTTGACATTCAGCTGACAACAAAAATTATTCCCCAGAGTGAATGATATTGAATTCACCACTACGTTTTCATTCTTTGAACAAGAATCGCTTTTTTGTACCAACTGAATTGAAAAAGGGAAAGCAATACATGAAAGCGAATGTGAAATCGAATGTTTCGATTCACGTTTTCACAGTACCAGATATCCTCAGTTTTACAAAAATGTATGGACGAACTACGTGAATGTTATTTTGTATTTCGAATGGTTAACAATTATCGTTTAAAAGTTTGCAGAAATTATCCTATCATATTTTCAGCTCCTTGCCGACTTCGATTCTACTTTTAGGATCCCATATTCGTTGTCGCAATTATCAAAACAAAACCTTCTAAAAAATAACTTACATATTGATTTTGTAAACCCACGAAGTTAGCAATTTTGACGTTTAACAAAACCATCAAATTGGAAATGAGAAAAAATATTTTTAAAATCCATTCATACATCCATTGCTAAACTGACAGCTGTCAAACTTCTTGTTTAATTTCATTGTATCCACTTTACTGTACAATTGGCGCCGAAATTTTGGGACACCCTTTATATGCACAATTCGTATCTTAACTTGGTTGCACTTTGCGTCGTCCAATCAGTGTCTGTGGCAACAACAACTTGGCGGCTCTGCACCATTCCACTCACCGAAATTTCCGAAAAGTAGGTCACTCCGGAATCCGGACTATGTTGCTTTATATATTTTTTTTTTATATTTTAATTGCTTCGTTTCCTTGTTTCCTGCGCTCATCTTGCTTTGCTTTTTCTGGTTTGTTAGCTTTGGTGCTGTTTTTTTTTTTATTATTTTATTTTGTTGTTGTTGTTAATTTTAAGTACCTTCCAAATCCAAACTTTTATTTTACTGCATCGCATAAGGAAAAAGGGTATAGAGGGTGGCAGATACTACACGACGACGCTAATGCCATGCCGCTGCTTTTGCTGCTGGTCCGTCCATTAGCTCAATTTTTTACTATTAACTGGAAAACACCATTAAATCAGTTCGAATGAGTTTGTATCATTTTGACTGGAAAAATTGCTGTTGTTGTTGTTTTTTTCTGCTTTAGGTCTTTTCTTTGGATATGGAAATTCTCCATGACAGGAGGAGGAGATTAAGGTGGTCTCAGTTTGATGGAAGTTAATTGAAAATGGACTTCGGCCCCCCTGCAGCTTTGAAAAGGAAGGTTTAAGTAATTTGAAAATTGCAGGTAAAATAAGTAAAACTATTTAATTCGGGTTCAATTGGTCTGGAAAGTTTTTTTTTATGTATGTAAATATATAAGTATACCTAGGTGAGGTGCATAAATCTGTTTTCCTTAAGTTATTCTTTTATCAACTGTATAGTAGTAGGTTGGTTGGTATGCTGCACCCGCCACTCAGTTTGAGTGATTTAACACCTTTGTGGCAAGAAGGGTTTTGTTTGATTTTTTTTTTTTTTTTAATATAAACTTGTCCTTTGATATAGAAATTGAATGCATCTGCATTATAATTTTGTGCATTGAAAAACAGTTGAGGTATAATATTGTGGCTTCTCCCCTTTTTTTTCATATTATTGAAAAAAAAAAAGAAGATATATAATATTCATGACGTTGAAGTTGAGCTGAGGTGAATATAAAGGAGTTTTTGCTGTTAATAAATAATTGAAATTCACGTTGAATAATAAATTTTTTTAGGTCGGATTTTTCAAAGACAGCTTCGATGGCATAGTTGTTGAAATCATATATAAGCATGTCGCAAAATTAATATTTTTTCATTCATAATTTATTTGTTGGTATAATATGAATTTTTATTGAAAATATAATGACTTTCAAAAAAGGAAGAGTCTAGGTATATATATTAGTACATGTCGGCAACTTTATTACCGTGTTAACTTCAGAAATGACGATGCTGTTTCTATTGCAAATCTATTTGCACCCAACAGACAGCGATTGCTCCTTGGTAAATTAACGAAATCAAAAATAGAGTACGAAAATTAAATAAATACATACAAACTCTTAAATCTTAAGAATGATCCATATCTATCTTCTGTTCGTATGTCCTGTATAGACTGTGTGTTAATTCCTCATACCATATGGATGGTTCGTAGCATAGTTTGAACCGTGTCCGAAAATCAGATGGTAAGATAATGCATTTTTCTGCATTCCTGATCCATCATCCGATTGTAATGAAACTTTTGTGAGTTGGGCGATACATTATTTTTTTTGAGAGAACAAAATTTCCCCATGTTGCGAATTCCGGTCAAAATATTTTATTTTGGGCAGAAATATATGAACACGGAGTTCTGTCAAAAGTGATTGCCATTTTCAAGTGAAGAACAACATTCAAACTGTCAATTGTTTTTCTGTGGTTTGCGTCGATATAATTATTTCAGTTGAATTATTAAAAACCAGAGACATGTGTGTTTTTGGCGTTTAAATAATTGATCAAGTTTGTTGTTCAAAGCGTTCTCGCAAATTATGGTAGTTTTACTTTTCATTCTAAAAAAAAAAAAATTTACTGTCCCTACTTGAAATTTAAAAAATTGACCATTTTAGTCTAAATTTTTCTAAAACAGACTCATTATTTTCAGAACTTTGCAAACATAATTTTGAATAAAAAAAACTGTTTTTAAAAATTCTGTTTACAAGACTTTGCAAGACTTTTCATGATGTATTGAAAGTAATAGCAATTGCTTTTATGGAAAGCTAATTTTTTGAAAAGCTCTGCAAATAATAAACGAAAAATCGTTGCAGAACTTTCAATACAGGCGACTTTTCTATGAATAGAACATAATTTGAAAAAAAACTTTGCAAAGCTTTTGCAATTTTTTATATACTTTTTTTATTATATGCAGATTTGTTAAAAAATTGCAAAAAGAAAAAGAATTTTCTTTGATTATTTGCAGAGATTAATTTCTTAGACAGTGTTCATGAATTATTTTCCAATGTATTGTTCATAAATTGCAAAACTTTGTACCTAACAATTTACTTAGATTTTTTATAATTTCTTTTTTTGTTTGTTATGCTGAATTTTTAAATTCTGTTTGTAATCTTGATTTTGACAAGCTTATAGCTAAATCATGTAATTTTTATTTGAATATTTGTATAGTCGTGCAAACAGAATTTCGATAAGTCGAATTTCCAATAAAGAATATGCTTCTGCAAAGCTTAAAAAAAATTATTAAAATTTTTTGCTTCAATTTGCAGAGCTTTGCAAATAAAAAATTGAAACAAAAATTGAATTTTGAAGTAAAAAAAAATCTAAAAAAAAAATTTGCTTGTTAAAATTCTGTTTTCAAAGCTCTAAAATCAATCAAAGATTTTTTTCCATTTATGTGAAGCTTTACAAATTTATTTAAAAAAAAAATGGTATTGGTGAATTACTTAATTTAGGTACCTATACTTTTAATATATAAAAGTTATTGATGCAAACAAGGCTTAATATGGTTTAAAAGGCAACATAATTTTAAATCATTAATTATTGAGTTATGATTATGAATTGATTTTTTTTTCCAATTTAACTAATGATGACCAATTTAATCATAAAAAGATATCTTTTTTTTTGAAACCATCTGCGGATAAAGATAAATCAAAACCAGCTACCTTAAAGAAGACCCTCAAATTACCAAAATGACAACTTCTTTATATTATTTTAATGTATTCGATTTATTATAGAGTGACCGACAGAATCAGTGGGTAAACAAAATGAGTATTCATTATCAGAGTTTCAAATTTCTACCTACTCTTTCCTGTTAAAAAAATCTGTGTTTTTTTTTTCATTTCTATATAAATTAATATTTCTGTGTTGCTCTGCCACTATAACGACCTTGTAAACGGGTTGAAATTTAATCTTTAATGAATATATGCGCTTAACACTATTTGGGTTCACCGGCTGATGGTTGTTTTGACGAGGGCGCATACAAATGTGATCAGAAATAAACATAATAACAACAACAACAATACATGAGTGTTTTCTCATGTTTAACATTTTTGTTTTCTTTTATACCTGTCTGCAACACAAAAGAACCACAAAGGCGATACATGCATTTAAAAAAAAAAATCATCAAATATTTATTTTTATTTATTAAAAATCTTGAATAAAAATTTTATTAACATGAGCTTTTCCAACTTAAATTATAATTTTTTTTTCTTAATTAAATGCAAGCCGATTCACCGCGACGATGAACGTTAAAACATATTTGCATCTGATGCTTTGAGATCTCATCTTTCGTTTTCCTCACCCGCCTGCTTGCATTCATACTCAATTACATTTATGTTACGTTTGACTGATTTTACGGTATTTTTTCAGCTTTAAACCGCAACAATCTTTTACCATATTATTATACCCGTACTGTCCCGCCTGTCTGTCTGTCGGTTAGTGGTGGGCAATAATAACATCCCACCCATATGGAAATAAGCACACCCGTTTGGGCTTAACAATTTGGAACGTTCCATGGCAGTTTTCAGTTCCTGTCCATTGTTGTTCATCGGTTCAATCGATGTGATGATGACAATGCCACCGCGAGTCGACCAAAAGGTGTTCGTTCTTCTTGTTACCTATCTAGACATGGTGGAAGATATCGAATATTGAAGATAGAAAACCTCAAGCTAGCCAGCAGAACTATCAAGAGGACAAGTTATAGATGAAGTGCAAACTAGCCATTGTATTTATTTCTTATGACTCTTTTGTATGTCCATCAACTTAGCGAAACAACTTTGGAAAAAAAATCGGGAATTTGACGCTTTTTTGCCGTTAATTAGTTGTGGAATTTAAAATTTTGCCGCTCTTGACGTCAAGTTAGCGAGACTACTTTACTAAAAATGACACTATCGAAAAGTAACTAGGTTATGAATTTGCCGCTTTTTGCCGTTAATAAGTTGTAACAGAAAAACAATTAAAGCTCTTTTTTTTCCTTAAAAAAAATAATTTTAATTTTTTTAATATATGTGTTTCGCTAACTTGACGTCAATTTAGCAAAACAACTTCACTAAAAATAACACTATCAAAACATAATTAGGTGCAGAATTTGCCGCTTTTTCGCCGCTTATTAGTTGTGAAAGAAAATAATTTGCCGCTCTTTTTTTTATATAAAAAAAATTAATTTAAAAAAAAAAATATATGTTTTTTTTTTTAAATGTTTGTTTCGCTAACTTTATTAATTTTAATTTTTTTAATTTATGTGTTTCGCTAACTTGACGTCAAGTTAGCGAAACACATAATTTGCCGCTCTTTTTTTTTATAAAAAAAATTAATTAAAAAAAAAAAGAGCGGCAAATTATTTTCTTTCACAACTAATAAGCGGCAAATTCAGCAACTAATCATGTTTTGATAGTGTTATTTTTAGTGAAGTTGTTTTGCTAACTTGACGTCAAGTTAGCGAAACACATGGTTTTAGAAAAAAAAAAACAAAAAGAGCGGCAAAATTTTAAATTCCACAACTAATTAACGGCAAAAAAAGCGTCAAATTCCCGATTTTTTTGTCCAAAGTTGTTTCGCTAAGTTGATGGACATCTGTTTAGTGGTAGAGGATGGTTTTTTATTTCTGTTTTTTTTTTTTTTTTTTTTTTGAGAATTTTCTAAAAAAAAAAAAATCTATACAAAATTATATACATTTATCTAAAAAATGATTAAAGTAAAAAAAAAACAGCATCACTCTCCTTTCCAGATCCAAACAAGTATCTACGACAAGTCTTACATATTTGCCCATTACGTTTGAATATGTAACTCAGTCTATCTAAAGGTTGACACATACATTTGCCCATACGTAGTATCCAGAATCTACGACAAAACTAGATGAATTCTTCTGAAGCTGTGATACATTGATGTATCTATATACATTTATATAAGAGTCTATAAGTGAACCTGTAGATTGACAACAGAGTATACCAAGTGCGTTTGTTTTGGTACACATTGTCATCTGGTTTTATTGTCCTCATCATTGTTTGTGCTTCGAACTTCAGGAATTGGATGAAAATCAAAGACACAATCAAAAGAATAAGATTTTAAGTTGAGGCTAGTTTATGAATGTTTCTGTTTATTTATAAAGAGAAGAACAAACGCAGGAGGATGAACATTTGATTTGAAACTGGTTTTTAGATTTATCACAACACAAGTCTCGATTGGTAAGATTAATTACTAAGGAAAGGGGTAATTGGCTTAGAATGTGTATTGCCAGAGGAAACATTAAAAGAACAATGACCTGGCGATTGTTTTTTGTATTTTTTTTATGATGTTTGGACTTGTTATTTTACTACACTTTTAATAAAAAACTTATATATTTACTGATGACGTCCTTTGACTAACGAGTTGTTTTTGATATTTTTAATCAATTCAATGTTATTTTATTGACATTGAAATAACAAAAAGTTATTCTAATAACTTTTAATTCGACAAACAAATTTATTGTTTTAATTTGTTTGAATTTATAAAACGAAGTAGCGTCGCTGTTGTTTTAATGCTTAAAATCTAAAACTTTAACAACTCTTAAAAAATTAGAGCCCCGACAATTGGGACACGAACTGATATCTACTATAGCAGGGAATTTTCATATTAAGATTTTAGTTTTTCCAAATATATTCTCGAGAATGGCTCCAACAATTTTGAAAAACTGAACTGACTTTTCATTTAAGTATAGTATGACATTTAAGTTTAACACAAGACGTTTAAGTAAAATATAGATCTTATGGAAAACCACAAAAATTAAAAATAGGCATTTAAAAAAAATAAAATAAAAAAAGGCATTTAACATTTTTTTGTCGCATGTTTTCTCAAAATACATTGATGGTACCTACGATAAAAAGTGTCAAGACCTTTCTTGTAGAGAATTATTTATAAACCGCAACTTTAACCTTAACTTTTTTTAAAAAAAAAGGTCATACTTTCCAAAAATAGCAAAAAAAAAAAAAATTTCTTTAGAGGAGAAATTGAATTTTTTTTAAGACAAAAAAAAAAAATAACGGTAGGGTAAGTGGGGTGAATATGCCAGTTTGGGTAATATGCCACTTTTCAATATTATATACTTCTAAGTCGATATTGGCAATGCTGCGAAGATGCAATTCTCTCAGTTTCACTTTGTAGTTTGGACATACGTGTTCGCGTGTTCCTTGAAAATTTGTGTGAAAAAATATATCGTGAAGTATAAATCCAAGTGTATTTTTATAAAATTCAGTAAAATTTGTAACGTTTGTTTTTCAGGTTTTTCAATTCAATATATGAAGGTTTCTTCAAAAAAGGTAAGATTTGTTTTGTATAAGTAGTCTTTCTCAGTGTCTAGACGTTATATGTTCCCTCAATTTTTGTGCAGGGATGTTTTTATATTTTGCGACGTTCTGGGGTAAAATGCCACATTTGTTCCACACCAACTGGCATTTTACCCACTTAAGTGGCATATTACCCCTTTCGATTTTAATTTTTTCAGAATGCTTTAATTGCAAAAAATGGATGCACGAGGATTGTTTGGACAATGGAAGCTGTCCGACATGCCTCATCGATGAAATTTAAATAAGACTCACACTGAACACTACACCAAATGTTTGCTGGCATTTTACCCCTTCAGAAGTGGCTTATTACCCGCACATGTGGGTAAAATGCCACTTTTTAAGGTTTTTTTAAAACTTAATTTACAATAGATTTTAAGAATTAAAGTTATGTTTTTCTTTATTTATTTGTTAAATAAAATAATAATCTAATGAAATTGAGAAAATTTTTTACTTAACTTGTCATTTACTATTTATTTTTATTTGTTTACTCTTAAGTGTGGCATATTCCCCCCCACTTACCCTACCTACTTGCCATATAACCGTTTTAAAAAAAGCTTAATTTTCTCGAAAACGGCTCCAACGATTTTCTTCAAACAAATTTTAAATGATTTTTATCTGATTGCCTTTTCTTCAGTCGCAAAACAAAAAACTTTGGGTAGGCCTATTACCGGTAACTTCATAGAACTGGTATTTTAATCTTGAGCTATCTCGTGAACGGGCTAATCGATTTTAACCAAAAACACTTTGCAAAAGTGCTTTAACTGACAGCAGTAGCTTACTTACACCATACAATCAAACAAAAGAGTGCACATAAATCCAACACAACTCTAACGTTGTTTATGAAGTGAGTTTTGATGGAAAAGAAGGGGAAGCGTGCAATTTGGTATATATAAGAACAACGAAAAGACAATTAGGTATAAGAATGACAGAGCACAAAGCAGACATAAAAGAAAAGAGTCAACAGGTCTTTCACAGCATATAATTGACAGTGGACACAGAGCCAACTTTGACGATGTCAGAGTATTAGAGAGAGAAAAGAGACTAAATGCGAGATTTACTCTTAAAAGTCTTCGAATTGAACAAAAAATGACCAAAACAATAAATACAGAAGAAGACAGAGACAATACGATCGCTAGCTATGCTTTTGCAACTCAATAAGTACCTGCACACTAGTATCTACTTCAACTTAACGGTCTGAAAGGGAATCCATCGAAGAAGAGTCTCGTTTACACTTATCGGTGAGATATTTCATCAGATCACCAGTGGAGTGGACCTATTGCTACGAAAGCCGTACTGCCTGTCATTTAGAAACTTTCGTTCTTCAAGATATCTCTTTAGCTGGTTGTTAATCAGCGTTTCCATGACCTTAAAAAGAAGGGACGTCAGTGCAATTGGTCGGTAATTCGAAGGAGAGGAGGACTCGTGTTTTTTAGGTACTGGCTAGACAAATACTGTTTTCCATCCACTCGGAAAATTGTTCAGAAGATGGGAAAAATAGAAAAGCTTACGCAGTTGTTTCGCCAGCGAAAAAGAACACCTCTTCAGAATAATTATGGATATACCCCATCTATTAGCTGTTTTGTGTATTTCAAGATCTTTAAGGACTCTTGATAATGTACGAGTATGAAAATAGATTTTTCCTATAAAACCATTTACGCCCTCAAGAACAGGAGGAGTCATACCACTTGGTGGCATCGTGGAATTTGCAGCAAACTGAGCTGCAAACGAATTTGCCTGTGAGTTAACCACATTAGTGTCATTATAAACGAGCGTAATTCCGATCTAGCTTGTACCTTTTTCGGTTTTCCTCAGTGGTGTTGGCTTTATAACATCGTTAGTTTGACTCTCTAATCCTGATAACCTTTTCAAGAGATCTCTTTGGTTTTAATACTTTTAGTCCTATTAGGGAAAAAAGTCCTCATACAATCGTCACTATCGAGGATGCATAGAGACCAATTAAAGTTTCTGAAGAAATTATTGAGACCCAACTGGCTTTCTCATATTGCCGAAAGGTTTTCTTATGAGTTTTTTCTTTAACTGGGTATATATGAACTTTGTACGAATTCATGTTTTGTGGTGTTCTTTGTGTTTAATTTCGTGGTGGGGTAGGTTGTAACAATTTTGCGTTGTAACATGTAAGAACTGAAATAAATTTTAGCATTTTCAGAACAACAAAGAAACTTTACCTTTTAACTAAGTGTTCCAACCAACCCCTTTCTATGTTACCATTTACCCAGCAACCGCTGTAAATTGTAATATTATCTCTGTTTGTACAAATTCAATTTAATAAACCGTTTAGAGATTTATTGTTATCTTAATACCTCTACTCATTTATGGAAACGACATTACATAACGTTAGGAACTTGTTTTTTTTTGTGGACGGTTAAGCATTTACTATTTTCCTTAATCATTATTATTGCAAAATTGGGACACCATAACTAGAAACTGTTTAAAGAAAATTTCAAATTCTTGTGTGAATCAATCTTTTCAATCAATCTTCCATTCTCCATTAATCTAAATTCTAAATAATTTAATTAATCAAAAATCTCATAGATTTTAATTAAAATCTAATAATTTTCTTTCTCTTTCTTTTCATTTTAGGTAAGCTCATTGCAAATCATCATTAATAAGTTACAAACCCAATGGACTCTAACTGGAACATAAACTATTAAAAATATTAACGCAGTAATAGAATTATAAACAAAAATAATAAAACCACACAATCTTTATAATTAGTCTTATCAAAACAAATAATAAATAAGTAAGTAGTGTCCGTCTAATAAAATGTCTAATTAACAATCGTACACTATAAATATATAAAAGAAAATGAGGAAATCTGTGCCAGTTTTCACTTTCGATTTAAAATAGTCTAGCTAGGGTATGCTATAGAGAAGTAAGAGAACCAAACAGCAATGCTACTCCCTAATGTTGCAGTGGCAACGAAACCAAGTGACCCCAGTTGGTCGCCTTTTGAAATTGCTGTGTCGGTCGGTGTCGGTGTTGGTGGTGGTGTATCTCACCTACTTCCATCGAATGCCATAACAAATTGAGGAAACCATTAACAGAGTTGTTTTATTTCACACAATGGGGCGTATGGTATGTAAGCAACGAATAGAATAACCATCTGACAACCTAAAGGGAATGACTTGTTTGAATTTTGTCAGAAGTTGAATTACAGACAGATAACGAAATGTAGAGTTCCTAATTATTATTTGAATTTTTTGTTTATTGTTATTTTGCATAAAAAAAAATGTTATAAAAGGGTGTCTCAAATGATCATGTAGGATTTAAATTTGGCGCCACATTTGTGGTGTAAAGTGTTGCCAACGGAAATAAAAATGCTCCGTGACAGCTGTCAGTTAAGGGTTATTAAAAATGAAAAGCCGCATGAAATATAACAGGTCTATTTTGTTCGTCAGTATTTCAACACCATTTTGAAGATTTTGAAAAGTAAATTACCGATGAATCTCACTTTTAACTTGAAATTCTGTTAAACTTCATAATTGTCGACTTTAGGGATAAGAAAATATATAAGTCGTTGTTCATAACCAAATTATTAAACAACCTGTCAATGTTTTATGCGGGTTTTGAACTTGAGGCATCAACGGAACATACTTCGACATAAAAATCCAGTTTTTTTATGTCTAAATTGAGTCATATGGATGACAAAGACATGCAGTTTAAAAGAGACAGTGGCATATGCCTGGTAAACCATCGATGATCAGATTTTGCAGCAGAGATTATTCTTTTCAACTCCCATGTACATTGCACACCCATAGGAAGAAAGTTATTGATCTTTCTTACAATAAAATTTAGACACATTTATTGAGAATGCCAGTGGACAATTAGGGCAAGAAAGTGCTGTGACATCATGCGATTTTCCCGTGAAGTTCAAATCATCAAAACTAGAAATTTGATGTAGCATGTATAGCTTATAGACACTTTGTTAGGAAATATTTGAAAGTATTTCGCTGAAATGCGCTGCAGAGACACGTGTAAATATAGTTGCCAAATGTGTGATAGAAGCAGGCATATTTGAGAAGTAAAACTGATGTTACTACCGTTATATATACAAATTATACAAAAAAAAAAAAAAAGAGTATGGAGGTCCATAAAGTAGTACATTCAAAACTAAATAGAGAACTTGTGAATTTTTAGAAACCTGGGTTAATAGAATTCAGAAGGCTGTCTTTAAATTAAGTCAAAAAACAAATGAATTAAAATCGCGTCATAAGAATAGAAGCAGTGCCAAAATCAACGTTTTTTTTTTATTAAAGGGTAACTTCTTTTTC
Source organism: Baccha elongata (assembly GCA_951217065.1). Lineage (NCBI taxonomy): Eukaryota > Metazoa > Arthropoda > Insecta > Diptera > Syrphidae > Baccha > Baccha elongata. The sequence continues at coordinate 43,526,291 of OX578274.1, forward strand.
GACATTGATGGATCATTTTGCAGACTAAGAACATTAAATGGGAAGAAAAAAATCTTTAACATTAGAGGAATGAGTGAAAAATAATGTTTACTTGCTACAATATTTTTGAACGGGTCTATAAATCTTTAAACCAAACGCCAGTGATTATGTTATCAGCCATTATTTAGAAAACCTGTTATTTTGCAGGGCTAAATAGAAAAACAATTTTTTTTGCTTTAAAGCTTTGAAAAATACAAAAAAATTACAGAATCACATCGAATTCAGCACTATCAGCAGCAAATATCAGGGATAAGGTTGAAGCTAATTTACTTTTTTAGTTTAAAATTATTTTTTTCACAATCTAAGAAAACAGGAGCGATATCTGAACAAAAAACAGAACAGTGAAGGAAGCATACTATAGAACCATTGACTTGATGATACAAAACACAAAAAATTAATGGAAACAGCTACAAATCTGTGCTTGAAAGCATTTTTCCGAAAATGTATGATATTTTTGGGTACTCACATCCCGAGTAGCAAAACCAAATTGTACATTTTTTGGTTTCACCACCGTACACTATGGATCTCGAAGCAATGGAAAAAGTTTGTGACTATCTCACACAATAAGTCTGTGAAGAATGGAGATTAAATGGTAGCAAGGAAAGGTAAATTCTTTCCATTAAAATGGCCTGGAGTAAGGTTTTCCTGAACTACTTTGCTTCGATGAATAAAATCCGCTTAAATCATGGAATTTTTGAAGTTATTTTAAACTCTGTTTATTGAAAATAATGAATTTAATATGATTACATCAAAACCTAAATAAAGAATAATTGCAGCATTTCTGTTTCGTTCTATTTTGTTAGTGCTTCTATTCTAATGACGCGTTAAAATCACACAAAATTATAGGTTTATAGATTACTTTCTCTCTACTATACCGTTAGAATTCGTATTGAAGTTAGTATTTTGTATTGAATATTTAACATTCCTTCTTGTGCACTAAAATTTTGTATTCAGTCTGTCATAATATGAAAGAAATTTGAGTTCCACATCTCGAAAACGCGTGCTTCTATCCTTATGATTTGCAGTGTATGTCATTGTCTTGTCGAACGTTCTTATCTCACCCATGACATCTTCTTCTTCAGCCAAAGTAGCAATTTTTTTCATGGAGAACGAGCAATTCGATCATTTTCTGGTCATGTGTAATTGAAGTTTTTTCAAACCGGACGACTAAACGTCTTACACCAATAATTGGTGTCAGACAATCTTTCCCGAATCATTCCTCTGCTTTTGCAGATCTGTTTCTTTCACAAACGTCAATATAAATCTGCCACCCTGTATATCTGTATATTGTATCCCTTTATGAATCAATACAAAATTAAAACCCATGGTTTCATTTAAAAAAAAATCTTTTTGTGCCCATTTTGAGACACCCTTTATTCAACATTGACAACTTTATTAATTATTTCGACCGAACAAACTGACATTTAACTTTTTTTCAGTAGTTTTAATGTACAAAATTACGAAATATGTAACAATTTATCCGGCAGTTGAAAGATACAAAACAAACTTGTTAATTTATCATTCACGGCTTAATGATAACAAGCCCACAACGTAGTTGCTGTGCATTTAAACTTAAACAGACTTTATAAGCACATTAAAAATTAAGTGACATGACAAGTTGACTGCATTTACTAATTTGACATGACACGTTAGCTTTGCCTATTTTTACTTACACTCCTAAGAAATTAAGTGTTAGAAAACAAAGAGGTGGTTTAATTTAACTTGTTGCATGTGAAAATGATTAATGATTATAATTTTAAAATATTATTCCCTTAGTTCTTTGGATCAAAATGGGGAATTAAAATATAATGTCATATTGTTAATGTAGTAGACACACTGTTATAGGCGCGTATCTTGTTGGATGTATCAATTTCTTGGGTTGGGAAAGAAAATCATCTTGAAAACTTTGATGCATCAGATAGCCATATTATATTGCGGAAACTGCCATCTACCTGATAATTCCATTTATACTTGCAATTAAGGCAAGATATGCATTCGTAAAAAAAAGTTTTGAGATAACAATCAAACATGACATTAGAATGACAGAGAAAACGATAGGCCCGACAATTCTGTTTGTCTGTCCGTGTGTCAGACTGGATTTATCGACACCTACAGCCTAAACCATTAGGCTGATTTACTTACATGTGGTATTTTTGTAGTAATATGTCTCAGGTGTATTTTTAATTTTTATCCAACGCGTAACATATCATATTCAATTTTTCCCCAAAAAAAAAAAAAAAAAATATACGATTGTTTTTTTATAAAATTTCGTATGACTACTTGTTGCCAACGGTGATGTTTTTCCTCAATTGTTGTTTTGTTTTTAGAACTAGCTTATTAACTTCAGATAAAATTTGATGTGAGTGATTTTTTCCTTTTTTCATAATTATAGCTTACATATGAATGGTACTTGGTTAGATAAATTTACAGACAATCCATTTTTTCTCGAAAGACACGCTATCGATTTTGATGAAATTTCCTATGAGTGATTTGTTGCCAACAATGATGTTTCTTATATTATATTTCTCATTTGTTTGTCCAGAACTAGCTTATTTACGGTACCAGCCATACAAGCGCTTTATATACAGTGAAAACCGCTTATAACGAACTCGATGGGACTTTGGAATTTGTTCGTTATATCCGGTGTTTCTTTATAACCGATTCTTCATTTCTTAAATTTTCCATTGTTCATTATAGCCGATAATTCGGTATAGTCGATTTCGTTAAAAGCGATATTCTGTTTGTACAATTTGTATATGAACCTTTGCCGGGACCTTAAGATTAGTTCGCAATAACCGATATTTCCGATGTCGTTAAAACCGATTTTAATTGTACCTTCATTCAATTTTTCTCAAAAAAAAGTAACATCGATTATAATATAATCGATTATATATATATATTATATAATTATATTATATAAAAAAGCTTATTACCGGTAGGTACTTGCCATAGGACCGTATTTGTTTATATCGACTGTCTCTTAAACTGCAACACCGATTTTGACGCATTGTGCGAGAAAAATATTTCCATTTCCACTGGAGCCACCCAACTCGCAAGCAAATCCAATACAGTTGACAGTTTTTTGCCAATAACTTTTTATAGGAAATATCTGTCAAAAATATTTGTGAGACGAAGTTGTAGAAAATATTTTTTTTCTTATAAAACTAAAAAAAAAGGAAATTATTATTAGATCAACAAAAATGGCGGACAATGCAGACATTTTTTTTTGTGTGAAATTTGTGGATTTATACTCTCGAAACCGTACTCTTTAAATCAAAAATACATCTCGACTCACTGTTATTTTTGTAAGCTTTAAAGCTTATTTTACTAGATATATAAGCATTTTTGTTTGGAGGTCTTGCTTTTAGCAGAAAATTGTTATTAACAGTACAACCCGCTTACTACGGTATAAGACGTTTTTTTGCCTATATAAGCGAAATCGCTTAAGACCTTTGTTTTTATGTCTTGAGCAAATTCTAAAAAATACCCATGATTTGGCCCGGAGCAAAATTTTGTTTGTGGGGGAGAAAGGGGTCGAACTTCAATTTTTTGTAATTTTCTCGGAAAGTATAATTTTTTTGCAATAAAATGTTAAAGTAAAAATTTTAGCTTATATGATTTTCTACAAAAAAGTTCTTAACACTCAAACAATTTCGATAAAAATTGTTAAAATATGTAACAAAGTCTGTTTCTTTTCATTAATATTTGGAGCTTTTTGCTTTGTTTTTTTTTTTTGTTTTCCCACTAAGCCTTATTCACAAATAAAAAATAAACTGGGTCGCCCGCTCTTGCTCTTGTTGCAAACAATGAGATTTCAAAAATTTTAATTCATGAAATTATGTATCATCACATTTTTCGTTTTATGTTGTTTAGCTAAAAAAAAACTTTAAATGCCAACTTGTGCTGCATATTTAACTTATATGCCGTACCAAATATAAATGAAATCGGTTAAGCCGTTTTGAAGTTCCTTTCAAATATGTAAAATACCGTCAACACCAAGTCTTCATTATGTGCATTTTTAGCCAAAATCCTGAAATGCACTTATATTTATTTGCACACAAAGTTTGATCAAAATCGTCTGAGCCATTTTTGAGAAAAATTGGAAAAAACTGGTAGGTTATATAGCGGGTACCTCTATAAGGTTTTAGTTTTTTTTTAATTTTCTCGAAAACGGCTAATACTATTTTGATGAAACTTTGTGTACGTTTGCGATAATCTCTTAATTGCTTTTAATGTTAAGCCTTTGGCAACCATATCATGAAATACTTTAGATATTTACAATTGTAAGCCACAATGTAACACATTGCGGTTCAATAATGCCCATTGGTCAATGAAATAAGTAAACTTCGTTGCTATCCATATGAACAGCTTGAAATATTATAATTCAAAATCAAAACAAAACAACCTGTTGGCTTAAATTTTACCTTCCATCAAAAAATAAAACAAACAAACATCGCTCCTCTAAGTTTGTCCAGCATTATGTCCGTCCTTTCTGACTTGACCTTCGATATTTTTCGAAAAAAAAAAACACAACTTTTATCGCTTGAAATTCCTTCCATCTGCAATAAATTAAAATTTTATCAATTGTGGGCTAAACACAAAATATAAACTTTCATTTTATAATACTGCGGTCGTTCTGATCGTGTTTATGCTTCCTATGACGTCATCGACTTTTATGAATTTGCGTTGGCATCAATAATTTATGCAGGTTCATTAAAAAAGGTGCAGTCTCGCGTTTTCCTTCTTCTCTGATCTCTTCATCTGTTCATCTTGTAAATAGTTTCATCTGCTCGGACAGAATTGTCTCACTGACACGACCTCTTCTGTTAACAATTTTGACGACTCACATCAGCGACGATCTTGCTCTGTAATTACTTAACACGAACGTTCACCTGCCATTTTGGCTATAACGCCATCATTGTACGTCGGTCGCGTGCTCAAAAAAAAAACAATAAAAAAATTAAAACATAAACGACGGTAAATTGAAGTCAAAATTAAAAAAAAAAAAAAAAGTTAAGTACGTTGAAAGAGACTTGTTGTAATAAATGACGGGCGCGAGAAGTGAGTTATTACCCTGCAAAGCTTCCGTAAATTTCAATCGTGACTTACCTGAAGAATAAAAAAGGCCAATTTAAGTATACCCTATCTAATTGTTATTATGCTGGTTGTTTCCCTGTGTGTTGTGTGCGATGTTGTGCTGCATATCGACAATCGGGTGTAAACTATCTTTTGGAACAACACCTACAATTCATCATTGCTACTGACTCACCATTCCAACTTGATAAGTTCATAACCCCCTTTCGTGCCACAAAAACTTGAAATGGGTCGGATTTGTTTCTTGGATATAGAAATTTTGAGGTTCTGGAAAAAAGCAAAATTATTTTTGCAAATTGTTGACCGTTAAGTAATCATTTTTAAATAATGATTGTTGAGTTTTATGAATATTTGCATGACTTCATAATTGCAAACTACGCGAAGTTGTGTATAACAAACAAATCCACTCATCGGATGATAACATCTATAATCACTTTAGAATGACGACAATGCTGTAAATGTAAATGGGAATGTGTAATTCAGTCGTTTGATCAGCGTTACGGGTTATTAAACATGAACCTTCAATCTTCTGAGTTTATAATAAACAAATTGATACAATGATGATAAAAACAAAATTAACAAAATAAACATTGTAATTTACGAATCTCATTACTCAAATATTAACAAAATTATATATTACGTTTTTTTTTTATTCAAAAGTAAGTACAAGAGTGGTTTTTAAAATTTTGGAAAAGATATGGCTACAAGTAACAGGGGAACATACAAAAACTAGGAGTTCCACTGAAAATAGAAAATGGCATGGAAGACAAAAATATTCGTCTTTTACGAAGCTATATCGGTGGGTGTACTTAGCATTTGGCAATTGATCGCGGATGGCGGCTTTCGTGAGTTATAGCAGCTTAAAAAATCACTTTTTTCAATAAATTAGGTAATTGGTATAACCGATCAAACTTAGTTTTATTATAAGTGCCCTCAACTCATAACAAAAATGCTGGTCCAACACGTTTTAAAAAGTGTCAAAATATAATTTAATTTTTCTTTTTGACATAACCAAATACTTTCTGCTGCAATGTGTAGAAAAACGTCTCCTCATAACAAATATGAAGGTCCAAGACGATTTAAATGCGTCAATCGGCCTACCAGACCGTATTCAAATTTTCGGAAAATTCAAAAAAAATTCCGAAATCGTCTTGGAACCACTTATCTGTGTTTGAGGAGACATTCTCAATAATTTGGTGAAATCCAATTTCGATTATACCAATTATTTCAAAAACTGATTTTTTAGGGTTTTCGAAAACGTCAGGCACCTCGTTGGCCGCACTCAAATGGTCTTGAGCTTACTAATCTGTACTTATGGAGGTATTCTCAATATTTTGATGAAAAACAATTTCAATTTATACAGTTATACCAATTATTTCGAAAACCGATTTTTTGTCAAATTCGAAAACGTCTGGCAGGCCGATGGCCGCAACTAAATCGTCTTGGATGATGGAAATTCTGTCTGTCTGTCTGTCTGTCTGTCTGTCTGTCTGTCTGTCAGTCTAGTTGTATAAGCAACTACAGCCTAAACGACTGAACCGATTAGCTTCAAATTTGGTATGTAGGGTTCATAAACCATTCCCTAGAGGAGAAATTGAAGTTTTTGTTCTAGCTTAAAAACAACGGTACCTGCCAAACAACCGTAAACAAAAATACGATCGATTTTGATAAAATTTCACATGAGTGATTTTGACAACGATAAAGTCTTTCATCAAAAATTTTTTTTCCAAAAAAGCTTTTCAACGGTACCTACCATATAGAACCGTTATTTTTGTATCGACTGTCTCTTTAATTTACTGACCGATTTTGATGAAATTTTATATTAAGGTAGTCAATGAATGATGAATATGATTCTAGGTAGATTTTGTTTCCCTAATTTTACAAAGTGGTTTCAACTTGAACCTAATTTTTGACAGGTTAAATTCTATAAGGTGGCTGGACTAATCAGAGCTTTGAGAATTAAATAAAGTATTTAGAACTGAACAGAATTGGATTGAATAATTTTGGCGATTTGGGCCAGGGGTCCGGGGTTCGCCCATAACATAACACCCAAATGTTTTTTTTTTGTCAAAAAAACTTCCTCTTGCAAATCATTTAACAAAATTTTACCTTTTAATGATCTCTCTGCCAATAGGTAATTTTACCATATTGTCAAAAAATAAATCACACTACGCGCATGACAGATTGAAATTATGTATCGCTCTCTTTTCAAACTGTCAATCTCGAAATCTTGTAAAAGAATTTTGTAAATAATCGCTTGTTTTCATGCGAAATTTGAGATTTACATGACTAATAGGTTTAATAATACACTATTAACAATTTTCGCGCACAACATTAATATTTCCGCTCTTGTTTTCAATCAATTTTTTAACAATGATAAAAAAATGTTGAGCTGTCGTCCGCGTACTGCTGATTTTGACACTGCTCTGCTAACGAGATATATCGTTGTTACCTAAAAAGCCCTATAATTATATCTTTTTTTCTAAATTGCACCTTATAACTAAATTTATGTTTTCTTCTTTTCTAAGGAACGCAACACTATTCTCCGTATCGTCTTTGTCTTGAGTGGTGGCGACCTCTGTGGCCTCTTTTGTGAATCCACACGTATTGTCAGACTTCTTTAGAATAAATAAAAAAAAACAACCGTATACCCGTGCCATTTAGTAAAATGCGTCCATCAGTAACCTCACGTTGACTTTTGTATTTATACTCCGCCATTCAGTTGGTGAGTACCCATCGCACTCTTCTATTTAACTTCTATCAAAAAAGAACGCTTGACAGTTGTTTTGCTGTAAAAAAAAAGCACTTTTTTCCCCCTATGACAACAACAACAACGTTCCCATATGCAAATGCATAAAAGTTTTGTACCTTTTTGTTCTTGGAAGGCAGCGGTTTGTGTGCGCACAAGCGACAACGCATTTAACACGCTTTTGCATATAAAGTGTTAGAGACCTCTAAAGACCTTTAAAAGATGGCGGTGTGCCCATAAGACTTTGGACTTCATATACGAAGTCTTCACGGTAGAAGACGCGAAGGTCATTTGGAAAAATAATGTTATTGTTACACAGAGCGGTCGGTATATGTACGTGAGCGATGTTATGATGTCACTTAGTCACTCAAGTCATTCAGCTTCTCTGCTCCGATGATGAGTGGAAACAGAAAAGATGTGCGATGTGCGTAGGTTTGCAATTGAGATGTTGCTGCATATTCAGGGTGAAAGCAATCTCATAGATGTTTAACATACTGATGAAGTGTCTGACTTTATAGCTATATACATACATCGGTATCAGCATAATCGTGTTGTAAATTTTAAATGAAATTTCTTTATTTAGACCACCATAACACGGATGGGGACAGAAGCAGTAAGTGCTCCATTGTGTTTTAATTAGAATTGCCCTTATCTTTTGTTCCATGAATTGCTTTTCTTGGTCACTTGAAGTGACAATTATTTAAAGTTTGAATTAATGAAACTAGTTTAATGTGTGCTGATTTGAAATTACTTTAGAATTTTTAATGGGTTTGATTTCTTTTTAAAAGATAAACCGTTATTGCTTAGTTAGGTGATATTGAGATTTTTATAGGTCTGGTAAGAAATCGCGGAAATGAGGTTGTTGTTTTTTTAAATGAAATATCATACCCAGGAAAATATTCTGGTGCTCTTATCGGTGTTGTGCGTAGTTACAACCTTTTTTTTTTAAGACAAAGCGTAGGTGAGCAATCAATGGTCACCTTAATGTTTTTTCGAAAATGTATTGATTTTTTTTATGATTAAAGAACGGGTAACTCTAAACCTCGTTTTTTTTGTTATTTTAATTTCCATATTCAAACAAATAATTCACAGTGGTTGAGTTAAAAAGTTATTTCATATAACAGTTATTAAATAGGGTAAATTTAAAAATAGTCGTCTGGATTTTTTTTATTGTTTTTTTTTTAAGGAGTTAGAGGATGGTTTTGGGAATCTTTCACAAAATTCATTTATTTATCTGTATTTTATCTTTTTAATAAAAAAAAAGAAAAAACAACACAATTGTTAATAAACTTTTTAGTTTATGATTTTGAAAAGGTTTACTTATAATAGCAAAAAGATTTACTTAAGAATAAGACAATTTTTAATTCAACCAGGGAAAAAGTAAAACCACAAAAGGAAGTCGGTGAATTTTATTTAAATAGAAAATAATTTTTGTTATACCCGAGCAACGCCGAGACGGTCAGCTAGTGTAGGATATCTTGCAAGGAAATATTTTCACCAGAAAATATCTTCGCATGGAAAAAAACTTCACCACTAGTGTTATATAATTTCACTTTTTTGAAGTTATACCGATTGAAATTTTTTCGGGTTGGTGATGATTGCCCCAAAGACATAATCCCAAAAAAGAAAATCCCCAAAGAAAATGGAGCAAAATCGAAATACCCAAGACAAAATCCCCAAAAGAACGAACGATTTTATTGCTTGATTCACTATACTTGCACTGCTTATTTTGGGATTTTCTCTTGGGGATGTTTTTGCTTGATTCACGCTGTTCGTCATACTTTTTTTTTAATATTATTTAATATCTCCTTTTTAATGAAAAAAAAAACAGTGGCGCAAAATTATAGTCAGCCTAAGTTTAAGGAATTAACGCCACACTTCTTAACTTAATTTTAACTTTGAAACAGTTCTCTAACTTTAAACTAATTATAGACTCTTTCTGAAGAACTCACAACTAGTGTGGGGTTTAAAACATATCTCTAACTTATTTGTGCGGAACACGCCTTAAACAGTGACAGTTCGCTGAGAAAACAAAGCAAACACACCTTTCTATATGTCGTCAAATGTCATCAGCCCGGAATGTGTCAATAAAATGATAATTTTCTGTTTAATTTCAATTTTCTCCCTCTTTGAAATTAAAATTAATTTAATTTTTTTAAGAACTTAAAAATATAAATCGTTAAAAAGTTGATCTTGAATGCTATAATGCCGCTTTACGAAATAAAGGGTATACAATTTCAGTTTCATGTCGTCAAACAATTCAAAATCTTTTTTCACAGAAAACATTTTGCAATTTTTTTGTTTTGTTTATAGAAAATTACAAATTGACAGGAGTCAGAGAGAAGCAAGTGTGACACTATCAAAATTAAAATAAGGTTTTCATGATTTTAATTTTGATGCAAGTCTTTAAAGATAAAGTGTAGTTTAACTTGTCTATAATTGCACAAAAATGTAATTTTAGACTAGTGTCAAACTAAATTTGATTTAGTTTCGAGTTAAATGGACTATAATTTTGCCCCAGTATGTTTTTTAATAATTTTTTTTCTTTTATTAAACAAAAAGTATGAAACAAAAAAGTTCAGTGGACTTTTCTGAATTATTATTCAAAATTAAAGCGTAAAGCGGCGTATAGTCCAAGAAAAATTACGTTTCGCCCGGGTGCTAGCCTAGCACAGTTGGAACAGTTTATTATGACACAACAGAACAAATCTAACAATTAAAGAAAAAAATTATTTTTAAAGAAATTAATAACTAACGTATATAACATTTCAGCATAAAGTAGCTATCTTACTAAAGTGAACAAATATGATGTGCGCGCTTTCTTTTTTTATTGCACAAAAATATAAAAACAAGAAGACAAAATTTATAAGTTTAATAAAATTTTATTCTATCCGTTTTATTACATTGATATATACGAATGACAAATATAAAATCATCAAGTTTAATAAAATATAAATCCATGCATTTTAATTCAATATGTACCTACAATTGTTGTGACCTGCTCTGAAGGAGATCACAATTTCGATTGGTTTTATGACTCTCACAAAATGAGACTGTATGGCAGAATACATAAAAGTCACAAAATCGATATTATACCTTCACCTGTCAGAGTCTTGTGACTTGTGAGGTATCACAGAGGTTCGGCAAAATCGGGCTGTAAGTCTTCTATACTTGGTTGAAATTTTTCAATTAATTTTCATATTAGTATATAGAATTTGTATCATTATTAATTTTATTTCTTTCCCAAATTAGATTCGCAACATGTTCAATTCAGTAAATGCTTACATAATCGTAAAGTCATAATAATTTCGCATTAAATTAGAAACACTAAATTAACTTTCCACTCATGACTAATATCCAGTGAGCTGTTCTTTGGTTTCATTGAAAATGTTTGTGTGTAGTGTCATTCTATCTTGTATTAATGTTAAACCTTAACTTATTTTGTATGCAACATACATAAAACTATTCCTATAGAAATCAAAAAACTGTTTTAAACAGAACAATTAGTTCTGGATCTGTAATTTTCTTCTACCACAATAATTCTGATTGTAACACAATTTATTATTTTACTTTTATGTTGCTTGTCGTCAAAGTTGTTCCTCGAATGCTATTTTGTCCCTATCTTGCAATTAGTTCCATATTTACATTCTCAGTTAATTTTTTCTATCGCAAAACCAATAATTTCTTCTACTTTGGTAAGTTTTATTTTTATTCGTTAACCGCATATTTTAACATCCACCAACCCAAGATTGCACAAGACCACATTCTGAAAATGACTCAGTTGACTCCTGTTTCTTCCAAGATGATTCACTCTAAATTTCATATCTTCGTTAACGATATTGCTCTCAAACCAGTTTACTTTAATAATTCATCTTTGTATCCCATCAAATACATATTCACTTCCATAGGACACACTACTGATTCTAGTTTAACTTCTCTAGACACCGATAATGCCAATGATCTCACATTAAACTTCTTGAGATAATGGCTGCCCTAGGCAATCCTACCTTATCACACTTAAAGGTCTCCCAAGACCTAAACATATATGTATATACTTAAATGATTAAGTAGTAAAATTAAAAATAAATGTTAACAGATGGAGAGTCTGTGCCCAGCCCAACTGACCAACCGTGCTAAATTCCGTGAATCATTTAATGCACCAAAGCACTGCAAATCCAAAAAAAAAAAAATGTTTCTGAAACAAAAACGGAGAACAGACGGACGAACGGACGGACAATCGACCTGCAGCCAGCATAGGTAGAGGTACTTCCTCAAACAAACTATAAAATAATATGTGAACAAAGATACACAGATACATGAGTACATAATGCGAAAAGTTGCGGTTAGTTTTTTTTTTTTTTTCGTATGCAATTAGAATGCGGTGTTTAATTATAATAAATTCGTTAAGAGCCCCGCAAGAGGGCACTCAAAGCAATTACCTGCACGATTTTGTTATTTATTTAGTTTGGTTGATGTTGGTGCTTCCATTGTTTTTTTTTTCTGTCTTATGCTATTTTTCTCGAAGTGAGTGCTGGCTGCCTGTCTAACTGAAATACTCAGTGATGTCAGCCAGCTGCTGGTAGGTTGAAGCGACAATCCTTTTTTTTTGTTTTTTTTTTTTTCTTGAATAAATGCACTTGTGATGCTGACGTTTATAAAAAAAAAAGAGCAACTTGATGAATGTTCAAGAAGTAGCATCAACTCAAGTTGAGCTTTTGAGTGGAATTAATATTTTTAAAGTTGTTGATTGAGTGAGTGATCTTGGTATTCGTTAGTTTGAAAATGAGAATAATGGTTTTGGTATTGGCTAAGCAAATGAAAGCTTCGTCTAGTTGAAAGTAGATGTCGCTAGTTAGAGTTGTTTTAGTCGATACACAAACAAATTTGAATTTAACTGCCATTTCACAGATACCAATTTAATTAACCGCCATTTTACAGATATTAATTTATTAAAAAGGTGATTGTTTTGAAAAAAAAAGTGCTAAAAGATTTGGATTGGATGTTCATGTATTGCCACTATATAGGTACTAAAATATTCTCATAAAGAGAGTTAGCAATTTAGTTTGCAACATGACCAAGACGATATTATTTAGAATAGAACATAGAAAAAAAAGAAAATTAAATTAGTATTTTGTAGGCTAAACAGCGAATTGAACTGTTTTGTCAAGTATCGACAAGTTTTGCTTTTGACTGCGGTTCCGGTGCCAGTGAATTTTAAGACAGAACTATAATCATATTTATCCAAACATGATGAATAACTTTATTCCACATGTGAAACATGAGAAAATCAATTATTTTAATTTTCTTTTAATTGCGATAAAAAATCATAACTTATTGATAAATTTATTGATTTGTTGATAAATTGTATAATTTAATGCAAATTCTTTTTTTTTTTTTTTTTGGTAAAATGCATTAATTTTATCTCGGATTGTCAAATGCCCACTGCTTTAACATATGTAAGAGCGATTCAGATCACACAGCACATGCGTATCTCATGCTTAATAAAACTCAACGAAATGCGCATATGTCCATTATACCCAACGCCATATGACTGTGTATTCGCTCATTTACGCATGCGATTTTGTAGTAGCTCATGCAGGTTGCTGAATGGCTTAGGCTAGGGCCGATTCGGCTGTGAGATCACTCAATTTGAGATATGGCTTCTGTGGGAATCATGTTGTTATCTTGATCCCTTTTGTTTTCCACTGGAAAAGGAGAGATATTTATAAAATCTATTGCGTTTATAACCATTTAGTTATATTAAGGAATCCAAGAAGATTTTCTATACTCACTATTGAGAGTTCGCTAAGGTCAGCTACAAAGAACTGACCGAAGAATTGGCAACTTGTAATTAAATTCTATCTCCAATATATTGCTAATTTAATTATCAATAAAAAAGGAGGAAGTAGTTGACGTTGAGATGGAGGAATCATCTTTCGGCTATTTTGGTAAATTGTGTGTTGTAATGAAATAAAACTATATAATTAATTAATTTGCTCTACCCAACGATTCGAAAGGGTTGACTGCCTTCTTCAAGTGTCTTTATTAAAAAAACATCAAAGCATTACACATTAAAACTTAATAAAGTGGAAAAACAAAAAAAGGATTAATTTGTAAGAGTTCTTACAGAAGCCTTTCTTGAATAACCAAACAATCGCTAATCGTTGACATTAAGTTGCGCATGCTATAAATTCGCCTCGCGATGACAAATGATTTTCGAAATAATAAACCAAATTTTACTTGGGTTATTTCACTAAATTCTAAAACACACTCAGGAGAATTACCCTCTGCTGATGCATCAATAGCAAACATCAAATACATCCCAACATGTAGGACATTTCAATATCCAGCATTCCTCTGAAGATTTTGATTATGTGTTTTTCAATCACAAATTCGCCATAGTTGCAGTTGCAGTCACAGCAACGAACAACGCACGCTACAAGCAAGTAAACATAAACAAGCAAATAAAACGAAATACATACATCAACTATCTTCTGGAGTTCAGAACTTTAAGTACTTTTGAGTTTTCGGCGGAGATCAGTGTGCCCCCAAAGGTCACAAATTGTATGGGGCGAGATAAATTCCGATGAATAGTTTATCTGTCAGGAAACATTTTACCCCAGCGAGTATCACAAACTTTGCCCTCGTGTCGTATCTGGTTGTGTGTATATTTGAAGATTTGAAAATGCCAAATAGATTTTGGCATGAAAAGCAAACATGCCAACATATTAAATACAGATGGACACAAATCCAAGCCTTTTTTGGAGGAAAAGCTTTCGTTGCGAAGAGAAGAAGCGAGTATATGAGGAATGAATACCTGGGATTGACCTGTTATGCAATACAGTAATATAACAGTATATAGGATGAAGTTTTGTTTAGTTTGGGAAATGTGTATAGACAAAAATGGAAACGATTGCGTGTCTTGCTGCATTGTTTCACTGCAAGACAAAAGGGAAGAGCTCTGCCATCGATGAAATTCAAATGTTCATGCTCATAAAATATATAAAAGTTTGTTTAGAAGTTTTACCGAAATTGACATTATTGGAACAAAAAGTAGAGAGAGCTGGGTATTTTGTGACATAGGAGAAGGATTATATATAAAATAATGAATAATGATGAGCTAAACTATGTAAGCATATAGTTGGGCTTAAGCTGTGAACAGGGCATATACCAGAGACAGGGATAATGTCAAAAGGATACAAAAATCTAAACTTTATAAAATTAAACAAATTAATAACTTAGAAATATTCTGGTTATGTTTGAGTTTCTCAAATTTTGTTCACCAGTGTAATTATAAAATTAAGAAAAGCAACTTTAATTTATTTAATTGAACATTCAGAGAAAAATAGCAGCATCGCGCAGCTAGGATTGAATTTAAAATAGGACATCGCTGAAGGTAGGTTTATTTAGTTTTTAATGTATTCATATTGAATTAATTATTTTCAATAATCAGAGTTTAAAATAACTTTAAAAATTCCATGATTTAAGCGGATTTTATTCATCGAAGCAAAGTAGTTCAGGAAAACCTTACTCCAGGCCATTTTAATGGAAAGAATTTACACTTCTTTGCTACCTTTTAATCTCCATTCTTCACAAACTTATTGTGTGAGCCAGTCACGAACTTTTTCCATTGCGTCGAGATCCGTAGTGTACGGTGGTGAAACCAAAAAATGTACAATTTGGCTCTTAATGAATGGTTTTGCTACTCGGGATGTGAGTATAAGGTCTTTGTGGTGTTGAAAAATCCATGAGGTTTACCCAAAAATATCATACATTTTCGGAAAAATTCATTCAAGCAAGGATTTGTAGCTTTTTCCATTAATTTTTGTGTTTTGTATCATCAAGTCAATGGTTCTATAGTAGGATTTTGCACTTTAACTGCTATGCTCCGTCCCTGTTCTGTTTTTTTTGTTCAGATATCACTCCTGTTTTCTTAGATAGTGAAAAAAATAATTTTAAACATTCAGCCCAAACAAAATACACATTTTTTCGTCAGAAATAAATATTTCCGACAGCGTCGTTTGAGTTTATCATTTTTGAACATTTCACGGCATCTTTCTTCTCTTTGGCGGTTTCAAAAATTTAATTTTCACAATTTTGTTTCAATATTTTTCTGCAAGATTTCGTTACTCGGGTTATTGTTTCACGGGATATAGTGATGTTTCCTCATTTTTTTATTTTAAAAATATAACACTTGCAGATTTTTCGAATTGTTTTCAAGTCATGAACCTTAATAAATTGTCGCTAATTCAAGTTCATATCTTGTTATAAAAAAGATTAAAGTAACGCTTCAATAATAAATAATATTTGTATTGTTTATTGCCACTGGCTTTCTAATTTTTACTTTTATCGGACTTTTTAATCAAGTATTTGATAAATTTTTGTAGGGCCCCCATTTTTCAAAAATTCTCCCGAAAATCTATTAAAAAAGTGCTACCCTCTGACTTTACAAAACGACAGCACTGATACCTACGGCTCCTGCGCTCCGTGTTGATGTCACCAAACAATTTTGTTCATCAGTTTTGAGATTGATTCCCAAAATATTTCCAACTTAAGTTGTTAGAGTCTTCTTTCTTTCCTAACCAACAATCTATGAAGAAATTACCACAATTCAAGTTTTGAAATTAAATTTAGCACATTCAAATCAGTAAGATAAATATATTAATTAAACAAAAAAACAAATTTGAAAATTTATATATGAAATCCAATTGATGATTTTTTTTTAAATTAAGTTTTTACATTAAAAACATCAATTTTCTGAAATTGACACATTAAAAATTTTTCATAAAAATATTTTTAAAAAAATTGTTAAAAAAACGATTAAAACCGAAAAAATTCTAAAATATATTTTAATATTTAGTAATTACTGAAATTACACATTTTTCTCAGAACTCGTTTGCTATACATTAATTTTCATAATTATTTATCTGTTTTTAATAATTTATTTAATTATTGCATATTGTTTCATATTTATTAATTTGACCAAGTTTGACTTTTTTTTATTGAATATATGAATGTTTTTCGAGCAGAAAAATTTGCACAAAACTGGAAGTGTTTCCTTTTTTTTATATAAGATGAAAATAAGAATGGAACTTTTGGAAATAGGAAATTTCTTCACATGAGTAATTCATTCAAACCCACAGGGCAACAGGTTCATCAAATCAATAATGAACAAGAAAAAGTTTATTTTTGTGAAATGAACAAAAGATAATACGACAACCGTACACTAGTTTATAAAATGATAACGGTTTTTAACGTAGGGCATCGTATGATATGAGATTCAAATCAAATCGGTTAAGAAAATGAAAGAGGTTTGGTACTTTTTTGTGGAATTAACAAAATCGTACCGAACCAATAGTTGACTGTTGATAGCGTTTTTTAAGGTAGAGCATCAAATGATCCATTAAAATTCACAGGTTCAAATCAGTAAAGAACATGAACGATGTTTTTTTTTTTTTTTTTGTAAAATGAATAAAATACAATATGAAAATCGTGGAGATTAGTTGATGGTGGCTTTTTAAGGTAGGGCAAAGAAGTTTTAAGGCACGGCATTGCCCCCGAATGCCCTACCCTAGCTACGGCCATGGCTCGCGTTTATACTCTCATTGAATTTTGAGCAATTTTCAAAAAAAAAAAATAAGTAATAAAATGTAGGGAATTTTCAAAGATTGAATTTTAACCTTGAATATTTTGACTCAAAATTAATATTAAAAGAGTTATATTATATTGCCAAAAAAAAAAATATTTTCGGCCGCCATTTTTTTAAATGATTATTGATTACTATACCTTATAAAATTGTAACGTTTAATCACAATCTTTAGGACTAGTCTTTTCAGCTCTAGTTAAATTTAATCATTTGTTATTTTAGCTGGCAACCATATATACACATACAAAATCAATGATTAACAACTGAAATGACCGATGATTAAATTTAACCAGAGCTGAAATGACTCGGCCTGAGTCTTTTTAAAGAACAGTCGACAGATAAAAACCTTTGCATTTGATGTATTGTGCATTTATATGACATAAAACCAAAAAACCTTTAAATCAGACTTGTATATGCAAGTAAAAGTAAAATTATGAAATAACCGCATTATGTGAAGTTTAAATAAAATCCCTTTGTTCTTCAGAGCACTTTGTAAGAAAATCCACAAAAGATATCAAGTGTATTTAATATTTTCATCATCCACTGAACTAAGGGTTTAGTCTTAAATT
This sequence comes from Baccha elongata, assembly GCA_951217065.1. NCBI lineage: Eukaryota > Metazoa > Arthropoda > Insecta > Diptera > Syrphidae > Baccha > Baccha elongata. The sequence continues at coordinate 43,544,388 of OX578274.1, forward strand.
GAACCCAAAAAGACTGATGTAATGATCCAGATAAAGTATAGCATTCATGAAATATAAGACCACACGAAAAATGAATTGAGTGCAGTATTTTTGTATTACATTCGTATTTTTCTTTAAGACACGTTTCCATGCTTAAAAAAAAAAAAAACAACAAAGCACACAAAACAAATTGTGTTGCAATTTATTAAAAACACCCCACAGTTGAATATTTTTGTTGTTGTCTTTTACTGCACATCCTTTCTCAAATTCAATTCATTTTCTAAGTTTAAAGGGTTTAATTGGACATTAATCAAGAGATTATCCATGTATTTTGTTGATATTTGTTACATCAAGCTATAAAAAACAATTAGACACCAACTATAGGGTATACTTAGAGATATTTAATTTGAGCTTCTATGCTGTAACATCGGTCAGTGTGTCTATATTATACTGACTGCGGGAATAGATGAACGAAGTAATAAGAACGAAGAAGTATCCCACGGATGAAACCTGATAATTGCACAAAATGATTAATGTTATTTTAGAGCGCAGTTTAACCATTTAATTCATTTTTGTATTTTTTTTTTTACTCCAACGCGTCGGGTGAGGGGATTATGTGTGTATATTTTCATTTTCTTCAGAAAAAAAAAGAAGTTCAGAAAATAAATAAAAATGTTTTTCTTTTTTTCTGGCGTCTGTTGATGAAGAGAAAAGTTTAACAATGACGACGGGATAGTGGAACGCAAGGGAAGAAGTAATGGCAAACAACCGCAAAAAGTGTAAAATGTAATTAGGCTTTAAGTGTGCTCTGATTCTTTTGTTGGATATTTAATTAATTAATTTTACGTACCATTTTGTGACGTCAAACGATGCGAAGTTATGTTTTGTAGCTGTCAAACATTAAACTTTAACTAAGAATTACCAAAGAAACATTTGAATAATTACCTTGATTTATTGAAAAGTAAATATGTACATTGAGAGTAAAAAGTTATTATACATCTTAGATCTTTTGGGAAACATGAATTTTTCATTGACCTTTCTCTTTTTTTAATTTACTTTTTTATAAAGACGTTAGGTAGATACTTATTGATTCTCCCCAAAATAAATTTGGTTCTTTTAATATTCGTAATTCAAATTCAATGATTTTTCATGCACGCAGCATTCAAAAAATCCATAAATTTTGTCGTGGCTTTTTTTTTTATTTTTCGTATAAAAAAAACTTTTTGTCAATTTGATCGCTATACATTTGAAACTTATATATATATATATATATATAAATTTTACGGATAATTATAAGTTCATGTGTAAATGTCTCAACTATTAATCTAAATTCTTAACCAAACCTAATTAGCAATCAATAATAATAAAAAAAAAAAAATACTCATACGCCACAGTGTACATGCATAGAAAAGATATACAAACACCAAGATTATTCTGTGGTTTTCTTCAAAACATTTTTTTTAAACGTCATAAAATCTGACTTACGCGTAAAAAAATATTCTTGTAACAATGTTTAAAAGTTATTGCAAATATAGAAACATATGCCACAGTTTTTTTTTTCTTGTCTGCTTAAGACAATCAATCGTCTTCAGATTTCTAAAAGAAAAGTGTGATTAAACAACAAAAGTTGGAGTTCATCTTTGGATGTCCAGCGTGATATAAAAATACGCACCTGCTGTCCTAATCTCTATCTGGTGTTGAACCATTTCAATTCTGTGATGTGCTTTTTGCTTCCAGAAAAGTTTTAACTCGTCGGTCTCGTCAGGGTCGTTCTGAAGAAAATACAAAACATCAGATTAAAAAAGGTCTCTAAAACCTTATTGCAAAATCTTTATTTATTCAACAACTCTTATATTATAACAATTGATGTGTAATATGGTAATTTAATATACGGGCGGTCTTTGACGCCCGATTTGCGTTTTACTGGTGTTGCCGGTGCACTGGCATCAGGCAATCCAAGTCTCCTGGACGGAGACGACAGGTACTTTACTCCAGGTGGCATCTTTAAAGCAGGTTCAAACGTTGTGTTAGATCAAGCAGTTACAGTGCCCCAGGTGACACTCAACAGCAGGCTTAAATACCATAAATATGTAGAAAATTGCAAAAAAAGTTTTTCAAATTGATTTTAAATCAGAATTCATTTCTGAACAACATATCCAAAGTCAGACAAAATTTGACCATGGGAACACCTTGAAAAATGCATTTCAAAATTGCTGATTACATCGTATTGTGCGTTTGTTAATAGATTTTTATAACGCTGTGCTTTATTTATGTGTTTCTTTAAACATAATTTCTTACTGACAAAAAGGCCAAGTTCAGGAATTTGTTCAAAATAAGAAAAATTAATGCACAACGACTAACGCCCTTTAATTCTGTTTCCGAGTAAAAAAAAAAAAAAAAAATGGTGTCATAGGACTGGACATGACCCTGGTTTAAGAGAGCTATTTGTAGGGCGTTGGCCCTACTCAAATCGTTTCGGACCTACTTATCTGTATTCAGAGAGGTATTCTCAATATTTTGGGGAAAAACAATTTTCGTTATACCAATTATTCCAAAATCAATTTTTTGTTAATTTCGAAAACGTTAATTGCGCATGCCGCATCTAAATCCTCTTGGACCTTCATATTCGTTATGAGGAGAGGTTTTTCTACACATTGCAGCAGAAAGTATTTGGTTATGTCAAAAAGAAAAAAAATTATTTTTTACCGCTTTTTAAAACGTCTTGCAGAAGCATTTCCACACTCGAAACGTATTGGACCAGCATTTTTGCTATGAGCTGAGAGCACTTAAAACTAAGTTTGATCGGTTATACCAATTATCTAATTGTTTGAAAAAAAGTGATTTTTTAAGCTTCTATAACTCACGAAAGTCGCCATCTTGAACTGCAAGAATTGCGTTTTTATCATGACCCTGCAATCGACTCATATACTTTTTTTTCGCTCACCTTTTCGAACCAAATATTTCCTGTGGGCCCTAAGACTTTAACGCGAAGAAATTTTTTACAACATAAATTGTAACGGTTTCTAAAAGAACTATTTTTCTGTTTGCAAGCTTTGTTTATGTTTTTGCAATATCTTCTTTCTTCTTCGAAAAATCTTCAATTGAAAATAATGTTTATGTTGTGTAGATAATCTTGATTGATCTTTTTTATTGTATAGAATGAAGGCTTACAATTAATTGAAGATATTTTTTGAAGGAGAAAAGTTAACGGACAGATTTCAACAAAGAAGAAAATAATTTCTTTCACATAATTTAAAAAAATAATGTTGAAAGAACAAACCTCACGTTATAACCTGACCTCAAAAACAGCAAAAAAACGATTTTTTGATTTTCAAACTAGAATTACTCAGTGGCGATTCCTTGTTCTTACCTTAGGGTTAGCTACGTGCTAACCCTAAAATCAACAGATAATGTCAATCTTATGGACGAAGAACATGCTTTTATACAGGGTGTTAAAAAAGTTTCAAATAACAATAAGAAACAACGTAACAGTAAAAGACCATGCTCAAATTTCAGGCATTTACTTCAATTAGTAACAACATTTATAGAAAAGAGGTTTGCAGAGACGCATATAGGCATATTTTTGTGTTGAATACTAAGTACCTAGTTTAAGGGGATTGTACGGTTAAAATTTAATAACATCAGCTTAAATAGAAGAGAAGTTACATCGGTCAATTTTTGCATGGGAGTATCAGCCGCCCTAGTGTACTATACATAAACATTTTCAAAGCTCTGCCTCAATAAGAAACAAAATTAGAAATAAAAATACATGTGCGGATGCTGCAGTCGGTGAATATTTACATCAGAATATCTGTAGCCGAAGAGTTAATATGTAAAAATTTCAACCTCAATCGGGAACAAAATTAGAAAAAAAGCATTAGGGGCGCTCTTGTTATTCAATTTTTATAATGAATGCTCAATAATAAGAGAGCAACGCACAAACAAAATTTCATAGCTCGAGCTAAATTAGTAGAGAAGTTATAGGGTGGCGCTGAAGTCGATCAATTTTTACTTCGCAATATCAGTAGCCCTATAATTATATACTGCTAACTTGGTAAAGGCCCTAACTACATTTTCACTTATCGAAGATAAAGAAGAAAAAACTGTTTCGCCTACCGCTATAAAGAACCTGAAAAATACCAAAAAATATGTGTCTAAGTTCAAGATGTGCTTAAAAAATAACAATACCCTGACAGTAAATATGTCATAAACTAAAAAAAATAAAATTTTTCAGATAGGGCCTTTACGAAGTTAGCGGCAGTATACATAAAAAATTTCAATAATCTACCTCAATTAGGAGAGAAGTTATAATAAAAATACAGGTAGGGGGCGCTGCAGTAGGTTAATTTTTACACTGAAAAAAATTTCAATAATCTACCTCAATTAGGAGAGAAGTTATAATAAAAATACAGGTAGGGGGCGCTGCAGTCAAGGCCGTAGCCAGACAATTATTTCGGGGGGGGGGGTTATACTTATTCCATCACCAATCAATCTGTACCTTTCTGTAGATGTAATAAATAAAATTAGTACAGCCCATTCACCCAAAATCCACCAAACACGACTTTTAGTTGCGATAATGATACTATTATATGTATAAGGCAAGTTATGGATTCGTCAAAAAAAAAATTGAGATAACAAATAAACATGATATTGCGATGATAGGGAAGTAGACAAAAGTGTGTTGGAAAATTCTGTTCGTCCGACTGCCTGTTTGCAGATCTGCAGCCTAAATGGATAGGCTGATTTGCAAACTTGGTTCAGAGTGTTTATTTAGTAGTCTCGCACTAGGCGTTGTTGAAATTATAATTTTAGCTCTAAAACAATGGTAAATGTCATATAACAGTTTGTTAAAACTTAATTTTTCTAAAAATGGCCTTTACGATTTTGATAAAACAGTCGAGATTTATCTTAAAACAGTACCTCCCATAGAACCGATTTTTTAAAATCAGAATTTCTCGCTAACAACAAAATCGATTTCAATTAAATTTTAAATTTAGGAAGGTTTTTATTTCCAAAATCATATACATAACTTTTTAGATTTTTTGAATATGTCGATGTATTGAAATACTCAAAAAATTGCAAAATATTTTTCAAAAATTAGAAAAGAAAACGGTTTAAGAAAAAACTGCTTTAACGATTTTCAATATTTTTTCCTAGGTAGAGTACTGCTAATAAAATACAATTGCATACTTAGTTTTTCAAGAAAACTCTCAAACAAATTTGAAAAACTAAAAGATTTTTCCAATATTTTTTTAAAATAATTTTAAGTTATTATTTATTAGGTAGGTACATTTATCATCACTCTTTAAGATTTTATTATAAAAAAAAGTATTAAATAACATGTAAGTATATCATTTTTATAAAATTAAATTTAATCTTCTGGCCTTCTGTGCTGCAAATATGTCTAAAACTTCCTCAGTGTCAATCTCAATTTGTCGATGAATTGACATTAATGCCAATCCTGTTAGTCTTTCTTCGCCGGTAGAATTTCTAAGGGAAGTTTTTAGACGTTTCATTGTCGAAAATGTTCTTTCCGGTGTACACGTTGAAACCGGTAGTATCGCCAAAATTTTGAGAAGCTTGTGGATGTTAGGAAACAGATTCTTATTGCATTCCCCAAGAGCTGTTATTGCACTCTTTGAACGCTCTGTATCTTTTTGTCTATGGCATTTTGTCTTCCATAACGTAAACTCAGCTTCTAAAGTGTCCCAATCCAAAAAAAGATCTATAAAATTTGAAGTTTTCTTCGTTGTAATTTTGTTCATATTTGCCAAGGATCGATGGAATTAAAATGCACAAAGAGGAAAGTATGGACTTATGATTTTCAAATCTTATTTTAAGCTGACTTAAAAAATCATCTAAAAGAGGAATCATTATACTTATCCTAAAATAGGTTTTTCATCCACAACACATATTACGTTGTTGCTCATTCCTTTTTCTTATTGCTAGCAAGAGAATATAAACGCATGGAATGAACTGGCTAAAATGTTGCAAGTTACAATTGCAACTATATAAGTGGAATAACGAAGTTGAAAACTAATGCGCACAAGGACACCATTAGTTTATTTGGAAGGGAAATAAGAATATACGTTTATACTATAGATATTGTTTCATGTAGATGCATACACATACTATCTAGGTATACTAAATTTCCTTGAGGCGTTTAGTTATTCATCATATGCAATCGAAGCAAAAGTAACCTGGCATCCTGAAACTTTTTATATGGGAGTTTTGTTTGTGTAAAGGAAAAATTGATTTTAAAATGCGTAATTTTGTTTTTTAAGTCATTAATTATTGTAATTAACAGGTTCACTGTCCCCATACAAAATATGTTTTTTTACACCCCTAGGTCCACAATAAAAAATAACTTTCGCTTCACTGTGCAATGTATCATTTTTGCACACATAATAAAATTTTTATCTGGTTCTCTACGATCAATTTATGTTTTTTGATACAACTGTACAAGACGCTTCTTATACAAAAAATATTTTTTAAATCCCTACGTCCATAATCAAAAATCAATTTGATTTTGTATCAAAAATGATACATTGGACGTGGAGAACCAGCTAACTGAGAGTAATCGCCTTAATAGAATTTTTCTGATTTCGGATTCAGTCTAAGCACAACAAAACAATGTAAAATCAAATAAAACTAATTTGAATCGGTTCGAATCCTATGGTATGTAGAAAGTAATAAAATTGGATTATAACTCAGCACCACTAATAAGAAGACTGATGATAAGGCTTGGCTTGGCACCCCTTGAAATAGCTATATCTCCATCCAAAATAAAAACGAATTATAAAATTCGTTCAAAAATTCAATGAAATTGACGGAATAAAGAATGGTCAAGTAATAAAACTGACATTCTTGTATAAATAGTAAATTAAAACAATAATGAATAAAGTTGTTTGAAAGAAAAACAAAAAAATTTTACTCTAAATTAAAGTTGTTTTGAAATAACTTTGTTTTTCGTTTGAATTATTTTCAAATCATAAAAATATTTGATTCAAAAGAGTTTTATTTTAATTCAAAGACGTTTGTTGTAAAAATCTTAAATTAATCGTTTTCGTATTTAAAGGTGGTTTTGATTTTGATTCAAGTCAATTTTTTAAAGTTGGTCGCAACATGAATTTCAAAACGAGCGCCTTAAAAATTACGTTTTTTTTTTTTTTTTCTTTGAGTGATATACATTCCTTCCTCCTGTACTATTCATTCTTTACCCCCTTAAAATCAATAACTAAGCAAAATATTTCAGTGAATGATTTATTAATGTTCTCTGCAATTCATAGATATTTCCTTAGCTCCAATTTATCAAGAGATATTATTTGACCATAAAAAGACATAGCTAATACTGATTTATGATTTTTCAACACTTCACCTTTTTTAACAAATCATCACAATATAAAGAATGTTTCTGTTGACGCTTTAAAATAAAATCAGGCATTAAAAAATTCTCCGTAAAGAGTAAAATGATTATATAAAATTTCATATGAAAACATTTATTAAAAATACATTTCAGAAAAATAAAAAATATATATATTTCAATTCGTGCTTTAACATTAATCTGGCTTAACTATAAAATTATGTCTGTTTTTTTTTTTTTTTTTATTCTGAAAATCTGGTTCAGAAATAATTTGAATAAATTCAAACATCTGAAATTCAATGGATTCGTGACATTATCTGCTGACCAATTCTAAAAAAATAAAAATTCTACAACAAATTTGTCGATAAAAAAAACATTTTCGATTTGGCGCAACAAAACTTTAATCGTTTAGATACTTTGCAGTAATGCAGGCTTAACTTTTTGCTCACCTCCCCCTCCCCCTTCTTCCTTCCCGACATAACAATGTTTTGAAAAAGTTAACAACAAAAAAAAAAAAAAAAAAAAAATCAATTCATATGCCATCATCGATGATACTGCAGATATTGCACTTCCACTGCCGCGGCTCTGACGGGCATCGAATGACATTTGGATGAAAAAAAAAAATAATAAAAGTGTATTCAACTACGAGAAACACAGATACAATATGCTTGCTTCTGGCTGGTTTTGTATCTTGTATCTAATATATAGATACGAATGTTGGTACATTGTGTGTTGGTATTGGATGTTTTCCCGCTGTGTTGTTTATCGAGATATCGATTCTATTCCAAAATGCTGTCGTTGTCGTTGCCGCCGGAGCATCATTCGCATCCGCAGTTTGATTATTAAATACGTGATTTAGCTCGTTCATATCGCGATTCTAAATGAAGATATATATGTATACATTTATAAAGGATTACATAAAAGATATAGGAAATGCATTGTTGTTGTGCAACTGAAAGCTCAAAACATCTATTTTTTTTGGAGAGGTGGGTCTAGAAATATGGGGCGATGTGTGACGAATATTTTATTATTTTTCAATCCAGATCAGGAATGTCTGAAATATTTATACAATCAATAAAAAAAACGTGCATGAAATCGATGCTTTAATTGGAGGATTGAAGTTTCGGAGTTATTTGCAATTCTTTAACTAAAATTTTATTAAATATACTCTTACGTTAGTTAAAAATTATGATATATAATTAAAAAGTTCAGAGAATGATGTTCAAATGATGAACAGATCTGTGATTGGCTACGCAGAAACAAAACGCCCAAAACCTAAAAATAAAAAATTTCCTAAGAAATTTGGGTGAACTTGCTTAAAAAAATAAAAAAGACGGTTAAAGTTGAATTCAACTGTTCTGGGCACGGGGCGAAACGAAATTTTTTCTTGGACTTTATAAAGGCGATTTTTTGACCGATTTTTTTTATTTTTTGGTCCATTATTCATAACGAAAAATCGACCAAAACGGTTGCAGTTTTGATTATTTTCGGGTGATTTTTTATAATGAAAGATCGCCTAAAAATAAAGATACAGTTTTTTTTTATTCAAAATCACGTAAAATGTTTTTGTAAAATAAGTAGGTGAAGAATAGCCAAACATTTTTGGACTTGACAAATGACAACAAATGCAAGGAAACCCAAACAAATGTTTTCAAAAACGCTCAAAAAATATTGAATAATCGCGCACAAATAAAAACTATAAGCCAGTAAATGTATTTTGATGTATAAATAATTAATTATAGGACCTTATTTTTTTGTTGGTATGCAAAAAATCGCCCAAAAACAAAACCAAAAATCGCCGACAAAATTTTGGGTGAACTTGCTTAATATAAAAAAGACCCAAAAATTGAATAAAAAAGTAACACAACAATTAAAATCAATAATCGCCCAATTTTTATATGTTTTATTATTTACAAAACGCAACATATCGCTTAAATGTATATATATATATGTAAAATCATAAAAAAGATCGATTAGGTCATTCTTCATTTTTTTTTGACGATATTTTTTTGTTTTTTGGGAGATTATTGATAACAAAAAATTATTAAAATAAGAAAAAACAGTTCTTAAAACATTATTTTGAGCGATTTTTCATTATTCTAATTAATTAAAAGTTGCAGTTTTAATAATGATTTTACTGGCTTTGCAAAAACTAGCTCCAATAAAAAACGCCTAAAACTGAAAAATTAAGAATCGCCCATTAATATTATTGGGTTTGATGGGATTTTTGATTTTATACTATTTTTGGTGATTTTTCATAATGAAAGATCGCCCGAAAAAACAAAGATACAAATTCGTCGCCAAAACAGTTATTTTTTTTTATGCAAAATCACCTAAAATGTTGTAATGAACAAAATGATAAGTCAGTAAATAAAAATATGTCAAGATGTGCATTAAAAAATCGCCCAAAAATAAATGAAAATGGTCCAAATCGTTTTTATGCGGACTTTTTCTGCGCAGTTTTCCTTCGGGTATTTTTCTTCAAAATTTTTTTTATTTCCTTTTTCAAATTCATTTCAATAAGCTTCAGTTATACACTTTAAAAAAAAATAAAAAAAAAAACAATGTTGACACTTTTTCTTTCTAAAAGAATGGTTATTCGGTGGAATAAGCGAAATTTGTTTTATACCTCAACAAATGTATCTAACATAACTAAGCATTCCAATCCGACTGCTCCATTTTGCTCTGTTTTACAATTTCTATATTACAATAAATTTACGTCATAGAGACAAATTGCTTTGAAACATTTAATTTACCACCTTCCATCTCATCCAAATATATATAAAAACAGACTTTTGCTTTTTAAATTAACCTTTTAATTGACCTCGTAAATTGAATTTTGCAGACGCATCTGCATGGTTCATAGATCTACTAATGCTGTTGGCAATGTGGTAATTTCGAGTTCATCCTATAGCTAAAGATACACAGACGACCCTAGAAACCGCTCAACTCCGATTGGAATCTTAAATTTTACCAATGTATAGCTAGATATAACAATCGAATTAATTTATTACCACCATTGGATTTTATTTATATATATAATTTGAAGTCAGAGAGAGAAATACTTTATGGTGAATAACTTTCCACTATGTGTCGTCGAAATTGTATAATCGTAGTTCAGATGTCGTGATGATATTTCAAAGTAAGTATGTATCCAGAGAGCGCTCCTATAATTTCCTCCTCTGGTGTAAATGAATTTTGTGGTACTGCATGTCGGTCGGTGGTGTTGCCTTCTGGAGTTGTATAAGATACAATAAAATCTATCCTCCAATGAGATACAAGTTTTTGATTTTGTTTATTTTTTTATCTCACAAACTATTAATTTTGGTTTGACTTGCCTTCGGGGAGGATAAAGTATCTGAAGTTGGTGGGTGCCTGTCTGTCAGATTGTGTGTACCATGCTCAAAGTAGTGACAGCAAAAGCTTCTTGCATTTTCAGGTTTAACATCGTGAAATAAGTAAGAATTTACAGTCTTAAATAATGTAAATATTTTAGATTGATGTGACGTATATGATGTTGAGGTAATCATTTGCAATTAGTTTCTGTAAATGAGTTGGTATATTGTTGGGAAATTGTATTTCGTGAATTAGGTACTTTGTTCAAAGAAACTAATTAATATAAGATTATATGGTTTTGGGACACTGTTAAATTGCTAATGTTCTTATTTGATTAATCAATTTAGAGATAACATAGTAAGGAATAGTTTTTCAGTGCAAGATTATTCCAGAGTTAGATTAACCTCGAGTTAACTCAGATGGAAACATATCTCCAGAGTTAACTCACAAATTTAGCTGAGGTAACTCTGAGTTAGTTAAAAATCTAAAACTGACCGAGAAATATCTTTCTATTAAAGTTAAGCCGAGGTTTATCTAACACTTGAATAATCTAGCACTTAGAAACAGAGCTTAGAATATTTACCAAACATTACAACTATACAGTTAACACCCATTCCACGATAGTATTATTTTTTCCCATTAAAATTGGCAAATTAAAATGTTCATGGTAGCACATTACAGCACATGCTTAATAAGAAATAAAAAAAGGCTTGGTAAAAAAAGTTTATTTTGTCCAAATACTCAGAAAATTTCAAATAATTTGTTTTAGTTACTGCTGCCGTGTAGCACTTTAGTAGCACATTGCAGCTTTTGAAGAAAAATGTGACTTATACCTTAACGATAAATAGTTTGTTTTCCCCATATTCTTTTTTTACATCAGACATATGGCAGGTCATAGCATCGTTTGCACATTCCAGCACATCAGCACATGCTTTGCAAAAAAGTGTAATGAAAAATGGCTACTACTACTTGATTTTACACAATCAACAAATCTTAAAATATTTTTATTTTAGTCCTACGGCTAACATGCAGTGCATCAATAGCACATTAAAGAATTTAAAAAAAAAGAAAAATGGTCTCTGACCATCTTAACTCTAAAATGTGTATAGACACCCTAAAACCTCTATAAAAAAGATGGCAGCACATCGGTAGTACATTGCAGCACATTTAAAAAAATTAAAAAAAAATCGCTGGGTCAACTTTCCACGCAAATTCCACGCACATTGTAGAATTTTATATAAAAAAAAAAATTTTATAATTATTTTTTATTTACTGCTATAGTCTGTCCACTAAAAATTGGCAGTACAGGAAAGATAGGGATGTTTGTCTCTCATTCGCACTTCTTTGCTTTCCATAAGGTTATCTTCTTTCAAAAGCTCTAACAGGGTTGCCGTAGTAAGCATTTTGAATTGGAAAAAACTGAAAAAATATGATGTAGGGTTACCTTTCTTCTTTTTTAATTAAAATTATTTTCTTAATTTTTATTTATAAAAATGAAATGAAATTTATCTTTTTCCACGCCACCAAGAGATAAGATAGTAGGCTCGTTTTTGAATTGTATCCCCAGTAGGCCTAATCCCTTTTAAATAAAAAACAAACAAAAAATAAAGAATTTATTCATAAAGATAATTATAACAAGCAAAATAAATAAACAAGCATAACAAAAATAAATATAAATTCATCTATTAAATCAAAATATGTACATTTATATATAAGTAAAGATATTTTTATCACTCGAGAAGTTACTGCTGCTGTTGCTGCTCTCTTCATCTAGATTTATTATAAGGCTTTCTACAGCGTTTTCCGAAAAAACGTCCATTTCCCACATTTTCGGCTCAATTACCTGCTCGACGTGTTGGACACACCGGTGCCATTTCTCACTAATCACAAAAATAGGTACACGAAACATCAATACCGACCGCCCGCGCGCTTTAAAAATCTACGCAAATAAGAAAAAATATACACGAAATATCAACCGACCGACCGGCACGAGAATCTACGCAAATAAATTCTTTAAAGACAACAGCTTACCTACATTTTTGTAACTGCATTTTAAGATTTTCCCCACATAAAAAACACAAACATGATCAACAAAAACACTGCACGATAACACTTTTGTACTAGTAATATGCTCATCTCAATATCTCATTATCATTTCATCAATAAAAGGTATTTTTTAAGCTCTAAAATCAAAAGTTCCTCAACAGAAACTCAATATAAAAAAATACGAACCGAGTTACCAAATTGACAAAGGTATCTCTGTTCGAATGGATGTTAAAAGAGGGTTGAAATGCATTAGCCAATCAGTGCGTATTCAACTGTACGCTAGGCAGGTCGTTGTGGGATCTATGTCGGATGCGATCGAAAAATCATTGGCGGGTAAACATTTTTTAAATGGGGTTTCTTTCAAATCAGTATGGTGCACGAATAAGGCGCGCTACTGATTTTGAAAAAGCTTCCCCATAAGGCCTGTACTGCCAATTTATAGAGGACAAACTATAGTGGCAGCAAATTGGCAGCACATTAAAAAAAAATAGCTTGAATAACGTATTTTTATTTTTGGTTTTGCCTATACGCAGTTACTGAATTTTCATTTATATATCTGTATTTATTCTACTTACGACACATGGCAGCACAATGGTAGCACATTGCAAAAATAGTAGCTTCACACCAAAAATCAACTAAGTCCTTTATAAATTCAAGATTACAGTGGTCCATCTATATAAATTTGGAGGAAGGTTTGCCTCATGTGTTGCATTTCTTGATGCCCTAATTTTGCATCTGGACATTAAAGCTGATCTCGATTGAGTTCCGACGACGATCATCGGCATATTACCTTGTTCTTCCAATGATATCATGTTCATTCTTGTCAGTGCGTCCCCTACACAAGACGTTTTCAGTTGAACGTCGTTTCTTAGCGTGATACCGTAGCATTATCAGGCTAGTAAATATGCCTACCAACGTCGCACAGTGGTTCGAATCGACTTTTTTGGTTGCAAAAATGATAACTCCTGAACGAAGAGCGATTACTAGAGCTCCAAATTTTTTTTAATTCAGTAAAATTAAAAGTTTTGCATTATAGAGCAACCACTGTGAGTCGATACTGATACCCGGTCTTTTAACGTGATCATTCGTTAAATTTTTTTGCAATGTCACAGGTGTTTAGAGTGGGCCTTAATATAGCTTTTGACAGAATTTCAAACGCTACTTTAAGTTAAAGCTTAAGGTCATATAAAAAGGAGGTTTTACGTCTTTCTTGATTCTTTCATGGATCATTTTCCAATTCAATTTCCTATCAAGTTTGATTGAGAGGTATTTGGGCATTATCGGAAAGTTTGAGGGGCATCATCCGTGAGGAGAACTAGTTCTGTACTTTCTATGAAAGTTGATTAAGAGCACATTTTCGAATCCACTTATTCAGTGTGCTGATAGCTTGCTGGAGATAATCACTGATAGTGCCGAGGAGTTTCCTTGGTGTCAGAATTGCTACGTCGGCGTCGTGGGCATAAACAATGACTTTATCATGGAGGGTACCTTTAGAGACCGTGATTAAGTGTTGGTGAGGGTTAGCCCAGGAAAATTAGACAACAAAAAAGCTAAATTACGAAATAATTTCGGCTGGATTTCGCTGGAGACTTTTTTATTGTTTTTATGTCTTGAGCGAATCCTTAAAAGTACCCATGATTTTGCCCGAAGCTAATTTTTTTGGGAGGGGGTGGGGTAAGGGGTCGAACTTCAGGTTTTTGCAAATTTCTCGGAAACTATGAACTATTTCAAAAAAAAATGTTTAGGTAAAAATTGTAGCTTTATTTATTTTGTCGTTTTCCACAAAAAAAAAAATGCATGACTGGGTCACACGAACTTGTTGCAAGTAAACGTTTATATGAGAGGTACCCACTACAGTATTAGTTTTCCAATTTTTCTTGAAAACGGCTTACGCGATTTTGATGAAACTTTGTGTATTAAACTTGCCTTATTCTGAATATAAGTGCATTTCAATTTTGGTTATTTTATTTTATTCAAAAAATGCATTTCAGGATTTTGGTTAAAAGTGCACATAACAAAGATTTGGTAATAACTTCTTTCAAATTTGGCCGGAACTTCAAAACGCTGAACCGATTTCATTTATATTTTGTACGGCACATAAGTTAAGTACACAGCATAAGATGGCATTTAAAGTTCTTAGCTTAAAACATAAAACAAAAAATATGATGATACATAATTTAAGGGATCAAATTTTTTGGAGTCCCATAGTTTGCAACAAGAGCAAGTTCGTGCGACCCAGTCATGCATTTTATTTTTTTCTGTGTGTGGGAAAACCACAAAAAATAAAGCAAAAAGCGCCAAATACTAGTGAAAAAAATGTTGTCTGAAAACAGAGTTTGTAACAATTTAACACTTTTTACTCGAATGGTACGATGAAGTGTTTTTTTTTTTGTAGAAAATCATATAAGCTACTTTTTTTTTGCAAAAAGTTCATAGTTTCCGAGAAATTTGTAAAAAACTAAGACTAAAAAAATTGAGGCTTACTAAGATGTCTTTCCATGTTACGCCGAGAAAATTCAAGAACTAAGAATTAATAATAAAAATCCATTTCGCCCATACTTATAATGTACAATCAAAATGGCATCGAGTTAACAAGTGCTTTCCCCTGAAAAACGGTCATGAAGTTAAACCCTCTCTGGATCTTTTAAATTGTTTCCAATCGTTTACCCGAACTACATCTACAATGTTTAATCAAATTAAGTGCTTATCTATTCGTGGTCTTGCAACAAGTCAAGCCGGAATAAGTAATCAACTCAAAGTCAATAAACAATTCATTGACACCGATTAAACCATTGAGAGGATGGATTCCGTTTTTTTTTTTACATTCGAATCCGTTGCAATGCGGCAATCGAAATCCAGTTTTTATTTGCAAATTAGTGATATAAGTAAACTTGAACTTGATCTTCATCGTTAACATTATCATTTGCCGGTCCGGCCATTGCGTTGCGTGTATTTAAGTAAGAAGATGTTCAACTGCAACTGTTTATGCAACATTATGTCCGTGATGAGATGCGCAATGTATACCTATTTAAAGGCCGGTTCTTACGAATGCGCGAACTTACGTGACGTTTCATTTATTCAAGGTGCGCACACACACAGAACAAACATTCATTCATTTATGATGGGCGCTCACATCGCCACCGAGCACCCCACCCATTTACATAAGCCGGGTGAGTAACTTGAAGTTTGAAAACAAACGTATGACGACTGCGGCGTGTTTATTTTTTTCATTTAGCAGGCTAGTCAGGTGCGGCGTTTTAATTCCGTCTTCGTGTGTTAAACGTGCAATTGAAAATGAAACTATTTGCTATTAGAAATGGTCATTCACATGGGGGGAGGGAGGTGCTGAGAAATAATCATACAGACAACAATAATAATTGGAATTACAATTGCAATGTTTATCGTGTTATTGCAATTTATGTGTGGCTAAATGGCTGGATAGGTCGATGACAGCCCGATAAGTTTTTTTATTTTTCTAATTTGTTAAGTTGCAATTACAAGAAATTGCAATCAATCAGACGTTTGAGAATTCTTATGTGAAAGCATAAAAATAACTTGAAGATACAAAAATGTAGTTATCGGATAATGGGAATGCGTATGGGGAATTGAATACTTTTAGTCTCAGAATTTTAAAGTTGTTACATAATAAAAATAACCATAAAAAAATAATCAGGATTGTTGTAAAAAGTTACGTAGCTGTCAAGCAATTATGTCCTGTAAAATTGGGGGATTAAATTTATTATTTTTGTCGTCTACACGCTTACAAATTCCAGACTTCTTCCAAGCCTCCGAGTACTTGCAATACTACCACAGGCACCCCACATTTGTTCTTCGTTATAGTGCCGTGATATTGAGTTGAGTCAGTGGTTTTATTGAAACCATAGGTTTCGTGATATTGCTGGTCATTTATTACTGGCGATATTGAACAATGTTTCCATGATATTACCAGTCGATTAGGTCTTCGTAATATTGCCGTGATAATGTCTAATTCTCGTAATATAGATTTAGTGAACTGATTGAAAACGTAGGTTTCGTGATACTGTGGGACATTTGTTCTAAACGTAATTTTGTTGTTTCATGGAAACTGAATTTTTATGCTGGTTCCTTGATATTTTTGAGCAATGAGTTCCGTGATACTTTATTGAAACTTGATTCAATGCGACTCTGGATAATGTTTCCGTGATGTTGTGCGACAATCACTTCTATGAAGGACAAGGACGGCAGACACCGTCAAACTGTCGAGCTTGAATTTTATGGAGACTTGTTTTTTGAGTTAGTTTTTTAAGGCATCTAACATTCGCTTGTTTTATTGCCGGATAATGATTACGTGAGTTGTAATATTTTCATCATATTATCGTTTCGAAAGAAACTAAACTTTTGTCCCTTGGTATTGACTGGCGTTTTGTTGCCTAATACTTTCAAACACTAGTTTCACAAGGTTTTGTGATAATGCAGAATATTAATGCCGTGCGGTACTGGACCCTATTTCCGTGATATTGCCAGGAAGTTGGTTCTAAGTCGCGCCAGAACATGATATTACCGAGCATAAGTTTCGTGAAATTTGTGAATTCGGTTTTGTAATGTTGTCGAGCATTAGTTCAATGCGATACTATTTCCGCGTTTTAACCCCAGACTAAACGAGAAGCATTCATTTAGTGAAAAACTGTGCTTTTTTATTTTGTAATATTGTCGGAACTTGATTCTTTACGACCCTGGGGAGATTTTTTCCGTGATATTGCCAAACGATCACTTCTCTGCGATGCTAATCATTATTACACCGTGATGTTGTCGAGCTTAAGTTTCTTGCAATCCTATAGTTTGGTTTTATGAAATAATCAACCATTGGTTTCGTGATACAGCTTAGATTCTTCTGTGATATTACCGGATATGTATTAATTCCGTGCTACATACAATGCTGATTGTTTCAGTCATATTATCCGCGATATTGCAGAGAACATGTTTCATGGACACTTGGCAGTTTGTTTTCGTTATATTGTCAGCAATTGATTCCGTGAAACTCCGAAAGTTCGGTCCGTTTTATAGCCTGATACTTGTTGAATGAAATGCCGTTCTGTGTTCCTGTGAAATTGTGGACCATTGGTTTAGTTGGAAGCTTAATTCTCGTTCCGTGGTATTGTCTGTCGATTGGTTCCGTGAGACTCGATGACACAACGAGACCACTCTTTGACGGTAATACATACATTTAACGACAGATATTTAATGCAAAATTTTTGCGAGCACTAGTTTTGTGAGACAATGAACTTTGTTTCCCTAATACTGCCGTTATTCGTTTCGTGACCACCATGTGACAACGCATAAACGGACACTATGCATGAGATGCCGGCCATTGTTTCCGTGATATTATATTTAATATACGTTAGCGAGAAATTGTAAAACGAATTTCGTGACATTGCTTGTCGATATGGTTCCTTGAGTGATCCATGCTAAAACGCCAGCCATTACTTAAGCGGAATGGCTGACTTTTAAAGCAAAATTTTTTGAGGACTAGTTATGTGAGACACTGAACTTTGGCTCCGGAAAACACCATGACATATGTCGGAATATAGTTCCGAGATTCAGAGTGGGCACTAGTTGCATTAAATGCCTTTTTTTGTTTTCGTGATATTTTCGAACATTCGTTTATTGAGAATGTTGAATTTTGTTCCGAGACAATGCTTTTCATGATAATCGATGATACAATGCCGCTTAATTTTGCTTATGAGAGACAATCTTTATATAATTTAAAGTATTAGTTCTGTGAAGTAATTTACTTTAGTTCCGTAATACTGAAGTCATTGATTACGTGACATATACTGCCGGCCATTCTTTAGGTAGACGATTAACATTAGTTCCGTGAGGTTTTCGAGAATTATAATAGCGACTCACTGGACTTTTGATCCGTAATACTTTCTTTAATTGATTCCGCTAGAAACATGAGACAACGTCGGACAATAGTTATGTATTTCGGCTGGACAGTAATTGCATGAAATGATGATCATCGTATCCGTGATATTATCGATTATTATTTTAGTGAGAAGTTTCAATTTTGTTTCTTCGTATTGCCATCAATTGGTTCCGTTGTATCGAATAATCAAATGGCAAAAAACATTTCTTCTTTCAGACTACCGATATTAGTTGCAAAAGTTTTACAAATTCTATAATTTTGTCAAACACTGAACTTTGGTTACGTGTAATATTTCTGTAATTGATTCCGTGACAACAATGTAGTATAAACTGACATTGATAACGAACACTAGTTTTGTTGGTTCAGTAAAAATAAACATGATCCAATAATTCCATGATATTTTCAAGTATTATAATCGGGAAGCACTGAATTCCGTAATTTTGTCATTATTGGTTGATTATATCAGCCAAACATGATGAAAAAGCAAAAAGTGTTCTTATTTCAAATGTCGTATATGAATGTACATATCAACATCCAAGAGCAAGTACATTCGACGAAATGATAGGAAATATATATTCCTATCAATTTATTGTTAAAACTAATTTTTAACCCGGAATTTAAATTGTCCATCATTAATCAAACACAAGTTAAAAAGCTATCAATCAACTCAAGTTTTTCATACAAATCTTAAATCTTTTTAGAACAAATAATAAATTGGTCAATAAATTTCCACATGGGGTTCTAAATATTCCTATATCAATTTAAACATCTTCCCTTTGTCTATTATGGGTACTCGCAAAACCAGAACAAATTACTTGTTGATTTATTAACATTTTAAGATTCAATTAATATAAGTTAAGTTAAAGATACATTTGTATCTTGCTGAGCTAAACTACCACCACTCTTCCGTAGCGCTTTTAATGCGCACTTGCAATGTGCTAAAAATAACGACTGAAAATGTGAATTCTAAGCTTCTTTACTTCCTTGTTGTGTTTTTTTTTTTTTTTTAATTTTAATCATTTTTCTCGCTTCCGTTGACTATAAATCTTCCAGAAAATACCAAAAGAAATTTGTATTCATAGAGTATTTTTTCTTGAAAAAAATTTCTTGAATAACACTTAATTTTTTTTTTTTCTGGAAAAGTTTGTTTAAATGCTGCGTGTTGCACAGCGTGAAGATTTATTGCGACAGATAATTTATTCGGTTAGTCAAGTGAATGTTGTAAAGGACATGCAATGTTTTTCTCTTTATAAATCTAATTTAACTACATTTTATCAAATTGGGAAGAACTTTATTTGACCTATCGAATTGTGTAAGACAAATTGTAACAAAGCGTCTGAAATGTTGCTGCAGTATCAGACTGAAGATTGATTTATGTGATTTTATTGAAAACGACAGAGTCTTTAAGTGTTCTCAGGGTATTACATTTTACCTTTACAAAAACAAAGGGATTGAAAGCTTTTTGTCAGTTTCAATTGGGTTTTTATTTCATGTCCCCACGTTGGGCGCCATTTTTTGTAGATTCTTCATGTTAATGATTTCGACTAGGACACAACTCTTCCACTTCACCTTATGATGTGATTGTGTTGTTCGTCTGTTGACAATAAGCATGAACTAAATGCTAATCAATCGGTTAATAACGGATTTACAATAAAGTTTTTTTACTTTGCGTTTCAAAACAGTCAATGCGTCATTTGCGGAGGACGTAAGAATTTTCAACTGACATTCCTGTATGGTATGTCCATCAGCACCAACACAATATGATGACCTATTTTTGTTTAGTATAGACTTTGAACTTTTTAATTTACATAACCACATTGCAAACCGTTTACTTCAATTTCAAAACCATGTCATTACCCACACGTGTCAATCTCGATTATAACTGAATCAAAAATTTAAATAAATTCTTTAATCGTTATTCGATAGCCAAGGACTATTTCTTTATGATCATATCAGCAGCGGTAACATAAACGGTAAGTTGCTGTTCTTGTCACTTCTCATTAGGAGACCGATATGTTTATATATGCAAACACAAAAAAAAAAAACTGAATACGGTCATAAGAACTCAACACACTTTCCAACCAACGAGCAGCTAGTACAAATTATAGTTTTTTTTTCTGTTGCAACGCCAGCGCCACCATCAGAAAAGTCTTTTTTTTTTTGTTAACTGGTTCACATCACGGCTACTAATACCTTCCATTGTAATTTTCTACATTCTGTAAATATTTTTACGGACAGCCTTTATGCCTTGAGTTGATGCTGATGTTGGCCGCTGGTCTACTGCTGCCGCAGCTGTATAACCGTGCGCTTCCATTTTAATTTCAATTGGAATTTTGATTTATAGCCTCTCGTGTTCAGCAGAGTACGCAGAGAGACACAGACACGTTGCTGGCTGGTCAAAAAGATACACTCTTGTAGCAGCAGCAAACACACACTAACATTTTTCATTCTAAGGTCGTTTGCAAGCATGAGAGTTCTAGCAAAAGGTCGAATAGAAAATCTTTGGAGGAATATTATATATATAGCTCTGTAAAAAGTGTATACTAAAATTCAGGAAAGAAGAAAAATTGCAAAAAAAAGAAGGACCCAAAGAATCTCAGTAAGAAATATTTACTGGCAGACAGAATGAAAAATCGAAGAACATTTTTAGTTTCACGGTCTACTCACGAGATGTAGTGAGATGATGATGATGATGGTCTAGGTTTTTGTTTTTTAACGCAAGTCTATTTACAAAAATAGGTCGGTGAGTTCATCGTTTACTTAATCTTTTTCATTTGAAGTAAAGTTACGTTTACACTGGGGAATACAAAACCGGGTTGCATGTACAAAAAGGGATTATTTAAAATGCAATAGTGAACATCCTTCAATATGATAGACATGGACATAATAATTTTCTATTTTTAATGCAGACACACCCTTAAATTTGTGTTAGGTATGATCTGTCAATGTCAAAACGTCAGTTAATTGAAGTTTCCAAACGAACAAGGTTAGGATTTTTTTTTAAATAATTACCGAAAATCTAAACCGGTAGTTGTAACTTTAAATTTGAAAAAAAAAATTAGAAAAAACCATCATCATCTCAAAGTTAAAAATTTTATGCATTTTTGTCTGAAACTGTCAAATGTTTTGTCATCTGTCAAATGTTTTTGAAATAGAACCGTTCTTAAAGGTTATGACCCACATCATCATTTTTTGAATAGGTAATTTATTTCAGCAATTCAGTAAATTAGTATTTCCAGATGTCGAATAGGGTTTACACAGTAATTTTTCACTTATTTGTATGCTATTAAAATATTGAATATTTAAAAAATAATAAAAAGAAGGTTAGTCCCTTAAAATTCATTAAATTACGTCAAAGCGAGTTACGTTAGAATTGAAATATGTGTTTTTCTTAAAAAAAAAAAGAAGAAGAAGAAGGACAATACATTTGAGCATCCAGTATTCAGATTAAAATTAATAAGAGCATTGAATTTTCATTGAAAACCAAAATTAGACTCAATAAAATTAAAATATTTGTTTTTTAATTTCATTTTTCGAAATTTTAACTTTGAAAATTAATTTTACAAAAACTATTGTCTAAACCAACTTTACTTAAAACATTAAAAAAAAGGTATCCCATAGATTTCATAAGTATCATGACATTGTCAAATTTATCTTTCTTTAAATAATTTTCTTTACTGTTTTAAGTCATTTATTTAAAAAACTGCCCCTCCCTCCTAAACGAAGGGAGATAGACCCCACCCTCTCCCATACGATTTTTTCGGTGCAGGGAAATAAAAGTGCTCCACATTTGAATTTATTCCACTTTTAGTAGGAATCTGCTCCACTTTTCAATGTGGATTAATTTCCCACTGAAGAACATCATTTGTCTGCATTGAGGTGGGAAAGAATATCACACTTTTTAAAGTGGAATACAATCTCACTACGATTGGGAATCAACTCCATATTGAAAAGTGAAGCAGATTCTCACTAAAAGTGGAATATATTTTGATATAAAAATTAATATACGATGGCATAATTTCATGAATTAAAAATTTTGTATTCCCATAGGTTGCAACAAGAGCAAACTCGTGCGACCCAGTTGTGCATTCAATTTTTTTCTGTAGATTATGCTTAATCCGAATACCACAAAAATATAAAACAAAAAGAGCCAAATACTTTCTAGTGAAAAAGTGGAGTGTTGTCAAAAAACAGACTATGTAACAATATAACACTTTTTCCTCGAAAATGCTTGATGGTACGATGAAAAGTGTTAAGACCTTTTTTGTACAAAATTATATAAGCTACAATTTTTACCCAAAACACTTTTTGCAACAAGTTCACAGTTTCCGAGAAATTTGCAGAAAAATTAATTTAGACTCTTTCTCCACTTAAAAAAAAATTAGCTACGGGCCAATTCGTAGGTACTTTTGAGGATTTGCTCAAGACATTAAAACAAAGTTATACAGCAAAATCCTTACTTACTTAAGATGGCGCTTACAGTCCAGGATGGACTACGGCCTCAACCAACATGTTTCTCCAGCCAGCTCTGTTCCTAGCTAGCCGCTTCCAATTTTGCACCGCAAGTTGGCTGAGGTCGTTTTCCACTTGTGTGCGTCATCTATTGGGGGGTCTTTCAATGCTGCGTACGCCATTCGCATTGGACTCGAAGACTCGTCAGGCTGGTTCGTTGGTGTCCATACGCTCCACGTGACCCAGCCATCTTAGCCGTTGTATTTTCAGCTTCTTTACCATTTTAATATCGCTGTATAGCCCGTATAGCTCGTCATTGAATCTTCTTCTCCATACTCCTTCGATACACACAGGACCAAAAATCACTCGAAGAATCTTTCTCTCAAAGCACCCAAGTAACTTCTTATCCGAGTCTTTTAAAGCCCATGCTTCCACCCCATACAGCAGGACTGGGATGATCAAGGTCTTATACAGCTTCTCCTTGGTTCTATGAAAGAGGGACTTACTACTTAAATGCCTTCTAAGCTCGAAGACATAGCGATTGGCAAGTGTAAATCTTCGTTTGATCTCTGCACTGATGTCATTCTGCGTAGTTATGTGGACCCAGGTAGACAAAGTCCTTGACTACTTCAAAATTATATCTATCCATCGTAATGTTTTGCCCAAGTCGACGATGTTGAGATTCCTTTCTCGTTAAAAGCATATATTTAGTTTTGTCTTCATTAACAGCTAATCCCATCTTTGCCGCCTTCGATTTAATACTGGCAAACGCACCAGTTACAGCTCGCTTATTTCGGCCGATTGTGTCTATGTCATCTGCATACACGAGTAGTTGAACGGAATTTTTATAAATTGTACCAGCAAAATCCAGCTTTGTCATAATTATTTCGTAATTTTGCCTTTTTTTTTTTGTTAAAAAGAAAAAAAAATTATTTTCATAAAAATAATTACATAACAAATAAAACTACATTCTTGCTAACGACTTGACAAATAATTTGACGAGTTTTAAATTAAAAAAATGTTTTTTTTTTAAATATTTTTTTCGAAATATTTGTGTGCAATATTTATCAGACATTACAGGACTATCTGAATGTCAAATTTCATCAAAATCGGTTAATAATCTTACGATATAGTCGGTATAAAAAACAACGGTAGGTACCTATACCGTTTAAAAGCTTTTTTCAATTCAATTTTCAATCTGATGAAGGACTTCATCGTTGACAACAAATCATTCATGTGAAATTTTATCAAAATCAATCGTTTTTTGTTTCGAGAAAAATTATAGATTTTAGTTTACGGTTATATGGCAGGTATACCATGTCAAAAAAATTGTTTTGTACGAATGCATAACTTGCAAAAAAAAACAATTTACAAATCTAAAGACTTTGAGCATATTTTTTCTATGCTTTGTACTGAATGTCCTGTCATTGTTCATTATTTGAATTATTTATGATTATTGACTTCCTTTAATCTTTAATTAATTGATACATACCTAATATATTATTCTTTTTTGTTTCAGGTATGTTAAATCTTAAATGTCCCATACTTAAATTCCTAAGGTAAGTTTTATTTGTTTGTAATCATCGGTACTGATGAATCTTTTTCGTTGGACTGGAGACAACCTTTAGGACCCTCAATACAAGTAGCATAAGATGGTGTTATAGCCCAGTCAAGGAATGCTCCAAAAAGGGTATAGCTAGGTAGAAAAATCGAGGGCAGAAAAACTAAGCAGCTTTGTATGGACCAGAGAGGAGGTTAACATACTAAAAGTACCCGATCCTGATTGGTCGCAAAGGGATGCTGGGGGCTTTAATTTTCCATTTTTTCAGTTTTTCGCTTATAACTCACAAACCATTGATCCTACAAAAAAAAATATTAAGTAAAAAAATAAAGCTGACAAAATATCTTACAAAAAGTGCACATATAGTTTTTTCAAATATTTAATAGTTTCTGAGATATAAGTTTGAGAATATCGCTAATATGTGAACAAATATTCAACAAAAAATAGTTTTTGATTATTTTTGTGTAATTTTTGCAAATATCTGCAAAGTAATGCAAAAGACTTTTAAATGAATGCGAATGCAAACAACTAGAAACATAACTTAAATTCCACGAAAATGTTTAGGATCTCGAATGGGATCATAATGTTCACACTTGACCGTTTAATCTACCATAATAGTACCTATTTGCCTATGGATTTTGCTAGGTTGACCTCAGAAAATGTTGATGAACTTGCCGGTCCTAGATTGTTCCTCTGTGCTGATGGTTACTGAATTGAATAAAACATTGCTATGGCATTAGCCATTAGAGCATATGTTAGGACATCAGAAATTCTAATATGTAAATTAAAATTCAACAAAAAATCCTTTTTGATATTTTTTGTTGATTTTTTTTTCACATATTAGCGATCTTCTTAAGCTTATATCTCAGAAACTATTCAAGATACAAAAAAAACTATGTACACACTTTTTGTAGGAAATTTTGTCAGCTTTAATTTTTGCCTTGATATATTTTTTTTGTAGGATCAAGGGTTTGTGAGTTATAAGCGAAAAACTGAAAAAAGGGAGAATTAAAGCCCCACCATAGAATCGGGGACATTTAGTATGTTTACCTCCTCGCTATAGTCCAAACAAAGCTGCTTACGTAGTTTTTCTGCCTTCGATTTTTTCACCTAGAATCATTAGTTGAATGGACTATTAGGTCTAAAATAAAAAGACAAATGAAAGAAACAAAA
The DNA here is from genome assembly GCA_951217065.1 of Baccha elongata. Taxonomy (NCBI): domain Eukaryota; kingdom Metazoa; phylum Arthropoda; class Insecta; order Diptera; family Syrphidae; genus Baccha; species Baccha elongata. The sequence goes on from OX578274.1 coordinate 43,570,203, forward strand.
TGGCGAGGTCCCAGTGCTTCGTTGTCTCTGACTTTGTTCTTGATTTTTTATCAACGATTTAGACTTTTAATTCGACAATTTTTTTTTTGCTGAAGATACCCCTACCAGCTTTTAGTAATCATTTCCAGTCTTTTGTGGTTAAAGCGGAATATAGAGTAAGTGGCAATTTTTTGAGAATGTTCGACGAAATCTTTTGTGTAAAGGTTTCTTATCTGAATATGCCGAATTATAAACGTTTAAAGTTGTAAAATAAATCTTTTCACACTGGAATCAAAATCTACATTTCGAGTGAAAAGTTAAAAATCTCATTTGAGATTAATATTGTTGATCTACAGCCCGCTTTAACGAAAATCATCTCAAATTATAAAGGTCTAAAAAGCTCACGAAAATTAACAACTTGGTTACACAAATCATTAAAATTAAGTAAATTTCTAATCTTAATATTAATATTTTGTTAATATATTTCATAAGGTTTACAATCAATTTAAAAATCTGTTGCATTGGTCTCTCAAAATAGTAAAAGATACTTGTTGTAATGAAATTCCATCCTAGGTCAATATCCGATTACTCTATTCAACAAAACCAACAATTTATTTTATTAAACATAAAACCGTATTTCAAAGTACCTTCTCATTTTATAAAAATTCGCAGTTAAAATTCTGCTCATTTTATTACATCAAAATTATCTATAAAATACACAAGAAACAAACCGAAGATGCATTTTTATCTAAAAGTAGAAACAGAAAAAAAAAACCATAAGAAAAATGATATCTTCAGCTCCTTTGCGACCGAAATCAAAATACCAGTTTATTTTTTCGTGGGGGCATATTGGGCGCATTAACAACAAAAAGTACAATTCGAGAGCACAGCAGCTCCATCATCATCCTCCACAAGATAGTCTGCCATGCATCCATCCGCACCAAAGTCCACAGCATCTTCTTCTCGAATTCAGCGATTTGGCTTTGGTATTTTGTGTCTGCTGCTGGCTATAAGAGAGGATGGATAGTCTAGGTTCATTGGTTCACTGTGCGGATGCTTGAATGCACGTTCGCTGTTATTTTTATTTTTGTCGATCCCTTGTGGTGGACTTCAGAGATACTTATATGTATATCTATATGGCAAGGTGGTGAAGGAACAGGTTCTATGGTGTACCTTTTTGTACACCAAGTCAGGTTGGGGATTTTTTTTTTTTTTTTTTGTATTTGAGATTTTTGTTAATACCATAAGAACGATATCCAAGAATGGGTGCAGAAAAGTCGAAGGAGGCAAATGTTATGGCCATCATGGTAGGTTGGTACTATTCGTGTGCTTTTATATGTAAGGTATGCGGTTTTGGTTTTTATTTTCTTGTTGTATATACGCGAGGGTATTTCTCGCATCTTTTTGCGAACAATATGCACTTAGAATGAAGTGAAGAAATGGACAGACTGGATGGCTTAACAGCCTCAAGGGGCCTTAATTCGGGATACAATTTGAGTGGAATTTTTATTCGCAAGGATTAAGATCTTGTTACACATCTTACTGCGTTGTTAATTATATTATTTATATCTTTTCGAAGAAGTCTTATAAAAATCAATTTTACTTTAGATGGAAACATAAATCTTAAGATCTAAGATAAAAAAAAATATCTACAAAGTCTATTCTTTATGGAATCATTTTCACATGGATGTAAAAAAAAATATATAAATGAGAGAATATTGCGTTTGTGACAGATTATTCATTCTGATTCATGTGTTTATACATGTCACATGCATGTAATAAATGATGAAAGTTAATAACTATGACAAGAAAGTGAAAACTGCAGTGAATTAACAATATGCAGACGTTGCTACTGTTTCCCTGGAATTATGTCGTGAAAGAATAAATTAAATTAATGAAGAGATCGTCGACTTTTATTGTGTGTATGGTAAAAGATAATTTATAGTTGCGAAACTAAAGCATGGTAACTTATTGTTGCGGTGGAGGAGGAGGAGTTAATTTATAGAATTTTCATGGTGCAAATGTCAATGAGGGAATTTTATCAATTTGATTAACAGTTAATTTTGAATTACGGAGCAAGAAAATAGTAACAGTTGTACGGCGAATAAAGTATATCAAAAAATCAACTCAAGGACATTGCTCAATATAAAAATCTTTAGACATCATGCTTCACATTAGTAATCCTGAGAGATAGCAGGTTTCATTGCAGAAACCTTGAAATAGCCGCCTTCACTGTATAAATCATGCGAAATAACAGTCTTTGTTGTAAAAATCTTATTTTTTCGGTGCCTATTAATTTAACTCTTGGTGGTGTGGAAAAAGATAAATTGTTTTTAATTTGTTAATAAATAAAAATAAAGATACAAATTTAATCTAAAAAAATAGATAGGTAACCCTAAATATTATTATTTCAGTTGTTGCCACTTCAAAATGTTTACTGCGGTAACCCTGACAGAGATTTTGTTAGAATAAGATAAATAAACGAAATTCAGATGAAAATCTTGTCATCTGTAATGCCATGACCTTATATGGTCATATGTTGTCTGACTATAATTAACCCTGGGGCAGCGATAAAAAAAAACAAGGGCGCCATCACACTTATTTTAAAAGGGGTCTTTGATGTTCTCGTTGAAATTTATAAAAAAATATAATGCACGACTAGGTCCCACGAACTTGCTCTTGTAGCAAAGTTTAGGACTACAAAAAAAAAATTACTTTAAATTAATTAAAAGGCAAAAAAAAAAAAATTAAAAAATGGCCCAAACGTGTGATCAAGTCGTATGTAAGCTTATCATTAATCGACTGTTTAGACCAAAACTTAAGGTAGGTAGGCAAAGTTGTTAAATTAGTAAAAAACCGTTAACACCCAATCTCCGTTATGTGCATTTCTAGACAAAAAACTTGAAAAAGATTTATGTTAAGAGCACTCCTAATAGATGTTTGCAAGGTTTTATCAAAATCTTTAGAGCCGTTTTCGAGACAATTAGGAAAAACTAAAACCTTCATATGGGATGTACCCGTTATACTAAAATGTTTCCTTTAGGGAATCACCAAAAACTGCTATGGACGAAGTTTGAATAAAATCCGTTAAACCGTTTAGGCTTGGTGAACAGACAACCGCACATTCGTACATACGCACATCCGCACAGATAGACCGACGGACGCCATGACGAAACTTTTTTGTTTAGGCTTGTATTATCTCTGTACACATAAATAAAATTGAAGTGTCTGTTTGTAATGTCAAAATTACAGCTTTTTACAAGATGCATATGAAAGTATATATACGGCACTTATAACAAAACATAAACTTTTAAAAATTTTGTCTGTTTGACCCGGCTCGAGAACGGCTGGACTGATTTTTACGGGACTTTCACTGACCGATAGCTAATGTTGTAGCGGGTTAACATAGGTTATTTTAATTACATAGGTTATTTTAATTACATAGGTTATTTTAATTACTTCCTAGTTGGCGCTCGGGTCGTTTATTTTTGCATATTCGAATATATGGTCCGATGAAAAACTAATGTACAAATTTCTATGGAACTTTAACTGACTTATAGCTTATGTTATAATAGGTAACTTATGAAGTTAATTACCTCTTAGATGGCGCTTTTTTTATTTATTGACCTATGCACGCACGCGATGACGGGAAATGGATCGACCGTTTTTGAGAGGGATTTTCACTGGTGGATAGCTGATGTTGTAAGAAATGACTAAGACTATTTCAAATAACCGAATAGATGGGGCTGGGTCGCTTGGTGAAAACTCTTATAAAAACCAATAGGATTATAATATCTTTTAAAAACAATGACGCAAAATTTCAAACAATTTAGCATCATACTAAAACATATTTAGCATCATACTAGGTTGCTAGGTTGAAAAACCATTGTTTGGACACCTAACAGCTAGTCTATTTATAAAAATAGTGCAAACAAATTTAAAAATAAATATTTAAACAAAGTTTATTTAATTTAAGATGCAGGGATTTTTCTGTTTTTCTCGTTGTTTTTTTTTGCTGATTTAGGTACCGTCGGTGTCGTCGTAGTCTCTTCTGTGGGCGGCTGTTTTTCATCTTGCTCAACATTTGTAACTGCTTCAATAGCTTCCTCCGATGTTCAACTTAAACATCTAAGCTCCACAAATAGCAAAATCCATATAAAAACCTTCAAAGAGTTTCACAAATTTCACAAAGACTTTTCACCAATTGTTGGACTGGTTACAAGAATTATAAAATAAACACTCACCTTTATCATCCAATGATTGAAATACAATTTTGCTGTGTCTCAAAGATTCCTATGAAATATGTAAAATCTTCTTCTTCAATCTGCGTGCCACGACCATAGTTGCCTTTTTTACCGAGACTTTTTACATTCGTGAGGAAAGGTGTGTTTCCTTTGTTTTCTGAACGAACTGTCACTATTTAAGGCGTGTTCAGCACAAATAAGTTAGAGAAATGTTTTAAACCCCACAGAAAGTTTAGGTTTTCAAAGTTAAACCTAAGTTAAGTGCGGCGTTAATTCCTTAAACATATAATAGGAGAGCTAGCGACCGATTTTGGGACATTATTTTGGCGCGCCTGATTTTTTGTCAGTTACTGCTTTAGGGCCACATATTAATGAATGACTATTATGGCTACCAGAAATAGCCGGAAACCAAAGATACAGCTTTTAAAAGTGCATTTCTAGTAGCCATAATTGTCATTCATTAATATGTGGCCCTAAAGCAGTAACTGGAAAATTTCTGGTAATGCTAATTTGACTGTCAAGAATTAAATGTAATCTAAGATTAAAAAGGGTAATGGAAATAATTGTCGCGTTTTTGTCGTAACTAAGTTATGCAACTCAAAAAATTGTCGAGCTGTTTTTTTTTTTTTAAATAACCTAAAAATAAAAATAAAAAACTTAGCGCGACAAATTTTTAAGTTGCACGACAAATTTACGACAAAAAAAATGAAATAATTGCGTTATCCTTTTTTAAATTCGATTAGATTTGATCCTTTTTCTGATGTGGTACTGTTAAGCCATACTTGAACGAAAACATATTTTCTTTGGGCTATTTTAAAAAAAAATGCGCGACAAATTTTTTAGTCTTTTTTTTTATTTACGACAAAAAAGCGACAATTATTTTCATCATCCTTTTTAATTTTCTATTACATTTAATCCTTTTTCTCTGGGGTGGTAGTGCTAACTTGACAGTCAAGTTAGCATTACCTGACGTTGTTTTCTAAAATAGTCGCGCGACAAATTTTTAAGTTGCACGAGAAATTCACGACAATTAATCCAATAGTTAAACTTTTGAAATTTGAAAATGATAATGCTATCTTGACACACATTAATTTTTAAATGCATTGTTTTTTGAATTGCCTCTTACAAATGAAGATTCAAAATAAAATGCAAGCTGTGCAAATCAAATAAACAAATAAATTGTCTTTTCTTCTGTATAAATACATATTTTCTTAATATAAACATCATATGTAGGTATCTATACCGAAAGTGGTGTTACACTTGTAACATACATACAAAGCACAAATCCACCTCTTTTAAACCTCAAATGTTTGCAATATCTTCCCACAGCATCGATCTTATAGTTATTCACCACTGTCTCAGACATAAACTCTCAGAATCAAAGAAAAATATAACTCTCATGCGATTTATCTGTGTTTGAAAATACAAATCCTAAGCTCAAACCCCATCAGTGCTCCCAATGTAGCTCCACTATACAAATGACTATCTCATGACTTTTAGTTGAATCGAATCTTTCAAGCCGTGCGCACATAAAACCGAGTGCGTCGAGTGTTGTTGTTTGATGTCAATTTTCTCCACCGCACCAACGTTGGTCGTATCGTGAAGTTACTCGTTTTTCTATCATGGATTTTATCACAACAACAACAACTTGGGTGCATCCAAACTAATAGTTTATATGGTAGAAGTAGCTTTATCTTTTCTTGGGAAAAATAAAAAAGAGCGACTTAAAGTATCTTTGTTACAAAGAATAAAAGATACTTGACGATGAGATAATTCCCGGTTTGTCGGTTGTGCGTTGTTCAATCTTATATTATATTGGTGCGAAGATACACATGTGCAAAGCACTCAACGGATGCTCGTAAAATACAACACAGTTTCCCAAATACGCATTCGTGCGCAAGGCCGTGTTTAAAAACATTTCGGTTACGGTTAGTCGGGCAGGTCGGGGAAATTCTTTCTTTGAATTTAATTTTTTTTTTTTTTGCGAAATATCTATTAAAAGTTTACGAAACTATAAATGAAGTGAAGTAAATTTTTAAGTGAAGTAAAACCAGTAATTCTAAATTAAATAAGAAGGAAAAAAAGTATCTTTGAAGTTAAAATTAATGCGTTGGTGTTAACTTCTAGTTACAGTGCATAATATTGGAGAAAAAAAAAAGTGCGGCTATTGAATAGTTGTTAAAGTTGTCCGTTGCCCATTCTGGGCTGGAGTGGTATTTTTCCTCGAGATAACTGACAAAGTGGTTCTACCACTTTGGCTAACCATAAGAAATCCGTTCTTTTATATATATATATAGTATATTTTTTGTTTAAGTGTTGTGTGTGTTTATTTATCTTTTGAGTGCTAATAAAATATCAAATGTCTTTTGGTCTATCGAAGATGGAAATTAGAATGAAAAAAATAATGTATCTTGATTGTAAACTATGACAAAGCCCCTACGTCAACAGTAAAAACGGACTCAAAGAAGTTTATACACGGATTATGTATGCTTCTTTTGATTGGCGGCAAATTTTATTGGATTTATTCGTTATTGGATAGCGTAACTAATACTTTTTGTTTATTTAATTTTTATGTTTATTTATTTTATTTTTTGTACTGCAAAGAGATATGAACTTCAGACAACCAAAAACTAAGCAAAATATGTTATTTTATTTCAATGTTTATTTAAACAACAAAATATGTTAAGTATCTGTTAGTATATAGTTAAATAAATATAAAAGATACATAATTACCCAACCCATCGAACCAATTTCAACCCAAATTTGGTATAGTTATGACTTATGACTTAAAGATACTTATATTCTGTTTATAGATATCTTTTAAGCCAAATTTGTATTCAAAATTCAAATTCAAATTGAACTTTGAGTACTTTAGGTTGAAAGAGTGAGATCACTTCCTGTTGTCTGGTCGTTGAGAAAAGAATGATTTGAGATTGTATAGCAAATGCAAAATTGAAAAATCAATTATGCATTCAATGGATGTATAGTTAAATGGCGCATTCATTTAAGATTCTTTTTATTTTTACTGAAAATATATCTTTAGAGAAAGATAGAAATTTATAAACACGTACTTTAAAAACAAAGAGATAGAATTTTTAAGGTAATCGATAGGTAATAATAATAATTACCTTTAACTGCGGTTTTTTTTTTTATTATTGTGTCTACGAGTCAGTCAGATACAAAATATACAGAGAAAGAGGAGGTCAATGGATTTTAAGAATTTCACCTTGTTTTCATTTTTTTGTTTTGTATTCTTTGTTTTGAATGCGTTGCTCAAAAGAATCTAACATACTGTAGGTATGAACAAGATTGAAAATTGAGATTTGTTAAAGAATGCCTTGGAGGGTTGTTGTGCGTATAATAAGAGATGTTCGTTGTCTAAAAAGTTAATAGGTTTTTGTGTTTTTTTTTTTCGAGGAGGAATGATGATTTGTTTTTATTGGGAGTTTTTGTAGAAAGATATTTCGTTTGTCTTGATATCGATAAATCTACTTAGGTGAATCATCATATGTATTTTTTGTTTTGTTTTACATATTTTAAATACACGGACTGGTACAAAGGAAAAATCTGTTTCAATATTCCTTAAAGAGTTTGTTTAAAATATTATCTTTGAAGTTCTTGCATGGAAGGATGAACTTATTATAGTGACCGCTGGATTTCCTAAATACATAGCTATAGATCTAGATTTTGTGGGTCCATCTATAGCTCATAGGCCAACCATGAGAATCAAACCGTTCACAATGGATCAAGGGATTTATTGAATGTAAAGAACAAATGTCGGACTGTTACCAGTGTTACCAGAGGTTCTTGGTTTAAATCCTGCGCAACAAAACCGAACCTGTCCTTTGCAGAAGGAAATACGAAATTCCTAACTAAAACCTACATCAATTAATAGATCGATTGATTTTCTCAGATGAAGTTAAATAACTGTGAATTACTCCAGACATAAAGCTACGCTGGGAATTCTACATCCAAAAAATGTAAGAAAGAGTTTATCATTGGAGCTCTCCGTTTGAAAACTTTCAAGTCAAAACATGAGGAATTTTTGAGTCTATTTCTATGCTGACCGCTCAAAAACCGAAGAGAGATGGCTTGCAGTTAGACAGATTAAATCCTAAAATCTTATTCTACCACTGTAAAGCGTGTTCCAAGTATATTAATTCTGGCGATTAAAGAGGTTATAACGTAACTAATAGTCCAAATTTTTGGGAGGAAAAAAGAAGTTCATCTGTAGGTAAAGTTTGGGAGGAAAATATGCCATTTTTACAAATTTTGAAATGCTCTAATTCGAATGTTCTTTTGAAACCAGTCGGCAGACGTAGGAAAAAATGGAGTTTGGTATGGAAAAAGGTCGGAGGTCTATGAAATGGATTTTGTTCAGGGATGGTTAATTAACAGTTTTTCAAGTTTTGGATCTTGGGGACCCTGTGCTAAATTGGGAAGGGGGAAAAACTGCAAAATTTTCTACCTTTTTCCGGTTTTTCCTCTATATACCTTTTTACTTGCTCAATAGGGCAAGTATAGGTTTCGTGTAAAAAATAAAATTCCTACCAAAAAAGTAGGTTTCGTCATGCCGTCCGTCGGTCTGTCTATGTGTTGTGCGGATGTGCGTATGTGTCTGTTGTCTGTTCACCGAGCTACAGCCTAAATGGTTGAACGGATATTCTTCAAACTTCGTGTGTAGCATTTTTTGGTGATTCTTTAGAGGAGAAATATTTTTTTAGCCCGGCTATAACGGGTACCCCTCATATTACGGTTTTAATTTTTCCAATTTTTTTCGAAAACGGCACGATTTTGATAAAACTTTGTGAACGTTGTATTTGGAGAGCTCTTAATATAACTGCATTTCAGGTTTTTGACTAAAAATGCACATAACGGAGATTTGCTGTTAACGGTTAACAAAATTTGACCATAACTTGATAGATAAAATATTTTTGAGATAACAATCAAACATGACATTACGATGATAGAGTTAGAACACGTAAAAAGTAGGTCCGACAATTCTGTCTGTCTGTCAGTCTGGATGTATCGACACCTACAGCCTAAATGGTTGGGCCGATTTTCTTCAAACTTGGTACTCTGTATTTTTAGAGTAATATGCCCAGGCATATTTTTGATTTGTATCCTAGGTATTCAAATTTTCAAATTTCAAAAATTCAAATTTTCTCGAAAAAATACCATCTATTTTGATAAAACTTAACATGACTGATTTTTTTGAAAACGGTAATGTTTTTCGACAAATTTTTTTTACAACTATATTTTTAACGGTACCTGCCATAAAAGCGTTTTAGACAATGCCATTTTTTTCGTAAAAAATAAGATCGATTTTTATAAGATTTTTAGACAAAGTACCTGCCATAAAAGCGTTTTAGACAATGCCATTTTTTTCGTAAAAAATAAGATCGATTTTTATAAGATTTTTAGACAAAGGTTGTGTTTTTCATTTTTTCATACTAAGTTTACTTAAAGACAATCCAATTTTTCTCTTAAAATATACGATGAATTTTGATAAAATTTAGTGTGACTGTATTTTTTCCAGTAATGAAGTTTTTCGTTAGAAATTTATTTTCAAAATCACCTTTTTTAACGATACCTGCCATATAAATTCTACAGAGAATCCAATTTTTCTAGAAAATAATACGAACGATTTTGATAAAATTTTGTGTGACTGATTTGTTGCTAAGGACGGAGTTTTTCGTTAGAAATTTTATTTCAAAATCACCTTATTAACATTACATGAAAATCCGATTTTTCCCGAAAAAAATACGATCGATTTTGATAAAATTTTGTTTGACAGATTTGTTGCTAATGACGGAGTTTTTCGTTAGAAATTTTATTTTAAAATTACCTTATTAACGGTACCTGCCATATAAATTCTATAGAAAATCCGATTTTTCTCAAAAAAAAAAAAAAAATACGATCGATTTTGATAAGATTGACTATAGTTTCTTGCTTAGTATCATACTCAAAAGGTTAGTAATCTTACACAAGAGCAAGTTTGTCCGACCCAGTCGTGGCTTTTATTTTATTTGTACAAATGCATAACTTGCCTTATAGAATATATCTATAATCGCAAGTAAAAAATGGGAGGTTAGTTGGATAAATTAAATTTAAAGTTTAAACAATTAAGGTCTTAAAAATTTTATTCATTTTTTTAGGTTTTTGAGAATACACTATATTTTTTTTAAGAATTCTATAACTACACTGCAAATAAGGTAAAAACAAAATAATGGCGTACGTACTATTGTTTAAAAATAAAATTATGAAAAAACATTACCTATTTTTATAATTTTTTAACAACTTTTTATGCTTGCAAAAAAAATAGACTTTTTTTTCCCTCTTTTTACTGACTAGAAGGAAATTTTTACAAGTGGTTTTAACTTGTTTCTAATTTGTGGTAGGTCAAATATTAAAGTGACTCGTGATCTGATCAGGTAAAAATTTAATTCTACATTTTTGAAATTATTTTCGTGTTCAAAAGTACCAATTGTCATTCATATTAATCACCAATTGTGTTTATATTTAAACAATTGTTTTATTTTCCTTTTTACAGGCATAAAAATATGCCTGTGGAATGTGCTCTCAATGTCATCATTAAATTAAAATTTTATCCCACGAATTTCTATACAAGCAGCGATAATATTTAACAATAATTATCTAGATAGGTAGGTACCTACTCATTGTCTATAGATGCTGTGTGATCAGATCACCTTGCTCGGTTAATTATTTAATTTAAAACACGAAAGCAATTTTAAAGATTAATATCATGATAATTACAATTCATATACCACAGACATTTTATGTCCAATTTATTAATTAAATTACACCGAGAAAAAAATTACTATCTCTCTCGCTAAATAACAAAACTTAAAACACTTTTTCTTTTATGCTTACATTTCCCACATTTTTTTGTTTCAAGTACAAAACTTATAAAAGAAATCGCGTTTGTATCTCGCAAATTGTAACAAATTAAAAGTAGAACAAAAGAAAAAAAACAATCTAGATGGTGAAAATTTTCCATTTCAGTAAAAGATGTAATTACGTCAAGGTCGAATCATTAAATGTTGTAAATGTATTTTTAAATAGCGAGTACAAGAAAAAAAGTGTTACAAATTTTGTAAACAAAAAAGAAGAAACCATTAAAAATCGTTTTATACTGTAGTTTCTTATTTAAAAAAAAAAAAGATTTGTATAAAATACGATAATCACACCTCAGGTGCTTAGAATTTGAACGCGCGTTATTTGTATCAACCTTACGGGTGCGAAAGATGAAACATAACGGGAATCTGTTTAACCCAAATACAGATTTGTACAGTTTATCGTTGCTTACGTCATTCAAATTAATTCTTTATCGCTTATTAACGTTTTTTTTAAATGTTTATTTTATTTCTTACTTAAACTCATTTTAGACTTAAACTTTGTGCGTGCTGGTTCTTGTTGTTTGGTGATGATTTCAATGTCTGGATTAACAATTGTTTACTCTATACTTCCGTGGAAGATCGAACAGTTTATAAGTTCGATGAATCATGAGCGAAATATGATCTTAACTTTCAAGCGATTGGTTTATAATCAAAGTTTGATCTGAGAATGTCCAAGATATGTTATTTCGGGTTATTCGTTCTTTTCAAAACAATAAATATCTCTAGGTATTTTTTTTTTGTTTTTAATTTTTACCGGTTGGCTTGTATGCAAGTGATAATTTGCAAAAACATTTTATACGACACCAACGTGTCTTTAAACGTGACTAAACTTAATTATGTACCTATTAATGACAAACCGATAAAAATAATTATTTTAAATACATGTAAATTATTTGTTTATTAAAATCTTTGGAACGAGCAATGAATGACAACAAGCAGACAGTAGGGCATTTAAAACTTAAAACAAGATGAAAAATAATTTAAAAATCGATAAAAAAAAATAAGATATGACTGGGACGCTCAAAAGTGCTTCTTACTTTATTATTCAAATTCTGAAAAATCAGTTTTGAAATAAATGGTTCCCAAATACTTTTAAATTGCAAGGAATCAAGAAAATAAAAACTTACATTACGAAATTTATGTATGATTGTCAATATCAATGGTTCAATTTGTTTTTAAACAAAAAAATTGATTCCCGAAAGAAAAATTTCGCAAAAAAAAAAAAAATTATTTTTTTTAATTTTTTTTTGTGAAATTTTTCTTTCGGGAATCAATTTTTTTTTGTTTAAAAAAAAAAAATTGAAAATTGACATTTATCTTAAACATTTCAGGAAGTTTTGGTTAAGCAAAAACTTTGTCTGATAGAATTTGTTTGGCTTTAAGACGAAAATAAAATGAGTCTTCAAAAATGAAAATCGGACCACTAGATGCGAAAATATCTTTAAACCAAAAAACGATCAATTTGGCGGCAATTTTATAAAATGGCTGCCAAACGACCATGATTTGGACCACGTGACCCAAATTGATTTATACTCCTATGGGTGCTTAACAAAGCCCTATGACAAAACTGATAGACATATAACGACACACGTGACATGGGCTAGCGCGTAGACCAGTATGTATTGCTGAACGTGCAGAACTCTACGCCGCCTATCTCAAAAACGGTTGATCGTATAAAAAAAATTTTTGTTACAAAATTTGTTTGAATGTTTATGCACTGTAATTTTGTAATAGATGCTTATATCATTAAAGCCATGGGAACCGAAATATTTCCGAAAAACTGATTTTTGTGACCTTTGACCTTGTTGCAGACACAAGATTTTTGTTGAATTTCTAGACAACTTTTAGAACGCAAATATGAAGGTGTATACGAGTTTACAGCTTATTATCTCAAATTTCTAGGTTAAACCCCAAAATGACTGGACTATAGTTTACTTGATGGAAATGTAACTTATTAATAATGGCATAGAGGTACATTTTGCTTAAGCTTTAAGTTTTGAGGCATTAAACATCTTGGAGTTGTTAACTCCCAATTAACCAATGCTGTTAAGGTCGAAATTCAATGAGCTTGCCATACTTTGCCGCTCCATTTCTTCCACATCCGAAAAAAAGGTGTGCATCTGGAAAAGAATATGAAAAGCTGATGGTGCTTAACTCAGCGAAACAATGTAGAGAATTAGAAGTTTCGCAGTTGTTAATGTTCGAGTCAACGATCTCCTGTTTAGTTCAAATTGGAGTTCACCAAATACAATAACTTCAGACTTCTTTCTTTAGCGCGCTATTAAAAATTTCGCACTTACTGTAGCAAACAACGAACCTTGAAAATTAACACTAAAAAAAAATCATCAATACAATACTTTGAAAATCAACTCATAATTTCTCTAATTTTCAAATTAAACATTCCGTCAAACACGGAAATTCCGCACTTCTAACAAAATAGTAGCCAATTAAAATTGTGTCATTTCTTTTGTCCCAACATATACATGGACCGCTAGAATCCAGCTTCAAATGCACTTCATTCGCCACTTCGATTTTTTAGGGCACAACCTAATATTTTCATCGCATTCATTTCACTAAGGGACAGTCTTTTCAGCTCTTGAAGAATTTGTTATTTTAGCTGGTTACCATAGATACACATACGGAATCTATGTTCAACAACTTAAATAACCAATGGTTACATACTTAACCAGAGCTGAAAAGACTAGCGCTAAACAATCTCAAAATATCACAGTTCAATAAGCACCATCTTAAGAACCAAACTGTACCCTAAAAATAATCAATTTTATTATTGAGATCTAATAGCCGCAATATGCATTGGTTAAGGATCATAATTTCCCACTAACTGTAAAATGCAATTATCTCTTACCCCAGAGAAATTCGATATTAATCAGTTCCGCCTGATATTAGTGCAATAAAATTTCTCTCTTTTTCTCCCCCAATCAGTTTCGCTTTCCATTTCAATGGCAAATTTCAAAATCAGATTACAATGAAAATACAAAAAAAAAAAAAAAAAAAATCTTCATATAGATTGTGCCATCGATATTGAAATCTGAAATCCAAGCTCAATGACACACTTTTTTACCACCAGAAAAGATAACCTCCTCCCAACACAAATTGGTAAATAGAGCGAATACGTTTGATATAATCGCATCAATCTTCCATCATCATCATCGTTTATCCTAGTTGAACTTTCTTTCGTGTCATTGATTTGTTCCAACTTCTATACTAACATTGCAATTACCCCCATTTTAATTTTTTAAACAATTACATAAAATAAACAAATATATGAGAAAAAAAACAAGTTCTTACGAAAAACAACTCAAATGGCCATTGAACCAATCTTTGAAATACCAGTTTTGATATTGGAACCTAAGTCTGGCTATAACTGCTTCTGATTATGTTGCATGGGACCGATTCAATGGACAAACGACGACCACCGATGCCGGCTGCGACTTCTCTCATAGAAGGCGTACATAAAATTAACCACATTCATTGATTTTCCGGTTTTATAGATAAAAGATACAACAACAGCCCACCACCAAAACCGCATCTTGTAAAATTGTAATAATTTTTATTCACATCTAAAAATATGTACAAATTTTAATTCCTTCCAATGTGGAGAGGTAATAACTTTTATTTAGTAAAATATTTAATATGTGACCAAATAAGTTGCATATAAAAATAAGAAGAATCTATGTCTATCGTGCCAATCAAAGATTGAATATTTGTTACACACTTTGTGTGGGCTTTTTTTTTATTTCAGTATCGCAAGAGTTTTTCTCTGCTATTAGCGAAATTCAATATGACAAAACGCCCCCAGAGATTTAAGGTAATCCATGTTGACGTACATATTTGTCTACAAAGCTGCATTGAAGGACGTTTGAAATGATGGAGGAAATATAACTCCGACCGAGGAGTGAATGTTTCGAAATGGTCATTTTTGATTTTTTGGCATAATCCAGCAGTAATTGGTGGATTAACATTACAACCAAACAATTATGTTTGGAGTTTGTGTGTCACATGAAAGCCAATCCGTTTTGTTTGGTTAAGTAAGCCTGATTATAGGTTAGGTGAGGTAAATTGTTGAAGCACTTGTTGGTATTATATACGATTTAAACGCTTAAGGCACGATATAAATGTTTTTAAATGGAGTTTGTTTACGGAAATCAAGTTTGGTGACTTCGAAAAAAAAAAATATACGATGGAACTTTTATACTTTTGGGTTGGGTTTCTATCAAATCTGGTAATAGTGTATGATATTTGATTGCTTTTTGAAGATTAAGTAAGTGGATAGTAATGGAACATGTTAATATTTTTATGTTGAGTTGTGTGTCAGTATATTCTTATAGCAAATTATCAACAAGAATTCCAGTTTTAACACTTCAAAGCTACATGTGTACTTGGTGAACATTATTATAAAAGCATTTTGTGCTAAATTTACTGCACAGAACAGACAAAAAATTACATTAAGCTTAGACTGTGAACAAAAATATAAGTGTACAAATGTACACATTTTAGTCAACCGACACCAGTGTGCACACAAGTGTAGTGTGTAAGGGTCACTGAAGGTTACAAATTTAGAATATTTTGATAAACTAAGTTTTAAATATCTAAAAAAATAAAAAAAAATAAATTCAAAAATACTTTTTAACATCAGATTCTGGGGCGTATGTGGAACAATTATAAATATACCACAAACGTCTAAATTAGGTTCTGTCAGATTTATAAATCCAGAAAGAGTTGGAAGGTAATTTAGTACTTTACGGTGTCAGTTTACTCTAAGTGTCTCATTAACATCGTGAGTTCGTCTAACTGTTGTGTTAAAAGCTCGCAATTTATATTGAAGGAACAAACTTCTATACTAAATATTACACTATCTTAAAAATTACAGCTTCCGATATCGGCAAATCACAATAAGTTAGACAACACAGAACTTTTCAATACCAGTTCGCGCAAAATATTTTACAAAGTGGCTAAAAAGCAAAAACTTTTCGGTGAATGTTTTACAAACATCGAAATTATTTCCGCTCATACTTCTATATTGTTTGTACAATAAATCTGTTTTGAATATGCGTTATGAATTCATTCCAGATCACACTGATTTTAGATTTCATTGGAAATTCTGATAATAGTTTCTTAATAAGTGCTCCATATTTTCTGGAACGATAAAGTAAGAATTTCATTTAAACTAAAAAGTATCAATCAACCATTAATGGATCGCTCGCCTTGCAATGACAGTTCGCTCTTAAAACTACGCAAATATAAAAATTAGATACTTTCATATCTTTAAAATTATAAAATGTCAAATGTATTGCCTCTCGTGACAGTTCAAACGGAATACACCGCAAATGTCAAAATTTGATTTGTAAGAATCTGTCAAACTACAAAATGTCTGATAACATTTTTGTTCAAATGTCAAAATGAAAAATTGATTTGTAAGAATCTGTCAAAAGAGTAACTGTCAAATCTATAACTTTCTGATGACAGTTCGCACCGAATACTCTGCAGATGTTAAGATTGAATTTGTACGAATCTGTCAAACTATAAATTGTTAAATGTATATCTTACTTATGACAGTTTGCACCGAATAATCACCAAATGTCAAAACTAGATTCGTGCAAATGTGTCAAACCGAAATGATGAAGCGCAAAACTGAGCAAAAAATCAAAACATAAAACTTAATTTTCAGGTTTGACAAGAGACTGTTTACATGTATTGAGTACTAAGATCGAGATTCGACTTCTGCTTTTTTCGGCAGTGATGCGCAGTGCGATGTTTGTATGGTATTTCCGGACAGCTTTTCCAAAAAAAAAAAAAAACTTATATACAAGGTGTTCGATTATCTAACTATCTACAGGAAGTTCCTATTTAATCAAGAAAAACAATCACCAAACCAAACTGACAAAAAAGACAATCGAATCAAACTGACCAATTATAGATATCAAATAAGAGTTATTATATTTGTTTTATAAATTTTAAAAAGTATCACCTTGCAATAAAATTAATTTACACGATTGTAATCACAGTCAGTTTCTTCAATATCATGATCACTTCTCTTAAGCTAATTCTCCATTTGTTAAACATAAAACCTTATTCTTATCTTAATTTCAATCAATTTAAATAACACAAAATTGTCCCACGAACATTCGAATGGTAATCTTGTGATAATGGAATTAAATTTAACCTTTGTAACGCAGCTTTAAATTTTGAAGGTTAACTTAGATCACACCCTAAACTACAAATTTGTTAATGTCAATATAATCACGAAATGTGTTAATAAAAATAACTTAAATTGACATTATGTCGAAAATTTAATTTTATCTAGATTTAAATAATGATACGCAAACGAGCTGCTATTGTGAACACCAAAAAATTTTCAAGAGCATTCCGTCTGCAGTTGGAACAAAAATTTCAAAACAAAATCTGTCTCTCTTGATGCCCTATCTAGCAAGTACCTTACCAACTTAAAAAAATTAGGTTCATTGCTTAAAAGCCTTTTGTAACAACCTTGACTTGACGGGAATGGGTTATCTAAGTTATTATGCAGTCAAATTGGTTTCTTCCATTAAAGGTAATGGGCGCACAATGATTTGTTTCCATTTGTAAGTACATATATCTATAACCTGTAAAGATATACAATTTAAAGTATGCATATCTAAATATTGGTCAGAGAGTTACATTACAACAAATATCATTTGTTTCATAACGGAAATGGAAAAGTAAAATGCACTTTGAGTTGAGTGATTATTTTTATTAAGTCATTTTTTGAGAAATTGATTAATAAGTGAAATCTGAATATGAAAGGTATTTCTATTTTGTTGCATTTATTACATATATGATGGAATATGTATCTTTCGACAATGCATTCAATTTCTTTGTGTCTTTTAATCTAATAATAGAAGAAAAGCTGATATGGTTATGCTATGGTAGTGTATTTTAGTTTATGACTGCGTTATGATTTCTCAATATTTGATATCAAAATTGTGCCTCTTCAATCAAAAATAACAGGTTAACATATTTGATTATTCAGTGAGAAAATCAGAATTATAATCACATAAAAGATATAAACATGAATATTTATTTCAAATACAGTGGTCGTTAATGAAGAGTTAACATGGGTCATGGGATACTACTTAAATTCATTTTGAATTTGAATGCTATTTTTTGATTTTTTGAATATAAAGAAGGTGTAGGTGTATTGAGTTAAATAATAATGATTCATTGTATGCAAATACTTAAACGTCAAAGATGTATAGTTAAAGGGAATGAAGTTGAAAAGTTTTATTATTTTTCTGAAAACTCATAAACAAATTTTGCAAAAAATGTATTAATTTATTTTATTGTGTTTAGTAGGAAGTACCTTTTCAAAATTCTTCAAAGGGTCTAATTCTCAATCCCCTTGCCTGTCAGAATCCCGTTTCAGCATCAAAATATCATTTCCTTCGAATATTTCACCTCCCACACTATTATTGTTAACTTAAATATCACAGAATTATTATGAAATAGATAAATATTATTTGCATTTTGTTGCAAAAAAAAGTCACTAAACTTTGTTCCTCGCATTTCTAATTGAATTTTTGAATTGAATTTCATTGAGACTTTATAGGAAATTTAACATGTGATTACAATTCTAAATTTTGTAGTTTGACATTAAGTGAAATCAATGGGATTGAAAACGTCCCATTGAATAAAGTCCCATCACAGGGAACATTAAGTATCGAATCTCGTTGAAATAAAATTGGGTTTACATCTTGCGTCTGTTTGTTATGCCACTTTTTAAAAATAAATTTGTGCGAGAGGTCGTGGATTGTCCCTTTTATTTATCAGTCCCCTGGTGAGTACTTACACATATATTTTGTTTATAATAGTCATATTATTTGTAATTATTATATTATAGATTTAGTAAAATCATAATTTATTTTCTGGTTTTTATTCTTTCAAATTAAACGTTTTTATGTTTTTTGGTTAAAAAATGTAAAATAAAAACTCAGTCCCCAGGGCTCAGTCCCCTGGCAATTTTATGAAAAAGGGACTAAAATTCTATCCAGAGGTCAGAGAAATTTTCAAAAGATGTATGTTTTTTAAGGGGTTTTGCCGAGGGTTTTGCTATATAATCTTTAATCGACAATCCAACATAACTCTTAAACGGCGATATTGAAGCTATAAAACTCTATTTTAGAAGCACTTTCAGAGTCAATTAGGTCCAAGATAATGCTATCTTATCACGATGAATCATACTGATATCGACCAGTTGTTTCTGCAATTTAAATAAAAAGTAATATTTTGATTTTAATATTTTTTTTATCAGTCCCCTGGTAACAAAATCTCAGTCCCCTGACCAACAATTTTTTTCAAAAAATTTACATAAAATTGTTATTTTTTATTCTTTTGACTGGCTGCATTCAATAATATTTGAGGACATTCTAACATATAAATAACATTCTAACATATAAATAAAATTAATTTGTCGCCTTAAAGCTTCCAAAAAAAATTGCCGAAATTATGAGTATTTTATTTTATTCAAGTTTTTGTAGAAACACCCATATATTCAATAAAGTTCGTTTGCTTAGCCTTGAATAACGTTTGACGCACGCGTGATTTTCTAGATCGACTTTTTACAAATTGCTTATACGTTTTAGGTTTATGCCAAAATTCAGCGTGATGGCATTTTTTTCGTAAAAACCGTTAATTGACTGGACAGTAGAAACAGTTTTTTACTTGCGATTATACATAGTTACTATAACCCAAGTCTTGGATTCGTGCAAAAAAAAAAGTTTTAAGATAACAATCAAACATGACATTACGACATTACGTTGATATAGAGAAGATGAACAAAGTTGGTCCATCAATTTTAGTTTACTTCGAATTTGGTAGGTAAGGTTTAAAGGGTAATACGACGCCCTTTTTGTTTAGGTCACTGTAAGTCTAAAAATATCGGTACCTGCCATAATAATTTTTTAAACCTTCATTTTCTCGAAAATAGCTGTAACTTAAATCGTAACCGAATTTCACGTGTGTAATTAAGAGTAAAAGGTCTATCAGATAGTGAAACCCAAACTTTCACGAAATTTTTTTTAACAGTATACCTGGCATAATACTATATTTTAAAATGTCGGTTATCTCGATAACGACTAAAGCGATTTGAACGAAATTCAGTACGAAATTGTCGTATCTATTTTAAATATTATCTATGGCCTAAACATTTTTGTTAAGTGTTAAATAATTTGAAAAAATCTGTTTTGTTAATTCAATATTTAAAAAAAAAATTAAATTTAGTTTTGAGGTATAATAAATTAAGTTTAAAAAACGTGCATACTTCCTTTTTTTAAAAAATATTTTTGAAAAATTATTTCAAAGCGAGGAAGCTATTAAAAGTTGCAACTGAACTAATAAGTAGTGTTTTACAAAATAATGTCTTATCTAGTTACTCGAGCAAAGCCTGATAGTTTAGCTAGTTTAAAAGTAATCTTATTTATTCATAGCTGATCATATTTTATATATTTCATCGTTTAACAAATTGTATCAATGTAACTGCTTTTTAACACAAATGTACACCTTTTTTGTTAAAAAATCTTTCAACATGTTTCTATAACTTCCCACAAGACTCTTGAACTGGTTTTTAATATAAATATTTATTGAACAATTAATTCAACATAGATTATTTAATTAGAATCCCATAAAAAGTTTAAGTAAAGAAAAAAAAAATTACTGAATTGCAAAAGTCAGGCGTCAAAAGGGCATTTAATTTATATTATTCAAGTTATATTCTCCGGATGTCATTCAAGTCTTATTTTTAATAAATTCAATATGGTAATCAATTTTTTTTATTTTCACTTAATACATATTTATGAAGGTTAAAGTCAGAAAAAAATCACAAACAGTGTTGGTATTCATAGAAATGTCATTCAATATTTGATTGTTGTTTTCATCACATCAATTGTTAAGATACATTTTTCTTGTTTTCCCTTTGAATGTTTATTTGGATACAAGTATCTCAAATGAGTATTTTGTATATAAGCTTCAAGAAAAATATTAAATCCCAACACATGAAATTGAATTAAAACTGCTTTAAATTAAATTTTTAAACCAAAATGGCAATAAATTAGAAAAATTAATCTAAAGTTACCCAATGAAAGAACAAAGAAACTAAAATTACTATTAAAACACATTATAACAGTCTGTTGCTCAAATTATATTGTTGTTGTTGGTTTTTTCCATCTAACACGATTCAAGGATATAAACAGACACCTTGTTAGGTGTGCACATTGCAACAAATTCCCATATGATCCATGTCAGGAGTTCTATATATGACACAGACATGGTGGCACAAAGTAAAACTCAACCGAATATATGGTTGAGAAATTCAATTTCCCACATCCTTAACTTTGGAAAATATGGTTTTATAGTGTAACGGATGTCTTCACATCACACCTTCAGATTTAACTTTTTACACATATTTTTTTAGTCTGAGACTGAGACAAGGTGAAATGGATAAATTGTATTAAGAAGAAGATGTCTGTCTGTCTATCTTTTGGATGGATTTAGAGGATGAGATTGAGACTTTGTCGGTAGAGGAAGTATATGACAATGTATCCTTGAATGTATCTTCATATTTTTTTTTTTATACATTTCAAAGAATAACATTGTAAAAATGGTTTGATTTTTTTTTTGTTTGTATGGAAGGATGAGTTGGCAAATACACATATCATTTTATAATTTATGACACATTAATCTATTAAGTGGCTATGTTGAGATTATTTCTAATTTTAAGAAAAAGTTTTGAGATTACAATCAAACATGACATTACGATGATAGAGAAGTCGAAAAAAGTGGGTCCGGCAATTCTGTATGTCTGTATTGTATCGACACCTGCAGCCTTAACGATTGGGCCGATTCTTTAAGTAATATCCCGGACGTTTTTTTTTTTTTTTGAAAAAGTTTTTTTTTCAAAAACTGATAATTCTAATTTTTTTGAAAAAAATACGATCAATTTCGAAAAAAAAATATGTGATTGATTTCATGCCAATGGTGATGTCCGTCATCTAATTTTTTTTTTCCAGAATCAGCTTACTAACGGTACCTGCCATATAACCGTTATTTATTATTCCGACTAAATTTTGAATGGCTGCATCGATTTAAATCAAATTTAATTTTCTAAAAACACTATCAATTTTGATAAAATTTCACCTTACATGAAATTTTTTTTATATAAGTCTTGTTTTTATTTCGTACTTTTGTTTTCTAAAGATTTTTTTTTTGGAAAAAAAAATATTTCAAAACATAAAAAAATAATTTTTGTTTATAAAACAAAAACTGGTCAAATGAATTTTCGAGTCGTGAACACAAAAATAACTTTTTCAAAGAGGAAGTTTGTGCGAACTAGTCGTGCCCTTTATTTTTTTATGAACTAACTTGAGTGTGAATTATAAAACTAAATAAAAACACTACGAAAACTTCTCTCACAGATAACTTATATGCAATTAAATCTAACTGGATGGTTGTTTGTCGTTCGATCAAAACGCAGAAATATAAAATGACTGTGAAAAAAATAAAAAAATATTTTGTTTGGCTTGTTTCTGCCTCACTGTATTTTTAGAAGGTCATAGAATAAAGAGAAAACATAATAGCTTCCGAAATGCACCTTTCTAGATCAAATTTAGTAACATCTTAATTAAAATTCCCACACTTTAAATAAAATGTGTACCAAAATTTCCCTTAAGAGTGAAGATTTTTATTTAAGCCCTTACTAAATTTGGTTATAGGTTAGGCCCATTGAGTCACTTCTATATTTCCTGAACCAATACACGTGCATTATAAATGGCGCTCAACGTGGGGAATTTAAATCTTCGCATGCTTATTTTGTTTCATTGAAAAATGTGTTGAGACAATTAATATTGCACGGATTGCTTGTAAACTTTAACCCTTTGTCTTAAAACTTGGTGTTCGTGCATGAAGTTTGCTGTAGTTTTCCTCAAACACTTCTCCGAAATATGGATTTTGTTCCTTATTTGTCTTTGTCATATAACTGTAATATTTTTTTTTTGTGACATATTGCGTATACTTAAACTTTGAAACATTTTCAACTTTGTCAACAAAAAAAATGTTACTTAAAATTTTAATTCCATCTTTTCAATATAAAGTGCCTTTCTTTGATGTTTGATCCCAAAAGCCAACGCATTAAGGAAAAAAAAATGTATACATAAAAAGTTAAACTTCCTGAATAACTAAAAAAAATAACTGTTCAGCTTTGCTCACGTGAAAACTCCTTTGACTATATTGTGTAGCTAAATGCAAAATAGTTAAGCCATCTCTTTACCAAATTTATAACTTCTTTTAAAAATACAACCACCAACCTAGTCAATCCTACATATTTATGCAAAGAAGAAGCAAATTCAAAAAATAAACAGCATCAACTAACATGAATAGCTAAATGCCACATTTGAAAGTAAAAACCTACTGCAAGACCGGTTAAGGTTAGTTGAAGTTTTGTATATATTTTTTTTTATTGCAAAGAGTATCTATCTCTAAAAGTTATCTTCTGTACCATTATCCACTAATCCAATTGGAACGTAATCAAAATATATGTATAGCAGTTAGCAGTATCATGCAAATAATATATATAGTATAATTTCGCGCCAAACCGTTCATCGTTTGCATCCACAAAAAAATACTTGTATATATCCACTTCTTCTTTACTGTTGCTGTTTTTGTATAACTAAAATGTAAAAAATGCTTTATTAGGCGAAAATACCATCGGTTTCAACATCAACTGGAAACCATAACTATCTGTAAAGCCTCCTCTCATGACGACATGGCGCACGGCAAGGAAGTTTCGAACTTCTTCTGTATATAAAGTTGGCATTTTTCTTGTTCATGCGAAAAAAGAAAAATGACCGAGAAGTGGTCGTTTACACGATTGGGGAGCACCTCCGATGTGCCGATGTGCATTCTGCATATTCATTGAGCTGATGGTGGTATTGTTTTTTATGCATTGTTGTTGTTATAAGTTACCTACTTCCTCATTTCTGATTTGATGATGATTATGGCAATAGAAAGATAGTTTGCTTGCAGGTTGAATGTGGTTTATTATAACACTTTTTTTTTTTTAGATTCATGTTGCAATTTCTTTCAGCATAGCTAATCTGATAATATGGTCGATTATGGAGAAGCGACTTTGTCGGATGGAAGAACTAGAATTATTAGTAATACGGTATCAAATGCATTATGTATAGATTAGGTATCTTTCTATTGTGAAATGAAAAAAGTAGATTGAAATGGAAATTCTTTGAAGATGTGATTATTCCTTGTTTCTGATCAACTTCCGGATTAAAATGCAAAATAGGAAACGATTGTTTTTGCAGGTGAAGATATAACAAAATATTGGAATGAATTCTAGTTAAATAAGTAGACTGAAAGGGGGAAAATTTACAAGATGATTGGTTTAGAATCAATTTAACTATGCTACCAACCAAGATCAATAATACAAAATAATAGGAAACATTTACTGTAAGCCGGCTAACTTATTCTTCTAATACTTGGATTTCTTCTAATAAGGTAATCCTATTCCCACACTTTTCACCGTATGTTGAGATCTTGAACATCGTCGAAGAAAATATTAATTTTTTTTTTATGGAAATAATTGAGTGTGAATTATAAGAACAAAGAAAAACTCTTTACGAAAACTTGTATCACAAGCAATTTACATACAATTCAATTTAACTGGATGGTTGTTTGTCGTTTAATTAAAATCCAGTGGTAATATTGAAAATACATTGGCACTCTATTTACTCTAGTTAGTTTTTGTACGGGATTTTTTGAGCATATTAGGAAACTGATTGGCGTATGTTCGTAGTCTTAGCGATGGAATTTACGTAAGTGAATTGAAGTGGTTTTGTTAGTTTTTTTTTTTGAATTATCAATTAAACCATTTTAAAAGTAGCTTACAAATGGCGCCCAACGTGGGGCATATGAAGAGAAGAAGGTTCTTAATTAAATCCATATTACCAATTCCGAGGTACATTTTCACGAAATAATGAACAAAAAACATTTACTTACTTACTTACTTAAAGTGGCGCTGCAGTCCGGTGTGGACCAGGACCTCAAACAACTGTATGCCGGCTAACTTATTCTTCTAAAACCTTGGATTTATTTAAAAAACGTACTTAATCCTATTCTCATATTTTTTACAGTGTGTCTTTTCATTAATTTTTCCTGTTTCTAAAGAACAATACGCTGTGATTTTATCCAAATTTAGAAAATGTCATTTTTTTTCTGTTTCAAGCTGATGATTTAGAAGCATTTATTATTTCGATCACTATCCAGGTCCACACTTGAATAACAGTGTTATGAATTGTGTTTTATGAATATGGACGCGAATATAAAAAGCTAAGGGTAATGTCATCAGACCAAAGATCGTTTACAAAAAATAAGAAAGAAAGTCGGTGTCGAAAAAGAACCCTGGGGCACACCAGCGTTTATTTTGTAGATTTTAGACTTCAAACTATCTAATACTATTAGTATTGAAATATTGAATGGTTTCATAACGTTATTTCTACAACAAAGAAAAAGATTCATCATACACCGAATGCAAGCATTTTAGTAAAGTTAGTTTTTTTATACTAATGAGACAAAATGTTTACTGCCTTTTTTGAACATTGCAGTAAAAGTTGAGTAATTTTTTTTTATATTAAGTTTTGACTTCTTCAGCAATTTCTAGTTTTTAAAAATCATCCCATAAAAATAAACAAAGAATCAGTTTTGAACGATTTTTTGCATATATAGGCAAATAACTTGCATTTACTGTTGGTAGTAAATAATAAGCGTTCGGCAATGTGCAACCGAAAAAATATTGTCCAAAATCAATTTTCAAATAACACCGACCAAATATGTGGGCTTTATTTTCAAAATTCGATAGCGGCGAAATCATCAATAAATTTGCAATAACACCCAACAACTTTTTATGGAAATAATTCAAGATTTAAGTATGATATTTCTAAATTTTTGAGCGTTATTTCCAACCAATATTCAAATAAAAATTCTTTAATATTTGTCGTCAAAAAAACATTTTTGGGATTTTTGGGCGATTTTTTGGTATTTTGGGTTTTATTTCCTTTTTTATTATTATAACTTCTTATTTAAGGCGTTTATTATACTGCTAGGGACAGGGCGTTATTTCTAAATGAATTTGGACCATATTTCATTGGGTACAATTATTGCTTCACACCTCCATAATCGCTTGTCTCACCGAACGGCACTTCATAATTTTGTCCGGATTTTGAGCGATAATTTATTAAATTGTTAAGCGATCCTAAATTTTTCAATTTTTTAAATTCTTTTTACTTTTATTATTCACCTTAAAAATCTTGGGCGATTTTATTATGGGTGTTTTTTTATCCAGTCCGTAAAGTTAGCTCTACCATTTTGCAATTTCAAAAGTTATACTTCGGAAATAATATGTTAAATAATAGTTATAGAACGGAAATAAATGATGTTTTGTGTCGTAAATACTTCATGCAACTAAAGTCCAGGATCGCACTTACTATTACTTGTAAGTGCATTTAAAATATTGCAAGTATTAATATGCGCCCTTTTACGATTGCGCCACAAGTTTTTGAGTTGCATGACGTGTTTAGTAAGACGAAAAAGCTACATTTACTTCCGTTTACCTTTTTAATTTTCAATTATATTTAATCCTTTTACTGGGGTGGTGTCAGGAGTTATTTTCAAAAATAATCGCGCGACAAATTTTTTTAGTTGCACGAATAATTTACGAAAAATTCATCAGAATTAATCCAATAGTGTAACTTTTGCTAGCTTGACGAACATACAAAAACCATTCAAACAAACCGCCAAGAAAAAAATTGTCAAATCTTCACTTTTTCAGCGATTTGTATTTGAATGCATTTTTTCTTACAGTCATATATATTTGTAGGCGCTTTTTTTTAATCATTTTGTTAAGCATTTTCAGTAAATTTTCTTATGGTTACTTTTGACTTTGTCGAATTTGCCAAAAAAATTCTGAGCAATATTTTCATTAGACATTATTGTTTGTGTTTTGGGCGTTTTTTGTTTTATTAAAATAAAATGATGTTTTTGGGTGAGTGTTCAACGTCCACCACTTGTTGAGCGACCTTTTGGTATGGAAAATCGCCGAAATATTTTTAAAAGAAAGAAATAAGCGAATTTTCATCTTTTGGTTCTTGCGATTTGATTGTTTGAGCAATTTTTCGCATTTTTATGTAATACCATAACCGCAAGTTTTAAACAAAGTTTAGCTTCAGAAATAATTATGAAAAATTTCATGCATCTCTCCGATCATAAGGAAACTTATAAACTTAATTGATTAATCGATTAAACCTCAAATGCATCTTGTTCTGTCTTTCAGACAAAAATACTCTTTCAACTGAAACTCATTAAACCACTTGTCTTTCATTAACCAAACCACATCATTTGTATCTAAATAATTCCTAAGGTGGCTTTAATTTATGTTTGTAAAATTCCTCTAAATCGACTTAACATTTTGTTCGTCTAATTTTTAATGACTTTTCAGCAATTTATCAAGCTAAAAAAAATAAAAAAGACTTGAAATCGCGCACCATAATGAAACAAGATCATCAAACTTAAGTTAAAACGCGTAGCGTTAAAATGATTCGTGGTGGTGGCTGTGGCGGCATAAATGGTTTGAGAAAAAAATGCCGATTCCTTTCGGATTCTGGTTTCATACCACATGTTACTTTTTTTGTGTGTGTGCTTCTTCCTAATGCCAGGTGATTTGTTGTGATTCAGT
The DNA here is from genome assembly GCA_951217065.1 of Baccha elongata. NCBI lineage: Eukaryota > Metazoa > Arthropoda > Insecta > Diptera > Syrphidae > Baccha > Baccha elongata. Next base: position 43,598,132 of record OX578274.1, read on the forward strand.
GGCGTCTAGAGTGTCTACTGATAGTTTTCTTGCGGTTTCCCAGATAATTATCTATCCAGAAGAGGATAGTTATATCCAAAACGAATACCACCAACACTTGTCGCATTGGGTTTTCTTTATCTATGTTGACAGTGAGCGAGTGAATCTTGCCTTATATTGAAAAATTAATTGATTAATCCTGATGTCATGTGATGTCGCACTGTTGTGCAATATAACGGAGATCGCGACGTGTGTTAGAGTGGTGGACATCCACTCTCATCGTTTGCAAAACTATTAATTTAATAGAACCGTTAAACGGAAGCTAAATTACTGTTTAGAACCGCTAATCTTATAAAATTTTCTTCTCGAGGAGTTTTTCTTCCATAGCACATGCTGTGTGAAGAAGTTGTCCAAGTTGCAAAGATGCGCCATCGGATGCGCGAGTTACTATATAATTACATCTTGTCCGACCTGGGGCACCACCTTTCGGAATATATGCACAACAAACACTTAATTACTTTCTTTTCTCTCTCTCACTTAAGATGGGAGGTGCTCGTTAACTCAATTTTTATCTAAAGCAACTGCATAGATACTTTTGATTACTTTTATTTTTTTATTTTTGTATGCTCTGCTGTGACAGCTGCACTTTATTTTAACAGTTTTTTTTTCATCGTCGTTGTTGTTTGCTTTTGTTGTCAGGGCAAGACAACACTGACAGAGATTAGTGCATTATGTAAGATGCGGGTATTTCTTAATAAAGTGTTGCAATTAAAAAAACATTAAACTGTGGAAAGTCATAAGTCTCATACTTATGTGTAGCCATGAGGTTGAAAGTTTTAACTTGTATCTAACATATGTGAATGGTGAAGGTTTTTTTTTATAAGGTGTTTGATATATAACTTAATTATGAAAACTTCACCCATACTAGCTTGGATAGATAGTGTTAAACTTTTGGATAGTTTCAAAATTTCGTCAAAGAAACTTTTCGAATTTGAATATGACTGTTATCTTAGATGAATCCGAAGGAAAACTTACAAAATATATTTCTTCCACTCCAATTTATAACTCATAAAGCAAAAAAAGTATCCTCCAAATTCATTTGTTTAAATGCACACCCCAAAAATGTAATTAAATGAAAACTGCAATTGATTCATTTGCCTTCCGTCAAAAAACTTAATCAAAACTTTTATACAAATAATGTTTTCTTTTCAACTAGAATTGGATTGTATTTGTATCTATCTATTCAAACGCAGCATTGCAACTTCTCACCAAATCCAATCAATCATCTTGAATCTGCAATTCAAATCCGCAATACAATAAATTCGATAATAATTATCTATCTTCTACAATTCTAATCAAAATCCAACAACGCTTATTGATCGATTGGATTTGCAAAATGAAGCTTATATATGCGTATAAATGAGAATTTAATTTACTCACTTAACAAGATGCCTTTGAATAGAAATGAAGCATAATAAAATTAGAAATAAGGCGCGGCAAAGGTGACTGTGCGGCTTTGTGGTTTATGCATTGAGTGGGTACAGTATGTGTTGCAAATAAAAATCGATGTAAAATTTATTCTTGTATACACACAAATTAGTTCACGCTCAATATACGTTTTACTGAAACAAAAAAACCGTTTTGGAAACGATTTAATATATTTCTGACTATTGATAAGAGGTCAGATAGTGGAAACAAAATTTACAGAAAAGTTCATCTAACTTACTACCTGCTATAACAGTTTTTTTTTTAAATTTAGAATTTCTCTATAACGGTTGAAGCGATATGAGAAAAAAATATGCTGACAACTGGCTTTTTTTTTATTAAATATTTTCGTAGTTCATTTGGTGAGTATAGTTCATTGAAGTTAGTTTATTTTAATTAAATAGTTAATTTGACAAAGATAGTTCATTCAAAATAGATAGTTCATTTAAAAGAGTTAATTTTTTATTGGAACTAATAAATAGTGCATTTGAACTAGTGAAATTCTTAGACAGTTTCTTTGATTTACATAGTTCTTTTCAACTAGATAGTTCATTTAAATTAAAAAACAGTTAATTTTAAATAAATACATAGTTTATTTATACTAAATAATTCATTTGAACTATTTAATTATTTTGAACAGGATGATTCATTTAAACTAAATAGTTCATTTGAGCTAGATGGCTCCTTTGATTAAGGTAGTTCATTTCAACTACATAGTTTGTTTTAACTAGATAGTTTATATGAAAACGACAGTTCATTTGAACAAGATAATTTTTTTTGAACTAATTAGCTCTTTTGAACTAAAAAATCATTGTTTTAGATAGTACTTTTCAACTAGATAACTCATTTGAAATAGTTTACTTGAACTAAATACATTATAGTGCATTTGGAAAAGATTGTTTATTTGATTTAAAAAGTTCATTTGAACTATATTGTTCATTTATACAATATAGTTCATTTAAACAATTCATTTGAACTACATATTTCATTTGGTTTAGATAGTTTATTTGAACTGGACAGTTCATTTAAACAAGATAGTTGATTTGAACAAGATAGTTAATTTGAACTAAAAACATAGTTTATAGAACAAAATATTTCATTTGATGTAGAAGATAGTTCTTTTTAATAAGATGGTTCCTTTAGAATTGAACTAGTAAGATAATTTTAATATTTGTATACCAACTGCTTTTTATTTAGAAGGAACAAATTTCGACTTTAAATTTATTATTATTATTATGTCCAGTTGCATCAAAATACACTTAAAACCATTTTAATTAACGGAGCAATAAAATTTATTGACATTTTAACTTTTCTACCACGACTAAACTTTGACGTTTGGTTCGTGGTGGGATAAAATGTAGCCATTTGCTGTGTGAATTGGTTTAAAAGTGATAAAACTCTACAACTGGCTGAAATTCCCTCAAGATTTTATGAATTTCCCTGAAAAAAAATTTGTTTCTTTTTTCAATTTAGTTAATTCTTTATTCAAAATCCAACTTGAAAATCTCAATTTTACTTATTTTTCTCGGTTTTGCAAATTTAATTTCATATTTAGAAACAACAGTCCCAAATCTTTGCAAACAAAATTTCCATTAGGGATGGTTTGGTTATTTAGTATATGAACACTGATTTCACAGCTGTTAAAAATGTCGAAGCCAAAAAAAAAATTATTTCGCATTCTGTTTTTTGCAAAATGAACAACAATTTGAGGAAGTATTTTATATTTATTCTTTGTATTTTTTTAAATATCTGCGCATTATTATCTACAAGGAATTTTTTGATGTGATCAAATCATCCAATTTTATCCTTATTTTTAATATTTTGTTTTTTTTTTTGTCGTTTAATATAATTTTATTTTTCTATTGGATAAGTTCAAACTTACATTTATTAAATGGTTTGCCAGTACTCTTGCCTTTTTTGCGTTAAAGTTCAGATTTTGCGTTTACGTTCTTCTTTTCGCGCTTATAGTTTACCTTTGTGTTTACAACCAAACGAACAAAAAAAAACATTGAATGCATTTCAACCGGTGTACCGGTCATCTTCAGCAACACGACTGAGAAATAAAACATAAAATATTCTATGAGTTAAAACAGTACAGATATATTGACTATGACTATGCAAATAACATGAATATAAATAGATTGATAGTTTCTCCAAACACTTTTAAATATTTATTGGTTTGTTAAATCTAAAAATTAAAAAATTAAATCTAAAATTTAAAGCTGAGTTGTTTTATTCACGACGCTAGTGTCAAAATTTAACCCATTTAACCAACTTTTAAACCAAATCACCTTAAAATGGGTGGCACCAACATTTAGAGGTGAATTTGGTCTCTTTCATTCGAGTAAACAAGAGGAGAGTGTATTGGCCCTTTTAATATCTACTAAAAGTGGTTGGTGAAATTGAAAAATGCCATTTTAAAATATAACAAACCAATTAAATATTTAAAAGTGTTTGGAAAAACTGGCCATTAGTCACTTAAATCAGGAAAAATAATCAAACAAAAATTTTTTTTAAATTTTAAAAAATACAAAATTTTGGTGCAACTGGGCATTAGTAGGTACCATTGTAATTTTCTATTGAAAGTTTCACTCTCTTCTTTTCTGTTGTATGAATCTGGGTTGAATCAGTGCACTATTGCTCACTTAAAATGTAGAAACAGTGAATATAAATTTTAGTAGTATATTCAAAACATTTACACATGGTCACACTGTTTTTGAATAATACTTTGTATTACCATAATCAATGCCATCAAATTCAATTAAACCAAAACAATATAAAATCCAAGTATTACACAAAGTTCATCATTGTTTCGATATATAAAAAAAAATACTAGAATTCGATTAATGCTTTTAAAATGAAGATTCTAAGCAGCATCCACATTGCCACGCTTGGCTAATCAAAACAAATGAAACTACAAAAAAGAAAAACCTGTAATTGAAAGAACTGGGTGCGATAGAACTGTATAAACACATGACTATACATTTCAAAATGTCCGTATTGTGAGCACGGACACCTTAGAAAAGATTCTATCGCTCGATGAAACCAGAATCATTAAGTCCATCATCATCATCATCATCATCATTGTTTGGGCCGAACAGATACTCGCTTCACCACTTTTACCTCGAGCACGAACACAAGTGGAATGGCCATAACGTACCTACACGCGCCCGTTATTGCCAGTTTTTTTATTTTGTTTTTATTTAAAAAAATCATGTATCTAGAATTGAAGAGAATTCTTTGAATTACCATATAAAAACAAATCCTTTCCTCAAATGAATAATTACAATGATAAACTTTGTATTTGAATTTCACCTACTTTGAACAGTTCCAACAGCACAACATGTATCTTTAAGTGTGCATCTGTGGCTAGCAGTCTCAGTTTGTGCATATCTAGCTAGAGACAGCCATAGATACCCTCGAAACGCGATGAAGCGTTTCGCTGACATTCGCCGGTCAATTATGTAATTTTGTTGTTGTTATTGTTTTTCTGTAAAAAAAAAAATTTCTTTAGCTTGGACAGACGAAACGAATCCAACGGATAGACACTCATGTAATTTATGTTGATTATCTATTTGGATTTGCAGACACAAAAACATTCAGTTTTGGCATTGATAATGACATGGATGCCAGCTCTGTCGATTTTCAATTCTGGAAATTGTAAATTACGGTGTGAAATTGACTATGAGGCGTTGTATCTTTTATATGATGATGATGAGTGTATCTGAGTTTGTTTTCTGTCAGATAAACTATGATTGGTTTAATTGTTTGGCATGTGAATTGGGGCAGGAGATATATCATCTATCCAATTATATCCGCAAGCCAGGGTATTTAAATTTAAATTGCATATATATGTGTATGGATAGTTTTTTGTATCTTAATTAATTAGTGCAGTAAAATAGATTTTTTTGTATTTATTTATATCAAAGGTGTTTTTTAAAAGTCGATTCGAGGTTAAATGAAAGTGGATTCATATAATGATATGTGGCGAATGAGAATACTGAAATGTCATCTGCTTCATTTAAATTAATTTAAATGCAATTGCCTTGAACAATTAAAGGGATTAAATAGAAAGTCACCTATATCAATGCGGAAATTTTCGGGCACATTCACATTTAACCTTCAATTTTAATAGTTTAGCGATGGTATATTCCCTACAGCATCTTGTATGAAGTTCGACGAAATAAAATTAAAAATTCAAGGCATGTTTTTTCTCACTATAAGATCTTACACCATTAAAGTTACAAGATACAAAGACAATATAAATAATTAAAATCAATTAGTTTTTCAATGATAAATGATTTTATCACATGCTATACTAATGTAAATCGGTTTTATGTTAATTGATATATTAAAATATTGTATACATGTATTTATTAAAATATTACTTTATTTTAAGCTTCCTACACATCTGTCAAAACAAACTGTCAAAAAGCAATTTAGTGCTTTACCGCTATAATAGGATTTCAAAACCATCAAAATAATGTTGGATATCGAACTACAAGCTGTCAAAAACTAATTACTTAAGTATTTTCCGATAAAAGTTCGCACCAAACATTTCACAAATGTCAAAATTAAGTTCGGACATATCTGTCAAAATTCAAAGTGTCAAAACTGAATTGGCTAATGCTACTTTTAGGTTGCAGTTTAAACTTAATATTTTATAAACCTCAAATTCCAGTTCATCTACCTTTTTTTTAAATAAAAAGATTTTAAATGAATTTAAAGCTTTTGATGACACTTTCAGTTCATCATCTAGATTTTTTTTTTCTGATGACAGTTCGATTCCACAAAAGCCAACATTTCATTCGTACGTATTTGTCAAACGTTAAAGTGTCAAAGATAGATTGCAAAATGTGACAATATTTTATAAACGTCAAAATGTAGATCATTTTTATTTGTAACAACAATTTCTAAGAATATTTCAGCGTTTTTCAGTAACAGTTCCCATTATAGATATACAACAAAAGTCAAAATTAAATTCATGTTATTTATAACAAAAGTTAAAAGTGTGAACATGTGAATGGGGCAATCAAAATATACAGATGGCGCTGCAAATGATTTTCAGAAAATATTTGTTTCATCAAACTTGATCGCACTGAGCGCGTTCAAGGACGCCTTTTGACAGATAGAACTGTCAAAAATCTGCTTTCTGATTGGTCAGCTGTCATAAAAATTCAGTTGACATGAATTGGCATTTGGTTACGTTTGTTATTTTCAGATAAAAATTATTATCTGAAAATTCAGATGACAACAAAATCTTTTAATGTCGAATTCCTTGGATTTTTTTCAAATTTTATCGGAAAAGTTGACTTTTTTCCTTCCCATTGATGTTGAAACAACGAAGTTGCTTTTTTTGTGTTTGTATTGTGTATATTTTATAGATGCGATGTAAACAATTCACTTTAACTCAATTTATTCACAAATGCCACTATTAACAAGAAAATACATGTCGAATATATTGTTTTATTTATTTTAATTTTTAAAAACTCTATTTAAATAAACCACACTTCACAATTAAAAAGACTCATCTGACAGACGGAATTAAATCTGTTGAGTATGTGTGCAAATACGTGTGAATCTTGCTATCAAATCGAGAAGAAAAGTTAATCTGAGGGGAAAAAATCAACTTTTTCTTGTCCATGGATCATGATTTTCGGAGAAAAAGCAACTTTATTCCGAAAAAAATCGACTTTTTTTTCCAAGGAATTCGACATTAGATCAAAAAATTTCATTCCCCCTCAAAAAATATGACGTTTGACAGATTTTTTTCTAAACAAAATCAATTTTTTGGTAAAAGGAATTCGACATGAGTTTTCATATCTGTGAAAAATTTTGCTGATGTTTACTGTGTTTGTTGATGACCCATGGTCTACTCGAAAAAATCCTGCCTCAACTTTTTTTTTTATTATTTCTTTTATGAGAATATACATTTGTGTTGAAATTTGCCTGCACGAAGCTTCGGGTTTAATATTCGAAGACTTGAAGGCCTTTCATATAAGTACGTCAAATTACAAAGTGCCAAAATGCAATTTAATTGTTAATGTTAGTTGAATTGCATTTCGGCACATTATAGTTTTCCAACTTTGTGATTCTACAAACGATGCCAGTTATTCAGTCTGATTAGTCAGTCTGATTTTTTCTTAAAAATATAAATCTGATCAAAATCTGTGTGTCACAATTGTGCAGATCGCAGTTTTTTTCAAAGTGCATAATTGTCAGTCCCCTGGCACGTCACCATCCCGTTTTAACATCAACAAAACATTGCCCTTCTTCTAATTCAGTTCCAAAACTAAAAAAAAAAAACACTTGTCATTGTAATCTCAAATAACACAGAATTGTTTTGAAATAGATAAATAATATTTAGCAATTTATTTTATTGCGAAAAAAGTCACTACACTTTGTTACCCGTATTTCTTATCAGTCCCTTAAAAGATTGAAAACGTCAAAAATATCATTAATTTCGAAATTGATCTAAGTTGCATCCCAAGGACTGTCAAGTATTGAGTCTTCTTCAAACAAAATCATACTTGTATATTGCTATATCACTTCAGAAGAAGACATTTGTGAGGGAGGTCGTTGATTGTGCGTTCAGTCCCCTGGTCAGTATTTACAAACAAAAAATCAATATCGGTGGGCGTATTTTTTAACATTATAAGTTAGGCTTAGTAAAAACATAATATAATTTCTCTCTTTTATTTTTTCAAATGATACGCAAGTTAGTTTTTTTTTTAATAAAAAGTGCTAAATCTCAGTCCCCTGGGTCTCCGGTATCATTACGCTGGCAATTTATTGGGAAAAGTGCCAAAAATTTTATCCAGAGGTTTCTGACAGTCCATTATGTAAAATATGATATCATTTTACAATAAATCATGGTGATATCGCTCAATTGTCATATTTTATACTTAACTTGTTAGTTATAATTATTGTTTTTTATCATTCCCCTGGTAACAAAATCTCATTTTTTTAAAAATTTGCCATAAAATTGTTATTTTTTATTTTATTTTTGACTCGCCGCTTTAAATAACTTAAGATGACATTCTTACATATAACTAGAACTAATTTGTATGACTTAAAGCCTCCAAAATATGTTTGCCGAAATTCTGAATCACCCATAAACAAGTTCATTTATTTTTAATAAAATCAACTGTGTTCCTCATGAATGATTGTAAATAAGAACACAATACAACTTTAATATTCGGATTTAAGTGCATTCAACTTCTTTTAATACAATTTTTGACCACACTTTACACCAATAACAATTTAAACACTACCCGGAGGCATATCATGCTTTTTAAATCACTATTTATTTGTAAAAGAGTTCATTAACATTTAAAATATCTAGTCCGGCATTAAAATACTTTAAGTTATGTATGGATATGCATCAAGCAACTGTGGTCAGTTATTTTAATGACAGCTTAAACATAAATCCAACTATCTGCATCACCATCTCAAAAGTAGCAAAGTAATTAACTTTACCACTCTATTTAAAAACGTGTTTCACAAAAAAAAAAAATTAAATAAAAAAAATATCTGACATACCTGTCCATAAAACAATCATCTCTTCAAGTATCTTTTTTTGTTTGTTTCTCACCATTACAAGTGTTTCTATTTAAGAGTGGTATGGAATTATGAAAGTGAAATTTTTAACATAACAAAATGAATGATCATAATATTTTTATTAAATCCATTTAAGTTAATGCGAAGTGAAATGTTAATTTCCTTGTTTTTGACTTATGTTTGACATGATTGTATTGACGTTTAACCTTTTGAAAAAAATTTACCATGAAAATTATTGCAAAATAAATGCAGTGACCTCTTGAATTTTACTCTCATATCCAAATATAGCATTGATTTTTTACGATAATCTTTTGAAAAGTTCACCGGGCACGTATCTAATCGGTTTTCAAGTGAAAAATAAGATAAACGAAAAAATGTGCTTCTTCGTCCTCGTTCAAGCATTTTTCACTTGAATTTTGTTTCCTCTCTTTATTTTTGTTGGGTGGTTTCATGATGGAGATCTTTTGTTAATAATGGTTTTGTGTTCGTCCGTTTTTTTATTTTTTTTTATCAGAGGCAATAAAGTGTATTCTTCTGGGTAGTAGCCATGTCCATTCAGTAATAGACTTTATGTAGAGAAGACACAATTTTTACTTATACTTTTAAGCGAGACTGTATCACGTTTCGGATAAGTTGACCAAGCAAGTACTTCATTTTACGCCCAGCAAAAAACGTGACGAAAGAATGAACTATTATGGAGGACACATTTTGTCATGTTTAAGCTTAAATATCTTACATAATTATAATGATGTTGTAGGGACTTACTATTTTTTTGTTTTTTGTTAAATATGTAAATGGTGTTTGGATGTCAGTAAAATTATTACTCTCTTGTCAATAACCTCGAATTTTTATTTTCCTATTTGTAAATACGTGTGTATATATGCTGTGGATATGTGCCGGTACGGCAGTTCGAGCTTAATATTTAAAAACGTCAAATTTCTTCATTTATGTCAAACTACAAAGTGTCAAAATGCAACTTAATTAACCCGTAACAATAAAATTGTATTTTTACACTTTGTAGTTTGGCGTAATGTAAAAAGTCTTGAAGTTTTCAAATATTTTATTATATTTACAAAATTTTCCCTATACATATTTTTAAAATTTTCCACACACATATTCTTAGAAAGAAAATATAAATTTCAAAAGTTGAGGTAGGAGGAGTTCGAGTCGAACGTGGGTTGGTCATCCTTATCAACGAACACAGTTCATATCAATGCCATCAAGTTGGATGGAACGATTTCATTCGCAGCGCCATCTGTATGCTCTGATTGCCTACTTATTTGTTCACCCTTTTGGTTTTTGTTGCGATGTGAATGACATGTAAAATGTACTAGCTGGGTAAAAATTAATTCCGAAAATATTTAGACGAATTTAATTTTGACTTTTGTTGAATATTTTGTAGTGTTTCTGAAAAAGCCGAATTGTTCTTTGAAGTGTTTGTTTGACAAATAAGAATCATCTTAATTTTGACGTTTATAAAATATTTTCATAAAATTCACTTTTTGACACTTGTATGATTAATATGTACGAATTTAATGTTGGCTTTTGAGCAGTATTCAGTGCGAGCTGTCATCATAAAACAAAATCTAGATGAAGAACTGCAAATTGTACCCCAAAAGTTTTTATTTTTATTTTAAGAAATGTGGATGAACTGGAATAGGGCACTCAATGAATACATCAGTGTCAAATCTTGTTGGCATCTAATCTTTTCCAAATGGCTTCCCTAAAAGTTTCATTTGAGTTTTAGAAAGAGAAAGCTTCGTGGAGAGCTCTATTTTAGATTTATAAAATATTTAGATTTTAGAGCAAACTGTCACCAAAATACAAAACTCGGCTTTGACACTTTGTAGTTTGACACTTGTAATACGTCAAAATCAAAATTGCGAACTTAAATCGAAAAGAACTTAGGGCTAGTCTTTTCAGCTCTGGTTATTTGTAACGATTGGTTATTTCAGTGTTTAACCATAGATTTTGTATGTTTCTATGGTTACCAGCAAATGGTTAAATTTAACCAGAGCTGAAAAGATTGGGCCTTAATTCATCTTCAAAAGTTTGTCGTTCGATATACATTATTTGCACTTTGATTGATGTGGTGTGCGAACTAATTGTTGACGTTTGGTGCGCACTTTAATCTGAAAGCAGTAAATTGCTCTTCTGCAGTTTGTAGTTCTGGAATGTTTGATGCAATCTTTAATAGGAAAACATCGTACACTGATGTAACTCAACGCAACTCACAAGCGAACCTATTTTTATATTGGATTTTCTTGTGCGTTGCGTTTCGTTGCATCGTAGCTGAGCTGCCTGGCAGTACTAGACCAATTGAGCCTCTGAATCAAGTAGAAAATTCCTGAAAATATTGTATTCATGAAAATATTGTGTTCCTGAAAATATTGTTTTCGTTGAAAGTCTTCAAAGAACTTGCTTAGATATGGAAAACTTTACTTCTGACACCATTGTAACAAACAACTATTCAAACGGGAACGATACGACATTAACTGCAATGAATGTCTTAATTTTTTGTAGCCCAAAAAATTACACAGATTGCCACTATCTCCTATTGTAGTGGCAATCAGTGTATTTTTTTTTCTGCATGACGTGCCTGCCAATGTCTCTCAAACTATCTCTTCGCAGTACAAAAATATATTTAAATAAATTATAAAAGAAGATTTTAATTTTAGATACAAATTAAAAACAGGAAAAATGCAGATTAAAAAAAGACTAAAACTTACCATTTTAAGAAATTTTAATAAATTAAAAGTGATATAGATAAAGAAAAATATAAAATCTATAATTGTATTAAATAAAAAAAAAATCCACTATGAAACCACTAACATTCGAGTCAATACGAAACTTTCTTCGTACAAAAAAGAAAGGCAAGGATAAAGATGGAATCGGTATCATGGATGCAAGTTTCAAACGCAGCGATTCATTCAAGCGAATCAGCATACGAAAGAGTTACCTCGATCGAGGACGTAAAAGAGCTGCGTTACGCGCTAAAGCAATTGGCGCCAATACTGGCAGCACTTGTGGTCCAAGTGGCAATCACCATCACCATCATCATTGTTCGCCACCAACAACAAGTGGTGGTGGCATAATTGCTGAAGAGCTCGAAGCAAATCCAATTTTCAAATTAGATCGCAGAGATGATGATGATGACTATTATCTGCATCCATCGATGATGATGGCAACTACATCATCGATTGCTCAGGCTAAGGCAAATAATCTACCGGCGGCTGTGATGACTGTGCCGGAGGTGAAGAATGGCATATTTATTGGATCGTTGCGAAAAGATTCAGTTGCTGGAGCTGATGCGTACAATGATGAAGATGACGATGATGAATATGATGACGGTGGGTATAATGGGGTGAACAATTGGAGTGCTGTCCACCACCCACAGAAGCAACAGCAACAAGAGACTGAAGTTCAAGTTGTTTCGGTGGATTTTCAAAATTCCAATAGCTCCGAAACGATTTATAATGATGTCCTCGAAGAAGGATATGCTGGAGGTGCTAATGTTTCAAATGTTTCTGTTGGAAGTTTGCAAGATGATGATCGTTCTGTGATATCTGAGGAGAATATCTACGAAAAAGCCGATTCGGTTCGGTTAGATGAGAGGAGAGAATCTGATCGATCAAAGGGGATCACTTTTAAGACATTTACACCTGCGAAAAGTTATCTCGAGACGAATTTCGATACTCCCCACGAAGAACTATACGACGAATTTCCCACAACAACTTTGTCCAAAAAATCTGACTCGTCGAGTAGAGGAAATGTATCTAAAACAACACTGATCTATGAAGATCCCTTTGATCATATCCACCGAAAACAGATAAAGAACTACTCTGGCGAGAGTATAGTTATTCACATCTCAGGAACTGATAATACACCTGCAATCGGACATCCACCCAAGAAAGATCATTCGCCGATGATAAGTCAAACGAAAAAAGATCCCATCGATCACTATCAAAGGGAGCCATCTGGAAATGCCAAGTGCACTTATGAGATCTTCAAAGAGCTACAGATGTCCAAAAACGATCGAGTTAATCCTCCCAAAAAAACGATCTCAAGAAGTTCCTCATTTTCCGAAGTCCACTATGGGATCAGTACTATATGTGAAGATCCCGATCAGTCACCTGAATACAACAAATATCAATCGTTTTCGTATGATCCCGAGGTTGAGATGTACGATGATGCTGAAATGATCTCCCCTGACAGTTCGATCCCTTATCCCCTAAGAGTCAAGATCAACCCATTCACAAGACAGAAGGAGCTGTACGCGGTCAATCTCGGTCGAATATGGAAACAGTTGAATCTTGGTCAAGGAGATGACTTAGACATGCGAGGGAATTTCAAAAAGAAGAACGAGTCATTTAAATCGATGTCTTCAAGAGATTCTGGCTTTAGCTTGACTCTTACAAAGCCGAAGAATATATTCCGGAGAAGACATGTAGAAGGTAATAAAGACTTCCGATTCCAGCGAAACTCATCGAGAAAACGAAAGTCTCGAAGAACTTTGGCTCCCATCACATCTCCTCTCGAGCTGAATCCGAGTCAAGATCACTTCGTCAAGGAGTTTGAAGAATTCTGCATTGCTCGTCGTAGACGGATGAAGGCCCGCAAAGATTATGCCGATGATCCTTTCAACCAGGAAATCAACGATCTTGAAGCGTTCTTCGAGGAGCACCTGAAACGTCTGAAAGAATACTATCTTCAGCGAAAGAAGATCAATGATGCGACGTTGAGTGAAGCCTATGCCGACATATCATCTACCGAGCAGAATTTTGAGTTCCCCCACCCAGACAAGAGAGTCATGAATAACAAAAAGAAATCCAAGTGTCTGTTTCAAGAAGTTCGGACGTTCAACGATGAAGATCATTACGATGAAGATGTCTACGCCAGTATAGGAAATCACCGAGACACTGAAGATCTATTCCACTATCCCAAACATTGGAGAATGACTTCTCCCCGTAAACGGACCCTTGGTCGAGGACGGAATACCGGACGTCGCTATAAGAAATCCGATGCCTACAAATCCCGCAAGGAGATATCTCTCGCCAGTGTATTCCCGTCCGTGTATGATTCAGATGCCATACCGTCTAGCCATCGTGGTGGACGTCGACGACAGCAGAAACAACTACCACTCCTGAATCCTGATGGAACATGCTCGTATTGCTTTAAACGGTTGCGGGATGCCTCTCGTCGATGCTCGTCGATTGCCAGCGATGAATTCAGCGAGCAAGAGTTTCTATCGAACTGTGACGTTTGCTGGAACTGTGATAATCATTTAGCTGATTGTATCTGCGTTCCCCCACCAACGGCTGACTACTGTTCTTGCCGACATGCAGCGATGGCAGCAAATGCAGACAGCCCATGTGGTCGCAAGAAGATTCGTCGGAAAAAGTCGAAAAGAAAAGTTGGCAAGAATCATTCAACACTAAGAAGACGCTGTACTGGAAGTAAGTTTTTTATTTTTTTTTTTTGAGAAAATTTAATTATATATTCCTTAAAAGTATAGATGAATGAATGAACATTAAAACTATAGGGACTTTGTCAGAGATAGTTCTCTGGATAAAGTGGATGCACTTGCAATACTTCGAAAAGTGACACCTTCATCGAGTTCTTCAGTTTTACTGTCGTATATCTTTCCTTTCTCTTCTTATAAATATAGCAATGGACAAAGTTTTGCATTTGGAAGTGAATTTTCAATTCAGAAGTGAAGTTGGAAAAGTAGTGGCAACAAATTTTTTTTTTGCGTGTTGATGGTCCTTTCATAAATTTTCCACTGAATCCTTACAAAATTTTAGAAAATTTATTTGAAGTATAATATCTTGAGGGAAGGAGATGTTTGTGGGGTATAGTTTCGAGAAGACTTCGACGTCATCTCCTTAAGTCAATAACAGTTGATTTTCGTTTATTCTTTGTCTTCTTCGATAGTGACAACTCAAGGGGGATGCAAAATATTATAAGGACGAAAATTATAGGAGAATGAGGACTTTTTTTTTTTTTGGTTTCTTAGAAATCTTTGAAGTAGAAAGTCATAAGATAGTTTCCAAGGAAATTGGAATGACTTTTTTTTATATTGAAATTCGTAAGGTGGTCTTTTGGTGGGTTGATGTTGGAAGACAAAGCTAATAGATGGTATAACACAATTGAAATTTGCAGAGAATCCTGATGGATGAAAAGTAAATTATAATGAAAGACGGAAGTTTTCGACTAACTAAGTTATAAATCTGTAATAAATTAAGTATTTTTCTAAAGCCCAGTTGCAGCTATCACATTAGATTTGAAAAGCTAATTATAAGCTTAAGTTCCAGTTTGTTCTAAAAGGGTCTTCTTAATTAAATTACAGTTGAAATTGTTCAAAATTTTAAAAATAAAAGAAGTTAGAATATTGAAAGTGTTCAATCTCTTTTTACTCACAAAATATGCAAATCTATATGAATTCTTAAAAACTTCCTTTTATTTTAAAATTCAGCGATTGACATCGGCGTTTTTTCATCCATTATAGCTTATTTAAATAGACTTGGTTTCAAATGGTGGGACAGGCAGTTTGAGCATCGAATTCGAGACTTATAGTTTCTGAGATGAATGATGAATGAATATTACAATAAGTTTTTTTACTGATCTGTTGTGTTTTTAGTCATGAATTTCAGATTACTGTGTCTCTTCCACAATTGTATTGCTTCCCTTGGGATTTTCCATGCAATGTTGAGCGATTTCTTTGTTTTTCTGGTTTTACAACAGAACGGACAACACATTTTCTGAAGTCTCAAACTAATACCACACCATTATCGACTATTAAGTTCTCTAATTGATATATACGATTTGGATTAAACACTCTTGAGATTTTACACAGATTCTAATTTACTAATGTGTGCAGGGTTTTTGTTCGAGCAGATTAGCTTTAGCATGGTTGCTTGCCTCGAAAATACTGGTTGGTACAACACGTGACAGAACAAATTGCGCGTAGATAAACCATCAAAATTGTTTTCATGACTGGTGGGTGGTCGATACAGCACCATGATCAATCAGTTTTTATAGCGGCAAATTAAAAAATATTTGATGCTGTATA
This sequence comes from Baccha elongata, assembly GCA_951217065.1. Taxonomy (NCBI): domain Eukaryota; kingdom Metazoa; phylum Arthropoda; class Insecta; order Diptera; family Syrphidae; genus Baccha; species Baccha elongata. The sequence continues at coordinate 43,614,228 of OX578274.1, forward strand.
GCGTATTTATCTACATACAAATTGGGGGTGGGTTGCCTATTGTCTCGTTTTGACGACTAGATCTGGTCGGCAAGATTGACTGATTTGATCGATCCAGAATCTTTCTTTGGGATTTTTCCTGTGTCGTCTATGAGAAAATAAAAGACACGACTGGCCCCTCTCGGACATGCGCATGTGGCAAATTATGTTACTGGTGAAACCTTGGAAATATCTAAGTTTACAATGCTATGGTTCCCAAACCGTTTGTCCAAATTTTTTTTTTTTTTTTTTTTTTTGATATTCTAGTTTAAAAAAAAATTTTTTAAAGTATTAATCAGGTTTTATGGCAGGTACCGTGACAAAATCGCCTCATACAAAATTTGGTCATCATTTATCGCATTTTTTTTTTTGGGAGAAATTGAATTATTGGTTAAAAATACATTTGTCAAAAATGTTGATTGCAGTATTCAATTTTGTCAGAATCGATGTTCCCTTGTAGATGAATCATATGATCTTTAAGCTGATGGTCATTTTTATTGAAATAAAGAGCCAATTCTGTTTCTGTGAAAAATTAAATGAAAATATTTTCACATTTTCACAGTAATTTTGATTCTTATTCTGCGAAAAGGTGAAACCAAACGTCAAAAATTTGCATGTGAATAAGCAAGGCAGTGTACTAATGAAAGCACTGATCTCTTTAATACAGAAATCAGCGAGTGAAAGAAATTCGCAATTTGTATAAATACATTTATTCGATTCACTTTTTCACAGAACGAGAATTGGGCCCCGATATCGCTTCCCATAACAGATTATTTAGATTCCAACTTAAAGAACATTATGTTTGCCTCAACCGCTTTTTACACACTTTACTTACTGTTTTGAATGTGAAGTCAATCTTAAGGCTGATCTTTAACAAATAACAATTATACCCACTACAGTCGAAATTCGCTGATAATTCATTCGACAGGGCTTAAGAACAATACAATCTTTTATGAGATCAATATTTAATGACTTAAAAAAAATATGGCATTCATTTACTTCCCTTTGCATTAAACATTTGCAATCGCACTATTCATTTGACATACAAAAGATTGCAATTTTTGTTTTCTTATTCATCTTACAACAATCAATTAATTACAATAATTTTCTTACACTCTGCGTTATTTTGCATTCTTTTTACAATTTGTTGTTAATTTTTGTTTTGCATTCTCTTGCATTTTTTTCAGTCATTCAAATAACATTAATTGTTGTTCTTTTACAAAGATTACAAAAAATACAAGAGAATGCAAAAAATGCAATAGTATCAAAAAAATGGAAATAATGCAAACGAATGTAAAGAATATAAATTTTTAATTAAATTCAAAGAATGATTTTTACGGACTAAATTTACAAAAAGACTGCATTCTTTTACAATCCCGACTTTCGGCGGCTGTCAAATTTGGGAATAAAATTTCTTGAACGTCTATTTCTTTGAGCAACGGTTTTGACACATAACTAACCAGATAACCGCAGTCCAAAAATTAAAAAGAGATTTTAGACGAAAAAACGATATAAACGCTGCAATTAAACAAAATATAGGCGTTTTAAAGAGATTTCATTGCTAATCTAAAATTCTTCCAGTCATAAACATTTGCCATAAATAAATATTGTTTTCTGTTAGTTGGCAACCCTCATTAGAAAGATTGGTGCGCTACTAGAACTGGTGTTCAGACTAAAAAACTAATAAACGACTTATCACCAATCATTATTTGTTATCAAGTTAAACTGACAAAAAAATATCTATAGTTAAATTATATGTATATCTACTGTCGGAGAAGAAACTATTGAATTTCAAATAAAAAAAGGGAGTGATTTTGGTCCTTATCTTCATGTAAGACCTAAGAGTGCGTTGGAGATTTGATGCAACACAAATTTTTTTTTTATAAAGTACTAAAAATCACACACTTGGTAGTGCAATTCGGTTGCTGGTGATAATGACGGGTTCGGTCATCAACGCAGTATCTCTTGTACAAACGATTTCCAGTTCATTTGCGCGTTACATGAAAATGAAATGCTGGCATATTGTTGGGTAAAGAACTGTAATTAAGCAACTGTAAAGAGTGGGCGTTTTGTTATTTGATGACAAAACACTAAACACCCACTAGAAAAAGAAAAACTAGTGTCTGATGTGCGCCAACTTGACATGACAGTGGAAATGCAATTTGGCTTAATGAAAGGCGTGTTTTCTCATTTACATGGAATAAACAATTGCCTGTGTGCAACGAAAAAAAAAAACACCTCAACATGGTGACACATTTTTAGTGTTGATCTATTTTCTACAAACGATTTGATTAAAATTGCTGTCACCCGCAGAAATACCAACACCTATTTGGCAAGTTCGCTTAAGGACCCACATACCTACCTATACCTATTTTCAATTCGTTTCCAATCAACCGAATTCCTAATTAACAGACTCGAGGTTGGTTTGCCAATAAACTTAAAAAAAAAAATAAAGTTGGATAAATTCCATCAATATGCGTGCCTCCTTAAAGCCACAAATTTTTGCCATCAGAGATACCAACAGCCGCCAAAATGTATCTCGGACTAGACACCTGAGAGGGTGTGACATGCGTTTGTGGTTGTTGGTTGTTCCCATATCCCGCCGCCACCATCTGCAACCCGCCAACTATAGTTACTCAATCACACAATTCAATAATCACGTGGGCAGAAACGACAACACCAAACAGCACACAGCGTCATTTGGGTGCCATTTCGTGCGACGCAAATAAAATCAGACCTTGCAGCAAAATACAAAATCGAAAAATTAAAACCAAAACTAGTTCCCGTTGCAGACATCCAGATGTATCTATATTTGTATCTACATTTTGATATTATGCACCGAAAACACACCTAAAACATTTGACATGAAATTTGAATGGGTGGTGTCGCACTATGGCTTTCTGGAGAACTTGTATGACAGTAGGGCAGTCCAGGCAGGGTTTTAGATTTGCGCAATGCCGGTGACACCTGGCGCCAATCCTTAATTCTCCATCACTAGATATGTATATTAAGTGCATATGAAGTGTATGTCCTCCTTCTTTAAAGAACACCTTTGTCCATTGTTTTCAATTTAATTTACTGTTATGCAGATCTATAGGGTACCTTGTATGTGTTAAGATTTATATTAGATCTCAATATAGGATAGGGAATTGTGAATACCGTTGCTTTGTGTAAATACTCGTGCCAAACCGGACTCTACGAGATTATAAGTAAGTAATGCAGTAAACTTTTAAGCTGTCAAATTGTAGACACATTTTATGGAACGACGACAACGTGTGTTTTGATAAACAAAACTGAAATTTATTCAACCAACTAGACCGTTATGCATCAGCGTGAAAAAATGAAATACGAATTGCGATTTCCAATAAATTGCAATTCATGATTTAAATAACCTATTGATCAAGGACATGGTTCCAATATCGGTCCATTGATCTTTACAAATTTTATGCATCACATTATGGCCGAAATCGGGGCAAACGAAAAACTAGTTTGCTCTTTGTTTTTTTGAACACTGTTATTTGCGAATTGTGTGCTAGCAGCATACGAGATTTCGCCATCTTGCGAGACCGCGATTCATCATACATTTGTGTTGTATTTTGTGATGTCATTTTTCTAGTCAAAATATGCGACGCGTTTTTTCGCATTTATCGCGTTTGTGGTATCTACATATTATGTAGATACGAACGAGTCAACATTACAGAAAAAAAAAAAAATAAAAACAATTGAAAATTATGTTAGTTGTTTTACCGGCGAGGCGAAAAAAACTCCAACAACCAAAAAAATTAAATAATTTCGTACTATGTGGACGAATGTGTTTTTGTTTAATTTACTGTTGTCCTTGGCATACACACTAAACCCCCACATGCACAGTCCTTACAGAAGCCATTTCGTTCAAACGCGACTAAGTTTTTGTTCTGTTACATCCACGGGAATCTATAAAAAAATTGTGTTTTAAAAATATAAAACATAAAAACTTATTTCTGGTCTCAACATAAGAGCGAATTCAACTAACTCGCTTTTTTTTAATGTATCAATCGCGTTTGTGGGAGAATGTTTGTTTTTATTTTAAAACAGGTCAACGAAATACTGGAGAAAAAAATACTAAAAATAAGACTGAGAGAATTCTGGTTGTTTTACAGGTGATGCGAAAAATCGCCTGCACAAAACACAAAAAAAAAACGCAAAACTGTTGTTTTTAAATGTTGGTAATAATTGGGTGAATTTCTTTTTTGCTTATTAAATCCTGTTATTTTTGATTACAATAAACTCTCATCAAGTAAAGTTGCAGTATACGCGATTTCGCTAAAAATTCGATCCAGTTTTTAAAACTTTACTTTAAACTCAATGTTATATGCGATACACAAAAAAAAATGTGTTTTGATTAATATAAAATATTAAAATATATTTCTAGTCTCAACATACGCGAATTCAGCACACGCGTTTTACTATTTCTTTTTAAATTTTTAACTCACATTTCTGAGGCGATAGATCTTTATTTTAACGAGTCAACACGATAGTCCAGTAAAATTATACATCACAGTATGCGTCAAATCCGATAGTTCTGATTTTTTGCAGACTTGTTAATGATGTTGGCGTTATGAATAATCCAAGTTTGTGACCTTGAGCGCCGAACGCAACTTCGTCAAAAACCAAAAAAACCGCGGAAAAACGGCGTTTTTTCAGTTTTTTGCGATTATAACCCAAAATTACTAGTTTTTGAAAAAACAATTCACAAGATATCAAAACTGTCTCTGTAGACCTAATAGTTTCTGAGATTAAGCCCTTAAAAGTTTATCATTTTTTCGAAATTAGCAAACTTTTGCAATGTTTTACACGTCACTTGAATAACTCCAGCTGGATGAAGATACATTTACCTCCGACGAACGCTCTCTCCTGCGGGTGGATATCCACGCCAAAAGGCCTAAACCCCAAAATGATGACCAGATATGCAGCCCCACAGCACCTCTTGCGGATGATTTCTTGCAGCTGCACGAAGGGTTGTGGGAACGCGTGCAGCTGCAGGAAAGTAGGATTAAAACGCTCATCAGTCTGCAGGCACAACTATTGAGCCTACAGAGACAGTTTTAATATCATTTGTCTACTTTAAAAAAGTTTTGGGAATTTTATTTCAAAAGCTAGTTCTGTAGGGTTATAAATGCCAAAAACCTGAAAAAAAAACGCCGTTATTTCGGGTTTTTTTCGGTTTTTGGAAAAGTTGCTTTCAGCGCTCGAGGTCACAAACTTGGATTATTCATAAGGCCAACATCATAAACAAGTCTGCAAAAAATTAAAACTACCGGATCTGACGCGTACTCTCAGGCGACAATTTTACTGGACTATAACAGATAACTAAAAAACTAAAAACAAAAGTTCATTTAATTCTAATAGGTTTTCAGACGAGGCGAAAAATTGCCCAAAACAAAAACATTAAATTTAAACAAAAATTATACTATCCTTTCCTGATTTTTTTATTTGTACCAACTAGATCATTTTTCCTAATATAAAATTGCTCACCCAAAATAATTATTTAGTTTTATCGCCCAACATATACATTTGCCCAGAATACAAAATCACCTAAAGAATTTGAAAAATAAAAAAAAAATTCAACAAATATGTTTTCAAAAATGATAATCAACCAAAGCCAAACGAAATAAACTTGAAAATCGCCCAATTAGTTTCCCAGCTTTGTCAAAATGGTGGCGCTCACAGTAGTCAATGTGTCAACCAAAATAAGCAAATGCCAAATAAAAGAATGACGAGTTCCAAATTTTATTTTGGGATGATTATTCATTCTGTTTATTGTGCACAGGCCTTGAAGTAATATACGAAAAACCTAACTTTTGCAGAACATTATGGGCAGTTTGGCATTTCAACATTTTGTTTTCATACAAATAAAAACGAATTAAAAATTGATGAACTGTCTAAATTAATTTTTGGAAAATTTTTTATTTGTTAGGGCGATTTTATATTTTATTATAAGCTTTTTTCATAAATATTTCTTTTGTGCGATTTTTCGTTTAAATTTATGGGTGGTTTTTCCTTCACTTTATGGCTTATTTTTCTAGACGAGTTTTTAATAGTGGGCGATTAATCGCATAGGAAGTTTTTGAGCTGGATATAGATCCGACTTTTCTTCAGAATTAGTAATTAATTGAACTTATGCAGCAAATGAAAGCAACATGTGTTAAAGTTCTAAAATCAAGCAAGAAAATGCTCTTGCTAAATGCTGACACTTTGGACTAAAAACGGGCTTTAAGTTCATTGTTTGCTTGTTATTTTGTTTTTCTTTTATTTATATGTTGACAATGAAAATTTTGACAAAACGTATAAAGTTAAGATAAATTGAGTATACATTGATTTTCGTTCTATTTTGAAACAAAAAATTGCAATAGGTAATTATCTTGGTTGGCAATTTATTGTTAATGTTTTTTTTTTCTTATTTTCAATTCAATGGCATTTTTTTTTACAATTTTTCCCCTTTATTGAACTAAGTTAGTACATGTAAGTATGTCTATTTCAAGCGATCGTATATATTGTTTTATTGAAGAAAAGTGAAGCCAAAAAATGCAATGCGAAATAAAATAAATCAAAATTACAAAATGAAAAACGCGAAATTATTATTGGTCACATTATTTTTAAAGCGAAATATAGTTTTCAAACCGTTAAATGCGAAAGTTTATAATTCTAAAAAAAAATGCGAAAAGAAAAACTTCAAAATGAACCATACCAGCTATTTATGATATAAAAATTTGGTTTATATCAATTTAGTCATTTACGAGATACTCAAAATAAAAAAAAAATCTAAAATGGAAAAAAAATATTTAATTGGTTTATTTTCTCTGTTTTCAGGTGATATAACACAAAAAGGATATGAAAAGAAACGATCAAGACTGTTACAGCCATACATGACAAAAGGCAATCCCGGTAAGAAAAAAAAATCTCCGAAATGTTTTAGTTAATTTTTGTTTAAGAAGTGAATCTATTTGTGAATGTGTATACGATGTATGCTTGTCTAACATACTAACTAAATCATTTAACCATAAAAAAAAAAACAATCATTGAAGGATGGAACATCATGACATGTCCATGTACTTTTTGTCCTCCATTTGGCTTAATTTATCTCTAACACCACCAACGACACATTTCTACCAAAAGCGCACATCCAAACGAGTCTCCTTTTAACTATGAAAAAAAAATGTTTTAAACATTTGCTTGCGAAAAACAACATGTAGGCGGATAGTTTATAGCACAGTTTTAACTTCCACATCAGTACAATCCATCAGGCAAAATGTTACTGACCGGCACCGTATATACAAGCATTAATTGTCAAGTTACATTGGATGATGTGGTGAATCTTTTCTTCATCCAATCATATAGGGTATGTTGAGTTTGTTTTTCTTTTTCTCGAAAAAAAGAAAAATTAACAAAGGTAACAAGAAGTAATTGTTAAAACTCTCATAAGTAATTGAAAAGTTAAAAAAAAAATAAAGTTTAAAATAGTTAACTCTTTTGTTTTGATAAATAAGAATAAATAAAATAAATTATTTACTAAAAAATCTTAAATTAGCTTCAAAATTGTAAAAAATTATTAAGACATATTTTGTAGCTATGATGTAAAACTACATATTTTCTTAAAAAACGTGTACACCCAAGTCTTCATTTAAACTTTTTTTATTTCAAAAAACTGTTTCTATGTGTAAAAATCAAACGAAAAATAGGGTATGTTACAATGATTTTTAAACAAACTGCAGCGTGCTGCTGGTTTGACCATCTAAACATCTAAAACAGCCAACAAGCCTGTTTTCTTATCTTATACCAACGAGACAAGACCAATACATCCTCTCATCTCAAGGCAGCCTAGTCCGGTGAAATATGTTAGCTTAGATCGGACGATGGTACATGCGGTCGTGATTAATTGGCATTTTCTTTTCTTTTTTTTTCAGAAAAAAGACTCGGTCGGTATAGAAAAAAAACTGCTACTCTCCGAAGAGACATTTCTAAAAATAGGACAACACTCTGTAAGATTCCTTTCAATCTAATGAATTTTTGCTATTTAGATACTAGAATTCCACAATCGTATCGGCCGCGGCCGGACATTGGTTCTTGTGTTATGTTTGTGGTTATCCTCTTGTGCGTGGTCGGGAAGGATATTTTGTGTGTAATTTTTAGAAAATTGTATTTTTAGTTATGTGTGTACATGGTACATCCATTGGAACAAGTTCAGTGTATCTCTATTCTATACCCACTAACTATACAATTCAACAAAGAACCGATTAACTTAGCCCAAAGTTTTTTTTTTTTTTTGTCGTTGATGTTGTTCCTTTGACACAACATAAGATATATTCATGGGATTTTGTCCTGTGCCTGTCGCTGATGGTTTACGTGACCACATTTTCAATTTTCATTATTATTCTATGAATGTGTGTGGTTTATTTGTATTTGTGGAGATTTCTCAGGAAAGGAACCACAATCAATGATCTATGACATGGGAATAATGGTCCAAACAACATTTGTCTATATATGGGGAATGAGATTGGTTTTAATATATTTAAGTGGTTTCGTTGTTTTATGCAAATTTTTTGACTAAATTATGGAAAGGAGATTACGGTTTGAGAACTTGAAAACATAGATGAAGTGATGGGGTTATGGTTGTCTGAAGAACATTGTTGTGAAATCACATAGTATCCGATATATTCTTATTGGAAGGGAAATCTGAGAATGATTAAATGTATTTTGGTGTTCGTTTGTATTTTCTGCAAAGTATGCCATACGACAAATTTTGCGTGCATAAACGGAAGAAAAAACAATTTGCTGCAAATAAAAACATTTGCAGCAAATACATTAAATGAAAATAGCGGCAATTATGATAGACTTAAAAAATGATTTTGATGTTGTCCATCCAACTAACAATTAAAAATTAATTTATCGAAAGTTCTGCGGGCAAATTTTTCCTTAGTGTGATTTAGTGTGCAAACACGAAGGAAATTTCTATTGATATTGAAAACAAGTAAAAATATAATCATTTAACACTAATCTTGCGCCAAATACATATTCACTTCATTGTACTTGACTATGTGCAAAATATTGTGGCAAGTAGTAATGCAAACTTTTTGCACAAATTTCCTCTGTAAGCATTAAATTTTGTTGTATTGCATCCAACAAACACATTTTTTTAAATTTTTGTTTGCAAACTTCTAACATGGAAAACATATATGAATTATTTGATGCCTTAAAATACATTTAAATATACCAAACTCATCATTTATATTTTATCAACGATATTGCAGGAAATATTTATGCAATTGTACTAAACCCTATGCAATAAATTGTAGCAATTAGTGATGCAAACAGTTTGTACAAATTAAATCTGCAAACATTAAATTTTGATGTACTACGTCCTTTAAACAATTGCAAATATAATTTTTAAAAATGTTTGCGAGCAAAATTTGCCAAAGCCAAATCGAAAACACTGTGCAACTTCTACTAAAGTTTTCAACAAATAAAATTTCTTTATGACTTTTTAATGTATTTGAGCATTTCGATCTTGCAGTAAAAAATATCAAGGCAAACAATTTGCACAAATTAACTGTGCGTCCTGCAATAATTTGCAAATAGAAATGGAAATGTTTGCGCTTCTTAGGTGTTCTAGCACACTTAAGCGTGTTGGAAATAATTGCTTATTTTTTAGACTTTGAAGTTTGAAGATTTTAAATAAGGCCAGTAATTTCTTAATTTGCGGCAGATATTTGCATTAATTTTGATGTGTATTTTACCTGTAAGTGTTTGCTCGTCTGCCTGCAGCTTAATTATGAGCAATCATTTTGTGCAAACATTTACGGCGATTGATTACATCTCTTATCACAGCTTTTTAAACTTGTATCTGTATGTAATAAATAAAGATTTAAATTTACTGAAGATGAAATTTCCTGCAAAATGTGTTTTAAGATAAACTTTGCCAAAAACACTTAAAAACTATTTGTTAAAAAAACAGTCTTTAATTTTTTACCAAGTATATGAAACTAGGTATGATGTTTTAGTTATAGAATTCGCAAATGGAAAGTAAGACATTTTTGTTTTTGCTGCTAACATAAATATTTGCAGCAAGAACATTGACCGGGCATAAACGCAATGCAAAATAAAGACGAAGGAAACAAAATAGCATTTTTTTCTCGAAGGGTGTGACGTTTCTTTATCGTTATATAAAAAGAAATGCGATATAGCATAGTACGAATTAAAGAATTAATTTACAACTTTGCGACACAATACCTATTTGCCAAAGTATCAATTACAAATATTTTGATGCTCTTGTTTGATTTCAACATTCCAAACTTATTCTTTAAGTAAATTAATTATTTTTCAGGAAATTAAAGTGATGCAAACAAATGAGCATGAAGGTGAAAACTGAAGTTTTAACATCCGACAAACAATTATTGCAAATACAGTTTTCGAAACTTTTTGCAAGCAAATTTTGTTTTGATTAAAGCTAGCATGCAAAAGCAATTCAAATATTTCTATAAATGTTTGCGCCTATTTGTTTGAAGCCAAGAACTATTTGAATACGATCAACGATTGGAAGCTTCATTTGCAACAAACACGTGTGTTACCAATTTCTCTCAACCGTTGTAAAACTTTTCCTGCAAATATTTGCTTGTCCGTCTCCTACAATTTAGCTATTTAAATATGATCAGTAATTTGCATCTTTATTTGCGGTAAAAAGCTTGTATGCCTCAACAGAAATAATCACTAATTTGTTTCATATGTTGTAAACTTTTGCTGCAAATATTTGTTTGTTTGAAATTTAAGCAAAAATCTTAGATTTTGAGGTATGGCAAATATGTGTATCAAATATGACATAATAATTTAATATGTTTCAACTATTATATAATTTTGCTGAAAATGTTTGTTTGCCTGTTTGAATTCGAAAGCTACTTAGATATGAGTGTATACAGCAAAGAGGGTTATGACTGATCACACATAGTCACAAATTTCTTTCAACTGTTGTAAACTTTTCTTGCAAATATTTACTTATTCAAGTTTAAAGGTTCTAAAATACGAGTAATAATTTCGAGCTGCAAATATATGTACATGTGTGCACAGAAAGTCACCAATTTGTTTGAACTGTTCTAAAATGTTGCTATAATATTAGTTTCTGGTGTTTAAAGTTTACAGCGACATAAACACGACCAACGATTTTGAAGTTTGTTTGCGGCAAATGTGTGTATAACTTATATCACTTATTCAACAGTGGATTTTAACTATTGCACACTTTTGCTGCAAATATTTGATTGTCTGTTTGAATTTGAAAGCTACTTAAAGACGAGCAACGATCCGTATCTTTATTTGCGGCAAATAAATTTCTATCATCTTATGTAAAGTTTTGCTGCAAATGTTTGTTTTTCTGTTCGTAGATGAAATCTTTTTAAATACGGTCAATATACGCGGCAAATTCATATATTGTTGATCAGACTTAATTCAAATTTACAGTAAAAAAAACTTTGCAAGTCGTTTGCAGGGTACAAAAAAAAATTTGTTGCATTTTTTTAAACTGCAAAATTAAGTCTAGATATAGATTGCTGCAAACAAAAATACTATCTGTTGCGATTCAGGATTACAGTAGTTTCTTTGTTGTATTTTCATGCAAAACAGCTGCCAATGGCATACATGTCAGAACATAGCTCATGCAAAATTATTGTTTGCAGCAAAGAATTTTTTTTTGCCGTTGGCACCTGATAGTTTTATTGCAAATAATCATTTGTTTGCCTCTGTAACCAACTTAACGAGGTCAAGTGTCGTTAACGAATTCAAGTGTCATCATCTAATAATCTATTTTAGTTAAAATCCCGTGAGCATACTCAAGCAAGAATGCACCCTAAAAAAGACATGCGTTGATCTCGGTATAAACATTTAACTATTAAAGTAAGTGAAAGATTTCAATCAATCGAAAAAAATATACACATGTATAGTGTATCATAAGTCCTTCGATTTAAAAAAAAAACTATCTAAGACTAAAGAACTACCTCAATGCCAAACAACAACAAAATAATTATTCTACATCTAAATGGAAAATAAAAAAAACTTTGTGGATAATTTTCACATCAATCTCTAAACTCCAAGTTAATTGAAAAAAAGTATATAAATGTATCCTTTGTTCAACGATATAATTCGCCAGCTTGAAACGCAATCCGCTTTAAGAAACCTCCTTTCTATGAGCTCCAAAGTGCAAGCTGCTTGAATAGTCATAAATCAAAGTTAACTCGGTCACTGTTAAAATGTTAATCGGTTAGGAGTGAAACTAGTGCTATAGACAAAGTAAACTTCATTCCACTATATATAGAGGTATACCTTCATACATATATTCGCACATATATAAGCCTGTCAAAGTCTGTTCTTTTCGAAAAAAAAACAAATGCCTTGCAGACTTTGAACAAGCTCATGTCAATTTATTTAATTTTTATCGTTTGCTCGTCCACAATCGTAAAATCTGTACTTATACTTTGTTTTTGTTGCTGCTGTATTCCTTGGGGCTACTTAAGCCTCCTTTTATAGGATGTGTTCTTATACAGGCATACCACATCAGCACATTCTAGGATAATAGCTGGTTGTACGCACTTTTTACCACGCACTCGTTTACTCTATTCGAGGATATTCATCTGTCAATATAGCTGGAAGACGATACTTGGACTTCGCATGAACAACACTCTTGGGTTTCTTGTTTTCTTGCTTGCGGGAGTCATGCCTTCAAGGTTACAAATGGAAGTTGTGATGGTTCGTAATAATGGCCATCCTAGCAAAACCGTTGTGGTATTTTCAATTAAAAATGAATTTTCATCTCAATGATGATTATGATGATAATGATGATGAGAATTGCAGTAGCAAACAACAACAAAAAATGCGAACAAATTCATTGGATTGATATTATCTGGAGATATTTTTTTTCTGTTATATTAGTTGCGATATAATGTCGTATACTATAAATTTTATTATTTGTAATTATATATAGTCTACGTTGTGGTCCTGCGATGTCATGTCCTAAAAGGGAGGATGAAATATCGGCGATTTAAATGACAAGTTGTTGACGTTAAGAAATTGCTCTACGATGGGAATGAACGAAGGTAGAAAACACAAAGCTATTGGAATATTTTTTTTTTTTTTCAAGAAGGATTGTATTTATTTATAGAACACAAGTGTTCTTCTTGAGGTGAAAATAGAAGATGGATTTTTTTTGTGAAACGCATTTAATCTTGTCTTGTCTAGGATCGGAAGAGGATCATGTCGTTTGTGCTGAAATAACATCGTGGAATGGCAATGAAATGTTGTTAATGTTAATATAACATTTTTTAAGTGGATGATGATTGGTATAGCAATTAATATATCTTTGAGAACGAAAGTTATTCAATGAAAAGCAGTGCGGCTTTTGTAGAGCAATAGTTCCATTGGTGTCTTTATGATTTTTTCTCACCGAAACATATCTCAATATAGTTTTGCAGTTTTGAAAATAATTTGATATAGTCTCTGTGCCATTAAGCTTATCTGTCGAAAACTCTTGCATTTCGTATTGATTTTATAATTGCGAATTATTTCACTCTTCAATTTTATATTAGAATCAGTTAAACGAAGATAATGATCTTTGAGAGCCGTTAGAAGAGCAGGTTTCTAAAAGAGTTCTGACGTCTTGACTTTAAGCTGATTGATGAAGTGTGTAACTTCAAATACATTGGTTTGTAAATTTTAAATAATACATGGCGCAGTCGGTAGGATTTTAAGTATTTAAATTAAAATATTGCACTCTTATCTAAATACCTACAATGTTTTTAATGTGATAGAGAACAGCCGTATTTTGATCGCAGTGCATGCAATAATTATTTGAATTATTAGAAATTGGGAAATTTATTTTTACAAGCAACAATTTCGATTATCATACTATAACTTAACATCTCTGACAAGAAATACTGACCTGATAAAAATCGTCAGCACGACCGGGCATTGTTCTATGACTAAGGCTGACTGGTATTTAAGTTTGCCACTCCTTAATTTTATCGAAACGTTGCATAACGATAATGACTCCTCCAATATTGTTCATGAAGTTGGTCATTATGTTGATGATGATTGATATCGTCATCGCAAGATGTTGGGTTATTGATCGTAGTTTCGTTGTGTTTATACTCTTCGCACTTGAAAAGCACTGTTTCATTCTAAAAATTGTCTGAGTAAGATCAGAAAATGAGACGCATTAGAGTAAGGCATGTCATATTTACGATTATGCGGTAGCATTTTCCTCCAAAACCTTCACCTGTACATCAAGTGTTCGTTGCTATGATGTACCTAGAGTTATTTTTTATTATCTCAGCAAAGAATAACTGGGTACTAATAATATTCCGCAGCATTCATAGCCGCTCAAAAATCTTCATGGTGGGTGTTTGATATCAACCGGATTGAACGGTAATAATTTTTCTTTGTTAAAATGTTTCAACACCGCAATAAGTTCTTCAACTGCGATGACAGGCACTTATTCGCTATTAAGTTCGGCTATTGGAAAGCATATCCTCAGACATTGATGTTCATTTAAAAGTTTTTCAACTTGTTAAGAATTTTGTCCTCATCCACGAGAAGTTAGCAAATGAAATATGGTGAACAAATGTTCTTAGTATTTTTGTTTCTTTGATCTGCAATTTGGAAGACATTTTTACCGACATTCCTGAAAAACCAGGTTTACATCAACAGCCAGCTCAGATATTTCTTCCAATTCCCAATACATTATTTCCGTTTTCGCTTTAATTTTCGCACATTTCTTTGTTTCTTTCTTGCAACGTCTGTGTACGTATATCACTTCAAGAAGCTCCTTTTTCATCTTAATTATCATGGAAGCAGATTGACCAAATTCTGAAAGCTTCATCATGTCACCACAATGTTTGTTTGTCCCGTGGGTAGTATCCTTAAGAATAGCAGTGACTTTGCTTTCTGTAGCCAAGTTCATTGCAGAGTTTCTTATATTTTATCCTCCAAGCTCTTCAATTTCAAATTTTAGATGTATTCTTCTTGTAGAAGAATGCTTCTCCTTTTGCTTGACAAATGTTGTACCACGTACTTTTTCACCAACAGCAGATACGTCAAATGGTCACTAGACTTCAAAGTAGCCCAACCATTACCAAATAACTCTTTCTCTAGTACGATATCGATTCCATTCTTTCCTTATTCTACTTTGCAGTAAAACATTTTGTATGTTTCTGTCTCAACATCCAAGAAATGGGTACTATTTCCAATGTTTCGCCATTTTGTTTCTTGGACGCATATAGATCATGTCTTGTTAGCTTCTTCTCATCATTTCTTCCAGCTTGTATCCTGTCTGCTCCTATTACAAACTTTTAAACTCGCCACTATCAGTTTTTGACTAATCTGTTGCATTACTTTGCAAGCTCTCGGAATCCGTATAGCTGTGATCCGATCATTTCTGCTCGGTTCAGGATCAATACCATGTGGAGCCATGGTATAACGAGGTGGCCAAGTGTCATTTCTATTAGCAAAAACGTATTTCTTTAGTGCTTGAATTTTTTCCGAAATATCGACAGACGTTTTTTAATGACCCCTACACTACCATGCTCCTGTTTTTGTTTTTTGATCTTCTTTTTATAAGTTGGTAATCTCCAATCTCCTCAACAATGTTTGCACACATTTTGGAAAAACTTTGAGAAGTTAGGTTAATGGTCGATAAGCTCATATATTGTTCATTGTCTTTTTATATAGTCACCTTTAAAGTTAGGGATATTCTAAAATGAATATATGAGTAAAACTTTTGTGTGTCCAACTTATTAAAAAAACGCCCTATGTGAACCTCATTTATCAAATATTCCTTTAAATGTGACGAAACAATTTGATACCCCCCAATCGAGGTTTCCGTTTCCACAACGAACTTCTCATGTTAATCTTTTAAAACCAACCTAACACACTTAAAAAACCTTAATACACCATGTCAAAAGAAAAACTCGACCTTAATTCCAATTAAGCTAAATTATAACTTCAAAATTCACATGTCAAAGAATAATATTAAAGTCAACTTTTTTTTTTAATATTTAACGTGTCAGCAAGCACCTAATTTAATCCTTAAAAAAAAAAAAGAAAAACTTTCCACACACTTGCACTTCAAAATTAAATGACCATAAAAACGTTCATGTTCGTAATAATAAAATATGCAGATACACCTACTTTCGTCCTTGTGCTTGTTTCCACTAACTGACACGTCAATTGATATAAAAAAAAAGAAAAAGATACAAAAAAAACAGGTCACATCATGGGAAATATCATCATCCTCTGACTGAAGTGTCCTTTTCAAAAAGTTAAGTACACACGACAAAATGTCATTAAACCCGCATGTGTTGCTTTAAAATATAAACTCAAGAATTATTGTTCACAGCCATTAAGCTTGTCTATCTTCATTTTTATAAACAGATATCCTTAAAAAAAAAAATTATCTTAAAGGGAAGATGTCTCTTTCGTCGCTAAAAGGCTAACCTGCATTTTAAATTTTCCATCATCACCGAAACATACCTTTGCACTTGTTACGTCATTTTGAGTGACACATAAAGTTAAGCTACTCACGTCAAGGAAGTCATTTTGATTGAAATTACTTTTGACTCTCTAATACATTCACATTCAGCGAAGGACATACGTGTCCTAATTCATTATCATTAACATAAGCTCTGTTGAACCTTTACACTGATGTGAGGGAGGTATTCTTCACCTGCCTCTCTTTTATTCAAGAGAACCGGAAATGCTAAAATACGAAAATAACTTTTGGCAGGTAGATGTCGCTCTTAGGGTGTGTGCTTTTTAGGAAATGTGTCAATATATTGACAACTTGTCTGTGTGTTTGTTTGTATTTTGTGCATGAAATTTGTATCTGTCCTGATTCATTAACATTAAAACTAACATTCTGTATTCAACATATTTATATATTTAAAACAAACAAAACAAAAACATATAAAGGTGGCGGTGGTGGTGCTAATATTGCCGGTAATGGAAGCAGTAATAATAGCAGTGGTGGTGTTGGTGGTGGTGGTGGTGGTGGCGGAGGCGGCGGAGGTGTAGTAAATATGCCCCCCTATTACAATCTAAAGGATCAACATCTGCAACAACAGACCGGAAATGGCGGCAGTGGCAATGGTGGAGTTCAAATTTCCAACGAAGGATATAGCTATGTGACTGAAGTTCCGTCGCTGCCATCGTCACACCATCGACATTCGAGTTCACACCACAAATCCTCATCGTCCCATCATCATTCTGGAAGTGGTGGAGGCGGTGGCAATGGGGGTAGCAGAGAAGGCGGAGGGGGCAGTAGTGGAGGCGGAGGTGGTGGTGGACATCATCAGAATCGAACACGAAGGACACAACGAAGAGTCACCCACAACGAGAAGCGATATCATTCAGGTCGGGGTCGCCTTTTTGTTATACAATCATTTTTTCTCCTCTAATTTTTGTAGAGATTACATTTTATTTGTTTTTTTTTTTTAATTGTTTTTAGTTTTATTGTGATCTATATGTATAAAAAAAACAAACACCCCCTCCACCTTTTTTTTATTTCATTTTAATCAACGTGATGGGTTTTTTGTTGTTTTAGTTTTTAATTTATTCTTTTTTTTTATATTTAGATATAAAATATATTTTTTTTTATATATAGACTTTTTGTGCTTTTGGAATGAAAGGTGTCTGATTATGTTTGTGTTATGAAAAATATATTAACACATTTGCATGATATTTTTTAAGAGTTTGAATAAATTGTAAATTTATTTTATAAATAAAAATTTAAGTATAATTATAAATTTATATATTTATATAGAAATTGTCAAAAGAAAATTAAAGATGTCATTTTAGAATATTAAAATGATATGTTTTGTAAAATTATGAATTAATTTTAAAAAAATTATAACTAAATCTCTTATTTGAAAATTAAATAAATTATTGTTTAGAATTAATTAATCTTTATTTAAATTTATTTAACAAAAAACAATAGAAAAATATCAAGCGTTCAAATCTTTTTTTGAAATTTAGTGATTTGAAGTGTGATTACTAGTGTTTTTAAAGAGTAAATCTGTTAGCATATGGCTTAATGTTAAAATTCACTTCTAAAAATTAAACGTGAAAGCATTTTTTAAAGTTCAAAATGTAATGACAAATC
The DNA here is from genome assembly GCA_951217065.1 of Baccha elongata. NCBI lineage: Eukaryota > Metazoa > Arthropoda > Insecta > Diptera > Syrphidae > Baccha > Baccha elongata. Next base: position 43,632,415 of record OX578274.1, read on the forward strand.
TGAAAGTTGTTTTCACAAATTAAAGCCTTACAAATGTTTAAAACGCAAACAAAAATACAAAAATAATTTTTGAAAACAACCTTTTTATTATTCATGATGTTTTGAAATTTTAAAAATGCTCTCGCGTTAAATGTCAGTAAAAGTGACTTTTAACATTTAGCCATCTGACCACAGAAATATTGTTAGTATTTTTTGTTAGCAGCCATTTTAAAACGAAGGAACATCACTAACGATTAACCATACTTTGTTGTTTTTTCCTGTGGGATGCTAGCAAACTTTTTGTGTCGTCACACCATACAAGCGCAAGTTCTTGCTGCAAGTGATGTATGTAGGTGGTTATCCAAAAATCATTGTTCATTGCAACGCTTAAATGACTTTTTTTTTTTAAATTTAAACAAAAAAATAAAGCAAAGCGTTAAAAAAAATAATATACAAGCGGCAAGTACTATAGCAGCAAGTGATTTTCTTACTTGCAAACAGTTGCGTGAACTATAGTTGTGCCATGCAAGTGTTCCTTGTGCAAGCTTTTGCATGCAAACAAATCAATTGAAACAATGGCTTGCATGCGAGGTCTCTTTGTTTATCATATTTAATATGAAGGGATCTTTAATTTAACGCTTCCTCCCCCTCTTGTATAACAGTAATAAAAACTGCTGATTTAATACCAATACATAGTATGGTATTAGGTGTACAAGAATCACTGCATGGAAATTAAGTATGAAAATTAGTTAACAAGTAATGTAATGCGAGAAAGCGGAGCGATGCGAAAAGTGGTGTGATATTCGATGAGAGATGTATCATGTTATGCTTTTCTTTCTAACAAATCAAATCAAGCAACAAAAACAATAAAGTTTTTTCCATTGACTGGACTGAAATTGTGCAAAAGATTTTGCATGCGAGAATAATTCGAAATGCTTGCGAAAAACATGGGAAAGTAAAAGAGATGCAGATGTTTACGAGAAGTATGAAAAGCAAGCAATATGCTTGCGAATGGAATGCGAAAGCATGTAAAACGATTGCGAAATTCATGAAAGTGATTGCAAGAAGTTCACAATTTGTCGGAATAAATAATAGCTGCACTGTGTATACGTACAATAAAATGAATATGCGAACAATTTTCTCGCACAGAATGCCAAAGAATTTATGGTGCAAACGGGCATAAAATAACTTGCCCAGCTTCTTGTTTTTAGTTGTGTTTGATTCATATTTGCTTCAATTTAGTTTTCTGCAGTGCGTCAAACGCAAATTCATCATTCTGTGTGTCAGATATAAAAGAAAGCATCTACTTAAAAACCAATCATATTATTTCTTTATTATTTTTGAGTGAAACAATCAACAAAATTGAAAATTAATTAAATTTTTGTTAAGCATAAAACTTCAACCGATTTAACTAAACCACAGCATGAGTGCACATATCCTTTTAACCAAATTCTAAATTTTCCACAAAAAAAAAAAAACATAATTACTTTGTAATACCAGTAGAATCTTAGTACACTGAACAAAAATTGTGATTCCTCCTACGAACAATGAAAAGTGTTTTTTATTGGCACAATAAACACTTCGTTAATATAACGAAATATTTATTATTTTCCTTTTAATAATTTAATGTATAGTTTATTTTTAAACTTACATTGAGTTAATCAAAATGAATCAGATAAACCAACTACCAGTTGCTAGCTGCAATAAACTTTTTAATTAAAACAATAACGTCATACATTGCGCTAGTAAAACTATAATTAAAGTATGGATTTAGTTTAGTTTCTTTTATCAAAAAAATGTTTATTGAAATAATAAACCAGTTTAAAAGTACTTACTATGAACATGTTTATTGATATCAATTAACTCGGTTGTTGGTTCCAACAAAACAATTTAATAATTTAACAAATCTATTGTGAAACTATTTTTGAACGTTATTTAATTAATCTATCAGAATTGCACGAATTTGTTGACAAAAAATAAAAATCAGGAATAGATACTAATAAAGATCGTTAGTTAATTTAATTAAATAGTTTCTTCTTTTAATAAAAAAAATCACCATTGGTTAAATAAACAAACTAAAATTAATTTTTCCAATAATTTATTGTGTTATACTATAAGTTATTGTCCTTTAATAAACTTTTTTGTAATATTTACTTCACATATTTTGTTCAGTGTAGAATTTTTCAACCAGAAATGCCACCCATCTGCCCCAAAACTTTAAATTAATTTTCAATCACTATTTCTAACTTTCGAAGTGGACTATACAAGTAAAACAAATTCACTCTGTGATAGTGATCTTTCTCGTCTGCTTGGTTCTAATATTTTATATCTTTATAATCCAATAATTCCATTTACACATGACAAAGGATATAGCACATACAAACATCATCCTAACTTCACCCCAAACTAATAATTAAGTGCCCTTTAGAAGTGCTTTTCTCTATGATGATTTTTATGGATTAATTTATGAATCAATTTTCTTTCCCAAGACAAACTATGTACGTTAATATTTACATTTTTACTAAATTATCCTGAATGATATCCTTGAAGTAAAATTCTATTGAAACAGAGTCAAGTAAGTCCGCATGTAATATGAGTTTTACTTCATGCTTGAAGGAAAATAAGGATAAGAAAACCGACCAACTTTGGCCTATTGGCAATCTTAAGATTTATGTTAAGCATACAAGATTCTCTTAAATAGGTCGACATACCGTTTGTTTAGGGGAGTTCCCTCATAGATACATAGATGAATGTGTAATTTGAATGCTCATAGCAGCATATATTCAGGGATGTATGTTTTTTGTCTTCAACCCTGAAGGTTAAGTTTTCTATTCTATGCGAATAGTTCATTGAAATGCACTCGAAGGATATTGTATTCATTTTGTTTAGGTTGTTTTTTTTTCTTGTAGCTGAAAACATTTCTGTGTTTTGTTTGTGTAGTGTGATGTGAAAAGATAGAAAGGCAGCTATTTTATTGCTATACTCTCGAGGCAGTTCTTTTGTTTCAAGATGTTTTGGACACTGTGACACCCTTTTCGAGTTTGGTTAGTTTTTTTTTGTTAAAGAAATATTATGTAGGGCAATTATTTTGTAGATTCTATCGAGAAATATGAATTAGGCTATGAAATTTTTGTGACATAAAGAGCACGAATGGGTCTTACAAACTTGCTTTGGTGACAAGTTGCATATGAAATTTTATTCAGAGATAATATCTTATAACGATTGAAAGCAAAATTAAATTTATTGTTTTAGTTTAATATATAAAAACATAATAAATTACAGATTCAGAAAAAAACCACATAGTTTTACATAAAACAAGTCCAAGTGGTCCAACTTGCACCATTTGTAGGGCAAGTTGAACCAAAATATGGGTTTAGTAAGCTGAAAACTAAAAAATGGCTAAACTAAAGACAAAATAATAATTTTTAAAAGCAGGGATTCAAAATAAATAAATAAAATACAATTTTTTTTATGTAATTTGTATAAAAATTTAAATTAGGAATTGTAAGTGTTCATTTTTATTATAAATGCAGATGAATACCAGTATTTTGAAAAGAGTGACACATAAAATAAAAATTTAATGAAATTATTATTATGTTTTATTGTGACCGATTCTTTTTTCTTAATTTGTTGTTTTACTTTTTTGCTAATAATACTGAGAGAAGGAGGTTCCCCCATATATGCTTTACAAAACGATACAACTGAAATCAAATTAAGAACTGGTATTCCTCCTTAAAAATGTTTGTACATTACTTAAAGTTTGTGATGAACTCAAGTGATCCTACTTACCCTATCTCGTGGTCCAACTTAGCCCTTCTCTACCCTGAAGTTCAATAAATGTTTCTGAATGCTTTTAATGCTTCAATACAGATGCGAAATTCAATTAAAATCGTTAGTGTCATTTACGAAAAGAATAGACAACGTTATTTTTAGATCTTAATACAGACAGACAATTAGAACTGCCGGACCAATTTTTTCGTCATCTCTATAATCGTTATTACATGTTTAATTGTTATCTCAAATTAACAAGGCTAATTTTTGTATTGTGGTGGGCATCGACATTATACAGGGTGACCCAAAAATGTTTGAATTATCGAAGAATTGCTATGCTTGACCTTGAAAATGGCGGCAACTGTCTAAGCTTTGAATTGATATTTGTGAAGTAAACGGATACGTATATACATTTCCATTCTTAAAATCTTGCGATAGTCTCGCACTTGTAGTGTATTTCGCAATCTCACAATTATAAAATTTTGCGTTTTTAAATCTCTTAACATTAAAATCTCGCTTGATTTTCTTATAAGGGAGATTATTATAAGGGATTTTGTGAATGCGAGATTATGAAAAGCGAGATTCTAAGCTTGCGATATTTCATTATTCGATTCTTTTTTAAATAGGGAAATTCCGTTATTAGAGATTTTAATTTCGAGGTCATCTACGCTCCCATGATTAATTGCAATCTCATTTACAATTTTTTTGTTTAGAAATCTCTGATCTTTAAATTTCGCAAAATTAAAATAAATGAGAAGGAAATCTATACTATAATCACTCGCAATTAAGAAGCCTTGCAGCTTTAAATCACTCAACAATAAAATCTCGCTTGACTTGTTTAAAATGCGAAATTTAATGTTGAAAACAAAACGAGTTTTCGTTATAAAAAGTGATTTTATTCTGCGGTAAATCGTATGCTCCCACTTCGGGTTGCGAAATTTTGCCAATTAAAATCTCGCATTACGAAATCTCTCAAAAACCCGTATACTAAAAGTTTAAAAATTAAAATCTCGTACTTAAAAATATAGTTTATCTTTATGAAGAAAAACGCGAGCAATATTTGTATATCGCATGTTAAATTTTATTTTTTTAGAAAATCTCATTATAAAAATTTTGTATTTTTGAGCAAAAATCTCGTTCCCCCATCCACCAAATCCTATAGTGGGTTTATAGTTGCAGGAGCCCAATATACATACCATACCTGTTTTTTTTTTTTGGAGATTGTTAAGTTCGAGATTTTAGTCTGCATGATTTTAATGATTAAAGATGAAACATTTTTTAAATGCGAGATTTTAACATGTAGCGAACCATCACGTACAGTAAGATTGAGATTAAACGATCGCAGACACAAAAAAAAATCCAGCATCACAAAATTTCGCATTTACATTTTTTTTTTTTTAAATCTCGAATGTCGAAACCTCGCATTTTTTAGCTAAACCTACACTTTTGTTAAAAATATTTTTTTATGTGAGATTGTTAATTTTGATAAATTCTGCGAGATTTCAATATTGCGAAATTTAAGAATGCAAGATTTTGTAATTTCAAGATTCCGAAAAAAAATATTTTAAAATGCGAGATTTCAAGAAAGAGATTTTAGTGATAACTTATCATGTAATGAAATTCAAAATTTACATCAAAAAGTGTAAATTGAAGGCAAGCCGATCATCAGACTCATTAACATACTCATTAATTAATAAGTGTTTTTATTCAAAAAACATTTTATTTGATTTAAAAATGTTCTACTTATTTTCATGTCTCATCCTTCAGTAAATTTTTCTCAAATTTCTACAAAAACATGACGCATTAGGCTTCTCGAGACAAAATAAATCATTTAAACAAATAAAGAGTTTGCAAGGCACCTGTTAACTTGTCATGGCGCTGTTCTTCTTCTTCAAACTAAATAAATCATTAATTTTCCCAAAAATAATCCTCAAGTCGGCAGACATGTTTTTACATCAATTTTTCTGTCTCGTTGTTAAATTTTTTTCTTCATCCACAGAAGTAAGACGTCTATTTCTATGCTCATTCTCATTTGTATAAATTATTCTGATCCTGAGACACAATGTGAATGTAATCCCCTTACATTATATGTATGGTGTCCAAATACAAATTTTATATATTTTAGCAATTCAAACATAAAAAAACAAACAAAAGCCTTATCATTCAGAGGTTGAATGTAAAATGTTCTTATTACAAAAAAGGATACACTTTCAACGCTCATTAGTTGGTTATGTTCCTGTGTTTTTTTGAAGAAGCTAATTTCTTCTGGAACAAGGACTTCTTCTGCTACTGAAATATACAGTAATTTAATGTGAATTTGTTGATGCTCTTAAAGTCTCATTTAAAAGTAAAATATGAATATACTTTTGGACACTCCAAACCAATATCATCATCATCATCAGGCAGCATCCACTTGGATCGCGTATCCAACCTTCTGATGGGTACAGAAACAGATATAATAATAAAGCGAGCCTCCTATCCTGCTTTATATTCCTACTATTGTTTTGTCTTTATTTTACAGTGTGAATGAACTTGCATAGAGTAGTGCTCTAGAGCTCATCCTCATTCATGTCGTAGTCAGCAACGTTCTTGTCGTCCTTATATACACTGAAATGCAAAACTGAATGATGACAGCTTTTGGTTTTTATTTTTACAACTTTTTTTTTTTTTTTTTGCATTTCAACTCTTTAGAAAAAATATTTTCTAACATTTTGCTCTTTGCCAGAGTTTGTGTATATAACGTAACGTGTTAGATTGTCTTTCCATAGGGAGAGAGACTGTATAGAAGAGTCCTTTGTGTGTACTTTTCTTGTGGAGCAATTTTTCTAGGTCGTTACTTCAGAAAGATGATATATTATTGCAAGGTGGTGTTCTCTAGTTTTTCAGTTAAATTTTTTTTTCTTTTTTAAATTTTTAATCCGACTGCTTTAATGACAGTATCGCCTGAAGGTGTTGTTGTTTTTTTTTTTTTTCTTATAATAAAAAATAAGAGACTTAAAGGACATCTTGGTATGTGATGGTTTTTTTTTCGTTTGAAAGTAACGCTTGTCGTTACTGGAATAGAAATATTTGAAAGTCAACTTGAAAAGTTTTATATTGCAAACATGTTTTGAATGTATGTTTTAATGATATTGGCATAATTTAAAATTTTCAAACGTTTGAATTAAAAAAAAAGAATAACATAAACATTTAAGGATTCCGGGCAAATATTTAAGGTCCGCAAATTGGTAGGGTTTTCCTGAAACCCAAACTTTAAAAAAAAAAATACCGCGGCACCACTTTATTATTTTTTCTATATGTTACCGCAATAAAGCAAACAACTGGGTCCGATGCACTCTTTTTCTGGCTGAGTTATATTGTGAAAAGCCAAAATATTTCATAGTATGGTTGCCAAAAGGCATCAAGAAATTGAAAATTCTACGTGGTATAGAATCGTGCACTATTAACCATACGTACAGATGAGCCTTCGTTTGAGCCCTCAGAAATTCAAATAAAGTGGTTTTCGAATAACCATGAGACATAATAGACCAGCATCACCAATTAAAGAATCTGATGATTCGCTTTGCCGCTATGAAGTAGCTATTATTATTGCCAAATAGTTTTTGTGCGCAAAAGTTGTTATTGGTTAATTTACACACTTGAAAAAATTGTTTTAAATTATTTTAGGCATTGCCAAAATAAAGCACTTCAAGATATCTATTTGAAAATTGGTCTTAAATGATAATATTTACATTCAGAATACAGACAGACATAATTTTCTGACTTACTTTTTTCGACACCTCTAAAATCGTAATTTCGTATTTGATTATTATTTAAAAACCTTACTTCGATTGTCAAAGATCAAGTGATTGATAAATAATAATATTTTATCAATCCAATCAAATATTGTTATTATGATTGTTAATTGGTAAATTTTCCATCTATTGTGAATAATATGAATAAAATTTTCTTGTCTACGAACATTTTATTTGACGTTTCAATATTTAAATTTGGGGTTTGATTTTTTTTTCTGTTATCAATGTATCTGTGTTTAAATAAAGTCAATATTTGTAATTGACAGAACATTTCTAATAAAAAAAAAAACCCGTGAAACTATTCACAATGAGTGTCATACAGACTACATATATAAAACATTTCAATGACTGTGAACAATAAACGCCAAAGCGACTAATCAATTCGTTGACAATCATCAAAAATTGTATTAATAGACGATGTTCACATTTGAACGTACTCGTCCGACGCATTTTGACGTACGTCCACTCCGTGTTCAGGCACAAAGTATCTGTGAACGCAAAGGATTCACGAAACCAAGCGAAACAAAAATTAAAAATATGTGAAATGAGCCCAGATGTTTAAAATATGCTTTATAGGCTCATGCTTAATTGAAATTTTCAGTCAAAAGTGATCAAATTTTGCGAAACTTTCAAGATATAGGTGCAAAGAGCGAAAAAATAAAAAATTACAAATGTCAGAATAGCAAATGTCAAAATGCATCCATGAGAATTTTGAAAAATCTAAAAAATCCGGACGCAAAACCCCGTCTCTTTCTTACAACGAAGTGGGAAGGAGACAAAACATATAGACGTCAAAACACGTCGGGTGAGTACGTCGTCATAGGCATGAATGAAAGAATACATTGTTTTTTTTTTATCACTTGTGACGTAAGCACAAACAGAAAAACAATTAAATGGCGGTAACAAGTGAAAATTACGTCACAAGTGAAACAACAACAAAGTGAAATTGCCAAAGTGTCGTAATTTTGTATTCTTTCATTCATGGTCATAGGCGTGTTTCGATATGAAGTGCTCACAATATAACGTCTATGTGCTCACAATATAACGTCTATGTTCACTCTTATACTAATTTTTAGTTTGAAAATGAAGTATAGATGACACTGAAAATAATTTGGAGAAAAATATTTTGTTCCTTTGAATTTGGCCGCACTGCGATGCTACTTCATAACTCCATATCCATGATCGACTCGAACGCCTCTTTTTGAGGCGTTCCAATTTTTGTATTCCTATTTGTGAATATATGTCAAGTTCTTTCATATCTGTAAGACCACAACGTGTTAAATCCTATCGTAATGTCACATTTTCATAGCACACGTGCTCACAAATAGAAAAAAAATGTGTGGGTTGCGGAAAGAGAGATTCTAGTCAACTATGGTTGATGGACACACGGCAAAATATTTGAATTAATCATCGAACACCATTCATAGCAGTGCGGCCAAATAATAAGGAAAAAATTACATTATTTTTGTTCGTTAATTTTTTTTCTTATCGGGAAAAATAATTTGAGAATCGTCTAAAAAATATCTGTTCATCTCTAAAGGAAGAGTATTAAAAAACAAAAATGTTTGTGGAAAAGACATCCTGATATTTTCTTCCTTTCGCAGGGTTCCAATATTTTGATCAACAAAAGGAAAATTAAGTTCCCTTCATGTGGGAATTGATTTCACTTAAGATACAATTATTTCCCACATAAAACCATCAGAAATACTTATTTTCACTTTTTTGTGAGAAATAACTTCACTTGAATGTGAAGTGAAGTTAAAATTATTTCCCGCATTATAACTTTACACACATTTCAGATAAAATTGTTTCCCCTTATGTGAAAAAATAACCTCAAAATATACAAAAGTGAAATTATTTATTTCCTTACACCACAAAATTTTTAGCCGTCCAAAATGTTTAGAAAGTCCAACTAAAAAAAACCATTAGGGATGTGGCAGTTATCGTTAAAAACATTCTCCTGAAAGTTTGGTTTCCAACATCTGATAGAATTTTACGTTGCTTTTTCGAAATTTGATTGAAGAGATTGCTACCGTTTTCGAGATAATTAAGCTTTCCAATAACGGTTATTTGACGTTATTTTTAAACCTAGAATGTCAATTAAACCGTTAAGGCTGTAAGTGACCATTGATCATACAGACAGCCAGAAAGGATGAATTGGGCAGGCTCAATTGTCTTCTCTCTGTAAGCGCTTAGTATTTAATAAAAAGAATTAATATATAAGCTTGTATTGTTCAAATATTTAACCATCATAAATAAGTTTTGTGAGTTTGAAAAGTTTTACTGCATATAATTTTACACTTTCGCAAATCGCACATACATTCAATATCACCATGTATAAATGCCTATTACTTCATTACTACACCTCTTCAAATCTTAAGGTTAACAAACAATAAGTATAATGCAGCTTATTTGTTATGCAGTAAGTGAAACGTCTCAAGTAACATTCACCATCATCATCCATCAGTACCCTTTTATACATTTCACAAAAAAAAAAAAAAAAAATAGATGAATAAATGCAAAGTACCATTCTTACTATAACACCCGCAATTGCAAACACTATATAAAGTGTTACATTGTAACAAACACAAGAAAAATAAAAGTGTAACAAAAAGAAATCTGCAGTTCACTTCAACTCTCGAAATATAAAGTATGAATTCCATTATGCAATATGCAAGTGATAGCATCTCTATATATATTTTTGAAATGCAAACAATCCCCATAAAAAATTACTTTAAAAAAATCTCTTCTTTATATGGTGAGAAAAATTACATCAAAAAAAAAATTGCACAAAAACAAAACAAACATTGGAAATACAGTCAAACCCAGATTATGTGACATAGAATGGAAATCTAAAACCTGATACATGTAAATGAGTTACAATCGTACAAATTAATCTAAAGATTTGTTTTTTGTTTTTTTTATTATTTTAAAAGTGTTTAAACATCTAATTATATTTTATTGAAAAGATACATTTATTAACGACAGCAAATACTTTTAAATATTTACTTGGTCTTAAAATGGCTATTTTTCTCTCACACCAATCACTTTCAGTTTAAAAAGGAGCTCTAAACCAAGGTCTCATTTTGTTTAAACAAAATTCTAAATTTATATATATTTTTAAGTTTTTTAACTTCTTTTACATGAAATGATACCCGACATTCAAAATTGAAAACATAAGACAGAGATAAAGTTGAATGTTTTCGATTGGCATGTTTTCCTTTCATTTACTCTAACGAAAGATTCGGTGAAATAAGGCCCGTGGAATTAAGGCCCGCTGGTCTTCATTCACACCATTGTATTTACATTTCTATAGTATTTTCATGCTGAATAATGAAGGTGTATCAAATCGAAAAAGTCGGAAGATAAAATGCGACTAAAGTCGCACAGCGGCAAACGTGCTCTGTAGAAATAAAAAAAATGCGCTGTATGTAGAGTAAGTGTGCGCATGTTTTTTTGTGACTGAAAAATGAGTTTTGATAAATGTGTGCATGCGCACACTTGCCCCCGATTCGTTGCAGCGCACTTGCCCCATATGAAATTTTTTGCGCACTCCCAAATTTTTGTTCACACTTGCCTCGAATCTTTGTATATATATTTTAATAGTAAAGTTATAACTAAATTTCCCTGGCGGCCATCTAGCTTATGAATTCTACATCGATAGAATTTTAAATTTCTTGAGAAAATCACACTTACCGCCTGCGCACACTTACCCCGAACGACTCTACACAAAAGAAGTTAATTAAATGTTGAGTACATATTTTCCAAATGTTCATTTAAGCATAAACCATAACATTTATTTTTACATTTAATAAGATATTGTAAGAAAACCAAATCAATTCAACCTGCACACACTTGCCCCGTAGTCGAAACTTACCTTATTTTTCAGATAAAATGCGGATTAACACAACAGATTTCTTATAATTAGATAGCTCATGAGTTCCGCATCAATAGAAACTTGAATTTCATCCCAGTTTTCGAGGAATCCACTATGAGCATACTTTCCGATTGCGAACGCTTACCCCGAACGACTCTACATGTATGTAATAAAAAGCGATTGTGCGTATTTTTCAAGAGTTAAACCACAGGTGACCTGCCGAAATCGGTGTGTAAAAAACTTGAACCAACGGAACGGGTCTTAATTGCGTCATTAAAAATGTCAAAAGTCTCCGTCGATCCCACTTGTGTGTTGTTTTACAACTTTTCGTTTTTTTTGTGCATATCTTTAAAAAGGTGGTTTGTAGATGGTGAAATTTTCTACAAACAAATATTATACTTTTCTTTCCTACGAAGAACCGTTTTTGAGTCATAGCGATTCCAAACTTAGGAACCGAAAAATTGTTACCTTTGACCTCGAATAAAAACCAACGCACAAGCGGGGTCAATGGGGACTTTTGATGTAACATTTGTAATAACGTATTTAAGACCTGTTACAAAATTCAGTGCAGTGAAATAACTTCACATGAAAAAAATAACTTCACTTTTTTGAGGTGAAGTTATTTCCCCCGAGAAGTTATTTCCCAGTGAAGTTATTTCCCTGCACCATAATATTCAGCTTGTAGGAAAATAATGTAATCTCAACTCCTTTTTGGGTCGATTTTGAGAGGACTATAAGTCAAATAAGAATCACACTAATTTAGTGTGACATAAAACGATTGTGATTTATAATGTGGTTTGACTGTTAACTTAAAATCTGAATGGAAATGCTATCTACTATGCAGTGGTGCTTTACACACATCCATTTAATCGATCTCAACAGTAAAGAAGAAAACTTGTTCAAACCATTTACGTTTTGAATAATGTAAACGTAAATTTCATTATAACATCAAGTCTACCTCTACACTGATTTTACTGTATTTATCTATTTAGTCTTCACCTTTAGTGTGACGCGATGTAGAAATAAAATCAATAATTTAAAGTTATCTGCTGATATTGATTAAGAAAATTAATAAAAGATTATGGCATCGCCGTAGACCAAAAGGAATGGGTATGAGACTTGTATATGCTATCCATACTAATATAACATAACTATAATGATCTACCCACGGAAAAGTACTATCTTCGTGTTTTTCCGTGACTAAATCGTTACTGCTGTCAAAAATACAATGTATGTAAAACTCTTTCTTTTTCCATGAAAAATTCAAAGGACTCAAGTATGCATATGGAATCATACATCCTATTCAATTCGTGTATTAAATTACTTTTGTTTTTTTCACATTTCACAATGAATTGTTTAAGTTTTATTGATGATGATTCAAACTTAAAAAAAAAAAAAAAAAAAGAAACTGTAACAGTCAAATATGAATGACATAAAGCCCTACTAAGAAAATTTGCTTACTCCTAAAGTTCGTTCTTTTATCTTTTAGAATTTATTGTTTTTAATCCTTAAATCTTTGTCAGTGCGAGTGAACCTTCTACAGAGTAAGTATATTTGAAAATGTAATGCCTTGCACTACTTTGTCATTGTTGCTGTGATGTCAATGCACTTGTTTATCTTATTTTTTTTTTTGTATTTCTATACAAAATATCCTTGGGGCGGTTGATAAATGAGTCTACAAAATGAACAATACACAGTTTCTTTTTGATGGCTCAGTAGTAGTACGTAGTATATTATTCAGTAAAGATACTTTACTATACTTTGTGTGGATTAAAATGTTTATCTGTTAAATGGAGCTTTTTTTATGATAGCGTAAAATCAATTTCTTTAATGATATAACTCATGGATGGGAAGCTGTTGACACTTGAAAAATATTGCACTATTATCTTTTTTTTATTTGTCGTTATATATGAGTTTATCGTAAACAATATTCAATATACAGAGAATTTTAAAAACATAATAAGTAATTTAATCAATGCTTCTTTATTTGCTTACTTTTGGTACGTTAGGAGTGCTAAAGAGTGCAAATGAATGCAAAGAGTGTTCATGTTACCATATGTATGCAAATTTAGGTTAAGACTTGAAATTTATAATAGCTACATTCAATTGACTAGTTTATAAATTTGAGATTGCATTCATATTCTGGAAAACTCATAAGAAGTTAATGAATGGGGAAACAAAAACTTAATTTATTGAGTGTGCATTTTAACGATTTTATTGTTAAATTATTGGATTCTTTCACAACCCTCCTACAAGTCAGCAAATGATGTATGGATTCTCCTAAAAAAAATAAAATCACTGATGGTTTTATCGCCAAATTCAATTTGGGGACACAAAAAGATATTAATTTACAAATATGTTCAACACTTAGAATATTGGATATGAGTTGAAAAATTCTACGCATTCAACATTCGTGTAGTGTGACTAAATAAAGAATCTTTTCTAATGTTGAGTGCAAGCTCAGAGGAAAAACATGGAACTGAAGAGAATACAAGCAATATTGTTATTACTTTGTTTATAATATAAGCATATCAAACAATTTGTTTCCGGACACCTAAACTCCAGCGAGAGCATAGAATTCAAGATCAGTCAATATGTCGCGAATCGCGTTGCTGTCTCGTTCGAATGTTCTGCTACTAGGTTTCCACTCTATAATACAGTTGATTTCGAAGTTGTTCTTGGTGTGGCGCATTCGATTCGAACGACTTTTTCGCTACTTTCTCGTCTTGTTTCATCATTATATAAATTTATCAATAACAAATTGGAGAGAAGAGATATCACGACGGTGTTGTCTCACATTTCTAAAGCGTTCTTATAAAGTGGAATTGGATAAGGTTTATTGCAGGATATGCATAGTTATCACTTCCATCGATTTCATTTAACAGTCTAGGAAGAAAATCAATTTCATAGAAATCCAACAATTTAAGCTATTGAAGGTTTCGTAACTTGCTTATTTACACAGAAAATCGTCTATAGCGAACACGGAGCATTATAGCTGCTTAACATTCCCCAGTTAAAAGAAACTTGTGAATAGTTAAATAAATTTTGTGGTTTAGTTTGGGAAAATCAAACTAATGACGAATCCTCTCAAAATTGCTTGTATTTTAGAACTTCAAAAGTAGTTTCTTATCAAAAGAAAAACATATTAAACTCACCGATACTGGATTCCACCTTTTTTTTTTGATAAAAAGGACTTGATTTGTAAACACTATCAATTGCTTTTGTAATAACAAGCTATATAATTCTCTCTTAAACGATGTTAAGATTGGTTCAATTTTTCGTTTATAGATAAATAAAATCTTCAAGCGGATATCAGTTTGTTCGACATGTCCAAATGCTATCGACCATATTTCCAGCGTTCTTATGAAAAGTGATGTATGTTTTGCTGAATAACCCGATATTTATGATCATAATATGAGCACTGTATGCCACCTTGTATTTTTTGAAAAACATTTTTCTGAAGAAATATCAGTACACATTTATAATCGGCTAAAATTTTTTGAACTTTAGTGTTTTTAAGTACAGTACGTAAAAATTCATACGTTTATTTCTATTTCTATACGTTCGAAACTACTTCCAACTCTCAAAAAATCATAATGTTTAAAAAAATTGTTTAAAAAACATTTGTTTCGAAAAATCAAAATCTCGAAAAAAAAAAACATTACAAAACTCCCAGTATTAAGAAAAGTTGGATCTTCTCAACCCAAAAACAAAATTCTGGACAGTTAAAAGATTGGGTTTTAAGTTATCCCCGATACCGAAATCTCCAAAACAAAATTGCCAAGCCGTAATCTTTTAAATTCAAAATACCAAAATCATGCCAACGTCATGCATTACTAAAATCAAAATCCCAAATCCAAAGTTTGTTAAGTGTGTAATATAATATTATATTTTAACTATCTTTTTTTTTTTAAACTATAATGGTTGGAGTTTTAAAAAATGCTCTCGAAAATGGCTCTTAACGATTTTGATAAAACTTTGTGAACTTTATATTTGCAGCATTTTTGGTTTTTTGCTTAAAATTCATATAGCGATCGAGAATTGGTATTAAAGATTTTGCAAATTTTGTGAATGGTTTATCACAAGCCAGTTTAGTGATTCAAAAATTGCAATATTGCAAATGACTTCAAATTATTTTATTTGATTTCAAGCAGTTTTTAGATTGATTAACATATTAAGGGACTGCATTTAATTTCAAATTAATTTACTTAATTCAATAAATTGCAAATTAATTTTGCAATATTACAATCATTAAAAAAAATAAATCAAGATTGCAAAGAAATTTAAAGTTATTTAAAATATTTTCATTCAGTAAATAAAAAATAAGTGTTTAAAATTTCATGATATTTCAAGTGATTATGCACCAGATTTCAACGAGATTCCAATTGATTCCAAATGAAAGTGGTCAGATGATTTCGTTCCTAACAAAGCCCTCGAAATTTGGCTATAATTCTATAACGATTGAACCAATATATCCAAAGATCGATTCAAAAACATACTGATGACATTTCCATTGAACTTTGCACTCATATGTTCAATCACACGTCTCTTCGTTTCCACTATTTCACATTGAATATGCACGATCAATTTGAAATCAATTAAAAATCGACAAAATCGATTTGTGGAACACAACAAATTCACTTTGTATCGATTTCGGAAAACATGAAATCGAAATCGATAGCGTTGAATTCTAGAACTCCCAATTTTATTTTCGGTCGGTTTTTAAAAGTGAAACCTATAGCTGTTAACTTTGACGCGATGAATTTAAAAAAACAATCTCTACGAATGTCTTAAAAAATATGTAAAACAATGCCATGGACAAATTTTAGTGTTTCACTCAGTGGCGATTCCTGGTTCCTAGGGTTAGCTACGTGCTCTGGGGTAGTTAAAAACATAAACCGCTAAATAAATAAGTAATGACAATCTTATGGACGAAACCCATGTTTTTACAGGGTGTTAAAAAAGTTGCAAATAACAATAAGAAAGAACGTATGAGTAAAAGACCATACTCAAATTTCAGGCATTTACTTCACTTATTAACAACAAAGAAAAGAGGTTTGTAGAGACGCTTCAATCGGCTTATTTTTGTGTTGAATAATAAATAGTTTAAGACAGTTATTGTACGAGTAAAATTTAATAACATTCGCTTAATTAGAAGAGAATAATGTATAGTAAAAAATACATCTAGGAGGCGCTGCAGTCGGTCAATTTGTACATCACAATATCAGTAGCCTTACATGAACAAAATTTCAAGGCTCTACTTCAATTAGGAACAAAATTAGAAAATATGCATGTAGGGGACGCTCTAGTCGGTCAATTTTTATACTGAGTGCTCATTAACCAGATAGCAGCACACAAACAAGTTACAAGTAGGAGACGCTGCACGCGGTCAATTTTTACATCGCAATATCAGTAGCTTTAGAATTGTATACGTTTCAAATTTCAAGGCTCTACCTCAATCAGGGACAAAATTAGAAAAAAGTGCATATAGTGGGCGCTGTATACTCAGTAATCAGAGAGCAACAAACACACAATTTTAAAGCTCTAACTCAATTAGTAACGAAATTGCAATCACTATCTACTTTCAAATTTCAACGAACTTCTCGTATATTTGATCGCATTTTGTTGCGCTAACAATTTCGTTTGTATGGGAGTTTTTTTCGTGTGAAGAGAATTACATTAATTATCTACATATTAAATAAAATTCATAGAGTTTATTCATTTAAATTCTTGGTTTAGCTGCGCTAAATCAGCTAACTGAGATGAATCGCCACTGGTTTTGCTGCTACATAGGAAGACTGTCGTTCGAATCACACCTGTGGAACTTCAAAGTTCTGTTTTTGTTTAATCGTACTGGCTACAAGGATGATCTTATTAAAGGTTATCTTAGAGATACTATATTTTTATTTAGTTTTTCAGGTCTAATGTTTTTGAGATACATTATTCTTCGAAATTTCGTACCAGTTCGTTGTTAAAATTTTATGATATTTCTTAATTTTGATTTTTCAGAAGTGTTATGCAAAGCTACAATTTTTAAGTATTTCTTTTATCGTGAATTCGAACCAGTACTATTTCTAATCTAATGAGATCGATTTTTCTTCTTTTTTTTTTAAGAAAATAAGAAAATTTTACTACAGATTAAAGTTTTTGAAAATATTATAAATTTATATTATTTGTGTATATAAGTTTCCTGGTAATAATTGATATTGACGATTTACTGAAGTCACAAGTAGGTATATAAATGTAGATGGTTCAACAAAATATATATGTAAATAAATTCAACGTGCGTCCGAAATTTGAAGCTAAAGAACATCAAATCCTAAAATTGCCGACTTGGCGAAACAGTATTTCAAATTCAATTTTAGATTTATTTAACTGTTTTGTTTTCATTAAAAGAACAAAAATTTTAGTTATTGAACTTTTGTATATGCCAATAAATCGTTTTAAGTATTTAAATATATTTTTTTAACATCTTTTGACAATTTCTATATATGTAATTATTTACATACCTGCATAATTATAAAAAGAATGAATGCATGTTAATAATAAAACTTATAATTTTATTTCACAAATGTTGCACTTCGAATTTACTTCACAAAAATTAAAAAAAAAAAAAAATCACAGCATTTCTTATTTTTTCTTATTTATTATTATATTTTGTTTTTATTTTTTGTTTCTCTTTTGTTTCATATTTTCTGTCGTGCTATCTAATTTATAATTCACAAATTATATGACAAAATTAAAAACACACACACACACACAAAATCAGCTGGGCCACTTGCATCAAATGTAAAACGCACCGGAATTGATCTTAGCAGTCAGTTGGCAGCCCTGTCAGCTGAAATAGCTGCCAAATCAAATTTCAAAGGATGTCATCCTTATAAAAACGAACAAGGCTCCATGCCACAATCGCCATTATTACAGACACGTAAATATTCCGCTGGCAGTGGTGGTAGTGCTGGAAATAGCAGTGCTTCATCAAGCATGGAAAAACAACAATCTTCCATCAGCAAACAAGTGCCATTGAATTCTAGAACATCGTCTGCCAGTCAACAGGTGCCGGTACCATCTACACATTCGATACTGCAATCATCTGCCAATCTGCTGGCACCAAGTGCAATTTTGGCAGCTGTCAAATCGATGCAAGTCAATAAAGTGTCAAAGTCGTCAAGTGGCAATATTAAGACCAGCAACAACAACAACAATAATAATAATAACAGTCGCAGCAAATCAGAATCACCAAGTGGTCATGTGCTGATTGGAGGAGGAGTTGGAGGAGGAGGACATCACACTGGTGTTGGTGGTGGTGGTGGTGTTGGAATTGGACGTCCCTCAGGATGTGTAGTAGGTAATAGTGCTGAAAGAACTGTCAAATCTGATCAGAGTAAGAATGCCCAAAATACCAATGCCAATGCGAATGCACAGTGCGCACAAAATAATCGACCCAGTCGACGCTTGGGAAGGCACGAAAGTCGCTACACAAGTGGTAAACGCAATTTGATATTTTGTCTTCCCGTCCATAGAATTCAACTTTCCATCCTTAATATTGTCCTATGTGTACTTTATTCATTTTTTTTTCTTAAAAGAAAAAAACTGTATCTTCCTTTCATTCCTATTCCTCCGCTCTTAAAAATCTGTAAGCCACTGTTTTATGTATTTTAACACCCTTAACCATTTTTGTTTTCCAAAAATAGAACAAAATTTATTAACTTGCGTGTATCGCTTGGTATGGTTTCGCTTGACAATCGCAAATTGATTGCAAATAATAATTTTAACAATTTTTTTTTTAATATCTAACCTCAAAAGCAATCAATATTAACGCTTACCTAACCTAACCTTCAATATCAGACTTGTAACTTATAACATTTCGTAAAACTATGCGTCAATATATTTCATCAAGAACATTATTTTATAACGTCATCATAGACAATTGCTTCTAACTTTCTTTCTTAGATGGCGCTACGAGAAGGGCGCTCTAAAGCCCTGTGTTATATGTCTCTGTAGTGTTCTCGGACTCCAGCTTGCCTTGTCCAATTGTATGTGTTGGAATTTTAAAGAATATGACCGCAAATTCCAAATATGCTAAAAACTTTATTGATATCATTTCTCCTTTGATTTTAGAAGATGATGAAATTTTGGTATCATTCGATGTAGTGTGTCATTATTCACTAATGTTCCAATTCGACTGATTTTAGATCTTATTGAGAAAAATGGAACGAAATTAAGCAACATACCAAAATCAAAAAATCGAAATTTATGGAAATTCTTCGTTTTTGTATTATAGATAATAATTATCTTGAGTTTGACTCAAAAATATATCAACAAAAACAAGGAGTTCCAATGAGAAGCCCTGCCTCACCAATCTTGGCAGACATAGTAATGGAAGCTTTGGGCACTGCTCTGCTATCAAGTAGACAAACTAACTGACTACTTCGAAGTTATAACTATCATTAATCACATTCTGATCTGCTCTACGTTGGGGTTCGAATTTTATTGGTCATATACTTCGTCTTCGTCTTCTTCTCTATTTAAATTATCGTGGGCTTTTGATAAAAAAGGAGTACTTTGCATATAAGTTGATGCGTTATACTCCTTACCATAGCAAGCATAAGTAGCTCCGCTGGTAGTCTATCAGCATATGTGGCTTGATGGCTTTACCTTGAATCCTTTTTCGTCGAGTGCTGGCAATTCTAGAATTCACGGCACGTTTGATTTTATCGTGCCTTACCAGTAGCTAAAGTTATCTCCAACTGAGTTATCATCAACTGAGTTTCCTTCATGGTGTTGATTTCTCCATCTTCATAATATTGCTACCCTTTTTAATTCTTTGTATAGTCGCAGATCTGCACCTCTTCGAACTCGTTTCCGGGTTGATCTCAACCCGTCTTCCATCGAAGTTCAGCTGATGTTACGTCATTGTTTTCTTTCGCAGCCAGCTCTTTTGCAGCACTCCTGATGGCCTATTGCCATTGCTGCCAACTGTATTTGTAAATATCGAAATGATGAAATCTACTACTGCTTAAATCGATATTCTTCCTATCTTCGGAGTCTATAAGATCCATTTGCATGTGCAATATAGGTTCTTCCTATTAAAATTTTTTTTATAGTTTTCCAAAGTGCTGAATCCGCTAGTAATTGAGAATCTTTGATTTCGAGGCGAACAGTTTAGTCCGTACCTGTATTTTTATAATAAAATAATTCTAGAACTAGAATCTCCACGAAACAGTTTGTGAAATTAAATGCTATACATGATTAATTCATCTGTTTGAGAATAAATGATTGTATTTATAATTTGCTGAAAGGGATATATTTAAAGTTAACGGAAGCTACGTGACAGGGGATCACAACTCAGATTTGGCCACTTTTTCCCTAGGCACAAATATGTGGCTTTGTCCGTAGAGATTTATCATTTGGAAGTCAATTGTAAAATCAATTGTGGAATGGTATTTTCCTTCTTTGACATATTGTGAAATCCTCTATAGAGTTCAATTTACGTCCGTAGCCAAAACTTATCGAAACTTGACGAAACAAAGCAATCCATCAAATAGCACAAGGATATGAATTAGTCTTATTCGCCCGTTCATTAAAATTCTACCCATAGCTTTTGATAAGTTTGCGTGTGACTGTCGGTAGCTACTCCAAAATAACTGACGAACTATTCCATAAAAAAGTAGCACTATAGCGTTCCCTGAACAAATGGTTCTGGACGCTTGATAAACATTGATTCTGAGATAGTTCTCTATAAAGTGATACATTTTGGGTCACCCTGTATGTATTCAAATAGGTATATTTAAACAAAGAGCAAACGACTCAAGACGCTTCTTCTCGGAAATAAACTATAATTTTAGTTTTCTACGCTTGTGTCTTGTAACTTCTTCTTTCAATAATTTTTTTCACGTCCCCTTAATTGAATATCACAAATAACCCATTTGTTCAGCTCACTTGATCTTTTCAATTTACCAAATTTCAATGACCTGCGATGATAAGATGTGCTTCTGATGGCAGATGGCACCGTAATTTCCATAATTTCTTGTACTTCCAGCAAGAAATTAAGACGAAAGCTCTCTCTCTTTAAAAAACAAAAACATTTCAGAAACATTTATTTAATAAGAAATCATTTCTGAAATGTTTTTTTTAAATGTTTCTATAGTACTTTTTTGGTTTGTATAAACATTTCTGAAATGTTTCTGGAATATTTCTTTGTTTCCAATTTGCGATGGTAAAAAATCAATGTTTTGCATATGACTCAGAAAGATTCTGAAATTATCTCAGAATGGAAAACTCTAAACGTTTCAGAAAAATTTAAAAAAAATTCTTAAATGTCTAGGATATAACAAACATTTTAAACAAATTGGAAGCATTTCCGGAACATTTCAGAAATATTTTTTAAAGAATGTTTCTTGAAATGTTTTCTTGATTTAGACACTTCATTATAAATGTTGCTAAAATGTTTCTTTGCTCTGTTCACACGCTTAAAAAGAAAAAAGAAAGGAAATTAGAGTGATGTTGTAAAACTTTACGCGTTGACACCTTCAACGTTTCTTCTTCATCTATGATTAAACTGAAGAAATATATATAGAATAGGTCTTGATTTAGTTTATCAAAAATTAAACAAAAATTATTTTTTTGAAGAACTAGCAACGCACCCAAAAGAATTGGTTGAAAGTGTAAGCCACTAACCCTTGTTTCTCGTGTGAAACAGTTTATTTATTTTTTTTTTTTATCAGCGACAAATATTTTTTAATACACTTAATTTAATACAATTATTATAATAATCTTTTTTCGTTTTGTTAAATATTCTAAAGTAGTTAAATTTGTTTCTATATTTTCAACAATTTCTAGTTCTTTTATAGATATACACTCTTAAAATATAAATATACCCGAGAATATACCTAACCAATTATATATAAATTTTCGTTTGAATTTCCCAGCTTTGCTTTAAAATAAAAATAGTCTGCACATTTTCACGTAGTTGTTGCTAATGTCAATAATATAAAATATAAAATTATGCTTGCATCTTTGCACGTATTTTTTCATCTTAAATCTCATCTAATCTTCAATTTATTATTTTTTATTTTTTTTTGGGTTTAAGTTACATTTTTTTTTATTTTACATAATTTTTCATTTAAGTCATGTATTTCAATCACTCTTACGCCAAATTTCTTTAATTTACTCCTTCATTCATTCATACACCTTTCAAATTGCAAAAAATACCACAAAAAAATAATTAAATTAATTTAGAATTTTATTTTCTCTGTTCTCAAAAACAAAAAAAAAATCAATTAATTTCATGGAAATGTAATTTTTTATAATAAAATATTTGTTTTTCTTTGTTTTTTCTCATAAAATCTCCTATTTTTCGCAACATAATTCGTGCATCTCGCTAAAATGTCATCCTCTACATCACAACAAATAATAAATGAAAATTATTACATAATTATATAAATATCAAAATTTCACATAAAACAAAAAAAAAAAAAAACTTTGATAAAACCCGACAGAAGTTAGACAGGAAGCGGTGCAACAAGCTCTGGCCGCTCTTAAAAATCGGCCAAAGCCAAGTTTACCCATGCCATCGAAACGTAGTTCGGTTTTAAATCGTAGTCCTGATCGGGATCATGATGATACAGGTGAGGATATAATAAAAAAAAAAACAATCAAAAAAGAAATTAAAAAAAAAAAAAAAAAAATTAGTAAAAAAATTCAAAATTATATTGAAGGATTGTAATTTGATTAGAATTAGTTTTATTATACCTTAAAAATATGATACAGAGTGTTACAAGGGTCCTCCCGTCCCCTCATTCGCATGTCCATCTAGTAATTTTTATTTCAATCATTATTGTCGTTATCGAAAGTCAAAAATGAAGAATCAGAATATAATAAAGAGATTGAGTCAACGAAACGTCAGTTGCAAGATAATGGATGGTAATCACAGATTTCTTCGTCATTTTTGAATCAACTGCATTGCGACGTTGTGAGTCAACGTATTCCTTAAGTTAAATATGACTGCGCCAAAACTCTTTAACTGTTTTTCATCTCACCAAGCACTTCAATTCGATTAAAAGGTGTGTCCAGACCAAAAAAAAACATTTCAGAACCATTTATTAACCCAAGAAAAAATTTCTTCTTAAATGTTCTTATAACGCTTTTTTGCTCTGAAATGTTTTTGAAAAGTTTCTCTGTTTTCTATTCCCGATGAAAAACATTAAGGGCCAGTTGTACAATCGTGGTTCAAGGTGGTTCAAATTTTTAAACCACTGATTTCCATAGATAATCTGCCAAAGTTGGTGGGTTCGAAACTTGAACCCCGATTGTACAACTGGTCCTAAATGTTCTGCAAATGACGCTAAGTTTTTACTCTGGTGAAAATCTGAAAATGACGCTTGGATGACAAAATTGGAAACAAGAAACATTTCAGAATTATTTCAAAAAATGTTTCTTTAAACGTCCACACCAATAGAAACATTATTCTGAAATGTTTCTGAATTTTTTTTTAAACAAATGAGAAACATTTCAGAAACGGTCTTTAAACAATGTTTCTTGAAATGTTTCTTTGTTCTGAACAGACGTTAAATGTGTGTCTAGAAAAGAGTGTGGACGTTTAAAGAAACATTTTTTAAATGTTTCTGAGATGTTTCCTGGGGCTAAATTCCGCAAGCATTTTCACAAATGCTTATGCACGAGATTCCACATAATATTTTGTATTTGAGAGCGCTGAATAAATTTTTGTTTGTTGCCTAGTGAGCTGAATATTATTTTTTGTTTATTTTTGTTATTTTATAAATTTTTTGCTCACGCTCTGAAATAAGGTGAGAAATTTAATTCAAAACTGACGCAAGAAACTCACAGGCACATTTGCGGAATCAGAATGAGGCTGTGTACAATTTTTTTCGTGCGCACAGCAAAACTCACGCTTGCGGAATTTAGCCCATTTTTTTCATTAATTTTTCTGATATATTTTTTTTTTAAATATTTCTTTGAAGTGGACACAGTGTATAGCACACCTACTACGAAGTTCAAACCTTTTTTTATATCAGCAAACACCTCGTCTCACAAAAGTCCAATTATAGAAAAGAGACCCTTTAGGAATACAATAACAACAACTGGAATTCTGGTTTTCCCTGATGGTAATGCAAACTTTCACTGATGTGTTCAGAAATAAACTTCTTTATGGGATGAGACATTTTTTATTTCAACAGTGCAGAAGATTCAAAAAATAAAAATCTCGTCGTTTAATTGAAGATAATTAAGTTTCTAATCTATATCCGACCTTAGAACCAGAACTTTCGAGAAATCTTTTTTTTTTTGAAACCATCGACAACCTAGATGTTCAGTGACAAATCTTTAAAGGTGATAACGGAATCGGAAAACCCTGAAATGGACATCGCATCGGGTCTAAATTGTCTTCAGTGAATATGCAAACCTAAACCAACCAAAATTTCCAAAGTACTAAAGCCCCTGAACAAAGACATGTTCAGCTTCAATTTTGATCTACGTCAACGTCCCTGTAGTCAGCTAAGAATGAAAAGTAAATTTACATGCAGCACAGTTTACTTTTAACTTGAAATTTTCCTGTACTTGAAAGCAAAAACTGATTTTGAACTCGTACAATCGCAAGAGCACTTATAGATATCAAAATAAATCCGACTTTCAGATAGTATTCATCATCGTTTAAAAGATATGTTCTTCTACATTGACTTGTTGAGTTGATATAAAGCAGGATGTATCCTGTCATTATCCAGTAACTTCTTTCTTTATGGAAACCGACTTTTCACCGACTTTGAAAATGATTTTAAACCAATTTTTACATATTTTGGAAAATTAAGATAACAGCACCTGATATTTCAAAACTTTTGATAGAAATTGCAATCAGGCAATTATATCCGACTAGCAAATTTTGTTGTTTCCAGTTTAGCATTGTTCCATATCTAAAGCCATGGTCGAGGCCATTGACGTACTAGATATGGACCGCTAGTTTGTTGAAATTTTCATACAAACAGCCAAAAAATGTTGTTCCAGCTAAAAGCGGCCAAAATACGCCATCATCTTTTAGTGTTAAATAATAATTTCGCGTTTAAAATTTAAATAAAACGACGACATATTCATATACAAGTAACTCAATGCCATGTAGAGTGGATTTGTTTTGTAAAATAAAACTAGTTTGATTACAATTTCCACCTAAATATATTAAAATTAAATGATTAATTCAAACAAGCTTAGCACTGCTACGCAGATTCCCTGCTAGTAGTTGATGGCGCCCCTAGTTATGTTGGAACACGCGTGAAGTTGGCTACTGCCGGTCCATATCTTAAACGTCAATGGTCGAGGCATTTATTTGTTGCAAAATTGGTAGGACAGTCTCTCGTTGACAATACTATTAGTCGATATTCTCAGCATCTGTAACTCTACTTTCTACATGGCCGTACAACCAGTCTTTATAAAGTGAAGGCTTTCTGAGAACCTCGAATGCTTTTAATTCGATCTAACGTTTAACGTTGTGAATCTTGAATGTCATGAAAGAATCTTAATCTGCATAGAATTTAATACTTCTAAAAATCAATGCCATTTTCTGTCGCTAAAAGGCTTAAGATACTCTAATTCCAAGATCCCATGAGTGAAAATTGCACCGAAGAAACTGAAAAGCTAATAATTCTCATTATGTAACGAATTTTCTAATAAAGACGGATCGGTGTTGACAGTCGGTCCGGTCTTTCAAGCTGTCAAATAGTTGTCTAGCAGCGATGGCCGTATCATGGCAGACACAGACTGATATTATCATTATCCGACGTTTACAACTAATGTGCATCGGCTTCTCCTGGTAAATTCTTTCCCAATTTTCAAAACGCTTACAATGTGTTTAAACATTGTTCGTAAAGTTCGTCCAAATTTTGATAAATACAACTCTTGTAACACTCTGTACTCTAAATAAAAATAAAAAACCTAAAACCCATTAAAACCCGAAAATAAGGTATGTCGTCCATTTAGAGAAAATATAGCTTGCACATTCATTTCAGCCAAAAAGTCATTCTTCATTCAAAAGTTTCGTATTAAAATTGTTTGCCTTTTGAGAATTGATATCAAATTTTAACAAAAAAAAAATTTTAAATAACATTTATAATTTTTTTTTATTTAAATGTTTTCTTTTTTTATTTTACAATATTTAAATAACACAAAGCTGGAGAATGCCGTGATTAATGATTGAAAACAATATTAAAAATTTAATTCACTTACTTTCACACAAAAATAAAAATAAAACGAACAAAACAGCAGCAACAGCAAAACAGAGAGTGTGCAACTACTTTCGTTTTAAATTTGTTTATTTAGAAAATAAAAAACTTATTAAATATTATTTTTATTTTTTCATTTATTTTAATTAAAAATTAATAATAATGTAAACTCAATAAGTATTAAAATAATAATAATAATAATAATCAAAATGGCTGCTATGTCCTTGTGACTTTTTTGTTTGTTTTCTTTATTATATTAAAATTAATGTCTTGCTGTATTTATTGATTTTGTATAATTTTTTTAATTAAAAAAAAAACTACACTTTTTATTCAATTTATAATATTTTTTTTTTCTTTAATTCATAACAAATATTTAATGAAAAATTTTATGTTTTATGTATAAAGATACAACAACTGATGACGAATCAATACCAGAAGAGAGAATTTCAACGCCAGACAGGGAATATAATTACCCTCGTGATCATATAAATAATTCCAGAGAACAAATTATAAAACCACCAATACGTGATTCATCAGTTGGAGGTGGTCATAAGAATTTTTCTGATCGAAGGCCACAACAAAATTTACCTCCTCCGGTAAGTATATTTTTTTTAATCTTTAAATATATCAGACACAGAACAAAATACAACGAAAGGAATTTTGAAACTGTTAAATGTAATCAGACAGAGTAAAAAGTCATCGAAAATCTCATAACCGTAAATGGGTTCTATCACACCTTATAGGTACAAATGCGTAGCCGTCAAGCTTCCAAACCTAGTCCATAGGTTTAAGGGCCAATTATAATTGCTTCTTCTCAATCCCAAATTCAATTCAATTTTTCATTTCAATTTTATTAAAAAAAGCATTGTACAATTGCTTTTTTTAATAAAATTGAAGACTTAGTCTCATATAGTACTAAACATTTTGGTGGGTGCAAGTTTGGGTATGCAAAGTTTCTAACTCATTTGGGTATACTACCGAGAAGTTAAGTAGTGCATTGAGGTGGGATTGAATAGCACACTGTTTAAAGTTAAATACAATCTCACTACGAGTGGGAATCAACTCCACATTGAAAAGTGGAGCAGATTCCCACTAAAAGTGGAATAAATGCCCATGTAGAGCACTTGCCCGTGGATTCATTTCCCTGCTCCATGCGAAACAACTTCTCCTGTTGGATATGGTTAGTAAAAAGCATGCATTGGAACCTCAGTACCATCAAAAATACAAGTATTTTAAACACCCCTTTTTAAATTCTATCTCCTTATTTGGACCTTACCAATGCGGGTTCAGAACTGGAAAATCCACCACCGATGAAATATTCACATTGCGAATCTGTGTGCTCTGATTTGCCCCTCACCTTTACCTTGAAAAACTGAAACCTCTCATTATTAATTTGACTAATTTGATTAGCAGTTGTTTCTTATTTCCCAATGAAATGTATTATTCCTGCTCCCCTTCGAACATAGTTTCAGCGGTAGAGTTATCTCTTATTTCCTGTGTTTTTCTTGAGAACCTGATAACTCATCCCGAAATGTATGTGGTAAATCATATCCATTCCCAGTGTGAAAATTAAAATTTCAATCAGTTGCACGAAAATATCCTTCATATTGATCAATCCTCCCTTTTACCTTTTAAATGCCCAGTCTTTCTTTTATTTTGTAGGATTGGCTTATGTCTGTAGTCACAAACTGTAAGGGAGTCAATTGTTCCTTCCACATAAAATGCATCACTCTTACTCAGAAAATACCCCGCAGATACTCCTAGTCTTGTTCTCCGGTTGATGTTACTGGAATCTCATTGTTTTAATTAAATACACAACTGATCCGACATTTTGACAGCGAATACAACAAGGCTGTCATTTATGCCTTTATCTCCTTTTAAATGAACTTGAATTATTACTCCAACTGTCTAACTGTGTTTGCTGATAGATTACCAATCATTTTTCTGTCGATGAATTCACTTAGCATTCCAAATGCGGTTAATCTATATTTTTATTGTACTTGTTCATAATTATCAAGAAATTAACTTTTTTTTTTTTTATTATTAAAGCCACATTCCGACACATCAAGTGCAGGATCACCGCCAGCTGTTCATAGAAAAAATAATTACGACTTTACTGATATTTCTGACTTCCAAAGACCATGTGAGTGTTATTTTTTTTGTAAGTTTCAAGAGAAAACAAATCTTTACTAATAATTTGCCTTTTACAGACGTGGCTCCCGATATAACACAATTTAACAATACTCGCCGTGGTGCTGACCGAGTAACTCGCTATGTCAATATATCGCAAACAGATGCTGGTGACACCGGCACAGCAGGACGATGGAAAGTATCAGCAAAAATTCAACAATTGCTGAATACCCTGAAACGACCCAAACGTCGACCATTACCAGAATTTTATGAGGACAATGACATCGAGTTGGAAATAGCAGCGAATCCAAAAGATCCGAATGCCCCCAAACCCGAAGGTAGTACTATGTCATCAGTGCAAGGTGAACAGCTGGCTGTAGCAGCTCAGTTGCCACGATCTTTGGAAGCAGCATTGCAACGATTTGGCACAAATTCGTTTAAATCACCAATGGCAACGGTTCTGGATCCCAATGGCAAGATGACTACAACATTGACTTACGGCAAGTTATTGTCGCGTGCACAAAAGATTGCTTATGCTTTGACGACAAAAGTCTTTAGTAAGGGACCCGAACAGATTACACTGAAACCAGGTGATCGAGTAGCATTGGTTTATCCAAATAGTGATCCACTAAGGTAAGTTTAAGGACAAATCATCACAAAAATTGTTATTAATGAGTGTTCTGTTTTTTTAGTTTTATAACAGCTTGGTACGGTTGCATGTTCCGTGGATTGGTACCACTGCCAATTGAACTGCCTCTGTCCAGTTCTGACACACCACCACAACAAGTAGGATTCCTGTTGAGTTCGTTAGGAATAAGTGTGGCTCTCACATCGGAGGCCTGTTTAAAAGGTCTGCCCAAATCTTCGACCGGTGAAATAGCCAAACTCAAAGGTTGGCCCAGACTCCACTGGTTTGTGACTGAACATTTGCCAAAACCACCAAAAGACTTTAACGTTGGCAACGTGCGGATAGAAGAAAATGCCAGTGCATATGTTGAATATACTAGTGACAAGGAAGGCAGCGTTATGGGTAAATTTTTTTGTTATTATCTTTTCCTAATCATTTTTTATGCAATTCTATATTTTCAGGAGTAACGGTGACCCGTCAAGCTATGATGAATCATTGCCGTGCATTAACCATGGCATGTCACTACACAGAAGGAGAAACAAGTGTATGTGTGCTGGACTTCAAGCGTGAAGTTGGTCTCTGGCACGCAGTTCTGACATCAGTGCTAAACGGCATGCATGTGCTGTTCATTCCGTATGCTCTTATGAAGCAACGACCATCTTCCTGGATGCAGTTGATCACCAAACACCGAGCTTCATGCTGTCTCGTTAAGAGCCGTGATTTGCATTGGGGCCTGTTGGCTACCAAGGATCACAAAGATATCTCGCTGTCATCGCTTCGTATGCTCCTCGTGGCAGACGGTGCCAATCCTTGGTCGCTTTCATCTTGCGATCAATTTCTCAGCGTTTTCCAATCGAAGGGCCTACGATCCGATGCAATTTGTCCGTGTGCAAGTAGTTCAGAAGTATTTACGGTGTCTTTACGTCGTCCAGGACGTTCCTCGAGTGGATTTACTCAATCAGCTACTGGGCGAGGTGTGCTCTCGATGGCTGCTCTCTCTCATGGAGTGGTTCGTGTAGACAGTGAAGATTCACTTACCTCGCTTACGCTCCAAGACTGTGGTCAAGTTATGCCAGCAGCTCAAATGGTTGTGGTGCGTTCTGAAGGCACTCCAGTGCTCTGCAAGACCGATCAAGTTGGAGAAATATGTGTAACTAGTGGCTCCACTGGTACAGCTTACTATGGCCTCGAGGGACTAACTAATACCACTTTTAAAGTCCAACCACTAGTTGACGACCCAGATCCAAAAGATCCCAACACTGGCAAACCAATATGCGATGAATTTTTTGTAAGATCAGGACTTCTTGGTTTCCTAGGACCCGGAGGTTTAGTATTTGTGTGTGGATCACGAGATGGACTTATGACTGTTACTGGACGCAAGCACAACGCAGACGACATAATTGCCACTGTTTTGGCTGTAGAACCTATGCGATTTATATACCGCGGCCGTATTGCCGTCTTTAGTATCAAAGTGTTGCGTGACGAACGTGTCTGTGTTATTGCTGAACAACGTCCCGATTGTTCCGAAGAAGAGAGCTTCCAATGGATGTCGCGTGTCTTGCAGGCTGTTGATTCGATTCATCAAGTTGGAATCTATTGTTTGGCATTGGTTCCACCAAATCATTTGCCTAAAACTCCACTTGGTGGAATTCATCTGTGTGAGGCTAGACGTCGTTTCCTTGAAGGATCACTACATCCGGCAAATGTTTTGATGTGTCCACATACGTGTGTAACAAATCTGCCTAAACCAAGGGAAATTCATCAAGGTATGTGCGAAGGTTTTGTGTTAATTATATATTTTGTTTTTTGTTTCGTTAATGTATTTAAATGCATTTATATAGTTTGTTGAGTTAAATATTGAGTTCAATGCTTAGAAAAGGTGTTAGATGCTTTTGCAAAAAAAAAAAAAAAAACAAATATTAAAGTGTGTTTGCCAGAATTTGCTAATTGTCTTAGTGTAGTTTGCTGATGAGGCTAATAATAATATTAATAAATCGAGTGGTGAATTTCTTTATAATTCTGAATATTTTAATGTGTAGTTATTTGCGTATTTGCGTAGGAGAGAGTATTTTTAACTTTGTGAATTATGAATGCAAACTTAATTGTTAAAAATAGAAATTAGGTTTTTATATTGTAAGAAGTAGACTAACAAGTAAAAACTGATTTATTAGAATCCATTTCTGAAAACAAGTGTTTCGTGTCTTAGAACAAATATATCACACTTGTCGTAGTTTAAGTATTATAAATCATCCCACGAAGCATTTTCTTTTTTTTTAAAGTAATTTACATTTACATTTGCCTTTATTATAGATTGTAAATGAAGTTTTATGTTATCAGTATCGACATGAATAAGTTTGGTATTTTTAGCACATATAGCGAAAGAGCCGATAAATTGTTTCATATTTTAAGATCAAACAAATGGTTGGTATTCCCTCTATCTGATCCATGAAAAACAAAAAACAGATGCAAGGTGAGGATATCTATCCTAACCTATCTTAGTTTCATATGGCTTTCGAGTGATTAGACTCTTAGATAACTTCAAGAGTGAAGATCCGAATAAACCACATCTGAATATGTCGTAGTAGCCCGCATAAGGTACTCACTAATACTTCGGCCTGACTTTAAATGTAGACGCCACAGTTGATGCCATCTATGAAATTTTTCCGCTACCGCCTTGATGAAGGAATAAGTGCCTTAGTAGAGACTGTGCTCTCTCTCCTTTCTCGTTTGCTGCCTGCTGCAAACTTCCAAAGGGGATTTGATGCTCAATCTCCAGTTGAGGTATTTGGCACCCTAGTTAGGTGAAAGTAAGAGTTTGTAGACCGAGGTGGGTTTTGAGATAAAAGTATGCGGTGACCGCTTGTATCCTCTTAAATGCACCTATCTACCATTTGAACACCACATGTCACTGCTACAGTGACATTTGGTTTTTTCGTAGGGAATTCGAATGATAGTAGCGTTTAGAGTATATTCGCAACGTAACTACTGGTGTTACCCATCGTCATCCCAAAAAGGTGGTAGAGTTTATTGGGAATGTGTCCGAAAAATTTGTAGCCTTGGTTTGTAACAGCATTTTCCGTTTTCAAAAATTTCGAAAATTTAATTTGTAATTTATAAAGTTCTGCAGAACTTTTTTCATAAATTCGGTCCAGGTATTGATTATTATCATTTGTGTAGCTTCCTATGTATAGGTTTCCTTTCATTAGAATACTTTCCTATTGGGTTGGGTACGAAATCCCCACTCTCGATACAATCGGGTAGAGGCAGTTTTTTATTAACCTTATCCCATGCTGGATGGTATCGAGGAAACTCTATTGTTAGAAGTTACGTGCAGACATCTCTGGGGTGACAGCTCTGACAGTCCAGCAGCATTAAAAGCTGTCTATGGATGTTATGAAGTTCTAAAAACCCTCGCCATACACAACAAACTTAAATTTGTTCGTAGTGTTGTCTCTTTGACTGCATTCGTTGGCTCTGAACCCTTCTGCGGCATAAACTGCAAGTCGCTATTATTAGTTTGTGGGTGTCTCACCAAAGACAATCCAAACTGGTTATCAGTTTCTAGTGAGCTTTCTCACAAGCCTTTCTCGCTTTCCCACAGGTCATTCTAGCTTTCTCACCAGTCGGTCTCCTAAAAGAGATTTGCACCTCAGAGGAACGTAAAAGAGTTTACTATCAATGGCCTACTTCACCAAATTACAATTACAATAAAAAAATTGTCAATTTTTTTAATAATCTGGGGATAGAAATATCATCAAACAAAAAATAAATTAGTTATGTGTGCCTTTAAAAGGTCAGTAAAAAAATTTTACAAAATGAAAGCCCTGTACGTAGGTGTTACACAAAGCCCCAAGACCAAATTTAAAGGATAGGTATTTTATAACGGCACAAGTGACATGGGGTACCATATCCGGTAATTTTATGGGACTTTCCATTGGTAATAAATCAATTTATTTTAGATCGGCGATTAATTTTTGACAGTTGACGCGTTCCAATGGGCAAAAAAATTGAATTATTTTTTTTATTTTTTTATTATTTGACACAAAATAAAGATGTAAATCGATGACGAATAACACAAAATATTTTTTTTTTTGAAAGAAAATCTGTATTTGAGTATATATTTTTTTGTGAAAAAGCTATTTATTTATTTTACTGATGAAAATTGATTTTATGTATCAGCTGACTGTCATTGCAGACAAAATGAAACAAATCGTTCCAATAAGTGAGTTCCAATTTGTTTACTGTTCCAACACATCAGTAAAAATTTTACTGAAGCAATTTGCATCCAGAAAATCAGTTTTATGGGTAGGATAGCCTTTTTATTGACATATTTTTACTGATTGCTATAAACGCTTATGCGTAAAACAAACTTCAGCTTTCATTCGTTTCATCATTTACGGATGGTTTTTACTGATAGCTATAACTGGCCCCTTACAGACAAGAAATAACGTTTAACACAATGACTAAAATAAATCAATTTTAAATCGCGTTCCATTTGCCAAGAAATAAATCAATTTATTTATTGAAATCTGTATTTACCAATGAAAAGTTCCATTACTTATATGTTGTGTATGTTGTCATTCAAATCAAATTGAACCTTGTCAGACATAAAAATTGAATTTACCATGTCGTTGTTCTTTTCCAGTATTCGACAAGTTAACTAGATTAAATTTCTTTGCAATTTTAAACTTTAAGGGAAACAAGTGGAAATTAGTGTCTGCTATTTGTGCAGAAAAATTCCTGGTTGAAACACTTAGAATAGTTTGTGTAGCAGAGCAACAATGCTATGTTCTTCTTCTTGTGGTATTCTCAGGCTCGTCAAAAGTTTACTGTCGAAAGTCAGCTGGTAGAAACATAGGACTGCATCTTTATTCCCTTCTTTCCGAATTTCCAATAGGTAATAGGAACAACACAAAAATTCTAGCTTAAATTTCAGTTTTTCTATTTTTTCTAATTCTGATATTAGTTGACAATAATAATAGTAATAATCTCAAAGTTAAAAATCTCTAAAAAGTAACAAACAAGTAATCTAAAAAAATTATCGGTTCGGCAGCAAAATTTCATGCTACATAACTCCATCGTCGGCTTTTTATGCAATCGACATCGGTAATTGGATACACGCTTTTATACCCTCAGTTATTTTTGCTGTCGGTTTTACACAGTTACCATACTTATAACAATCCATAGGCTCAGGGAGCCAAACGTCCATTTAAGCTCTCTTTAGACTGAAGCTACACCTCCAACGAATTTTGCCCAGAGTTATAAAAAAACATCCATAAATTTCAAAAAATTAACAGATAACTTACACAGAAACAAATTTGTACGTTTTGTTTTGGGAGTACAATTCATTAGCTACCCTCAACTTAAAATTCACAATTGCAAACAGGTTCCACCAACATCACAGATCGTTTGTAAATTGAATCCTATAAACACTCAAGTAGTCAACTAATTCCCAAAAACCATACTCGTTCACAAGTAGGTTAAAATCCAAACACTGAGACTGAACAAATTACTTATAGAGATACTTTAGAAAGTTTAAGACGATTAAATATTAGTTACAGTAATAATAACCCATTCAAAATTCACCACTCTGCAGTAGAAAATAATATTTGTGTAGGAACGCTTTTCAGATTAATATTACAATCAAACAGCATTTGCTTATAGAATTTGCTTGGTAAATAGCATGCAAATATTATAATGTATGTAGCATAAGAGCTCTCTTTCTATCCACAATTGCTTTAGTAAGACGTGTTGTGTCGTCAACACCAATCAGCAACAAAACAAAACAAACAACAATTTTAAAAAATGCTTTTTTTTGCACTAAAATATTCATCTCAATCATTCAAAGAAAAAAAAAAACCAACAACAACTACAAAAATATCTTACTAACTCAATATGGAATCCGTATTTCAGTTTTATCAATTAATTGTACTTAAATGATTTATTCATAAAAAAAAACAAATTTAATCTATGTTTTAAACCACACACTATTTTATTTCGATGTTTTTTTTCTTTTTTTCTTTTTTCCATTCGAATGCTGCTCTTGTTGTTCTTAACTGACAAAATATCAATAATTAATATAAAAAAAATGAAAAAATATATTAAACTTATAATCATTTTTAATAAAAAAAAACAAACAACAACAACAATACATAAAACATACAATATTCATACATACAAACATCATAATTGTTTTTTTTTTTTTTCCTTTAAATTTCAAATACAATTATCAATAATTTAAAAAAACAAACAAATAATTTTGTAAATTAATTAATTTCTGTTATACTACACACGTGCATTTTGTTATAAAATTGTTTATGACCAACAAATCATTTCATTCCATCGCGTTTAAATAATTTAACACTATAAACAACAACTATTACTTACAATTACTTCTATTTTAATTGGCTTATTAATTGGCACTGGATTAACCATCAACAAAATTCAATTTTGTATAAAAAAACAAACTTATATATTTAAATATAACCACTGTTATTGTCTAATTTATTTTTTTGCGCTATTACTAACAAAATTGTGATTTTTTTTTTATAAACAAACAACACAATTAATCATATAACAAAACGCGTACTTCTTGGGACATTGGTCACTTGCTACTATGATATTATTCCCACACCCTTCCATACTCTGTCTCTCTTTTTTATATATACATACATTAAT
Organism: Baccha elongata; assembly: GCA_951217065.1. Classification (NCBI taxonomy): domain Eukaryota; kingdom Metazoa; phylum Arthropoda; class Insecta; order Diptera; family Syrphidae; genus Baccha; species Baccha elongata. Next base: position 43,668,499 of record OX578274.1, read on the forward strand.
ATATATATAAATATTTGTACCTGTTATTGTTAAATTTATATATATTTTTTCTAAATATTTTGCATTAAAATTTAAAATTAAATTAAATAAAAAAAAAACAATTAAAAATACACGGTTGCATTGCCAAATTAATTAATTAATTAAATTAAAAAAAAAAACAATTCGATTAAATAAAATTTTATTTGTAAATATTTCCTTACAAAACATTCAATCGAATCATAAAACATTACATTTTACATTTAAAAAAAAAAAAAAATTGTGAAAAAATTGAAAATAAAAAACAAACAGCAGTGCAACCAACAACAACTAGTAGTAGCTTATCTGGATGTGGTATTACAGACACATCAGTTGGACCGGCCTCAGTTATGGTTGGCAATCTGGTGCAAGGAAATCGATTGGCAATGGCTCAAGGACGTGATATTGGATTATCGGAAGATAGCGAGAGGAAGGTTTGTGGATTTATTTTTCATTGTTTTATAATAACTAATTTTTATTTGTAAATTAATTTTCAGCATCAACTTATAACAGGAGTCTTAAGATGGCGTGCGAATTCTGCTCCTGATCATGTATTGTATACCCTGCTTAATTCAAAAGGTAAGATTAAAATATTAAAGTATAATTTTGTTGATTCAAATTATTTACGCTTACACATTTAGTATTTATGTAGTTAGTTTATGATTTTAAATTGTAAAATAATCTTCAAGCTTGGAGTAGTATATGCTTCCTATTCTAGCTGCTTAAGCAGCATATAAACTTCAACTAAAGCAAAAGCCAGCAGCTTATTGCCTCCATCTGCCTGGAGTCACCTAATGTGGTTATGAATGTTCTGAGACGGTATTCCACCAATACCAATACAGTTGACCTTCACGGTGTTTTTGATTCATTAGCATGCCTTGCACCCCGAAAATTCTATTCAAAGCATTTGTTCGCTATGTAGTATGTACCGTTTAGTTTTCTCACTATATGACAGTCTCATTTTATTTTCTATATCCAAATCTATTCCGCCATCAAGTGTGCTATAAAACTACCCAGATAGTAAAAAAATGCTTGATCTTTGTGCAATATTTTGGTTTTATTATACTATTACAATTAATGCTGGTATTGTTACATTCAACAAAAGTCACTCAACACCTTGAAGTTCACTTGAGTACTACGTACTTCGTATTCCTTCTTTACTGAATCTTCATAGTTCATCTATGTTTATCTCAAACTTCTTATCCTTTTTCCGACGATCAAAATTTTTCCACTTCACTAGAGATCTCCTTTGGGGAGTTTTTTGGTCAGAAAACGTCGGCAAGCCTTTGGGTTATGGATTGTCCCATGTATGAGGTCAACTGAATGTTGATATCTTTGCATTTGTTTTTCCCATAGTTCTTACGAATATTTATAATAATAATTTTTTAAGTGCACATTGCCTTTTAAATGAAACAGGTGCTGCACGACACTAGTAAGAAGGAGTAGAAAGATAAAAAAGAATTGTTTTGGTACAATGGATATAGAGAGCTAGTTGATTTTTACTTTTCATTGGCGACGTCCAGCACAAGCTGGGAGGTATGCTGAAAATAAAAAAAAATTAACTGACAACATCTGGGTTAACAGCCAAGCCCTCCATCCATTGTACCATTGCCGCCCACATATGACAGTACCTTCTACTTTTAATGCGGTAAAGCCTTGTCATTCCTGATCCCATGCATGTTCATCTTATTAGCAGTAAATTTGCTCGCATACTTCTTGTTTAATATTATGAATATTTTTTTTTTTTTTTTTTTCAATTAAACTGTATCTTCATAGTCTTTTATTTTCCTTCGATGGTCAATAGCTTCTTTACACTTTTAATAAGTACATAAGAAGCTTTAAACTCCTTTAAAAAGCCATCAACTGCAGCCGTAACGTTTTCATTGCTGGAAAACCTCTTACTATTTTTTTTCAAAATTTGCAAATGATAATAATAATATCTAGTCCGAGGGGGCTTTATCTAGTGAATAGAGCTCGTGGTGAATCAGTTCAAACTTGAATTCATTAATTTTAGCCTTAACGATAGCACAATCTTGAACTTGTGCATTGTCTTGATGACACAACACTTTTTTTCGTTAAATGTGTCTGTTTCGCATAGTATTTCGTGTTTATTGTTCTTCCTTTTAAGAAAACGACAATCTATGAAAATTGTCCCACGCGCATCCCAAAAAAACTGCAGTATGACTTTATTTTCAGACAGAACAGCCATTGCCGTCCTTGGAGCCGATTCGCTCCTTTTCCAGTTCAATGTTTTGACAGCATGTTAGTAAAACAACGAAGGACGCCCCTTTAATTCTAAGAAACTTCGTCAAACACTCAATTGAAACATCTTCAATAAGCTTTTTTGTTCGATTTTGAGTAATCGTGGGACCTATCTTTCAAACCGCTATTTCTGGTCCAGATTATAGGTTGATGTACGATTTACAGTTTTTTTTTTAAATATTTGTCGTGTCTGCAAGCTCAGACCCTTTTATTCGATGGTCTTTTAATACAATCTCGTGGATTTTTTCTTTGAATGGTTGTAAAGCTTAAAGTAAACAACCTACTGTCATTAAATTTTAAAAACACTGTCTTTCTGGTACAGTAGCAGCTTACTTTCTTGTATAGAATAAGAATCTGTCCTTTTAAAAACAGTGATTTACTAACACAGATTTACTAAGCTTCTTAAAAGCGAAACTTCCCCTGCTTACCTGAGACGTCAATAGCAACCCCATCTGCTTAGGCAATTACTATGGTGCCTTTCGTTTCCAGGCAAACTTTGTCAGTTTGTTCACCACTAAGTTTTATAGAAGTGGGGATAATATCCAGACAATCCTTCCTGCAGATTTGAATTGATAACCCTTCAATAATCATCTCATCTACTCTCAAATTTATTAGTGCTTTTCCGATTGTATTCAAGTTGACGTTATTAAAAGCGCCTTTTTTATCAATCATTATTTTCTTCTATTATGTATTAGGTAATGCAGAGCCATCTCCACAGATTTACCTCCTTAGTAAGCATGTCGATCAAAGCTTTTAAAAGGAATGATAATAGTCTAAAATCCCTGAGATTTACTAGTGCACATTTACCAACTATCGGTATCTTCTTTTTCAATACCTTGTTCTTCGTAATGGAATATTCTTGCACTTCACGGCTTCATCATAAGGACTTGAAGTTTTTGTTAACATATTTTGACTACTCCCTGCTTTTGCTCCTACATTTCAACAACTCTCTCAATTTATCAATAAAAAGCATCAAATATACAGATATCTACATATATAACTGTTTTCATGTTCTCACATGTTTTCATATTCTCAGGTGCTGTTGCTAAAACACTCACCTGCTCCGAGCTGCATAAACGTGCTGAAAAAATTGCTGCTCTTCTTCAAGAAAGAGGAAAGATTGAACCAGGTGATCATGTTGGTAAGTTAAAAACTATTCCCTTTAAACTCTCTCTCTGCTATTTGATATCAACTCAACCAAATGTTTTTCTCTTCCAGCTCTCATCTTTCCACCAGGTCTGGATTTAATTTGTGCATTTTATGGCTGTTTATATTTGGGTGCTGTGCCAATCACTATTCGGCCACCACACCCACAAAATCTCATTACCACATTACCAACTGTGAGAATGATTGTAGATGTATCAAAAAGTGGAATTGTTCTTTCCATTCAGTCAATCATCAAATTATTAAAGTCTCGTGAAGCTGCTGCTTCAATAGATCCCAAGAGTTGGCCGCCCATCTTGGACATTGATGATAATCCAAAACGTAAATTAGCTGCTGTAGCCAACTCAACTTTAGACTCGACGGCGTACTTGGACTTTAGTGTATCAACATGTGGTCGATTGAGTGGTGTCATCATTACCAATAGGTTGGAATAAACAATAAAGAACCAAAACCATTATTGATTTTTCGTTCCCTTTCTAGATCCCTTTCGAGTGTGTGTGCCAGTCTGAAACTCGCCTGTGAATTATATCCATCACGACATGTGGCACTTTGCCTGGATCCTTATTGCGGTCTTGGTTTCGCCATGTGGACTTTGATCAGTGTTTACAGTGGTCATCATTCTATTCTAATCGCACCCTATGAAGTCGAAGCAAATCCTAGTCTCTGGTTGGCTACCCTATCTCAGTACAGAGTTCGTGATACCTTCTGCTCGTACGGAGTCATCGAGTTGTGCACGAAAGCCCTTAGTAATTCAATTCCAGCGCTCAAGCAAAGAAACATTGATCTGCGTTGTGTGCGGACATGTGTAGTCGTGGCTGAAGAACGCCCTCGGGTCCAGCTAACACAACAATTCTGCAAGCTGTTCCAAGCTCTCGGACTTAATACACGTTGTGTATCCACATCATTTGGTTGTCGAGTTAATCCAGCGATTTGCGTTCAAGGTGCCAGTTCAGCAGAGAGTGCGCAAGTCTATGTTGATCTTAGAGCGTTGCGTAACAACCGAGTGGCTCTGGTCGAACGAGGTGCGCCCAATTCGTTGTGTCTCATTGAATCGGGTAAACTGCTTCCAGGTGTTAAAGTTATAATCGCCAACCCAGAGACAAAGGGTCACTGTGGAGATTCACATTTGGGTGAAATATGGGTATGAATAATTTTGAAATTTTCTACTTTCTAAATTTGAATGAAAATTTCTTTGCTAGGTGCAATCACCTCATAGCGCAAATGGATACTTCACCATTTATGGTGACGAAACCGACTACAATGATCATTTCAATGCCAAATTAGTTACCGGAGCAACGACTGAAGTATACGCCCGCACCGGTTATTTAGGATTCTTACGACGCACCGAATGCTCCCAAGCTGTATCGATTCTAGACGAAACTACTCCTAGTATTGCCAGTCGAGATAGTGATACAGAATCATTACACTCAATGAGTCAGTTGCAACATAATCTGTCATCGATTTCGATTGGTAACCAATCAGGTGGCGGAACAAATAATCAAGATCAAGAACTGCATGATGCTGTTTATGTGGTAGGAGCTTTGGATGAAGTGATAACATTGCGTGGCATGAACTATCATCCGATTGATATTGAAAATTCTGTGTTACGGTGTCATAAGAAAATTGCTGAATGGTATGAATTAGTTTTTTTTTTGGGAAATTGAATCATTTTTTTATGATTTTTGTTGTTGTTTCAGTGCTGTATTTACATGGACAAATCTACTAGTCGTAGTTGTTGAATTAGATGGCAACGAATCAGAAGCTCTGGACTTGGTACCATTGGTTACGAATACAGTTTTAGAAGAACATCAATTGATTGTTGGTGTTGTTGTTGTGGTGGATCCAGGTAAGTTTTTAAAACTAAATTAGTACGATCGTACAAACGATGGAAATCGGGTATATTAAAGTATATTGAGTCAAGTTAAGATGGTCCCGTGTATTTTATCAAATATTATGCTCCCCTTCTCTTTTTCATCTTCTACCGAAGATAAGATTACATCTCTTTTTAGATTAATTAGAACTTAAAAATAATTATTAGTGTGCATATCTCCGATTTGATCTAAGAAAACGTCGATAAACCTCCTTCTTCGTTTAATGTCTAAGATTATCCAAATGTAAACCCCAACTGTTCGTTGCGTTTGCTTGGCTCTGCTTTCTTCCTCCTTAACTATTGAATTGTGCATTTCGATTCCTTATTATTACAAGATTTATACAGAGTTTCTTTGGTTCCGCATGTTAATCTTTCTCAACGATTTTTTTTTGTATGTAACTTGATCCCATTACATTGTTGAAGACATTGTAGTTTATTTTTATCTTTTGTTCTAATGATAACCCATTATACCATTTTCATTTTGAGAACCCTCGAGTTGATTCTTGTCGGATTTACAGTTTTTCCTCTCGAAAAGCTTGATGTTCGCCATTATAGTTGGCGATTAACAATAATTATAGCATTGCCGGGTCCGCGTAGTTAGTAAGGAGGTAAAAGGAGATGTTTCAGTATACTTCAGTATACATCAGTATACTTAGCACATTAATGTGGTGGGTTGATCCAATCAGATAAGCTAACAGACTCTTTTTTAGGGTCCTTTGGTCAAGAATTCAATCAGCTCCACCATGGTCCTTAATTTACTTTACGTACTGATGCTGTTGAATTAGATCAAAGAAAAAGGTTGAGGTTGTCAAAAAGAAAAAGAAATTAAAAACACTGAGACGAGACCAGGCCAACATCGTACAAAAAGTGTTCGTTAGATTCCTTCTTCTGACTCTTGAGTATCCTGCTACGGCAGATAGTTTTATAGGCAAACTAACCAACTATTCTCTTGCAATCTTTTCTGGTTGAGTGTATTAAATCATTAGAATCTGTTTTTACCATGGGGTGAACATTTATTTATTTTACAGTGACTTAACAGTTTGTCAGGCTTTCCTCCCTTTTATTGTATTCATAGAGAAAACTTATATTTTGCCCTCTATATTTACCTGTAAAGAGTCGATATCTTACGTCCGAAGGACATTAATGGCTGAATCTTGCCTAGTAAGCTCATCCAATCGCTCTTTCTCTTTTATTTCGATGTATCTAGGGACCCATATACATTGCGGGCTAAAATACAAATTGGGAACTCTTCTCTGCATCGATGAACTTACTTTTAGGATTATCAGACAGCTGTCGACAGATTTCATTACAACTTGGCTATCAATAAATATGTCTACTATTTAGATTGTTTGCCTTGAGATTGTATTAATATCTTGCTGGCTTCTTTAATAGCCTGAAACACAGTTGCAACATTGGATATTCCAAAGATTTCGTTTCGCAGACCAAAGTATCATCTATCAAAGTGTCAGTTAAATTTCTTCTTCAACAATTTGCAGCCATTATACAGTATGCTTATTAGTTTACTTTTATTTTAAATAAGCACTGCTCAAATGTTTTGTCATTCAAACTATTATGCATATCAATATCTCCTCTTTTATCTTATCTAATATTTGTTATTTTCTATCTTTCAGGTGTAGTTCCAATCAATAGTCGTGGCGAAAAACAACGTATGCACTTACGAGATGGTTTCCTAGCAGATCAATTGGATCCAATTTATGTTGCATACAACATGTAAATAAATTTTTATTATAAATAAGAACAACAAAAATTCAAATGGATTCGTGTCAAACTTTCCATTTCGTCTTAACAATTTCCCGCATAAATATATATTATTATTTGTCAAATAATAATAATAATAATTCAAAATGAAGGAACACACAAATTTAGTATAATACAAAATACCTACATATGCGTAAATATGTACAATTTTTTAATAATCCAAAATACACAAAATTAAATTCAAATGGGTAAAAAAGATATTCATAAATTAATAAAACAAAAATTAAATAAAAATTCGGAAAAAAAGAAACAAATTACAATAAAAAAGAAAGCCTCAAAATCTTCATAAAATACTTAACAAGAAAAAAGAAAAATATTAAAACAACACGTATATAAATAATAATAATATACAAATAGATACAAACATATATATCGCGATTTTTAATATCAAAAAAACAAAAAAATTCGGACAATTTTCTAGAAAACATATAGAGTCCCAGACCACACACAATAATTACAATTTATTTACGTGTTTATTTTAGTTAAATTACTTTAATTTTATCTCTCGCTAGGCATTTAATGAACAAACAAAAATAATTAAATTAACAAAAAAAGAAAAAAAAATAATAAAATAATGGAAAGCAATCTTATAAGAATTTTTTACAATTGATAAATTATAAAATTAAAAGTGAACTAATTAAAAATAATAATAATTAATTAATTCGGTAATGATTGGTTTAAGTGTTAAAAATTATTATTATTATAATAAGTGCTATTTTTTTTCGAAAAAAAAACAAGTTTTTATATAATTTGACTTGCACAATATCCACTAACACAATACACAGTGATGTATAAGAAATTATTCACTTTCGTATTTAATTTGAACAAATTAATGAATTTATAATGACAAATTAATATTTTTTTTTTGTTTGTTTCTTAATTCACATTATCTAATTAATTATATTGTAATCCTTCGTATTTAAACATTTTATGAAATGAAAAATAATCATCTGAGAAGTAAAAATTTAAAGATAAAAATTGTTAAGATGTGAAACAATTATTAGAATTATTGTATTGTAATAACTTAGTGTCGAAAACAATAACAACAACAAATAATTTTTGTTCAAGTTTTCGTTTAGACACTTCTAAAACATAAAAACACTGTTTTCCTTCATTATGAAAATGTAGACTAAGAATAAAAAAAAAAAAATAGAAAACGACAAATATTTTCTTAGAATGCAATGTTTTTTTTTTTTCTTTTTAAGTTATCCGAAATAAAAGCAACATCATAAATATTAATAAAGTTGCTTTATTTTCTAAATATGATTTCAATTTAAAAATGCAATTGCATAATTATTATAATTTTTTTTAATTATTGTTTTTATTTTTTTGTTTTCTCTTACACTCTTTTAAGTGTTTTTTTTTTGTGTATCTCTCTATCTTTTCCATGTGATTATATGAAATATTTTTTTTAAATTAATAATGTATTATTAAAAAAATGTTTTATTTCTTATTACTTTTAGTTTGTTAGTTATTATGGCCAATAAGTGAATATAATTAATAACGTTTATATAAATATATAAATATAGAGGTAAATAAATTTTCAAAAATAAAAATAAATATAAATTGACTTTTTTTTTAATTTCAATCAAAATAATTGAACCGTTATAAGTATTTCTGTATTTGCAGACGTTTCTTTGCTTTTCCACTGAACGTTTCTTTGCTTTTCCACTGAATATAAATTAATTGGCTTTAGTCGATCTTGATAGGTAGGCATGATCAATGGGTTGTCCCAAGCTAGACATCGGAGTACAGATCAAACGAATTGACTATAAAAGCTGGTAATTCTGGAAATTAAATAGAATGTTGGTAAGATTGACACACTTTCTTAAGGTCGCAGAATTCCTTGGACCACCGTCAGCGCTTTAAAAATTATTTCGTCGATATGGAAAGAAGTTGACATATTTTTCGATGGTTGCGAATGGATTGATTAAACGGTAGATCCAACGATTTTAAGAAAAATTATTGAATGGCACATAGAAACATTTAATTCCAAGTTTTGTTTATTGAAAAATTATCGAGGTATCTAGTTGAATAAGAGTAGAATACTGTGTCGAAGAAATACATATTCTTATGAATTTTGGCATTGTTCACGTGAAGTAAAATATGGAATGCTTAGTGACCATTTCATTATCTCTAAAATAATAAAAAGAAGAGGAATACTGTTGCTGCCTAGTTTCTAGGGAGATACTTGATACTGCTTAAAAGAGGCTAGTTTAAATAAATTTAAAACTAATAACAGGTTTGAAGATAAGAAAAAAATTATCTCAAAATAATAAAAATGGAAAAATTTGAATCTATGTGATATTTTTTAAAAATGTCCTTACCAAAATCGTTTGAAATTAGTTCGGGAAAACTCTTTTTTAGGGAGGGATAAAATGAAATTTTAATAAGACTGAAAAAGAAAGGGCATATATGAGGATTTTTTGAAAAAAAAGAGAAGACTAAAAAGCAGGACAAGAACAGGTCAAAATCTCATAATGCATGGGAGAGTGTACTAGTCAAAACAGAACATGTATATCTTGCCTGTTTGCTTGAAGCAAAATCATTTTTTTTTAATTTTTGGTAAAGCACAAAAAGTTTATTGAATTTGAAGTTTTGAACAAAACTAACACATTCTTCATCCATGATGCAAATGATTGACCTGTGTATATACCGCTTAAGGTTTGATTAAAAAACAAATAGATACAAATTAAGTCATTAGTATTGAGTTTTAGAAAAAAAATTAAACTTAATTCTACTTTTTTGTTACCAGAAATTTTCAAGTCAAAACTAGAAGAAGTGTATAGAAATATTGCGAGATATACAATTCTAAGGTCTAAATACAAATGGATAACTTGCACTGCAGAAACTTTGAAGAAGAAGGCATCATAAGCCTATTAAGATAATGCAAATCTGTAGAAAATGTAAAACCCCAAGAATATTCTTTGTATTCTGATATTGTTTTGCTGAAGTCGTCTTTTTTTAGATATCTAGAACTGAAGAAAAACTGATTATTCAACTGTTGGTCGTACATTTATGTCATCTTGGAATGTCTGTTAAAGTAGTAAGAAAAAGAAATCCAAAGTACGACTTATAGCCAGTCGGCAAAGACAAATATTCAGTCCATAATGAAATAGAACACCCATCCGATAACATGATAGGATATGGTTCTTTAGCCTTTCAATAATAACTAAAAATAACTAAAATTTTATTCTCTATAACTTCCAAAGTGTTATACCTACAAAATATAACTTTTAAAACTCAACGGTTTAAAAAAATAATTGAATGAATGAACTATTTATTTCAATTTTCAATTGAAAACATTGATTGATTGATTTATTTCAATACGTTACATTTTACAGTGTTTACTAAAATCTAAATTAAACTATAACAATGTTTCAACTACTCAAAGCAAATAAAATGCACGACTGGGTCACACGCACTTACTCTTGTAACAAACTATGGGATTGAAAAAAAAATTAATTTAGGAAATTGTGTTCAAAGGGAAAAATATTAGAAAATGGCCTAAACGTGAGAAAAAGTTGTATGGTAGGTGCCATTAAAAACTTTTTTAGCCAAAAACTTTAGATGTCATCTTGTGTTAGTTTACTACATAAAGTGCTATACCAAAAAATAAAATAGGTTCAGTCGTTATCAAGTTATGGCCAAATTTGTAAAAACCGATAACACCATATCTCAGTTATGTGAATTTTTAGTCAAAAACCTGAAATTTAGTTATATTAACCGCTCTCCAGATATAACGTACAAAAAGTTTTATCAAAATCGTTAGAGCCGTTTTCGAGAAAAAATTGCAAAACTAAAACCGTTATATGGAAGGTACCAGTTATAGCCGGGATAAAACGAAAATTCGAATTTCTCCTCTGGGGAATCGCCACAGAGTGCTATATGTGAAGTTTTAAGTAAATCCGGCAAACCGTTTAGGCTGTAGGTCGGTGCACAGACAACTGAACATACGCACATCCGCACAGACAGACCGACGGATGGCATGACAAAACCTACATTTTTGGGCTTCTCTATCATCGTAATTTCAGGTTTGATTAAAACCTCGATTTTTTTTGCACGATACCAATACTCACCCTATTGAGCAAGTAAAAAAATCATTATCTGTTTAGGTACGTAATGAATATCGAATTTCAACTTTTATAGTGCCATAAAAAGTGTAACCCTTATCGTAATATTTCTGGTACCTTCCACAATTGTATGTTAGATCCAGATCCCTACCCTTTTAGGTGAATCTACGTCTCTACAGCAACTCGGTCGTTAAAAGAAAAGAAGAAGTTATTTCATCATGAACTTTATTTATTAACAACAGTATAACAATTTATTTATATAAAAAAAATATATTAAATAATAATTTATAAAATATGAAAAAAAATATTTATTTAAACATAATATAATTTGTATTTTTTTTTTATTGATTTAATTGATTGCACTCATTTGTCATCACAGTTTCCCAGGCTTTTGCTGTTTCTGTATTTAAAAGTTGTTGTTCATATGAAAATGATAAAAGTACTGAGGGAAGTATTTGAAGATATTTATTAGCAAGTGATGTTTCTTGTAGAACACATCTCAAACTAAATGCACTTTTTCTTCCAAGTGTTCCAACTACTCCGTTTTGAGCAACTTCTTGTTGATGGAGGGCTTGGACATCTTCAGCCTTTTGAATGGATAACATAAATGTTCATAATGTAGGCATACATTTAAATTTGGTATATATTTATAACTTACAGCACTTCCACGTATCACACCTTTAATTTTTTGTTTGTTTATGGTAAGCATTTTCGAGAGTGCTCTCTGATGATCGGAAACGATTCCTCTTTCAACACGATCACAAAGGTCACTGGAAAATAAAAAAGTTGATTTTTTAATTAACTTTGTTTTGTTCATACATCAAAAGCAGCTAAGTGGCTCTTATTGATAATTAATAAAAATAATAACAAAAAAAAAAAAAAAATAGTTCTCATACGCCATAGTGTACTAAAACAAATTAATATACGCAGTGGTCCCTAATGGTGGGGCAAACCTTAAGGAAATGGTTCTTGGGTGTTTTATAAGAATACAATCGTTCTATACAGTAATGGTATTTCTCCAGTGTTGTCATCATTTATTATCGATTTAAGAAAAGACTTTTTTTGGTGCACGGAACTAACTTCACGGGAACTAACTTCACATGGGAACTAACTTCACATGGCAACTTACTTCACATGGCAACTAACTTCACCACTAGTAAGAACTAGTTTCACTTTATTTTGAAAAAGTTCTTGCGTACTAGATTGGGTTTGATGTCATATAGCTGATGAGCCCACCATCAAACTAGGGCGAAACGCAATGCTTGAAGTAAAAGCCACAAAACATTTAAAATTGAATTTCATTCATAAATACTCCACTTGATAAAATTTAATTCGACTATTTTTAGTCTTTTTATTGTTTTTATTTGTTCATTCTTAGAAGTTATTTCCTACACTGAGTCGGAAATAACTTAACTTTTTGTTGGAAATTATTTCACTCTTTTGCGTTACGTTACACTTTTCATACAAAATGTACCAATTGCATACCCAAACTTGCACCAATCCAATCTCGCAGCCACTATGACCTGCTGTATAAGGCAGAAGGTTGGACCTTGAACTTTTCGGATGTAAAGTTATTTGGTGCTTTGAAAGAAAGATTTTTCGAGTGAACGACGAGCTCTGCCGGGCTAATACAAGGAACTTAACCTGGTCAAGAAGATGAAAATACATCGGCTGAAATGACTGAAAACACGTGGAGCGTATGAGCACCAACGCACCAGTTCGATGAGTCTTCGAATTCAATCTTCATGGTGTACATGGCATTAGAAAGAAGCATGTTTGATGAGGACGCTAAATCAGGTGAATCAGTCTTCTTGATGGTATCTCATACAACATTTAGTTTGCCTTATTTGTTCTTATTAGTGTGCTTGTAGATCAGAAAAGTTAATCATCGATCAAATTATCACAAGTGCGATGCACCCGACCTTCTTATCGACTTCAAGGCTACTTATAGAGATGAACTACAGAACCATGTCTAACATCATTGGCATTCCACAAGAACTTCGTTAAGCTTAGCAGGACGATAATCGAAAGCACACGCAGCTGCGATAAGGTCGAAAACAACCTCACCGAGATCTTTGATGTTAATTAGGGATTCGGATTATTCAACATCATTTTGAAAACCATCGTTTGGGGTTTGGGTGTTAAGCTACGAGGCAACTTCTTCCAAAGGTCCATGACATCAAATATGGACAACATTGCTCTAATATTTAGGATCTCCGAAGGCACAGTCTGAGTTCGCAGAATTGGAAGACCATACCAAGAGTGGCACGACCAAGCTGTAGAAGATATCAAACTTGGCGAAACGGTAAGTGGCTAGGCTAAGTTTAGGACTGATATTGACTGACATATTGTATCATACACAGGTTCACTCTGAACTCTAGACAAACAAACAAAAAAAGAAGAAAAATTATCCCTGATTATACTCAGCCATATAATTGATTTAATATTGTGTCTGGAAATGTTTAGTACTTAACATTAAGGGTTAAGGGTTTCAAAATTATGAATAGGTTAGGATAATTATTGATATACTTACCTATGTGCAGTTAAGATATCTAACAGTAGATTTATTTTCTCAGTTATCGCATAACTGAGAGTTGCTGAACTTTTTGCGGTCGTTGTAGCTGTTGAATTGAGACTCGATTGTAGAGAGTTGAATGATTGATTTTTAAAGCAATTAGAACTATCTGTAAGAAGAATTGAACAAATCTTATCCATGGTATTTTAGATATCAACAAAAATACCTATATTTTTCAAAATATTTGACATTTCACTAAAATCTACAGCTTGGTTTTGTAATCGCTGAGAATGTTGTTCTAGCAAACGTTTCAGTCGTATCACAGAATTAAGCATCGTTCGCATATTCTCTCTACTGGCTGCAAGTCTTCCTTGATCCTCAAGTGGTAGATCCTTAAATTAAAAGAAAAAAAAAAATATCAGAAAAACTGTGTCTAAATTGTAGACCCCGCACTGTAATAAATGCCCTTGAAAATCATAAAAAAAAAACTAACCTCATTTTCACTTAACGCCGAATATTCATCAAGTTCTTTTGAGAATACCGCCCTAAGATGTTCGATGTGTTCATTTGACTTATCTGTGAGAAATGTCTCGAGCATTGGTCCAGCACTCAGTAATGGATGCTGACAGACTATTTGTAGATAACGTTGAAGGCCTCGTCGGCGTTCTTCGAGAAATGCATCAAGCATCAATTGTTTAGGAGGCAAGCGTGGCAGCATTCTAAAAGTTGACAAATTGATAAACAATCTCTATTCTTAGCAAAAATAAATTCAAAAGCTTACCGATAAGGAAAACGTGATATCAGCAGACTGTGAAGAGTGACGAAATCATTGTATCTACGAACAACTGTCGTTTTATATTTTCGCGTACTTATCTGAGAAGTAGATCATCTTTAATTATTTTTATTTGTTTGAATTTGAAAAGTTTAAATTACCTCATATTCAGAATGCTTTAGAATGAGACCTTTCTTCTCTGGGACTAATCTTATGACCACGTTGTCGGTTTCCATATTTGTGACTGAGATTCTTTTTTCGAGATTGTTATTTAGGTATCTGAAATTTGAGATGAATTCACATGAAATATTTGTATAGAAGAAAAGTTTTCTCAATTAAGTTTGCTGTTCTCGCAATCATATAAGAACATTGATTTGCATCACATCAAATTATTTCAGGGCTGTCAGAATGATCAAAGCAATCAATGAATGTTAGACTTAAGAAATTTTTTTTAATAGATTTGTCTGTACCCTGTTCTATCAGACTGAGTTGACTGCGCATGGAAATAGGGCCTACATTCTAAGAAAATGATAATTTGTCGTATCTTAAAACGCAAAAGATATTTCTGCAATTCACAATGCATAATTCGCTTGAAAGAAAATGGGTCAATTTTGTGGATAGATATTGTTGAAACTTGATAAAATTATGTCAATTTTAAGAGGGTTAATGGTTGTTAAAAAGTATACCGGTGCAGAGTACAAGTTGACAATGACGGAATAGCGCTATCATTGACGTACTAGATATGGACCGCCAGTCGGTTAAAATTTTCATACAAACAGCCAAGAAAAGTTGTTCCAGCTAAAAACAGCTCAAAAAAGCCATCATCTTTTAGTGTTAAATACGTGTACTAATTTCACCATTAGAATTTAAATGAAAACGCTAATATATTCATCTGTAAGTAACTCATGGCATAAGGAGTGGATTTGTTTTGTAAAATAAAAGTAGTTTGATAATAATTTCCACCAAAATATTTCAATAGTAAATAATTAATTAAAATAATCATATCACTGCTATGCAGATTCCCTGCTAGTAGTCGATGGCGCCCCTAGTTACGTTGGAACACGCGTGAAGTTGGCTACTGGCGGTCGAATTAGACCAAATATACCGGTCGTCGTACGACATTTAAGCAAACCCTGATGATACTGGGAATTACACGAAACAGAAGTGTTGCCAGACGGTTTTGTAGAGCTCGTTCCGAGAAGAATATTGTGGTAGTAACTAGAAAGGCTTTCGAAGCAAAAGGTCCTTTGGTGATCTGATGGCTGATTTCAACGAAAAGTTGAACCAACCTTTACATCATTTTAAATAAAGTTATAGATTATCGCATTTAGCATTTCAAAAGATAGAGTTCGGAATCAAGTTCTTTTATCAGAATTGCTTGAATGAAATTGATGAATTAAATATTTTCTTAACTCTTATGTCTGGATGTGCAAGAAGTATAGTCCAGTCATTTTGGAGTTTAACCGGAGAGACATCGTATATACACCTTCATATTGGTGTTCTAAAAGATTTACGATTATATCTTGGAAAGAGTAAGTCGTCGGGAAAAATTCTTCACATATAAATTAGAGCTCATCAAATTCTATAACTTCAGTTTTTTTGTTTTTCAATTCTTAACAGTTTCCGAACAACAGGTTTTTTGGCTCAAAATGAAAATGGAAACTTGCTGCCAATGGTTTTTTTTATACATTTGAATATAAGTTGATAATTGCTGAACCGATTTAATTTAAGTTTGGTTTTGTGTAAGTTAAACATTTAACACAAGTTGACATTTAAAATTTTTTTTAAGTCTATTTGAATTTTGTTTACATTCTTAAGGTTCTAAGGAGAGTTCAGTACTTTTTGATCAAAACATAAAACAAAAAATAATAGTAGTAACAATCTATAATATTCATAGATGAATCTATCTGGGGGGAGAGTTGGAATTTCCCCAATACATTACTATAGCAACAGTGAATCAACGAAATAACTCTAAGGTCACGTCTTAAGATTTCAGCACTTTACAATCTCTTAATTAACAACGTGATGACATCAAGTTATTCGAATGGCCAACAACAAATTTTGTCTTGAAAACAATGTTAAAATATTCACATATGTATAAGCTTGACTGGTTTTTCACAGTTTTGTTTAAGATTGTTATTTTTTTAAGCTGAAGGTTGAAGTCACTATTATAAAGTCACTCACCTGGTTTACTTAAATATTTTTATCTAATACGAATATACAAATGAAAACAATAACATGCGGGATCGGGAAATAAAGCTTAAAGTTATTATTATAGTTCCAACTTGATGTGATGAAGATGACAGCGAAAGCCATTAATCATGTTAGCTTTCTAATAAGAAAATAGTTAAAATATTTATTTGTTTGTTACGTATTCTTCAGTGGTAAAACGAATTCAACAATGATTAACTTTCTTATTTTAAATTATTTAAGTGCAGAAGTAAAATAAAGCAGTAATATAGTACACACATTTGTTTATGGCAGGTAAAATTATTGATTGTATTCTATATATTCAAAAGAGGGACCCACAACCGTACATTTTATTTATTTGTTGAATATTTTGGATTTAGGTACTTTTTATTTTGTTTCGAAATAATAGGTACTTAGTTCAAATTCTTATCAAAATGTTTATAAATACAAATTAATTAAGAAAATATTAACAAGACAACTTGTGAGGGTAGCAGTGATGTCACTACACAGTCAACGACGGTTTCTTAAATGTGACAACAAAATTCTTATTTGCATATACGAATCAGAACTTCGGCACACTAACCTTAATTTACTACATAGTACCTACATATATCAGGTATGGATGTTGAATGTACGATATGAGCTCTAGCGTTTCAACCAACCTCTTAATGGATTATATCCAATTTCCAATCGTTTAGCTTTGGTGTTATGATGAGTTTCTATTTTGTATGTCGTTTGCCTCATTGAATGGACAATATTTAAATTATTTGCAAATTCTTATAAGATAAGATATTATTTATAAGTTACATTAAATATCACACTTAGGGTCAGTTTTTCAATCGTCAGTTAAACAGTCTGTTAGTACTTATTCCTCAGTTAGTGAAAAAAGTGTTTTTTTAACAGTCAGTTAGATCTGATTCTTAGGAATAAATAGCTTAACTGTGGAATAAAGTTATTTGTTCGTTTCAGACACAGTTAAGAAGTTATTACTAGGAATAAATTGTTTGACTGTCAAAAAACTACCGCAACAGCTTTAAATAACTGACACCTGTGGCGCTTTAAGTTTGGCCTCTCCCATAGAATATCAAACATGGTTGTCATTGAATTATTTGTTTTGATTTGGACTGGGAGTCGGGATTTGGAAAAGCATTGTAGAAGTTAGCAAATATTCATTATTTGTGTATTATATTTATAGTTTTATTTTTAATTTCAGAATTTCAATGTTTGAAAATTGCAATGAAAAAGAAACTTGTTGGGTTTATCTTTCAGAAACAAAAGACAACAATTTAGATACATGACTGGAGTGGGTTGCACGAAATCACAGACAGTGAATTATAGGACTGATTTTATCAATAAATATTATATTATTTGGTTCGTCAACAAAATTTGTTGTGGCCTTGTGGCAGCCTTAAGAGTTTATTTTTTGAAATAAATAAATAAGAACAAAGTGAATGAAAAAATTGATATCCGATTTGTTTCTGAAACCTGAAAGTAAGCAAATAAATGTATATTTATTCCATTTCATCACATAACCCTATAGATAGCTAAGAAATTTTCTCACTCTAACACTATGAAGTTAGATGTAGTTTATTTTGTTATTCTTTAGAATAGATAACTGATTTTTTTTATTGCTTGAAAAATCCACCAATGTTATCAGACTGTTAAAGAGTCAGATAATTTTATTCTTCTCATAGCTAACTGACTGTTTAGCTGGCGAACGAAAAATTGGCCCTTAATACATTAAATCGAGACCTCATCGACCATGTGTAGTGATGAAGAAACCTAATTGTATTAAATTATAGTCGAAATTTATTGAAAATGTGTGTCAGTCAGCACGAGTATAGCAGTTTTATCACATACGCAAGTTGAGTCAAAGCAAAAAAAAAATTTATTGGCAGAGGCCGAATACATGTAAAAGAAAGTAATTACTAAAATTAAATCATGTGATACTTTTTTAGAAAGCTAGAAATCTCTTCTTTCATTTTATTGGCATACAATGTTTTTTTAGTGAACAATTTTTGAAAAAAATTATTTTTACTAAAAATTTCGAAAAATAAATTGAAAAAAAATATTTTTTTTTTTTTAACATTATATAATTAAATACTGTTTACGTTTCAAAAATTTAATGCTCTTATTAAATTTAAGTCAAAAATAGGAAACCGGATGTTCAAATGTCTTGTACTTTTTGGGAACATTAGAAATATCCAGAACCACTTTTTTTTTATTTATAGGCAAAATTGCTCAAAATTTTTGAAGTGAATAAAAAAGTGTGAAGTTCTCAAAAGGTACATATTTTAGCAGAGAAATATATGTCCTTTAAGATTCTGAAGAGTCCCGAGCTTTACAAGGTGAGCTCGACTCAACAACCCTGGTATAAGCCTCCACATGCGCTTCCCCCTGTGGAATGGTCCTGTTTGGTTTAACAATATCTGCTTGGGCCAGTTTTTCTACACAGGTAAGTAAGGCCATGACAAAAAAAAAAACTGCTTCAAGAGAGGGCGTCTATTACCTCCTCTTTTGCCGGGAAGGTAAATTTTCCAAAAGAAGATACTAAAAAACGACAGTAATACGTACAAGGTCATGTGATACTTTTTTATAAAGCCAAAAACCTCGGGGTTTTTTAATTGATTCCGATCAAAAAATACCACATTTCCCGAACTCCGAATTTCGTAGCAATATTTTCAGTACGTCGGGAGTTGTGATAGTTTTTTTCGGGATTCGTACTATGAATATATTACGATGTGGCCTGTGATAGGGCTGAGTATTTTTTGTAGAGAAAATTAGATTTATCGGTGTTGACGAAAAAAAAACTTTTCAAAAATTACTTATTTTCAAACCATTGGCAAAAAATCACTCATATAAAATTTTATTAAAATCGATCGTATTTCTTAAGAGAAAAATTGAATTGTCTGTAACACTTACAAATTTTGGATAAACAGTTGTGGTTTTCATCAGAACTGAATGTTTTGATAAACAAATTTATAAACTTTAATAGAAATATTTCATTCGACCCTAATCGCTATTTACCACAAATTGTATAATTAACTTAGATATATGGGAACTTATTTTGTTGATATTACCAAGGTTTTTCTTTTAGTGCAGAAGGTTATTTATTGACTCTTATTTTTGACGCTAAGTATTGTCAATAACCATAACCAGTCTAACAAAATATAATACGAGTACTTTTATCAACGATATAAGCCACAAGCATATCTTTTTTAAATGTTTCAAAAAATTGACACTATCAGCACAAAAATGCGAACTTTGTATTTATTCAGAAAGAACACACAAATAAGATTCCGATATGTAAGTAGGTACGTGTACAAAGCTTTTTCTCTTAACCACAATACGATAAAATATTTGTAAAGAAAATTTTATCTTAAACGACTTTGCAGGAGGTATAGACGAAGATTATAAAACGTTTACATTAATTCATTCAATAAGCTTAGCAAAAATGATATCATCTAGTAACAGGCGCTAAGCCGGCCGTGTTCAAATACCTACAAATAAACAACACAAATTGACACAATATCAAGTTACTCTCCCTATATATAGCTGGGTTTATATTTATGGATAAAGATACATAATAAATGTGACAAGATACATGAATAACTTTATAACAAATTATAGTAAGCATTACTAAAGTACACATGCACCGTTACACGGAATGTAGGTTTTGTTTTTTCCCATTATCTTTTGTTACAATTCTTCTTGGTTTTGTTTTTGTTTTCAATTTCGATCGTCATGTTGAATCACACACACGTCATTATCATAAAATGTATCTATCTTTTCATTATAACTTGCTAAATTTTATACTCGATATTTTAAACACAACACTAACTTAACTTGATAACAAAAAAAAAAGTTTAACTTGTTTTCCATGAACGGAAAGCTTTTGATTACTGGTTTCCCTTTCCGAAATTATTACGTACCACTAAATTGATTATTTTGTATCCAATAGATTGATTGGAATTTTTTTTACAAATGCATAGATAGATGTTAATTTTATATTTTCTCTCGTTATTTTTGTATGTTTCGATCACACACTTTATGGAATATTTTGTTGAGTATTAAAAATATTTCACACATCACAACATGATGGACCGATTTTAATAAACAAAAAAAGATCGCGCTATATAAAAATGCCTTGACGACGACGACGACGCAGCAACAAAACACGACTGACTGACGAATACAAAAGTTTGATCAGATCAGTGTTTCGTTTCTTTCATAGAAGTTGTAAGTTTAACGTTTGCTATTGTGGAACGTAAGTTTAATTTAGCTTGCACACCAATTTTCGTTTATTTTGATGTGAATATTATTTGTGTTGTGGTGACTGAAGCTTAAATGCTTGAATCAAATATCATAAGATGCTGCCTGAAGCAACTAAGTGCATCTACACTGACTATTGCATGGAAAGAAGGGCATCCGGAGATAAGAAGTCGTTGATTCATGTGCATGATGCATTCCAATGGGGCTATGAATTTTTCATGAATTCTTATTATGATTTATGAAGTATGCTTTTTTCGAAGAGTTTAATTGAGAATGAAGATTGGTATATGGACACATAATTAATAAAAAATTAAATATAATTTTAAGACTTGTTACCGAGTTAACTAATCCATGGATTAAACATTTTTCATACTCAACGTAAATGCAATTATTTGCGGTTCCAATTGGTTCCAGAACATTAATTAGTTTTCTTGAAAATCAGACTTGAAATTACAGGATATTTTATATAATAAACTCAGTTAGCGAAAAAGTTAGTAAAATAACAGTTCTGACAATTATTTCAAAGTATCCAGCTGGAGGCTTCAAATCTATATCATCGTGGGAACTGTTTACTTGTACCTATAAATACTTATTTCCAAATGTCTGTCGGAAAGCACTTCCTCAGAAATTTTATAACAAAGAAAAAAAAACATGTTTTGTAAATCTTATTTGTTTTTTGTTTATTAATCCTTCTTAATATATTAAGAAGTTAACAACCAAATTAATTTTAAATGATTTTTAAAAATAAATAATAACGGAATGTTATTAAAAGGTACACATTTTTGTTATACAAAAAAATTAATTGCAATATTTTTATGATATTTTAATTGTGGGGAACAAAAGAACTGTTTTTTTTTTGTGTAATTGTTGTGATATTATCACGGAAGAGTTTCGCTTTGATTTAAGTTTATTGATTAAAACCTTTTGTAGGAACGAAATAAAAATCGAAAACCATATAATTTTTAAGTAGTTAATGTTGTTTATTGTATTTTTAAATATAAGTTATATAACAACGCAGATGTTCACTTAAATTGAAGGTATACTTACCATACAAATTTACTTTTTTGAGTATTTTTTGAACGGTTGCAACGATTTTAACGAAATTTAATGTTCTAAAAGAAATACTAAACATGATAAATACGGTAGCGTTTAAAATGTCGCAATAACGATATCTCGTTTTTTTTTTTTAAATCTCGAAAAACAAAATCTCGCCAGTTTAAAATATTGCTTTTTATAAACTCGCAATCACAAAATCCTATATTTTAAATCTTTCATTTATATTTGGCATATAAAAATCTCACAATTTTTTACCAAACGCCCGTAAATTAAGTTAAAAGAAAACTATGTTGTTTTTTTTTAAATATCTTTGTTCCGAAATATTAGCCCTATATTTCGGAACAAAAATATTAAAAATAAAAGGCACGACTGGGTTGCACAAACTTGCTCTTGTGTCAAGTTACCAAGAGCTTAAAAGAACCTGCCACGAAATTATTTTATATGAAATTATTTCTTAAATTTTTTTAAATAATTGAATAAGAAATAATTTTAAAAAAATTATAAAAACAAATAACTTTGAAAATCACTTTATAACAAAAGAGAATTTTTCGAGAAAATCGTGGTATGGCAGTAGTTATTAAATATTACAATATACATGCCATCTGAAAGGCTTTTAGTTTCGTATCACTTATGTCAAATTTTATCAAAATCGTTAGGGCCGTTTTTGAGAAAAACGAGTTTTTTCTTAACCGTTATATGGTAGGTTCCGTTAAATTTAGGAATGCTAGAACAAAAATTCAAAAAAAAAAAAAAACCCTTACTGTCACCCTAAAAATCCTATATACCGAGTTTAAAGGATATCGTTCCAACCGTTTAGGCTGCAGGTGCGAATGACAGACAGATAGACTGACTGACTGACAGACTGCCAGACAGACACAAGATGGCAATTTAAAAGTTTTTGGCTGCTAAATAACCGTTTAAGATTAGTCAATGTGACCCATCTTATACTAGTTTATAAGACAAAACAAAATGCACCTTGAAGTGATCTATAGATGTTGTAAAACAAAAGCGTAACTATCTTTAAAATTGCTGCTCAAAGAAGGATAAATGCTCAGTAGGTAGAGTTTTCCATCAAAGTCAAAGAAGTCTCTTAGTTCTAGAAAAAGATGGGAGAAATTAGACTCAGATGGCTGACGGTTTTCGTTTCCAAAATATCAGCGGTGGCTTGACTTCCTTTTTTTACCAGAAAATGTACTTTTATTGATGGAAAAAATTTTTTTTTCGCACAAAATGGTTGGGAATGAAATGGGCAACTTTTCAACACGGAATAGTTCTTGTGGGATAGCATAAGAATTGTTTCTCAGAAGACAACTAGCTCAGTAACATTAGAATTAGGGGGGGGGGGGGGGGGAAGAAAGAGGTCTAAATTAATTTTTTTCCAAATTTCTCGGAAACTATGAACTTCTTGAAAAAAAAAATGTTTTGGTTAAAATCGTAGTTTATACGATTTTCTACAAAAAAGGTTTTGAAACTCTTTATTGTTCCATCAAACAATTTCGATCAAAAAGTTTTAAATTGTTAGAAAGTCTGTTTTTAGGACAACATTGCACTTTTTAACTAATATTTGGCGCTTTTGCATTTATTTTTTTGTCCACAAGGTATTGGCAGCAAAATCCAACTTTGTCTGAATTATTTCGTAATTTTGCCTCTTTTTTGTCTAATTTTCTTATGCTATACAGGAACCTTTTTAGTGCTGGCATGATAAACATGATTTTTTGCATAAAGATATATTAGGGGTCCGAGAATGATTTTTAATGCCGCATGTAAAGCATGTGTGGTCCGTGGGGGGTTGTATATACAAATAACAACCACTGGGACATAACTATGACGGAAGCCACCCTTGTAAGAATGGCACATTCCGACATTTTAGCTTTTCTTTAGAAGAATGACATTCCAAGAATTTTTTGTATGAACATACAAGGTCCTTCATCAACTTGAGCAACGCAACCGCAGCTCACACGGAAATTCAATGTAAGAAAATTACACGCTATTTTTATACAACGTCTTTTTTATATTTATTTTTTATAATTTTAATATGCCTTGTGAGTTGCGTTTCGTTGCTCAAGTGGTCGAAGGGCCTAACTTTTCTTTTTTATATCATCTAGCAACGCGTGGCTTGTACAGCTAGTTTAAAATAATATTATACTAAGATTTGTTTACCTACTATAAATTTCTCTCAAAACGTCGATTCAATTACAACGATTTCTTACATTAAAATTTAATAATACATATTTAGTAATGAAGAGGTAACTTTAAACTTCATTTAAATCGATTTCTCTTCTAGGTATCCCAAGTTCCCAAGATACCATTCCCTTTATATTAGTATCGTCGTGCTGGAATATCTATTTCTCTATGCACCCACACAGCTACTTAGTCTTTATATATATATTTATTCATATCATCTATTGTCATTGCAATTGGCCAACGAAAACAAGAGGACCTCAAAATCGTATCTACCCCTTTGTTCTTTTTCGTCATGCGAAATGAATGAAAATGTCACTGTATATGTTGTTTGACTTTTGTGATGTGCTGCATATGTGACGGTCGGTCACTTCGCTAGGACAATAGTTTCAAAACATAACACTCAAGGGCCACTCCATGTTATTGATTCCATTCTACGTCGTCCACTCTCAAGTGCGTGTCGAAGATAATATTGGAAATTAAAATCGAAAGACAGAAATGAGGTCCTGCTCCGCAATCAAACTCACCTCAGGCGCACCGAGTTGGTCTCAGTCGGTCTTTCGTCATCGATGGTTGTGTTAGTGCGGGTGTTTGTCCGCCACTCAACCGTTTTATGTCAATTGATTCAAGGGTTCTTCTCTGGAGTTGGACTGGATTCTATATAGATTCTCTGGATCCTCGACCTGGGTATCTGTGTATATCTATATGTTATCAAATCCAAAAGCCAACAATGAATACCAATGCAAACATAAACAAGTTCTACACACGCACATACTCTCGATGACCAAGTGCGTCTATGGATTGCATTGATACAAATGGCGCGGCAGCGGGCAGCAGCAAAGAGTTCAATTGTTTTCCCTAAGGACATGGCGAGTATAGACGGACCTTTTTCCAATAGAGATATAGACATTCCCACGTAATGTGTTTTGGGAGGACTGGAGCGGTTTGTCGGAGCTGGAGAATAGAAATTAATCGGTTTGGCTGGACTTCGGTTATTGTTGTCCCGTCCCGGCTATATTGGCCTTTGTCGGAGGTGTTTTTCGATTTTTTATTGAGTCTATTGTCTCTGGATGATAATATCCAATTTCCTTTGTCCGGTTTGTAAATAAACCTACCGAACTTTTGTTTAGGGTTTTGCGTGGTGTTCGGCCTTGGAGATACGATTAGTTTCTATTTCGGAAATATTGTTGTTTCGGATACGTGTTGCTTTAACGATGGTAAAAGTAAAATGGACAACCAGGAAGAATAAGGCTTAAATTTGATATTTTTTGTTGATATATTTATTAATATGATTTTCAAAGGTTAAAGGGTATTCCAGTAGGCAACATTAATTGTTTTCAACTATACTATGTATGTTTTTAGAACTTTAAACCAAAAAATAATTTTTTATTATTTTCGAATTTTGTAATTTATTTTTAACTATTTTTCGTACAAATTAATAATCTCCATTTTGACACCGTGGTGCTGAATCTTCTTTGCACTTGTACTGATCAACTTGTTGGAAAGCTAGAAAAATGACATTTTGTAATGAAAATCATTCACAGGATATTATAATCATCCTTACCTCTTTGTGGGTTCAAACAGTTGTATTTCTCAATAGCACATGGTCCCGGCATTTGCAAGTAACACTTTCCATTGTAGGCACATGTTGGAAGATCCAGCTTGGTGCATTTAAAGTCACAATGCGATGGAGGAGTTGGAAGAATATTTCCAAGTACGGCACCAACAAAAGCTGTCGAATATAATATCAAATTTAAAATTATGAAACACACCAATCTTTCCAAATAAAAAAATTACCGGCGAAAAGTACAACAACAGCAATGAATTTCATTTTGTTTATTAAGAGACTTTTTTTTACTTCGTTCTTGATTAAACACTAAAAAAGGTTTGTGATGAACAGTTAATTCACATCCTGTTTTTATACAAACATTTCATATCCGAATTTCACAGAAAAAGCACTCCTAAATAAAAATAAAACAAGAATGAAACGAAATGTGTTATGCAATGAAATACGTTTTTATTTTAAACGAATTCTAAAAATATACTTATGAATTAAAAATAAACGCAACTCGTTACACATGTTAACGTTATATAAATTATATTTATAATTCAAAATAAAAGATGATTTCTTAAGTTTAATGTTTTATTTGTTTTTCCATTCATGATGTTCATCATGAGATAGGAATATAAAAGGATCTCGCAACATCAAGGATCATCACACTCTACATTCGCTTCTACAACTGCAAAGTGTTCGTTGTAAAATAAAATACACAAAGAAAATGAAATTCTTCATCGTAGCTGTTCTCTTTGTTGGTGAGTTTAAAAAAGGAAATAATAATAAATTTGATTTTTTTAAAATAATTTTCATCCTATCAGCTTTAATTGCTGCTGCACTTGCGGATCATGCTTCTGGGGCAGGATCAGCTCACTGTGATTACGATTGCAGCCAAGGCGAACTTCCCACTTGTGTTTATAATGGAAAATGTTACAGGCAATTGCGAAACTTGTGTGAACTCCAAAAATACAACTGCCTTAACCCACAAAAGGCCTTCCACCAAGTTGACCAATTCAAGTGCAAACAAGACCCATCGCCTCAGTGCCAAACTGGAGACTATTAAATTAAAACTAATTAAATTTATAAAGTGATTATTATGAAATAAATAAGGATATTATTTGAATATTGAATATTTTTGTTTAGCTCTTTAATAACTTTAAAAACGCAACAATCTAATTTTTCATCTGAAGTGGATTAAAATACAAAATAGAAAGCCATTTGGGCAAATAACTTTGGAACTTGAATTTTTTTTTGATTATACATAAATGACAGTAAATATGCTTTTATTGGAGATTTTTGAAGTATTTACTGATTTTAGAAGATATGCATAAAAATGAAGTAAATACTAAAGTAAAATGCAAGTATGTTGATTTCATGTATAAATTTACTTTTTTTGGAAGAATTTTTGTAGCAAACAATTTTTTTGACTGATTAACCACTTAACTTTATTTTTCTAGCAAATACTCCAATTTCATCAAGTTGCTATTGACCAACTTGAATTGACTAACTTACATATTCTTTATCTTTCTTTTCGTGTATACCACAAGAGACGAAACAATTGAAATTTATAAAATAAATTTATATATTATATAATTATAATACAGGGTGATTCACTTAAGCTGTGCCAAAAAGATGGAGCGAGTAGATTAGGTCGAAACAAGAAACAAATCGTACTGGAGGGAGGTGTATATCTCCTCCCGTTTAGGCTGAAGGGGCAATTTTCTTCAAAATTGATTTAACACAGAAAATAAATAATTAAAAAACAGCGGTATAATTTAAAATGCCATGCTATACCTTTTTAGAAAGGCAGAAATCTATTATCTTATATTTTTTTTAAATAAAGTTGTTTTAGTAAATAGTTTTTAAAAAATTAATTTTCAGACTCAAAATTTTGAAAAAAAAAAAATTAAAAAGAAATTTTCAAAGCATTTTTTTTTTTAAATAGTATTTTTTTTGTTTCCAAAATTCAATGCTTTTATTAGTTTTTAGTGAAAAACAGAAAACCAGATGGTAAAATGTAGTTTTAAAGAAAATCGAACGACCTCGATCTTATAAGAAAAACCATTTTTGTATTACTCACCTGACTGTACTTTTAATTAATTTAATGAACATTAAAGGATTATTTTTTCTTTTATAATTTTTTAAATATTCAGAATGTTTTTTGCATACAATAAAATGAAAAAGTGCTGGATAAATGCTATTCTACACGTTTTTTTTTAAATTGAAAAACACCTGAATATCGACCCGTTAATTCTGTTGGTGGTTCTTGTTATTTTTGATTTTCTTAGAAACTACAAAACATTTTACCATCCGGTTATCTGTTTTTGACTAAAAACTAATCATAATTAATTAAATAAAATTTAATAAAAAAAAAAATTTTTTTCAAAATTTTGAGTTAATTTTTTCAAAAAATATTCACAACTTTATTTAAAAAGAATATAAAAGAATGGATTTCTCAATTTCCAAAAAGGTATAGCATGTCATTGTGAATTATATTGTTGTTTTTTTAAAAAAATATTTTCTGTGTGAAGTCAATTTTTAAGAAAATCGCACCTTCAGTCTAAACGGGGGGAGATATACACTCTCCAGTACGATTTTTTTCTTGTTTCGACCCAATCTACTCGCTCCATCTTTTTGGCACAGCTTAAGTGAATCACCCTGTATTATAATTATAGAATATATAAATTTATTTTATAAATTTGAATTGTTTCGTCTCTTGTGGTATTACACGTTATAAAATTACGAAAAGAAAAAAAAAAGAATATTTAAGTTAGTCAATTCAAGTTGATGAAATTGGAGTATTTTCTCCAAAAATAAAGTACATATACCATAGTGGTTAATCAGTCAAAAAAATTGTTTACTACAAAAATTCTTCCAAAAAAAGTAAATTTATACATGAAATCAACATACTTGCATTTTACTTTAGTATTTACTTCATTTTTATGCATATCTTCTAAAATCAGTAAATACTTCAAAAAAACCCTTAAAAAGCATATTTACTGTCATTTTAATGTATAATCAAAAAAAAAATTTTTTTCGAAAATTCAAGTTCCAAAGTTATTTGCCCAAAATGGCCCTCTATTTTGTATTTTTTCAGATGAAAAATTAAATTGTTGCGTTTTTAAAGTTATTAAAGAGCCAAACAAAAATATTCAATATTCAAATAATATCCTTATTTATTTCATAATAATCACTTTATAAATTTAATTAGTTTTAATTTAATAGTCTCCAGTTTGGCACTGAGGCGATGGGTCTTGTTTGCACTTGAATTGGTCAACTTGGTGGAAGGCCTTTTGTGGGTTGAGGCAGTTGTATTTTTGGAGTTCACACAAGTTTCGCAATTGCCTGTAACATTTTCCATTATAAACACAAGTGGGAAGCTCGCCTTGGCTGCAATCGTAATCACAGTGAGCTGATCCTGCCCCAGAAGCATGATCCGCAAGTGCAGCAGCAATTAAAGCTGATAGGATGAAAATTATTTTAAAAAAATCAAATTTATTATTATTTCCTTTTTTAAACTCACCAACAAAGAGAACAGCTACGATGAAGAATTTCATTTTCTTTGTGTATTTTATTTTACAACGAACACTTTGCAGTTGTAGAAGCGAATGTAGAGTGTGATGATCCTTGATGTTGCGAGATCCTTTTATATTCCTATCTCATGATGACCGTGAATGAAAAAACAAATAAAAACATTAAACTTAAAAAATCATCTTTTATTTTGATTCGTAAATATAATTTATATAACGGTAACAACAATCAGCAGCACATGTGTAACGAGTTGCGTTTATTTTTAATGCATAAATATATTTTTAGAATTCGTTTAAAATAAAAACGTATTTCATTGCATAACACATTTCGTTTCATTCTTGTTTTATTTTTATTTAGGAGTGCTTTTCCTGTGAAATTCGGATATGAAATGTTTGTATAAAAACAGGATGTGAATTAACTGTTCATCACAAACCTTCTTCAGTGTTTTATCAAGAACGAAGTAAAAAAAAGTCTTTTGATAAACAAAATGAAATTCATTGCTGTTGTTGTACTTTTCGCCGGTAATTTTTTTATTTGGAAAGATTGGTGTGTTTCATAATTTTAAATTTGATATTATATTCGACAGCTTTTGTTGGTGCCGTACTTGGAAATATTCTTCCAACTCCTCCATCGCATTGTGACTTTAAATGCACCAAGCTGGATCTTCCAACATGTGCCTACAATGGAAAGTGTTACTTGCAAATGTCGGGACCATGTGCTATTGAGAAATACAACTGTTTGAACCCACAAAGAGGTAAGGATGATTATAATATCCTGTGAATGATTTTCATTACAAAATGTCATTTTTCTAGCTTTCCAACAAGTTGATCAGTACAAGTGCAAAGAAGATTCAGCACCACGGTGTCAAAATGGAGATTATTAATTTGTACGAAAAATAGTTAAAAATAAATTACAAAATTCGAAAATATTACTTTGTTTTAAATAATATTTTGTTTTAAATTTTAGAAACATACAGTTGTTAAATGCAAAAGTTCATCAGAGATATTCTTTGAAATTTAAACCTGATTTTTTAATCATTTTTTCATGCTGGTATTCAAAAAAATGTTGCTGAAACATTTGGAATTCACTTGCATGTATTTATATGCTTTGTTGAAAAGGGATATTGTAAGTGCCAATTTTTAGTCAGAGTTAATGGAAACTGAAGACTTGAAAAAAAGGATAGCCTCGAATATGAAGAGTTTTAGAAAAAAAGTTGCATCGAAAAAATATTGTATGTTAAAAAAGAACTGTCTATGACATATTCTCTCTGCAAAATTAAAAAAAAAAAAATCGACAATCTATATCATCAACTGTAGCTACTAAAAATTTAATTTACCTCCCACCTACCGTGCGAAATATCTCTACACGAAATGAAATAAATTCCCACATAAAGTGATTAAATTATATCTCACACTTAGTGGGAATTCACTTTATCAAAAAAAGTGAAATTAGTTCTCACTAATGGTGAAGTAAGTTCCCATGTGAAGTTAGTTCCCGTGAAGTTTGTTAGTTCCCTGCACCATCTTTAAAACCCTAAAATCATGTTTGATTGTTATCTCGATATTTTACTCGTTAATTTCCTTAATTTATCTTTGATCAAGTAAACGTAAAGATAGTTAAGGGTTAGCTTCTGGTTATACATATCATTGTAATTCTTTCATCGTATTTGGCAAGTAAAGTTGAACTGTCTTTTGAAGTTTCAAATTAAAACCAATTAACAAATTTATTCCTATCCCTTTGAGCATCCCTTCCACAACCATCATCATTCAACAATAAACTTCTTTCGCGTTGTCATCATAAAAGCGGATTTTTATTTTTCCCATTATTCCCAAATTCCTTTTATTACTCCAAACACTGATAAGGCAATCGAAAAGGAAAAGTAAAAAAAAAAATATCGCCCGTTAGAACAAAATCCCAATTGGCAGCCAGCCATACATAGTATACCTACATAACCATAGTCCATCCAGCTTTTGTGTGTGTGTGTTAAAAGTCCTTTTATTATTATAGAAAGCAAAGCCCAAAACCCATTTTCGACCTCAACAAATCAAGTTAATTCCTTTAGTGAGTGCACTTTTGTGTGTCGTGGGCTGCCAACAAACGAACAACGGCGGCGTGGCGACATTTTCAGGCCACAAAGGCAATTTCAATTGGCTCTAAATTTGGTCTAATACGACTAGGGC
Organism: Baccha elongata; assembly: GCA_951217065.1. Classification (NCBI taxonomy): domain Eukaryota; kingdom Metazoa; phylum Arthropoda; class Insecta; order Diptera; family Syrphidae; genus Baccha; species Baccha elongata. The sequence continues at coordinate 43,699,914 of OX578274.1, forward strand.
GGCCATAGAATGGGGGATTTTGTTTTCTCTAAATGCCGTTATAATTGCGGGCCTGCAACCCCAGTGTCGTAAAAAAAGGATGAGACCAAAATAATGGCGCATAATGTCCATTATTCGAAAACAAACGACTATCGTGTGTTATTCTGATAACAGAAGCGGCAGGAGCCAGAAGCAGCTAACCGAGAAAACGTTTAATGGGGTTTTCATATTCTTGTGTGAGGTTTATGATGGTTGGGAGTGGGAGTTCGAGTATAGAACAAAAACATACTATTACACATTGTGTGTGTCGTTTCGGTCGTCCTGACTCCTGGTGGATAAAACTTTTGTGTCGAAAGCTGACAGAGAGTCTACTGTTTTAGTTGTATGGAAATAGATATGAAGTTCAAGGAAGAACTTAAAAGGGTATACACCAGCATGCTGGCTATATATAGGAATAATATCCTCTTTGAATGTTTTCATTTAAAAAAAAGGGAATGAGAGACTCTATGATGCAATCTCAAAAGTTATGGGCGAAAATTTGCATATGCATTTGCATGAAGAGAATGGGAGACGATATTAATCCTGGTAATTCTGACATTGTGAATGAGAATCATTGACAAAACAGTTAAAAGAGGAATGGAGCAATTTTTGAATAAAAGTTTTTTGTTTGAATTTAAAATAATGAGAAATAGTTAAGATAGTTATAGATTGACTATCATAGGTAGCCAGTTTCATGATATCGCATGCGAAATGTTGCCAAATGATACGGCAAGAATCACCCGAAATTATTTCATTCTGCTGATAGAATTTCTTTGGAAAACGAAAACCAACAATCAGAGGCTTCTGGCGGAATCAGGTGGTACATTTAGAGAAGGACAAAAAGCAGCGAAGAAAAGAAGAGAGCGGGCTACAAAATATGAAGAATTCAATGCAATGAACATGCTTACTGTTAAAGGAACTGCAAAAGAACAATACCAAAGGAACAATACCAAAGGAACAAACAAAGCTATATATGAAGTGAGGAATTCAAATCTAGAAAATTATCCTAACAAAAGGTGTTTTGCAAAAGTCACTAAAAAATTTGTTCATCAAGGCGCATTAAGGAATCGTTTTGATCGTCTTCGCTCATTATTACAGTTGAAGTGGAATAAAAGATGTTGCTTTTATTATTGGAAATGTGGCTACATGAAATATGTTTCCAATGAAAAATGGCCCCAAATATTTGTATGAAAAACAAAAACAACAAAAATAAATAAAATTGCCGGTCTTCGACCTTTAATTATTTAATCTTTTCTTTTCTTTTCGTTGCGGCTGCAAGATTCTGGTTAAGTAAAGGGCAGCTGTGGTACCATCAACCAGCGTTTTGCAAAAGTGACAATTTATTAGAGGCGATATATATAATTTGAAGTAACTAAAGTGAAAGACGTGCTCATTGAAAGTTTTGAAAATGTAGAGTAATAGTCTATAATTCACTACCAATCGATCCAGCGGATGAGCTGTAGAAATTCAATTACAATCCAGGGATAAAATTGAATATATACTATAAGGCTAACGAGTGTGACGTTTTTGTTAAGATAAAAATATTATTAATATATTAATATTTTGGAAGAATGGAACGTTAACGTTTTTACCGTAATTTTAACTTGTAGTTTAAAAGGTCTATCGGGATTATTAAAGTAGAGTTCGAGTTTTTAAAATTATGCCTTCTTCACTCTTCTCAAAAAGTGTTTTTTTGTGAAAAAAAATTCAAGAAAAAGCAGATAGTTAAAAAATCAGAATTTTTTGAAACAGGAATAAAAATGTTTGGATCGTCGAAACGCACAAAGTTATTTTTGCAGTATTTCTAATAATTTATTGACAATGGCCGTTTTCTTTGGTGTCGTTTTTTAGCCAAACCGTGGACATCTTCCCAGAAATCTTGATGAAAAATATTGTTTCGCGTTTCGAATCACGAATAGATAATTAAGTAACTGGGAGAATGTCCAGCAGGAATCTTTTTCTTGAATTTTGTTCTTTTTAATTTTTCTCAAAAAAATTGTTAATTGAGTGTGATGTCCGAACTCAGCCTTGCAGAATTCGTCAAGTTTTGGGACAACTCCAACAACTTGGTGAATTCCGTGAATGTGAAGCGAGAGTAAAGTTTCGTTAAGAATTCAACAACGGTGGGGCTGGAAAGTAAGAGAAGCTTCCACGCTACCGCTATACCCGTGACCGAATTCCCCGAAAAAGATTGGATGGTTGTATGTATGTGTGAGTGAATGAGAAGGCCGAGGGAGGACAAATAAATTGGGGTTGGTGAAAAAGATCAATTCTGGTTGAGCTATATTAACAAGAGGTTGATCAAAACGAAAAAAAAAATCGAGAAGGAGATTTGTAGAAAAGTAGAATTTTTTTAAAAATAAAGTAGAGTGTGTTAGTATTTTGGTTTTATTTATCGCGGTAGACTTTTTTAATAATCAGTGGTTTTACGGTTCCCCGTGAGCCCCGTAAAATTTCATTTAATTCAAACTGCAAAAAGGCAGATTTACTGTTTGGTAACTTTTTATTTTATTTAATGTCAATAATTTATTTGAAAAAAATTAAGGTTTTTATCCTGGGTTATCCAAAGTTTTATTAATAAAAAATTTTAAAATCTCAATTTGAGAATATAAAATTGGTGTTATTATTTAGTTCCGTTATTTCGCTTCGCTTAAATATTTTAAATACTTCGTAACAAGGGTTGAACACGGCCCTGTGTACAAATATCGAATTTTGATTCGGTCGATAATCAATAATTATAACTCATCTCATTTGTTTACCATTAAAAATTAAAATTCTTCCAAAGAACTTACGACCTGCTGAGCTACACGTGAAGGTAGCATTATTAACGTGGTACTTGTTGCACTTTTGGTGGTCTCTTTCGTGTAAATACATACCCATTCTTCGTTATCTTCTGATTTGGCCCATCTGTCAAATTAGTCTATTATGTAAGCTGTCATTAAATGGCTTGTGTAGAGCCGTTTTATAACATCTGGCAGAGGCAAGCCAATTGCATTTCATGAAAAGCTATTTGCTGATATAGGTATCTGATGAAAATGCGGCGAGAACTTCATTGATCAATCATCAGAAACAAGGTCAACAATTAATCCATTTAACCTAACCTAATCATCAGTCTTTTGTAGTTTTGGAAGAAGTCAAAGTCAAAAATTCTTTCGTTTGTCCAATCACCAAAGCAACATCAACCTACCTCAATTACATATCTCACACTTATGTATGTAAGTATAGCCTAAGTTTTTCATAACTAACCCCCAAACAATCTTAACTAACATATAAAAGTGAAAGCCACCAAAGGGATTCATAAACCTGACAAAAGTCTGTACACACCTGTTGATTTTCTTCCTACCTACGTATCTCCATATTAAGTTACCTAATGAAAATGAAAACAATCCACATGCAGCAACAACATTTGATATTCGCCATTATGAAAAACCAGCAATTTTCCCCAACAAGCGCAATAACACTGACAAACATCATTTTAAACCAACCCCCACACATAATCAAAAAATATAAACCTTAATCCCCCACACAACCATTAAAAAAAAAAAAAAAAAATAGAAAATTCTCCCCATTCAAATACAATAAAACATTTCCATTCGCTTAGAAACATAACAAAAAAAATAACCCCCTTTTTTCTACCAGGAGCGGCGCATAATACGTAATTATCCATGGATATTCCCTCTAAACAAAAACACCAGCCATTGTATTTATTGAAGCATAGAAAAACCACTCCTGCCAATACAGTGTAGCTATTGGCCATTAGTCCTTAGGAATGCGCATGTCTTGCCCCGCATCCTTGCACTCACTCCTTAAAATATTTTAACTCTCCAATTTACTCAAATGCACGATTGTTTATTTTTCTATCAAAACTTTGAAATAGAAAAAGTCTCCACGGAAGTAGTGCGCATGTCCACCATTTTGGCGGGAAAACTTTGCAACCCCAAGAATAGTAAATAATTAAATTAAGAAAATAGTTATAAATCGCTCACCATCATATCCAACTATCGATAGATACCTTTAGATACAATCCTGTCATGTTATCTCTTCAGATGATAAGGGATTAAACACCATGTGTTTTTGTTGGTGGTGGAAAAATCTCACACGCGCACGTTTGACTCGTCTTCTTCAATCACACTGTGAATTTAAAAAACAACCAATTCCAAAAATGCACTCCAAACTCATAGGCATTGCTGGAAAACCCTCTGTCGATGAAGGGTAGCATAGCGGTTAATATATCAGATAGACACGCGGTTACGGACGGACACGACACAACGGAACGTGCCGCATAAAATAACAAATAAAAAAAAAAGAGTAGCTAGCTATTTGAATTTTTCACTTTCGGGGGTTTTTGAGTTATTGGCGCGGTGCTCTCTTTGGCTTTGGAGGATTGAAAAACTTACTTATTCTATTCAATGTCATGATGTCATGTCACATTGTATTACGGAACGGCATTCGGTAAACATCGGATATTAGTTACGGAAATTTTTATGTGAATCCTTTCAAATATTGACAGTAATTTTGAAAAACCTTTTTTGAACATAATAAAAGGAAAAAAGTGTATCATTCAGAATATTTGATGAGAATCTAATGCTTATGGTGAAAATATTTTGTGCTTGTTTAAATATCAACTGTTTTGGTGGTAAAATAATGTGAAAGATTTCAATTCAATTTATGAAATAAGGAATAATTAACGGAAATAATAATTATAAAAAAAACTGATTTTAAAAGTAAGTAAAGTGTTGCAAGGCTTAATTTTAATTTCAATCAATTTATTTTTAAAACAGAACACTTTTTAAAAATTAAAATGAAATATTATGGTTAAACAAAATGTTCAAGGATACTTTAACGTCATTGCCGAATAGTTTGAAGGTTTTTTTTTTTTAAATAAAATCAAAAATATTTGAAAGTTTTTAAAGCAAAACAAATAAAAATAAAATTGTTTTAATTCAATCCTGTTTATAAGCTTTACCTTAGCAACTTGTGAAACACATTTTGTTTTACTGTGTCCATTGTTGAATAGTTCTTTCAAATAAGTGGACTGCTTTTTAAGGAGAGTTGGTCATCTTTAAGAATCATTTTTGACTTCAGTACCTACCCGGTTAGTACCTAATTGATAAACAAATCTTACTACACCTGATTACGGCATGAATTGTATTTCTTCTTACATAATGCATGATATTCTCATAAGCAATTCTGCAGTCTTCATAATAAAAAGTTAATGTTCTTTAATGGTTTTCTTTGAATAGTTTCTCTCACCAAGTGAATTTTATTTTCGTTTTGAATGCTGAAAATAATTGTCATGATATAGCTCATGAAATCCCAAGGAACTTTCAACAAATTCCTTTGTCTTCATTTTTGATACTACGGGAATGGAGTGAACCTCTGAGAAATAATACTACGGGCAGATTTGTCATCCATGTAGAGTAAGATGTAAGACTGGGTTTCAATCCTAAATTCATGTTCACTCGTCAAACTCATTCGAATTCGATTCATATTCGACTTTTAACTAGACTACTAAAACAATGTTTCCAAATAGTTACATGGGGTACTGAATTGGAGCTCAAAAGCCTGGCTTGAGATTCTTCGCCCAACACACCGGTGCAATGCAACTTACCACACTGTACATTCTTCTTTTGTGAAATTATTAGAATTTAGCAAGATTCCTAAAACGATAAAATTTGATTCGAACACGCGTGAAAAGTTCTTCCGGGAATTTTATTCTGGATCGCGAAATTTATTTTGTATAGTCCCTAATAGGGTTTTCACACCGAGCCCAAAACTCGGTTTTCGGCAAAAAGTTTACTAAAACCGGAAAACTATTCACAACGAACATTTCATGTTTTCATTTGGCATTTCATTTGTTTTGCCAACAACTTCGATATTTGTTAATTTTGATAAGATTTTGTGTGACAGATTTTTTGCCAATAATGAAGTCGTTCGTTAGATTTTTTTTTTTTAAATCACCTTATTAACGGTACGTGCCATAAATTCTATAGAAAATCCGACTTTTCGATCGATTTTGATAAGATTTTCTGTGAGTGATGTTTTGCCAATAATGAAGTTTTTCGTTAGATTTTTTTTTTCAAACTAAGCCAAAGGTTAATAATCTTACACAAGATCAAGTTTGTCCGACTCAGTCGTGCCTTTTATTCTTCTCTCGAGTAATTCCATTAACTAAGTGGCATAACAAACATGTGATCGATTAGCTAACTTTTCCGGGGGTCGTCTATTGGACTATATGACTTTATCTATTTTATCAACAGCATGCGCACCAAGACACATAAATATCGTCTGTATTATTGTATCGGCTAGCAACCGATTTTGGACATTATTTTCAAGTGCCTGAATTTTTGTCCAGTAATTGCTTGAACGTCACTTATCAATAAATGACAATAATGGTTACCGGAAATAGCCGGAAACCAAAGAGACAGCCCTCCAGTGCAGAAAAAATTACCCAACAATGGTAAATAATTGTGAGACTTTGGATGGCTGTATCTTTGGTTTCCAGCCAATTCCGGTAGCCATAATTGTCATTTTGCTTTCGCTACAGAACTCCTTGAGTTTTCTAAGGACCAGTTCTTTCAAAATCTTATACCCATGTTGTTGAGAAGCACGAAAATTGGCCTGTAATTCGACTGTGCTGGAAAGAAGAGTCTGTTGAATGGAGGCTTCAACTTCATCAAAGAAACCTGGATCGATAGATAGGTTGGGGTGAAGTTATCTTCAAAAATCAGCAAAAACTTCTCCACTGTTGGAGACAAGTGTTTCGGGTACTGAAGATTTGCATACGATGAGTCTAATTGCATACAAAAAAAAAATTGTTGAAAGTTGAAATCTAAAGAATCAACATGATCGAAGCTGAATGTTTAGCTGTCAAAAATAGTATTCGTATCTTTGTTAAATAACTTTACTATCTTTTGTTGTGTTGGACTTGTCATTCAATAATATATGCCCTTGTTATAGTATACATAGAAAATAGTGTCGCTGCGAAACTAGGCCCCAGAAAATAAGGCCCCAAAACCAAAAACAAAATAAATCCCCCAAAATTGGGGTGTTTTTTCGTAACGAAATAAAAACCAGTTTTTGTTTGTGAAAAATGAAAAGAGACCCCAAAAACGAAATGAAATAAGGCCCCAAATTTAATTTTTGGATCTAGGAAATAGTGCCCCACGAATTAAGGCTCCAAACGTGAGGCCACTTGGCCATATTCGTCGCTTCGAAAGTGTTATATTGCCATCGGGGTTTAATGTCACTTTCAAACGCAATTTCCTTTTCGACAGAACATCCTGGGAAATACAAAAATCTTTCAATGCAGTAATATGCGAATAGCGCTGTTCAAGTAAAAAGTGGTAAAAGTGATGTAGTTGCCACAACCGTGAGAAATAAAAAACGTTGCTGAAAAAAACCTCCTGAAAAAAGAAATTTTAATTTTCACACCCCAAATTGATATTGATCCTCAGTTCATTCGTCAAAAAAATTTTCAGCTACGGTTTTCGTTTCTCACCGTACCCAGCCTTGCACCTAGAACAAATCTGACAGTAAGTCCAAACTCCAGGTTGGTTGCTGAAATGCAGGGGGCAACATGCCCTTCATACCATACATTTGACCGCTCTTAAAGAGTATTTTAAGACATTATTATGGCTTAAAGTCTCCAAATTGTCTTTATTTCGTTCCCTACATTTAAATAAAATTAAACTCCAAATGTTGTTTTTGAAAACGCAATAAGGCAAATTTTTGCGTTATTTAGTTTGGCGCTATGTCACGTCACCATCGTTACAAGCTAATTAATACAGATGATGATTGCCCTAAAAATTAGAACTTTGATAAACGTTACTTTACCGGCGTCTTCTTACATTTTGAGGAAAAAAAGTAAAAAGACCCCACATATATTTTTTGGGTTCTATTTCGTTCTTTGATATTAGGTGTTTACTGAATAATGAAATAACACCCCAATATTGAAAAAAAGTAAGTAAACCCTAAAAATTATTTGGGGTCTTCTTTCATTTTTAAAATGTTACTACGTAATTTAATAACACCGCAATACCAGAAATAAAATTAGACCCTAAAATGTGAAATTACACCCCAAAATATGCAATGTTGTTATGTTGTTGTTTGCAGTACAATATTTTGCATAATTTTGGAGACTTATTTCATTTTTGTTTTGGAGTCTAATTTCCGGGGGCCTAATTTATCAAGTTTTTATTTCATCACATCATTTAACCAAATGCATATTTTTTATTTATCCCCCTTATAATTTTTCATTCACAGATTGTTGTTCTGCATACAAAATGATTTGATATACCAAGTGTCCCCAAAAAAATACCCACCACATTTTTAGTCAAGTCAAAAAACAAACCAATCAACATGACAACAATTTCATCGATTCTCAATCATAGCAGTCAAATGCCAGGATCAAATCAAATGATGACTTCCAGCAAACAATCCCCTACATCCAGTTCCCATCATCTTCAGTCAGACCACATAAAACGACCAATGAATGCCTTCATGGTCTGGTCAAGAGGACAACGCCGTAAAATGGCTCAGGATAATCCCAAAATGCACAATTCAGAAATCTCTAAGCGTCTGGGAGCTGAATGGAAGCTCCTTACCGAGGGACAGAAACGACCATTCATCGATGAGGCAAAGCGACTGAGGTAAGTGTATTTTTCCAATAAACTATGTATATACGACAGCATTACGAATTTCTGGACAACAATGGTTGCCATTGTTTGGTATTTTAACTTCCAACCTTATCAGCAAATGTCGTGTGTTCTTTTGTAAAAGTGGGAAACTTTTAAGACGCCAGAATGTAAATTGTTATTGAGATTTATGTTTTTGTGAAAAGGCAGAATAGCGAGGGTTCCTTCTATATCAATGGTGTTGTTTTCAAAACATGTCTTCTTAAGAATTGATTAAAGTGTCAACACCTTTCTACGAATTTCATATTGAAACAGGAAATAAATTTAGAGAGAATGAATGGGATTTCTATTTGTGGGGGTGAACACCTCAATACTGAAGACATAATCACCCTTTTATAATTAATTACAATCGAACATGTGTTTGGTAAATAGATACATGATGAATTATAACTTTGATTGTGATTGTGATAAGGTGATAATTGATTTGTGTCAATTTTATAATTTATATAACAATCTAAAGCGATTGAGGAACTTATATGTATGAAGAGGGGGTAAAGGAATTTACTGGGAGTGTTTTAAAGTAATGCAGTGGAATTATATAGTGGACAATTAAAAGCGTTTACAAGTGCGATTATGAAATATTAGTATCTGTTGAAAAATATGAAGATGGATCGACTTATTTTTCTTCCAAACAAATATAAAAAATATGAAATCAAATACAAATAAATTGATAACATCTAAAATTGTTAAATTCAAATACGTGAAGAGACTATCATCGATTAAAAGATGTTGCTAGATAAAATGTCTTATACAATCTATCATTTTTGATTATTTGTAGTTAAATAGAAATTAAATAAAAAAATTGTCATGTCGAAATAATGAATAGATTCTTTTTTTGTAGTAAAGATTACCATTCACATATTGAAACTATTGCGCTGGATCTATATGTGGAATTGGATGATCATCAGCATGGAACTGTCTTTTATTGAAATTATTTATTTATTGGGTGATTAAAATTCTAGCACATCATATGTTATTTGGTTCTGTGTTATTCATTCTTTTCATTTATTCATTTATCTGATACAAAAGAAACCGCCCAACAATGAATTATATTGATAGGGACTGTCACTGTACCATTCATCGCTTTGACCTAAGGATTAGCATTTGGAATTTGCATTTCTATAATATTGGTCCAACTGAAGATGATATTGTTGCATTATACTTTGCTTGAGAAGTTTTTATAACACTGTTTCTCTTTCTAAGCGAATATATTGGAACTGATACTATTAAATTTCTCCATGATGATTTTTTTTAAGTTTTAACCCGGTTTTTCTGATTTTTTTTTACCTCTTAATTCAATAAAAATCTGACATTCCTGCTGCCGTCTTTGGCTGGTTATATCAGCGACTGTTTTGGTTTTTGTGCATTGTCTAACATTGGGGACTCCATGGGAATAATAAGCATACTGAAGAATATACCTTTCCTCCGCAGAATGAAAATTCAATTATGCATGATGATTCTCGTGACTTCTGGATAAACGAAGTTCAACTTTAGCGAGTACTCCACATTTGCAACGAAGATGGGTTTCCATTTTTCAAATTTCAATCAAATACTTAACGTTCTGTCAATTTTGCCTGTTACTATACCCGTGTTTTTTTGGAAAAGCTATCAGTAATGAAGTTGGACTACCGATAAAAGGAAAAGTAAAATCTAACTGCCGATAAATTTTCGACTTTCATTCGAGTATCGATCAACATTTTTGTTATTATTGATATAAATGATAAATTCATGTATCTCGATAGGGGTATGTTCGTAAAGTTGTAGTGGCTTTTAAAGTGTGATCTTGTTTTATGTTCGATTGCCCACAAACATACTCAAATCTCGAATCAAATTATCATTTTTTTTAGTGAAAATCAAAGGTTTTTGATATAATTATTAATAGGAGGACACTACATCTGCTAGTTCCATCAAAAAATGTGATCTTGTTGCATTTTTCATATTTTCTCGAGTAAAAAAAAAGTGAAAGAAAACAGTATCTGAAATTTAAGTTCTTTTTGTTCAAAGTTTTTGCTCGGTTTTGAGCTTTGTCACTTTGTGGTTGGACAGATTCTAATTTGCGGAATATTTACTGCGAACTAGCCGTCATCAGCAAGCAATAAATGTTTCACACTTACTCTTTTAACAGATTTTTAAGGCAAAATATGCAAATATTATAACTAAGGCTTAACCACGATTGTTCAACAGGTCTTTACAAATTCAATTTGGACATTTGTTGAGTTTATAGTGCTAACTGTCATCAGAAGCAATATATTTGACATTTTGTAGTTTGAAAGATATGAAATCTTGACACTTGTCAATTACCTATTTAGTGTGAACCGTCATCGAAAAGCTATATGTAAATCGTTGGATAAGTTCTTTATTTTTTCCAGGCAGACGGCAGTATTGCCATGTCCTTATTTTTAGGAAATCGCTTTGTTAAACTTTTTATGAAAAAATAAAGAACTTATCTAATCTAATCTAATCTATAAATCGTTAATATGTTTTCGTTTAAAGTATATGCTTAATTTTTATTTCCACTAAATATGAAACAGACAATATAAAACTGTGTTTCAGAAACTCTAATTTAATATAAAAAGAGTGTACATACCCACGAGTGAATTTATAACATATGTATGTTGAAAACATATCTATTCTACGAACAAACCCCATTCGCTCTTGTGTTCATTTTTGTTGCTGCAAAATAAGAAAATTGCAATTACGTCTCTAAGAATGCCAATTAGCCATGAATTATGTTATAAAATTCAACTATTTCGATTTGTTATTACCACATTTCTTCAACATTTTCCATTTTAGTTTAATGTGTTTTTCTTTTTGAAAATACTTCTTTTATGAATCCTTTTTTTTTATTTCATTCTGTCTGACAGTTCAGTAGTACCAAATTTTAAATGCTAAAACGCGGCTGCCGATGCGGCTGCGAATGAGTTTTTTTTTGGGAATTTCCCACTTTTTTTGCCAAAAAAACACGGGTTCACTTTGGTATGACATATTCCATAATTATATATTTGCTTAGATGTGATATCATTTATCTTTAGTCGCCACTTTCGACAAGCGAAATTCACTATATTAGGAGATTTTGACTCGTCACGTTGTTCTTAAAACAAAATTTTAACTTTTTAAAATTTCATATTTCGAGGAAAGTGAAAAAAAAACTATTTTTTTATTTCTATTTTAAACATTTATTCATAGAAATCTTTATATCTTTAACATTTTGTGTCTTCAATAATCCTTTGTTTGACATTTTGGAGCTGCATCAGCTAAATATTGAGCTTCTGGTACTTCCCGGAATGCTTAAATTTTAAGAAAAGTTTACAATGTGAAAATAATTATTTGTTGTTAGATCATACCTTTAAGTGGATTCAAGCAATTATATTTATCCATATGACATTTGCCTTGCATCTTCAAATAGCATCGACCATTATAAACATAAATTGCAACATCTTCTAAATTACACTTGTAATCACAATGGCTTGGCGGAGTTGGAGCAATACTTTCAACTGCTACAGCGGAAAGAGCTATTTAATTGAAGAACAAAATTGTAAAAAATTTCATATAGTTTAGAAATTTATTAAAATAGATTTCTTACCAAAAACAACAAATAGTGCAATAATAAATTTCATTTATTTTTGATTAAAAAACAGCTGTGATGTATTCAGAATTTGTCTTCAATGTTTGTAATGTAATTTTACATCAATTCAAGAGCTTATATACATAATTTGGCTTAATAATGGAATTCAACATAATAAAAATATAATTTCTTGAAAACTTTTTATGTGATGTAATTTTAATATTGGATGATGCAACAAGAAGTTGCTTTTTCATCACTAAGAATTTCTTATTTTTAATTTAAAAATAAATAATTTCTAAATTTGAAGACTTAATTAAAATGCAACAAAATAATTGCATAACCATATCTTAACGGTTTTAGTTCAGAGGTTAATGTATCTTGTTTAAATGTTTGAATGTGTTTTTTTATGGATTAAAAAGAAATTTATAAATAACGGGTGCATGGCATTTATTAATTGTTATCTTCTTTGGTCCAATTATAAAATACCGAATATACGAAACCATAACGATTCAGTTTATGATTTAATTGTGGAAACAGCCTGAAATAAAAATAAACCGTCAAAATAAAGAATCGCATTTATGTTTTGTTTCTCCATTTTGGTTGTTTAATAAGGATGATTTCCGTTAAAAAAAAAACAAAAATCCTTAGAAACCCACTGAAAACTAAATGAACAAGTCTTAATTAAGTTTGCGCCATTCTGTATGTGGTATATAGATTATGACTAGGGCCCGAATTCAAATTTACTGTTGAGATTAGATATTTCATCCGTTATCTTAAGTTTGAACCCAGAGTTGCAAAAGCTTAATTCATTTTTAGCCTCAGTTGGTTTTTTATTTACAAGCTCGTTGGGGAATTATATGAATTAAGCTAGTAAAAATCCCAACACCAAAAACCCGAAAACAAAATTTCGGCCCAAAATACAAAGTCACCAAAAACATAGTAATAGAATAAATTTAATTCGGGATTGCGGTGTTGGGGTTTTGTATTTTCGGAGTTTGTTTTCGAACTTTTGTGTTTGGATTTTCACTAGCTTATACAAAATTTTTTTTAATTCACAATACACCAACTAGCTTATATGAATTATTTTTTTTCCAAATCACAAGTCAATAGTTAGCTTAATGCTTATGCTATGTTCAGACGATTTGCAAAAGTTGCAAAAGTCAAGAAAAAAACTTACAAATATTGTGCAAATAACATCAGGTCGAACGGACTTGCAAATGTGCAAATAGACGTGTTCGCACGATTTGCAAATTTTGTACCAAAATTTGTCCCGAAAAATGCATTTGTAATCAACGAATTGCAAATGACTTGCTTGCAAATGAGTGTGCAAATGTTGCGAATCATTTGCAAGGTCTTCACACGGTTTACAGTGTATTTGCACACAGACTAAATCTCAGTCTCTCTTTCCGTCTCCCTGACCAATGCAGAGTGTTCCAAGCGGAAATTCTGGCGACCGAAGAGGTTTTATCTTGGCTAAAGAAAAACGTGGTACATCGGATATCCGCATCTTTCAGACAGTCAAGCAGCCCTTAAATCGCTCAGTACGGTTTCTACAAACTCAGTAACTGCCCACAACTGTCGATCATCTCTTATGGAGATGGCCGAACAGTTCAATATTTACCTTTTTTGGGTGCAGGGACACAGAGACATTTCAGGAAACTGCAAAGCCGATGAACTCGCCAGAAACGGAACATTAATACCTATTCTACCCAACAAGGTGGATGTTGGTATACCTATCGCTACATGTAAACTTATGCTAAAGCAAGATGCCATAAAGAGAATAAACATAAACTGGGCAAACACTTCTACTTGTATAGTGACCAAACAGATCTGGCCAAAATTAGATCTGGGAAATGTTTGTTGTCTTTGAATAGACTACTACATATTAGCTCCGTAATAGGTGTCATAACTGCACATTGCCTCATAGGTAGACACGCCAAAAGACTTGGCGTCTTCTCAAACGATTCCTGTGGAAGTTGTATCGATGAGGAGGAAGATGAAACTACCCACCATCTTCTCTGCTCATGTCCTGCCCTCTCCCAAAGAAGAAAACTACACCTAGAGAATTTTTTCTTCGATGAATCCAGTGATCAGACAAATATAGGTATTCACTGTCTACATCGCTTCATAAGAAGCTCCAAATGGTTAAATCAAAGAGGCAACATATCTATCTTGTGGTATCACAACGGACCTATTACTGGTCTATGTGTGTCGATCGTTTTCCTGACAGCCACCTTAACCTAACCTAACCTAACCCAGGCTGATTTGTTCTGTCTGTGAAGCCGTTTTAACATTGTATATCATAAAAGGAATATTCACTCAAGATCAATTGATATATGTATCTATGTATGTTTCAACTTAAACAAAATGTTTCTCAGTTAATGTTATTTTATCTCCAGAAAAGAAACTGATTCGGGATTAAGTATTAAATTTCAAGGGTGACGATTGCGTATCTTGACTCAATCTTCAAATAGCATTTCCTCTTCCATTTGACGATCCATATGTCAGTAAGTCCAAGGTATCTACATAATCTTCCTCACCTAGGCCAATTGTAAACATTCAATGTTTGAATTGTTTTCCTTTTCGACACAAAAAAAAACATTCTTCTTATCTTTAAGTGTATAATGGTGGTGACTCTTGGGCGCAACAAAATGTGGATTGTTTCCTTTTTTTTACAATATCTGTTATCTTTTTGCTTGGGTGTTGTTCTTCCAAAAGATATTTCTATTCAGAGGACTTATTGATGAATGTTTGCTTGTTTATTTATATGAGAAAAAAAAATATCTTAAAAAAGGCACAGCAAACAATAAGAAAGTCATATAAAAACTAACCACACGTGAAAAATTGAAATAATCAAAATATCGAATTGTAATAATAAAAACGTATTTTTTTTTGTTGGACAAACAAAGACGACCATTCTTATATTGCTTTTCAATTCGATTAAAAATATCTTCTTTTTCTTTATGTTTATTATTAAACCGATTTTCAAAGGAGTGGTTATCACAGTTTTATTTGTCTTTTTTTAATGTTTGCATAGTTTTTTATTCTTTTTTTTTTAGTGTGCTGTTGTTTATAAAAATATCAAACATGGAGGATAAGAAGGCTAACTTCGATTACAAAATCGATTGAATTATCACAATGATTTTTATATTACGCAAACAGTTCCTTGACGGAATTTAATGTTTCTTCTTAGATAAGAGTATACGTGTGATTCATTCGAAAAAATAAATTGAATTTAAGATAACAACTGATGAGACATGATATTACTATGATTGAGCAGATGTTTAAAATTTAAAAACAATTCAAAGACTAAAAATACTTAGTCAAAGTAAATTTTATTAGGTGTGGTAAGGATTTACGCATGAAATTTAATTAAACAGGGGCCGAACTACGGCATCAGTGAGTATGTGATTACCTTTCATACGTTATCGAGCTATCGAATAAATACATTGGTATGATGTCTGACTAACTGTGCCACCTCAAGAAAGATGTGACCCAGCTATGACAAGTCCCGCACAAATGAACTCTTATGTAAAACTCGGCACAATACTCATTGTCGTAGCTGTGGAGATGAAAGGGAAAAGGAAACAGTGACCCACTATCTCTTCTGCTGCCCTGCCTTGGCTAATCTAAGATGCCAATTATTCGGTCAGTACTTTATTGACAACCTTAACGAACTTTCAGTTGTGAGCATAGGTTACCTAATTGGCATTTTGAATGCAACCAAATGGCTATAAAACGTAACAAACCATATCAATATCTCACCTCTTATGTGGGTAAATAAGACGGATCAAGAGAACTACATGATTTTTGTAGGAACCTTTTGTCTAGCCGAGTAGGCGGGCTAAGTCTAATGCGGGTATCCTGCTTTTCCCTAAATCGAACTGATCTCACGGAAATTCGGTCCTACCCTAAACCATCCAGCACCCAACCTGTTTAGGTAGAAATATCGGAGCTAACAGCCTGGCATAAAGCCTGATGGTGGGGGGTATGGGCCAGATCCCTTGGCTGAGGATCTCTTATTTACCTATGATAAATGGTAATAAAGGGATCACCTCCCAACACAATTCGACACCTTAATACACCATAGTCACCAAAATGCTATCCCAACCTCCACATAATGATAGGTCTCATGAGTTTATGGTATCAAAACGGCGCACCAAGCTCTAATTGGGCTTTTATTCTAGTAGAATAGCCGCCATTCCTACCTACCATGATGTCTTACGAAACATCACGTATCGAATGCAGCATTTATTGTACTAGCACATCTCTATTAAGTGTCAATTCGTGGCTCGTCATTGGTCTATTTGTCGCAGCTATATTTGTGTTTTTATTAATTAGGTTTTGCATTTTAGAAATAAATTTGAAATTCTTTCAATTTTTTTTAAATGATTTGCTTTTTATTGGGTATTTTAAATAAAAGGAAATTGATAAATATTAAAATAAATTCAAGGAAAATCCTTCTGCATTTTTATTAATTTGTTGACAAATATTAAAGAAGCATACTTCGGCATTTTGTATTAATCTTGTGTTCTTTACGCAGTTTATGCAAAAATATTTGCTACCAAAAAGTGGTGCTGGCGCATTAAAATAGCATAAAATCCTCCTCAAAAACTTTTAATTAATATTTACAAAACAAAAGCCAAGTACCTAAACACTTATCCTGCAAGGATTGTAAATAAAAATTTACCATACGTCTGCTTCGCATCTAACGTATGAAAAATAATACGTTCACTGACAAAGAAATGTCACAAATTGAATTCGATATCTCCATACCCTGCTCGATATCGTAAGAAGTAATGAAAATCGCATATACATATTTCAGTGACGTTTTGCCTTATCACTGATGCGGTTATTGGGCCCCAGGTTTTGTGATGGCCTTTCCCCATAAATATGCAATTTGCTGATAATATGGTGGGCTCATCAGTTAAATGTCGATGATAACTGCGGTAGTGGTATATACAATTTACGTAGATAACTCAGTGCAAATTATATTTCGGTAAGGTATTAGATATGGTACACTGCAAGTCATAAGAATAGAAGCATGCATTTTCGAGAAATAGAACTCAAATTTCTTTCATATTATGACAGCCTGAATACAAAATTTTAGTGCACATGAAGGAATGTTAAATGTTCAATCCAAAATACTGCAATAGAACTTCAAGTAGAATTCTATTGGTATAGTAGAGAGAAAATAATCGATAAACCCATAATTTTGTGTGAATTAAACGCGTCATAAGAATAGAAGCACTTAAAAAATAGATCGAAACAGAAATGTTGCAATTATTATTTATTTAGTTTTTAATTCATTCACATTAAATTGATTATTTTTAATAATCAGAGTTTAAATTAACTTGATTATTCATCGAATCCAAGTAGCTCAGTAAAACCTTTCTCCAGGCCATTTAAATGGAAAGAATTTACCCTACCTTGCTACATTTTAGTCTCCATTTTTTACAAACTTATTGTGTGAGCCAGTCACAAACTTTTTCCATTGGGTCGAGATCTATAGTGTAGGGTGGTGAAACGAACAAATGTACTATTTGGCTCTTAATGAATGGTTTTGCTACTCGGGATGTGAGTAATAAGGAATTTTTCGTGTTGAAAAATCCATGAGGTTTACCTAAAAATGTTATACATTTTCGGAAAAATTCATTAAAGTAAGGATTTGTAGCTGTTTCCATTAATTTTTGGGTTTTGTATCATCAAGTCAATGGTTCTATAGTAGGATTTTGCACCTCAACTGCTATGTTCCTGTTTTTTTGTTCATATATCGCTCCTGTTTTCTTAGATAATGAAAAAAATAATTTTAAACATTCAGCCCATACAAAATACACATTTTTTTAATAAATATTTTCGACAGTTTAGTTTGATATTACAATTTTTGAACATTTCACATCATGTTCTCTTTGGCAAAACCACATCCTATGCTTTTTTCTGACATTTTTTTAAGGGCGTTTTTTCTTAGGCTTAAGACGCTTCCAATGTTTTGCGGATAACATGAAGAACCGTTAGCCCTGCAAAATGAAGGGTTTTCTAAATAATGGCTGATTACATAATCACTGGCGTTTGGTTTTGAGAGTTAAGTGCCGTTCAAAAATACTGCAGCAAATAAAAGATAGTTTTCTTCACATTTTTCTTAAAACATACAACTTAATGCGCTTACTCTGCAAAATGATACGTCAATGTAGCAAAAGATGTTACCACTTAATAAAAAACGTTGATTTTAGCACTGCTTCTATTCTTATGACGCGATTTTAATTCATTTATTTTTTACATAATTTGAAGACAGACTTCTGAATTCTATTAACCCAGATTTTTAAATTTTTAAAGATTAAGAAGTCTCTATTTAGTTTTAAATGTAATACTTTATTGACCTCCATCCTTTTTTTTATAACTTGCATTCTACGGTAGTAACATCAGTTTTACTTCTCATAATATGCCTGCTTCTATCAAATCTCAAATATGCCTGCTTCGATATCAATATCAACTTTTGTTTGTCGAGTCCCGGATATTCAGAATATGTAGCGTAGACAGCGGTTAACAAAAGCTTTTAACCTCCTCGAGATGACAGTTGAGCATTTCCACGTTTCGCAGGCATATAACAGCACGGATTTCACGTTGGATTCAAATAGTTGCAACTTAGTACGAAGCGATATTTTTCTGGAGTTCCACACTTTAGAACACATTCCGAATGCATGAGCTTTATTAATTCTGTTGCTGACATCGAGGTCGGTTCCACTATCAAGTGTCAGATAACTACCCAAATAGTTAAACTGAGTGACGTCTTTTATTGTTAACTGTCTCACAGTAACTTGCTGTTGTTCGTTTCTACTGGTGTGCATCATTTTCGTCTTATTGGCGTTAATCCTTAAGCCAGCGATTTCTACACTAATTAACAAAAAAAAAGTCAGATGATTGGTGTTGGCGGCTGGAAACCATAGCTGCACAAAATTTCAACTCATTAAATTATATCTCATCGTATTTTAGTTTTCATGCCATCTTCTGTTAAATTTGCAACTAAGACCGTGTGCCATTTGCATTAAAAGCTGTTAAATTTGATCCCATGGCTAAATTTTTGCACTAATGAGGTGAATACAGACGGCAAAAATTAACCTGCTCGTAAAAATTTCAGCAAGTGGTCAATTTTTGACATTTGTTTAGCTGCGTTCATTTTAACATCTTTTTATAATCGGCCGCATTCATTATTGCAACTTTTTTTAATCGATTGTATACAAAGCAATCTTGTTGTTGTGAAAAACTGTTTATGCATTTATATAAATACTGAGACACACTTGAATGAAATTCGTAGCAATTTTGTATTAAAGGAACGACAAAAATTAATTAAATTAAATTAAATGAAATTGTAACGTCCTAAATCTATCTGAATATTTCTGGAAATTTATATTTTAAAAAAATCCAACTTAATTCAATTGACACAACAAAACTCAATAAAAATGGATCAAATTTAACAACAATTTTAACGCAATTGGAACACGGCTTAAGTGCCATATGTACCAAATTTAAATGTAATCGGTTAAACCGTTATCAAGTTATGGTCAAATTTCTAAAGAACCGTTAACACCAAATCTCCATCATGTCCATTTTAAGACCTTACATGGTCAGTCAGACGGCTTCAGCCATCGTACACAGCCAACATTAATAGTGTTTTCGTCAAACAAATGCACGCATACGGCCTTGTCTTTACAAACACTATATTATAGATTGATGTCGAATGACTGACCGTGGTAAGGTTCACCTTACTCATCTTCACCTTATTTCGAGAAGCTAAGGCACACTAATAACTACTGTTTCACACCTTTCATTGCATGACCACTTTTAGAAATATAGAACGGACAATGACCTTCGTAACCAAGTAAAAGCGATTAACATTTACATTTAGTTTTCCGCACTTATTAATTTCTTTGAATGACTACCTTAAATTATTTATAAAATTTAAATCTTGTCTTCTTTTTTTTTCTTACAGAGCCCTCCACATGAAAGAACACCCAGACTACAAATACCGTCCAAGACGAAAACCAAAAACTCTAACCAAATCCCCAGTGCCACAACAAAATCACCACCAATCAGCAAAAGACACAGTGGCGCAGCTACAACAGAAATACAATTTTGGAAATCCTCTCGAGCTTACCCTGAATATGCCTCAACGAGTTCCAAACTTTCAGTTAGCACCACATTATCCTTTGGATCCAACAATAGCGTTAGACCTACAAGCACGTCTTCAAGCTATGTACGCTGGTAGTTTATACCATCCTTGGCGTTATTTTGGTTGCACCCCGCTAATAAGTCCCGAAACACCACCATCACCGCCCAGCAGTAGCGGCACTGGAATTTCTTCATATGGATGCATAAAGTCAGCAAACACATCACCTACACTGTCGCTTCCGTCACAACCACCACCAAATATCATATGACCTACTCCATTGCGGTATGGTGCCGCGGAACATGCTGTTTAAATGCCATCCCTGCCCATCCAAAGAGAATAATTTTAATATAATGTTCTATCCTGCAAATGTATGCAAATAGATTGTAAGTTGTTGTAGTTTCATATTTAAAACAAAAAAAAAATATGAAATGCTTTTAGAAATAGAAAATTATGTTAAAATTTAATAAATAATAAATAGTTGAAACTAAAATAATATTATTAATAATATTAATAATGAAAGGAGAGACAAGGTTTATGTTCTTTTTTTTCATTCATTTCCATTTAATGTAAATTTTTGGGCAAATATCACAGAAATCAGAAAATTATCTAAAAAAATACTTTAAGTATAAAAATGTATATAAATATTAAATTGAATATCTACAACTTTACAAAATTCTTCATAAAACAAATAATTGTAAATGTGATAAAAATAAATATTTAGTTTCCTGAACGATTTATATTTTTTTTATTTAATTATTTTTCTTTTAAAGTTAAAATAATAAAATTTGTAACTTAAAATATTTTAATTATTTTTTTTTTAGTACAAAACCCCAGTTATGAATAAAAAAAATATTTTGCTTAAAAGTTCTGTTGTTAATTTTAGTTTTTAAAAATAATCTAATTGTAAATATTAAAAATAAAATACAATTTTTCTATTAAAACGCAAAAATATAAAATATAAACAAGTGGTTTTATGTTTTGTTTTTATTTTTTAAGTCAACGGGATCCATATTCACATATACGTTCGAAGTGGTGTTGAAGCGTAAGTATTTTCACAGCAAATTCATGTATACATCGACTTGATTCCGATGGAATCAAAACATGGTTTTCAGTCAATTTAAGATCCCTGGTTAACTCAGACTTAACTCAGCCAAATTGATGAGTTTACTCTTAGCTAACTCGAATTCTCAAACTGACAGAAAAACATTTTTCTATATCTATCAAAATCAACTCGAGATTAACTCAAACCCTGGGATGATCTCGTAATGAAGAACTTTGGGCTTTATAATATTATATGATGTTAACACTAAAATTGTTAGGAAGATAGGTATACGTCTTTCGAAACATAATTGAGAAGTGCACACAGTACAGGGTGTTTCCTAATCAATGAACAATACGTCGAGAAATATTCATGGCCATGTTCTAATGGGTGGACCAGGGCATAAATTCACAAGCTTTCTCCAGCTGCATCAAGCTGTCTTCTATTTCACCCACCACACCAAGTTGGTTGATGCTCTCTTTTAATTGATGCTTGCGTGCGCCAGCTGTTACGATTTCTTGTCCACCTTTAATAATGCCCGCATGCCTCTGCACCATACATCAGGACTGGGATGATAAGGGTCTTATACAGCTACACTTTTAGTTGCTCCAGAGATGGTTTTGCTGATCAATTGACTTCTTAGCCCAAGGAACCAGTGACTGGCAAGATTAATTTTTCTTTATAGATCTCTACACTGGTATTGTTCATATCGCAGGGAAAGAACTCCACGGGCAAGTGCTCCATATGGGAATTTATTCCACTTTTAGTGGGAATCTGCTCCACTTTTCAATGTCGAGTTGATTCATACTCGTAGTGAGATTGTATTCCACTTTAAGTAGTGTGGTATTCTTTCCCACCTAAATCCAGAAAAATGTTGTTATAAATGCAAGAAAAAAAAAACTTCCCGGTAGTAGGTATACCCAAATAAGTTAGAAACTTTGCATTCCCAAACTCGCACCCACTCCAAATCCTATAGTGTGCCAGGCAGGGGTGTTGCAGGGGGCAGCATCTTACCTACATATCTCTACTGTTGGTGGTACAATTGGGCTTCCCAGCCCAGGTACTGTTCAGTGAAAGTTAAATTATTTCTCACAGTCAGTGGGAAACAACTCCACTTGAGAAAGTGAACTACTTTTTCACTTAAAAGTGCAATAAATTCCCATCTTCAATGGGAAATTAATCCATATTTAAAAGTGGAGCAGATTCCCACTAAAAGTGTAATAAATTCTCATGTGGAGCACAATTGCTCGTGGAATTATTTCCCTGCACCATTTTTCACTGTACACAAAGTTTCTGTCACTTAAAATTATAGCTGTCTATGGTGACGTTTTGTCCGAAACGTCAGTGTTGGGTTTATTTTCTTGTTGACAGCGCATCATTGATGGTCTTATTTGATTTGGAATTTAACCCATCTTTTCTTTCTTGGTTTCCTTCTCAATACTCACAAAATCACCACTGACATTATGCTTTGTGCGTCCCAATTTGTCAATTTCGTTGGCTTAAGCGAGTAATTGTAAGAAATTTTGAAAGACTGTGCATCTAGTGTTG
Organism: Baccha elongata; assembly: GCA_951217065.1. NCBI lineage: Eukaryota > Metazoa > Arthropoda > Insecta > Diptera > Syrphidae > Baccha > Baccha elongata. Next base: position 43,722,947 of record OX578274.1, read on the forward strand.
ACATGAGAGTTTTTCACTATTCTTTTAAAAACGATGCTCAAAGTAGTTTTACTATCAATTAATAGTATTTCTTTTAAAATAAAGCGCTACCGAAAATGTCTATAGTATTAGCGGAGCTTTTTTTTAAGCATCAAGCATGGCTGCATGGTAAAGAGAAAGCATTTTCTTGGAGATTTTTTTCCAAGAGCATGTCCGATCTTCTCTTATATGCGGCTCAGGTAGTCAGCAATAGTCCAGAGCAATGAGCTCAACCATGGTGTACCTGACTCAAATTGGAAATTTCGAGTCAATAAATAACTGTAAAAGATAAATTCTATAAACGGCCGTCTAATATACTCGGTCACCGATCTTCGTGGTGTGTGACCCTCGATGAAATTGGTAAAACCCACGTTGCAAAAAACATACTTGCTAGGGTAGGACTCGTTATGTTCCGCGATTTCACTGGCCAGTTTGCAGGAAAGTTTCTTTTAATTTAAATCACGGGCCATGAAAAACAAGGTATATAATCTGGTGGAACCTCTCAAGGAGAATAACCGACAAGAGTGCGAGAGCTAATCACTCAAAGTTCCAGCCAAAACGATTTAATATGATAATTAAAAATCCCCATTTGACCGTTATTAAATTGTTAATGGTTCCCATATAACTATTCATTTCAAACTAAACCCCAGTTATACACCAATTTAAAGCAAATTTTTATCCGAAACAGGCTTTCATTTAATCTTTATAATCTAAATCTTTCCAACACCCATACCAATTTGCTGCAACACCAGTAAATCCCCCTTAAATAACCAACAAAGTGTGAAATAATTCAATTAGTTTTGCTTGATCTATTGACACAACAACAACAGCAAAGAACAAACAAAATCCGCCCCTTTTGTTTTACGCACATATTCCTAACTCAAACTTCAACCCTTAACAAGAGAAGCCAAAACAATAAACCAAAACAAAAGAATCTTATTTAACCAACTTGCGACCAAAGTGTACACGACTGTCAAATAACATATCACGATAACGTTCCTCACACCCTCTCTTGCACTTTCAATTTCAATTGAAGGCTGAGCATCAGGCAGGCAGCAACCCCTCTGTGAACTGTTTATACATCGAAGGTCAACATCGGTCCACCCACACCCCCTTTTTTTATTTATTTTTTTTTTTTGAGTAACCCGCCTTTCCGATTATTGGCATTCATTCAAGTGCCCACAAACATTTACACTAAATCTACAATGGTGTTGGTTGCAAGGGGGTGCCTGATGGTTGCAAGACGTAAGAAAAGAAAATGAGCCAACAGTAAAAAAAAAGAAAAAAATACTACACGAAGGAAAAAACTGAATCTTGATAAAAGTGTATAACAATGAGCTCCTTTATTTGCTCATCATCGCTCCCATTCAATTTTCCACCCCATTAAAAATCATTTTTCTCATAGTTGTTATATTTCGAGAAAATCATACACACACACACAGTCAGACTCACTTCAACCCTCCTTTTGCTCCTGTCGAAGTAGGTACGCTCCTGTAATAGTATGACGAAGTCATATCGCTCAGCATCCGGAGATAAAAGAAAAAAAAAAATACTAACCAAACGAAAAATAAAAAAAAAAATTAAGAAAAATAAAACGATCCTGCAAGGCGGTTGGGACTGTGAAAAGAATTCGTCCTTGTTCATAAAACGGACTTATAAATAAAGAAGGAGAACTCATAAAACAGACAGACAGAGGGACGGTTTCTTTTGCTGGCCATCATCACATCACCAATTGCGTTAATATTTTAAGGACCTTTGACTTCTTATCTATCGCAGTTTTTCCTTCTCAATCGTCTCTCTTTTGTACTTAATAAAAATGTGTGCGTTGAAGGACATTTTCGCTGGTATTATTTTATATTCTGTTATCTTAGAAAGAAACTCCTGCGACAACGAAACCAATAAGCAACCAAAACAATGTCATAATTTAGACATCCCACCCGCACGAGCCAGAGATGAATCCCTTGCCCTTGCCCCTTACAAGGATACGTTTATTTATTTTCCTCTATATATATATAGGTATTGAAAGTTCAATTGATTCTTAAGAATTGATTTTGTGGTTGTAATAGTGTGAAAGGAAACAAAATAAAGAATTGATAAGAAAATGAACTTGATGAACGTGAATAAAAAAATTTGAATTTGTATATTTTTTTTTTTTTGAATGGGGTTTCGTCCTGAAGGATATTTCTTATTTATTTCTTAATTCTCATTCCATCAGAAGATAAATTTCCTAAAATAACAATTTTCTTGTTTATCAGTATTTTGAGAACAAGGGTTGGAGGTGAGATGATGTGTAAAAGATTCCCTTTCCTTGGCTTGGTTTATTATCCTTCGTTTACTTTACCGCACCAAATGCAAATCGCTGAAATAAAATACGAAAGGAAGTTTCATCGACGACGACGGTGCTTTTTAGGGGGTGAGATTGTAAATGAATTCTTGGTTAAGAGATAACAAAAATTGTACACAAGCTTTGGTTGTAATAAACCCGCCACCATCTTGGGTTTTGGTTGGATGGGGTGTGAATTTGATAACTTTTGCTCTTAGGTGGTGGGAGTTTTTTTGTGGAGTACCTTAAGTAAGCTAATACCTTCGACCTAGGGTGGTTGGGCTTTTGTTTAACAAATGAGATTGTGTTATGTTAAAAAGTTGTTTAAAGTTAAGCGTGTTGAAAATATATCTTTACCTTGTACCTACTTAGTAAAATTTATTTTTATTTCGACATCAGCTCCGTTGTTTTTCTGTCAGCAATACAGCGCGATTTTTAAAAAAGTAATCAATGTTTTTTATAAATCAAAGTGATGTGAGAAATTGCAAATTAAAACCAACTCCAGCCGCGGTTTTGTATTTGACCATATTTCAAACAGATAATCGCTTCTGGGGTTGTTTTTTTTTTTTTGCAATTTATCACATAACTATGGTTCCAAAAAAAACCACGGTTACTCCACTGAACTGTCAGGCACAATAATTCAAAAAAATGACACATACAACTGCATCTTCTCTGGAACTATAGCTGTACGATGACAGATTTTGAACTAAAGACATTGGACGTACTCATCCGACGCTTTTTGACGTACGTCCAGTCCACCGTTTTCAGACACAAAGTAGTGTGAACACAATGGATGCACGAAACCATACGAAACAAAAAAAAAACAAAATATTTGAAATGAGGTTAGATGTTTACATAATTATTTCTTCATATTCTCATGTTTAATTGAAATTTCCAATCAAAAGTGACCGAATTTTGTGAAAACTTTTAAAATATAAAATAACAAACGAACAATTATGAAAAAATAATAAATAACAAATGTCAGAATAGGAAATGTCAAACTGCATATATGAGAATTTTAAAAAATCTAAAAATTTGGATGCAAAACCCCGTCTTTTTCTTACAACGAAGTAGGAAGGAGACAAAACATTTAGACTTCAAAATGCGTCGTCAATACTCTGCAAATAATGTCAAAGTTTAATTTGTAAGAATATCAAAAGAGTAAATATTGTCAAAATAATGATTTGCTGATGACAGTTCGCACTGAATTCTAAACAAATATCAAATTAAGACTCGTAGATATCTTTAAAACTACAAAATGTTATCACTTGTCTGATTTCAATGATGGAAATCGATTTCAATGATTATTGAAATAACAAAAGTGTTTATATTTTGTGAGTTTGGCTCAAATTGCGTTATTTTTTTAATAGAAAAATTCTATAATTCAATTTTAAAATTTCATGTTTGACAAAAGACTGTTAACATGTGTCTAGTACTTAGATCCAATCTCCCAAATCGTCAATGCAATGCAGAGCACATAATGTTGAGATTTTGGGTTGAAATTTGATATTGGATTATTTTTTGATCAAGGAAACATAAAAAATACGAAAAATAACAAATGTTTGGACAGAAATAGCAAACAATATTTATGTGCAACTATAATGCCATACATTTTACACCACGTAAAATATTAAATTCGTCTATATATAAAAATTTTTAAATAACAGTTGATTTTACTAAAAACAAACATTGTGTAGTTTGTGTCAAGATTGCAGTTTGTTTTGGTGCAATCGTACATATACACTCCGAAAGCGGAAAGCCATCACTACTACTTTACGAACATACCCCATTGAGATCTGTCATGAATGAAAGAATACAAGATTACGACACTTTGGCATTTTCACTTTGTTGTTGTTTTACTTTTGACGTGATTTTCACTTGTGACGTAAGCATCTTGTAAAGTCATTACAATGATTCTGACATTTAATTGTTTTTCTGTTTGTGCTTTCGTCACATTAAAAATAGTTTTTTGTACAACTTCGTTTTGAATTTCATGTTGCGTTATAAGACTTCAGCTTTACAGTCGAATGAATCATATGTGCTTTATAAGATTTAATATAGGTATCCCTTGTTTTTAGCGTCCATGAATCACATTTGATTCGCAATTTTTATTAAAATTACAGCTATTACTTCTATCTTTTCTTTTGTCTATTTTATATTAATGTGTAGTTTATGTGATTTTTGGAAATACAAAATAAAAATGTGTATCATATGTGATATACTGGGCAGTCATTTTCTAAAAAACACGACCAGCTCCAACATGTTATACACATGATTTTATATGAAGACAGTTCACTGTTTTGTATGCTGAAACAAAAGACAAATATGATATTGCGAATCATATGTGATACATTGAAAAGTGAATTTGTTAGTTTTTAATTGTCTTCTCTTCCAATTGGGAAGACCAATCCCACTTAAACTATCTAACAAATGTCTTTTATTTTAATATCCGTTGAATACAAAATTATTTTTTTCATGAATCACAAATCTATCTTTTTCAATAAAATAAGTCATTTGCTAAACATTGTTATTGTTCATGTCGCATTTTAATATGAACTTCTTCACAATAGAACCCACACAATCCTCTGCAGATTTCCTTTCCTCTCTCCAACTATAAGTATAGGTAATCCTTTTCTATTATTTCCCCTTTTTATATTCATTCTACTATAAAACAAGATTATTCTGCAGACCAAAAATGAGTAAAGAAAATATATCCTTTTTATACTCACACAAGCATTATACTAAAATTAAATGTTTCTTTTATGGCCTGGCATTGTACACTTGCTGCATCAATGCCACCGCCGCCGACACCGTCGCCTTTAACGAAGACGTCTTTATTTTATCCTAGGAAAACTAAACAGGACTAGAAATGGCATAGTATCAACCAAAAAACACACTCACACTCACACTCTCCCTCTCTCTCTCTCTATACAGAAACCAAACAAGAAGCAACAAAAACATTAATGCCAAGATATGACGTGTGTTCCAAGCCAGATAAGAAGAACATTCTCACCGAAACCAAAACCATTGCCACCGAGCGACACGACAACGAAGCTTCTGCCGCTTCCTCTTTGGCATTAAGATTTCCAAAATGCGACGACAACAGGCAAATGAAGTCCTATGTTATGCGACCATAAGGACTCTTCTATTCTTGAGGAAGGAACGAAGAAAATCGAACCAGTATAGCAGTAGTCGTATCGCCGTAATCTCTACATCATCGCATTAAATCGCATCTTCACTGTAACAGATCCTTTCCCACATTGTCTTCCGTTTTTGTGTAACTGTTACAGTATATCCTCCACCTCTATAAAGACGTCATTTTGGGAACACATATGACACTCAAACTCAAGCACATCCTTTATCTTTATTTAAGGAGAGACGTCTTATTCGGGAAGTTTTTCGTCAAGAGGCTTTTTGTCTGCAAAATTTTATGTTTCTCTATACACACCCAATCCTGTTTCTTTCCCGCAATGAATGGCAAGGAGGAAATGAAGAAAAGGACTTCAACTAATCACCTCCCTTGTGTGAAATAAGATTAGGATGCCCGATTATGGTTTGGGGTACGCAACTCTCTTATATAGCAATTCAGAAATTATATTATCGCGCAATAAGAAAGGATACACAGATTAGAAGAGAATGCAGATTTTATTTCCACTCTGCCACCGAAGGACTATTATGACTTTTGGTTTGGGAACTTCTTAATAGAGAAGAAGAATGATTTTTCAAGTGAATCAGGCGTAATTAGCGGATTGTACTTACGAAAGCATTTTTTTTTCGGCGTAATTTTTATATTCAAGGGAAAATTAGTTTAATTTTCTTTTGACTTTATTTCAAGGATTAAAAAGTCAATAAGTTATGAAAGTATAAAGAAGAAGGGCACCAAAATCAGAGGATGCAAGAATTAGCATAAAAATAAATAAATTCCAAAATAGGAATGGCAAAAGAAAAGCTGATGTTTTCAGAACGCTAATTCAATTTAATTTTGAATTTTCAATAAAAATGAGGAATGAACATATAATATGGAAGTATATTTATAAAGATAAATTTTACTGGCTTGGTACTGGCCAAAGGGGTTCGATTATGCAGGAGTAGCCCATATATGAAATTATAAAATCGCAAACTCCCAACCGTGTCGCGTCGATTTCATCTATATAATCCATCCGCTGCCATCAAATGGTTGCAGTGCCTTGGTGGGTAATTTTTTTCGGGGCAGGGGAGTTAGTAGCGACCTTTTTCTCCACTTCAACTTTTCGAACAATTGTAGCCCTTCTGTAGTTACTAGTTCCGCGATTGCATAGCTTTAGGTTTAATTTTAGGAGTCACGCTAAGCCACACCGCAACAATAACACATTATGGCTGGCCAAAAAAAACCCAGGCCATATAGTCCCCATACCTACCAAGTAAAATTATTGTTAATTTACAATTCGATTCGAAATCAGCTGAAAGAATATATAGTGGAGGAGAATAAGCGATCCTACGATGTTCACCGGAGAGATGTCGAGGATATTATCCACGTAAACAATTACAATCAGCAAGTCTCCCTCTGAACAGCGATTGTTTGCACAATAGTCAGCCTTTTTCGGCTGTAATCCAAAAAGTTGTAGTGTAGCTCTTAGTTATCAGTCTCTTGTAGCAGCGTACTTCCTGTCGCAGACTTAAAGTCTTTTTTGAGTAGACAAAATTATGCTTAATGTCTTTAAGGATTTCAAAATTAAAGCGTTTAGCGGCCTATAGTCCAAAACAAAAACACCATCCCCAGTTGAAAATGATGGCAACCGTAATCTTGCTGGTATAGTTCACATTAGCTTTTTGTCAAAAAAGTTATATAAGCTGTGCTAGAAAAATCTTTAAATTGCGTAATGACAAGGTGCTTTTTGCTGGACGTCATCTGACGAGCCCACAAAGCTAGCACCGGGCGAAACGCAATGTTTTCTTGGACTATAGGTCGCTAAACGCTTTAATTTTGAATGATAATTCAGAAAAGACCACTTGATTTTTCGTGGTCTTCTTCGAATTTTTTTAGCAATTGTTTCTCAGGAAGTTTGGAATCGAAATGGAGACAGTCCTATTGCGATTGATAGTTGTCAGTGGAGCTGACTTCCAGCTGAAACTATCTGCAAAGAGATATCCAAGGAAACATTTTTAAAAAATATAAATTAGAATTTAAAGAAACTTAAATGAAATTAAAAGTGTTTTGAATATATTAAGACAAATAAGTTGAATTAAATTTGAAAAAATATAAAGTGAGTTTCAAATAATTCTATCTAATCATTTTCCTCATGTTCATAAAAAAAACTAAAATCACCAACATATTTAATCATTTTTAAATTCGCCTAAAAGTAGACTGCAAATATAGGTGTTAGGTGGGTGTCATCATTATTCTTTTGTCCCATGATATTCAAAATGCATTTTTAATCAAAAATCTGATAATACCCCATGGAAATGCCATTGTGTTTTTTTTTTAACTTCTTCCTGTTGTACCAACCCCCTAAAAACAAAACCATCAACTTTCTTTTGTCAAGGAGACCAAACACACAATGAGCCAGAAGAAAATCATTTACCAAAAACGGAAACCGCCTTTCTTGCTCTGGGTTTGTTCTGGTTATATGCTTTTATTTCAGTTTGGATTTGTTTGTGTTCTTCTATATCTAAAGCACACCATTTGCTGGCAACAATGCAACCCAAGACATTTACTTTTATTAGTATATTTCCTCAAAAGACAACGGAGAACGACAAAACAACAACAATCGTCTCTAAACAAACGACGAAACATAAAACCCTGGAATCATGGACACACAATCTCCAAGAGGAAGCTTTTTATAGTTGAAGAGAATTGAAAACATTGCGGCGGATGGAATGTGGTCTTCCTTTGTACAAGAAGAAGCAAGTCTCTTTCTATAGTGGGTTATATAGGTTCGCCACACTATAACCACGCTCAAGATGTCATTTTTGGCTTTTTCCACAATGTGCACTTAATGATTTCGTTTATAAGCAAAATGGCACTTCTTGTTCATCCTTTTGAATAGAAATGGGATAAATGGTTTAAATAGCTACATAGTTCAATTAGATCTTTTTTTTGGGTTTGAAGTTTGAGTTAAAAAAGGCATTAACTGGTATTGAGGGCAACAGAATAAACAATTTTCCAGCTTTTTTTAAAAGTTTTGGAAATATTGAAAATAGAATTTAATTATTTAAAATATTTACAGGACATTTTGTTTAAAACAGCTTGAAGTTTTAAAATACTTATAAAATTTGGTTAAATTGTTTTGATTCGGTAGGGAGAGAGATAAGAATAAGAGATGACATAAAGATGATAGAGGAGACGAAAGAAAGTAAGTACGGTAATTCTGTCTGAATTTATGGGCGCCTAACAACGGTCGGGTCGATTTTCTTCTTCGTTCTCTTATTTCTAGAGTATAATATATCCATTCGTATTAATCCAAGGTCCGAAAATAATGCTACATAAACATATAAGCGACAAGCGTTACAGATAATCCAATTTATGGCGTAAAAAAATCGACGGATTTTGAAAAAATTCGAATGATCGTTGCCAACGACGATCCGATGTTTTTAATAGGATTTTTTTGTTGAGTTAATCTGTTATAGAACCATTTTTTTAAAAATGATTCTGACTATGTTTTTAAGGGTTACGAAGATTTTTAATATTTTATATTTACACTTTTCAATATTTATTCAATTGTTAAATCTTAAAATGGCATTTTTTAATAGCACGAACCATTTTCAGTTTTAAAAGAAATATAATTAACTAAAGCCCCATTTTGTTGATAATAAATTTTAAAATCGTCTGTTAAATAACCTGACCTTGAAAATCTAAAATTTAATTTTTGTTTACATGATTATCTCCTCCTTTCATTTACTCTTATGAAAGAATCTACGTCCTCATTTAACATCTGAGATACACACCCAGAGTTGGCACAATTTGTTCATTTTATTTAAAATTACCGCCTATAATGTTGGTGCAACAGGTATAAAATTAAAATGCCGAAAAATTTTATAACTCCTTTGACATGGTTTTAAATATTCAAATGTTTTTAAATATTTTTTGATGGAATTGGACATTAATATTTTGAGATCTCTGCTTAGGCTTGGGCTAAAAATTAAAATGAAGAAAATAACAAAGAAAAAAAATGTTTGGAAAATGTTAAAATGCGCGCCCTCTACTGTGATTCTGGTTGATAACAAAAATGTTTAAATCCTTTTTTTTGAAAAACTGAAGTACTAAACAAAATCTGGACGAGCGTAAATGTAAACTTAAATTTAACTTTAACTTATTAGATTTTTTTATAATAATACAATTTTCCTTCTTCTTCTTCTTCTTCTTCTTCTTCTTCTTCATCTTCTTCTTCTTCTTCTTCTTCTTCTTCTTCTTCTTCTTCTTTTTCTTCTTTTTCTTCTAATTCTTCTTCTTCTTCTTCTTCTTCTTCTTCTTCTTCTTTTTCTTCTTCTTCTTCTTCTTCTTCTTCTTCTTCTTCTTCTTCTTCTTCATCTTCTTCTTCATCATCCTTCTTCATATTCTTCTTCTTCTTCTTCTTCTTCTTCTTCTTCTTCTTTTTCTTCTAATTCTTCTAATTCTTCTTCTTCTTCTTCTAATTCTTCTTCTAATTCTTCTTCTTCTAATTCTTAGCAAGTAAAAGAAATAGTAAAGTTACCCCCGAAAAGCAGCTTAGAAACAAAAGTGATTTGACATTTGAAATGGATTTTGCACCGAAAACGTGCGGTTTATCGTGTTTTAAGACACGATAAACCTAAGAATCCAGCCACGGTGATGATGAATTGATTTTTTTTTCTTCTTATTAACTGAATTAAGTAAACTCTTGTTTCCCTTTAAAATATGTATTCTTTTAATTTGCATCATTTTGCTGTTGAATTTAATAGAACATTGAAACATATAATGTGTCTTTATACTTATTTCAGGCACTGTATTTAATTTAAAAATTAACCACTTTTTTCCAATGAATTCCACCACATTTAAAATACATTTATATGCAGCCATTCGAAAACATAGCAATACTCAATAAATCCGATTAAAAAAATCCTCTTTCCACAACAAAAGGCACAATCAATTGACAGATTGTTCGAAATAATTGCCGAATAAAGCATCAATTAACTTTTCTTTAAAAGAATGCATTCATCGCATAAAAATGCATCAAAATCGGCATTTTTTTTTTACCATCGCCAACCGACACGACGACGACGGCGCCGACCATTTCCGTCCACACAATTGTTCGAAATAACTGCGAAAATTGTCAGCAATAATAGTCACGTCCATGTAAAAATACAAAAATAAAAAATAAAAAACATATAGACAACATTTCATCAAGAGAGGATAATTCACAATGACTATAGAGCGTTGTTAGTGATAAAAGCTCAACAGAAAATAAAATAAAAACAAAAAATCAACCAAAATCTGTCAAAACAATGCAATTTGGCATGCAATTCACACTCGATTGCGTCTAAATGGTTAACATCGCAGGCGATATTGTAGTTGTAAAGGATTCACCAATGTCCTCCTGGATGTCCAGTAATATTTTTGCCTAACCATCAAATTGTCAAAAAAAAAAAAAATGATTTTTCAATTGTGATTCCTTTTTGCATCTAACAATCCATCAGGACACGAACTGCATACTAATGACTTTAACACAACACATGGCCAATTGCATTTTTTTTCTTCTTGAGAACGAAAAAATAGAAAGAAAAAACAAACACTAGTGTCCGAGGAGAAAGTGTGAAAATTTTTACAAAACAATATTTTCTTTTCCACGAGTTTATCCTTTTGTATGTGAAAATTCAAGGATTCGCCTTTAATTTATTCATAAGAACATCATTGTCCCTTAGGGTAAGTTATATATTGATGCAAACGCAAAAGTCGGAAAATCCCTTTTTTATGGTCGAACATGGTGCTAAAGATAGATACAAATTGGAAGGATATTGCGTGCACCCTTCGCCAAAGATGCAACTCTCTATCTGACTCTATTATCCTTTTAATTGTGTGAGAGCGGCTGTCATGACGAATCAAATAATACGCACGTGTCAGACCGAGCATCGAAAAACGGATTAGCTTTGAATTGTTTTGGTTGTAGAATTATGCAGATATTGAGTAATGTGCTTATGAACTGAAGAAGGATATCTATATGAACAAACAAAAAAAAAAGTAAACAAATGTCCTTGATGGGTATGAGTTGAAAGATATTTTGTTTTTTTTTTTTATTACAACGTCCGTGGAAATCTTTGTTTATGTGTTTAAGGAAATAAAAGAACACTTGAGGCATTTTTTTTTATTGTTTGAGGAAAGATATTTTATTGATGTTTATTCAAAGAATTTGGTTTTACTAACATTTGGAATTGAATGCTATATTTGGGAAAGTGGCTTTTTGTGGTGCATTGTTTTTTTAATAATTTTAGTCTCTGAATTCAGGCGATATCTTTTCACCTCGCTAATAAAAATTAAATGATTCTTTCCTATACATTACTGCATCTGAAAAAAACTAATGGTTTCTGAAGGAAAATGCGATATGTTAAGTATTCGATCTCATGTCGAATAGATCTTCTTCTAAAGGGGTTTTTAGGTAACAACGATGTATCCCTTTCTCGTTCGCAGAGCAGTGTCAAAATCAGCAGTACGCGGATGACAGCTGAACATTTTTTTTATCATTGTTAAAAAATTGATTGAAAACAAGAGCGGAAATATTGATGTTGTGCGCGAAAATTGTGAATAGTGTATTATTAAACCTTTTAGTCACGTAAATCTCAATTTTCACTAGAAAATAGAGATTATTTACCAAATTCTTTTACAAGATTTTGAGTTTGACAGTTTGAAAAAAGCGTTATATATAATTTCAATCTGTCATCCGCGTAGTGTGAGCTGTCATTTATTTTTTGACAATATGGTAAAATTCCCTATTGGAAGGCATAGTTAATCTGTCAAATTTCCTGTCATAAAAGATGCAAAAACTATAGCTTTTCCGACATGATAGCATCTCGTCATTTCAAATAGGGTACGGTGTTAGATCTCTCCGCAACACCAATTTGCTGTGGTGAATACTGTACCGTCAGTTGCCTCAGGATGCCTTTAGCTTCTAAAAATGAAGAAAATTTGTTAATTAAGTACTCAATTTCATTATTGGTACGCAAAACTTTGATCTTCTTTGACATTTGTTTTTCCACCATCATTTTGAACTTCTTAAATACATCAAAAACTGCATTGCGAGTCTTCATGAAACAAACAAATATCCTTCTGCTTTTGTCATCGATGAATGTAATGAAGTATTTGGCTCCTCCCAGAAGAAGTGACTTGCATGGGTCCACAAATTTCGCTGTGGATAACATCCAAAATGTCCTTGCTCTTGATTGTCGACTGATTAGGAAACATTTTTGTTCTTATTTTCCCCTTAGCACAAATAATACAACCTAGGTCACTATTCATGTCTATTTTATCAAGTCCCAAAATTGTTTTATTAGATGACATCTGTTTTAGGCTTGAGATGTTGAAATGACCAAAACGTGCCTGCCACTTCACTTTGATTTTCATTCAACGCTGTTACTACATTTCCTTTAGAATTCCTTACGAAAGCGTTTCTATACCAACAAATTCAACTGTGTGTTGCTTGCGTGTTATTTTACTCACCGACAAAAAACTACCTTTTAGCTCTGAAACATAAAAAAAATTTTACAATTCTACGGGTCCAGTATCCAGCTCCAGCATAAGGTTCCCTATGCCACTGGCTATCAGAATTTTTTCGTCTCCAAAATGGATCCGTTGATGAAAATCTTCTCTGAAGTCAACAAATAAGCTCCTTTCTGAACACAGATGTGATGTTGCACAACTGTCTAGGCACCATTCCCCAAAATAAACGATTCTGGATTCTTGCACGTTGAATAAACCAAAAAAAGGAGCTGCTTTTTGACGTTCGTTAAGTTTATCTAGGCACTTTGAAGCAAAATGGCCAGCTTTTCCGCATGAAAAGCATTTCACCACTTTCTTTCCTTTCGATGCCTTAAAAGAACGTTTATTATGTGTTGCCACAAAACATGATTCTCACCATTATCAGAATCCTTCTCCAGTTTCCTTGCGTCTTCTTGCAACAGTTTCGCCTTTAGCACAGAATGTGGCGGCATACCATCTTGACTTTTCATTGGCTGAGAAATTGTGTTTAAATTTCTGAGCATACGGAGATCTCGGAGATCTTAGAAATATAAACTGGGCTAATATATTTGCTAAAAGCCCAACTGGAATTTCGACCTCAATTTCCCTCAGCTTTTCGGAAATGCTATAAAATTCATTTAATAGCTCGACATCGAAATAGTCCCGGTCATTTTAAAGGTCAGCAATTTCTTGAAAAGAATAATCTTACTCGCAGGTCCTGTGTTTAAAAATTTCATAAAGACGGAACCAAGCCTCCTTGGCTTGATTCACATGAATCAGTTCGGTCGATTTCATTCATCTGCTACACACCATTTTGTTGTTTCAACTTGATCTGTTTCAGGCTTAAATTTTCCTCCAGATACTTACTGCCATAAATCTTGAAAAATCAAAATGCTCCTCATTTGAATTTTCCAGCTTCCGTAATTGTCAGAATCCAGTTTGTCAATGCGCTCAACATCGGTCCAGCCATATTATCTTCAATTTTATAAATAAATAAAAATGCTTAATGAGAAAATTAAATTTGGTCGAGTTCATTTTTGACATTCAACTAGAAATTCATTGAAAAAGGACTATATTTTAAAGTTCACTATCTCCGCACGAATAATAACTAAAACCAAGGAACAAAACAAACAATTAACCTCGAGATTTTTTTCTATTTTGAAAATAAATTTTTTGTCTTGAGTTTTTTCCAAAGAAAAATACTGGCGTAATTTCCTCTAGTGATATTTCTAAAAATGCACCCTCATACTCCACATTCACTTGATTTGCATGTTTATTCTTAAACGCAATTGAGAAGTTATCTTCTTCTTCGAGTCAGCTGAAAAGAACTGATTCCTTCCTGATAAGCTCATCCGTCCATCCCTTAACTAGCGTCAATACATTGTTTGAACTTGTAAACTTTACACTTTAATTAAACACAAAGAGAAACAAAATATGGGTTCAAAAATAAGCGCATCGTATACCTTCACCGATGATAATCACTCTCGTTTAAAAAAGTTCACAAGATTTTTGAGCCGCATCAAATGTGGGTTTGAAATAAATATTTTCTATATACAATACAGATATTTGCTAACGAATCATATAATTTTTTAGTATATTAAAATTTGTTTCAATCCATTTATTCAGTCTTTTAGTACATTTTAATAATCTCCATTTTGACAACGTGGTGCTGAATCTTCCTTGCACTTGTATTGATCAATTTGTTGGAAAGCTAGAAAAACGAGATTTTGTAATGAAAATCAATCATAGGATATTATAATTATCCTTACCTCTTTGTGGGTTCAAACAGTTGTATTTCTCAAGGGCACATGGTCCTGACATCTGCAAGTAACACTTTCCATTGTAGGCACATGTTGGCAGATCCAGCTTGGTGCATTTAAAGTCACAATGCGATGGAGGAGTTGGAAGAATATTTCCAAGAACGGCACCAACAAAAGCTGTCGAATATCATTTATGTAACAAAGTTATTTTTACTTTTTTAATAAAAAAAAACTTACCGACGAAGAGAACAACAACAGCAAAGAATTTCATTTTGTTAACTTGGAGTTTGGAGATTTAATAAACTTTGTTCTTGATGAAACACTGAAGAAGGTGTGTTTGATTAACAGTTAACCAACATCCTGTTTTTTTACAAAATTTTTATTTCCAACTTTTGCAGGAATTGTATAACCTAAACAAAAATAAATTGCAAAAGGAGACAAAATATATTATGCAATAAAATACAAGTTTATTTTTGGCAGGTTCTAAAAATACTTACGTACATTAAAAATAAAATCAAATTGTTACACTACTGGTTGTTGTTAACATTATGAATCATATTTATGAATGAAAGTAAAAGATGATTGTTGAAATTTAATATTTTTTTATTTGTTTTTCCATTTGTGGTTCTCATGAGACAGTAATATAAAAGGATCTCGCAACATCAAGGATCATCACAATTCTCATTCACTTCTCCAACTGCAAGGTGTTCGTAACCATAATAATACACAAATAAAATGAAATTCTTCATCGTAGCTGTTCTTTTTGTTGGTGAGTTTAAAAAACAATATTTAAATAAATTTGACTTTAATAAAAAAATTCTTTTCATTGTTTCAGCAATAATTGCTGCTGCACTTGCGGATCATGCAGGATCAGCTCACTGTGATTACGATTGCAGCCAAGGCGAGCTTCCCACTTGTGTTTATAATGGAAAGTGTTACAGGCAATTGCGAAACTTGTGTGAACTCCAAAAATACAACTGCCTCAACCCACAAAAGGCCTTCCATCAAGCTGACCAATTCAAGTGCAAAGAAGACTCTGCTCCTCAGTGCCAAACTGGAGACTATTAACTTAAAAATACTTAAATTTTTAAAGTGATTATATTATGAAATAAATAAGGACATGATTTGAATATTGAATATTTTTTTTTTGTTGACTCTTTTATAATTTTAAAAACAAGTATTGAATTTTACATCAGAAGTGGTTTAAAATTCAAAAATAGTGGACATTTTCGGCAAATAACCTTTGAACTTGAAATTTTGAGATATAATTTGAAATCGTAAGGAAGCAACTAATTGAAAAATACTTTAAATGATTTTCTTTTTTACTTTTCTAAGGGCCGTTTGCTGATACTCATCAAAACGTTATTTGTTAATGCTGTTTAGTTAAATTTAAGGAAATTTACTTGTACAAATAAAAAGTCTTGAGATAATAATCACATATGGCATTACGATGATAGAGAATACGAAAAATGTAGGTTCGACAATTCTGTCTATCTGTCTGTGTGTATAAATACACCTGCAGCCTTAACGGTTGGGCCGATTTTCTTCAAACTTTGTATTTTGTATTCTTAGGGCCATTTTGTTCAGTATGGGGTTTAATTCGAGTTAGCTAACCCAATAATATAATTAACTCTAGTGTTAAAATCTAGGGTTAATCGTTCGTTTTGTTCACTTGGAGTTAGTTACTATTCTTGCTGAGTTAGTTAACTCCACAATCTATTCCATTTCCAATGACTTTCCAGTAATATGTCATAATTAACTCGAGCAAAATAGGAAATCAAGTAGAGAGCACGAGTACGATAACTTTGGCGCCAAGAATTGATAACGGTTTTTTTTAGAACATTTTGATACAAGCATTTGTTACTATTGGTGGGGGGGTCTATCTCTCTCCGTTTGGATTAAAAAATAATGGTTATACTTACAACTAAGTTTTATATCTTTTTTTAAAGCCAATACTTTTTTCTATTAGATGTTTTTTAAATCAAGTGAAACCTATTCATAGTCTTTGAAAAACCAGACTTTAAACTCAAAAATTGCGAAAAAAAAGTTAAAAAAAAACTTTGAAGTGTGATTTTTCAAAACTGTAAAATAAAATACTCCTTTTTTTTATAAATTTCGTTGCTCATATTAATTTTAAATCATAAACTGAAAACAAAATGATTTTATGTTTTCTGGTTTTTGAGAAAATCAAAAATTACTAAAGCGTATAAACAGTGAGGTATGTAAGGGGGGGGCATGCTGCCCCCTGCAACCCCCCTGCTTGGACACACTATAGGATTTCGGGTGGGTGTGAGGTGGGGTGGGTGCTAGGTTGGGTGTATGCAAAGTTTCTGTTGCATTTAAAGATGCCCAAGCATCATTACAAAAACGAACCTACGTACAACATTCACCGTATACCAAAAAAAAAGAAAACTCTTATAGGAAAGTAGTTTTAGTAATTATCCATTTTCTCAAAAACTAGAAAACATTAAATCATTTTGTTTTCAGTTTATGATTTATAATTAATATGAGCAACGAATTTTATAAAAACAAGTAATATTTTATTTTACAGTTTTGAAAAATCACACTTAAAATTTTTTTTTACCTTTTTTTCGCAATTTTTGAGTTTAAAGTCTGGTTTTTCAAAGACTATGAATAGGTTTCACTTGATTTAAAAAACATCTAATAGAAAAAAGTATTGGCTTTAAAAAAAGATATAAAACTTAGTTGTAAGTATAACCATTATTTTTTAATCCAAACGGAGAGAGATAGACCCCCCCACCAATAGTAACAAATGCTTGTATCAAAATGTTCTAAAAAAAACCGTTATCAATTCTTGGCGCCAAAGTTATCGTACTCGTGCCCTCTACTTGATTTCCTATTTTGCTCGAGTTAATTATGACATATTACTGGAAAGTCATTGGAAATGGAATAGATTGTGGAGTTAACTAACTCAGCAAGAATAGTAACTAACTCCAAGTGAACAAAACGAACGATTAACCCTAGATTTTAACACTAGAGTTAATTATATTATTGGGTTAGCTAACTCGAATTAAACCCCATACTGAACAAAATGGCCCTAAGAATACAAAATACAAAGTTTGAAGAAAATCGGCCCAACCGTTAAGGCTGCAGGTGTATTTATACACACAGACAGATAGACAGAATTGTCGAACCTACATTTTTCGTATTCTCTATCATCGTAATGCCATATGTGATTATTATCTCAAGACTTTTTATTTGTACAAGTAAATTTCCTTAAATTTAACTAAACAGCATTTTTAATTTTTTCGTAAGTAACGTTCTGATGAGTATCAGCAAACGGCCCTTAGAAAAGTTAAAAAGAAAATCATTTAAAATATTTTTCAATTAGTTGCTTCCTTACAATTTCAAATCATATCTCAAAATTTCAAGTTCAAAGGCTATTTGCCAAAAATGTCCACTGTTTTTGAATTTTAAACCACTTCTGATGTAAAATTCAAAAGCTAATTTTAAAATTATTAAAGAATCAAACAAAAATTTTCAATATTCAAATCATGTCCTTATTTATTTCATAATATAATCACTTTATAAATTTAAATATTTTTAAGTTAATAGTCTCCAGTTTGGCACTGAGGAGCAGAGTCTTCTTTGCACTTGAATTGGTCAGCTTGGTGGAAAGCCTTTTGTGGGTTGAGACAGTTGTACTTTTGAAGTTCGCACAAGTTTCGCAATTGCCTGTAACACTTTCCATTATAAACACAAGTGGGAAGCTCGCCTTGGCTGCAATCGTAATCACAGTGAGCTGATCCTGCATGATCCGCTAGTGCAGCAGCAATTATTGCTGAAACAATGAAAAGAATTTTTATTAAATTAAAATTTATTTAAATATTGTTTTTTTAAACTCACCAACAAAAAGAACAGCTGCGATCAAGAATTTCATTTTATATGTGTATTTTTTTGGAAACGAACACTTTGCAGTTGGAGAAGTGAATGAGAATTGTGACGATCCTTGATGTTGCGAGATCCTTTTATATTACTGTCTCATGAGAACCACAAATGGAAAAACAAATAAAAAACATTAAATTTTAACAGTCGTCTTTTACTTTCATTCATAAATATGATTCATAACGTTAACAACAATCAGCAGAAGCAGTGTAACAAATTAAGTTTATTTTTAGTGTACACGTTAGTATTTTTAGAACACACCAAAAATAAACGCGTATTTCATTGCATAATACATTTTGTCTCCTTTTGCAATTTATTTTTTTTTTGTTTAGGTTTTACAATTCCTGCAAAAGTTGGAAATAAAAATTTTGTATAAAAACAGGATGTTGGTTAACTGTTCATCACACACCTTCTTCAGTGTTTCATCAAGAACAAAGTTTATTAAATCTCCAAACTCCAAGTTAACAAAATGAAATTCTTTGCTGTTGTTGTTCTCTTCGTCGGTAAGTTTTTTTTTATTAAAAAAGTAAAAATAACTTTGTTACATAAATGATATTCGACAGCTTTTGTTGGTGCCGTTCTTGGAAATATTCTTCCGACTCCTCCATCGCATTGTGACTTTAAATGCACCAAGCTGGATCTGCCAACATGTGCCTACAATGGAAAGTGTTACTTGCAGATGTCAGGACCATGTGCCCTTGAGAAATACAACTGTTTGAACCCACAAAGAGGTAAGGATAATTATAACATCTTGTGATTTATTCATGTTACAAATTTTTGTTTTTCTAGCTTTCC
Organism: Baccha elongata; assembly: GCA_951217065.1. NCBI lineage: Eukaryota > Metazoa > Arthropoda > Insecta > Diptera > Syrphidae > Baccha > Baccha elongata. The sequence goes on from OX578274.1 coordinate 43,742,412, forward strand.
AACAAGTTGATCAATACAAGTGCAAAGAAGATTCAGCACCACGTTGTCAAAATGGAGATTATTGAAATGAACTAAAAGACTGAATAAATTATTGAAATAAATTGAAATTAACTTAAAAATTGTATGATTTTACAAACAAAATATATCTACCTAAGACTATGTGTCAAAAAGACATCGAAATATATTTGTATACCTATACGAGGTCAGAAAAATTTCTGTGGAAGTTGGAAGACATGTTATGCTCAAGATCCAACAAATATATTCATATTTTTATCGAAAATAAATAAATTAATTAATTAAATTCAATTAATTTAATCTAAATCATAAATTATTTAAATCATTTTTGTTTAATATTGTTCTAATATTTGATCATCGCAAAAATATAACATCCCTGAAATTACTCGCAGTACCAAAATGGCGGATAAAAAAGGCTGCGCCCATGCACATGATGTTAAGTTGTATTTGCTGCACTACTACTAAATTCACAGCAAGGTGGGTATTTTATTATTTGACACAAAAAAAAATTATCTCGAGAGGAAGTAGCGCATTTGAGAGGTACAAAAATTATTTTGTTAAACAAATGATTTTGCATCAATTTTAATGATTATTAATTATATACATAACTAAATCGTGGACAACCAATATCTTATTACAAAAACAATTTTTTATCATGATGATTTCTATTTTTCAAATGATAAACTTTTTTACTATTAAAATTCCTATATGAATATACGATTGTAAATCAGAAAAAACATCAATTCAAAAAATCAACACAACAACAAAATTAGCATTCATAAAAGAAATAAATCGTAATTCATCCTTTCATCGGAGCTTCGTTATTCGTTTACATGGCTAAACAAGAAGGAAAAAAAAACGACAGGACACATTATTCTTTGTAGTTGGAATTCATCAAAAGAAATAAATAAAAAATTCTGAAAGGATAAGACCTTTACCCCGGATATAAGAAGATGCTAATCAACACCAACCAACCAACCATCTCATCATCCTCTGACCAAGAAGTGTATACAAGTATATGGGTGACTTCTTCTTCGAGTCCTTTTTTTTCTTCCTTGACTGCAACACATTCGGACACAGGAAATCATTTTTGTGGGTGAATTATTATACGTTGCGCATTTTTATAGATATTTTTTTCTAAACAAATTTTCATTTTTATATTGAAAGGATATTGTGTGCTGTGAATCATGTAAATGGTCCTTAAAGGACATCAAAATACAGAGGGTGGACTGTGTATGATGAATGAAAAGAATCGCGATAATTTCATAAACCCACCCATACTCTCCTTCGGCTTGATTCAAATACAAAGGACCAAAAATTTAAGATGCATTGAAGATTTTTAATTTAATTTCCTTCTATTTTATCCCTTATTATCCTTGCACACACACAATTTTATTTGTTTCTTTACACAATGTGCATAAAACCAAGAAACCATATTTTCCTCATGATGATGATGATGATGATGATGGTGGTGTGGCATTATCCTTCGCTCGAGCTCGAACGTCACGTTGAAAAGTGGGGCGTGATCACCAATGACGACGACTAAATTTTGCTATTGTATCCTTTTTACTGTCAACAATTGCACCAGCTACAGCGATGCGATGAATGGATCCTGCTTCCATTATTCGCTAGGCGACACATAGTGGCAAGCATTGGACGTGACGCGATTTTATAAGTCAACGCATTTTTTTTTTTGTCCTTATTTGGCGCTGTTTATTATTATTTTTGAAAAGGACATTTGCAGATTTGAATTTAGTAACAGTGTGTTGTTGGGTGGGTGGCGATGAATGAATGAATGCAGAAAATGGTGATGGTTGTTTGTTTGACTCGTTGGTCCTGGTATGGATTGGTCAACTGCAGTTGGTGGATGACGAAACGTGATTCGCTTTATACACGAGGAAAGAGTGCGCTATTGTGCGTGAAGTTGTGGTGTAATAATGACATCCATATGGATGCATCCTTAAAATGGTATTTTGAGTATAGTAGCAGTAGGAAATTCGTGAATGAATGAGTTGAATGGTTGCCTTTGAATGCAAGTCTTTGTTAAAGTAAAGACTGGTGTGGTGGATTTTTTATTGTGTCTTTTTTTTTTTTGCTTTATGCGAGTGCAGCGATTTATCGATGACTTTTGCTTATCAACATATTAATGGGGGAACATTTAAATGAAGTTATTGTTACGGTCAGTTGAATAGGATACAATTAGTGGTGACATAAATGAAGGAAAGAAAAGCAATGTTGTTGTAATATTTCTCAATTAAAAATCATACCCATAAAGTTTTTGAAAAGTAAATATACAGATGTCCCATGCCCATACAAACATACATATATCCCTAGTTTTTTTCCCATTGGGTGTTCATGCTGCAATATTTTCAAGCATGAACACCCGATGAGAAAAACAAACACTATAGGGACATAGTGGCACAAACACGATGATTGCCCTTGCTGTTCCAATCCCAACAACTCTAACAGCATAGCGTTAATAGTTCACACGTATTCACCGATAGGGAAACAAACATTTTTCGTGGATTTGGCGGTGGAATACGAATTGACTGAGTTATTTCAAAAATCTCAACTAACGGCCAAAAAGTCGGTAACATTGATGGAGGGCGTACTGTATGATGCCAGCGCGTTGGTTACGAAATCTTGTTAATCAAAATCTCTCAATCAACCCGCTTTTCATAATCTTGCAATTAAAAATCCTGTTAGTTAGAATATTGCAACTACAAAAACCCGCAATTTTATATCTCGAGAATTAAAATCTCGCACTTAAAAAATTAATGTCAGTTAAAAGTGTGAGTTTAGTTGTATCCTGTTTCTTTTCGATTTATAGTATTTATTTAGTGAGATTTTAGTTTTCGGTGGAAAATTGCGAGATTTAAAAAAACAGGATTTTGTGATTGAGAGTTCATAAAAAGCGGCATTTTAAACATGCGCTATTTCGTTGTTCGAGGTTAAAAAAAGCGAGATTTCATCAATCGAGATTTTAAAATGCGAGATATCGTTACGTGAGAGATATCGTAACTTTCGCTTAAACGTTTGGGAAATTCGTAAACTTTTCACCGTCAAAATTTTATCAAAATTGATCGTATTTCTTTATTTTGAAAAAAATGGAATTATCGGTAACGTTTCTATGGTAGGTTCAGTTATTTAAAGACATAGGAAGAAAATAAAAAAAAAGCGTCCGGACCTCAAAGAATATTTTAACCAAGTTTGAAGAAAATCGGTCTAATCGTTTATGCTGTAGTTGTCGATACATACAGACAGACAGACAGAATACGGTTGGGCCGATTTTCTTCAAACTTGGGTTAAAATTATTCTTTAAATAATATCCCCGTATATTTTTTTTATTGTTTTCCTAGGTCACGAAATAACGGTATCTACCATCATATTAGCGTCACTGATAATTCCAAATTTCTCGAAAAAATACGATCGATTTGGATAAAATTTTATATAAAGCATTGTTGTCAACGGTGAAAAGCCGACGAGTATCACAGTCGTTAACACGAAGGTAACTTGCCACAAGAGCAAGTTATAGTTCGACTAAGTCGTGCTCTTTACTTAATGTCTGCCGAAATAAACTAATTTATGCACTTGCACATACATTATTTTAGTACAGCAATAATTTTATACTTATTTGCCATAAAAAAACAACTTATAACAAACAACATAGTGTTTTATTTAAACCAAATATCTATGTACAATAACTTAGATCTGCGTATGTTGTTTTTATAGTTTAATTGTCAGGAAAAATATTTGTGTTTATGCCAAAAGTAAATGGTGTCTTAGATGGTTATGGAGATTTATGTTAATTAAACAGTGAAGTACCTAACACGTCTTTGGCCGTGATAAGAGTAAGCGTTCCGAAGTCCATTTGTGTGCAACAATATGAAACGTTTCATACGTACGCTATGCGTACGCTCTAACGAAAGGTTTATTTGTAACTCTGTTTGGCTGAAATGGAGGGGGTTCTTAAATAAATAGTGACTATAGAATAGTAATTATCTATAATTTTGTTTTTAAATTAAGTCAGACATCTTTTAAATGATAATAATTTAATTATCTATAATTTTGTTTTTAAACTATTCTATATAAAACTAATTGTTATGACATTAGAAATTTAAATCAATCTAAATATTGTTATTCTTTGCAAAATACTCACATTAAATAAGTTTAATTAAAAACAAATCATTTTTTAATGTGTTTTTAAAATGAAGTTTGTTTGAACTTTGTTTATAGAAACTTCAATATATCACACTGCCGGTCACTTGATTGAAGCCACTTTTTTCGCAACGTTTTTTTATATTTATAGGAGATTTTTGAGTCGGATTTTTGAGTGGGTACGCACATATTTTCCAAAAAACAAAGTAATGAAATTTTGAGCGTGACTCGGAAAATCCATCAAAATTTCACAATTGTAATCAGGGAATTGTAGAAAAATATTATAAAAAGTTGGGTCTATTGATTGTGGCCATTGGGAATAGTGTATTAAAAATGTTTCGTTCGTGATTTATTTTTTTTAACAACAGCTTCAAATATTTGAAAAACATTATGAAGCCACATATTTTTTATAATTTTAAAAACAAATGGGTTCTGGAAAGATGTTGATGGTGGCAAGAAAAGTCGATATTGATGGTTTCAAAGACCTTGGACTTTTAGGCCGAAAAAGAGCAAGGAAAGTTGATAGAAGTACAATGAATTGTAATCAGTTTACTTGTGGACACCAAAAACTTTGAAAAAAAGCGAAAGGACGCACAGTTAAAGCAAAATACCAATTATAAAGAAATGCTTGATTCGGCGGTTTATCTAAGATTTTACTCCGTCAGCGCCTGAATTTAGATCAAGAAGTGGGGTAAGTGCTGCTTCTTTAAGATATCTTTGTTTTTTATATAATGTATTACTTCCTGTGAACTTGACTAAGAAATGAGTAAAATGAAGAATTTATAACTGGATTTAATTTTAAATCTTTATATTGTCTTAAATATAGTTTCTTAAATCTGATCCTGTTAATTCCAACTTACTTTAAAATATTTTTCTCTTCATCAGGTCCTTTTACCCTGTAGCTGGGACATAGAGCGCCAATAAATTTCCTCCATATTTCGCGGTATGCAGACCGACTGTGGATACCCCGGGGATTCTTATCAAAGAATTGAAATGTTTTATAACGGCTTCCTGTGGGTGTGTGTGTTCAATCCAGCGCCATTTACATTGACTTATTTCAATTTTGTATTGGGTATTGTATGCTTTGATTATATATAACACATTGACGATGAAAACCTTGTACAACTTGAATACTGTGTATCAAATATGATACAAGTTGTTGAATCTGGTCGTATTGATTTAAATTAAATTAAAATTGTTTTCCTTAATCCAGTGAAAGCCTTTCGACCATATTTTTTAGACTCCGAATACCAGATATTTATATAAACAACGATTTAAAAATAAGAAAAATCTTTTGAATCCATTTTTTTCATTTTCTAATGTCTCGTGCTGTTGATTTTAATTGCGAATTCAAACTGTTCCCTTCATTCCAGTTAAAGTCTTACGACCATGTTTTGAATTATTTTCATCCGGCTGCCAGATGTAAACTAAACTCCAGAAGCAAAAACATAGTAGTTAAATACAAAAATTACATCCGAGTCAATTTTATCTATTTGTTCATTAAGCTCTTAAATCCAGTTTTTACAATCAGGAACATTTATTTTAAACTGTTCTTCTCTCTCCAGTGTAATATGTGTTACTCTGACTATCCAGATCATAATATTATGTACGATTAATCAAGGTCTTGGATGTAAACTTAGGCTTCAATTAATGTAATTTACTTTTTTGTATTTACTTCCAGGAAATGAATTCTTTAATGTGACTTTTTCGTACACCTATATATAAGATTGATAGTAAGAATCTAGATTTAAGCAACTTTTTTTTAAATCCATTGTTCTGTGATGATATTTTGTCGTCTTAGCTCGGTGTAAGCTTCTTATGACCAGTTTACAACAAAATCTACTTTTATTCAAGTTTTTTTAAAATAATTATTGTATTTTAAGGTGTTTCCAGATCTAAGAAAAATATCATAAACATTTCAGAAACATTTCATACATATTTCAGTAACATTTATCAAAATTGTGAAACATTTCTGAAATGTTTAAGAAATGTTTATGAAATGTTTCTTTAATGTTTATAAAATGTTTCTAAGGGTTGGACGCTTAATTAACTTTTCTGAAATGTTTTTCTCTGTTTCAGAAACATTTCAGAAATGTTTCTTTAAACGTTCACACAAAAAGAAACATTTCTGAAATGTTTATGGAATGAAACATTTCAAAATGTATTTTTTTAAATGTTTCTCGAAATGTTTGTTAGGGGTGAACACAGCTTTATATTTGTTTTGGTAATTAAATTCATGAATTAAATTAAAATTGATGAAATGTACAAAAAAATTCTTGCATTACTTTTAGTTCTTTTTAAGAAAAATAAAACACATTTCTTATTTAATTTAAGTTATATTTTGAGTCTTAATCAGGATTATTTTCTTTAAAATTATAAACATATTAAAATTAAAAGTATTAAACTACAAAAGATCATTTCTCAAATAGAATCTCGTTTTTGGTAATGTAAATCCATTAAATGCACTTGATGTTGGAATTGTATATGCCCCCATATTTGGAAATGCAATAAAGTCTCCATCTTTGAGATTCGGAAGGCGTACATCATCTACAATCTACAAAATAAAAAAAAAATAGAGAATTCAAACAAAAACTAAAGAATTATATTTTTTTTTAAACAAACCTTATCACAAGCATCACAAGTTGGACCCCAAATTAAACTCATAAATGTTTCACTATCTGGACTCTAATTAAAAGAAAAAAATTAATTAATTAAAAGAAATTACTTCAAAAAAAAAAATGTGTTATTTACCTTGAAATGTATTGTATCAATTTTCAAATCTTCATATAAAATACAATTAAATGTTCCATAAACTCCATCATTGACATAATACATAACTTTTTCCAACTGACCATCAGTTCCTCTGAGTTCACGTTTTGAATATATTTTACAAATTGTTGTATAAGCAGTTGAAACAAAGTATCTACCAGGTTCAGCGATAAATTTAACTTTAACATCACTCATGTATTTACTTAGGGATTTATTAACAATTTCAGCAACCTATTGGATTAAGAAAAAAAATATTCATAATTAAATGTTAGTAATAGAAGAAATTGTAAAAAAGTATTACAGTGTTAAACATATCATCATCATCTCCAGGAAATCCACCTCCAATATCAAATAATTCCATATTGTGTTCAATGAGATTGCCAGCTTTGTATAAACTACTACCTAAACGAATAGCTCTTTCATATGCTGGCAAATCACCACAACCGGATCCAACATGGAAACTTACTCCCTTCACCTGTAAGTATTTGAAAACAATTGTTGATTAAAAATTAAGAAATAAATATAAACTACTAATTAAATTAGAATTGAAAACATGAATTAAACCATAAAATTAATATAAACAATCAAGGCCCTCAAATACATCCCTGAGGTCTACCATGTCAACATTAACCAGTGATGTTATAAGTCATTTAAAGAGATTTATATGATGAAATAAATGCAGTCAGCCATAAAAATGTCACTTGAGAAATATTTGAATAAAGAATAACAATTTATTTGAACAAAAATTTATCTAAAGTTTATTAACAGCACATCTAAGTATTGAAAAAATAACATTCTAATCCATTTGGATCACCCTTTAATTACATTCATACGACATAGTTCGATTGCATGTTATTATTATTAGTTAAACAAGATAAAAAATTATCACAATCCTAATAAAAGATGCAAACTTTCGCTTCACAACCCACCGCAACCCAAAATCGATGAAGTATGTTTTGATTTCAGTAATCTTTTTTCTCTTCAGTTTTATTTAGCAGTAGGTACTTATGGTTTGATTAGTTTAAGTAGTTGTAACTTAGTATTGGTACTTGTGTTAATAAAGATAATAGTCGGTTACTTATGGTATTTTGATAAGAAATGATATAAAAATATAAATTAATATGCACTTGTCACAGATTGTTGTCAAAAGGCTAGAGATTGAGTATAAGTAAAAAAAATCAATTGATGTTTCGAAGCATATGGGACGCGCCTTATAATACAAATTTTAAGACCTATAGAATGATAATTTGAGAAACACAATTTTGAAGTGTTTTGCGATTCTAAAACTTTCTTTCTGAAGTTTGGACACATCTTAAGTCAAGCTGTTGAAGCAAGAAGTAGACCAAAGAAACATTTCAGAAACATTTTTCGAACCAAAAAAAAAACATTTCTAAATTGTTTCTCAAATGTTTTTATAATCCTTTTTTGTTTTGGGCACTTTAGAAACATTGTCGAAGTGTTTCTGAAATGTTTCAATGTTTCGTAAATGACAGTGGAAAAAAGATGAGTGTTAGTTGTTGTGAAAATCTTAAAATGTCACTGAATGATGAAATGGGAAACGAAAATCCCGCACTTCTCAAACAAAAAACGTCTACAATAAAAAAAAAACATTTCTGAAATACTTATGAACATTTAAACAAATGGGAAATATTTAAGAAACATTTTAAGCAATCTTTCTTGAAATGTTAATTAACGTTTTTGATATTTTTCATTGGTCACTAGACGGACACACCATAAGGAAACTCTTTACCAAGTTAAAAAAAATCGGATCAACTGTTTAGGATGGGAAGCGATCTAACATCAATACATAAAGCAATTTTTTTACAATTCCATAACTCTAGTAAAAAGATTTAAGTAATCGCTAGTAAAAAAGTTATTCTTATTTCAGGTCTTTACTCATTAATTTAATTATTTCTTGAACGTAATAATTGGAAGATAATCTCATTCCTAATTTAGATAATCTTTATTAGAAAATTGTCTGTTATCAATCTTTGATTAAGGGAAGTTATTGTCGATAACCTGATTTTAATTAATAAACATTTTTTTTTGAAACGACACACTTGTAAATTGAGTAAAAAATTGATACTTCCGGCAGTTTAAACTAAATGACAAATGATTTTCTATCCGAAAACCGAAAAAAAACTTTTTAAGTGTTGCCGCTTGGACAGAAAAAAAATAACGCTGTTTTAAAATAAATGGCACAAGGTGTTATGAATCTCTTATAATGGTTTAACGGTTGGAGAAATCAAAGAGTAGATGAAATGGTTTTTTATGTTTGAGCATCACAATGGGTTGAAACATTCCAGTCTAGTTAAAGCATTCCACATTCGTGCGATGCGGATAAAGATTGAATCTTTATACTTTAGTTAGCGTCCGAATAAATGTTTTTCTAACAGTGTAAAACACAGAGTTCTAGCAGCTTAAATTCTAGTTATTGAGTTCCAGCAGCCTTTAATTTGAAGCCGGTTGGTATTTCCTTATTACACTATTCCGTCAACGTCGGAATTCGATGATTTTATCATAAGCTCGTCATAGTCTTAGACCCACATCCGAATAACAGGGTTGTGAAAAAAGGGCAACGAATATAAAGGTAATTTTTTTTAACAAAGAAGGCATTCATTAATACAAAACGCTTTCATTTTCGATAAAGATTGGTTTCTTTTTTCGGAGATTAGGTGCCACCCAGAGATCGGTAGTGACCAGCGAAATACTTTTTTTATCCCCATGTACTAAAACAACTTAAACGTCATTCATTAGGTGTGTCGAGACCAAGAAGCATTTTCAATAAACATTGCTTAAAAATTGTTTTTGGAAATGTTTTGGAAATGTTACTTTTGCTTGGTGTGGACGCTTGAAGATACAATTTTTGAAAATTTTCCCCATTTTATCCTTCAAGTGGCATTTTTTACAATAATAAAGACTTAACTTTTTGTGAAATATTGAAAGATTTATATTGCATTCTCAATGGAAATCTTTCAATATTTCACAAAATGTCACGTCTGTTTCCTGAAATGTTTCTTTAATGGAGGCCGACTTAATAGATATTTCTGGAGTGTTTCGGAAAAGTTTCTATGGTCTGGAAACACTTTTAGACATAGGATATCAGTTAAAACGATCATTTCCGTACTTATTAATAAACAACGAAAAATTTCAGCTGCGAATGATCAGTTCATTTACCCATAAAAAGTATTTTTTTTGTTTGTTTTTATATATAAAATATATATATATAAAAGAAAACAAATGTTTTGTATTTAGTTAATGAAGTATGGACAAATATTTTGTGCGTCACTTTTTATTTCAAAATCCAACAGATGTGAATTCAGTTTTTTTTTACTTTGTTTGTTTTATAAAACAAATAATATACCTTGTGGCTTATTGTGACTTAAATAAAAACAATCAAAAATATGACTAAATTAATGAATTAAATTACTCACGTTTACGTTAAGACTTTTTGCCAAAAGCATTAAAGCAACACCATCTTCCTCAGCATTACATCCAAATTTATTACCAAGTGGACTAAGTGCCTTACTGGCATCAGACCGGAAGCGAACAACGATACTAAAAATATTGATAAAAAAAAATATATAAAAAATATAAGAAAATTGTTTAAAACTTAAGAAGACTAAAAATCATTTTTAAGTCAAAAAAAAAATTTATAAATTTAAAATTGAAAAAATTATATATCAAACTTACTTTGACTCTGGATAATGTTTGAAAATTTTATAAATTTCAAATTCATTATCTGCCGTACTGTCAGTTACATTTTCTGATTTTGCATATTGAATATGAGAAATTGACTTCATTGGATTGGCGAAAATAATTTTCTCCGGATCGAATCCAAGATCAAGAACTTGTTTTAATTCAGTTTTAGATGCACAATCAAATCCTGTTCCCAAGTCACCCAATAATTTTAAAACTGGTAGTTCATCATTGCATTTTATTGCTAAAAAAAATTAAAAATTATTATTAAAACAAAATACCTAATTAATTTGGAAATTGCAAAAAATAAAAATTTATTTAAATAAATTATAAATCAAATTGAAATTTTGAATTTACCATAATATGGCATCACACTTGGCATCAACCTTCTCCAGTCATTATATTTGCTAACAATGCTTGTTAAATCACAAATATTAATAGCTGCATCCTGATCCTTTAAATTACATTCTTCAATTTGAGCCTCCAAATCGAGGGTACCTTTGTAATGGTGAATAGGTTGAAGTTCTACTGTACACATTTTGAGATTTCTTATTTATTTTTTTTTTAAACACTTTTTTTTTTTAAACACTTTCAACTGTATTTTTTAGCACAGTTTAAATTTTCTCAAAAGCTCAAATCCTTATTCGACAATTAAATATGCTGACAGTGAACTGTTCTTCAGGCAGCGCCAACAATGAATGTTGCTCCAAATGTCAAATATCCGTAGTTTTATTAACTTGGATATTTAATTTTTGTTATCAGAATATATGAGAATCGTAATATTGTGTGCTAACACACACTGGCGACTATATTATGATGGCGACGACACGGATGATTCTTAGATTGGGTGGCTTATTTATTAAATTCTATGTTAGCTTATCACGAAAACATTGACATTGAAAAGCTATATAAATTTTTAATACTATATTTATATTTTATTTAGTAAACATTCAGTTGGTGTATTTACTGAGGTATTATAGAGAAAAATATTGAGTTAGTTTAAAAATGGAACTACATTATTTAATGTTTGCTATTTTATTTGCAGTTCATTTGTTTACTATACGCAAATACGTTTGTACGCAAATTAGGTTGTTTTTGATAAAAAAAAATTATTTTTGTTGGCTCCTTAAAATAACGTTATAGGAAATTTCGCCTAAAAAATAATATGAAAAAAAGAGCCTTAAATTTTTTTTTTCCTAGGCAAAAACGACCAAAAATTTGCCATACATTAGTTGGGGCTTTTTTACGACTCATCAACTCATCAAAATTTGTAAATAATTTTAATAGGAACCAAATTTTGCAGGGTTGTAGAGCTAGTTGAGGAGAATATTTCAGAAAAAGTCCCTTCCTCTAAGTGTTGAGCAATCCTTGCAAACAGGATTGCCATCACAAATTAAAAAAAAAAAAATTAAAAAAATAATGGAACATTTTTTAATTAATTATGTTTTATATATATATATTTATTAAACCTTACTTTGCACACACCTGAATTTTTTTTGACGCACAATTAAATTATTCATAGGCCAACGTGAATTTTTTTTTGCATAATTCCGTTGAATAAGAAAATTTTTGAGCCAAATTAAAAAAAAAATATTTTTTTTAAAACAAACATTTTTTAAAGTTAAAATTAACAGAATTTAACAAACATTTTATTCGCAGTCCTAAAAACAATTTTACTCTGCGTAATTTTAGTACTTTTTGATGTAAAATCAAAATTTAAGTTTTTTTTATTCTTAATTTTTTGTGTAATTCAAATAATTTTTTGAAGAAATAATTTTTTAATAGTTAAAAATTTTTCGTTTTCAATTTTTTTTTTCCGTAATTCTAAAAACATGGTTTTATGAAAAAATAATTTTTAAATAGTACATTGAATTTAAAATTTTATTATTTAAAAACAAATAATTCTTTATAAGTTGATTATCTCAAACATGTCGCTTGATTGATTACATCAAAAGATACAGCCATTTCAAGATACCAACAAATTACGAAAAATAAAAAAAAAACTCACACTAAAGTACCGTTATTTTTTTTTTTTTTTGCTAAGGACCTACAAGTGGGTATTTTTCTGAAAAGTTGTGTCTTAAAATAAGGTATAATACATATAAGTATGAAACCTATTAAAATTGTTTAGAAATTATGCCAAATATTTTTTGTTTGATTTCCAAGTCAAAATAGGCTCAAAGTTTATCTTTTTTGGGCGTAGTTTTTATTTTCTACCTTTTTATTTCATTTCCAATTTTTTTTTTTAGTATTTTCCATAAATTCTGGAGAGTTTTCCTTTGAAAATTTGGGCGTTTTTACCAGAATTATAACGCAAAAAATGTTCGGACTCTTATTTAAAAAAAAAAACTTTTTGGCGTAGTTTCAAGGAACTTTGTTGTTTATTTTGTTTTCAAATTGAAATAAATAAATAATTATTAGTCAAACTAATAAATCCAATGGAAGAATTCATATTTTTACTACATCAAATAAAAATTAAGTGCATGACTGGGTTGGGTCGCACAAGTTCCATTAAAAGTAAAATTAAATTTAATAATTTTGTTTTAATATAAATGAAAATAAAAGGCACTACTGGGTCGCACAAACTTGATCTTGTATAGCAAGTTTCATATGAACTTGAAAGAACCTTCCACTATTTTATATGGAATTTATTTCTAAATTTCTTTCGATTAGTTAAAAAAAAATCTTTTAATTTGTGTAGGTATACCCAAGAAATCATTTTTTAAATTGTTTCAGCTTATTTAGAATTCAATTGGTATGTAGCTAGGTACTTATATAATTAAAGAAAATAATAAAATAATTAATAAATAAAAAATTACTTTGAAAACTAATTGATAACCAACCAGATTTTTCAAAGAAAATCGTGGTATGCCAGTAATTTTTAAATAATGCAATATAATATTTAACTTTTTTTTTTTGTCAAAATCTATTTTTTTTCAAACATTTTTTTTTAAATATTTTTTTTGAAAATTTAAGAGAATGCCAATAAATTGTTAAATTAATCCAATTTTTTTAAGAAACGTCATTAAAAAATAAAGTACGCTTTTAGTGTTTGGCTATCTAGCTCTTCTTAGAAATAAAATTTTGTAAAATCCACTCAATCGTTAACGAGAAAGTCAAAATTTAAAAAAACCGTTCATGTCATCTGAAAGGCTTTTAATTTCGTATCACTTATGTCAAATTTTATCAAAATCATTAAGCCGTTTTCGAGAAAAACGAGTTTTTTCATAACCGTTATATGGCAGGTACCGTTAGTTTTAGGCATAGAACTAAACCTTCTTAAAAACCCCATGACTGTCACCCTAAAAATCCTATATACCGAGTTTAAAGGATATCGGTCCAACCGTTTAGGCTGCAGGTGCGAATGACAGACAGACAGACTGACAGACAGACACACCGACAGAATTACTAGACCCACTTTTTTCGACTTTGCTATCATCGAACAAAATTATATAATTTGTTTTTGAAAATGCTAAAACTACTTTTTAAAAAGATTCAAGCCAAAACCAAAGAAGCTATGCAGAAAATTTGTTTACCTTTATGTTTGTTTACGAAACAAATAATTCCAAAATCGTTAAAGCGGGTTTTAAATAAATCGATGGTTACTTAATAATTTAGTACGCCAATTTAAAGTCCTAAATAATTTGCATTTCATGCAGACAAATTTAACTGTGTCGTTTTCCAAATATTGAATTTACAAAAAAATAAATTTAAAAATTAATTAAAAATAAAACTAGATAAACACTTTTGCAAAATGTTGGTATGAAAGTTTTATTAAGTCATTTAAATCTTTCTAAAAAAAATCGGTTGAAATAGAACAACTCGTTCATGAGTAAACTCAAGAAAAAACTCAAGTGAAAATTCTAAAAGAACACCTCAAAATATATAAAAGTCACTTCTTTTTAAAACTTATACGAAACTACCAAATTACTGGGCTAAATTAATTTAAGTTTTGATGCGAATTTTATATGACGGCAACTCTACTTTAATAAGATATCTGATTGGAACAATGTTGAAGTTGAAGTTGAAGTTAAACTTTATTGAGACATTATAAAAACAAAACGGTGAGTGTTCTATTTGTATCAGGGCTCAAATGAGGAACAATGTGTAAAACTAATTTAAAAAATAGAGGGCACGAATATACTATTGAGACAAGCTTCCTTAAGGCTAGATTATTTTGAAAGAAGTCGTGTTCCGCATTATATCTCAATGGATTCTCGTGGTTCGTTCAATCTCATTTAAACTGGATTTTCCATTGGAAGGCGACAAGATGAACTTTTAAATTTCCAGTCGTGCAAAGAAACTAAAAGAAAATCTTATGTGAAAGTTCAAACTCCAATTTCTTCGTGACTTTTTTTTTAATATTTACAAATATTTATAAAAATAAATAACATATGATTCACAACGAGATATTTCATGTAAATTGACAAATATTTTGTCGATACACAATAATTATACACAATTAATCATAAATTGGGCTGCTCGCCGCACGAGGAGATCGAGTCGTGTAAATGCGTTATTATAATTACTAATATGTACACTGCAAGTCATAAGGATAGAAGCACGCATTTTCGAGAAGTAGAACTCAAATTTGTTTCATATTATGATAGACTGAATACAAATTTTTGTTCAAAAATCGCTCCTGTTTTCTTAGATAGTGACAAAAATAGTTTTAAACATTTAGCAAATCCAAAATACACTTTTTTTCGTCAGAAATAAATATTTTCGACAGTGTAGTTT
This sequence comes from Baccha elongata, assembly GCA_951217065.1. Lineage (NCBI taxonomy): Eukaryota > Metazoa > Arthropoda > Insecta > Diptera > Syrphidae > Baccha > Baccha elongata. The sequence continues at coordinate 43,757,793 of OX578274.1, forward strand.
GAGCTTACCATTTTTGAACATTTGACGTCATGTTCTCTTTGGCGAAACACAAAGGGTTCTAAGAATTGACAAGTTCCCTATTTAGTTTTGAATGCACTACTTTATTGATTTCCATATACTTTTTTTTGTATAATTTGCATATAACGGTAGTTACATCAGTTTTACTTCACAAATATGCCTGCTTCTATTTTTATGACTTGCAGTGTATTTAATTTCAGTGAAAATAAAAAATGCTCTTTTAATATTAATTTGTTTTATTTATTAAAATAGTGATTTATTAATAGGTAGAGTGAATGTTAATATTGTTACTAGAAAGATTATTATAATTAAACTAATTATACATATACACTCAAGGAAAATTTAATATTACCTATATAAAATAAAAAATGCTCTTTTAATAGTAATTTATTTTATTTATTAAAATAGTGATTTAATATTAGATAGAGTGAATGTTAATAGTGTTAATAGAAAGATTATTATTATTAAACTAATTTTACATATACACTCAACGAAAATTTAATATTTATTTTTTTTATTGCTCAGTTTGTTGCAGTTTTTTTTTTTATTTATTTTAAATTTTGCGCGAACTCAATTGATCATGAATACCCTTTTATATATGATAAACATAGAACAATCGTTACACATTTGGATAGGGTTTAATAAGATTGTATTTGAATGTCTGAATCTGAACAGTATACAATGGGTGAATTGATAAAGAAGAGGAATTTAACTTGGTATTTCACCCGGAGCACTCTATATAACAAAAAGTGGTAAAATGATGTGAGGCAAGAAACGTTTCATACAGTGTTTAAATGACACAAATGTTACCGTTCATAATTTTGAAGGCTCTTATATCTAGATTCTATTCCGGGATTCAAATAAATTATAGGTGCTCCTGCTCAAACATCAGAGCTATACTCTAATTTTGAACGGATGCACGCTTTGAAAACCCTAACCCGATCATTAGGTGAAAAGAAGTTTCTTGCATCGTCGTCATCGTAAGAAACCTCAGCATTTCGCAGCATTTCTGGCGACATCCAATATGTTTATAATTTCACCATCAGATATGATGGTGATTAGTGACACAAATTACCGAAAATGAAATTCTCTTCTGTTTCTCGATACAAGTGCTATTAAATAGATAAGGGCGTAGACACTTAAGCGTCAGAAGACAACATTGAATTTTCAAAGCATTAAATTCCAGACGATTGTTGATTTCCTATTGATTTTCGAGATCAGAATTCTCTGGCTTATCCCGCCACCACAGTTCCACATCTGAAGAACAGGGTTGTGAATATGGAAATGAAACAGAAAAAGGGAGAGTGTAATCGTCAGCAAAACAATATATTGGATTAGAAGTTTCACACAGAAGAAAATTGATAAAAATCAAGAAGAGATTCCTAGACAAAACGGAGTCTTGACCTTAAGGCACACCAGCATTATTATTATTTTTTTTTTTTTGAAGATTTCAGACTTGAAACCATTGAATACTATACCTGTTTTGAACGGTCCAAAGGGTAATTTCTAATCTAACAAAAAAGATTATGCATGTCTCAATACCGAATCCAAGCCAAAAAGAGCTTGGTTCATCAAATCTAACAGTATAAGATACAGGTGTTTCTACCTTTTATGAACTGGTTTATTTTAGTGTAGTCGGTTTTAATCGGAACCTTACTTCTCTCAACCTTATAACCTGCTTACAGCTTAGTCCATCCCTTGAAGAATTCTATACACATCACTTTCGAGAAAGCCTATAGTGACCAGTTAAAGTTCCTAAAAAACAAAAAAGTCAGTTGCAAAAGCTTTTGCTTGGGATATTTATTTTGACCCAGCAACTTGCAATCGCACGTGGCCTGCAATATATATAGCATCGATAAAGGATCGATAAAATATAAAATTAATAACGTATGAAGTTTTGGAATTTTCCAAATGTATATAATTTATTATTATTTTTCGTATCTCAATTACCTATACAAAACAAAATCTTAAATCCATCGCTCTCATAAACTTTTGCAAAACAGAAATAATCTGTACAAACAAAATGAAAAGGCAATCTTTTGTTGTTAACACACCTCCCGATTTATAATCAAAGCGTCATAATTAAGCTACTAATAATATCTTCCGTGGGAAATTTTCAAGATACCAATCCGGCACTGATCGCGTGGAGTTTATTTAAACAAGTTCATAACAAATGTACTTTGCCAATCCGGAACCTTTCACGTGCGACCAATGTTCGATAAGGGCTGCCATAGGTATTTGCTAAAGAATTGCATGCATATAACTATTCAAAGTAAATGCCAATGCCAATGAAGCACTACATTTCGTTTTTTATTTTAATTGATAAATATATTACTGGATAAGCAAATTAAAGTTTAAAGTTTTATTTCTATACGAAAGTGCTTGCAAGGTATTCGCCAACTTACCATAGTCGACTGGAACCCGTTTTGCCGCTGTGTACATAATTTTTATTTACGTGTGAATAAACGTTTCACCTCTTAAGTTTAATTTTACTTGATTTGTAAGTGCATCATTAGATTTGGATTCAACAAAATATTTCAAAAGATCATTTTGAAAAATAGCATCATGTAAGTCTTTTGCTGGCAAAAGCGCAACCGCAACTTTGTATAAGTATTTCTCTTATGTATTTAACGCATTCTAACTTAATTTAAATTTTTCTAATTATTTAACTTTCCTCTATAAGATATAAGTAAAAATGCAACTTTATTTATAAAATGAATGATAACGAAAATGCATGGCCAAATTGTTCAAAACAAATTTAATTTAAATTCATTCAAATAGTATGGCAACCCTACACAAATAAGCGAAAAGTAACGAATGACGATTGTTGATGATAAAAAATTGATCCGGAACCATTCACGTGAGATTGAGTTAAGGTACGCAAGAAGGCCAATCCGGTACCGTAGGCGTGTTAATGCTTATCTAATCAAAGGCAATTACTTATACTTACATGATCCGGAACCATATGCGTGAAATGTAAGAAAGACGTAAATGGATACTGCTATTGATGTTAGACTTATTGTTTATTTAAATGCAGATCTAATAAACCATTAGGTAATAAATTCTTGACTTTTTTCTTCCCCCGAAACATTGGAAAACTCTGAATTTAAAATTCTTTTGAAAAAAAACATGTAAAAAAGATAGCTGTACATATTGAATTTTCTATTTTGTTAATTATAATTGTATTAATGTTATTAAAAAGTGGTTGTTAATTAAATGTTTGGATAATCATTGTTTCTATGAGAAGAGAAATGTTTTTTCGTGCTATAAATGAAAACATTCAGTTCGGATATCTGAATTATCTAATAGCGTTTTTCATTTACGAAAAGATTTGCTCTTTCCTTCAAAAGATTTTTTATTTTTGCAATTTTGATGTTTCATTTAAATGAAAAGAGGGGAAAAACAGCAAATCTCAACAAGAAAGAAGCGATCTCCCGAATTTGCACAGGTCATCAACTTGTAATCCTCCGTCTCCTCCCGTAGAAAAAAATTTTACACGCGCTTTTCTATACATGAATACGTGTGAACAGCAAGATGCAAAATTGTAAGAATGTATGGTCTAGCCAAATTTGACAGTCCCATTTGAAATGCACGGGCCCATTTGAAATGCACGGGCACGCATACAGAGTTAAATCTCTGCAGTTTTGAAAGTTTGTAGGCAAAAGTGGGTGGAGCCTCTTGAGTTGATGTTCTGTTTATTTATTGTTCTATGCAAATTTGGGAGATTTGATCTAAACACTGATACATGAAAACATTTCAATGGCGGATTTTTGCTTGTGCGTTCTTTTTTATTCTAAAACTGTTGGATAGCTTTGTATTATTTTACCATTTTGGACGGCAGGTATAGGTATATAATTGTACTCGAATTCATAATGTTTTTCATAAATCTTACAATTTTTTTACGAATTTGTAAAAATGTTCAAGTGATTGAATGATGATCGTTTTGAACGCAGGCATATTATTAACACATGCGTGTTTAATCTCTGTCTACGAATCTCACACTACGAAAATAGCAGGCCAACATGTTTCATTTAAAAGATCACTTCTTGATTTTGAGTTCAAATCTTTGAGATTTAAATGAAAAACGCTATAAGATAGTTTAAGCCTTAGAACCTCGAAAATGTACAATATGTGGAAATAGTTGGATTTTCTTAGGTGCTATTAGGATTTTTTATTAAACAGAAATAAGAAAAGTTTAAATCGATTAGAAGACAGGAGACAAGAACACATTTTACCGACCGACCCCGAAAACTTTAAGAAATTGAAAGATCATAAAATATATCTAATACGCTTCGGATAAACTGTCGGTACACTTTTCTCCTTAAGTACTGAACGGATCTGCATTATAGTTTTGAAAGGTATTTTTGCGTAGATTTGCAGAATCAGTTTTTCTTTGTTTAATATTTCATTTTCTAAGAGTTATTATGATAATAAATTTCAAAGCAAATAAGCACCTTGATATACAATTTTTTTCTATACATCAAAACAAAAATTCAAATTTTTTTTTTATACATCAAAACAATTAAATTAAAAAGCCGTTTTCATACGCGTTATTGGGCAAATCAAAAAGTGTGTGTGTGTTGTTGACGTCTTTATTTGGTGAGTAATGCATTTATTTATCGATTTTAATAATATTTTTATAACTTTTAGTGAGCGAATAAAAAAAACGGATCTCCAGTATTAATTTTTTAGTTTGTGTACCTATTTTTGGAAACGTGGTAAGTATAATGCATTTATTTAGTTCTGAAGCTAAAATTTTCGATAAAGTTTTGAGAGGTTTTTTTCATTTCAAAATTCATGACGTATTTTACCACGAAATTGGTCCAATGACTGCTTCATACACAAGTTTCGTGCACCGTGCTATGCACAACTGTATTTTTACGATGTTGACACTGTTGTGAATTATCGTACCTATCCGTGAACTTTCTAATCAATCATGCGATATCTATTTAATGAGCGCAATTTCTGTCGAATTAAACCGCGTTAATCCTTTTGTCCGTTCATTCATATCAATGAAGCAATATTGTAACAGGGTTGAAAACGAAAATAGAGAAGTAATTATGATAATCAAAGTTAATCGTGATTTAGATTTACTTCGCTATAATGATGCAACACAAACGGACGTTGCTGTAATATTTAGTACTGTTGACGGAGAACCGCCTCTGGAACGAAATTTGGTCTCATTTTCGAAAACAAACGGCATGTTCGAAATATTTCTGTTTTGGATTCATCATTGGATCCATTAGCTTTTCCATTACTGTTTCCAAATGGAGATCCATTGAAATTGCTCATAATGTACACAGTGTTTCTATTTCGTCGGCCCCAAGAACAAAAGTCACCATGTTACAGTATAATGCCAATCGATTAGCGATTCGGGACGATTTTATTAAATTTTTAATGCCATTGGCCAAATAGTAATTTTGCCTTCCTCCTTTAATGGATCTCCACGTAATATGTACCAAAACTATTTATATACAATGTCAATTGTCCAACATTTCGGCAAACCTTCTTTATTTATTACCATGACTTGAAATCCACAATGGCCGGAAATTATAAGCAGTATTGATGTTGTCGATGCAGGACATTTTCGCCCAGAAATTGTTGTGAGTGTTATTAAAGCAAAGTTGAATGAACTGATTCATGCAATTGTAACGAAGTATATTTTTTGCAGAGCTGTTGCGATAATTTATAATTGAATTTTAAAAAAGGGGTTGATGGTCAAATCATAATTGACGAAGAAATTGGGCACTTCTTTTAGTGCACAATGGCATGATAAGACTCTCAGTTTTTTTTTATAATTTGTTTAATTTGTTTTTAAATGTTTGTTTGTTTTTAAATGTTTATTTGTTTTTGAATGTTTATTTGTTCAGATGTAAAGTTCATAATTTATCTAATTTAAATGTTTGTTTGTTTGACTTTAAACTTTTTTTCAAGAATTGAAAAAATATGATAGAAGAAAATAATTATAATTGTATATAGGCTACATCTGCTTATTCAAATATAACAAATAAAACGACATTAATTTTATATTATTTAAAATGTATGTGTTGGGCATATTATGATCAAGTTTCGACCACTGGGCGAGCCTATAGTTATTCCTAATATTCATGAATACTTTTGCTTACTAACTATATACATATAAATAAATACTTGACGTAAATAATGCAACTTGTAGGAAAACTATACTGTTGTAACGAAATAGTGCTTGTAGAAAAAAGACTGTTTCTTTCTTAACAGTCTATTCGACTTCCTATGTTAATTTGTTGTCTAATGGCATAACAATATATGTAAATAGAATGCGACAATTTGAATTAGTTTTTTGAAGCATAATCGTATCTATATTTATATATGTACATCACAAGTACCTGATAAACGTAAGACAGTGAAAGATAATTTAGCCTTGAAGTGGATTAAATTTAATAATTTTGTATTTAAATAAAATATAAAATTTTGATAAGTATTTAGATAAAAATTATACTTATGCTATTTGAACAAAAAAAAAACAAGATAATAAATAATAAAAAAACAAGGGAAATGAAAAAAAAGTATATAGCTATTACATATTTAAAAATATTTTAAATAAAAAACTTAAAATGGTATAGTTTTAAATGACGAATTTCAAAATCCTTTTTTTCTGTTTTAAAAAATCGATTGATTGATTTTCATACAAAAAAAGGTTGATAGAAACTGTACGTATTTTGATATTTTGGAAGAAAATACGTATTTTTTCTCGCATACCGTATTATGATATATTTTTACTATATTTATTATAATACACGAGAGGTTTGTCACGGGTCAGTTAAGTGGTTCAATGATTGAAATGATTTCAGACGATTTCACTTGATTTCAAGCAGCAGTTTATGATTTAAATATTTTGTGATAGCAATTATTTTCAATAAATCTAATGATTTCAAGTGATTGCACCAGATTTCAAAGAGATTTCAAATAATTTCAAATATAAGTGGTCCGGTGATTTCATTAGTGACAAACCCCTGGATAATACATCATGCTCCGCTTAAGGTATGTCCATCAGTCGTCAGACAGGCGCCTGTGTCAGCAGTCTTCTTGTTTTACAGCACCTGGGTGGCCCGCTTCGCGGGTTCAAGCGATTCAGTCAGTCCCTCTCACGCAACTTCGTTGCTTTACTTAGGGTATGTCCAGTCGTTTGGCAGGCGCCTGAATATAATTTTGTTTAGTTAAAAACTTAAATTCCTCATTCGAAAATGTCTACCATGTTTTGGTAACAAAAGACGTATGATAGAAAAAGACGTATGATAGAGATATGTTTATAATGTTTTGACCAATATTTTATGTATTTATTTTGTTTTTATTAATAAAAAAGAAAAAAACTAAACGCTGCCATCTGGCGGTTTCTAGGTGCGTAACTACTCTGCTCATCTACTCGCGCTTGAGAGCATGTGTAGATGGTAGTTCTAGTTTACTACTCGCGAGTACTTTGCCACCTAAAAGGAACAGGGCTAGTTAGAATAATCAAAGACGAACCATTATATTACTAAAATCAAGTTAAAAAAATTTCGAATATTCGCATTCGGGATTCTTTCCCGTTAGAAATACTATAAATGTTCAAAAAACATTATCTAGGCGAAAAATATAAACAAATAAGGCATGCGTAACGGCAGTTCGAAATAATATTGGCAGTGGTTACTAATGCAAACAAGACTTTTCTGAAATTGCGACACGTCTATATTAAAATCACTACTTAAAACTTAGTATGCAGCTGAAGTGAAACGAAATTTTCCGTCGTCTCCAAAAACACAGACGAAATGATAACGAAAAGGTACCGGACAAATTGTTATGTAGAGTTTCATCATTTGCAAAAAAAATATTTTTCAAAACACACAAAAAAAACAAATAAAAATAACAGCAACCACAAAAAACACGAACAAAAAACAAACGTCAAAATTTCGCGACCAATTAATATCCCGGTCAATTAAATTGTGTGCGAAAAGAGTGTAGAAAGTAGTGTAGACTTGAACCGGTTATGAACCGTTTCACTGTGGAGCTGCGTACCACAAAACGAAAAGAAGGACGAAAAATTTCGTTTATGTGTCATTTTTGTATATGATTTTTCGTTTTCGTTTCACTTCAGCTGCATAATCAATGCTGAAGGCTATATCTTTTTGTGGACGAAATTGCTCAAAATTTCCCAACTAAATTTGGAAACTTCATTAAAGTTCTATATATGTATCTAGATTATCTACTTGAAGATTAAGTGACGGACTCGAAAGTAGGTAAATTAATTATTTTTTGCTGACCATCATAAATAAAGATCCTTCAGCCGCAGCGAGCACTTGATGTCTGGGTGAAAGTTTCGAGGAAAATGGATATTGAATAAGCGCCATAGAGAAATAATTATGTTGTAAATTGTTTGATCCACTCAGGACTCAGAACTCGAAGTGCGAAAAGTTTCAATACATATTGAGGCGTATTCATATCATTGTCTATGAACTACGGTTTTGCTCTTTTTGTTTAGTTTTTACTTGAACAATAGGGCAAATATTGGTTTCTTTCAAAAGAAAAACCTATTTTTAATCAAACATGACATTACGATGATAGAGAAGCCCAAAAGGCACATGGTTTATTATAAATTTAACCATAAATTGATAATGGCTTTTTCGATTTCATTTTTATTTGGCATGGTGTTTAAAATTAGCATTCCAAAGATGTCATTTAAAAAGTTTGGCTAAATGGCTATTTAATGATATAACTATACCATACAATTTGGTCTCTCATTAAGACCACCTTTTCGCCTTTCAACATACTTAATTAAGCAAATTGAAATTTGCCAAGTCCCATAGTTTGCTATTAGAGCAATTTTGTGCGACCCAGTCATGCATTTTATTGTGAGTCATGTCTCATGTGTAAACCCTCCACATATTTAAAACATAGCTTATCAATAACAACAATGACCAATGTATGTATTTTCAAATATAACTTTTTAAAACAATGCAAATGACTTGGATTTCATAATTTTTATAATAAATAATAATAACATCAAAGAAAATCCAACTAATAATAGTGGATTTATTCTGTGTTCTAAGATCTAAGATAAAAACAATCTTAGATAAGCAAATGCTTACTAAAATAATTCAAGCTGAACATTTCTACTATTGCCACAAAAATAAATTCTTCTTGTCATAGCAACAAAACATATAATTTAAATATTGCATTAACTATCAAGAGCACATTTTTGTCCCTATACTATAAAAGAAAATTAAATGATACCTTATATGATTTAAAGACATGAAATAAAAACATATAAGGTATACATTTTGTTACCCAATAATTTATTAGATCTGCAACTTCAAATCCATGAAAACTTACGCAAGATTCAAATAAACAACAAATTTACTAAATACCAGCAGCATCTATTTATCGAATCACGTCTTTCTTAAATTTCACGCGTATGGTTCCGGATCAGGTATGTATAAGTAATTACCTTTGATTAAATAAGCAGTAACACGCCTACGGTACCGGATTGGCCTTCTTTTGGAACTTAACTCAATCTCACGTGAATGGTTCCGGATCAATTTATTATAATCAACAATCGTCATTCGTTACTCTGTGCTTATTTTTCTAGGGTTGCCATATATTTGCATTAATTTAAATTAAATTTAATTTGAACACAATGAAATTGCCTTTTAGTTTTATTATCATTCATGTATATGAATGATCCATATTGCATCTCTATTTCTACCTGATTTAGGAAATGTTATTTTTTGGATTGTGCAAATAGTTAGACAAATGCTTCACAATTTTTTAATTGTATTTATTACTTTGTTTGTAGGTATCACATATATCAAATTTTTAAATTTTAATTGCATACCAACTGTTGACATTTTACTGATTTTTTCAAGATTTAAATATTATATGAATTGATTGTAAAAAACAATTCTTAAAACATAAAATTATTAAAATCAGTTTTTTATCAAATATACCTGGCAACTTTTATCGAATATTGGTCGCACGTGAAAGGTTCCGGATTGGCAAAGTACATTTGTTTAGAATTTGATTAGTTAACTTCACGCGATCAGTGCCGGATTGGTATCTTGAAAATTTCCCACGGATGATATTAAAAGCTTGATTATATGACGCGGAGATTATAAGTCGGGAGGTGTGTGAACAAAAAATTGCTTACTCATTTTGTTGTAGATTAATATTATTTCTGTTTTGCTAATATTTATGAGAGGTATGAAATGTTTGATTTTGTATGAGTAACAGCCCTTCCAGTTCCAACCAAAGAATTTTTTTCGAAAATGTTGGTTTAAACAATATTTCAGAATTATTTCAGAAATGTTTATTTTGGTGTGGATGCATGAAGAAACATTTTTTAAATGCTTTCGATTTTTTTCATGTTGTTCAACAATTTAAGATAATTGACAGAAGCACTATAACTTTCCTTGTGTATTACTTATGAAGTTTAAAACATTTCAGAAGTGTTCATCAGGCATCCTGAATAAAGAAAACATTATACAAACATTTGAAAGGGATACAGCAGACCTAGAATACATTTCAAAATAATGCTCACACAACATTTCAAGAACATTGCAAAAATGTTTCTAAAAGCGTCACAAACAAAAGAAACATTAAAATATATCTTAAAAGTTTTTTAAACAAAATGAGAAACATATCCGAAACATTTTCGAATCGTGGCTAGAAACTCCTTAAGAAAACTTTCAAAAATGTTTTCTTATTTAATAAATGTTTCTTAAAATGTGTTATAATATAATGCTGATAATACGCAAGTTTTTAAACATAAAGAAATCATTTTTTTGAAAAGTAAGTTTCAAACTTTCCTCGACTTGTTTTGTTTTTTACTCTTGTAGCAAGAGAAATAAGCAAAAACAAATACAATTATATGCATAAGAATTTTGTTCGTCTCGGGTTCAGTGTTTTCCGTTACAGCGAATTAAAGCAATAATAATTACTCGATATGCTCATTTAGCGACATCTACTTCGGTGAGATGAAACTATTATTTTTTTTTTTTTTATTTTAATTAATTTTTTATTTTTCCATTTTCTTATATCTTAATGCTAGGCAAAAAATCTTAAACAACTAGCTTACATATTAACTTAACTAACTTTATGGCCCCATACGGGCGCACTAAATTATACTATAACTATATTTAAAAAATGCCTTTCGGCGTAAAGACTAGTTTAAATTTAAAATTCAATATAACTTAAAACCTAAACAAGAAAATTCTTTAAAAACTTGTGTTCCATGACATTATTTTTATTTATTTTTATTTAAAAACTTAAAACTACCCTTTACCTAAATAAAACTAAACTAACCTAAATAAAACTAAAATATACGTAAATATACGTAAATAGAGAGAGATGAAACTATCTTGATTAATCTATGTGTATAAAGTCAATGGTATTTTTATATACAACGACTCTTGCATGGCTCCGCAAAAATCTGAGAAAAAAATTAAGCAATTGAAAATTAAGAAAGTTGTAGGATACTGACTATAAATCTGATGACAGAATTTTCTATATGAAGAAAAAAAAAACAACGAGGTAATTTTTTTTTATTTATTTTCATCATTATTTAGAGATCATAACAAGATCATTAATACTAAGATAATTCACAATAAGAGATCAAGAATAAGTAGTGATAAATTATATTTAAAAGTAAACAGTGTTATAATCACTTCAGAAATTATATGTAATTCTTGAGACAATAATTGGATATAAGTACAACATTTTATGAGTTTTATGAGTTGTGGGGTGAACACATTATTACATTATTCTTTATTTTATGGTTTACAATAGATTAAGGATTCTTATAACACGAAATTCAAAAGGCAGTCTATTGAAAAATTTATAGGCTACTACAGTGTAAAAGTTTCTGAAATGAGTAGTTCGGAAAGAAGGAATAGAAACTATTGGCCAATAGTTTTTTAAATTGATTGTTTTAAAGTTTTTTTTTTTCTTTTTAATTTCCGGCGCATGGTTCCGGATCTTTGAATCTACCTTTATAAGATAATCATCTACAATTAGATTCACGCCTTCGGTGCCGGATTGGACTTGTTTCAATCACATGTGAATGGTTCCGGATCAATTTGTTCTATTCATAAATTATAAACAATCGTCATTCTGAGTTTATTTTTATCAAGTTGCCATGACGAGCCAATAATAAATCAGGAAGTGTGGGAACAAAATAATGCCTATTCATTTTGTTTTTCTGTTATGCTATTTTCCACAGGTGCGAAGAAATATTAATTTTTGTGAGTGGTTAATCAAGATAGAAAAAAAGTACATTTAGAAAATTCTGTTAAATTTTATTGGTTCTTTATCAAAACAATCTTACGGGGCACGCGCGAGACATCGATTAATTCTCTTTTAAAAAAATATAATTTCAAATATAAGTATAATTTTTTTTGATAGTTAGTATTTTTTATGACAATTTTACTGGACTAATAACATCAAGGGATTTCCAATGTTTCGATAAAAATCAACATCAGATAAATTTCATTGTTCAATAGTTAGTTAAGTTAATTCTGAATTGAAATCCATTAGGTACTAGGAACATTTATCGCAATACAATATTCGAATTTCATCATCATTTCATTTCATCATCAACAGAAGATTCTATTTACGTCTTTCTAAACTTCACGCGTATGGTTCCGGATCAGGTAAGTAAGTAACTACCTTTGATTAGATAAGCAGTACAACAACTTGTTTCACGCATACGGTACCGGATTGGCCTTCTTTTGCACCTTAACTCGATCTCACGTGAATGGTTCCGGATCAATTTGTTATCACCAACAATTTTCATTCGTCATTCTGAGCTTATTTGTGCTAGGGTTGCCATAATATATTAAATAATTTTTATTTATGTTTATTTTAAGCAATACGAAATATAATTTCATAAATTAAATTGAGTCTTCTATTTCTACCTGATTGTAGAAAACACTGTTGTGTTTTTGAAGAGTTAGAAAAATGTGTATTACTAGCATTGAGTTTATACACATGTGTAAGTTTCAAATAATGCTGTTTTTTTTTACTCTTGTAAAAATTATTCTTGAGTTAAAAGGCAAGAGAAATAAGGAAAAACAAATACAAATTATATGCAGAAGAATTTTGTTTGGTTCGGTTTAAGTGTTCTTAGTTACAGGGAATTAGGGCAATAATAATTACTCGATATGTTCATTTAGCGACATCTTATTCGGTGATAGTTTGAAATTATCTTGATTCCTCTATGTGTAAAAAATCAATGCTACTAAAGGGTGATTTTTTAAGAGGTTTAGAACTTAAAAAAAAAAAAAACACAAAAAATTAAAAAAAATGAATAAAATATTTATTTGAATCGATAGTTTGAACCTTGCAATTTAATGTTTAAAGATAATTTCATGCAAATGTTGACCGCGGCTGCGTCTCAGGTAGCCCATCCGCTGAGTCCAATTTTGGCATACTCTTTCACACATATCGGCCGGTATCTCAAGAATGAATGCATGGATGTTGGCTTCCAGTGTGTCAATCGAAGCGGCCTTGTCCCTATAGACATTAGCTTTGACATACCCCCACAAAAAATAGTCTAATTGTGTCAAATCGCACGATCTAGGCGGCCAATTGACCGGCCCGAAACGTGAAATTAACTGTTCACCAAACTCGCCTCGCAATTGCGCCATTGTTTCGCGTGCTGTGTGGCATGTGGCACCGTCTTGTTGAAACCACATATCATGCAAGTCAAGAACTTCCATTTCGGGCAAAAAAAAGTTTGTTATCATCGCTCGGTAGCGTTCACCATTGACAGTAACGCTGCGATTCGCATCATCTTTGAAAAAATATGGCCCAATAATGCCGCCGGCCCATAAACCGCACCAAACAGTGGCTTTTTCGGGATGCATTGGAAGCTGTTGCAATGCTTCTGGCTGATCTTCACTCCAAATGCGGCAATTTTGCTTTTTTACGTACCCATTCAACCAAAAATGAGCCTCATCGCTAAACACAATTTTTCGATAAAAAAGCGGATCCTCGGCCAGCTTTCCAAGAGCCCATTCACCAAAAATTCGGCGTTGTGGTAGGTCGGCTGGCTTTAGTTCTTGCATCAGCTGTATCTTAAAAGGCTTAACGCCCAAATCCTTCTGCAAAATTTTCCACGTAGTGCTGTAACAAAGGCCTAACTGCTGGGAACGGCGCCGAATCGACATTTCGCGGTCTTCTGTCACACTAGCTGATACGGCCGCAATATTTTCTTCACTACGCACAGTACGTGAACGTGTTGGTGGTTTAATGTCCAACAAAGTAAATTTGGTGCGAAATTCGGTCACAATCTTCCGAATAGACTGCTCAGAAGGTCGAGAATGCCGATCATAAAATGGAAGCAGTGCGCGATGAACATTTCGAACCGAGCACGAATTTTGATAGTAAAATTCAATAATTTGCAAGCGTTGTTCATTTGTAAGACGATCCATGGTTAAATTGCAAACCAAATTAAATCTGTTTGACAATGACACAAGGTACTAAACACACGTCAGCTGTCAAAACCAGTGTTGCCAAAACCAAACCAGCTAAAAAATCACCCGTTAGTTTTTTTAATTTTATTATTGTGATTTGTATCCCCTAAACAAATAATTAAATACATCTCAAAAGTTTGTTCAACATTTACTAAACGTTGACTTAAAAAGAATTATTATGAGATTATGTACCTGGCAACCCTTATCGAACATTGGTCGCACGTGAAAGGTTCCGGATTCGCAAATTACATTTGTTTTGAATGGGTTTAATAAAATTCATTGGTATCTTGAAAATTTCCCATGGCAGAATTTTATTGCTTGAGTAAATTTTATTATGACGTAAAGATTATAAATTGGGAGGTGTGTGAACAAAAGATTGTTTACTCTTTCCTCGTTGTAGATTATTTCTGTTTTGCTAATGCGATGAAAAATTTTGTAAATAGGAAAAATAAATACATTTGTAAAATCCCAATACTTCATAAGTCCAATGCTGAATTTTATTGATCACAGGCACCTCTTTCCTCATCATTCCGTTTTTTTTTTTCTTTACATTATTATATTAATTTTGAATTTCAAACTGACTGATAAAAGAGTTTTCATCCAGAGTTAACTCGATGTTGATCTTACTCTGGAATAATCTAGCACTGAAAAACTATAAAGTTTGACTCTGCACTTCTAAATCCATAAAAGGTTGAACATTTTTCAATTTTACAATATTCGAATTTATTGCAATTCCATCATCAACAGAAAAGTCTATTTGCATCTTTCTTAATTTTCACGCATATGGTTCCGGATCAGGTAAGTAAGTTACTACTTTATATTATAGATAAGCATCAACAACTTGTTTCACGCCTTAGGTACCGGATTGGACTTCTTTTGCACCTTTATTTAATTTCACGTGAAGGGTTCCGGATCAATTTGTTATCATCAAAAATCCTCATTCGTTATTCAGAGATTGTCGCATGGAATAATTTTGTTGCTTATAAGCAACTTTTATTATAAAGAGATTATAAATCGGGAGTTGTGTGCACAAAAGTTTGCCCACTAAGTTGATGGAGATTATTTTTGTTTTGCTAATTTTAATAATGCGATAGGAAAACAGTGTGTTGTGTGTTAGATTTAAGATAACTTATGAGTTATAAGGAGCATATAGTTAATTATAAAAAAAACTGTTAAGATTTTAAACGCATTAAAGAAATTGAAAGAAAAATGTTTATAGCCGATATTAATAACCTATTGCAACATTTACAATTTCATTTAATAAAAATGTTTTTTTTTTAAAGAAAAAATGTCCCTACTCTGCAAAACCACTCGAATATTTATCAATTTCATTTTATTTGATCTTTAAAGCGATTTTAACACGGTCAGTCAGAGGACGTCAGTTATCTAAACATCATATCAGTCATCATGCAAAATCAAAAGGGGTTTGATTTTTCGTCAAACAAATGCACGCATACAGACTGACTTATTTTTACAAACACTATATTACAGATTGATGTCAAATGACTGACCGTGTAAAGGTCGCTTAAGACATTTCAACTTCTTTGGTAACCATGTTTCCTTGTCACATGAAACGGTTGTGGATTTGCATCATTACGCACCTATTACAACTTTGTTTTGTACTTTTGTCAAAATCCCATGCAAGCATTACCAGAGTGTTATTTAGACCTAGAGATGGAATCTATCTGTAATCTTATGGCTATATAAGATAAGCAATGAGAAGGCTTGTTTGGATAGTCAAATGACGCTGGTGGCATGTTGTTTAATTATTTTAGGAGGTGTGTGTCCAAGTTATATCTTTTTTATTGCATTTTTATTTTGATTAAGGTAGCGAATGGATGGAAATTTTTGTTGTAAAATGAAACAATTTATTTATTAGAATTGTGATAAGATTTGAAATTGTAAACAACTTTGAGATACTTAACTTATATCCATCAAAAAGTGGGTGTGTACGACAACAATGTTATTGCATTATTTATTTATTTTACACTTATTAAAAATTATAACAGTACCTACTTATATTTTTTAAGCATCAGCATCATTTTTTGGTCATTTTGGATAGCAACACTTAAGCTATTTTCACACTATCCCATAGTGTAATACGACATGTAAAAGAAAAAGTTTGATAGAATAAAAGTGTGTTCAAGGAATATTTTCATATTTTGCTTCCACACCAGTATCTGACTGCAAATTGTATAAAATTACTATTTTTTTTTTTTTTTATTAGAAGTATACTTATTATCTTTTCAATTGTTTTCAAGTTTATTTGTCTCTCTTGGCTTTCAGTTTCTTAATTTTTATTAAAATTCTTTCAACAAATTCCAAAAAGTGTGATGGAATGTGTGATGGCTTAATTATTAATCCTAAAAATTTTAAGATCGAAACACATGTCAAATTGTGTGAGATGAGTTGTAAGATGAGCTGTCAAATTTCGTTTCCACACTGTTCTACAGGTTTCTTCACATTTTTTTAGTTGCGATCGTTGGAAACTATCAGACTTGTTATGCTTTTGTACAAAAAAAATTAAATAATAATTAAATATTTATGACATAAAATTAAAAATAAGGAGATGAAATTGTAGAATTTTTAGTTTTGAGCTACTCACCGTTATAAAATGAATTGATTTAACATGAAATAATAAAAAAAAATATATATAACCTAATAACCCTTGTAGCCAGAGACGGTATTAAAATTTTAAATATTTGTATTACAGTTGATTCACAGCATCATATTTGTCCTTTATTATATGATAACAAAAATTATATACACACGCTTCACATACAAAAATGGTTAATATAATAACAATTCTACTTGTCCCTTTTTACAAAGGCAAAGTTATGCATTCGTAAAAAAAAAGTTTTGAGATAACAATCAAACATGACATTACGATGATAGCAAACACGAAAAAAGTAAGTCCGACAATTCTGTCAGTCCTACAGCCTCGTAAACGGTTTGGCCGATTTTCGTCAAACTTTGTACTCTGTATTTTTAGAGTAATATTCCCAGGCGTATTTTTGACTTTTATCCTACGTCTGAAAATAACGGTACCTGCCATATAAACGTAACAGATAATTCAATGTTTCTCGAAAAAAAAAGATTGATTTTGATAAAATTTAACACTGATTTTTTTGAAAACGTGATGTTTTTCGACATTTTTTTTTTTCAACTAGATTTTTAACGGTACCTGCCATACAAGCGTTAAAGGCAATTCCATTTTTATAAAAATTCGTATGGTGCATTTGTAGCCAAAGGTTATGTTTTTCATTTTTTTTTTTTTTTTCAGAATAAGTTTACATGTAAACGGAACCTGGCATATAAGCCTTAAAGACAATCCAATTTTTCTCATAAAATCGATTTTAATAAAATTAAGTACGACTGAATTTTTCCCAATAATTAAGTTTTTCGTTAGAAATTTATTTTCAAAATCACCTTATTAACAGTACCTGCCATATATATTCTATAAAAAATCCAATTTTTTCTAGAAAAAAATACGATCGATTTTGATAAAATTTTGCTGCCAGAGACGAAGTTTTTCTTTAGAATTTTGTTTTTTCAAAATCACCTTATGGTTACGGTACCTGCAATATTAATTCTATAGAAAATCAGACGTTTCTCGAAAATAATACGGTCGATTTTGATAAGATTTTGTGTGACTGATTTGTTGCCAATAATGTTTTTACTTCCGATTATTTATTATAGTTTCTTGCTTATTATCCTAAGCCAAACGTTAGTAATCTTACACAAGAGAAAGTTTTTCCGACCCAGTCTTGCCTTTTATTAGAAACATTAGCATTTCTGTCCGACATATAACATTTGACTCACAACATTTAATTCAATTCGTAACTTGTTTTCAGCGTTCACGAGTTAGGTACATTTGATTAAAAATCGTATGTTATAGTATTGAAAACAAGCTTGTAATATGGCTTAAATAGGCCAATAGGCAAAGGCAGAATTTGGGTTCCATAATGCAACAGAATACACATCCAATTTTATGATTGGTTATGGTTCCTTAGGGGCCAGTTATAGCTATCAGTAAAATGTATTAGTATAAATTCAGTTTTAAGGCAAATTATTCAACTATGTTGGTGTTAATAGGTATTAAAATGAAAGAAATGAACAGTAAGTATAATTTTTCTATTTAAAAAAATAACTCAATTTGATCTTCATTCGCTTAGTATTGATTATGATTGAAAAAACAAAATTGTTAATATTTCGGGATTTAGACCTAATTGCGTTATTTTTCGTATAGAAAAACTCTATTATTCATTAGCATTACCTTCATTTTAATACCATTTAACACCAACATGGTCGGATAATTTAATATGCCTTAAAATTGAAAAAAACATGTTTAACTGATACGTTTTACTGCAGCGATAACTGGACGCTTAGTTTTTCAAGATTATCAAATAAAAATGGTAGGTTGGTATGTGGACATGTAGTTGGCGTTAGCCGCCATCTTAAAAAACAGTTTTCTCAAATAACTTAAGAATGGCGTTCGTAGGTGTAACACTTAAGGAGTTATAGCGTACCCCAATTTTGTTTTTTATTCAAATTTTGAAAATCAAAAAAAACTTTTCTTTAATAAAAAAAAAAAAATTATACGCTAGGTATAACTCCTATAGTGTTATACCTATAAAAAAAGTTGAAGGCATACAAAAAAATAAATTATTTTCTATTGAAAAGCTGTTCTTTGTTATTTTTTGTTGTTGTTTGTTATTTTTTTCGTTTGTTAGTAATTTTTTTCGCCATTCTTAAGTTATTTGAGAAAAAGCGGCTTAAGCAAACCCCCTATCACCCCCCATTTTTGTCGATACTCCTGACAGACTAACGAACCATAACGATGTTGGAAATATCATTTACAACCAGAACTACTTAAAATTCACTGTATAAATGTATGTTTAATTTTTTTCACATTATTTTTTCATTATTAAAATATTTATTAATCTATGTACATATAAAGAACAAATAAATTTTCCCTTTCAATTTAAAGTTTATAATTTTATTAAATTGAATATAAAGAAACTGAATGGGTATTTTGTTGCAAGAAATTTTTGCCGAATGGGCTAAAAATAGTTTTAAGATCTTACGATTGCCTTTTTTTACCGTTTAATTAATTTTGTATTTCAACCTTTCAACGAACACATTTTTGTATAGTAAAATTTAGATTAAATAAGCGGAGTTAACTATGTATTATATTTAAAAATATTACATTCTACAAACCAATATAAAAGAAAAATAGCGAAACTTGGAAGTGATTGCTATAATTTCAATATAGAAATATTTAATAATGTCAGTACTAATGGAACACATAATATGATTCATGGATATATTTGATTCAATTAACATAAAGGTAGGATACGAAGGCATATAACTTAATACGTACGTCAAGGAACTATAAACAGGATGTCCCCGAATAAGGGGACAATTCTTTAGACGTATGGTTGCTGTGGGTAGGTATATTCTACGAAAAAAATAGTTCGACGATAAGTGTCTATCTCCCAGTGTTGCCATAATTTTTTTTAGTTATGTTAGCAAAATAAAACTTCCAAAGATCTTTCTGGTCTGTAATATCGGCTGGATGAAAAAAATAGTTCGACGATAAGTGTCTATCTCCCAGTGTTGCCATAATTTTTTTTAGTCATGTTAACAAAATAAAACTTCCAACGATCTTTCTGGTCTGTAATATCGGCTGGATGAAAAAAATAGTTCGACGATAAGTGTCTATCTCCCAGTGTTGCCATAATTTTTTTAGTCATGTTAACAAAATAAAACTTCCAACGATCTTTCTGGTCTGTAATATCGGCTGGATTTAATGCTATATTTTCGTATGTCACACACACAGTTCCAATTGTTAATTGTTTTTAGTTTCTTTTTTTTGGTTAGACATTTAGTCATCCACGTCGCTGTGATCAATAACTCAGAGAGGATATCCCGTGGAAATAATTTTCATAATTGATTACTTAAATAAAAATAAATTTTCATTACATTAAATTTATTTTAGTTAAAATAAATGTCACACTAAGACAGTATTACAGTCACTTCGTAAATAGAATCGAGTTTTTGGTTTTTCAAACCCATTGAAATTATTCATTATAGGAACTGTATATGCTCCCATGTTAGGAAATGCAAGAATATCTCCTTCTTCCAAGCTGGGAAGGGGTACGCTTTCGAGAATCTAAAAAAAAATAAACAACCATATTATAATATTTTAGATACCATATCAACACCATTACCTTATCGCAACCGTCACAAGTTGGGCCCCAAATAAAACTGTCAAATAATTCACAATGTTCGTCCTATAAAAATAAAATAGAGTAAAGAAATAAAAAATTAATAAAAATTAGTAAACCTATGAATATTTTCCTTACTTTAAAATGAATGGCTTCGATGAGTAAATCTTCATACAATGTACAACTAAAAGTTCCAAAAACTCCGTCATTTACATAGTACATAGCTTTTACAAGTTGTCCGTCGTCATTCGATCTCACTTCACGCCTTGAATATACTTTGGATAAATTCGTGTATGATGTGTGTACAAAAAAACGTCCTGGCTCTGCAATTACCTTGACTTCTAGATCTGCAAAATATTTATCTAATGAATTGCGTACAATCTCTGCTATCTGTGTAATTAAATAATAGAAAGTTTATTATTTATATTATTAAATGCACGTCATTAATTTATACATTCGAAAACATAGTGTCGTCATCTCCAGGAAATCCACCACCAATATCAAGAATTCTCATGTTGTGACCGATATAAAGACCGAACTTATACAAAATGCTACCAGTTGAAATAGCCCTATCATAAGCTGCTAATTCACCACATCCTGAGCCAACATGGAAACTGACACCGATCATCTGAAATCAAATAAATAAATTAATCGGTATCTTATAACATATAATTTTTCGGGGTTAAAGTGGATGACGCTATAACTCGATAACCGCTGGGCGTATTTTCATGTTTTTTTTTTTGTTCGTATTGCTGTATACCAGGTTTATGTAGACAAACAAATCTGGAAAATCGACCTTTGAATGTGTGACGCCACAATTTTTGCATGAAATGCAAAAAAACTTTTTGATTACAATACGCAGAGAATAAACTCAGACGATTGGAAATTTGTCTAATAATCTAAGTCAGAGGACATTCGTGGAAGAATTTTGAACAACGGATATACTCAAGCCGCAATGACATTTGTATGCACGTTTGCAACTACGAAACACTGGACTTATTTACCATGTTTGGCATTACAAATTATTGGATATATTCGACTGGCAGAAACGCGTGATGCCTACTTCTCAATTCCTCATACATACATATATTCTGATTTGGCTATAGAACACATTGCGGTTTGTTGATCGCAATGACAATTAACGAATCTCAGGGACACTTCTTTAATGTTTTTAGCATTCCATGTGTTTGCATGGTGTCTCCAACAGGGAAATAAAAGATACTATAATAAATAATCGCAAGTAAAAATAGAGTTTCTATAGTGTTTATGTCAGGTACCGTTAATAATATTATTTTGAAAAAAAATTCTATTGAAAAACTTCATTATTGGCAAAATCAGTCACACAAAATCTTATCACATCAATCGTATTTTTTTTCGAGAAAAATCAAATTTTCTATAGACTTTATATGGCAGGTACCGTTAGTAAGGTGATTTTGAAAAAAAAAATTCGAACGAAAAAAATCATTATTATAAAAAAATCAGTCCAACAAAATTTTATTAAAATCGATCGTATTTTTACGAGAAAAATTGGATTGTCTTTAAGGCTTATTTGCCAGGTACCGTTAATACGTAAACTTATTCTAAGAACATGAAAAAAAATTACCTTTGGCTACCAATACATTATATGAAATTTTATCAAAATTGATAGTATTTTTTACGAAAAAAATATGCATATGAACCAACTCAAAAGCGGTGCCCGACGAAAACAACAACTAAATACACAATGAGCCACCCTTATTGTCTATCGTCATGCTCATGAGCAACGACGTTGAAAAATAAACTTTATTTGCAACTACCAGATGCGGTCCCGCAACTGTTCATTGTCAGCAGCTAAGGCTGCCAGATGAAATTTTCTGAAAGTCGGGACACCAAAGGCGTTTTTCTTTTTTAGCTCTGAGCAGAGCACGGAGTAGAGCCTCAGCTTGTCGAGTGAGCTCTGAGCAGAGTACGTTTCGAGCGCTCTGATTTATTTATGAAACACATTTGAGCATTTCACTGTCTTGATGACAGAAATCAACTCACAATCTGCCAAATAACATAAAAACTGCATGAAGTTGGCCGCGCTCTACTTCGTGCTTGGTTTACTCCATCATTTTATCCTGAGCTCATAGAGCGCGCTCCGAGAAAGCTCTGATCGAAAAAAGAAACACAAGTTGAGCGCTCTGAGCGCTCGGAGCTAAAAAAGAAACACAGATCTATTTTTGATAGCTCAGTGCTCTGCTCAGAGTTAAAAAAGAAAAACGCCTCATGACTCAAAAATCGGGACAAATTGTCCCTATTTGTCCCGATTTTCGAGTCATGAAATCGAGATGTAGAACATAGACATTTGTCTAAAGTGTGGAAACGGGTCATAATATACCTAGTGTGAACTCCGCTTGTGGTAAAGCGCGACTTTTATAATGTCAGCATGTAAGAAAGCGATATAATAATACTTAAAAGATTAGTCAAAAGTGTGCATGAGAGTTTGTGGGTAACGGCTTATGGGACTTGAGATCACCGGTGCAGAGTTGAAAAAACAAATGCAATAACACCAGCATTCAATGGGCGAATGGGCCACAAACATGAAGTAATACAACGTTTTATGAGGTCAAATGGATGAACCGGTTGACCTTAGTGTAGAGCGGTGAAGAACAAAAAAATGTGGTACTATAGTTCGTTCACTTTGTATTTGCACCATTGGCCTTATGGGAGAGCTTTTTCAAAAACAGTGACGCCTATCGGAGTTTGCACCGCAAATAACTTAAGAAAATGCCCTTGAAAACGAAATCATATGCACAGAATTGCGTTTAATTGAGATCTGTAGGTAGCTAAAAGACAAACATTTTTACTTACAGAGGACATTTATAAATATTTGATATAGCCTTTTCACACCGCATCAAAACCCTGTTTTTGCGAAAAATCAAAAACCTGCATCAAAAACACAGGTTTTCCCATTCGTTTTTGGCAAGAAACGTGTTTACAAAAACCACTGGTTCTATTTACTACAGCGTTTTAACCGGCATCGTCCGATGACGCCATTGGATTACTGATCAACCAAAATATATTTGTTTGGATTTTCTGTCAGTTTGCGGGTTATTTTATTCGATATAACATCAAAATAAAATTTGAAGAAAAATTTTATGTGATTATTTATATTTGTTTATATTTGTTGTTTATTGTGATTTTGAATAATAGTTTGTTCCAAATCGGTGTTACGCGAAGCTTTAGAATATATTTGTAAAAGTGTGAGAAATATTTTGTTGTTTTTTCAAGTTCCGAACTTTAGGGAGTCTCGTTGAACAGATTTTATACGAAAATTGAAATTTGAAATTGAATTCATTTAGGATTATTAAAAATGCATTTAAATCGGTTTAAATCAATTGTTTTCAATTTTATTTTCATTTCAAACTAAAGCGGGGTACATTTACAACATTTAAATATTTATTTAAAAGAACAAATATTTTGCAGTTTTTGACAAAACAAAATAAATGTCAAACAAAAACGTGTAAATGTGCGGTGTGAACGGATTTCGAGTTTTTTGTTAAAAACCGTGTTTTTGATTCGGTGTGAAAAGGCTAATATTTCAAAATCATTATGAGAAAAAATTTGTTTTTTCAATATTTCCATACATAAGAAAATGTTTTTTAAAAAAGTAGTGTTTTATATCATTGTGTATAAGTTAGACCGATTGGGCTTATTAACCTTCGGAAGTCAAAACACAGAAATGGGAGGAATGAATGTTTTGACAATTGATGTAAGAAAAGAAGGACAATTGATGAAGACGAGAGATGTCATTTAAGGTTAAAGAGCATCGATGTTTAAACTACCAACAATATTTCGTACCAAAAATGTATGTATTCATAAGAACAACTGCAATTTCCAATACGAAATTCTATACAAAAATTCTATACAAAAAAAAAAGTTTAACAAAAAATATCAAATATAATAATACGTACCTGTTATTGGCCAGTGTTAAAAATTAAGGATTATGCCAAAAACAGATTAAAACTAGCATCGTCAAAAGTAATCAACACGATATTTTTCAAATTTGTATCAAAAAAATTGGGTACGTTCAATACAATTAAGAACGTTAAGTTGAAATAAAACCATTGAAAGACAAAAACTAACTTAAAATTTTGTGGAATATCAGAAATGTTATGCATGTTTTGTTTATACTCAAACATTTCTTTTACTTACCACTTTTACATTTGAAAACAATTGAAATTGTATTTTTGTTCATGATAAAGTTATGTTTGTAAAAATGACTACTCCATTATCTTTTGGAAATGAGCTTTTAAATCGGTAAAATAGTGGAATTCGCTATAGCTGCATTGCATTTTTTTCTAACATTTTGTTGTCGAGATTTTTCGTTTTCGAGATTTTTGCTTTCTCTATTTCCTATTGTTATCTAGATATTGTGGTACATACACTCGTTTTCGTTAGAACTCCCGCAGATCATAGTCTATCTCTAAAACTATCCAATAAAACATGAAACGATGTGAAAAATATTTGCATACAAAAACAAAAAAACAAAAATTAACTCCAGTAGTGCTGGAAAAGTATTTCAATGACGATTGACGACACATTGGCTTATATGGCCACTTTTTCCAAGATTTTAAAATTAAAAAGGTCATAAGAAAGGAAATTATAATTCTTAAACTTCAACTTTAAAAACAAATCTTTGCAATTGAATTTAATACGTAAGACATTAAGACAAATAATTCCATAATGTTGACAGCGAGATCAGTTAGACAATACAAAAAATACAAGTATTGAAGAAAAGCCGAAAGAAACATAAGCGTTGGGCGCCATTTGCTGATTGACAAAGGAGGTGATATAGTGAAGATATTAAAGAAATGGAAGGCTTAGATATGAGACAGGAAATTGATTGGGACAGTAAAGTGAAGAAACACCAAGTCCGGGAAATGTGGCCAACTTGGTAAGCCACTGCTCATATTGCCATTTGGAAGTTCTAGAAGCTAATTTTCACCAGCAACAAAATATGAATCAGACGGACACACTTAAAAAAATTGTTCACCGTAACGACTTCACTATACACATAAAAACCACGCTGCGAATCCATCAGTAGCGACATCTGGATTTCCAGTTTTCATCAGAAATCAGTTATTGTTATGATATTATGTCTTTTTATTTTAAAGATATGGCGGCAATAACCGGGGAATGATCAACGGTTTCACCCTGCAAGTGCTTTAAATAGTCATGCCCTTTATTTTATTATAATTTTATAAACAAAATTGTTGACAAATATACAATCTAAACTAATTACATATAGAATATAGATATATATACAAGATTTAATAGTTTTATTAACTTACATTCAATTCGAGACTTTTAGCCAAAAGCATTAAAGCACTTCCATTATTATCAGCATCGCAACCAAATTTATTTCCAAGTGGACTAAGTACTTTCTTGGCATCAGAACGAAAACGAAGTATAACACTATATATTTTAAATTCAAAACTTGTTTATATACCAGAATTAATATTTAAAAAAAAAAAAAACTTACTTGGATTCCGGATAATGTTTAAAAATTTTATAAATTTCAAATTCATTATCGACAGTGCTATCGGTAACATTTTTCGACTGAGCATATTTAATGTTAGATTTTGATTTCATAGGATTTGCATAAATAATTCGATTTGAATCAACACCAAGTTCAAGAATTTTATCAATTTCATTTTGAGAAGCACAATCAAATCCTGTACCCAAATTGGCAAGCACTTTTAAAACAGGTCGTTCATCATTGCACTTGATGGCTATATAGTAAAAGTAATGTGAAATATAATTTAAATGAATAATTTTTTTTTAATTTACACAAACTTACCATAATAAGGTTTAACATTTGGCATACATTTCTTCCACGTATTGAATTGGTCAATGACTTTTGTCAAATCACAAAAATTAATGGGTTCATCTTTTTCTTTTAAATTAAGTTTTTCAATTTCTGATTTTAGGTCCAATTTTTCATTGAAAAAATGAATAGTTTCTGATTCATTTGTGCACATTATGTGAATTAACTATGAAAACTATCTTATGAAAACTATGAAAACTATCTTTTCTTGAGATAATATTATCGACAATTAAATTAGTGTGGACAAACTTTGATAATACTGTTCTCTAGCGAAATATATTCAGAATAATTTTTATTAACTATAAATTTGCTTGTCTAGCCATGCTGAATATGAATTGATAAGTAAAAGTCGTTTATGGTTTAATTTTTCAAGATAACTTATCTTTCAAATGTAACGGTTTGAAGCTGCTTGCCCTTGATAATGTTGGTAGGGGAAGACATGATAATGACGTTCAGTGTAGTTTAGGCATAACTAAAGCAAAATTAGTTGTGATTTTGAACAGGATATCTATGTATAGAAACGAATATGTATAGAACGAATAAACAACATTGGCGTTCGTATGTGATAGGAGATTCGTTCCTTTTGAGAAACCTAAAGAAATAAGTAATTTATATTTTGTGTTATAAATATTTAAAATTTAAAGTGAGATTTCATACTTTCCCTTAATTGACCGTCATTCGACCACCTTCCCCTACTCACTTAGTTGGCATCAAGGGTGTTTAAAATCCCGGAAATTTTTGTTGTGGTGATAATATTACAAATAGCCTATTTTTACTACTTTAACAAATACATATAAAGCACCTAGGTTTCATAATTTCTGTTGTAATCCGTTTTCTAATAGTTGGCTATTTAATAAATTGACTGAATGGCAGTAACGAAAATACCATTTCCTTTCGAACGGTTTTTTGTAAGTTTATATACTGCACAACTGCAGCTGCATAGCTTGCACTTCATTTTAGAAGTGATTGAATGAACCAATAACAATCTGTATACACGAACAATACTGCGTTTAGATAGGATGTAAACTATTTAACGGCTTTCATGCCGATTATCAGGTTTTTTTTTAGTATTGCTGGCATATCCTTATATTTATTCGAAAAACATTTAATTTGATTTGTCGACTTTATTCCACGCATGTAACTTTGCGTATGTGGAATTTATGACCTTTAGAGTTACATGCACTATCTTCTAAGAAGACAGCTTTTTGTTTTTTTTTTTCTATTTTTCTCAATTGATTTATAATCACAACAATTCCTTTAACGAATAACGAAGAACATTTTGAGTGAAAGATTTGACACGGGTCTTGATTGTTTCAGCTTTTCCAAACTGCATCAAAAACATGCAATAAAGCACAAGTTTTTCCATAAATATACGTAAGCAATATGTTTTCTTAAACCAGCTGCAAAGATCAAATCAAAAATCAGTTGGATTTGCAAAATCGTTAAAACAAACACACCTAATGAGTGGTGAAACATTCAGTGCAGCGCTCAATCAACTTCAAGAATGACAAATGACAGCCGTCAAAAGACATTTTTAGATAATGGCAAAAATGGGTATGTATGGGGCATTGTATATAAATGTTTATATAATGGGCTTGTTGTTGGGTGAGATTTTGAGGGATACAAACTGGGGAATATTGGCCCTTATTGCGAGTGTCGTTTAACTTTCGATGCGATAGAAGTCGAAAGCATCGATAAATTTTCGTTTTGGTATTGTGTAACTTGATCGACAGAGATATCTATTACTGTGAATAAACCTTATATTTTGGCATTTGGGGTATTGCCAGTGATAGTACATGTAGGAAAAAAATACTTTTTAGTCCTAAATTGAGTCAAGAATTATTTCCAATTAAAAGATAAATTAAAACAGAAAACTTTAGAAATCTTGGAAATGTGACGGAAATCATCTAAAAACTGTGTAACACTGGCTGAATTTTCTTATGATGCAATTATAACGCAATCCTATCACATGCAATGCTTAAAAATAAGCGTTGAGTATCTATACTACACTAACCATCAGCTACAAGGCACCTTGTTTGCTGTGTGTCTGTGAAATGACACGAAGATTTTCCTTTGTTCTCTTGTAATATTTTATCGTTGGGAACTTTGTTGGGACTTTTCTTACAAACGTATGGGCTTTTTTGTTTTGCATTTTTATCACTGTCATATGTTTCAGTCATTCCTATATTTTGGCATTTGACAGATAGTAAACAAATTTTCATCAGTCGAAGGAATAGTTTTTTCTTACAAAAAACCTTTACGGGTATAGCCAATTTGTTACACTTTTAATCGCGCCCGAATATTATTATTATAATTAATAACTTAACACGATGAGATTACCGAATCTCAAATAACTCGAACTAAAACAAATAAAAGAAACAAATAAAATCAATTAAATTTAATCTGCGCTACCGTGCGCACGCGAGAAAAACAAATCGGACTTTTTGACAACTGTCAAAGCTAAGTGGGTGGGAGTGGGCGATAAAAAAAAAGTGTAACTATGCAGCCTGTTGAATGCTGCCAATCACCGGCTGCTCAGCTGGGCTGAGTTCGCGAATTAAAAAAAAAGAAGTATATAAAAAAAGCGTTCGACTAATTCTTAAAGAATTAATCGAATAAAAAAAGAATGTAAAAATAAATGCCTACAGGGACGTAGGTACTTACTTTTAAAAAGGGCGCCAGGTATTTTTTTTAAAGGAATGGAAATACCAAACCAACTAATAAAATAAAACAAAAGTATTAAATTCCCTAATTGGGATTTTAAAAATTTATTTAAACAAATTGTCTAGGAAACCTTTACGGGTATAGGTATAAAACCTAGAATCTTTTCGAATCACAAATAAAACAAAGTGTACAAGTTAATATAAAATGGCGGAGGGCCAATTTTATATCGAAAGTTAAAATAACTTTACAACAAGATGAAAATTATACAATTAAAATTTCTGTGCCACAAAAATACACTTGTTTTCTTAAAAAAAAATTATTTCACGTTATTTGTTATTAATTTACATCTTTTCTTTGTTTGAAATAGTTATAAGAGTAATACTATAATGTTAGGTAAATAAAGATTATCTTGATGTGTTTCAGTGATTGTTAACCCAACCCAAATTTTGTGTTTTATTTTCCTTTATTTATTATTATATTGCTCTGTGTTAAAACAATTGTTATTTTAGAAACAATAAAACCATATTTAAAAGGAAATCAACATACATTTGGTGAGAAAATTAAACTCGTTGCCGCAAATTCCCTTCGCGATGTCTGGATTCGCTTCCATCAAAAGCACTAGTTTTTCTGACAACTTTTGACCTGTAAATAACAAATTTATTATATTGGCCCTTATTGCGAGTGTCGTTTGTCTATCGATAATTGACTGTTGTCGATAGTCGAACGTCGAAAATCGATGTTGGTATTGTGAATCTCAATTGTGAACGATACTTTTCGTTTTTTCGTTCGACATCAGTCGTCTGCATTTTTTCAATCGACTGCTTTAAACAAAAGAAGTGTCTACATCTATTTATTTATTATTATTTATTTATGGTCTACATAAACAAACTTTCTCAACCAAAATGTAAGGAAATTTAGTCAAATAAGTAAAATTTACAAAATAATATAAAAAAATTTGTTATTTACAGGGCAAAAGTTGTCAGAAAAACTAGTGCTTTTGATGGAAGCGAATCCAGACATCGCGAAGGGAATTTGCGGCAACGAGTTTAATTTTCTCACCAAATGTATCTATGTTGATTTCCTTTTAAATATGGTTTTATTGTTTGTAAAATAACAATTGTTTTAACACAGAGCAATATAATAATAAATAAAGGAGGAAAATAAAACACAAAATTTGGGTTGGGTTAACAATCACTGAAACACATCAAGATCTTTATTTACCTAACATAATAGTATTACTCTTATAACTATTTCAAACAAAGAAAAGATGTAAATTAATAACAAATAACGTGAAATAATTTTCTTTTAAGAAAACAAGTATTAAAATGTTTATTTTTTGTAAGAAAAAACTATTCCTTCGACTGATGAAAATTTGTTTACTATCTGTCAAATGCCAAAATATAGGAATGACTGAAACATATGACAGTGATAAAAATGCAAAACAAAAAAGCCCATCCGTTTGTAAGAAATGTCCCAACAAAATTCCCAACGATGAAATATTACAAGAGAACAAAGGAAAATCTTCGTGTCATTAAACAGACACACAGCAAACAAGGTGCCTTGTAGCTGATGGTTAGTGTAGTATAGATACTCAACGCTTATTTTTAAGCATTGCATGTGATAGGATTGCGTTATAATTGCATCATAAGAAAATTCAGCCATTGTTACACAGTTTTTAGATGATTTCCGTCACATTTCCAAGATTTCTAAAGTTTTCTGTTTTAATTTATCTTTTAATTGGAAATACTTCTTGACTCAATTTAGGACTAAAAAGTATTTTTTTCCTACATGTACTATCACTTGCACTACCCCAAATGTCAAAATATAAGGTTTATTCACAATAAGCGTTTTCGTTATTCACAGTAATAGATATCTCTGTCGATCAAGTTACACAATACCAAAACGAAAATTTATCGATGCTTTCGACTTCTATCGCATCGAAAGTTAAACGACACTCGCAATAAGGGCCATTATTTTGTAAATTTTACTTATTTGACTAAATTTCCTTACATTTTGGTTGAGAAAGTTTGTTTATGTAGACCATAAATAAATAATAATAAATAAATAGATGTAGACACTTCTTTTGTTTAACGCAGTCGATTGAAAAAATGCAGACGACAGATGTCGAATGAAAAAACGAAAAGTATCGTTCACAATTGAGATTCACAATACCAGTATCGATTTTCGACGTTCGACTATCGACAACAGTCGATTATCGATAGACAAACGACACTCGCAATAAGGGCCATTATAACGAGAAGGCATATCGAAAATTTCAAAGAGTTGGAAGAAGATGAAAATTAAAATTGTTGACTTTTTCTCTTTAAGCTTATTCGTTTTTATTTTGATAATGAATGTTCATAAGAAAAGGGAATTGGAAGTTATTTATTTATTATGTATGGCTGTATGCATGGTGGAAAATAAATATTTGGCTGCTTCTTAATGTTTGGGTGCCAGCTTTAATGCTGAACTTTATGAAAAGTGGCAAGCTACCTAGTTAGGTAAGTAGGTATAACAAAAATATCAATTTATTAATAATACAAATTATATATACCTATACCTACTAATGTGAAAATTCCTTATAAATAGGTATATTGTTCATAAGTTTAAATTAGAAGAAACAATTTCTTATGACTACCTACATACTGTCAAGGGATGAAACCGAGCTCTTACTGTTTGTCAAAGAACCACTTTAAATAAATGACGAACACAACCGAATTAACTAAATATTATGAATATTTTATTATAAGTGACTTGAAGTTTGAATAGGTAGATACATTTAATGGAAGTACCGCATTCGATCAGAACTCAACGATTACTGACTAACTCCTTTTTATTAAGATCGTTTTACGGTTGCATCTGTTGGTGTTGCCGTTGACAGTGTTGCCGCTGACAATACCTAACATCAAAACTAAACATAAAATTTAAAATCTACATTGTTCCCACAAAGAGATACTGAAATGTGGCAACATTTAACTGAATGGTATCTTTTAATAACTAAACATAAGATGATTTTGTATACAAAATTTAGTTATGTAACCATGGTTGTCATATGGAAAAATTAACGTACCAATATTTATTTTCCTCACTTAAGTAGGTATAATGCGAGAATTTTTTGGCATCGACTCGGTTCGATTTTCAATTTTCCGAAAATACAACCGAGCCTGCGGAGCCACTTCAAGCCATACGTATGTACACGATAATGAATACGTATGTACACGATGATGTCTCATAACTCTATCGTGTATATACGGCTGGCTTAAAATGTCAACTTTATTAAACAGCTTTTATTACTTGTTTAATACAAAACACAAATTCTTAACATAGTATGCAAAACTTATTAAGAAAAAAAATTGCTACAAATATTTATTTGTAGCATTTTTTGATAAATCACTTTTTCATTTTCATTCATCTGCAACAAAAACAAAATATTAATTGTTTGAAGAAACTAATCTGAAATAAACTTATCTGTGAACTAGTTTTGGCATAAAATTGTTCAATAATATACCTAGATGTGCTATCTATTAACGTTTTTTTTTTCTGTTATAAATTATAAATTACATACCTACTTACTTCCTTATTATTTTATTTCGTCTTGATTGTTTAATAATATACCTACATATCTGTTTACGTTTTTTTTTTTGTTATAAATTATAAATAACATACCTACTTACTTTTTTATTACTTTATTTCGTCTTCAACTTCGTGGTTTCTTACAATCAAAAAATCGTCGAGGACGATACTATAAATGTTTTATTATGACAAAAGCTTATTTACATAAAATTTAGTTAAAACACAAAATATTTGAACAAACAATCTGGATGTTTAAATACCGTGTCGCGTCGAGTCAGCATCAAATTCAACAAATTAGACAAATTCATTACTGCTTTATTATTAAATTTAATTTCGCTTGGGTATGTTGGAAAATTGTGAATTTTGCTACAAAATAAAAATACAAAATTATACTAATTAATTCTAAGTATTTTCTAGCTTTTGGTTGTTTGTTACGAAAGAATAATTTGATTGATCGATTCAGTTTAACTTCTTCATCTTATATAAAAATATTTTATGATAATGTGTACTAAAGGCTCAGAAACAATTCATATTTACAATGATGAGAAAATAGATTTAAAATCAGAAATTGAAAAACTTAATTTAAAAGAAAAAGATGAAGCTACTAATTTCTGTGACTTGACAGAAGTCATAAACAAATTCAATACTTGGATAAAGCGTATGCCACGAGTGAAACCCTATTATGGTATGTGTATAAAAAAACTGAAATATATTAAAAGAAATTTAACATGAATGTTTTTTTTTTAAAGCTATCAAGTGCAATGATGAACGGCCTCTGATAAAAATCTTAGGGAGTCTAGGAACAGGATTCGATTGTGCTTCGAAAAATGAAATAGATGCAGTTCTTGAACTAGGCATCAATCCGAATCGAATCGTCTATGCAAATCCTGTTAAATCAAAATCTTCCATTAAACACGCTCAGTTGAAAAATGTAACTGATAGCACAGTGGATAATGAGTTTGAAATTTATAAAATTTTCAAGCATTATCCGGAATCCAAGTAAGACTGATAATTTAATAAATAAAATAAGAAAAGAGCAATCCTGAAAAATTCTGCTTTTTAGTAAGATTTCCCTGTGACGAAGAACACGTCACAATCGATCTCTCTTCCCAAAAGATTCCCAGGCTAAACTGCCCAAACACCTACTAGTAGAAATCTTGTTAATTTACAAACGTTTTGATTTATTTTTATATAGTGTTATCCTTCGTATCCGTGCTAATGCCAAGAAGGCACTTAGTCCATTTGGGAATAAATTTGGTTGTGATGCTGATGATGATGGAGCTGCATTGATGCTCTTAGCCAAAAGTCTAGAAATGAACGTAAGTTACATATAAATAAGAACGATTACGTTCTATCCACCGTTCCTCTTAACAAATATTAATTTGCAGATGATTGGATTAAGTTTTCATGTTGGTTCTGGTTGCGAAGAGTTTACAGCTTATGACAGGGCTATTTCTAGGTGCAGCAATTTATATAAATTTGGCCTTCTTATTGATCACAATATGAAAACCCTTGATATTGGTGGTGGATTTCCTGGAGATGATGATATTTTGTTTGCAAATGTAAAATTAAAACAATTCCAAAATACAAACACTAAAAATAATTTTATTTATTATATTTCACAGATGGCCGATACAATAAACAACTCATTAGATAAATATTTTTCGGAGCTTGAAGTCAAGGTAATTGCAGAGCCTGGACGTTTTTTTGTACACACAGCATACACGAGCATATGTAAAGTATATTCAAGGAGTGAAGTAAGATCTTCTGATGGGCAACTTGAAAAAACTGTGTACTATATAAACGATGGAGTATATGGAACATTTTGTTTATTGTTATATGAACCATTGCCTATCCAACCAATTCATTTTAAGGTAAATACAATTTGTATACACGTATCAGTCTTACTCATTGTTGCTAAAATAATATATTTGTGTTTGTTTTATTTTGAATTCAAGGGCGAAAATTGTGAGTTGTTCGACAGTTTGATCTGGGGCCCAACTCTTTGTCAATTGGATAAGGCAAGTGGTTTCAATATCATGCGAAATAAATAAAAACATTTTTTTTTTTTTAAGATTGTCGAAAGTGTGGAACTTCCCATCTTAGATGAAGGAGATATACTTGCAATTCCTAAATTGGGAGCTTATAGTGTTCCGCTAATGTGTAATTTCAATGCTATTGAAAGTCCAATAACCCGGTTCTATTTAAGAAGTGATTATTGTTCTCTGTTGAAATTGTAACGAATACGAAGATCTTTATATCGACAATGTTTAGTTATTAAAAAGTTCTTAAATATAACATAAAGAAGCTGGCTTCATTAACCTTGAGAACCAGAATTTCTCCTTTTAACTAGGGTTTTGTGAAATCTTGTGCTTGTGTGAATAAACCAGTAAGTCAGGATTTACACGACCAGTGCTTTGAATGCCCGATTCTTCTCAATTCTCTTTTGGACTCTTTTTCTAATTTACATGAACAGTGCTCGCAAAAATCACGTACACCAGTGCTTTGAACTACTTGTCAAATTTATTATTCATTTTTCTTTGATATGTCATTCGTTCAAAGTTCGCTGTCATTTTGTACTGTGATTGTTGTAATTTGTTGTGAAGAATTTGAAATTTTAATTAATTGAAAACAATGAGCGGAAAATATAAAATTGTACATGAACTATTAGATTTAACTTATATGATTATTGAAAACATGGATGCAGACGATAGCAAGGAAATAGCTTACAACTTGCTTGAATGTTGCGAAGAAGCCCAGATGAAAAATTAGCAGCTACACTTAGATTCCTCGCAACAGGTGAATCGTACAAAAGTACCAACTACCAGACAAGATTGTCTTCATCTTTTCTTTGCCATGCATTGCCAGAAGTGTGTAAGGCTATATATTAACATTTAAGCCCGAGGTACCTTAAAGTAAGAAAATAGTTATTCTTGTTTAAAAAATTTATTTTTAGATTTCAAAGGAGAAGCGGAAAAGATTCGCCAAGGTTATATGGCATATTTTAATGAAGAAGGTCAGGTTGAATGGCAAGACAAGCAGCTCTAATTTTTTAAAACTCACTTTTGGCATCTTAGGAGCAGGACTTTCATTTTCCAATAAATGATCTTCCAAAGTTTCGTCCAAATTGCTAAAGCTTGTTTCCTCCGAAGGTGGTGTATCCTAAAATGAATAATAAAAGAATTATATTATATTAATAATTATGTAAATTTTTAATTATGTCAGTAAAATAAAGAATTTGTATAAAAGATTGTGTTTGAAAGAACTCTGTGTTCGTTCGTACTTTTTCTAAAGGAAACTTTTTGGACTGAAATTTGCAGCATTGGGAAAGGTTTGTTGTTTCGTGAGATCAATTTCAAACGATGTAAAGCTTTTCGTTTTCTTGCATTCAAGAAACATGGAAAATTATATTGATATAATTGAGAGACACCAAGGAAGCTGTCAATATCGGCCCAAGTCCAAGGAAATGCGCGAGTAAATGATCTTTCCAAGCAGAGACCAGCACTTTTTTAAACAGTCAGGACCTGGCCTTCTCGTCTCCTAGCATTTGGAAGCTCATATCTCGATAACCTAAATTATTGTGTGTTAATCACAAAATGTCTTACCTTATTAATGGTTGTTTTTGAGTCTCGAATTTTGATGTAGGATTTTAAAAACTGCAACTGGTCGAAGCACCAAAACTTTGATTGGTAAACATCGTCAGCTCCGGATCCACTTTTCTTGGAATTTTGAACATTCCTTATTTCTTTTAAATATTGAGTTCGTAGTGTTGCTATTTTAGACTTTATGAGGTCTACACTAATATCACTGTTAAGTTTTTTTAGTTCTTCACAAATTTCATTTAATGATTGTTCCCGTTTTATTTGATTTATGTAGTCTTTGTGTCGCGTATTGTAAAAGTTCTCGTGATTTTGGTAAAAAATTACCAAAAGCTCTACTAATTCTCGCGGCCACTTGCAGTTATTTGTTGCCATTACTTTTTTCCCCCGTATTTTTGAAATATTAAACACGATCCAGCATGGATGCAGCGACTCATATTTTTATTGAAATATTAAAGCTAAAATATTATATTTACATTACAACCAAGCGCAAACAAGAATGAACAATGAAAGAACAGACGTCCAACGTTTTATATTACGAATGAGAACAAGAGGGAATGTCAAAGAATCGGGCCGATTTTGTCGGTACATGCGTGTTGGGCTATCCCCCACACGTTTCACCTCCTTGGCCATCACATTCTCGACACGTTCGTGAAAAATCGGCTAATGTAAATCCTGACTAAGGATTCATGGTGAATAAAATATAGCCACAAAGAAAACTTCTACAATTTTAATATAGTGTTATTAATTTCATTAGAATAATTTGTTTTGTAAATCTCGCAAAATGAAATTTTTTTAATTTTTGACTCTGATGACACAGTTTTCTCGATGGAGTCATTTGACTCGAACGATAAAAAATGAGCCCAGTCCAAAATAAGGATCCACTACACTACACTACGACCTAGCCAAATCTCGCCAAGCCATCGTATTTGAATAAGAACAATTGCGTATATATGCAAATTTTATTAGCCACACATTATCGAATCATCAATTTGACATATTTTACAACAATAAATTGAATATATGTATGTCTTTTTTTTCGCTCAGAGCGTTCAGATCATGATGAAAAAAACTATAATAGCTCTGTCCTCGACGATTTTTTGATTGTGAGAAATTTCGCACAAAAGAAGCAAGTGTAGAGTATATTTTGTGCAAAAGAGTTGACTATTTATTTTGGCGCCGACAACAATGACGAGGATGAGCAGTTTGAAAAATTTCTGTTTTTTGACAGATTAAAAACATGGAGAGAAGCATTTGTCATTGGCTGCTTGGCTGCTGCCACAAAGTTGAAGACGAAATAAAGTAATAAAAAAGTAAGTAGGTACCTATGTATGTAATTTATATTTTATAACAAAAAAAAAAAAACGTAGGTATATTATTAAACAATCAAGACGAAATAAAATAATAAGGAAGTAAGTAAGTATGTAATTTATATTTTATAACAAAAAAAAAAACGTAAATAGATATGTAGGTATATTATTAAAAAATCAAGAAAGGAAGTAAGTAGGTATGTAATTTATATTTTATAACAGAATAAAAAAAAACACGTAAATAGATAAGTACATCTAGGTATATTATTAAACAATTTTATGCCAAAACTCGGGCACAGAAAAGTTTATTTCAGATTAGTTTCCTCAAATAATTAATATTTTGTTTTTGTTGCAGATGAATGAAAATGAAAAAGTGATCTATCAAAAAATGCTTACCATATTGATAAATTTGTAGCAATTTTTTTTCTTAATAAGTTTTGCATACTATGTTAAGAATTTGTGTTTTGTATTAAACAAGTAATAAAAGCTGTTTAATAAAGTTTACATTTTAAGCTAGCCGTATATACACGAAAGAGTTATGAGACATCATCGTGTACATACGTATTCATTATCGTGCTTGAAGTGACTCCGCAGGCTCGGTTGTATTTTCAGAAAATTGAAATTCGAACCCAGTCGATGCCAAACAATTCACGCATTATACCTACTTAAGTGAGGAAAATAAATAAAGGTACCTTCATTTTTCCATATGGCAACCATGGTTACATAAATAAATTTTGTATACAATATCATCTTATGTTTAGTTATTATTAAGAGATCCGGATCAGATGGTAGTAAGAAGTATTTTCAATGGAAAAGAAGAAGAAGACAGCTTTTTGGTTTTTTTTTTCTATTTTTCTGAATCGATTTATATCCCAACAATTCCTTTAACTAATAACGAAGAACATTTTGAGTGAAAGATTTGACACGGGTCTTGACTGTTTCAGTTTTTCCAAACTGCATCAAAAACATGCAATAAAGCACAAGTTTTTCCATAGATATACGTAAGCAATATGTTTTCTTAAACCAGCTGCAAAGATTAAATCAATTAAATGGATTTGCAAAATCGTTAAAACAAACACACCTAGTGAGTGGTGAAACATTCAGCGCTCAATCAACTTCAAGAATGACAAATGACAGCCGTCAAAAGACATTTTTAGTTAATCGCAAAAATGGGTATGTATGGGGCATTGTATATAAATGTTTATATAATGGTCTTGTTGTTGGGTGAGATTTTGAGGGATACAAACTGGGGAATATTATAACGAGAAGGCATATCGAAAATTTCAAAGAGTTGGAAGAAGATGAAAATTAAAATTGTTGACTTTTTCTCTTTAAGCTTATTGGTTTTTATTTTGATAACGAATGTTCATAAGAAAAGGGAATTGGAAGTTATTTATTTATTATGTATGGCTGTATGCATGGTGGAAAATAAATATTTGGCTGCTTCTTAATGTTTGGGTGCCAGCTTTAATGCTGAACTTTATGAAAAGTGGCAAGCTACCTATTAGAATAGAATGTAGCTGCTGACGAAACAATGTGACGTCACAATTACATATTCCATTGAAAATGCTTCTTACTACCATCTGATCCGGAACGGATTCGAATTTCGCAAGATCTTGAAGCGAAGCTGGATTTTGAGTTGTTGTTGTATGCATACATTTTGCGATGCAAATCCAATCTCGATCAGAACTGGAACTTAACAATATCTGCCACTTCTTGTACACACAAATGGATGTACCTACCTACCTAACTTACATCTAACATACTACATACACGTAGGTAGGTAGTTAGGTATAACAAAAAAATCAATTTATTAATGAAACAAATTATATATACCTACCTACTAATGTGAAAATTCCTTATAAATAGGTATACCTATTGTTCATAAGTTCAAATTAGAAGAAACAATTTCTTATAGGAACCTACCTACCTTACATCAAAACTAAACAGGAAATTTAAAATCTACATTGTTTCCACAAAGAGATACTGAAATGTGGCAACATATAACTGAATGGTATCTTTTAATAACTAAACATAAGATGATTTTGTATACAAATTTTAGTTATGTAACCATGGTTGCCATATGGAAAATTGATTGTTTGGCATCGACTCGCTTCGATTTTCAATTTTCCGAAAATATAACCGGGCCTGCGGAGCCGCTTCAAGCCATACGTATGTACACGATGATGAATTTGATTCATAACTCTATCCTGTATATACGGGTAGCTTAAAATTTTACTAAAAGTAATTTTTGTTTGTTTGGATTAAGTTTTAAACTTTATTAAACAGCTTTTATTACTTGTTTAATACAAAACACAAATTCTTAACATAACATAGTATGCAAAAAAAAATTGATACAAATTTATCAATATCGTAAACATTTTTTGATAAATAACTTTTCCATTTTCATTCATTTTGCTAGGTCGTAGTGTAGTGGATCCTTATTTTAGACTGGGCTCATTGTTCCCGTTCGAGTCAAATGGCTCAATCGAGAAAACTGTGTCATCAAAGTCAGAAATTAAAAAAATTGAATATCGCCAGATTTACAAAAAAAAATTCGTAGTTTACTGATTATTCAAATGAAATTAATAACACTATATTAAAATTACAGAATTTTTCTTTATGGCTATATTTTATTCACCATGAATCCTTACTGGTTTATTCGCACAAGCACAAGATTTCACAAAAGCCTAGTTAAATGGAGAAATGTTGGTTCTCAAAGTTAATGAAGCCAGCTTCTTTTTTTAATATTTAAGTATTTTTTAATAACTAAACATTGTCGATATATACATCTTCGTACTCGTTACAATTTCAACAGCGAACAATAATCACTTCTTAAATAGAACCGGGTTATTGGACTTTCAATACCATTGAAATTACACATTAGCGGAACACTATAAGCTCCCAATTTAGGAATTGCAAGTATATCTCCTTCATCTAAGATGGGAAGTTCCACACTTTCGACAATCTTAAAAAAAAAAAAATGTTTTTATTTATTTCGCATGATATTGAAACCACTTGCCTTATCCAATTGACAAAGAGTTGGGCCCCAGATCAAACTGTCGAACAACTCACAATTTTCGCCCTTGAATTCAAAATAAAACAAACACAAATATATTATTTTAGCAACAATGAGTAAGACTGATACGTGTATACAAATTGTATTTACCTTAAAATGAATTGGTTGGATAGGCAATGGTTCATATAACAATAAACAAAATGTTCCATATACTCCATCGTTTATATAGTACACAGTTTTTTCAAGTTGCCCATCAGAAGATCTTACTTCACTCCTTGAATATACTTTACATATGCTCGTGTATGCTGTGTGTACAAAAAAACGTCCAGGCTCTGCAATTACCTTGACTTCAAGCTCCGAAAAATATTTATCTAATGAGTTGTTTATTGTATCGGCCATCTGTGAAATATAATAAATAAAATTATTTTTAGTGTTTGTATTTTGGAATTGTTTTAATTTTACATTTGCAAACAAAATATCATCATCTCCAGGAAATCCACCACCAATATCAAGGGTTTTCATATTGTGATCAATAAGAAGGCCAAATTTATATAAATTGCTGCACCTAGAAATAGCCCTGTCATAAGCTGTAAACTCTTCGCAACCAGAACCAACATGAAAACTTAATCCAATCATCTGCAAATTAATATTTGTTAAGAGGAACGGTGGATAGAACGTAATCGTTCTTATTTATATGTAACTTACGTTCATTTCTAGACTTTTGGCTAAGAGCATCAATGCAGCTCCATCATCATCAGCATCACAACCAAATTTATTCCCAAATGGACTAAGTGCCTTCTTGGCATTAGCACGGATACGAAGGATAACACTATATAAAAATAAATCAAAACGTTTGTAAATTAACAAGATTTCTACTAGTAGGTGTTTGGGCAGTTTAGCCTGGGAATCTTTTGGGAAGAGAGATCGATTGTGACGTGTTCTTCGTCACAGGGAAATCTTACTAAAAAGCAGAATTTTTCAGGATTGCTCTTTTCTTATTTTATTTATTAAATTATCAGTCTTACTTGGATTCCGGATAATGCTTGAAAATTTTATAAATTTCAAACTCATTATCCACTGTGCTATCAGTTACATTTTTCAACTGAGCGTGTTTAATGGAAGATTTTGATTTAACAGGATTTGCATAGACGATTCGATTCGGATTGATGCCTAGTTCAAGAACTGCATCTATTTCATTTTTCGAAGCACAATCGAATCCTGTTCCTAGACTCCCTAAGATTTTTATCAGAGGCCGTTCATCATTGCACTTGATAGCTTTAAAAAAAAAACATTCATGTTAAATTTCTTTTAATATATTTCAGTTTTTTTATACACATACCATAATAGGGTTTCACTCGTGGCATACGCTTTATCCAAGTATTGAATTTGTTTATGACTTCTGTCAAGTCACAGAAATTAGTAGCTTCATCTTTTTCTTTTAAATTAAGTTTTTCAATTTCTGATTTTAAATCTATTTTCTCATCATTGTAAATATGAATTGTTTCTGAGCCTTTAGTACACATTATCATAAAATATTTTTATATAAGATGAAGAAGTTAAACTGAATCGATCAATCAAATTATTCTTTCGTAACAAACAACCAAAAGCTAGAAAATACTTAGAATTAATTAGTATAATTTTGTATTTTTATTTTGTAGCAAAATTCACAATTTTCCAACATACCCAAGCGAAATTAAATTTAATAATAAAGCAGTAATGAATTTGTCTAATTTGTTGAAATTGATGCTGACTCGACGCGACACGGTACCTAAATATAAACTTTCAGATTGTTTGTTCAAATGTTTTGTGTTTTAACGAAATTTTATGTAAATAAGCTTTTGTCATAATAAAACATTTATAGTATCGTCCTCGCCGATTTTTTGATTGTAACAAACCACGAAGTTGAAGACGAAATAAAGTAGTAAAAAAGTAAGTAGGTATGTAATTTATATTTTAGCTGTGTTCGCGTACTAAAATCAAACAGTTTTCATTTGTTTGCATACGTTTGCATTATCCCGAAAAGTGTTCGTGTACTGAGAGATGAACGAAAGAAAATAACAGTTATATTATTCTTTCGTTCATTTTTTTTCAAGTTTTGTCCCAGCGAAATTTCATC
Source organism: Baccha elongata (assembly GCA_951217065.1). Taxonomy (NCBI): domain Eukaryota; kingdom Metazoa; phylum Arthropoda; class Insecta; order Diptera; family Syrphidae; genus Baccha; species Baccha elongata. The sequence continues at coordinate 43,800,656 of OX578274.1, forward strand.
TGGTAAAAACTTATTCGGTGCCAAAAGTGAATGACGTTTACATGTCAACAAAAATTTCTAATAAAAAAAAAATTGAAATGTCTGATGAATTGGTTGTCGAGTGCTCGCCAAAAACTTATCAAAGGCTTCAAATTGGTAAGTTCTGCTTGATATACATAATTAAATAGATATTGAAGCTACCAAAAACTTCACATTGTTGTTTCAGATGATACTTACCGCAAAGAGGTGGCCAATCAACTCTGGAATGCCACAGATGGTGAAATTCCAACCACAAGTGGCTATTGATTCGAAAATGTCCACGGAATTCTTTTTCCGTGTATGAAGGCACAACCATTTCAAAATAATTTTTTATGCAGTTCCTACGGTTTTTTTGAAGAAAAATCCTGGATATATAGGTGCCTATTTCTTCTTCATCACTAGAACTGCAAAGGTATTCATTTTCATCGTCGGTGTCGAAACATAATTCTTCAAATAAAACAGTTTTCAATATATTTTGATTCATTTTTAAGCTTTTTTATTTTTAAAACACAATTCAAAGTAAACAATTAACGTTTGAAATTGATTCGCACAAAAATTCAAATTTGACGTTTCTCAAGAATTTACACAAAAAGTGTTCGCCTACTTTTCGGTTTGTGAGAGAGGTTTTTCTCCCATTTGAGAAATTTTGACAGTTTTCATTTTTTTACGCAAAAAGTACACGAACAAAGCTTTTATAACAAAAAAAAAAACGTAAATTTGTAGCAATTTTTTTTCTTAATAAGTTTTACAAATGTGAATTCTTTTCCTCTGGAACGCCAACTTACTGGCCATCTGATCCTAACAAAATACCAGACCTTATAGACTTTTTCGTGGCCAAAGGTATAAAGCGAAATCATGTAAGTGTTGTAGGTAGTTACGATCTTTCATCAGATCATACTCCAGCTATTTTATCACTGAGTGAAGTAGAAATAAAAGAAAAAAGTAATCCAAAGCTCGTGAATAAAAGAACAAATTGGGAGGAATTTAAAGTAAAACTGGAAAGTTTTATTGACCTTAGATCCCCAATGGAAACTAGTGAACAAATTGACCACGAAGTTGAACAATTTATTGCTGATGTGCAACAGGCTGCAGAAGAAAGCACGCCAACTATTTTGAACAGAAGAGAAACAGAAATAAAATACCCTGTAGAAATAACAGAGTTAATATTGGAAAAAAGAAGGGCTCGAAGAAAATGGCAAACTTCGAGATTTCCGGGCGATAAGAGAGTATTTAATCGACTAAATAACGAATTGAAAAAAAGAATCTATGAATTCAAAAATGATTCACTTAGCAGTTTTCTTGAAAGTTTGACGACGGATGCTTCTACTGATTACTCACTGTGGAAAGCTACCAAACGTCTGAATAGACCGCAACAACAAAATCCGCCCATCAAAGCACAAGACGGAAACAAAAAGCTGACCTCTTCGCAGATCATCTCTCGAATGTCTTTAAGCCGTTTCCACAAAGTGCAGGGGCAAATAACTTACAATTTGTTAATAAAAATGGTGAATTAGAAATTCCCTTAGTAAGGCTCAAAGAAGTAAAAAGCATGTGCCATCACAAGTTATCAAATAAAAAATCACCCGGGTATGATCTAATTACGGCTCAGGTCTTGAAAGAAATGCCAACAATAGCCTTCAAAAAATTCCAATACATAATAAATGCATGCCTTAAGCTCCGTTATGTTCCAGAACATTGGAAAATTGCAGAAGTCATTGTTATACCAAAGCAAGGTAAGCCACCAACCGAAGTTACATCTTACAGACCAATATCGCTTATACCAATTATGGCAAAAGTTTTCGAAAAACTGCTTTTAAATAGACTAAGCAAAATAATAGAAGAACGAAAACTAATACCAAATCATCAGTTTGGATTTAGAAACAAACATTCCACGATAGACCAAGTACATCGAATTACGGATGTTGTTGAAAAAGCACTTGAAGAAAAACAAGTATGTTCCGCTCTATTTCTAGATGTTGCTCAAGCCTTTGACAAGGTTTGGCATTTGGGGCTCGAGTACAAACTGCACAGGGACCTTCCCAGGCAGTTCTATGAAATACTCAAATCATATATTACCGACCGACTTTTTAGAGTACGGTACGAGCAAGAGTATTCGGAACTTAAGAAAATCGAAGCCGGCGTACCACAAGGAAGTGTCTTAGGACCAACCCTGTATTTGTTGTATACAAGGGATATTCCAGTGGACAACAATGCGATCATGGCCACTTTTGCAGATGATACTGCGATATTAGTGTCAGATAAATGCGTTGTAAAGGCAACAGAAAAACTGCAATATGCAGTCGACAAGATAAGAGAGTGGCGTATCAGACTCAATGAAATAAAATCAACGCATATAAACTTTACTAATAAAAAGATTAATAATGTTCCACTTTTTATTAATAGTAAAGTAGTACCTTACTCCAATACGGCCAAATACCTTGGGATGACTTTGGATGCAAAGCTAAAATGGAAAGAGCACACCAAGAAAAAAAGGGAAGAACTTAACTTAAAATATAGAAAAATGTACTGGTTACTGGGAAAAACCTCTACCCTATCAATTGAAAACAAATTAATGTTGTATAAGCAGGTATTAAAACCTGTTTGGACGTATGGCATCCAACTTTGGGGTTGTACAAAGAAAACAAATGCGGAAACCATCCAAACATTCCAAAACAAAGTCATTCGTGGAATAGTAAACGCCCCTTGGTATATAAGAAACAGCGATTTACATCGTGACCTTCAAGTAGAAATGGTTACAGAAGTAATTAGAAAACACGCTGTATCACACAATCAGCGACTGCTTAGTCACACTAACTCCGAAATGGAGACAGTCTTAAATGTACGTACCAATGTTCGGAGACTAAGAAGAACCAAGCCTCATGAGCTGATGGTCTAAAAGCGATGGGAAAGTATTAAATCATCAAACTTCCCAAAATGTGAACTAAAAATTGAGAAACTAAAATCATTTGTCGATCTTTTATAGATTGGTCATGATTCTAGGTGGTTTTAGTGCGGTAGAAGTCCCACACTACTTGATACCGAATATTATCAAGTGTCTTTTGAAGATTTCCACCTACCGAAAGAAAAAAAAAAAAAAAAAAAAAAATAAGTTTTGCATGCTATGTTAAGAATTTGTGTTTTGAATTAAACAAGTAATAAAAGCTGTTTATTAAACAGTTTAAATTTTAATCTAGCCGTATATACAGGATAGAGTTATGAGACAAATTCATCATCGTGTACATACGTATGGCTTGAAGTGGCTCCGCAGGCTCAGTTGTATTTTTGGAAAATTGAAATTCGAACCCAGTCGATTCCAAACAATTCACGCATTATACCTACTTAAGTGAGGAAAATAAATATAGGTACGTTCATTTTTCCATATGGCAACCATGGTTACATACATAAATTTTGTATACAAAATCATCTTATGTTTAGTTATTAAAAGATACCATTCAGTTATATGTTGCCACATTTCACTATCTCTTTGTGGAAACAATGTAGATTTTAAATTTCCTGTTTAGTTTTGATGTAAGATAGGTTTCCTATAAGAAATTGTTTCTTCTAATTTGAACTTATGAACAATAGGTATACCTATTTATAAGGAATTTTCACATTAGTAGGTAGGTATATATAATTTGTTTCATTAATAAATTGATTTTTTTGTTATACCTAACTACCTACCTATGTGTATGTAGTATGTTAGATGTAAGTTAGGTAGGTAGGTACATCCATTTGTGTGTACAAGAAGTGGCAGATATTGTTAAGTTCCAGTTCTGATCGAGATTGGATTTGCATCGCAAAATGTATGCATACAACAACAACACAAGATCCAGCTTCACTTCAAGATCTTGCGAAATTCGAATCCGTTCCGCATTTGATGGTAGTAAGAAGCGTTTTCAATGGAATATGTAATTGTGACGTCACATTGTTTCGTTAGTGCTTCGGGCATTGTATAAATCACTCAATTGGGTATGGCTGTCATGAGCTTACTATAGAAATATATGTGCAATGGTATCAGATTATTCTGTGAAGTGAGCAAATTTTGAAACTGCTTAGAATGTCATTGAGCGCATTCGAGAAAGTGTTAAAATGGATATGCAATATTTGTTAAACATTATAAAAAATTCTGGCAAGAAAAACATCACCCTGTCAAAATCCAAACTCAACTCAAGGTATTGAAAAAGTTTGCAATACTCAGCTATTAATTTAGTTTTGCCTTCACAAATCATCAGTTTCATAAATTTTTTGGCAGTAAAAGTTTCTTTCAATTCGCTTATGCATTCGGAAAAGAATAGTTCAATACTTCGGTATTCAATACCCGAATAACACTTTCTCGATTGCAGCCGTTGTCTTTACAATTATCGCGTATCTCGTCAAATTTCAAGATAACTTTTGGTTACGGATGCAAAGTAAGCTCTATAAACTATAATGAAGTTTACGTTTTGTAAATTTGACAGTTGGCCAAATCTTAATGATTTTTTTTTTTTGCGTTCGCATCTTTATGTGCGACTTAAGAAATTGACTGCACGTCTGCACTTAAACAAATTTGAAGTACATATTATTTATAGAATTATACAAAATTAAATCCCTTAACATATAGTTACATTGCATTACAATAAATAGTTTGACGTTTCGCAAGATCGAGTTAAATGATGATTGTCGTATGAATGATCCAGTTAAAATAATGATTGAGTGTTGTTCGCTGTAACACAGGCGTTTTTTTGTTCAAACACAAACAAAAATTGGTAAATTCAAAACGTACATATAGTGTACGTTTTATACATGCGTGCGGTACCAAAATGTTTGCATACATTGAAACATCGCACCCTAAATGTAATTTTGTCATGACGAGAGCAACAGCCATTTGCGCAAAATAACATATTTCACTCGCAAAATAACATATTTCACTTGTTTTAATATTATCTCCAGAACCAAAATGGCTAGCTTCATCCGCCATTTTAATTGTTTTGATAATTGTTCAGCATTTCACTCAGAATGATCAGCCAATTTATCCGGAGCAAATAGAGCATGCTCTGAGCATGATTTGAACCATCTCTGAACGAAAAAAAAATGTCATGATCTGAACGCTCTGAGCGAAAAAAGAAACCCAACTTTATTTTTGACAACTCAGGATATGCTCTGAACGAAAAAAGAAAAACGGCTCATGTAGTACATTTTTCGGGTTGTGTTCTTGATTATTTATGGTTGACTTTGTTCAGTATTGGTGTAAATTCAAGTGAAAAGTAAATATTCTACTAAACGGGATTTTTGATTTTTCGTGATCAGCCCGGATAATCGATCGTCCCGGATAATAGAGTCTCGACTGTAATGGGATAAATAAAATATATTGTTTTCGGTGACTCATAAATGTCAAACTAAAACACGAAATTTTAACTCATTAACACATGTGATTTTGACAGTATAGCTCATGCTTTTTTGATAATAAACAAGTTTGCCATCAATTGTCTTATCTCTAAATTTGAATAAATTAACTAATTATTTAACGAACTGGTGCGTATCGATCTGGCGACCGTGCCAGTCAAATATGGAATGCGGTCTTAACACGAATCATCTGCCTCACTTATCGAGCTGCACATGCAGTAAATTTGACATATAAATTTTTTTGCGTTTGCATTCGACCACTATGTGCGACTCAATTAATTGCCGACACTGATGAAAACTTGACGAAGAATTATGACATTAGCTTCAGTTTGCTTTTCGACTTAAGGTTGGTCCTTTAAAATGAACCCAGTTCCTCGTTCAGTGTTAAGTCCCAACCGTAATAAAACGTTTTTCTTTTTAAGATTAAAACAATGCACTGAGCTGTCGAAAATAGATCTCCGTTTCTTTTTCAGCTCCGAGCGCTTCGTGCTCTGCTCAGAGCTTAAACAAAATACCTATAGTCGAAAGCAAAAGGAAGCTAATTTGTTAATTGCTACGTCAAGTTTCCTTAAGTTCCGTCAATTCCTTGAGTCGCCATAATGGTCGGATGCAAACGCAGGCAAATTTCACTTATTGTATTTGACTGGCTGTCAAATTTACGTACGTAAACTGCGCTATGGAGCGCTCTTTACGTACGGAGGTAAAAGTGAACGAAAATTGAACGACATATATGCGAATTCCTTTAGCATACAGTACATAAATCATGAAACCCATTATATCGAAAGTAATTATCGATACCGATTCATTAACTTTACTCATAAAAAAAAAAAAAAACATCCTTGCCACACAAAATTTATCAAGAAAAATTTATCACATTTTCAAATCCGCAGTAAACAACAAAGCATTCTTCAAAAACATCCTTGAAGCTTAACCCGCAAAACTATTGCAACAACATAAGCCGTAAATTAGACGATAAATTTCAAGCCCGATTTCCGTTGTACAACCGTCATTTGCAAAGTTATTTTACCCGCACAAAACTCCACCAAAAGAGTCCTTGTGTTTTGCTTCGGCGGAATCTTTTCCTGTTATTCGCTTATAGTTCGTTGTTTCATTTGCAACTTAAAACTTAAGATTGCAATCAAGACATCGTCACAAGGATAAAGTTTTGCTGAACTTTCCGCGAAGCTCATCCGAGGTTTTTTTTTTCATATTTAAGGTGCAGATGAGTCAAGAGAGTACTTCAAGATCTAACGGCAACAAAAATATTTACGCAAAAATAATTCATTGATGTGCACCAGAAGATAAAATATAGGATTTTTCTCCTTACCCCGATGTTGGTGTATCCTTACAAATGCGAATTATTATGGAATTTTTGTAAGTTCCTTGCACCGGAAATAATTCCCATTCATTTGGTTAAAGTTAATATAACGAATGAGAAAGGGTTCTTGTAAATACCAAACAAGCATCTTGTTCCCTTAATTATCCTGCACGATTATTATATTTTTTTTTTGATTCAAGATTATCCTTAAAAAGAAGACGCCAAACTTTTCGTCCTGATAATTACTTTGCGTAAAATTTATAGGCAAAAGTTTTTTGTTTCTTCTGCTCACTTTTGCACTGAGTGTTTCTTATGGAAAAAAGGATATAATTATAATGAAATGAACGTCCTTCAAAAGTATATCTTTTAGTTGCTCATTTCGTTTGGAAATTTCTTTATAGCCACTTCAGGAGCTCTCAAACCCTTTCGTCATTGGACCCCCCCTATTAAATTTTCAATATGCATTGCTGCCGCATGATTGACTTTCCAATAAACTGTCAATTTTGCATGATGATGCACTTGGTTTCCTCCCCCGGTTTGTATGGCTAGGTCGTGTTGTTGTAAAATTGAAAAACCATCCCTTCCAGAGAAACACGCAGGTGTATATATTGTCGGGTATTGTGTTCGAGCGCAAGGATAAACAACGTTTATACAATCATCCTTGTGTGATGGTTCTACCCTTAAAATGAGAAACAAAATGGGTGAGATAATTCAATTTTTGACACCCCCGCAAATGGAAGCGATTTTATATAGCGAGATAATAGTTTGCAGGCGTGTTTGGGGTTGATGGAGTGGCGTTTTCCATAATATTTCTAGCGTATTTACAGTGTCAAGCGGGCTTATGCATTTAATTGGCCGTGAAAAAGTCAAAATGAAAACATAATCACAGCCAGACAACTTCAATGTGTTTGGGTTAGGTTGCATTCAGTGCGGGTTGTGTCATCCAAAACAGCATCATCGTATCGGTGTGGCCCTAAGCAATTTCCATTTAACAAGCTTTTTGCTCTGTGATGGTACAGACACAGAGGCTTTAACATTATTCACCGACGAGGAAGGTGTGAAATAATGAGTTTTTGTCTGCAATAAAATAGATTGGGGCGCATCTACTTTTGCAAAATGATGAACATACCAGGGAGAATGCCTCGAAGATCTGCAAGCTTGTTTGGTTGTTTTTAAATTGGAGCCTGATTATTATTATTTTGACTATATGAACTATTTATAATGAGGTCGGTGGCATTTTTTTTAAGGAAAGCGATGCTAGAGATTTCGAATTCGATCAAATAAAATCAAAATGATCAGCAGTAAGGGTACGACTGAGAGCGACTAAGCGGTCAAAGGCTAAACGACTGAAAGGTCAAAGACTGAACAAAGAGGAAGTATTTGATATTCAATAAGTGTCATGAGTCATGACTCAGGCATAATGACACCGTCCCGTCCTTATAACTGAGCGAATACTATAAATTTATATTATCTGCCTGTGAGAGCGTAGTGCTCTTTTTCGTCAACTTTTAGATAAGTTTAGCTTAGGACCGTAAGGTGGGTGCATTTCCTCATTTTTTTGAAGAAAATTTGACAGCTGACTGACTACATTTGTTTTTACTTTCGTGCACTTGGGTTCATAATGCTCAACGTGTTCATTTGTAAATCGGAAGCGTACGTTTTGTTCAAATAAGAGTGAGAGTTTTTTATAAAAAAAAAAATGGTGGGTTAAAGAAGACCTTCGAAAGAAGTGAAACTTAATTGAAAATACTCCGTTTACCTTTACATATGACAAAATACTTGAAATGAATGCAACCCACATAACAAGAATGAAAGAAAGCGACATACTCGAAGGCAAGCGAGACACTGCTTCTACTCCTCTTCGACGACACAGTGTTTATACCGGATCAGAATTTCAATGCCACCCAATATAGTGTTTACTTAAAAAATACGGGTTGTTTTAGACAGAAGGAGTACCGGTCGCTTTTATTTCTGTGCTGATACCTTTACAGATTGTTTATACTTATACGCAACCAGGTCCGGTGCACTTTCTCCTCTTCCACACTACCCAACTGGATCACAATCAGGTTTTTCATTACAGTATTAGGGCCCAACTATAATGCGCATAAATAAGCTTGAGCAAGTGTCAAAATCGCATGTGTAAATGGGTAAAGATACACAGTCATATTGCGTTGGCTATAATGGACATAATGGTAATGCGCGCATTTCGTTGAGTTTTGTTGTGCGATCTGGACCGCTCTTACATTTATGTAAATTTGACAATGCTGTGGGCATTTGACAATCCGAAAAAAATTTAATGTCATTTTATCAAAAAATCAATATATTTATCATTAAATTATTTGTATGTATAAAGATTTTAAAAAATCAACATTCAACTGGTCGGTAAAAATTTTTATCGATGTTTTAATGTGTGAAAAAATTGGTATAAATCGACATTCTAATCAATACACATATTTTGTGTCGACCATTCGTGCGTAGATAACTTAAGAGAATGATGTTGTTAACATGTTAACATGGTCCCTTGCAACAGCCTTTCTTAGAATTTTGATTGGGTATACACTAACGGTTTAATATGCATGAAACAGCTGGTGTTGAAATGCCGGTGGTGAAATGTCAAGCAATGAAACGGTAACACTGAAATATCCGTTTCATATATTTTTTGGGATGAAAGTAGACTTCGCAATTTTTTTTTAAATATCGACATTTTCTTGGTCGGTAAAAAACAAAATTTTTAAAATGAAAGTCAACTTGTAGACATTGTTGCCCGACTATTAAGAAGTTCAACATTTTTTTAAGTCGAGATTTTAAAATGTCAACATTTTACTGGTCGTTAAAAAAGTAGTCGATATTTTAACGTCCGGAAAAATCGTTATAAATCGACATACAGATCATTCGTACGTAATGAATAGCCGGAATAATAAACGTTAAACTTAAAATAGAAAACTCAAAGAAAATGGATTTCAATGGATCTGACCGAATAAGGAAGTTATTGGCTTTTGAAGATTTTACCGTTAAACATATACCTATGTCCTTCAATTGAGATCTTCATTTTCAGAACTTCCCACAATCGCCATTTAAAAAAAAAAAAAACACAAATAAAATCCCACACCCAGCAACACCCAACAATGCACATTTACATAAAAAGTACCAACCAAGTACCAGTCACATTGTTGCCCTCAGGACATATTGAATAGCTCCACCTCAATTGCAAACAGAAAACCAAAAAAATACCTCTCCAAAAAAGAGATTTTACTTTTCTTCGTCCTTTGCAAGTTATCATCAATTCAGGATGTATTGCGATACAGGTGCTATTCAGTTCATTTTTTTTATAACGAAAAATCCTCGTTTGTGAATGTGAAGTGAAGGATAATAAAAGAAACATACAATTCGTCTTCCCCGAATTCATTTTGGTGATTCAAATTCCCAATGTAATGTGTGTGGGCTTTATGTTCCATGGTTTTTTTTTCTATTCGTGGCTTTTATATTCGAATCAAATCCTAAAGAAAAGGATTTTACAAAATTTCACAAGTATTCTTTGCCTCTCTCGTGGATATTTTACATTTTCCAATTCCATCGAGAAGAGAGATTGAAAAACGAAGAAAAGACCCAAAGACCGAGGAAGCAGCACCAACAAAAAAAAAAATACCAAATCAAAAGGATATCTGTGAGAGTTTTCTTGAAAACCAACTTTATTCCACCAACCCAATGTGTGTTACAACTTTCACACAATCAAAAGGATATATGCAGCGCACAACTCTATTGTGCAAGTGATTCGAATCGAAATGAATCCTTTTTACATCGTGTCGTCTTATTTTTTTGTATAGAAATTTCCATCAATAAACGTTTGTATCTCATTAGAATAACAGATATATACAACCATATAGTGGGTGTTTTTGATCCTTTAGAGATCCTTTCTTCTTCAATGAATACACGCTTTTGTCCAGCCAATGACAGAAATCTCTGACAAATACGGTTCTCGTGCTTTCATCAACAACACTGAGTTTTGTCAATTTGTCGATTTATTTCAATCGAAGGATAGCTATACCTATCTGCCACCCTTTTCACATTCTTTGTACAATAATAAAATGTTTTATGCTCAACTTGTAAGAGCCGTATAAGGATGATGCCTCCTTTTTCTTATAAATTCCGGTATTTTGCACGCACCCTCTTGGTGTGACAATCGAAATGGGCTTTTAAGCGTTTTTCTTATTTCCTTATCCCTTTGAGGATATTTTTTTTTCCTTTCGTCTTCTATTTGATTCCCTTACCCAAACAAACAAAAAAAAACAGTGTAATCAGGGTTTTGTTCGCATGCCACACGGAAGTGAGATTAGGCCGGTATTGTTTGCTAGCAAAATGCAAAGTGAATAAAAAGTAAAAAAAAATTGAAAATAATAATAGAAAGAAAAATATGAAGGAGCGAATACAAATGAAAGAAAGAAAAATGATATTTTGTAGTAAAATACGTGATGTCCTTATCAATGATATGGGCAATAACAACAACAACAAAAAGAAGGCAGTAAATTATTCATGCGACTGCTGAGGATGTGACAGAGGTAACCACGGGAATGTATAAGACATTATACAATACAAAGGTTTGTTGTTTTCTTGAAGTCTATGCAAGGTGAGACCAAGACCGTTGATGGGGTGTGAAAGTGAATATTTTTATTCCAAACTAAAGGAACATTACGTTTTTGTGTGGAGGATGGATGAAGGGAGCGTTGAATTTTCTTGTACCAGGAAATCGCAGAACATAAAGCAAGGTTATCAGCGGTTGTGAATCATATTGTGACAGTTTGTCTTCCTCCAAATGTCTCGCTTAAAGTTTAAATATGATTTTACAAGTCTGGAAAAAGTTCGGTTGGTATTGTATAACTTACAGTAAAGTTTGGTTATCAGGAAATTTCGACGAATACCTTCGATTTTTTTTTTAAATTTCTTAAAAGACGAATTATTGAAATGAACATTTATTTAAGTTGATTAAGTTTTTTATCAATTCCCAAAATTAATAGTCCGAGAGCTAGCGACCGATTTTGGGACATTATTTTGGCGCGCCTGAATGTTTGTTCAGTTATTGCTTCATGGCCACTCATTAATGAATGACAATTATTTCTACCGGAAATGAGCGGAAACCAAAGATACAGCCCTTCAAAGTGCAAGAAAAAAAACACAACTATGGAAAGTAATTTTGGCAGGAATTTTTTTCACTTAAATGTAGTTTGAAACGTTTAAAGTAATAATCGTTTTTTATTATCAGAGATAATCTACATGGATCTTCTTTCGATAATTAAATTACTTTGGATCATCAGTTTTGGTTTTTCTCTTGTGGTAGCATCGACTTTAATGTGTAAGCAAAAAAAAATGACATTTGGTAATTGAACAAAATAAAGAAGTAAGGAAAGCAAATGCCTCCTCCACAGTGAATTTTTTTCTAAATCATAAGAAAAATATATACAAAAACATATATCATATCTGAACCAAAACTTACAATTTTCCTTTATCAGGATCCATTCATTGCAAAATATTTTTTTTGTAATTTTAGTCCATTTGACATATAATTTCAACATGAAATAAATAAGGTTCGTTTAATGCACGACAATAAACACAAGTCCTACTCAGCGATCTGCTCTAACCTACACTGAGCAGAAAAGAGCATGATTTAACTGTTCAGTGAGACATTTTATATGCCCTTGATTTGCTGTTGATTCAGCTTTTTTTTAAGAGTAGATCAGAGTAGATTAGGGTAGGATTTTCTGCACTTGCTTTTGAGGAATGTAGGCAGAATGTATATTATGTAGGGATGTCAGAATCAGCTGTTAGCTGTTATTGATTTTTGTCTGTGATATTTCTGCATCGTATAAGATCATTTTAAGAAAATATTTTTCGAAATACTTAAAAATTGAGGGCCGGTTGTACAAACATTCTTCCAAACTCGGCTACTTCATTAAGATCTAGTTCTGGTTAAAGCAATTTCATGGCTTAACAAGAGTTGAATCGCAGTTAACTTGCCAAAACCGGTGAGTTAAAAAGCTTGAACCAAACTTAACTACGCTTGTATAACTGGCCCTGACTCAACAAATGAGTTGGGTTAGCTAGTAGTTAACTCTGGGTCTAATATTGTCCTAAAAACCTATTTCTGGCGTAAATTTGAGTTTAATCCTTAAACTGATAAACTCCAGCTAAAAAAGTGGCCCTTAAAACATTAATGATTGATTTTATACTAAGAGAATCTCTAAGCTCACCTTTCGATAAATTAAACAACATGATCAAACATTTGGGATTTTTTTAAATTTCTATGATTTCGGCAATAGGAGTTCGAGTAGACCATAGGTATCTGTGACGTCAGAAAACAACCCTTTATCAAAATGTCCCATATTTTGTAAATATGCCATAGTTTGTAAAACAAACCTAATGACTGACACTCAAGTCGATTGTCAAATTTATGAAAGAAAACAAAAAACCTAGTGCCTCACGAGGAAACTAGCAGAACTTATTTTTATATCATGAAACGTGATCTTGATGAATAGCAAGATCTTTCTTTGTATGGAGATTGATGATCCATATGGATCATTTCTCATAATAAAAAACGACTATTAATGTATAGATTTATAGTTTTTTGAGTTGCTCTGGCAACCCTTTTCCGGCTTAATAATGTCATGGCAGTTTTACATTATTTTTTTAAACGTTTCAAACTACATTTAAGTGACAACAAATTCGTGCCAAAATTAACTTATCAAACATTTTGGTTATTTTTGTTGAACTTTGAAGGGCTTTATCTTTGGTTTCCGGCCATTTCCGGTAGCCATAATTATCACTAATTAATGAGTGGCCATGGTTTCAATCACTGACTTCAAAAATAAATTGAGAATGCAGCGTGTTCAAATCCCATTCATTTTGATTCAATTGTTTTAAATCACTGAATTAATTTGCATTCAGTGATTTAAATCCCATTCATTTTGAATTCAGTCTCTCAATTTTGCATTTTTTTGTATAATTTTGAATTTTTTCCAATGCGATTGTATTTTTTTTTATTATAAAGATAATGCAACTAAACACCCTTAGTTTTGATTGAAGGCTATTTAAATTGATTGATTTTATTGAATGGGATTTAAAGACTGGGATTTAAAGACTTCTGAAGTCATTTTGAATTCAGTAATTTTAATTCATTTATATCAAATTGAATTCAAACTTCACGTGAATTGCAAACGCCAAGATCCTTTTTACTTGCTCAAAAAGGATTGGTTTCGTGTTAAGAAAAAAAACGAGATTTTAATCAAACCTGACATTACGATGATAGAGAAGCCTAAAAAAGTAGGTTTCGTCATGCCTTCCGTCATTCTGTCTGTGCGGATGTGCGGATGTGCATATGTTTGGTTGTCTGTGCACCGACCTACATCCTAAAGGGCCGATTTAGTTCAAATTTCGTATATAGCACTTTTTGGTGATTCCCTAGAGGAGAAAATCCAATTTTTGTTTTAGCCTGGCTATAAAGGTTTTAGTTTTTCTAAATTTTCTCAAAAACGACTCTAACGATTTTCATAAAACTTGGTGTATGTTATATTTGCAGTAGTTTAAATATAACTGCATTTCAGGTTTTTGGTTAAAAATGCACATAAAGGAGATTTGGTATCAACTTTTTTTACAAATTTGGCCACAACTTGGTAACGGCTCAGTCGATTCTTTTTAAATTTAATACAGATTTTAAACTAGACATTTAACACCAGATGGAATTTACAGTTTTTTGATAAAGAACTGTTTAATGATAGCTGCCATACAATTTTTACAACTTTCTTCAGAATTTAATAAATTTAATTTTTTGTAGCCCCATAGTTTGCTACAAGAGCAAGTTGTCGTGCATTTTATTTGTCTTAAGTGCAAACATTTAAATAACTTAAATAACTTTAAAACCTCTGTTATAAATCATCTCCACAATCCAGCCATAGCTTTTCATCTTCACTCCATCTTTATTAGTTAATCTCGAAATTGTATTTACTAATTTAATTTAAAATTTAAAATAATTTAAGTTCGCTGCATCTAGTTTTTAGTTTTAAAAATGAATATTTAATTTGTAATTTTTTTTATAATTTTTTGAGCCATAAAAAATCTCAATATAAAGGCTTACCAGAATAAATAAATTAAAATATGAAATATGACAAAAAAAAAATAACGTGAATGCATTCGCAATTGATTTCATTCTTTTACATCCAACGTCCCAACGTCCCACGAACGTACATCTTCAAGATATTTTATACACTATGAGCTTTTTTTAAAAAATTAATATAAATTGCATTTAATAATAATCATTTAAAGTGCACAAAACTTCATCGATGATGCTAACGTATCCTTTGCTCAAATAATTTCTCATTTTAACTCGAAAATTGATTTTATATAATTATTACTTCATCCTCCTGAATGTATATCCTTTCCATCATGAAAAAATGTCGATATCTAATATCTTTACTCTATACACATAATCTATAGCCCACATACAAAACTGCATTTGATTTTTAGACCATAAATAAATAATTCAATTCCATTGCAATTTTCATCCCCAATAACCATTTAAGGGCTTCATCGCATATAATGATGATGATGCTGCTGCTGTTGCTGTAATATGCCCCCACCCCTCATCATGAAATAGTTAATCCAAATAAATAACACAAAATCAAAATAAAATCCGATGTCAACAATTTTCCAAAATGCAATTTCAATCTCATTCATTACAACATGCTGCATGTGATTAAAATTACATGGTGTGGCAAAATATGCTGCACGAGCTGGATTTGCTTTGGAAAAACACACAATAAAATATACGAAAAGAAAAAAATAATCTATATCTACAACCCCACCGTTTCTGATTGGAATTGATTGTTATTCAAAAATAGAAAATAAAAATAACCGCGTAAATGGCAAAAACGCGCCACGGAAGTTACACGCTACCATTCCATCAAACACCCAAATCTCAGTCCCACAAGTGCGAAGTAAACAAATTTTCCAACAAAAAACAAATATAAACCTTTAAATAGGTAATTTCACAGATCGTAATGCAATTAGCGGGTTTAGGTTTTTTTTTTATTTTTTTTTTAAAATAAATTGGGCTTCTGAAAAGTTTGAATTAGATTCGGACTGACTTCCGCTTGGAGAATTGCGCGTGTAAACGCATGTGTTTCATCTCATTAGGAGTGCGTTTCATTCATATTACTGTAAAATCAGGGAATATATAGAAATTAAGAAAAGTTACATATTGTCATCAACCCTTAACGCCTCACTTGCGGCACGTATCTCGTATAATCATCCCCCAAGGTCTTTGAATGGTGATGTGATGATGATGATGATGATGATGGTGTTGATTTTTCGGTTTGCCTATTAGATTTGCAGATCAAATTTATTACTTGTTTACTTGTGACACAGTGCGTTGAATTGAAAGGCGGCAACAATGTTTAAAAAATTATTGTTTCCAACAACCCTCTTCTCTGATGTAAATTTGTTTTGGGTAGTTTAGTTGAGTCCCTTGGTGTCGTAAAATGGTTAGCAGTTGGTGGCGGGTAGAAACAATGACTCAATTTGCATTACAACAATTGGTATGCGCGCATATACTTAGAACACCGTTATGTGGGTGGTTTCAGTTGAATTTGTTGACTTTTTGCACGCTTATGGGTTTATTGGATTTGATTTACTGAGTTAGTCAAAAAAGATCTCTTGGGTTTTAGGGAAAAGAGATTTGATGATGCGGATCATGCAAGGGTTGATTTTATATTCAACAGATAGCTGCTGTGAGAAAAATAAACACAACCTATAGATGTTAATTGTATTTATATTGGTTATTGGAATTTTGAGTGAAAAACAAGAAAAATTCATACGAATCGCTACCTACTTGTAAACAAATTTGTAGTTCATTGGTGCACACTTATCTTTTAAGTTATTATAATTATTTTTTTTTTGTTTACCAACATTTTTAATGAGAAATCGATTTGTAAACATGAGCCATCAAAATGCATGTTGTGACAATGATTTGAATTAAAATATTACTTTTTGTTAATATACGGATTTAAATATGACTTTTAACATATCATACACAGTCAATGCTTCTTTATTTGCTTAATTGTTTCTTATGAATACAATGAATGCAATATTACACAAAAATGAATACAACATTTAAAATTGATTGCATTGACTGAAATGTTAAACAAATGAATGCAATAGTTTGATTCAGTCATGTTATGATTACAACAACTAGCAGCTTAGATCTCCTACAATATCCACATTACCATGAATAATTACGGCATAAATGAGTCGCTTACCCTCATGTGCAGGTTATTTAATTTAAATTCTAAACTTGATTTTAATAACAGTAAATCTCATCTTAAGAATGTAATCAAAACCAGTGATCCATGCTTTTCGTTCATGTTTTTAGTATTTTGTTTTGTAAAATTGTATATTATTATTCACAATATCAACTAACCCAGCACTAAGTGATGAGCCAGTGGAACACAGTTATTGTGTTGGCAAATCTTTGTTCATAAGCTGAAGCTTGCTTTAAGGTCCTATAAACAGGATCTGATAAATCCCGGGTAAATTAGACAAAAAAAGACAAAATTACAAATTAATTCGGGCTGGAGACCCTCGTTTTTATGTCTTGAGCAAATCCTCAAGAGTACCTGTAATTTGGCCTAGAGCTAATTTTTTTTTGGGAGAGGGGAAAATGGTCGAACTTCAGTTTCTTTGCAAGTTTCTCGGAAACTATGAACTTTTTGCAAACAAATGTCTAAATAAAAATTGTAGCTTATATGATTTTCTACACAATCTTGATGGTCTTACCATCAACCAATTTCGAGAGAAAAAGTGTTAAATTGTTGCAAAGTCTGTTTTCCCATGAAGCCTAATCCACAGAAAAAAAATACTGGGTCGCACAGACTTGCTCTTGTTGCAAACAATGGGAATACAAACATTTTGATTCATGAAATTATGTATCATCATATTTTTCGTTTTATGTTGTTTAGCTAAAAACTTTAAATGCCATCTTGTGCTGCATATTTAACTAATGTGCCGTACTTAATATAAATGTAAAAAGCCGTTAACACCAAATATTAATTATGTGCATTTTCAGCCAAAATCCTGAAATGCACTTATAATAAAAACCTAAGTTTCATCAAAATCGTATGAGCCGTTTTCGAGAAAATTCGGAAAAACTAAAACCTTTATATGGGACGTAACCACTACAGTATTAGTTTTTCCTAATTTTCTTAAAAACGGTTCATACGATTTTGATGAAACTTTGTGTACGTTATACTTGCAACGTTTTTAATATAACGGCATTTCAGGATTTTGGCTAGAGGTGCACATAAAGAAGATTTAGTGTTTATGGCTTTTTAAAAATTAAGCTGGAACTTCAAAACGGCTGAACCTTTTTTATGTATATTAAGTTCTGCACATAAATTAAATATGCAGCACAAGATGGCATTTAAATTTTTTACATTTTTTTGCAAAAATTTCATAGTTTCCGAGAAATTTGCAAAAAAAAAATTAAAGTTCGAAACCTGAGAAAAATTAATGGATGCAATGATTGATGATATTTTATTCATGTACTGCATTGCTTCTCTATCATAGACAAATTTACAGCCAGCGCATCTAGTGCTCAAATATAATATTTATTGTGAAAACAAGGAATTTTTGTCCAGTTATTGCTTGAATGTCATTCGTCAATAAATAACAATTTTGACTTTACAGGAAATGGCCGGAACCCAAAGATATTGCCTTCCAAATTGGAAAAAAATTACCCAACTATGGGGAAATAATTTTGGCATAAAAATTTTTTTTCACTAAAATGTAGTTTAAACGTTTAAAATAATACTGTATATTTGCCATAACATTATTGTTCCAGAAAAGAGTTGCCAGAGGAACTCAAAAAATTCAATAATATTTTTAATTTTTTCTAGAGTTCCTCTAGCAACCATTTTCCGGCATGATAATGTTATGGCAACTATATACATTAATGTTTTGTGTATTTGACCAATTATTTTTATAATTTAAAGATGGTGATATTTTGGCTCTTTTGACAAAGCTATGCGTTAGCATTGTAACTAAAGTACCTGCCTGATTCTGTGATAACTTAGTTGTTTAATTAATTATTTTGATTGTCTTTTTCTTTTTTGTCATCATAAATCGTTTAATATAAGTAAATTTATTTTCAATGTTATGTCGTAGCCGTCGGATTGATGCAATAGTGGGAGTAAAGTAGCAGATGTAGTAATTTAGTAATAAATTGAATAGTAAATATCCCCTTAAGAAGTAAGGAATTCTTACGAAACGTTGGGAGAATAATGAAATAGAGTTTTTTTTATTCGCATTAAACTTCAAAAAGACCAAAAGAGTTAAAATATCACCATATGTACATTATTATTTTAAATGTTTCAAACTATACATTTTAGTGAAAACAATTTTCGTTTCAAAATGTTTTACCATTGTGGGGTAATTTTTTCTGCACTTTGGAGGGATTATTTCGATTTTGTGATGCACATATACTTAATTATGTAATTTTTATGTTGTTAAATATGTCAAAATGTAAACTGTTTTTATACAATTATTGCTACTCAAATAAATTGGCTTGACAAAGATTTGACTTCGCCGTGTGTGGCCTCTTATTTTATCAAGCCAGCCATTTTTTATTAAAAACTTTAGTCAAATTTAAATTTTTTTGTTTACTGTTGTTTGTTAATGAAATATTTTGAGATCCTGATTCAAATTAGCTTTTTTTATGCCCATGAAAAAATGGCGTTTCGTGCGGATGCTCATCACTTTGCACTCCTCAGTTGACGACGAGTGAGCAATTATTTTTTATTTATTATTCTATATTTATTAATTTTTTCAATGTAGGTATATAGAATTTGTATTATAACAAAAATATTTTAAGAGCTTTGTAGAATAAGGCCCTTCGTCCACTTGAGCAACGCAACCGCAACTCAAAAGGAAATTCAATATAAAAAAAATACACGCAACTTTCATACAACGTATTTTTTATATTTTTATATGGAAATCGCTTGTGAGTTCCGTTGCGTTGCTCAAGTGGACGAAGGGCCTAGTTCTTACATATGAAAATCAGTTTTAAAGTGCATAAATCAACTTATTTTAATTTTTTTTGTTTCACAAAATATTTTAACTGTAATTACTTTCAAAAATTAGTTTATTTTCGATTTTAGGTACTTCTCGTATAGAAGGCAAGTTACATGCTTTCATGCAACAAAAATAAAGGACACGACTGGGTCGCACAAACTTGCTTTTGTGTGTTACCTGAGGGTTTAAAGTTCAAACGGAATATACGAAAAAATCGTATGAAATTTTATTAAAAATTCTAAATCCATGTCTTTCAAAGATTCAAACCAGAATCAAAGTATGCAAAAAAAATGTCTTTATTAAATTTTTAAAATCGTCGAAGCGGTTTTCGAAAAATCGATTTTTTGAAAATATTTTTTCCAAAATATTTTTTTTAACCAAAGTGAGTAGGTATGCAATTTTTTAAATTTAATTTATTGTACTTTAAAACTATAAATTTCATAAAAATCCGTTGAAAGGTTTTTTAAATATTGAATTCACAAAAACTGTTTTTTTTTAATTATTTAAAACATAAGAAAAACAGTTTTGATATTTTTTTTTATTCCATGTCATTTAAAATAGCTAGAACAATTTCAGTATTGAATTTCTTTGAAATTTAAAAATATTTTTACTATTTAATAGAACTTTTACACATTATTTTATTACACATGCGAAATTCGGTAGAAATCGTTAGAACCGTTGTAGAAAAATAGGGTTTTCGATAAACTTTATGTGGCAGGTATCGTTATTTTTAGATTACAGTGACCTACAAAAAAAAACTCTGGACGTATTACCCTAAGAACCATAACTACCAAATTTGAAGTAAATCGGCCAACCCGTTTAGGCTGTTGGTGCCGAGATAGACAGACATACCGACATACAGACATACAGACAGAACAGCCGAACCAACTATTTTCGTCTTCTCTATCATGTCATGTTTGATTGTTATCTCAAAACTTTTTTTTCGCACGAATCCAAGACTTGCCTTATGGTACCTATAGAGCAAGTAAAAATTAGGAAATAATCAAACTTCAAACATGACATTCCGAAGATAGAGAAGAAGGAAAAAGTAAATCTGCTGATTCTGTTTGTCTGCCTGTATAGCTGTCTGTCAGTATCGTATCAGATATACAAGCACCTGCAATCGAAACGGTTACGATTTTCTTAAAACTTTATACCGGATAAGGTCTGTAGGGTAACCTTCATGGGTGTTTATTAAATTGAAATTCTATGTGTAAAAATAACGGTATCTGCCGTATAATTATTTGTTGAGGAAATTCTAAGAACGAGTTTTAAGCTTAAACTATTTATAAAATAAAATTCCTTTGTTATTTTATTACTTTACAACGCCCTCCTAGTTAAAGTTCAAGCTTCAAAAGTGATCAAATTGGGCGCTAGATTCTCTTAAGAATATTTAAAACAAATATTGGAAAAGCTTTGAAGTCTTTTAAAAATAAATAGTAAACAATAGAGTGAAATATTCACGTAAATCAAAAAATTCGATAGAATCGGATAGCAGAATAGGGCTGTACGTGTACCTACTACATTCTATCAAAATTTAATTCCAACAACACCTTACAAGGCTTTCATTAATTCTATTTTGTTTCCTTTTAGTTTCATCATACAACGAATGGTTGAAGTTGGAATTATAACGCCCTCCAGAGATTGACACAGCCCAGGACAATTCTATTATCCTCGATTAAAATCCCACCAAACGCTCACTCAGCATCCATCAGAGATTCACTTTCCACAATTCACCGAAGAGTTAATAATACAATAAAAGATGCCCTAAGCGATTTATGTTTGCCGCATTTAAAAAATAAAATAAAAAAAGACCGCATTGAAAAAACGATGATATAGTAAAAAAAATAATATCCTAAAGGAAAACCAGGAAAACAACAACAAAAACAATAATAAAATAAACCACCCTTGGAAATGAAAATATAGACAAAAAAAAAAGATGTCCACAATAAAATGTAATTTTCCCACCTCTTTTTCGCCCGGAACATTTTTTTATTTTTTGTATAAAAGAAAGCTGCATGAATTGTTCTGTCTGTCTAAAGATACGTAAGTTCACAAAACCGAATGACCTCGACCATTGTAAAAACAGAGCAGAGGAGGAAATCTCATTTTCAGAGTCAATCTCGCTGGTTGGTGGCTTCTGGCGTTTTTGTCACAAAACAACAAAACAAAAAAAAGTAACCATAAATCTGTATACCTTCATCCTGGTGGAAATTGTTTAACCTCAAACGAGAGACACATTTTGTTGGGAAGCTAAAAATGGAATAAAAACTTAATTGCATTTTCAAATTGAAAAAAAAAACTGTTGTTGCAATGTTTGACGAAAGAATCGGACGATGTTTAATCGTTCCGACAATGTTTTTGTATGTTTTTTGAAGCATAAATTAACACTATGATTTAAATTGTTGAAATATGTCTGTCTGATTTGTAAAATAATAGGATTATCCTGATTTTCATGCATGCGATTACTTATTTAATAATATTTTGTTTTATACATACTAGCAGACCAATGCTGGCGTTGCATGGGCCTATAGACAAAAAAATATGTTCAGTTGAAAAAGGTTGTTTTTTTTTGGAGCAGCTATAAATATTTCGGTTATATTATGGACACGAGTAATAAGGCATCAAGACCCTTTCAGATGATTTAAGCCGTATTTCAAAAAAAAATATTTTTAGAGGAATCAAAATGGTTTCAAACTCACCGCAGTAGATGTCGCTAAATAAACATATCGAGTAATTGTTGTTGCTCTAATTCCCTGTAACCAAAAATACTCAAACCGAACCGAACTAAATTCTTCTGCATAAATTTGTATTTGCTTTTCTGTATTTCTCTTGCCTTTTAACTCAAGAATAATTGCTACAAGAGTAAACAAAAAAACAAGTCGATAGTAACGACATCCTACGAGCAAAGTTTGAAACTTACACATGATTTCTCTATGTGTATAAACTCAATGCTACCTGTCATATAACGGGACTTTTTTAATATGACTTTCTCTCTAACGAATGAACTTATCAGAACCAAATTTAATTTAGTTAACATATCTACTTAACACTAAAAGGATTTCAAAGAATATTTTATATAAGGTTGAACACAATTAAAGCATTCAGAAAATAAAAGACACGACTGGGTCGGACAAACTTGCTCTCGTGTAAGATTACTTACCATTGGCTTTAGGATACTAAGCAAGAAACTATAATAAATAATCGGAAGCAAAAATAATTTCTATAGCGCTTTTATGGCAGGTACCGTTAATAAGGTGATTTTGAAAAAAAAATATCTAACGAAAAACTCCGGCATGGCAACAAATCAGTCACACAAAATTTTATCAAAATCGTTTGTATTTTTTTTTCGAGAAAAATTGGATTTTCTGCAGCGTTTATAGGACAGGTACCGTTGAAAAGGTGATTTTAAAAATAAATTTCTAACGAATAACTTCATTATTGCAAAAAAATCAGTCACAGTTAATTTTATCAAAATCGATCGTATATTTAACGAGAAAAATTTGATTGTCTTTAAGGCTTATTTGCCAGGTATCGTTAATATGTAAACTTATTCTGAAAAATTAAAAACAAAACATTCGGCTTCAAATCCATTATACGAAATTTTTTTTTTTTAAATGAAATTGTCTAAAACGCTTGTATGGCAGGTACCGTTAAAAATCTAGTTGTAAACAAATTTTTTGTCGAAAAACATCACCGTTTACTAAAAATCATTCATGTTAAATTTTATCAAAATCGATCTTTTTTGAAAAAAATTGAATTATCTGAAAATTCACATAAAATGTAAAGATACATAAAATTTGGTACAAACTAAATAATAATAAAGAACCATCTACCTTCATTCGAGCTAAAGGTCGTAAATGAGTATGAGAGAAAACGAATGATAACGTACACGGCAAATAGTCCACGAATTTATGGTTTACCAAAGATTCACAAAGAGAATATGCCTTTTAGACCAATTTGTGCATCAACAAGTGTCCCATGCCCATTTGTATACGTGCATTCGTTAACGTGTTTTAAGACAACAAAATTCAGACCTCTAGAGCGGAGTACATATTGTAATGTTAAGCTGGTTATGGACGATAGAGTCATGGAATTGAATAGCCGAAATTCATCGAGCATGAAAAAACTCAAATGGTTCGGCGAAGTCTCAACGTACGTTGCTTTAGATGCTCTGTTGCATTTTTGGCACGATCAACATAAAAATCGATCGTATTTGAAGGTTCAAGAAGGATGGGAAAAATTCGACCTTCCCGCAGCATATGTGCTATTTTTGTTGTTGTACTTTATGTCTAGTGACCATTCCTCTCGTATTTCCCGGGACAGTCCCGTATTTGAGTAGCTTTACCCGGGTATTTTTTTTATGAAATACACTACATACAAATGTCCTGCATTTAATTTTTTGTCCGGAATTAGTCCCGTATTTGCGTATTAATTTTTAATATTATGTAGGTATGTAACTATATTATTTAAACATTCAGCACAAGCACATATTGGCACAAGCGCAATTAAAAAGGAAAACGAGGAATTAACCATGCATTTTGTGCTTTCAGTAGAATGATTCCTCCTGAGTCCCTATACAAACATATTTTTTGGGATTAAGGATCGATAGTCTTAAAGCCAATTATCTCGAAAACCGTTAGTCTTACAGGAAATCAGCCAAAAACAAACTTGTAGGAAATAAAATAGTTTTTTTTTTAAAGTACACTTTTTTAATGTATCTTTAATATTTCAAAAATAATAAACAAATAAAAATCTAAATTTACATGTTATATTTTTGGAGTCGAAATTTTTTTCTGTTTTTCTGTATGTAAAATACAAAAATGTTGAATACAGATTTACAGACAATTTTACTGAGCAAACATTTTTGCTTTTACTTTTTTTGCTTTGTCAATATTTAAGTTAAGTTAGAGCGTAGAAGAGAAGTTGGTACAAAATCTTACTGTTGTTTATATAATAATTCTTATAAATTTTATTGACTTTCAGTCTTCATATCCTTTCTAGCACTTTATATGAATCCGAACTTCAAAAATATATACTTAATTAAGTTAAATAATTATTCAACTTTAAAATAAAATATAATGTAATAATAATTATTATTATAAAAATAACTTTGAAATATCGTACCAACTTCTCCTCTACACGCTCTAACTTAACTTATATATTGACTTAACAAAATAGTAAAAGAATAACTGTTTGCTTTGTGAAATTGCCTATCAATCTGTATTCAAAATTTATTTATGTAAAACGAAAAACATGAACAATGTTCGACCCCAAAAACAAACAACAAAGCAAATAATTTTGCCCATGACTATACTTGCTTTTTGGGCAAATAAAAAAAATATTTTGGGTTATGAATCTGCCTCTGGTAAATCTCGATTTTTCTGCCCCGGGTTCGGCTTTGAAAAATATGGTTTGGATCGTTTTTTTTTTCTTGCAGTTTTTGAAAATTATGTAGTACATACACCGCACAACATTTTGTTCATGTGCAATGTCCATTTTCTTTAAACCTTGTTTGTTAATTTATCATTTGATGATGGTAACTGTTCTTTAAAGAAATCAAGAGGAAAATACTAAAAGCACCAATATTTTGTCTCTGATTATCATTCTAAAAAATTCATATGAAAATACTGAATAGGTCTATTTTCTTCATAATCTTCATTGGCATTCTGAAGAGATTGGCACATTTTTTCAACAGGTGAAGAGTTTGAAGTAAATTTAGTTGTTAATCGCAATAAAAACTAAAATGGCTTGCTCAAAAACGCTCATTAGCGTTGAAAGAGATAATATCGTCTTACTACAATAACCAAGGCGTAAAAGGCACTTGATTGTCGACACATTGAGGAAGCCCAAGCCAGTAGCAACATTGCCAGACAATCCGAATCCTCAGGATATCTGTCAGGTTGGAAGATCAAGAACAACGTTGAATTCAAAGAAGCAGAATTCTAGAGGAAAACATAACAATAGCCTATCTGAAGAATCTAGCTGCAAACCGCTAAGGATGGAGTAGATGTGTTCCCAGCCGTGGTAAAAAAAAAACTTTATGATATGAGCAGTAGTGTACGTATTTCAAAAATTTACATAATAATCAATTTAACTAAAAAACAAATATTATGTTTCTTCTAAAAATAGATAGGTGTAAACTTTATTGATTTGATGGTTAAAATAAAACAGTAACATAAATAAATACAACCACACTCCACCCCTCGATTCAAAAGATATAAATAGAACAAAAACCATTAATAATTGCTTTATGCAATTTGTGCAAGTTATACCGCTTCAACTTACACACTTTTTCGTACGTTCTCAAACTTGCTTTGCACACTTAAAAAATTATAACGATGTAAATTAGTCGATTTGGTACCCTTTTCTTATAAGTACTTAAACTTTGTCAATTATTACGCTAGAGTAGCTCTTTTAGCCACAAAATCTCTGGATGACTTTTCTTTGTTTGTAAAGCGCTCGTATCTGAAAGACAAAAATAATTTTTTTTCAAAGGATCGAGATAAAAAAAAAAATAACTTACGTGTGACGATAACGTGCTACATCCGAAGGACTTAGTGATGGTCTTGTTGTTCTATAAGCCTCAATTAAATGTTCATGTGTTACAACAATCTTGTCCGGTAAATTCTACAAAAGCAAAACAATACAAAAATTAAATAAATTCAAAATGATAACAATAATTATAATATTTATTTTCTCTACACGTGCAATTAGACAAAAGGCAAACGATACACAAGTGACAAAGGGGCACCCAGAGTAACTATAATTACCTTCACACCACCCAACAAGAGGTAAGAGTAACAAACTGTTAATTTAACCCCATCAAAGGATTCAATTTGTTTTCACTTAACGACTGAATCTTTTCAACCCCTCTTCTATATAATATTGTAACAAGGATAATAATACACAGGTAGACTTCATGGTCTTGTATCTGAAGCTGGTAATCTTTAATTAAACTTCATCCTTGCTATACGAGTGGAGGAGTTGTCTGAATACAAAATGAAACATGAAACAGGATAATGGGTGGTTGTGTTACCGTTGACACTAATAATGAATTCAGGAAAGATAAATGACAACGTATCTATGATTATTATTGAGAGAAGCATCTGGATTCTTGGGTATTCATAGTTTAGAATAATCTATTTTTAACTTAATTAAAACTATGAAGGGACTTAGTTGAATTAAAAATAAATAGAGGATTCATGTTTTAAGTGGGTATACTATTAAGACACGTGACCTACAATCAAAAACACAAACAATTACATAGTGGTAAATATTAGAATTAGGCTGACTGTCATAAAATGAAATATGAATTCGAAACAGTACAGATCCATTCAATTAATAGAAATATCTGGATATATCAAGACACGATTGAAAGTGATACTCATAAAAAATTAGTTTTTCAGACCGAGTTCATAACAACTCATAAGAAACTTCAGCATTTGGTGAGACGTTATAGAAAGGCTATATTGTACAGCTTTCTCAAGAGCCCGGTGGACTCTGATAGAAAATAAAACGCAAATAAGCTGTTGATTGTACAAAATCAATAATTAATAAGAATAATTGAAGGTCAAAGAAGTGCAACCAATTATTCTATGCTAGACACAAAGAACAACCTTTAATTTTCAATGATCCGATGCTGAAAGATTAATTTACAAAAACGAGAAGATCTTCTTCCCAAAGAAATTTCCTCTATGAGATGAAGAACACTTTGAAGAAACTGTGTCAATTGCTGTCACCACACACCATATTTCAGCCATTTCCAGGGTCAGGAAAGCAAATGAACTGTAAATAGTTATGTGTAACTCGATGATTGAACGGACCTGGACATCTGCACCTTTCTTCAGTGTTGACCTCTGCTCTACCACAAAGTTGATAACTATATTTATATCCTGAAATGCGCATGTGAAAAGTTTAAATGATCTTCCAGGATATCGACGTTTATCTGTGATACCTTTCAGAGAACCGGTCGCCACAAACGATTTCGACCAAAAATGTCTGGCATGGGAATAGACAAACATCAAAAAGAGGAAATAATTGGGTTGTCAATATATTGAGAAAATTGGATGAACACATAACGCAGCACAACTTCAAATGGAACATTTAAGGTATTCGTTAGTTAGTTAGCACATGGAACATGGAACTTAAGTGCTATAACGGTAGTTAAGTCCAAGGGAGAAGGAGGGATGGATTGGTCTGGTTGCTGTCCTCTTGAACGCAAGAAGAAGACTTTCAGCAATAGTATTCAAAAAAACTTTGTAATTTAAGGACACGTTTCGTAGTCATGTTTGGTCTCAATTTGCATTCATCAGTTATCAGCCTTTTTACTTGCAATTATAGGTACTAAGTTATGCATTCGTAAATTTTTTAGATAAAAATCAAACACGACATTACGATGATAGAGAACACGAAAAAAGTATGTCCGACAATTCTGTCTGTCTGTCTGTTTGTCATCGAGACCTACAGCTTAAACGGTTGGGCCGATTTTCTTCAAACTTGGTACTCTGTATTTTAAGAGCAATAAGTCCAGGCGTATTTTTAATTTTTAGCCAAGGTCTAAAAATAACAGTATTTGCCATACAAGCCTTACAGATAATTCAATTTTTCTCGAAAAAAATACGATCGATTTTCATGAAATTTCGTAAGACTGAATTTTTGACAACGGTGATGTGTTTCGTCAAAAAAAATAAGAACTACCTTTTTAACGGTACCTGCCATACAAGCGTTTTAAACAATTTTATTGTTCTCGAAAAAATACGACCGATTTTGATGAAATTTTGTATTGTGGATTAATAGCCAAGCCATAAAGTTAATCCAATTTTTCTCGTAAAATATAGGATCGGTTTTGATAAAATTTTGTGTGACTTATTTTTTGCCAATGATGAAGTTTTTTATTAGAATTTTTTTTTAAATAATCTTATTAACGGTACCTGCCCTATAAATTCTATAGAAAATTCGATTTTTTTCAAAAAAAAAGATACGATCGATTTTGATAAAATGTTGTGTTTTTTCGGAGTTTTTCGTCAATTTTTTTTATTTAAAATCACCTTATTAACCTGCCATATAAACTCTATAGAAACTCTATTTTGACTTGTGATAATTTAATATAGTTTCTTGTTTAGTATCCTTAGCCAAAGGTTAGTAACAAGAGCAAGTTTGTCACAGTCTGTCGTGCCTTTTATTTAGTTAAGATGTAGCTATCAACTCTACCAAAATATTTTCATTCTGTTTTTTTGTTTTAAACTATCACGTTAACATCAACGCACGTTAATATCAACACACATAATAGACTTATTTATAAATTAATTCGATACTCACCAAAGGACCACATTTATCCAGAACTTCCTTCACTGCTGCCATATTAGCGGAAGTCAATATACTTTGAATATCCGCTCCAGTGTAATTTTGTGTTTTTGATGCCAACCGTCCCAAGTCAACACTCTTATCCAAAAACAAAGTTTGCGAAAGAGTTTTAAAAATGCTCAATCTTGCTGCAGTATCAGGCAATGGACACTCAACCAGTCGATCAATTCTTCCCGATCGAAGAAGGGCAGGATCAAGTAATTCTGGACGAGATGTTGCTGCAATAACTGTGACACCTTGTAAACCTTCAACACCATCCAATTCGGTTAGCAGTTGATTGACAACACGATCTGTAACTCCAGTTGAATCGTGACCACGTTTAGGAGCTAAACTGTCAAACTCATCGAAGAAAAGAACACAGGGTCTGGCACTACGGGCTCTGAAATATATAATAAGCGTATTTTGAAACATAAATTAGAAATAGAGAAAAAAATCTTACCGAGAGAATAGATTTCGAACATTCTCCTCACTCTGGCCGATATATTTGGCAAGCAATTCAGGACCCTTGACGGAAATCGTTCTTAAATTCCATGAATTGGCAATTTGAGAAACTAAATATGTTTTACCAGTTCCAGGTGGACCAAACAATAACACACCAGCTTGATTACGCAATGGAGATTCACTAAATATTTTTGGATACTAAAATAGATACAAATGGTTACATGTTTTTTTAATGATTAAAAATTAAATTTGTGTCGTACTATTGTGGGCCAAACTAACACCTCTTCCAGGACAGTCACAACTGATTCTAATCCAGGAATTTGTTCAACCTTTAAGCCAACATCAACAATGGCATCGGTCGGTTTATTGTTGCTAATAATTCCATGTAGACAATAAGAGTTCGTACTTTCTAAAGACTTGGCCAAATGATCATTATTTAAAACCGGATTGGTTTTACCTGAAAAAAAATTTTGTTTCAAAACTAATTCGACTTACTGATATTCAAATACTTACTCATTCTATAAGCATAGAATATAGCTCTCTCTACGAACTGAACAAGATCCCCTTTATTATATCCTTCTGTTAGATTTCCAAACCTTGCCAAATCCAGTTTTTCTGAATCAATGTGACTGCAGAGTTCTTGAAGGATAATTTCTCTACCCAAACGACCAAGTGTAGGCACTTTGGCAACAGTTTGAAAAAGATGACGACCTCGAGGTGAATAGAGACGACGATTGAGTCCTTTTAAAGTTGAAACTGTAGCAATTACAGCAATCGGGTTAGTTGCTGTGTACTCAACTATTAAATGCTGTACAATATCTGCAATACGATTGTAGTATTCACTATCTTGAGTTGGTTGATCGCCTGTAGAGTGGGCAAGGACATCTAGATTTTCCAAGACAACGATAGATGGTGCGTTTTGAAGGCATGTTGTGAAAATTTCACGGAGATCTTTTTGAATTGATTCAGTCTGGAAAATAAAAAAAGGAAACGAGAATGGATGACAATTTGCCTAACACGTGAGTATAAAAGTGTGTTTTGTATTCTTCCGAGTGACGGTATGTGCTGGCATTCATTAATAATAATAATAATAATATTTTAACTATGTGTCTGTATTGTTTGAATTTGACCAGTACGGGAAAAGCAAATGCCAGGCTTGCTTTGAGACAATATGGTGCATTAGTGATAGTCATTGGTATTATTAGATTTTTCACAAGCTTTTCTCACGGTAGTAAAGTATATAACTTGCAAAAACATCCATATATTTGTCCTACTATAGAATCTTTTTGCTTTTATTCTGATAAATTTGAATTAACAACAAATCCCAAGACTAGTGTCTTTTGGAATTATTTTAGTTTCGTTAAAAATATAGAGGGATAACCTGTGAATTAGTTCAAATGACCAAGAGCAGTTATCACGAACCTGCTTTACGCGTAAATGATCTGATAAGAAACGAAATTTACAACTATCCTCAACGCTTTGACAAATTTCGAATACGAAAATAGCATTTTCCATTTGCTCTACACGCCCCAATTATCGGAGACGAAGAACACATATCCTTTCCAGCTAGATCTATATCATCGTATAAAGCTCGTTGAACCATCTTCACAAATCATTTTTTATAAACACTGGACCGAAAACGAATGGAAGCATTTTTCATTAAAAGTAACAGAGCATTTTTGTCATTCAATCTTGAATACATGCATTTTTCCGCAGAAGGACTGCGATTTCAAGTAACATCAGAAGCCAGAGCACAGGTAAGCAAAGTCCCTTATTACCTTGACATTATAGTTTTCAATCATGTTTGGATTTAGATTTCGCTAAAGTGTAGCATTCCTTGATAGCAACAATCGTTTAGTTTTAAACTCATTTATTACCAAATAACTGAACTTCTGCTTTAAAGTTGATGACTCTAATGTCTAACATCTAATCTAGTGCCACTGGCATGCATCAAAGGTGGAAGTACAAAGGTGCATGAACGGCCCCAACTGATGTACTTAATTTCAACCCAACAAAAAAAAGAAACACTGTTTCGACGACGTGACTAAGCATCAACACAGGACGAACACGGCAACTAGGGAATAAGAAGAAAGCATACCAAAAATTAAAGATCGAATACATGGAATGATTATTTACCAGCAATTAAATCTGTTAATTTGACCAGAAGAGAGGAAGAATATCACAAGCCTACAAAATCTGTCCAGATGTTTGCAAGAACGTTTATGAGAACGTGCTAGTAGAACCACAGTGGCTGGTGGGGATGTGGAAATGTTAGGCGTGTCGTATCAAATTATACATCACTGAGATCTTAATGTCAGTTTGACTGAAACGGAATCCTTTTGTGGGACTGTGGTAGGACCCGCCTATTTTTTTCTGAAAATGCTTATGGTGAACCAAATCCCACCGTAATATCTAAAGAACCGTTAGAAATGGACGATGACATACACTGATCCCGTTTATTTGACCTTGAAGAACTTTCCTGTTCGGTGGGTAAGAGCAAGCTTGGTGAGCCGGCCGGCCCGTTTTCATGTAGATTGGCTCTACATCATTATTGACTGCCTTCACTACGCCGATGTAATCGATTCCCCTTGTATGGGAGTGTAGACAGAAGGGAACTGTGTTTTCAGTGGAATACTTTTAATAGGGAGGCCACATATCTAGCAGTTTTCGCCAAAGAGCCTTTCTGTATTCTCTTGTAAGTTCTAATTTTTTTACGTTGCTTTGTTGATGGCCTTATGTCGATGAAATGTTCCTAAGGACTCTGATTTTTTACTTCAATTGGTAGTCCCTAGATTCATCGTTCATTATATTGTTTTGTTGTTTTCTAACTTTTGCACGGTGCTTACCTGCACGACTGACAGTTTCGTACATTAACTGGGGTCGTGCAGGCTGGCAGAGGTTGCTATGCTACAAAGATTTCATCTGGAAGTAACCTTCAAGGTTGCTGTACGGGCGATACAAACCTTGGCACAAACGCCAAGAACCAACGACACATAGAGCGAATGGACACCAATGATCCGGCTAGGAAAGTCTGTGAATCTAACCCTGTGGACCTGCCGTGGCAGGAAAAAGGTGGCACACGCAAATGGAAGATGACTTCAATCAGCTAGACGGGCAAATAGGATACAGCTGACTAGAAACTGAGTCGACTGGAAGAACTTTGTTGTCTGAGGTTCTTTAGTACACCGTGAAATTAGTTCTAAAGAGAAGCTGTGTCCACGTTAAGTGTACAAATAATATTTGTTCCCCAATTTTTGAATAATATATTCGACTAATAGAAGATGCGATAAAAAATAAAAAGAAAAAAATAATTCTTAACACGGGAACTTGTTAAACCGCCCTTTTTTAATAGACATTCTTCGCGAATATTTTTGTCTTATTATATTATTTACAAGACGTTTCATTAGTTTTCATAAACATAAACATTCATGAACATAAAAGAAGAAGAGCATTTTAAAGCAAATTCAACACTGATTACATACTTTAAAGACATAACAAAGTAAGGTTACCCCATTTCTAATTGAGCTAAAAATGTTCGCATTTAAGGTAATTCAATTTTGCAAAATATTTACAAGTGTAATAATCTATTTTAAACTTACTTTTCTTCCTTTACTGCGAGTACTGTAGAAAATATCATATGAACACGAGAAAGGCTTCTTCACCAATTCATCTACTATTCGTTCTACAATAACTGACTTTCCACAACCAGATTGACCTTAAAAAAATAGAACAAAATTAATGAAACTTTTTGTAATGCAATTTCATAAATCCTTACCAGCAACTAAAATATTTCCTTGTCTAAGTACAGAATTCCTTTGATCCAAACATAAATTCATTTTCAATAGATCTACTAGTTGAACAACAATATCATCGAATTCAGGAAGCTTGATTAGATCTTTTACGCTTAGAATAGTGTCCTCTTTGGTGTCCACTTCCAAGACGTCACCAGCGTTTTTAATCAGATCCGCTGCATAGATTTTACATTCCTTCAAAATTTGTGAATCCACAAGACAATAACGAAAATGCTCAGGACTGATAAGAATCGTAACAATCAATCCATCATCCAACTTAATTACTTCATCTTGATTCAACAAAAGGGGTGATAATTTCGTTTTATCGGCAATAAATCGTTTAAAGGCATTCTCGACAATTTTATAATGTGCCTTCTTATGTGAATAGAGTTCTATTTTCTCAACAAAATTCAACACCATATGCTTGGGAGTGAGAGTGATTTTTTCGAGTTCATGCATCTTCAAATACTGCATGAGATTTTCATTGATTTCGATGGTTTGATGGATGTTATTGGGAAAGCTTTCTCCTTCGCTAACTACTTTGACCGTCACATAATATTCACCATCTTCAGCAGTTCTTAGACAATAAGTCTGATCTAGATTCATAAATTCAGGCAAATTATTCTTAGTGACAAATATATCGGACATTTGAGTGTTCTCTTCCCAAGTACCAGATATTGCACGAAACTCAAATGTACGAGTGTTTTCTCTTTTAAGATCTTTAATGAGTCGTCGCATTTTTTCTAAACGATTTACTATTGATAGACGATTTACAACCGATTCTTTGCGGGTAAGACTTTTTACGTTACTAACAGTTGTTGATCGGGATAAACCAGATTCAGAACTGGCAACAGACGACATTGTTTGACTTTTAGCAATACCATTGGTGTGACTGTCACCATTGAAACCATTTAAACCGTTGCTGATGTTTTCGACTTTGGGTGCAATAATCAGTTCTGTGGTGTGGTTAATTCGACCATAACCAATATTCGGACGAACGCGATCTGAAAGGAAATAAATTAAAAAGTAATAAATAAGGTTCGAATTTCAAAGCAGAAATTTATAATAATTAAATTCAATAATTGCTGAGAAAGAATTGCGAAAGATCTTTAAGGTCATAGAACGAATAAATGCTTGTAAATGTATTTTGGCATGAAACCAATGGACACACGTTAGAATAAGAAGTGACTTGGCAACTCATTTTTGATATCATGATGCGCGAAGGATACATATTATTCATGAGCTGCGACGCATAAGTAGTCTTCCCAGGAACTAGAATCACAACAGCAGAGAAGAACTGCAATAACTGAGGTGAAATCACATTTTTGTCTGTATTGCCGAAATTAATGTGAACTTTTATTCTTGAGAGGATAAAATCCAGGATCTAGTATGCGCTCAAAAGGTACTAAGCGGGCTTTTGTAGTGGTCGACCCTGTGTCATCACACCTTACAGATCGTTTTTGACAAAAAAAAAACGTATAAAGTTGCTGTGGACGGCTTACCAGCCGAATCGTTCAAAGCAGCTGGGGAATCTTTGATCGTTTCATTCGTATGCATAATGAATGGAATCTTGGCATGATATGCCTTATCTTCAACAAATTGAGACATCCGATTTAGAGTTGGGTGGACAGAAACAAGAAACTTAGCCGTGTTGTCTTAGAGTCGGTAAAAACACTACTAAACCGTTTGATGTTGAAATAGATCTAAGACTTGGAACAGACAGTTTGGTTCTTGTCCCAAATATGTCTGCATTATTTCTTTCATCAGTGTACCTTTCTTGTTACTCATTTCCAAACTGTAGTACTTTTTAACCATATCATCTCTTTGTAAGTCAAGAAAGGTATCTCTTTCAATTGAGAGTCTCTCTATCTAGAAATTATGAATTTACCTAGACCAGATCCTTATTTAGCAAATTTCATGATTGCAGCCTTAGCAGCACTTCATGTTTTTATATGAAGAGGGGACAAATGAAGGATTACCTCTTTTGCTGCTGTAGGGCAGGTTATCATGGCTCCAGTGATGAATAAGAAAGCAGGCTTTTGAACTTTACTTGTTGTTTCAAGTTCGGTTATTCGGCTCACCATAGATGATAATGGTGCTCACCATTATGGTGTCCATCCATCTTAGGATGTTTGGTTTGCATCCCAATGATTTACTTGCAAGTCTCTTGCATATCATGAGGGATTTTGGGGCTTCGCTATCTAGTGTAATGCCTAAGTATTTCACCTCTTTTTGATTCAATTACTTCGCCAGTAACTGATCGGTTTCATATGCGGCAGAAGTCTTTTCATCGTTAACGGTATGATCATGGTCTTTAATGGGTTTATGCTTAGGGCTTGGTTTACTGCCTTATGAGATGTTTTATCAAAAGCTCCTTCTATGTCTAGAAGAGTACATAGAGCCGTTTCTTTCACATTCACTGTCTTTTGTAAGGTATTTGTGAGCTCGTTAAGGGCTGTCTTGGTTGATCTGCCTGCCGTATACGCATGCTGCCGATGGTTAAGACGCATTTGAATAAATAATTCAAATCTAATGAAGTTGTCTAGAGTTTTTTCCAGAGTTTTCAGTAAGAAGGATGTTAAATTTATAAGCCTGAATGATCTTGAATGAGTTATATATTTGTTCCTAATTTTTTGCTATAATGATGGCTTTAGTTCTTCTCAATATGCTTGGCATCATTTCCAAGTGCGGTGCTACTTCGAAATAAACTTCCTTATATAGTCATTCAAAATTATGAAAACAAGAGATACAACAATGAGAATCTCATATTTAAAAGTTATCAACTTACCAACAGTCAGCGTGACTTGCATTGATTTGTTGACCCACACTACAAGAAACTGTGTTGAATTAATAATCTTCGTTTGTTCGAGCACATTGTCCTGAAGTTTTTCACTGCTCAGCTCCTATAAAACCAAGAAACACACAATCAAGTTATTTAAATATTAAATTTGGCACTGCATGCTATTAAAATCAGAATAAAATGCATTACAATTATTTCCCAATCTTTCGACGACACTGGTGTCACATAGACACTCTTCAGTAGTTGCACATCGTCTACCAGAGCACACTTCACCAAATCATTTTCTTTTAGACCTAGAAAGAGCGCCAAACAAAAAATAAAACAAAATTAAACAAATCATCATCACACTGAAGAGAAGGAAGTGGCACGCAATTAAAATAACATGAGGCACATAGCATAGCTAACCCATTTCCTTTGCAACTCTGGCATTGATCCCAATTTCAGTGTCTTTAACACTGCCTGCGTGCGGAACCCACATAGCATAGTGGCAGTACTTTCCATAGGTCAGACTGATGCATCCATTATCCTTGAAAAGTAATCACAGCACATTAAATCCTGTAAATCTTACATAACCTTTATTTTTAAAAAAATCTCTGCACAATTATTTGAGAGCGTGTTGTAATCTTATGGCAAAGATTTTTCAAGATTCTCAACTTTGAACTTACATAGGTGTTAACAAGTTCATAGTAATTATCCGGCAATAGAATGAAATTATTTTTCATAGGACGGAAGGTTACTTTAAATGTGCGTCGGAACATTTTTCTGTTTCAAAAGGCAACGTGAATCAAAAATTATTAATAAACAAATTACTAAACTTAGAGAAATATAGCTTCTTTCAACACATTTGTTACGCACGGCACTGAAAAGCACTTTTATTCTGGGGTTTAATTTGTAAAAGTGAGAAAATTTGTGAAGAAAAATGCAAAGAATTTTTGAAAAAACTTGGATTGTTGCCAAAAATAGAAACGTCAACAGACAGCTGTTTTGTGTTGTGTTGTTTGTGGCAGGGCAACAACAAAACTACGTGTAATAAAAATGTAAACAGAGCAAATGCATACACTGAACACGTGGAGCGGTAGCTAAATTAGAGAGATTTTCAGGTTTATGTATTGGATATCAACATTTTTGATATGTAAACGCAGGTAATGTCATGTTAGAGATGTGCAGTTGATAACGAATTTTTTCTAATCGTTAGTTCTTATTCGTTAGTTCTTAATAGCTTTTTTTAAACATTTTTACAGACATAACAACACTGCAACAGTAATAACAACTGTCTTTTTGAGCGAGAGAAGAAAAATGACACATAACTGAACACCACGAGGCAAACATTGTGTTACTTAAATATACAGCAACCGAAAAACAGGTAATACATTATAGCCGCCATTTCGCTATACAAACTGTCATTTGAAATTTTATATGTCATATTCGGTGGTTTTACTCCGAAGAGAAGTGAATTACTAATCCAATGGATCATTAAAAACCCTCCCACGCCACACACGACAGAGCCAAATTTTTTTGTCAAGCCAATTTATTTAAATAACAATAATTATTGTATAAAATCGGTCAATTTAATGTTCTCTCCTTTTGAACTGTCATTTTCGGATCCGGCTCGTTGGATTTTCAACTTTCCCAAAATATAACTCAGAGCCATTCGGCTTCATGGCTTCATCGTTTATGGCTACCTTAAGCGTTAACAATTGTAGGAACATTGAAATCTAGAACAAGATGTAATTCTTGTTGGATAGAGAAAATCAGAACGCAGAATTTCTTGATAAATCAAGATTATAGGAAAGTTGAAAGAGGAGTAAGATAGGTTAGGTTAGGTAAGGCTCATGTTAATTTAGCATCTTTATTTTCCATTATAATAGTACTACTGTCATATTCAAATTCTCTGTTTTTTGAGACCTGGGGTGGAATCGATGATAGTTGATTGTCACATTTTTGATCATCACTTGTGATCAAATTGATTTTTTCTTCTGCGTAAGGTGATCACATCCACCAATTCAACTCAATTCAACTTTGTTCAATTTGTCAGTGACATTTGTCAAAAACATTGTTGCCGTAGTCATATTTTCAAGTAAATTCATTGAAATTGTTAAGTTTTTAGTGAATACATGCAATAATTCTGAATTTAACCATTTATTTTCGATTGTTGTATACTCATATGTTAAAAGAAATATTGTGTTTGATGATTTGGTGACTAAAATTGAAAAAAAGTTGAAAATGTTATAATGTTTTGTATGCGTGTGGTAACTCACTGTGATGATCACCTTACGCAGACAGAAAGTGTAGATTTTGACTATCACTTATCACAAATCACCTTAGACGATTCCACCCCTGGGGTCGCCCTCAACTCACCCTGAAGTAGATCTAGGTATTTTGCTGAGGCGAGTTAAGGTAAACAAACTAACATGTGTGTTGTTAAACATATGTTTACAATTGAATATTTTAATTTGCTTTTGCAATGCAAAGAAAAGAAATTATAGATTTATTTTAATGAAAATAAATAGAAAACATACAAATAAAACAAAATGTAATTGTTTTATGTTTTGGAATGTACCTAAAGCAACAAATTTCAAGTTTTAATTTCGGAAACAAATATTTTTTGTTTCTTTTTTTTTTTGTCAACAACACAAAACCTACCCTTGTGCGTTTTTTGAGAACCAAAAAACCCAGTTTTTTTTACAGCTCTTGGGGCCTGGGTAAAATTGAACGAACACAATTAATAATATGTATAAAAACATTTTGAACATCGATTTTTCCCTCTTTTTGAGCTGCCAGGTCGTTGGACTTTCCGAAAATCCAACCGAGCTTATTTCCAAGATTTGAAAAAAAAAACTCTTTGTGTGAAGATTTCCAATTATAAATTATTAGGTGAATGATTCAGAGTTTCGGTTTGACAAAACAACTTCTAAAACAAATTCATTGCTTTAAAATAAATCAATTTTCAATTTAAGTTTTGAACGATCATGTTATACAGAAAAAAACATTTGTTTAATATTTCAATAAATTTATTTTATTTGCAATTTAATTTTATTTTTATATTTATTTAATAAATCAAAAAAAAAATAATATTAATAATAATAATATTTAATAACAATAAAATCTATAAAAATATTCTACAAAAAAAAAATAAAACCACCTACAGTGTCGCACAAACAGCGTGTGCTTCCTCAACTTATCCATTGCTAAATAATAATTGACTATGCAAGATAACTTTTCATTTATTTAATAACTTCAAACAAAAATCGAGGAAATCTGCAAATAAAATTATAACAACGAAAAAAAAATTATTTACCCCGAGATATGCACTTTCTTATCTCTTCAATTATTATATTCTTAATTTAAATTCATAATTGCATAGTTTTCTTTTAAATTTTTTTGATATTCCTTTCTATTTTTTTCTCATTCGAGTCCATTTAAAAATGAGATTTTTTAAACTTAATATTAATTATTAAAATATATAATATTAATATTATAGGTTATTTGTTAAATGTACAAAAATTCAAATTATATGTATATGTATGTTGTTAAAGAATGTATAATATTATTATTAGTTGTGTATATATATTATTAATATAATTATTTTATTTTTATATACAAAAAACTTATAAATGTAGAAAAAAATCTATGGTTTAATATCAAAATTTGTCATAATTTAGTATTTCATTGTTTTTTTATTCAAAAAATTCAAAAATTCTGTTTTGTTTTTTTTTTCTTTTCGGTATAAATGTTTTTATGTATTTACAAAAAAATTTGTTCAAAATACATCGACAATGTGTAAAATGTTTGTATAGAAGTTTTACTGTTGAATACTGTATTATATAAATGTAATGTATATGTATATATATGTATTTATTTAAATTTAAAATGGCAAATTTCTGACACGATAAAGTTCTTTAAACCTTTTTAATAATTCTTGTTTAGGTGGCGAACAAAAAATAGTTTTTAATAAAAATTTTGTTTCTCAAACAGAAGGCATCCTGGTTTTCTATTGAATTAATTATTTTTTCTTGTAGCAATTTAGTACACAAAAAGAAAATTAAATTACCAAAAATATGTATTACTTCAAAAATTCGTTTGTTTTTGTATAATAAATTTGTGCGTGTATAGTATTTTTAATATCACTAAAATCGATTTATATACAAAAAAATATATGTAATTTTTTTCTATTTCGCACAAAATCAAAAAAAAGAGCAATTTTTTATAAAAAAAAAAATAAAAAGGTTAAGCGATAGAAAGATTGATATTCCAGGAATGTAATATACAAAAAACTTGTATAAGTTGCTTTTTTTTTTTAAATAAAGTTTTCTAAACGTCTAACTCTTCCAGAGTTCGTGAAAGTCTATTGTTATCGATACGACGTCGTTGACTGCGTCGAACTGCATCCGCTCGTCGATAGGGTTCACTCTTCAAATTCAATAGAATATCTTCCAAGGCTCCATTGTAAACTTCATCTTGTTGTAGGATTTTTTGTTCACGAACAGAATTATTTTTGTGTGGTGTTGTTTTGCTTTTAAGTTCATTTATAACTGCTTCCTGTAATGAAATCGAAGTCGTCTGAGAAAAGTAAACAGGGGGGAAAAAAGGAACACCATGGAAAAGAGGGAGAAAAAAACCCAAATTAGTATAACCATGACACCATTATGAAACACATAAGTAATAAACTTAAATTTAAAACAAAACAAATATTTTTTATTTAAATGATTTTTTTTTGTTGGTTTGGGAATAAGATGCAGAAAAAACGCAGGTAGTTTTGTTAGTTAGGGTTTATTTTTTTGGTTGAAAATTAATGTAGGATTTTGAAATATGAAATAATTATTAAAATAAAAAATTAGCTGCTGACTTTGGACATGATTACAAAACAAAAAAATGCACACACGCACAGACAAAACATAAAATGATGGACAATAGGCTTCAAGAATAAACTATTTGTTTAAAAAAAAACTAAGACAACATTTTACTTCAACAAATTAAACTACTTTCAGTTATGGTTTTTCAAACTAAAATCAAAAACAAAATCTAAGAAGGGGTGTAACGAATGTTACTGTTAACCTAAAGTAGGAGCAAGCATCACTACAAAACAGTTAATACACTTAATTATTCCCATCGTAAAAGTTTTTTCAAATTGATTTAAAACTTTTTGAGAATAAAACAAATTGTACTAAATTTAGACCATAGATCAAAATATCGGCATTATCTACATGAAACTTCTAGAATAACAAACCGATAGACACATTACTTTTTCATAGACGGGTGTATTAAAACTTGATTGGTTCAATACATTAAGCGATTGGTTGATTTAACGGGTTGTGTGTATGGCGAACTGGATCTGTCAAGAACATAATTGTTTGTTGAACGGACGAACACTGCAACCCATCTTCTAATCCAATCATTCGGAACTCGCAACACATAAAGGACATACTTAAGGTGACATAACCAAATCGAATCTTATCTGAATTTTTGAAATGATCAAGAACAAAATAGGTACGCAGAAAGATATCATATTTATAAAATAAAAACATCCGAAGAGGTACAAACATTGTGGTTTTCGTGCGCTGCCGATGCCACTTAGAACGTTGCCAACAATTTTTTAGTGAGAATTTGAGGTCCAGAACGCAAAATAATTCTGTGAATGTACACTGGTTTAGTGAGATCAATACTGAAATATGGAAGCTTGGTTTGGTTGATAGGTTAACACCTTAAAGCGTTGACAAAAATCCAGAGACTTAAATGAATTGTATCAACTAAAGCTTTGATTACAACACCTACACTAATAAAGTGTTTAGAATCCATATTCAAACTGCTGCCTCTTGTGACTTTATAAACAAGAATCTGCAGCAAAAAGCTATTTCAGAATAAAACAATCGAAGTTCTTGAGATCAGCTCGAATGGACATTCTGAAGACTGACTAAATTGTTCCAATACAGATTTTGGAGATTGCTTCTTCCGAAATAGACATGCATTACATAAGAATAAGGTTTTGAAAACTTAAAACAAATTTATCATTACGGATGGCTCGAAAATCGACATAATAACAGGCTTTTACTCAGAGACTGTTAAAGTAGTACAGCCAGGCAAGAATAAAATAATTTCTATAAATAATAAGCTCAACACTCTCAGGAGTTATCGTAAGACCTCCCAAGAGTAAATGAAAAAAATTGTATAAATTTAAAAAGACCGAAAATTACCATCAACGGTGTCTAGTGCTTTTTGATCACGGAAAAAAATTACTTCCAACTGAAAACGACCTGCACATAGGATACAAATAAGAAGATGAACATGAGAACATAATTAACTTCCTCCAATGCCATTGCTCTGGTCTCGCTGGGAAAAGCTTCTTTGATAGCATCTACCAACTTAGATTTGCTAAATAAACTGAATTATAATAACTACTAGTATGTTAAGATAAAAAAATTCTATACCCTCAGAAGAGCATCACAATAAGTCTACATTGGACCTTAGCGTGAAGGAGTTAAGCTGCGTCTTCTTTACGAACCAGCAATGTTAGGTTAAACTTTCTGGGCCAAGTAATCATCACGCCATGCCTGTATCTTCGATCCCAGTGCAACTGTTTTTTACATTTACTTTCATTATTTTCTAACCATATTTTTCACATTGTTCGTTAAAACTCAAATTTTTTACTGGTTGTAATGTAATTAATAATTAAACAGAAATTTCGAAACTCGGTTCCTAACTTTTCTTTTATCTTTTTTGGTCATTTTGGCATATGCCAGATGACATTGATAAAATTGAAAGAACAAAGCAAAAAGTTCATGATTTATTCGTCAGCATTCGAGCAGAAGCAGCTTCAGTTGGTCTAGTGGTAAAAGAAGATAAAGCAAAGTATTTGTTTTTATTTGTCAATTCTATAATTCAGATAATGCCGAGGTAGAAAAGGATTACTTGCTTCTACCGTAATTTGTGATAACCCCAGAATCACTTTTGTTGATTTTTTTATTGTTGAGCTAGGAAACCAAATGAGTATAAGATCGTCAATCTAAAAGTCAAACTGTCACTGAGGAAGATAATGATCGGTGCGGAGATGTGGAACTTGTCAAGATAAGATAAGGACCTGATTGGTCGCTTTGAGCGAAGAAGGTTCAAGGACGAGATTTACAGGCTGTACAGGTGACACGGTCTAGCAAGAATAAAACTTGTTCAACGGCGCCGATGATGGTTGGGCCATGTAGAGCAGATGGACAACAACGCTTCAGCCCGTAGAATCTTTGGAACCACCAAAGCGGGAGCCTTTCGTAACGTGACCAAGCAAAAGAACATCTGAAAAAACTTGGTGTGCGAAATTGGAGACGGCCGAAGTTAGGACAGGCTAGAGACATGTTGCTTCAGTGACTAGGCTTCTTCGGACTAGAGTTTGAACTCTTACTGACAAACTGGTGCTTAAAAGTTTTTGTTTGTAAGGGTTTTGGTCTCGCTTGAACTTTATGAAAGTCACGCCTGGGTCTCGGAATAGATGAAGTTGTAATCAGATTCCATATATGTTTACACATTTTTATTTGCCTTATGATGCTCAAGTGAATATCGTTTATCGTAAAAGGCGACTGATATAAATGACATCTAGACAATTCTATGTGAAGTGGGAATGTTGTGATTCAAGATCGCCAGATAAATAAGAAGACATACTTTAGTAAGAAGTCAGAAATTAAAAAAAAAAAAAAAAAGATTTAAATGTTAGTAATTATTTCTAAATCAGGGATATACAAACTAAAAACGGCACTACATAAAACATAAATAAAGGACAATTACAAAAACCAACATAAAGATCACAAACAAAGCTTTTTTCTTTACAAAATATTGCAATCGCTCACTTACTTATAAAAATGTTAAACGACTTTAAGAAGCAACCATTTCCAAGTAATAGATAGAGTATCTACAAACTGCGTTTTTGTTTATGTGCGTGTGTGTGCTAGTGTTTTTTTTCTGAATTATTCGAACTTAAAAATTATTTTGTTGTTTTATTATTAATTTTTTTTGTTTTAGAATTTATTTAACAGTCTTATTTTGTTTGTATTGTCATTCTCATTTTGTTTTCTTTAAAATTTACTAAATGACAACATTAAAGCACGTTCTAGCTTTTTGTTTTAAAATAACAATCATTCATCGTCAACAAGAGTAAAAATGTCTATCATCTTCCCGAGCTGAATTTGTTAATGTTTTGTGTAGAAGACTGCCTTCCGTAGCCACGCAACCAAGTTTCTATTGAGAATGATTTTGCCAATTCGAATGATATTTTGTTTATACATATTACAACAAATAAATAGATGAAAGAAAGTATGGTAGAGTGTTTGCCAATTTGTTGGGCGGAAGAAATAAGTGGAAAATTAATGGAAAATAAAAAGAAAATATATATAGAACATTAAAATAAAACAAACATGAATTTCCACCAAGAGCCATTACGCAGAAAGATATAACTTACCTGCTGTTTCTTCTGATTCATCTTGTTCCTAAGGATTACCTGTTCGTTTTCCTTTTTACTTGCAGCTTGAGCAGCTGCTTGCTCTAGTCGGCGACGTTGTTCGTTCTCCTGATCGTGCATCTAAAGTAAAGAATTTTTTTTTAAATTGTTTCTGTTTTAACACGAAGTTAGTACTTACCTTAAAAGCTCGTGTAAATCTTACAATCAATGCAAAAAATGCACTCGCATCAGCATTTCTTGATGATTCTCCAAAATATTCAACACACTCTTTGAATGCATCCTGTGCATTCTTTAAATCACATCTGAT
The DNA here is from genome assembly GCA_951217065.1 of Baccha elongata. Classification (NCBI taxonomy): domain Eukaryota; kingdom Metazoa; phylum Arthropoda; class Insecta; order Diptera; family Syrphidae; genus Baccha; species Baccha elongata. Next base: position 43,845,626 of record OX578274.1, read on the forward strand.
CTTCTTCAGTTTATCTTCAGAGTTGTTTAGGAAATCTCTGAGAATATGTGTTGGAGCACCTTTGACTCGTATGTCAGCTTCTTTCTTCACCAGTTCCATGCCTTTCTCCAGATCGTGCATATCGGTGATAATGTTCTCAAGCGACACCTGAGCTGCCTTGTCGGTACAGAAAAGTTCTGTATCGAAGTTAAGGAGTTCAGGGAACTTTTGCCTTATTGTTGCCACAATATAGTGCAATAGTGAGGATCGTTTATCTGTTGATTTTGTATCGATTAGGGTGTCAAGACTTTGAAGTTTAAAACCATAGGCTGGACCACGCTTGCTGCTATTCAAATAGTTTCCAAATGCAAGCACTATCTCAAGGACGGCTTTGAATTTACGCGATTGTTTTAGTGAATTGGCAGCTTTGTTTATTGCAATGATTTGCTATAAAAAACAAAAATGAATGGTTTGATTAATTAGATTATTTTTGTATTTTAAAAACTTACCGGACTAATTAAATGTACACAATCAAAGAAATTGCCCATATAATTCATAATTGACAATTTCGATGATATCCTTTCAACTTTGGCCAATTGCAACATAAATTTATCCTCTTCAGTAAGGAGGTTCTGATCTTTACGTTCGCCAATATATTCCTTATAGGATTTGACTTCAGCATCAGTTGGCACCATTTTTTGTAACATTTCAACATTCTCTAACGAAAGTTTCTTCAGATCGAGACTATGTATCGCAGCTATCACTTCATCGATTGGCATATCTAATTTTCGACGAGATATTGCTAAGAAGATAAAATATACAAATGATTACAAATTTGTACATATGTAAGTTTAAACAAAATAAAAAAAAAACTTACCAATATTTCGTAATCTCGTATGTTCCAGCAGTGAAACGTTTTCTGGTTTTTTAAAACGTTTGCTCGGATATGAATTCAGGCCATCGACTTCGGATTTACCATTTGCGATTGGACCACCAATGCCTATTTTGAAGCGTTCTTCGAAATCGATAAAGTCGATCTGTCTGTGAATTTTTTCATCGTCTAATTCGTTGAAAATTGTTCCGCGAACCTAAATAGAAAATTTGTATAATTTATTAAAATATCTTAATGTAGTAGGTCGCAAATTGTTAGTTTATCAATTAGGGATACATGGATAAGGTTTATAATGAGAGCACTTTATGAACAGTTGGTATGAATGACGAAATTGTTATGTTGATTACAGCTGTGTTCTGAAAATGTAAATGAAAATAATTGTAAAAAGCCGCACGAATACCGAACCGTTATACAATTTCAAGAATGTTTGAAGTTTAGAGTGTAGGAAGAGGTCGGGTTTACTCGTGCGGGATAAGCTAGCTTAAATAAATTTAAGCGCAATGTAGACGAATAACAATTTAGCTCGATGATGATTTATGAATGAAGAGAAGCTGTTGGGAAGTTGTTTCGTTGGTTTTTTTTTGCTCTTATAAATTTTAAACAAGAAAGACGTGATCTAGTTAAGCCATCTGCCACCAACATTGCCCTAAGTGACAGCTTAACAATATTCGGAGTCATCTTACAAACATCATCTAAAACGCACTTAGAGACGACTTCCACGCGGCCCACAACTATAGGTCCAATTATAAAGCTCAGAACCAAACTAACCTATTGTTATTATGGGATCAGGTAAAGAACGCTTTAGTTGGGACTGGTTGCGAAACTGTACCAAGCCAGACAAAAACAAGATATCACACTTCTAAGAACACTGAAATTAAGAATGAATACTTCTTTTGACCCGAATTGGCTGATATAGACACAAACGTCATGTAAATAAAAACCGCTATCCATCTTCTTAAAGCCAACATAGCAGGTGGACTTGATGGCAGACCGTTCGTTAAAGCAAACCCTCAAGCAGTTTAACTTTTTGTGCTTAGGGCAATGAAATTTTTTCCAGGAATCGGAAAAATATTGTGAAGTTAGCAAGATATGAGTCTACGATCGAAAGGCACCAAGCGCGCTTTTAGAAGTGATCTTGTGTCAATCAGATAAACACTTTGCGAATCATCCTTGAACTTGAACAATCATCGGAGTTTCAATCTCCACTGTGTCTAATGTTCGTAGAATTTAAAAAAGATTTTGACCGGGATAAACGCGAATTCAACCGCTTGTTGGGAAGAGTATCTTTAAGAATTTTAAACAATGAACATCTTTTTGAATACTTTGAGATGCCTCAGTTGTGGGACGAGGACATAATTTGTCACCAATTCTATTCCTACTGATAATTGACGATGTGATTGACGATGTGATGAACGAAAGTTCATATAGACTATGGCCATGGTATATGTTTGTCTGCTGGCAAACAGCACTGCTGGAATTAATCAAATAAGTCAAAGTTAATGGAGAAGTTGTTAGCTTAAGGTTTAGCGCTAATAAGACAACATAATGCACACAGAATTGTTCAAAGAACAGATTAAGAAGTTTGACTATCAGGGTAGTTTAGTAGTATTTGAAGTCCTAACAGGACTGGAGGTTAAAAATAGAATAAACAAAGCCCGTCGTGTAATTGAAATCATTTCTCTTAAATCTCTGGCGAAATATCGCCAAGCATCAACTTTAGGCTCTAAGAATCCAAAGTAAAATCAGTGTTGTTATACGCTTGTTAAAGTTAGAAGTTATCTGACAACCTCTCGGGCAGGGGATTTCATGAATAGGTGTTTGAGGTACTTTCTAAAGAACATTTTGTTAGAAATCATACTCAACGCTGTGTAGTAAAATCGACTGAAGAAAAGTAGATGCAGACATTAGGATTAACAAAGGGTTAACAAAGCTTGATCGAAGTAAAGGACTTTTGCACCGAACAAATGCTACAACAGCCCCATGTAATCTAAAGTTTCCAAAGAATACTGAATCCTTAGATTCAAAGGTTAATTTTTTCAACCATGCTATAGCAAACTTAAATTTGCGAAATTATGAAATATGCGTCATGAGAAAATTAAATCTTATAGAATGTTCTTTCTACAACTATAAAACCACTGAATTGGACGTTCTATGATACAAGACTATGAAGGACATAAATGCTTCCATCATCAAAGCATTTTGCAATTAAATTAGACAAAAAAAAAATCAGCTTTCATCGACTAAATCCTTAACTTAATTCATTCCATCAATCAAATTAAATAAGCCTCAAGGTTAAGCTTTTGCAACACGACATCACGCAAACATCATAGACCTCACACTATTTCTTCCCAGTTAAAAGAACTTAATCATCTTCCTTTATGTAATCTAGCTAGCTCTCCAGCCGTGAGTTCAATGGCTAAGATTACTTCTTTATAATTACACACACAAGGACTTAACACTCACGCTGCGATGCGTCGCTGATGTCGTCACATTAGCACTGTCCAACTGTCATATTTATGTCTCTCTGAAAGTAAAATAGGAAAAAAGAAATGGCTAGCCTCGCTGGCAGAGGCTCACTTACCTGGTTAGGTTTCAGTGCAATCCAATTAAGTGTTGGCAACTTGTATTTGGTTTGCACCTTTCGTTTGATGGTCATCGCTCCATCTGGAGCGGGCATAAAACCAGCAGCAGGTGGTGGTGGCGGTGAGAATGTTGACATAAATGGTAGAGCGGGCGCTGGTGGGGGTGGCATTCGTGTCGTTTCATGAGGGTTAATATTTGAATATGCTGACTCGTTGTCCCTGAAACCACCGTTCATACTGGGTGGTGGTGGAGGAACTGGAGGTGGCGGAGGTGGTGGTGAGACGGCACATGGTAGTGGCGGTGGTGGAGGTGGCGGGGGTGATATTGACGATGTCTGAGAATCTGGTGAGCCGATATTACCATTCATCATTATGAAACCACCTTCACCATTAGATCCAGAACGTGGCAAGGATTTGGTGAGAGTTTGAAGTTCAAGATTCTTGCTTTGCAGCATGGATTCACGTTTCTTAAGTTCCTGCTCATTGTGTTTGAGAATCTTGCGAAGAGTAGATACCTCTTCGTCGTACTTGCACTTCGTAGCAAGTAGTTCTTCTCGTTCAGCCTTCAATTGCTCCATTTCCGTGTCCATCTCGGCAAGTTTATACATAAACTCTCGCTCTAGTTCAGCGTTACGATCCATGACTCTTCCCAGATCGTCTTCTAGTTCCTGAACCCTCTCCAAAGCGGCAGTTTTAGTCTCAGAGTCCTCCATGAGTGCGGCAACGTCAAAAACGTTATCCAAATACGCCGAGATCTGTACCTTCAACTCTTCCGATTCCGTCATTCGCAGCTTTTCTAGATATTTGTCCAGACCGAGCGCCGTGAACTCATATTGCAGATGTACCCGGTAGTTCATGTCCTCCACGGAATGAACAACAATGTTCATGAACTGCATACACGCTACCATAAAGTCAATGTTGAAAGCTTCAAAGTTCATAAAGTACTCCATGAGCGTTTGAAAGCGTCTTTTCTCTTGGCACACTTCTTTGAAATTGTCAAATGACGACAGGATGATCTCATGACCACCTTTCACTAAGCAAATGGCAGCCAACAATTCCAGCACCAGTGCCTTCGTTCGCAGCGATTTATGGATCAAACTTAATGCGATACAATTTATCGCCTCTCGATGTTGGATCACCATATTAAATCCATATTTGTTATTCATGATAGCTCGCAGGCACATAATGCAGACATGAATATCATCTGTAGACGCACCCATATTCAATTTGGCAATGTGGCGGGAACGACGTTTGATACTCGGACTATCAAGGACATCGGCCAGCGATGGTCGCAGAAATCCATTTGAGGAATTGTGATGATTGTGTCTGGAGGACGAGTCATGATTATGACTATTATTGCCAAGAGTAGAACCATTACCACCCTCAACATCACTGCCACCCAACGATTGCATAGTCGTATTAGCTATATTCAATCGTTCATCGGATTCGTTAAGTGATTCTTGTATTCGTTGCTCGTGTCGCATCATTTGCAGGCGAAAACTTAAATAATCAACGAGAGCATCCAGACCTTGGTTGGTCTCGTCCAGGAACTCTTTTACCCACTCAATGTGGTTGGTGCGTAGTGAGATTTCTAAATCACGTAACACTTGTGTGGACGTGGACTCACCGACCATTTTTCGTTTCTGACAAAGAAAGTAGAAGAAAATCTGTAAGTATATGATGCGCGCGGGGGAAAAACGGGAAAACACACTGTGAGTTGGTTAAATACTGGATTAAGTTTTAGTTGCTACTAAACTACTAAAAATAAACAAACAAATAAATTACAAGAATTTTTTTATTGTAGAAAGAAAATAGAGGAAAAAGTAAAAATAGATATATAGGTACTACAAGAAAGAAAAAGGAAGATGTAAACAAAAGGAAAAAAGAAGAAAAATAAAGTTTGTTATGGCAACTAAGTATTTTTTTATTTTAAAGCCAAACAAAATAAATTCTTAAGTAACTTTGTTCATGCATCTACATATTAGCTGTATTCGTTTACTGTTCAAAACTTACGAATTCTCCCCAACTTAACGGCAATTCAACGTAAATTGCACTGAAATGACATCAACTTAATGCTTACTTGACGTTAATATCACTTAAATGACATTAAGTTGGGCAGAGTTCGGCAGTTTTGGATGCTGCGTTAGCAACGTTTTTTTGATATCAAATATAAAGGCAATAGGTATTAAAATTAAAAAAAAATAGTGCTTTCGTGCGGATTGTGCTCAAAAGCTCTGAACTAGTTAAGCATGTCTTTTTTATTTAAAACGAACGTGCATCACAGTTGTTCAATAGCCCTGTTCCAGAAGTTCCAAAACTAAACATTTCTGCACAACTTATTGACAATTTGACGTTAATTGTACTAAAATGACATTTACTTAGGACAAATCGGGCAGAAATAAGTAGTTGGGAATTTTCGGAACTGGGCTAAAACGGAGAAAAAATAAGGAGCCTGAGGAAGAATATTGCATTGTTGTTATGAATTGTCAAAATTATTGAAAGTTTCTCTTAAAAGTTCATCTCGTTTAGCTCCGTATTAAAGTTATGTTTATCATCTTAGTGGATTGGATACGGGAGACAATTAATGTATTCATGGCGACAAACCACACACACAAAAGAAGAATTTACAATAATTATTTATCATTACAAAGTTTTATAGAATATACACAATACCAAAAAGTGTTTACCATGCATTGAAAAACACATTTCTACTCAAAAACGTGCTTTGAAGTATTTTATATTTAATATTTTTTTTTACAGAATTTTGAAACAATTCCAAACCAAGTTTGTTAATAAATTTTGTTAAAATACCTGCAGCCATATCTTTTTTTTTTGTGAAAAATTAAGAAAGAAAATAATTTTTACATTATTTAAAAAAAATTCATCTTTTGTTTAAATTTTGTTTTCTATCTAAACTTACTCTGTGACTTCGTGAAGCTTTCGGATCTAAATAAGTTCTTAATTTATTTAAATAATGAGATGGTGGATCTTTTGCTCGAACCATTTCCTGCAAAGAAAAAAAGAATTTTTTGAATGAAATTATAGTATTAGAATTAAATTAAAATTAACAATAAGTCTATTAAAACAGTTCTTTTAATCTTTCAATTATTTTGCATTTTTTGATTTATATTTTATTATATGATTTTTTTTAATTATTTGCATTAAATTTGTAACAAGGTAGACAAATGATTGTAAAGAATGCAAAATAGTTATGATAATTTTGCCACATTTTTTTGTTTGAAAACAAAATTGTATAGCATGGGAATAAGGTGAACAGCATTTAAATAAGTTAAAATGCTGCAAACGATTGCAAATAATGGCAAAATAAAACCAAATTATTATTCTGAAAGAAAGAAACTTAACATTCATTTATTAGGGTTCTGATAAGTAGTAAGTAGAAGAGTAATAAGTAGAAGAGAGAAGGCAAACGGAAGATTTAGGCAAACGGATACTGTGACAGATCATGTTATTCATCATGTTTCAAAAACCCGTTTATAGAACGACTGACGAATCTTGTTGGTTTCGGCTTGAATTTTTTTTTGTTTTTGAGAATTGATACCAACGACTTTTAGTCTCAGTGATGGAAAGAGAAGCCTAAGAATGTAGATTTTATCATGCCGTTCGTCGGTCTGTCGGTGCGGATGTGCGTATGTGGGTTTGTATTACTTTTTGGTGGTTCCCTAGATATTTTTTTTGTCTGGAGGACAAATTTGAATTTTTGTTTAGGCCCGGCTATATTGTGTACCTCCCATATAACGGTTTTATCTTTTTTACAAATTTTCTTGAAAACGGCTCTATTGATTTTGATAAAACATTGTAAATGTTATTTTTGGAAATTTTGTGAAGGTTAGCTTGGAGATTCACTGAATTTCAGGTGTTTGGTTTTTACAAATTTGTCCATAAATTTATCACAGCTTACACGGTTTCATTTAATTTTGATACAGCATTTAAGTTAAACATTAAACACAAGATGTCATTTAAAGTTTTATACTAAGCAACCGTTGAATTGTATAGCTTCCATACAAGTTTATTTTACGTTAAGGCTATTTTTCGATATTTTTATCTTTTCCACATAATTTAATAACTTAAACGTTTCTTTTTCCCATAGTTCGCTACAAGAGCAAGTCCGTGCGTACAGCAGTGCATTTTATTTTTGTGGGACACACATATTGTTAGAATTATTTGACCGTTGACGTACTACATATGGACAGCCAGTAGCCAACTTCACGCGTATTCCAACATAACTAGTGGTGGCATCATCTTCTGGCGGGGAATCTGCGTAGCAGTGATATGATTTTTTTAATTAATTATTTCCTTTTGAAATATTTTGGTGAAAATAACTGGACAGAAATTCAGGCGTGCCAAAATAATTTCAGAAAATCGGTCGCTAGCCGTTAAACTAATAGTTCAAGTCATGCTTAAGTAACTTGTTTTTGATATTTTTTTCTCCAGCGCTGTTACCGCTGGCTGGAGGAAAAAAAAGTATTTATGTACAGAGGGCGCTCAATCTCAACTCATTGTTGTAGTTTTAAATTTCGTAACAATACATAGAAATGGTTCTCTAAACTAATTTTAGCTAACCATAAACACGACATTGCAAGTCTATAGAGGTCGGAAAGTATGAAATGTTGTCCCTTTTTATTGTGTTGGTAACATTTCAATAACATTATAAAATAAAAAAAAAAACATTACCACTTACTTTAGTAAAATATGTTTCTTCGAGCTATTTTACATCTTCATTAAATGCATTAACTTTCAATTGAAATACTTCAAATTCTCAAAAAGAAATACAGGGTTGAATTGACATCTTCAAGATACAACCAAATAGGACAAAAGTTTATTACTGAATGGCGTTTCAAACCCTAACTGTCTACGAGGGTTGAATCCCTTTTAGAAGAAAAAAAAATGGATTTAAATTGAAAAATTCTACAAGAGTTTAACCCCCATTCTCATCAAATGTTTCATTAAATTATGCAATCAAAATAAATTACCACTTGTTTGTGTATTTATGGCTCAAAGCCAAGAGAAGACACATCAAAATAAAAAGAAACAAGGAGACAACATCAATTTAGAGTTAAAATTTCCGTTTTATTCAACACTTCCCATCAATAGACGATTTGAATTGAATTTTTAATTGATCGTTAAAAAAATGCTCGAATAAGCACAAGAGTAAATTTTAAAGTGGTTCGCATACTTAATTTTTTTTCTATAGCATGCTGTTTTATAGACTTAGTTTTTGTTTGTCACCAATCACACGTCAAAGTGACACAACTAAAATGACAACTATTTAACGCCATTTTGATCAGATGTCACTTTTGATGGTCATCTATGACATTGAAAATATGAAGATGTTAACTATTTTTATATGGATGCGCCATTTTATTTTGAATGATCGATATGAATTTACATTTAAAACGTTGACCGTGAAATAGAATGCACATTTTCGAATAACGTTTGTCTTCAATAATTAAGTCAAAAAAAATGTTGATTTTCTTGTTCACATTCCATAATATTAAACTTGTTCGAATAAATTGAGTTTAAGTGTGCAATTTTGTTTTGTTGGAATTCCCACAAAAATATACGCATAAATCTTTTTTAATATTCAAATTAACTGTGTTTTATTTTTAAAGGCTTATAGACTGTGAGTGCAAAAACAATAGTATTTCATTAACATAATATATTAAAATAATACAGTTACTTATAAAGTAACGAAAAAATGGGGCCACATGTGTTTTAAATATACTTCAGTCGCAAGTTAATAATTATAGCGTAGCAAACCATTTGCTTAATTTAAAGGAGAGGCTTCCAAGAGTTTCTATAGATACGTACATATATCGGACAAAATTTAATAGAAAAAAAAAAATTATATCAGCGAAAGACTAGGGTATTCTAGGTTAAAGCGGTATTTTCAAACGAAGTTCAATTTAAACAGATGCGGTAGAAATATGTATACTGCGGTCCAAAATAATAGGTCCACACGTGTTTTTTATTTATTATTAATTATTATTTAATATTTATTAAATCATTTATGAATTAAAAAAATGCATTTATAAATGTGATTTGTTAAAGGCTTAGATGTCTGCCGACAAATGATAACACAATTTAAATCTATCTCTACAAATAAAAATGAATGGCAAAATTTGTTGGAAAGCCTAAAAATCAGAAAATCTCGAGAACGATTTGACTGATTTGACTATTTTTTGTTTTTAAATGTTGGCAATAGTTTAAAGGAAGATTTTTAAGGAGGAAAATGGGACATTCTCTTCTTACTTGCTATAGAAATCAGGACAGCACTATGGTCACTGTTCAAATAGTTTATCGTCTGATGATTAAATAGTTTCCATATCAAAGGAGTCGTTGAGTTTTCCGTTGATGCTTCACGGTGCAATATTATGTTCTCCTGGATTTAGTCTGATTCTGTATTTGGTCGATATACTTTCCCATCAATCTTGAAAATAACGTTTAATTTTGACTAATTTTTCATTTTTTTGCTTATGACTTTTGGTCACATACTTCATGTTAAAAATGATTCTAGACGTGATAAAAAGCTTAGAGCAGTTGAGCTTCGTGACGCAGGGGAAATACGAACCCGTCACTAAAAGCGATTCGTCGCGTTTTTTGGAATCGGCCTACAGAATCTAATGCAGATTAATGGAACAATTTTTTTCAAATGCATTTAATAAAACATTAACTAAGTTTTTTAAAATTTAACTATTTTTTTCATATCTTAGACTATAATGCTTACTTCTTTGAAAATTAATCAGCAGGATGCTTCGTTGTTAACTTTTTTTTAGGAAAAAAAAATGATATTAACTTATTCACTTGGTGTGCAGTGTATGAACATAAGAAAAGGAACTATCTCAGCTCCAGATCCAATTACAAACAAGATTGTAATGCAATTGCAATCTATTATGTTAAAAACAAATTGCGTCGGCCTACATTTTCATTAAAAAAATCGGATTTGAACGATTTTTCAATTTAAGTATATACGACTGCAACTTTCAGTTTCAATCGATTGGCTTGCAAAAAAATAAATTTAGTTCACACTGCTTCGCATAAACAAATAAAATTTTCATATAGTCCCAACCCAACAAACATTTCGACCTTAACAATAAATTTATAAGTTCCGGTCGTCCGTCGCGTTCTGATTGCCAAATGACTCTTTAATCCATTCAAACGAGCAACAAACTGGTTAAATATCAACATCATCAACCCCGCAGGCCATGGTTATCCAGAGAGAGAAAAAAAGATCGTGCATAGCTTACAGATTGCTCGTCCAGCTTAATACAAACACTCACACACACATGTGTGTGTAAGTTTAATTGACTTTTTGGCTTTTTATGTAAATTCGCCTTCCCCTCGATGGACGAAATTATGGAGATGTCAATTGACATTATTTTATGTGGCGCGTTTAATGATCGTTGGACTTTGTAATTCATGCGAAACGAAACAGATGCTCAATAGATTTTTATTGTCCTATTCACAATCTGGAATCATATTTGATTTATTAGAGCTTTATGAATGGAACGACATCAAAGATAAAGCAATAATAATACTCAGTTTACATTGATCATGGTGTCATCATTATTTTCGAATGAGTCAGTTCGAATTTCGAACAATAACTGAAAAAGGCTACGTGACGCCATTGAAAAGGTTTATTTACACCAAAGAAATGACAGTAATTTACAATTTAATTGAGAAAATAAAACGAAAATAAAATATCGTCAACATTCTTGCGCGTTCCACCAAGGAGTTTATTTTTCACAAATGAACATGGGTGTGATTTCTTGCAGGATTGCACAACTTAACACTTTTTGAAATGTGTTTTCGAAAGCGAAACACTGACTCTATTTGAATTCAATTTTATATTTCAATGAACAGTTTAGCTACGTATGTATACTTCGCAGATGATTAATTATCTTTTTTTTTACAATACTATCGGTTACGTTATATCTTATTATGATGAATGAGAACATTATAGATAGATAGTAATAAGGGGTGTGTGTATAGGCGCATCGAATGGGTAAAGAAATAATAATTGAATAATGATACATAATTGAATTATGAGCAACATTCCAAACAGAAATTCAATGGGTGAGTAAATTATTGGGTCATTCGTTTAATATTTGTGTCTGTAAATTGTAGACGAATTCAAAAGCAGCAACAGATATCATTTGAATGGATTGCGTACGTAATATAGCTATGCATTAAAAAAAAAAAAAAAAAAAACACTCAAAACAGCAACAACAAGAACACGATGAATTATTTGATTTTAAGGTCATTTGTTTTTTAAGTTTAAAGTGAAGAGTAAGTATATGAGTTCAATCAAAAGGAAAGGTATAGTTCTCAAAGATTACTTGAGAATAAAAATCTTCGAAAGGATATTTTTTATACTACAACTATACTTATTCAGCTTAAAAAAAGTTTTCCAATAAGGATTTCTGAACTTTGACAGGTGTTGCGGCCATATTAGTACAGCTACATCTGTCATAATGGCTGTCATTTTGTAAGTCTGTTTTGTCAAATTAACATGGACAGTTATAGCTTTCAACAACATGTGCAAATGATGAAATTGTTTTGTGAAAGTGGTCAAAGACGTTTGTCAATAATTGTCTAATTTCCATCAAATTTTAATTCATTCAGAGAAAGTCACTGTTTTATGTGGATTTTGGGCTGGTGGAATCATTGGTCCAGATCATCGTCAACGGCGAACGCTATAGTCCGATGATAACCAATTTATTTTGGCACCAATGGGATAACATGGACATTAGCGACTTTTGGTTTCAACAGGCGCTACAAGTCAAACCGCAATAAGGCACAAACCAAAACTGCCTGAAAAACAACATAATCAATGCAATCACCCTGAATACCAAGTAAAAGAAAATAAACAATTTTAATGATATCTCAATCTCACTAACAATTTGTTTTGTTCAAATTTAAAGATAGGAAACGCTTAATGGAAAACCTTTTAGAACCGAACATTTGTAAGGACCTTTACTCTACTCTTTCAATATCTTTAAATTTGTGGGGTTCCGGTCATTCGTCTAAACTAAATAATACCTTGTCTAAGTTCGTAATGGCGAAAAGCAGAAAATCTACCAAGGATAACCCATGACCACAGGTGGTCGACTCGAACCCCTCCTTCCGGTCCCGGAAAAAAAATTGTTTCCTCTCCGAAATGAAGAGTGATGGTTACATTGAAATAAATATTAAGGTTGTTAACGAATATATATACCTGGGTATTTTTCATGACCACAAATATAAATATGGAGAGCATTTTGAAAAATAAGCTTGCCAAAGCTAAAGCGATTGCCATTATCTCTGCTTCGTTCAATTTATGTTTCTGAAATAAAAATTCAGGATGGCTGATTAGATTATACGAAAAATGGTATATCTTTTTTTCAGTGTGAGTAATCAGTTACATACATCATTGTGCATCATCTTTAGAATGTTTGTTCTGGTGTCCTTTAAGGTTCTATTCAGGGTCCACTTTTATTTTAAATTTTTTTAAATGAAATATTCTAGTGTTAAGACATATAAAAGGTCTGATGCTGGTGAAATAACGTTCAAATGTAACCCTTTTGTAAAAGTTGCTAGAGTGAAAGAGTGTGGTCAACTTTAGCTTACCAGGGCTAAATTGTGATTTGGGCCATGTTTCTTTTTGTTGCAATTTATAAGCTTTTAACAGTTTTAGCTTTGACTGGCGCAATTTTGGAAATGCAAATGTACCTTATGAAAGTAAGTCAGCCACTCTGGAACTATGTAGCAATATAATGGGTACGGAACACATTAGTAAATATTCCAATATGCCCTAAACGAACATGAATTCATTCAGGCGGTTCAAAATTTTATTTTTCACCAAAACAATGCATCCCTTAACACGGAAAGAACAGTGAAGGGTATGGAATAGGTGGGTTTAAAGAAATCTTAATTGGTTCAATAAGCAGTTTCTGAAAGTCCGTGTTCTTTAAATGTGTATTGATCCTCTTCTGAGCTTGTTTCCACATAGAGTGACCCCACGTTGGGCGCCAATGTTGCGAGCTAGTTGGAAGGCTAGCTAGAGCGGCAAGAAGCACTCCCATTTCCGTCGATCTTAATAGTGACTAAAAGCGTCTTCTGTGCAAAAGAGCTGGCAACGAACCATTATTATGGGAAAATAATAAAAAGCTTCATCATTTATCACTGTCATCGAATGACAACTGGCTGATCTGCTCGCACTGGCCAGTCTACATCCTATTCGCCTAAGTCTTTAACCACAATAATTGTATCAAAAGTGTTGAAGTAGTTTAACTTCACAAAAAAAAAAAAAAAATAAACATTTAACCTTAAAAAGTCTTTTTACTGACACGCAAGCCCTTAACCTGATTTTTTTATTTGTCTTAATGCTAACAACGTATAATCAAGCAAAATGCATTTAAATTAATCTTCTTTGAATGCTATTTGGTAAAAGGCATTACATTGGAATTTTGTGTATCAACAATTAGTTACTCAATTAGCTTAAGGGAACTCCCCCTTTATTTAAAACGCCCGATTGCATTTCATTTTAATTCCTTTAAAGAAGACAAAAGTATAGTACTTTATGTATATTCAAGACTAAACTCTTCACCTTGGTATTTGCTTACTTTGCCGTAAAGTTTAACTTATGTACAGTACATATATGGCTTCAAATATTTGTTGATCAATCGTTCTGTTGATTCACGAAGAAGATAGATGGAGTGTTGTTTGGTAGCATTAGGCGAGTTCTGTACGTTGTACGATACGTTTTAACACACTGCTTATATTAATATTTTTAGTTAGTTCATTGACTTCCCATAACACTACGACATTAAATATTTACATTTATAAAGCCAATCAGTCATTCATTCAGTAATTGCGTTGTTGGTTTTTGTAATTATCAATTTTTTGTTTGTTTATTTAATAAAATGTCTGTTATATTTCTCGAATTTCCAAACATCCATCTTTGCGTTATCTGTTTGTTTTAAGATATTATAACCTTTGAACTATAATTTTCAACTTTATAGACCTCGGTCGAGATGAAAATGTCAAATTAAAGAGTCGGGTTTGTAACCCTATCGATAACTGGGCTTAAGAGATCAAGAATTTAACGATCAGCCAACGATTTGTTTGAATGCATAAATAATGCTTAATACAAATAATGGCAAGATCAAGATGATAAAAAGGGGTACATTGGTACAAAAACAAAAAGATACAATTTTAGAATATTTACTGCTTTCCGACATTATTGCTCCACTAAAATGTTAGCGGTCTCGTATTCATTACATTATCTTTATCTAACGAAAGGGCTAACATTGGTACAGAAACAAACATATACAATCTTTCAAATATACAAATGAAACTTTTACGAAATTCTTCCAACAATTTTATGTCAGCAATGTGATAATCGTAACTTCTTTTAAAAGTAATGATAAGTAAACAGATGCAGACAAACTGTCATCAAGCCATGGATTCCTATACTTCTCAATAACCTAGAATACTTGTGTGTTTTTGGCTCGCGTGAATGTTTTTGGGCCAAATATTATATTGTTTTTTTTAAAATACGTCCAAAATAAAATTTCTCTACAATTATTATATTTAAGCATCGATTTATACAGAAATCAAAGCAACTATTGGATTGTAAATGTACTTTAAATGGGGTAGTTTGATACAAATTTCAGTAAAAAGAAACAAATATCTTTCGGTAATATTTCGGAAAGAAAAATAATTCTTCATAAGTCACATCTAATTTAAAATAAAATTGCATCAATGTACCCCAACTCCCCCTGCCGCAGTTCATACATCAAAAGTTTTATTCATCCTCGTTAAAAAAAGGTCATACTAAACTCCATCGCATTAATTATACAAATTTTGCACAATTTGCATAGAACTTGGATGCGCGCACAACCCTGCAACAGCCGGCACTGTTGTAACTGTATAATCAGTCATTTCCGTTTCCCTTTTGTTTGACAATGATGAACCCCTCTTTGCGATGTGCCATTTTTGTTTTGTTTCTTTATGTCTGGCTGTGTGCTTGGTTCCTGTCTCTCTGTATTTTACTTGATGTTTTTTTTGTTTTTAATTCTAAACTTAATGACCACACCAAAGAAAAATCAAAGCGACAAAAAACATAAGGCAGCATGCGTCGTCTCACCACATTTTTGTGTTTAGTTTTTTGTTTTGTTTTAAATAATGGGAGCTCAGCATTACTTTGTGTTGTGTCTATCTTGTATCTCTAAAGCGGCTTGTTTAGATTTTTCATTTATTTTTTTTTTTTCTCTGTAATTTTACGCTTTGTTATCTTCAATTTTGCAGAACAAGCGAACAAAATATTGTCGCAAAATGTTCAGGAAGCATTAAAAAGTTGTTAAATAAAAATAACAAACGATTTTTGTTCCTCTTCCTTTGAACTTTTTAGATTACATTTATGGGCACGCCATTTGATTAGATTTTTCTTTTTTTGCAGAAGGGTGCCATACAAGAACAAGAACATTGAACTGCTCTTTTTTGTGGTATCGTTATGGTGACTTTAGTTTAACATCCTGTTGAGCTTTAGTTTAAAAATTATTTTCAAAAGTGTGTGCAAATTTTGTACGGACATTTGATTGCTTTGCTTACACTATCACGATAATTATAAGTCATACAAATGAAATTGAATTTTGATAGGGATATGTCAAACCGAAAACTGATTTGAAAAAAGTAAATGAACAAAAAACAGCGAACACTATTTAAATGTATCGGACAAACCGATCATCAGACTCCTTTATGTGGTGATCGTTTAATAGAATGTCATTATTATTCGAGAAACTTAATTAAATGACGGGATTCGAACCGGGGTTACTCGCAATCAACAACGCAATCAATTAATTTCATATCAATTGAATTTACATTTTGTTCGAATGAACCAACAACATCCTATGCGCATGAACACTTAACTAATAGGCTATTCACACCGAATCAAAATCTAGATTTCGAGCAACAAGATTTCAAAATCTCGGCAAGGAGTTCACACCGAACGAACTCTAGATTTAATTTGACGTTTGAGTAAACTTTGTTTAAAAAAAAATTCAAATTAAATCATTCTTTTTCTGAATTCTTCAATTTTTTTTGTACAAAAAACAAATATGTTTGGTTTTAGAATTGTTTTTTTTTTTCTTTATTTTATTAATTAAAATAGCGGCACAAGTATCGATAAAAAAAAACACATGCTGAATATTTAAAAGGTATGTTTGCTTTACACAAATTTCTTTTGCAAGCAGATTTTGAGGAGATTTCGTCGTAATCAACTAGATTTCGAAAACTGAAAATGTATGGGAAATCTTATTGATTTCGACGAGATTTTGAACTGTTTGCTCGAAATCTAGATTTTGATTCGGTGTGAATAGCCTATAAACTAAATCAGCATATCAGCAAAAGAATAAAACTGACCTGCACCTGGCACTGAAACGACAAAAATGGGTACCTCCATCGAAACAAGTACAGTGGATCACAAAAGTAAGGAAGCACCCATTGCTTTCGCATAAAAATCGTAAAATAAATTGCAATTTCTTTCGAAATATTAGACGAAATACATTCAAAATTATGATTATCATGTGAAAATATATACAAAATGTACCGTATAATATTTGGTTTATCCGCATAACTACAAAGTTTGTTAATTTAATCGCATTTTCTACGTCACAAAAGTAAGTAAGCAAATGCAGCATTTGCATGTTAATTTAGTGGTGCAGTAAAATTTTACCTTTTTGGTAATTTTGGTTGCTTATCCCTTTTTTATATAAATGTGGATTAAGATTACGATTAATTAATGATTATTAAGAGGAAAGAGCCCCAAGGATTAAAAAGCTTGATTTAAAAAAAGTGATAACTGAACACTATTTTGAAAATATATTGGAATAAAAGATTATTGAAATTGTGAACAAAAATTCTTCTATTTTAAACAAAATAAAAACTAAAAATAATAACAATGAAAACTTGAAAAATTACCCTCGGCCAGGACGTTTTCACAAATTTTCTCAATTTAAACGCTTTAATATTATAAGAAAAGAAAAGTGAAAAGAAAACCCAAAACAACTAGGCCAAAAATAACAGCACACATGTCCAACAAAACAGGTATACCATGCAACCCTAAAACGTTCTTCAAGTGCTTCACTAATCTGGTTATCATGGTCGAAACATAAGAAAGAGGCCTTGTACAATATAAAGTAAATAGTCAAAACCACTAACTTTTTCTCAAAACCTTTGAATTGAAGAAAACAAAATTTTGGAACACCTTTTTTTTCCTAAAATGGCAAGTTTAGTATCCTGACTCTGGTGGTCGGTGGACGCGAAAAAGTTTGGATCCAAAAAAAAATTGTCCCCACACCACAAAGTTTTAAATAGATGAATAACTTTATGGTGTGGGGTTTTATGGCAGCATCTGTTACCAAAAATTAAGTGTTTATGGATTCTTTGATGCATGGGTTCAACTATTTGAATATTTTCAATAATCAATCTTCAGAAAATTGTGCAAAAGTTGGATTTTGGTAGACTATTTGTCCTTTTGTAATACAATCATCTTAAGCATACCTCAGATGTTATCAAAAGAATGGCTGCTTTATAACGTGTGAACCCAGCTCAAATCTTAACCAGTCACCCGATTTGAACGTCATTAAATATTCAGATTATAGGATGATAGATTACCCAACGCGTGTTCTTCAAGATTAATAATCCAAAATTTGCCAAAACCTGAAGTAAAATTTGGTTAATTCAATCTTCTAACGTATGAACACAGCTGTTAAGGCCAAACTGTACCCAACAAAGTACAAAATCAATAAGTTTTACAAGATAACTGTTGCAAATTCAAGGTTTTTTCGAACTGCTTACTTACTTTTGTGATATAAATTTCTTACTGTTTTTAGTTTAAGCAGAATATTTTGGTATGTTGTGCAACAAAAAAAATTATCTTTCTATTTTCGTTTAAATAATCTGTTTTAAATAAAAACGTCTGGTAGCGATAACTTGATTGTCAATAAAGAAATACTTGGAATTATTAAAAAAAAGCAACTACAAACCAAACTGTTTAGTTGCACGACTCATTTATAACGAAAATGCAATACTTATTTCCACTATATTTTTAATGCAACTGGATATTTTTCTAGACTGGTAGTGCTTACTTAACTGTGTAGTTAACATACAATTTTTTAGTTGCACGAAAAATTTAGTTAGTATATCTTGTGCCGTTGACGCAGTCTTTAAGAATCGTTTTTTTTTTTTTTTTTGTAATTCCTCTGGAAGGAGGTTGACTTTTGAAGAAGTTTCAAAGGTGGAACTAAGTTGTTGAATGTGGTGAATGAAGTTTAAGGCAAGTTGTCACCACCGCTTTGCTAGATAATTTTGTTCTTCTTCTCTATGACCTTTATGGCTTGTATGATTTTTATCTCGGCATAGCATAACCTACCTATAGTATTATCAATAACCAAAATATAAGTCTTATAATCGATAGTTAGTTTCCGGTTTTCAACAAAATGATAGATAATTCTGTGCCCTTGTATGTAAACTAATAGCGACATTACAATCTTAAATTATACTGCCCCTGTCATGAAACACCATCCAGACTTTTATTTATCAGAGAATCACAATTTCCTTGTTGTTTAAACACAATTATACACAAATGCAATGCATTTAAACATGCGTTTTACTAACCACACTTCCATTAGAGTCAATTCCATAAATATCCATAAAATCGTTTTTTCCCCATTTATGAAACTCAATACCAATTTGCAATTTCCTTGTCTTTCACTCAGTCCATTAGAAACTATTCTTATTGCATTTGCAATCATAAACACGCCAATCGATCAATATTTTAAATGAAAATTGCCTAACGGCGTATTTTGAATTTGTTCCTCGTAAACATAACATCATTACTGGATGCCTGCCTCTAACATTACATGACAAAATCAAACTATACGAGGCAACCAAAGTGACGGGCTGCTGAGTGGATTTCATCACCCCTGCCCTAGGTTGACAGGATGTATAAATTTTCGTGTTTTGTAACACAACACCGCATCTGGACTGAGAAACGTCCTCACTAGGATGTGATAAGAATCCCATTTTAACTGCCTATTGCATCAGATATGGATTTGCATTGAATAAGAAAATACATGCACTCGACTATTATCTAACCTGTCATAACAGGATGATGCGTGGGTCGATTCGATAGTATACCTCTCACACGGATTCTTGTTGTAGTTTTGTGTACTTTCAATGCGCCTCTGTACAAAATGTATTCAGGCCATGGACTGACTTGTCATCAGGCTCCAGCTCAAACATCAAAATTGTAACCAGTTTTTCTATCAGAATCAAAGCTTTAGATGTTAAGAAGAATTTCACCAGTTTACCAACTACCAGAGTGAACCAGTGATGGAATTTAAAGAATGATTGCCTTAATAATTGTGATCTTTAAAAAAGAAATAAATAAATTTAATTGTTTGAAAACCTATTGAAAAATAGGACAACGTTTTGAAAACAAACAAAAAAAAAAGCGCGGGCGAATTTATCAGCAGTAGTAGCTAGCTATTCCGTCATTCCTTTTTATTGTATGTTGCATCGTATAGGGCTTCACAATATTATATTTCTATTAATTTTAGTCCATTTAAAAACATGGTATGACAGCATGAATGAAAGGTATGACAGCTCATAGGTTTTACATGTCAGGGTTACCAAACTGTCAGAATTAAGAAGTTTTATAGCGACGAAATTTCGGTCTAGTATTCTATTCAAATTTATACAATTTACATCAAAAACTTTTTCTGTGTTTTTTGATCTTTCAATGTGGATTACCTTTGATAAGTAGCGAGTAACATTATGGAGCAGTAATGACGCTTGGCCACCACAGATTGTCAACATCGACCAGTCGCTATTATAAAACCATTTATTTATAAGATTTGACAATTAATATTCCAGACTAAGGAAACTTCACCAATAAATATTTATAACACAAATCACCGACGAAAAACGTTTTCAGGTTTCACAATAACTTCCGAAAAATTCTGTACAAATCCGAAAAAAGAAACTTTGCATATATCCAACTTCGAACACACTCTAAACATAATAGTAAAAACGGTTTCAAAAATAAAAATTTCGCTGTCTTTTGAAGATTTCCACCTGTAGAAAAAAAAATAATCGGCGGCTACAAATACAAAAAGAAAATTTGACTTAATAGAAATATTTATTTTAAACAAAACGAAACCTATTTCAATAATCAAATTGAAAAATAAAAATTTTGCACGTTATTTTTGTTGCGGAAATGAGTGGGAACTTTTCTAATACGTTACAAGTACCTTTATACAGAAAAAGTTCAGGATAACTTCGTCGTACAATAGTGTACAATTGTGTATTCTGCTGATGCGAAATTTGTCGGTTCTCTTTAAATTGGCGAAACGTTAACGAAATGACAACGAAATTTTGTACGTTGAGTTTCGTTCTTAAACTAAAGTCCATAACACGAAAATATAGCATTAATTAAAATCATAATAACACACACTCATGAACGAAATTGAAATGGCGAAAATTTGCAAGTAATTAATGTGCCGGTCAGCAATTGTGCGCGAAAAGTAAGTTTATTGACATGAAATAGTATTCTATTACAAGTATTTATTTTAGTATTGTTATTCGTGTTGTGCTATACGCTGGTACAAGTCATAACAATTTCGTTTATAATTTCGTTTCGTCTTTTTTGTATAATCATTTTGGTTCTATGAGCAGCTAACTACGTTTTAAGAAGCAAGAATTTATTTATGACATTTTTGTTGCCTATATGCTTTTTTCGTTTCGCAATAGCAGTCTTTTACACTTTAAGCAGAATTGAACTCAACTATTTCTATATACGTTGCTGTCATATGTTCATTGCTATTCGTATGTTGATCCAACAGAAACTCTTTTTTAATTTTAATAGGTGTATGTAGGTATTGATTTTTTCGAGATTTACTATGCGAAATAGAACATTTGTTGATGAAAACTCCCTATTTGTGAAACTTTTGACTAAATTTATTTCCTACAAACAGTTTAAACAGTGTCTATGAATGTGTCATTGTTGTAAAAATTCATCACGAATTTCTGAAGTTGTTTTAACTCAACACGAAAATGAAATAAGTTGAAATTCACCTGCAGAACTACATCTGTTTAACTACAGATGACTATGTTTATAACATTACATTCTCAGTTCACTGAGGTTCAGTCATACAAATTTAAAAAAAAAGTTGAAATGCCAAAAGCTGATACTATCTACGCCGCCGCGGCGATGTACTACGAAGAACTATAATACTACTATACAAAGTATACTACCGTCTCGCCACTGCATGCCGTGCACCGAACTACAGTCCGGTTTGGCAATGTTATTCATTATTTTTTCGTGCGTAGGATGCTACTCTGCGGTTTTTTTTAAATAAATTACGATTTTTTTACGATCGTCCATGGTACAAACAGTGAATGTAGGTAATTGGCGCTTGCGGTTCCTGATTTGAAAAAGATTTATATATTGTAAATACAGTTTAAAATTTACGGTTAGTTATAGGAGGGGAAAGAAAATTACAAATTATATATGGTAACAATCTTTTAATAAATAAAAGATTCAGATATATGATTGGTGAATTGCAGATTTTCATCCATCGCGGCTATATTCAAATATAAATCTATATAAAAACTTCTTTTCATTTGGACACACATGTGGGTTTCATATTTATGATTTGACATTTTGATCCGAAGGCGAATTTATTCATTTTCGTATTTTTTGTGTTTTTATTACAGATCTTTTTTTTTGCAAAAACTTGTTTCTATTGCGAAATTGATTCATAGTAATTTTGTTTAAATATCAACTAGTTTTTGATGTTGTTTTAATTTATCTTTGGAATTGATGTTTCTTGCGTTTAAGAGTTTAAACAAATTAAATTTAAAAGAATTCGTGAAGAACTTAGGGAAATAGTTAAATCGTTGATTTAAACTTAATTTTTAGTTTTATTGAAAAAACACTAATCCTGTGACCTTAAAAGAAAATTCGAAACAAGTCGTTCTTAGTTCGATATTTAATTTTCGACTTTGTTTAAATACATTTGGAAGAGATAACAATGTTCTTTCCCAAAATTTTCAGTCAATTGACAGTTGTTTTCGAAATGTCATTTCACATTCGATTTCGATGAAATGTCGAATATAAAACATAAGAGAAGAAAACAAAAGAAGTATGTTATAACAAACATCAATTTCGCAACCCAAGACGATATTGGTTAACATTTCAAAATTATCCGGCTTCAGATTTTCAAATTTCAAATCCTGAGGCACTTTTTCGAAGTTAGGTATTTTTTATTTAAATCAAACTATAAGTTGAGACGAATTTTGAGATTTGTTGTACTGTCGGTACAGTCGAACCAGCAAATGTCGGCCCACTTCAACAAATTGTTTGATTTGTTTTGAAAACTTTTGAAACACAAAGCTGCGCTAATTTGGATTTTTTTTTAGTAAAGAAATAAAATGCATGCATGTTTCTACCACTAAGTTTTCAATTGTTTTATCAGAACAAACAAAATGTCAATCTCCTCATATTCAGCCTAATAGCAAGTATAGTTTTTCATTGAATATAATCAAAACAAAAAATGCGACGTAAATTTTCCTGAACTTAAATATAACTTTGTTGATGATGATATGCAATTTTCAAGGCAAGACATTTTATCTTAAACAAATTGTTGACGGCAAGTAGACTCATTAAATTTAATCTACATATTTTAAAATATAAAAAAAATTTGTGACTCATCTTAAGTTGAGATGATATTTACTCACAAACTACAACAAAAGCAGCTGAGTTCTTATACTTAATTGGCTTTTTGATTTTCTGACAATAACATTTTTATGAGTTTAGAAAAACATGATTTTGAACATAAACTGATTTATCAGAATTTACATTAGGACACAAAATGATTTACACATATTTCATTTACTTTGTAGGCATATGACCTTTAAAAACACTTTTAAGTCGGCTCTAAAATTGAAATTGTGAACGGGATTGAATAACTTTGAACAAAATAAAATAATGCATTTAGAAATCAATGCTTTAATCATTTTAGAGTGTTTGATAATTTACTATAACAACTTGACGTTAAACACTAAAATCAAAATGTTTCATAATGCAGATTTCCATTTTTAGTAGGTAATACACCCATAAGGCAATTATTAAGCTGGTCACTGAACTTTCCATAATACAATCATAAAGTTTAACTAAAAACAACAACAACAAAAACAAATACTTAAACGAAATCGAATAAATTTGTATGGTTCAAGATACGTAATCTTTATTTAAAAAAATTTAAGTTACAAAGAAAAAAACATAAATGCAGTTTTTATGATTTTTTTTAAATATATGCTGACACTAAGGAGAGGCCTTGAGGTGATTAACCTTAAAAAAAATACGTTATGCAACAACCATAAAATTTACAAATTTGCAAATACCAAAGTGGTGCTAAAAATAATATGACCGCTTCCATAAAAACCTTCGCTAAAAATCGTAAAAGATCGTAAAAGTTTTATTTTAACAATCATAAAAGAAGTATATTTTATATTTAACCGCAGCACGTGTTTGAAATAAGTATCTTTTAAGATGACACATTAAATTAAAAATGACGTGAATATGAAAACACCAATATGGTGGCAGGGAACTGAAACTTATGAAATTGATAAATTTAATAAAAATACGAAATTGAAAACAAAAAAATCCGTAAAAATATAGTGACAAGTTCTAAGAAGATAATGCTTCGGTCGATAAGTTCTCGCACTCTTATCAGATATTCTTTTTGAGAGTTTACTGAGTCCGTGGATTGTTCTCATAGTCCCGAACTTCAAGCAAAACCCCAAAACAAATTCAAATTCTGTCAAATCAGGGAATTTTGTCGGCCGCATTTTTTAAAATGTCTTTTGCCAGGAAAACTGTGTAGATGCAGCAGTGCCAGTTTATAAGTTTGGAATATTACAAAATCATCAATTATAGCTTTGTATGGCTCATTTGCCACAAGAATCGTGTTACTCACGGCGGCGCTGCGGATGGATGAATTTTCAAAAAATCATACACAATAACTCTGCCGCCTAAATGGCGACGTTGAGTGGATGTGACAACGGTGCCATGCTATAAGGCCGTGTGTCATATGGCCATATTTACAAATATGACACTTTGGGAAAGGGATAAATTGGCATATTTACAAACATGGCCTTATAACACTTTTCGAATGTGTCATATGGCCATATTTGTAAATATGCGCATATAACGCACGGGCTTATGTCATGGCACCGTGGCAGCTCTTTGTAAAATACGTGGATTACAATTTCTCTTATGAACCAATCGGTAAAAATATACATAGTCACAAGTGTTCACAAGTATATTTCGAACTGTGTTTGCATCTGTTGACTTCATTAATATCAAAAAAAAAAAAAAAAACAGTTATTTGCAAAAATGTTAACATGCTCCGATAGGTTGAAATATTATAGTCTGTTTCTTTCTTCTTCTTTTCTGACAGATATCAAAGATATCGAATGGAACCACAACTCTCCCAATTCACTACAAGGATCTGCTTCCTGGATTTGCAGGGTTGAATTCAGTAAACGTGTCGGCAAGTCTCTGCGTTTTGATTTACTCCATGTCAAAATTTGAAATAAAATAATAACAAATGGAATGTAGGTGGCACTGCAGGTGGGAAAAAAGTGAGCTAGTTAAAGCATTCAACATTCATGTGGTGAGGTTGAAGAAAGAATATCTGTACTTCACTGTGCGTTCGAAATATGTGCTCTACGATAAATAATGCTGATTCCTAGTCATAGTCTTATCCCGTTTTATTCCAAAGCACTGTTTTCTGTTCGGAAAACTCAGATAAGTTCTAAGAACAGAACATCGGCTCAGACATGAGAATTATAGTCAAGCGGATGACTTCTTCTATCGACCAGACTCAAATGTAATGTCTAATTCAACAAAGAAGACAGCAATAAGTTTCACCAGCTAGTTTCACACTCCAAAAACGACTTAAGTATTGGGTATTCGTTCATTTTTCAAGAAATTTCTTTAACTCGTGGTCAAATCACTATTTGAATACTCAACCATTTTGCTAGAGTGGATGTTAACCTCTTCAACACAATCCAATAAATACTTAAAGTGTCAGTAGATATGGTACCTTCGAGATCTTAAAATAATATTGCCTGTTAAATTGCGAAAGAAAATTTTTGGAATAAAAACATTTTCAATATCAAGTACACGAAATGTCACAACGATCTCTGACGCATAAAAATTGTAGGAAAGTATTCAGTTTCTGTTTGAGGATTGACTATAGAGAAGTGTCAAAAATAATCCTTGAAACTGAAAATAAAATCAAATTAAAATAAGTGTTGCAGCAATATTTGTGTCTAAATCACAGGTTTTTCTAACTTTTTTTCAATTTCCGTCTCAAAACAACTCAAACCATAACTTCACTCAACAGTTTATTGGTAGTACACGTTCCTTAAGTAGTTTGTTCCTTTGATATCGCATACCTTTTGTCGTATTCAGAACGAATTTTTTCATTGATTAAAGGATTGAATTTATGATCAAATTAGAAATATCGAGGAACCATAGTGATCAGTAAAATACCGAAAGAAATTATGGAGACAGTAGCAGTCAAATTGTTTGAATTAATAAACGGATTGTGGAATATTTTTCTCCATTTAATTTTTTAACAAGAGACATTTGCTGATATGGGTTAGAATGTATTAAGATAATGTAAGCTTTTTATGTTTATGAGAGGTAAAAAAAACAAGACTGCTTTATTGAAATTTTGAGTGGAATATTCAACGAAAACTTCTATAAATTTTCCCACGGTTTATATTTTGTCAGATCATAAGATCAAAAAGTAATCATATCTGCAGTGAAATTTTTTGTTTTATTATATTTTTTTTAATAAATAATATTACAGAGCAAAGTTCCGTAAGAATTTTATTTTCGATTTCGATTGAATACTCCGATTGTATTAAGACATTAAACAAGTACTGTCATAATCGGCTTATTCTATAGAAAATACAAATATTTCCGCTCCGACATAAAATGCTTCTGTTTCTCAATTAATATCAAATAAATTTTTATTGTAAGACACTTGAATGTTTCTATAAATCTATTAAGTAGCGCCATAACAGCACTCGAAAAAGCCATAAAACTCATATATGTATGTATATAGTTTTTCACTTTAAGTACACTTCATAAAAGAAAAGAAAACCAATATTTCTTTCTGTTTCTTTCGGATGCACATTTATTTTGAACTTTTGAACCTCTTTGGCGTTAAACACTCCAAACCAAAACCAACAACAAATCATCAGCGAGCCAGCCCAAAGCAGATACATCAGAGTTATATATAAAATTATTGCAATTACACTTTCAGTGAAGTACTTTGGGGGCTTGTCCATTCTTCGGACTCTGAAATTATATGATAAGTACGTTTATATGTATTTAAGATAAAGTATATTCAATTTCTGATGCATTAGTCAGAAGTAAAATATCGGTGTAGTCTGGTCTAGTTTTGGCATAGGAAGCTAAAAAGATGACACACACACACTGGTCATTTAAAAGTTATAATGAATCATGGAACAAGATGATTGAAATTCTCAAGAGTCTACTTTTCCAAGAAACAAAATGGTACTTGGGCGAAAAATATTGACTAAACTTGAGAAAATCAAATGTAATTGTAAATTTCAAAAACGTTTGGAAGAAAAGTTTTTTTTTTAAGAAACAAAATTCCTCCTTCATAAGTTAAGGAAATCACTTATTATGCAAAGTAAATTCAGAGGGGTTCCTCTAAGTCAGGCACGTGCTGTAGCTTTTTTGACTAATTAAATAAAACTGGCGGTAAATTAAAACCACTTGGTTACAACGTGAAAAAATTCAGTGACAAAGAACTAATTATGCATTTACAACGTGATAATAGTTCCCAACGCATCAGTTGCAAAATTAAATAATTTAATTTACATGAGCCTTCTTCGGTTGAAAAAACTTATACTATCTATTCATATGTTTTCTAAAACATTCTCAAGCGTGCTCAAGAGGAGAAGCAACAAAAAAAAATACAATGCTTTGATAGTCGCGCGCCTCTGGGAGGGAGGGAAGGAATATAATGCTTAAATAGTGACTAAAGACAATAGAATTGTTGAGACATTAATTATGAATATATAGTGATGACGATGAGTTATCAAGTGCGAATAAAGTACTTCATATTCTCTTTCTTTAAGTTGTCTTCTTTGAATGGAATGAATGAGTGAGTGAGTGAGTGCTTTCTCATTCCTTGTGACTGCTTGCATGAGGTAATTGATGACATTCTTGTGATAAAAGATGAACATTTGTTCAACATTTAGTACTTGATTGATTTGTTTTTAGTTCTAGAATGCTATGGTATTGAGTGATTTTGGTATTGAATTTTAAATAGAAAATGAAGGAGAATTCGTTTGATATCTCTTAATTGAATTCCTGGCATTTTGTTACCTATAAAATTCAACAAAATCGAAAACGTGAACTGGCTTTGTTTTTAATAGTTCACGTTTACGTTATCGCGAGTCTACTGTAGTTTATGTAATACTTTTGCTTAAAGGCTGAACTTATTTCGTCGGGTTTAGGATTAACCAAATAAGTTTTTCATTACACTTTTTTTCAATTCAAATTGATGGATTGTGATACAAATCTGGCAGTAAGCTTTTATAGCTCCGATACTATGAAGAAAAGTGCTTAATTCAAAGCGATTAAAAAACAAAACACTAAGAAAGTGTTCGACCTTCTGTCGATATGTTTTTCTTATGATATTTCCGTTCTGTTTTACTCGAGAACAGATTCATCTTAGATTCTATTGGAACTTATAAAAATAGTGTTTTACTTTCTCTGTCATAGGCACTAAAATGTCAAACACATATGACAAAACTAAGATCGTCCATTATGTGAGCAAACAAATTTTTCAACAGCAGTTTAGTATAGCGCTAGCTTTATTATAACAGTTTGCACTTAATATTGCATAAGCGTCAAAACACCTATCTGTCAAACTACAAATTGTCAAAAAGCAATTTAATGTTTTCTGATGACAGTTCACACTGTATTCTCTACAAACATCAAAGCCAAGTTTATTCTTATATCTAAATAGTCACGACCTATAGGGCTTTTAAGCAGACGGCTATATTCGCATAACTTTGTATATTCGACTCTTTCACACCTGAAGACTTCACAAGGGTAAATGTTTTTTTTTCTATGCATTTTGATATCAATCAAATTGAGATTTGCTTTGAAAGATTCGTAAAAAGGTATATTGAGTACTTACTTTCCGATGAAAGCACACAAGTATTCCACAAACGCCAAAATTTAAAACTACAACTACTGTGTTTACATTGAACTTACTCAACCGATGCATTTACTGCCTGAATACAATAGCGCTGCAACTGAAACTGTAACTGGAATAGCTGTCAAAATACTGACTACACACAAATTCAATATTGCGAACACAACGCGACGCAACTGTAGCCGGTGCTGCAGTTGGTGCTGCACAATTTTACCAACTTTTAACTTTCGACGTACAGCACTTTTGTCGTTTCAAAACATTTAAACAAACAAAAATACAATCAACTGTTTCGGAACCGCGTGTTTTGTGAAGAAATATTGTATTTAATCAATAAAAAAGGAAATAAGTTACTTTAAGCGAGTTTAATTGTGTTTTTGATAAAAAACGAGACATACAACACATTTTGACATCTGTTCCAGCTCCAGCTCCAGTTACAATTGCAGCAGTCTATTGTGTTCAGCCAGTTAGATTTAAATCATGTGCATTGTGAACACAAAAGATTCGCGAAACACAAAAAAAACAAAGTGAAATGAGCTTAGATGTTTAGAATTTACTTCATAGACTCATGCTCAATTGAAATTCCTCATCAAATTTGTGAAAACTTTCAAAATATTGATTCAAAAGTCGAAAATATAATAAATCACAAATGTCTGAATAGCGAATGTCAAAATGAACCCATGAGAATAAAAAAAAAAGTCTGAAAATACTGGTTGAATTCCCGTTTCTTTCTAACAACAAAATGGGAAGGAGGCAAAACACATAGACGTCAAAATGCATTGGTAGAGTGAGTCTAATGTGAACATCGTCATAAAGTCTCAAAGTACGATCTGGTATGCTTCCACAATACAGTTTTTATTGAATATTCTAGAAAGTAAAATTTTGGTTTTTCGAGATGACTGTTCCAACATCATAAAAATAAAGTTCTACCAATTTATAAAACTAAGTGTCAAAGATCATTTTTATGGATTTGATAACAGTTCGCACCTAATTTTACACAAACGTCAACACTTCTCTGCCAAACTACAAAGCTTCACAGTGCAATTTAATGTTTTCTGATGACAGTTCATACTGAATGGTTTACAAACTTCAAAGCCTAGTTTGTCAATACCTATGTAACCACAAAGTATCAAAGAACATTTTAGTATTTTCCGATAAGAGTGCGCACTGAATATTGCATAAATGTCAAAACTGACATTTTCACACTGAATAGTCTACAAACGTCAATGGTAAATACTCTATCTATATCAATGAAGCCACAAAATTTCAAAGATCGATTAAGTGCTCTTCGGCGAGTACTATAAATATTCCACAAACGTCAAAATTAAATTGAGTGACAACTGTCCAACTTCAAAGTCAAAGGCCTGTGAAACCACAAAGTGTCAAAGAGAAATTTAGTGCTTTCCGACGACAACTCTCACTGAATTGTTAAACTTGAAACTTTAAAATATCAAAGAGCAGATTAGTGCTCTTGATGATAGTCTGCAGTTTTGCACTAATTGTAATAACACTTAACTGTCAAACTAGAAGTATACTTTCTGATGCAACTGAAATTTTAATGACATATTGATGGAAATGATTTTTGACAACAATAGATGAATTTGAACCACTTCAAAAGTGATATATTTTATCATAGTTGATTCTAAAACAAAATATCTTAAAAATTAAAAACCCATTCGAGCAATTACCTGCGACCCAGTCAACCATTACAATATCAAGTTTTACTAAACAATATAAAAAATTCAATTACATAAGTCATATCGCTTCATTTCTTCGATTGCATCAAAATATTGATGTAATATTTTTTTGATTAGGTGTACTCATACTATTCAACCATTAACCTCATTTTATTCACGCGTCTCACAGAAAATTGTTTCTTAATATTTTGTTTTTGTATTTTTTCAACTATATGGTGCGGTTACCTGTCTAAACTAATTTTCTATTATAAACAAAAAAGTAATATTAACACACACAAAACCAATGAGAATGACCGATGAGGATGACGATGATGATGATCAACATCGAAAATAATTACGAATTGAAATTTCACTTCAACGAACAAACCCAACTTCAAAGCTCATATTACCGCTATCCAACAAGAGAGGTGAGAAAAAAAAACAAGAAAAACACTGTAATACCATACTTTGGTGTATTTGTTGTTGTTGTTGGGTGTCGAACAAGATCATGTACGCTATGTTAAACAATTTTCAAACATAAATCATTCGAATTGAGGGAAAGACAAAGAAGTTGTGTTTCTGGTATTTAAGGCCCCATGGCACACTTCCGCGCATGTGTAGACGCTTCAGGGCATTCAAGCAATGTTTTGTTTGAGCAATGAAATGTTTTTTTTTTTGTATATATAGGGTGATGCAGAATAATATAGGTCACGATAATTTTTGATGTATTTTTAGTAACTTCGAATGAGATAACAGTCTGATTAGAATTAGTGTTGCCAACTCTCAAAAACCAAACCGTAATAAAAACGCGGTGTGGTAAGATTGTTAATTTTATGAAGAATTTAAATAACGAGCAAGATAAAATGAAATGGAATCCATAGTTTCAATAAAAGAAGATTTGGAGTAATAAGCCCGCTCCTTTTACTTGTACATTTCCAATCTTTTACAATTTTTTTTTTTAAATCCCGAATTTATGTAAACCGTCACAGGAACCCATCTGAAACTCCACACCCGGCAAAAAGGGGAGGAAAATACCATCACATTTTATGCTAATCATCCTGAATAACCAATCGTTACCTGGAATACCCTGTGTAGAATATTTATTTAACTTGTTTACGACACTAGGTATCCTCTCGTTCTAACAATCAATTACACTAAAATTAATGAAAACCCAGACCTCTTGACAGGAAATTGAGTTTTCATCTTCACTCGAATAGTATATAAATAAGGCGAGTTTTCCATCACCATTATTGGTGTAATAACTTGCGGAGACAACTTGTGGGGTTCATTAATCCTTCACTTGTTGTTATTTGCACCGCCATCTATTCACCAAGGCCCATCATGATGCACCATCATGTCAGGCAAAGTTGAATTCTAAACAGGAAGAGGGAAGTTCTCCTTCATAGTTTGTTTCGCTATAGTCTACCATCTGATGATTTTTTGCAAAAAAAAAAAAGAAAAATACTAGTTCCTCCTGAGGAATAAGTAGATAGGAAGATATACACTATTTGTAGACAAGGGAATCACTCGTTGATGGCGCATGGAATACATCTTCAGGACTTAGAAGCCTCTCCAGCAATATGAGTGGTCGTGGAGTACTTTTATACTCATTTCGGTGTACTGACATCAAGACACGCCTCTAACATTTGTTAGATACTTTATGGTATATTGCTGCAAGCGAAACCACTCTTTGGAATTTGTGTGCATCATCTTGCTTTGTCATCTTCGTTTTGTTAACAACACAAAAATAAAGTGTTTTTTTATTCCCGCAAAGTATCATCATCAAAATGAAGAAAAAAACACACCAAGTGCGTAGGTATACATAATTTACAAAGTTTGTTCATTTTATGCTTGAAGTATGTAAGGATATAGGCAAGACAGAAATTGACAAGGATATTTTCGTTTTATAGTTTAAAGGGATACTGACAAGCTGTCTATTCTATTCAATTATTCGAGAGATGCGACTGGGGAATCGTGGTGAAAACATGGAACTTAGTCTTGTTATAACATTGAAAAGGATGTTTATTTATTCAAGTAGAATATTTTCAATAACTGTTCAGTTTTTGGTAAAATGGTTACAATAATTTATGATATATCGTCTTTTGATAACCCTTTTTTTTTCAGATACACTTTGTCGATAATGTGATTTATGATCGATGACAGCGTTGTTATTTTATTTTTATTTTTTTATGAGGGAAATAAATTCAAACGCTTATGTAATTCTGATGACAAATTGACTCATATGGGTTTTCCTAAACAATACGTTCGACACCAGCTATTTCGGTGTTCAATGAAAATACTTATAAATAAGAAAGTAATAAAGGAAAAACCGAACCATGAATAGATTCATATTTATAAAGTTGAATTAAGAATTTCAAATAAATTACCACAATTTAAGCACACATGTAAACGTTTATTCTTCTGTCAATGGAAACAGTTTCTCAGATTTGATAAATAATTTCAGAAACTAACATACATGATTAATTTAATAAATATGGTATAACAACACTGGATAACAAGAGCATAATTTATGGATCCGTCAATAAAGCAACTATACACATGGAATGAATTGGTTGATACAATGCAAAATCATTTCAATTAAAATTGAAAGGAATTAAAATATAAAAAAAATTATATATATCTTGTGGAAACGTTAATGACATATATATATTGATTAGGGTTA
The DNA here is from genome assembly GCA_951217065.1 of Baccha elongata. NCBI lineage: Eukaryota > Metazoa > Arthropoda > Insecta > Diptera > Syrphidae > Baccha > Baccha elongata. Next base: position 43,878,775 of record OX578274.1, read on the forward strand.
TCTTGAACCTTTTTAGGTAAATAATAAAATAAAAGTAGAAAATTCTACAATATATTTTTTCTCATATTTTCCTAAGAATTGCGATTCATATGTAGATGACTTTCAAGATTTGAAGATGATAGGTTTATATGAATTAATATTGAAAAGCTGTTGTGTTGTGTTTTTCTGAAAATATAATTTAATTTATTACATTGAATTTCATTATTATGAATTTAATAGGCAAATTATTAGGGTCAGATGAATGGGTTATGTCCGACAATTTTTCACAAATCCGACCATTTGATTGGACATCCTTGATATAGTTTATCACCAGCTGTGTTTTTTTTTAAAGAGTAACAATATGGATACCATGAAAAAAAATGCTCTTTCTTTTTTCTGGATCAACGTTTTTGCAATATGGGATTTAAGTAGCGAATCGTGATTATTTTTTGACAGTATAAACATAAAAAACGATTTTTTTAGACGTTTTTTAATCCATTAACGTCCTAGCCATGCTTTAAAAAATGTTGCCATTTTTTTTTGCTCGACCGAAACAAATTATATTTTGACATAAATAGAGTGTTCAATCTGTCACCCGAAAACACTTAAATAACAATTTTTTCGTGAGAAAAATATAATGTAAAAATTTCCACACTCAAAAAAACATCCATTCATGTGTGGATTTATTTTTTTGCGCGGAATTGTGTAATGAAACGACAACTCCACTGAAGTGAACTGTTATACTGTTGTACTTTTGCAATAGTTTAGAATAATCCGAACTGTCAACAAAAAAAAAAAAAAAATATGCAATATATTTTAATGTTTATAATTTTCAAATGTGGCAACTCCCTACTTGACAGACCAGAGAAGAAACATTGATATTGACAAATTAAAATGGTTGAATGTAATGCTCTGGATGTGGGTTATGAAACTAAATTTTGGGGTCATTAGATTTTCATACAAGATTTTGGTGAGTTATTGAGATTATGGTTTATCTCTGATTAAAAAAAACCTCGGACAATTACTAAGAATGGGAATGTTAGGAGATTGGTTTTATCAAAACGGGTGGTAATTTTAAAGTCTAAAATATATCTCCCAATCAGCAGATGCTATGGCTTTTGCAAATGGCGGCGACTGTCAGTTTTGTTTTCTTATTTGTTATAAGTAAAGCTCGAAACTGATTAAATCAGCATCATAAACAGTATACCAGATTCAATGTCGTTCATCATATAAATTAGAATTTCGCACCAGCAACGTCAACACCGTCGTAAGATAAAAATCTAGTCCTAAATTTAATTTTGTCTGTAGCACTGCTGACAACCTTTCCCACACACTATTATATTCAGTGTCACCAAACTTCAAAAAACAAAAATCTACATAGAATTAATACGAAATTTCACAACAGTGAAAGTTGTTATTGTTACAAAGTGGCTAACCAGAGTGATGGGTTGCTGTTAACGATGTTCGTACTAGTGCTGGTTTGATCTGTTTCGAGCTTAAAGTCCCAGAATACACTTAACAAAATCAATAGAACGCTAATACAAAATGGAACATTTATTACTATTTTTTTCCGAAACAATTCATCAGTGTTTTTCGAGCAAGTAAATTGCGGCACAGTTTTTCCGCAATCTTGCGTCAACTGCTTAAACTCTTTCACAGGACCAACACGTGGCAGACGAGGTGCCGGAAGAATACTTTTAGCTATGAGGTTAACATTAGTCACAGGTCGATGAGACAAGCCACAGACCTTTTAACTCACAAAGATAATATTCGACAAGACTAATATTCGTTACCTTAAAAATGTTATTACAAGCAATTAAAGAGATCAAATAAACATTTACAAAATTCTGAGATTATATCGTGTCATTTTAAAGATATAGATTTTGTGTGTAGCAAAACAACGTCGAGGGAGTCTTATCAGACCACCCTGTAACTAGACTTAGTTTCGAAGACTTAATATGAAAAAGGAATTCTGTTAGAAAGTTCATTGCTAGTAAATCCTTTCCGATATGTTGATATACATATCTTTTACTTTTGTTCAAAAAGAATCTTTCTTAATACAAAAGAAGCTCTTCAAAAACATTCCACCGCAAGTAAAAAATGGTTAAGAAGTACATTAGCATTAAAAACCCACCCACATTTACCCATTATACGACTATACACAATGGTTGCATGTGCAAAGGGCCGTAAATTTTGTCGCCACAGACAACTTAAAGTCGCCATTGTCGCGGTTTTCTCTTCACTTTGTCTTCTTCCAATAGTAAACAAAGCATAAACTGAATCCAGAGCACTTACTTGTATACAGTTTTTGTTTGTAGACAAAAGTCTGCAACTTTGACATCGGCAAAAAAAAACAAAAAAGAAGACAAGAAAAAATTACCGCCATTGCATTTTCTTTTCCATAATCGCTGGTCTTGGTTTCATTTTTAAATCCAGTAACTTAACAACGCAATAAAAAAAGGATTTATTGTTATGCAGTGCCAAAACACACACATACAGTTGTAAAATCAATAAAAGATACGAATTAAACATTAATATAGAAAATTATAAACTTACCTGATCACATATGATATCCCATTTCTTTTGGTTGTCGTAATTTTTAAGTAATTTCGCTTTATCTGGTGGTAAATCCATAGAAGCCTGAAAATAAAAAAACAAAGAAAGAAAATATGGATAAGTACGTGCTTTACATATAAGTAGGTTAAAGGTAGTCATATGTAAGAAATGGAAAAAGTGTTAAAAGTTGTCGAAGGAATTTTAAGCCTTTCCAGTCAACGAAGTATGTAATCTTGAAAAGTTATCCAATATAGCTCTTAAATGTATCGGATATCCCAGCTAGTGTGGAAGTATTTAGTATTGAGCTTTAAATAGAAATTCTTTATTTAAAAGCCTTATCCTGAAAAATAAATAACAAAGATTTGCATTTGTATACAAAAATTCAGATTAACAAATATTCGCTCTTTGCCTGCTACTAAAGCGCTCATATTATTGTAAGTAATATTGGTAGAAGTATTTTGTATAACTTTTTAAGTTTAAATCCAAAATTATGTGTGAACTGTTTTAAATGACATGGTAAATTATATAATATAGTATTATGAACGTTTTCGTTTTCCTCCAAAACTTGCTTTTGTCTTTAGTCTCTCATTTTAAGAAAATGTGTGTATTTATCTTTATGTATTTGAAGTTTATAAATTTGATTACTCGACGTTTTAATCATCTGTTTAATAATTATTTCGCTATTCACTCTCAGCTAAAATGCGCTTTCATTTGAATTTATTAGAAAACACATACAAAAGTGATATGTGCATATTTGCCAAGGAACTGTTAATATTTCGCTCATGAAATATTCCTTTTATATAATTATATCCATCACTTCTCACCCTTAGACAAATCGGGCGATATTGTTCCAATTGTGGCATTATGTCAAAAATTATTTCGCAAATCTTTACTTCACCATATTTACAATTCATTTTCGTTCATTATCGATTTTTATATCGCGAATTTTTATTTGGCTACTACTCCAACAAACTATTTCCAGGTTTTTTTTTTATTTCGCTCATTTTTGAATACCAATTTGTTATTCTGGTACGAAATTAATTAACATGAATCTAATAAATCGTCAAGATAAACAAAATTTAAAAGCTAAAAAGACACTAGCGAAATAACAAAAACATTCGCATATTGTCTGAAGAAACAAAAACGTTTTTTGTTCAGTTTGTTAGAAAACGACGAACACTTGATTATGACAGTAAATATTTAGTTCTAAACAAAATTGTGGAAAAATAAAAAATCGCCCAAAAACCTAAAGAAATTTATAATATAAAATGTGATACATATACATATTTTGGGTGATTTTTCTTTTCTTTTTTTTTAATTCTTGTACAATCCAACATTATGTCAAAAAAACCAAAATAAATTTCAAATGATATAACTTGTCGAATTTCTAACTTCAAATCGCTCAAAAATTTTGCAACAAATCGTCCTTTTTCACACTTGGTGATTTAACATTTTTACTTTTGGGCGATTTGTCATAATGTCAACTTGTCCCACAAGTTTTAACTCGTTACATTTTTAAAGTTTTAGGCGATTTGACACTAGGTTAACTAAAATTGACGGCTGGGGAAAAATCGCCCCAAAACAAAACGCCCCCAACTAAAAAATGAGGAATCGTCAAATAATATTCTCGGGCGATTCTTCACTTTATACCATTTGGGTGATTTTTCATAATGACAGATCGTCCAAGAAATATAGATGCAAAATCGCCCAAAAAGTTTTTATGAAAAATCACCCAAAATATTTTTCACCCAACATTTTTGGGTGAACTTGACAATGATGTCGGCATTTGTAATAACAATTCTACTAACTTTAATAACCGCGGAGGGTGTGGGCGGTGGAGGCGACATGCGAACGGCACCGTTCGCCTGTCGAAAACAAATAAAAAATAAAAATTTACTTCTAAAATTTTTTGTTTTGGTCGATTTTTCAATTTGAAAAATCATCTAAAAAAAACAAAAATTATAAATCGCCCAAAAATAAATGAAGAATCACCATAACTAGTTTCTGGGTGATTTTGCGATTCTATACGTTTTGGGCAATTTTTCGTTTTGTAATTATTTTAATTACACAAAAAAAAATGGACAATTATTTATTTAAATTCTTGGGCAATTTTGCATTAATTTTTTAGGGGTTTTTTCACTAACTAAGCAATTTAAAACTTTGCCCGTTTTGATATAATGTCAGATCGCCCAAAGGGCGATTCTATCTGAAACCCACAGAACAGCAATTACGTACGACCAAATCGTACATACATACATAGATACTATAATGATAAGTTAGTGATACTTAAGTGTGTTTAATTAAAGGCGATACGATGAGAAGGTTCATCCGATAAACTATCTCATGTAGGCATTAAAATTCAGAAAAAAAATAAGAACACTCAACTTGAAAGGAAAACAAAATCAAACAAACTTTACAACCAAGATAGAATATAAAGATTGACACCAATATGAACAGCAGATGTTCCATCGTAAATGACGCGTAACATAGCAATCTATCGGATACTCCTTCACGTTCCTAGATACAAAATGCATCTACTTATTCTGATTGCTGATAACGATGATGAGGAAAACACATAGCAAGCGCATCGATACGCACCCAGTACATCATTATGTTCGTCATCGTCGTCGTTGCTGAGACGACAGTGGCGTTTATACGCACTGCACTCGCGCGCTCAAACTCGAGATAAATTAGTTCAACAGAGTGAAAATTTGTAACTTGAGTAAGTGGCTTTTCAGAGAAGTGATAACTTTTTTTTTGCTTCTCATGTTGCTGTTTTTTTTTTTTGTTATCACAGAACGCCGCAATTGTATCTAAACAAATCATAATAATTATAAAAATGTTTGTTTATATGTTTCGTTGAATATATAATGTTGGTTAATCTGTTTTTTTTTTTCATTTTCTTTGAAATAATGGCCCGTCGATATTGTTTTATTTCACGCTTATTTCCCCCGAGATAAAGAAACGGAAAAGATACGACAACCATGGGAGAAGTATCAATGTTTTTTTTTTTAATTTTTCATTCAGAAAAATAAAAAGCGAAAGTTGGCAAATTTGATTAAAAAACCAGGGCGTGAAAAAATATTGAAGGAAATGCGTTTTTTCACGCATGGTAGAACTTCTAATTTACTGATATGGGTGTGGAAATGGAGTTTTTTTTTTGCTTATTTTGGTGGTCATTGTTTTGAAAAGCAAAAGTTGTTTATACTTATTTACATGTTTGGCTAGAAAATATAATTTGTTTTTATTTTTTTCGTCCAAGGACAACACCATCAAGGTGTGACCAGCCGACAGACAGAAATGTTGTTATTTGCTCATTTTGCCTAATTTATTTTAAGTGAAGTTATGATAGAGATTCGTGAAATACGTTTAAATATAAAAAAAATATATAGCTGGTGTTTTATAGTACCTAATAATGTTGTATAGAGAGATATTAGAGACGCTGACCTCGTCAGTTTTTGACTTATTGCTTGAATTCACGTAATAGTTTTGTTAAAGGTTTGCATGACTGCAACTCTTTTTATTTGCACTAAGGTATGATTCATGTGTCATGTGACACATGTTAGCAAAACTAGGTTAACAGAATTCACTTAGCGTATAGTTAAAAGCAAATTAAAAACACGAACAAAAATTAAGTGCAAAACTACTTTTCAAAATATGTAATAAATGAAGAAATTTGTCAAAATAAAAGAAAAGTTATACTGGAACACACAAACTAAGTAATTGAAGTAATTTAAAAGAAATTATGAAAACAGATTTCTAAAAACTTGAATTCACTGAACATCTACGTTCTTTGGTACACGAATCTGATTGGCAATTTGAATTTAAAACCAGTGATGCCACATAAAGTTCTTAGAAACATTAAACGTCCATTCTAGTAAGGAGTCGCACACGATTCGAATGATTTAACAACTAGTTTGAAACAAGATGAATTCTAGTGTATCTTTCACCCAATATTAAATATACCTAACTGTGTATTTGTATGTCCTATATTTTTAAGTTCCGAAAGTGCAACTTTGGTGTTGTTTTTATGCCAAACTGTTGACAGGACATCTGCTCACGACCTAGTTTGAAATTTGCTCTTTTTAAAAACATGTGAACCATGTAAATCGGTTCAGTGATTGCTGAAACACAGAAGTATCAAGATTGGTCCTTTATCAAAACGGCGCTTTTTGGTGCTAATTGGGTTTCTTTGGAACAGTTGTTTTGCGAAACAGCCATTTTACCTACCTAAGATTGGTCCTTAAAAAAGGCTTAACATCCGCTAATTTTTTTTATTTTAAATTTAACCTTTCCGGTTCGGATTTCCGGTAAATTAGATTTTTAACAACTTATTTTGGTGATGAATATTTGTCGCCCAACCATTAGCAACGCCATCAGTACATCATCATTTTCAAAACTAAAAATGAGTTAAAATTAAACATAGACGTTTTATATCAGCTGCGCCCACACTGCACACCGAAACACCCTTTATGTTCTCTTTTATACCAACTTTTAATTTTGAAAACGATGAAGATGGCGCTGCAAATGATTTCTAGGAAAAATAATCGTTCTTTAAAAATTGGTCGCACAACTATGATTTTCTCTGCCTGGGTTGGGGTCACTATTAAATTTTGGGTATGTTACGTTTCCCAAATACGCATAACAGTTTTCTCAAAATGTGTCTAATGTAGACAATCAATTTAAGCAAAGGTTTAAAAAGAGGTATTATCACCAAAATAGCAATCAAAAATAAAAAACAAATGCGGAAAAATGCTATTTCTGGTATCACCAAGGTACCTAGTTTAAAAAAAAAGATCCTATCTCTCCAAGCAATACATATTATGCGAAATTTAATTGAAATCAGTTAAGTGGTTTCAGAGTTTGAAGGCTTTCATAAAAAAAATTCAACAGATTGTCTAATCAATCAGCTTTATCAACAAATACATCAAAATTGGCGGCAGCGCTCCGTGAAATAAATCGGTGCAGGGAAATAACTTCACGGGAAATAATTTCACATGAGAAATAACTTCACCTTGGTTCTGTGAAAAATTGAAATGAAAACATTTTCACTATTTTATAATAATTTCGATTCTCGCTTTGCGAAAAGGTGAAACCAAACGTGAAAACAAATTTTACTCCATCAATTGCAAGTGAATGTTCTTTTTCACATTTGCTTCCACGAATTGCTTTCGCTATTTCGATTCACCAAGGAGCACAAAAAACCAATTCTCGTTAAGTGCAGAAAAACAAAGTGGTGAAATCAATATTATTAGTTGTGGTGAATATTTTTCTTTGTTTGTTCTTTAAGGGAAATAATTTAATTGACTGCGAAATTTTCGCTGGTGTCCTTTAAATTTATTAAATGGCTAATGTATTATTCGATAAAGAAAATCTCAAGTTACAGGCAAGTACATTTTTAAAATCCAAAATGAGAATCAATTTAAAAATTCGCAAACAAGTTCCCGTTGTTCCATTCCTAAGCGAACAAAAAAAAATTTATTAAAAAATTCTTCCGCATTCTTTCCTTCCGCTCATTGTTGAAAAAAAATTGCATTTATTGGTAAAGTAATACCCGTGGCAGCAATTCTAAACCGCATTCTTAAACTTACCATAACGTCTAAGTTCTAATCCATGCGCTATTATAAAACAACACAAAGAGATACCAAAATACACAGTACCATTTTTTCCTAAGAATCAACATGAATGCTTCCCCCTTGCAGATACAGTATATCTATGCATCGTTCCTTATGTTTTCGTAAAGCACGACCATGTCTAGTCTACTTATTTAATAAATTAACTCCACCTCGATAAAACGCAAGGTAAACAAGAATAGAATCCATAACGGGTTGCAAGAAAATAATAGAAATGAAAGAAACAACAACAAGAGGGCGCTGCATGATGAAAGCATTTGCATAAACAAATGGAGACCGAGCCGCACGATTTTTTTTTTTTTTTTTTGTATTCATAAAAGCCCACCAAACTTGGTAAACTCATTTGCGTCATCATCATTAGCAATGGCACGGCTGAATTGGAATCTGAATCTGGAAAGGGCGCTGCCTGATGGATATATTCAGATACTTGAAATGAGATGCTTTTTCTTTCAGTCGGTCGGTCGTCTCTTTACGTCTGGATTTCCGATTGCAGATGATGAATAATCTATAAAAATTATATACACAAATCCATTTGAGAAGAACGAAAAAAAAACCTTCTCTGTTTGCGTCGAGATGTTAAAAATGCAGAAAACCAAGCAAAGAACGTGTCAAGAGTGTTGGTAGGTAGATACGTAGATACTTACGTGTCGCTCCATTGAAAATTCTGGCTTTTTGCTGCACAACCAGTAGTAGGTAAATGGAAAATCGCTTTTAAATGACTTTCATTAAATATCGATTAAAATCTCTGAATGTTGATTGCAAGCAAGTAAATTGAAAGCCATTATTGTTATGATGGGGGAGGTGTGTGGGCTTTTTCCACACTTTCAGTCTTGATTCACTTTTAAGCGGAAATGAAAATTTCTTTGTAAACAAGAGAGCGCACTTTAAACATTTTTGGCACAACACAAGATTTTGTTGAAAATGCGAGAAATATTGTCGACAAGCTTTAGGGCCATTAAAAAGACATATTGCATTGTTCCAACATTTGTGTATACAGTGGAAAAATGTAAGGGACAGACACATGAAATTGAGGTTAAGAACTTCATGTGCAGTTTCTTTCAAAATAAAAATGAGTACCTTTCTTACTAAGGGCTTTGGCAAAGGCATGTTCTTTGTACAAATGGCTTTGGGTAAAGTTTGAGGAAGCGGGCAGTCTGAGTTTCCTGTTTTAACCGGAAATGCAGTGGCAAAAGAATAATTAATATAGAAGAAATGCTACCCAAAATTTAATAGCTCGTATTAAGTTTATAAATAAATTATAAATTGGTTGTTAGGTACTTTGGTTTTGTGACATGGAAACCATAAAGTTGTTGATGCATGCAATCTGAGTTTCACATACAAAAAATTGAATTTATGAGGGCTAAGTTAAGTGCTGAACGTTTTTTGTGTTCATTGAATTGAGAGTTTCATCGTTTGCAATTGATTTACGTTGAAAGTTTCAAAAAAAGAATTAAAATAATAACAACGCAACTATCGCTAGCTGATGTTAACTTTTATTTTATGTTAGTGGTATAATTGAATGAAATTAAAAAATAAAGTTTTAATGGCCTATCTCTGATGCTTTTTGCCGAAGTATAAACACCCAAGTGCATAGTCACTTCCATTGAAGAAATATAAGTTATGCGTCCTAAAAAGTAGAAAGTAAAAACGGTCTAACTGAGGAGTTCACGAAACGCATCGTAGTATAAGCCAATGAGACTTTATTTTATTTTGTTGAAAGTTGGTTTGATGAACAGATTAAGGGTGGTACTGGCCTCCGTTTGTCTGTCAAGTTAGCATTACCACTTTCAAATTTCAAAAGTTTAACTATTGTCGGGAATTTGTCGTAAATTTGTCGTGCAACTAAAAACTTTGTCGCGCATTTTTATTTTTAAATAAACCCAAAACCTAATTTTTTGGTCAAGTAAGGCTTACCACCCTAGAAAAAAGATCAAATCTAATCGAATTTAAAAAAGAATAAAGCAAATAGTTTCAGTTTTTTGTAGTAAATTTGTCGTGCAACTAAAATATTTGTCGCGCAAATTTTTTTTTTAATAACCGCTGGTAATGCTAACTTGACTTGGTTGGATTTAATCCTTTTTCGGGGGTGGTAAGCCTCACTTGAACGAAAAATTAGTTTTTCGGAGTTATATAGTAAAAAAAATTGCGCGACAAATTTTTTAGTTGCACGACAAATTAGCAGCAATTAATCCAATTCTTAAAACTTTGAAATTTGGAAAAGGTAATAAGAGACATAATTTCGGATATTTTAAAACTAGAACATGACTGCGTTTTTAAAATTTATTAGATTTACGATCCGCAATTCAATTCATACCTTTGTGTTTGTAGGTCTGTTTGTTCAGCGTATATCCGTTAAGATAGTTTCTATCCGCTGAGAAAACTTATACCTACTTAGATAGGCGCAATAAAAATTCACGGCCCTTAAAATGATTGAATATAAAATCAATGGGTAAGAACCACTTGTTCAAATTGCAAGTTCAAGGTAGGGTATGGGGCCACTGGAACAAATGGAACTTAAGGTTACTTTGGTTACTTTGCTCTAAAATTTAAGTCAGAGTTCATATGGGTTTTGCCAGGATAGAATTGGTCCTGCACAGGTCGCTTACGAATATCATGAATATCATGAAAAAATCAGATTCTGAGTAAAAACCAATCAAAGCTTAAAAATATTAAATTATAATCCTTTTTTTTCCCAGGCCGACTAAATAGAATACCTACCTAATAGTTCAAATGAAAGAAGAGTAGGTATCTACACATATTATTTAAATTATTTGAAAGTAAATAATGTTTTTTGTGTTATAATATGAAACCATAAAAAAAGTTGTTGTATGCACAGCACATATAAAAAGAGTTCAATCAAAATGGATTAATTTTGGCAAACACGCCTAGTGTAGTTTGATTTTTTTTCTATAACTAATTTTCACCCACCTACCAAAAAAACTGATTTAGATTCATTAATAACAAAGAAAAATATTGTCTCAAGTAATAAAAATACAGTCGACATTATTTCTTTTGTTTTCCATTAACTAATGAAATTAAATTGTTAACAACTTTGAAAACATTTATGCATCGTATTTCATTTATTTTACTGTTTCAACTGTGTTGAAATAAAAACAAAAACAAACTAAATCCAGCAATCCAAAATACTGATTCTCACGTTAATTGTGTGTTGCAATAAAAAAACAAAACACCCGATGACGGATGACTATAAATGTTGATGTCTCAAGTTTATTGACCCATATTACTCGATATATTTATGTGTAATTTTATGTCTGTCTGTCTGCTGTCATTGTTGGTCAGTTATTGCTAATTCAACAGAAATAAAATTAAAACATTCACATGCAACTATACTGATAGTACCTTTTGAACACGAAATTGCTGCAATATGCATAAAATTTGAATTTTCCCCTTTTGGATGGTTGAACACATTGCAGTGGATTCAAAGGGCTTATATTGATGTACGAGTATTAAAGGGTATGATTAAAAGCAAACAATAATGTAGGCAATCGCCTTTCGGAAAAATCGATTACATTATAATCAAATTTTGTATACGAGATGCACAAAATAATATTTTTTTAAAATTAAATATTAAATTGGCTTTTGGTATTTCAATTTTTGGTTTCTCTTTTTTGGGCAACAAAATTGGCAGACATTTATTTCTTATATTTTTGTTGGATTATGTTTTACATTTTTTCATTTTAACAACATGTCTGCGTCATTTGACATCTGTTTTATACTTTTTTTTTTGCGTAAAAAACTCAATGCTCTCATTAATTTTCAATCAATACTTTTTCGTAAAACAATGAAAATCGAGGGGTATGGTGGTCATCTCGCGGAATTTTGTTTGTAATTTTTCAATTCGCGATGTTTTACAAAAAAAATCGCGCGACTATTTTTTAGTTGCATGACAAATAAACGACATAAAATAGTAAAACTTTTGAAATTTCAAAGTCGTAGTGCTAATTTGAGGAACATAAAACATTCTCATCATAATCTAGGTTCTGATGTATGGTGCCGAAGCATCGATCCTCGAATGAAATCTCTTTCAATGTCTTGGAGAGTAGAGTCCTATGAAGGATTTTTGGTCCATGTGGACCTAACGGACGGCGACCGACGCTCCAATACGTAAGGTCTTTAACGTGTCCAGAAGGAAGAACAGATACCAAGGTAGACCTCATCTTCGGTTCAGTAATCAAATAGAAGAAGATCTTCAACGACTCTTTAAAATGAAGATATACATAACTGGAGACGGAAAGCTATAAGAGATCGAGTGCGGCTGTATAAGATTATTACTCGACGCCCAAGAACACTTGTGACATGTAGAGCTAGATTAAGTAAAAAGGCACATTTTAAACGTCTGACGATTTTATCCGTTCAAAAATAATCATGCCTATTACTGAATTCGCAAAATTTCACTCCCCGGGATTCGGTTGGATCCGCAGTGGATCCGCATTCGCATAAAATTCTATTATTGAATCCGATGAATGAGCTGCATAAACGTTCCGCGAACTACTTTTCCATTTCGGAAACTGCATTATCGTGGATGTCAATAGTTGACATTGGGCGCATTCAAGTGCACACGAGAAAAGCTATCTAAGATACTTTAGTATCGTAAAATATCTAATATCGCAAATTAAACCTTTTTTAATGATTTTAACGACCAATCTTAATCCGTCAGTGTTTCAGTAATCACTGGACCGATTTACAAGGTAAATATGCTCTTGGATAGAGGAAATGTCAAATTTGGGCATGGGGACTATATTTCTGGACAGATTTCCACGGTTTGGCCAAAAAACGACACCAAAGTTGTACTTTCAGAACTCGAAATAATAGGGCAAAAAATAATTATTTTTAGTAGAATAATTTTTTTTACCGCAAAATGAACCTTTTTTTAATTATTTCAACGACCAATTTTAATCCGTCTATGCTTCAGCAATCACTGGACCAATTTTCAAGGTTCATTTGCTGTTGGATAGAGGAAATGTCAAACTAGGTCGAGGGGACTATATTTCTGGACAGATGTCCATGGTTTGGCTAAAAAACCACACCAAAGTTGCACTTCCCAAAAAAAAAACGCATATGATGTTTTCGAAAACGGCCATTATTGTCAATTAATTATTCAACGATCCAAAAAATTTTATTTCTGTTTTAAAAAAATCAGATTTGTTAACTATCTGCTTTTCTTGAATTGTTTTGCATAAAAATCTCTTTCATCCGCACCAATTTTACCGCGGATTTGCTTTTCCAATATTTGTATGGAGCGCGGATGTGGTGCGGATGCCATTTGTTTTTAGTAATACCAATTTTACGAACAACGTTACCGACATTTATTCCCACGTATGGCTTGCGGATTCGTTAATAGCAAATCTACCAAAAGTGAGTAAGACTCCCTCCGCAACTCCTTCGTCGGATTCCCTAATAGGGCTGAATGAGTGCTGTGCGGAGTGCAGTCTTTCATTGTTTGTCGAGGTATATTCTGAGAAAGTTTACTTTACGTATAGGTTTACGTAAAGTAAAACTTACGTTTGAAATTACGTTGCGGGCTACTTTGAAAAATTAAAATATTTGTTTTTTTCTGAGTGTATGAAACTATGACAATTGCCGCCCTTTGAAAAAAATTATAGAAACTTAAATAATAATACGTATTTCTTGGGCCAGCCACACTGTGCACTAAACAAAAAATGCCACTGCCATCATACATATAGCTAGGTATAGGACTTTTCCCGATCCCTTTTAATTGAATTAAATTTCAAACATAATCTTGTATGCTGTGGGTGCAGTCTTGAATGAATGAATGCATTTTTCGATGACAATGACTCCTCTTTTTCTCCACTGTGTGTTGTGTGTGGTTTGGTTGAATTGATTATTATCTCGATTGGAAGAAATCACCTCTCCACTGGTCATTGGGTTGTGGTTTTATTCTTTTTTTTTTTATATTTTAATACAAAAATATAAATTTGAAGTATGGAACTCCCAACAGTTCATGGCCGCCAGCCGGTAAGCACTTGAGAACAACATTCGTTCGATTCATTTCACAGATGTTTACCTTTGGGCAGCTGCGGTTTGCTCACAACACGCGTTCATAACGACGCGACGCCATGCATGCAGTAGGTAGGTAGATATGCAGAATTCAATAAATTTTTGTAACAAGAAATGATTGTGTGATGGGCAAGAAGCCAAGAAGGAACGAATGGAAGACAACAGAAACTATACAAACAGCTTGTTATAACACTTCCCATCCATATCCAATTGTTGATTATGATTACTTACAAAAAAGAACACAAAATAGATATTTTTGTATCCATCTGATCTCAAAGTGATGAAATAGACAAAAAGTATCTTCTTGAAAGAAGTGTGTAGGTATTGGATTCCAAATAATTGGTATACATGAATAGATGAGATGTGTAAATTGGTTTTATTTTATTGCGGCTTAATTGACGTCTTGGACTTCATGGTCAATCCAATAATTTGAAGTGCAACACAGTGTGAGACGATAAAGTATAAACACTTGAATGCTATAATAATAACAATTTAGAAAGATATATTCAGCCATTTTAGATTTAAAGTTGTGATTTCATTAAAAAAAAATCAATTAGAATGTTTTTATGAACCATTTCAAGTTAAAATGAAATGTACGTACAAATAGGTTGTACGATCTTGTTTTTATGTCCATCAAGTAGCATTATACCACTTCAAAATTTCAAAAGTTGAACTATTGGATTAATTTTCGTAAATTTGTCGTGCAACTAAAAAATTTGTCGCGCGACTATTTTAGAAAATAACCATAGAAAGAGGATTAGACGTAATTGAAAATCAAAAAGGATAACGGAAATAACTGTCGCTTTTTTTGTCGTAAATAAGTCATACAACTAAAGAATTTGTCGCGCAATTTCTTTTTTAAAATAACCACAAAAAATTAATTTTTCGGTCAAGTAAGACTTAAAACCACAGAAAAAGCATTGAATGTATTGGAAAGTTATAAAGGTGAAACGAAATAATTTTCGCTTTTTTATCGTAAATTAGTCATGCGACTAAAATATTTGTTGCCCAATTATTTTCTTAAATAACCCCCAAAAAACTAGTTTTTCGTTCAAGTAAGGCCTAACACCCCAGAAAAAGAATCAAATCTATTAGAAAATAAAAAAGGATAACGCAAATAATTTAAGTTTTTTGTCGTGCAACTAAAAAATTTGTCGCGCGACTATTTTAGAAAATTACGCCTGAATAAATATTAAACGTAATCAAAAATTAAAAAATTAAAATTTTTTAGTTGCACGACATAAGTCATGCAACTAAAAAATTTGGCGCGCAATTCCTTTTTTAAATAACCACAAAAAATTTATTTTCCCGCCAAGTAAAAAAATGTACGACAAATTCTCGACATTAATTCAAAAGTTAAACTTTTGCGATTTCAAAGTCGTAGTGCTAACTTGACGAACATAGCTCTCGATTTAAAAGAATTCCGATTTTCACATAAACATTTTGCCAGACGAAAGTATTTTCCAGCGATAGTATTGCTCTAACCAGTTGACTCCAAAGAAGACTAAGTAACTATATGTACCGAGTTGTAAATCGCTTCATACTTTTGCGTCCAAAATCAAAACATTTGAAGGTTTGCCTTCCATTTCTTGAGACCTAATCACTATAATACCACAAGTTTACAGTTTGACTTACGTATGTACGTCTAAAAATGATTTATTCGACAAATTATATTCGTTTGACCAAAAAAACACCCCAATCATTTAAAATAATTTCTTGCGAAAATGATTCATTTTTCAACCATATCCGTAGCTCATAAATCCCATACAAAGCTTGTTTCTTTTTTTGGTGTAAATTTTTAAATTTGACATTAATACGATATTCAATCGTTGTCATCTCATTAACATTTGACTCATTCCACCTAATGGAATTATAACGACCAGGAATGGTGTCATTTCTGACTCCCTGTGTATAGCTTTGACCCTGGAACGAAACGACCCAGACCGTTCGCACTATATAGGTATAATGTATTCCATGTTGACACGACTCTTACTCCCGGTTATAAAGGGGGGAAATATGATATCACACTCTATAGAGCTTCCCATTTCCTGGCAAAAAATTTAATCTCATAGCTGCAATCAAATTCTCCACTCGTTTGTCCAAGATATATAGAATCATATATTCATATATTATACACGGTTTGTTGTTGTTGTTATTTTTGTTGTTTCATATTAAATTTTTTTTTTCGATTCGACAAACACATCATGAATGACTAAGTTTGTATCCTTAAGTTGCGGGTGGGATTTGTGTCAGTATGAATATGCTGGACTGGACAGTTAAAAAACATAAATCAACGATTAGAATCATGGAAACGAAGAAGGCTAACGTTATATTCACAAGAATAAAAGGTGCGACACATAATCATTCGAATTAGGTTTTATTTTGTTAAGATTGTTAAAGGGGGAGGAGAGTTTTTATTTATTTGCCTATAGTGGGAGTCATGATTAATGGTTTCATTAATAGGCCTATAGGTGTTTTGTTAACTACTGTAATAGGCTTAAACGAAACGGTTATCTTTTTAATTAATGATTTAAGATTCTTTATTGGATTGTGATAATAAGATTCCTTTTAAGAAAATATTGGTTAAGTTAAAGGGTAGATACCTTAAACGCTCACTGCGAGGTCTTAATTAGATAGAGTACTTATTAGTTATTAATATTAATCTTTAATCATTTGAAATTGTTTTTTATGATTTTAATAAGGATTTTGAGGATCAAATTTTTTTTTTCAAAATTAGAATAGGTCAAGTTTAATAAAGGGTTTTTCAATAGGGTTCGATCGATTCTCATAGTCTGTAACGGCCATGTTGTTTTGCTGGCCTCTGATGTCAAATCTGTTTTTCATTATTCATTCACAAATGTCTCGGCCGTGTAATTCTGAAGAAAATTTCAGAGGCTGGCCTTATTAATAATAAATAAACAGTAATTTAAATTTTTTTTTTTTCACTACAGGAATTTGTCGTAAATTTGGCATGCAACTAAAAAAATTCTCGTGCGATTATTTTTGAAAACAATCCCTGGTAATGCTAACTAGACAGTTAAGTTAGCATAACACCGTTAATTAAAAACAAAAATTGGGCAACAATATTTTTAGTTCTACGACAAATCCACGACAAAAAACCTGAAATTATTTGCGTTATCCTTTTTTATTTTCGATTAGATTTGATCCCTTTTCTGGGATCCTAATTTCTAAAAAAATTGTTTTTCGGGGTTATTTAAAAAAAAACAATTGCCCGACAATTTTTTAGTTGCAGAACGTATTTACGACAAAAAACCAACAGTTATGTCGATATCCTTTTAAATTTTCGATTACATTTAATCTTTTTCGGGGGATTTTCACTGTCAAATTAGAAATTTTCAAAAATAATCGCGCGACAATTTTTTTAGTTGCACGAAAAATTTACTACAAATTCACAAGAGTTAATTTATTAGTTAAAATTTTGAAGTCGAAATGATAAAGCTAACTCGAAGGAAAAGATTATTTTTTAAATTTACGAAAATAAATAAACCAGTAAAGCAGTGCTGTAACAGATTTGCCGCCAGAAGCTGTCAAAATTAATCCGACCCTACCCAAAAGTTCCTTACAACGCCTAAGACTAATGCATACAACAAAAGTTTGCGTTAAAATTTGCAAGCAAACTTTTGTTAAACTAAACTAACGTGCCTTAATGCAAATTTTTTGCATTACAACTTCCTGCAATAAATTGCACAATCGCATTGACAAAACCTGCTGCGAAATGTTTGATTTTTAATTAATTTGTCCACAGATCGCTTGGACAAAAAATGGTATAGAACCTCCAGACCTTTTACTTGCTGTTTTGGTCTTCTCTGTTTAGTTTTATTCGCATATAGTTCACTTTAGATTTTGTATTTGAACATTTCTATCATCGTTTTTGTGTGAGACAAATTGTTTTTTTGCATTTATGCATGCAAATTTGGTTGCAGGCAATATTTTGCAGCAAATTTATTGCTCGTCATAAGACGTTGCTTAAGGCTTAGTACACCACACCGAATAATAAATTTCTTGAGTTATGGTATCTACCTATCAAAACTGACCACCTTAGCATTTATCAGATTTTCACGGAACTCAAAAGCTACCTAATTAATGGTTATCATAATAAACCTTCGTTTTTTTTTTTTGGCTTAGAATACCGGTTTCGAAAAAATAATTTTTTTTTGATAATGGCCGCATTTGAGTGCTTCGAATTTAAAATTTTCAAAAACATTGTTACCTTTTACTTCCTCTAGTTGAAATAGGAGTTAACTTTCATTTATAAAAAAAAACAATTTTTGTAAATGTTCAACATCGTTCGACTTACCTGAAAAAAAAAAGAAAAATTTAAATTAGAACATTTTACAAACACTTTGGAAAATAACGATGAAAAAAAATTATGAGTTTGGAACACTGGGATGCATTCGATTTATTCAAAAATAAAGTACCTATGTTTTCGAATTTTTTCATTTAAAACACATTTTTTGACAAAAAAAAAAAACATCGGAGGGAGAGATTCACCGAGAGGTTTTGTTTGATTTGACAAGATGCCAACTAGTTCGCTTCAAATATGATATATCTTCAGTTACTATATATCTTCAGTTACTCGATATTTATAAATATTTTCAGAAACTCTTTTTACGGAAGTATTGTAATTACATGATCTTAATGCTTAAATGTTGGCAGAAGAAAATAAGAAAGATCCTCATGAGGATGATTGATGTTTTGTTTAAAGATTCCTTTAGTTAAATGTACTGTACATCTCTTCTCAACGCACTATAATATAATTAAACTTCATCTACATGCTGGCATCATCAATTTTAATAGATTTTCTCGTAGATTTTTATGAATTCAAAATTTAAATACATACATATATATAAACAATGCCCGTAGAATGAACACCATTAACAAAAAACTGTGCTGAGTTAGATCGATATCAATTAAATGTGTGAACATCTATTTTCAAGAACTTAGTATAGCATTGGAAACGAGAACCAGCTATGATCAGTAACAACTCTTAAACGTCGAGAACCTCAATTTTGTTTCTTCCAAGTTAAATTAGATTCAACTAAGCTAATTTAGTGCCTTCGGTATCTCAAACTCACTGAAAAAATTGATTCCATCAGTGTTGTTAACTCGAGGTTAATCTATAACACTAAAATAATCTCCCAATAAAAAACTGGGCCTATACCTAGTGCAAAAAATATGCACGGAAATGACTGAAAAAATATTCAATAAAAAAATGTTCAAAAGTATTTCCCGATCTTAAAGAATAAAGATTCTGAATTAAACTGAGAGTTGCCGCCATTTGTAAAAATTATAGCGTGTTCGATAAATAGCATTAAAAAATGTGTGGCAACGAGCGACTTCGAAGAACCAAGTGACTTATACTCTTAAACAATCCTTTTGTGTTGTTAGTTCCACAGGATTGAAAGGACCTACAATTTTTCGTCGAATCCGAACGACTTAAGCTGAGATAGATTTTCATGACAATCATACTCTTGGAGGATTTGGCACTTTCTCGTAAGAGGCAGTGCGCCTGAAAAAAGAAACAATTGTGTACTCAGGACTCGAACCCAGACCTCCGGCGTGTTAGTACGACACAGTAACCACTACCAACACAAGGCACTACCGTGTCCGATAGGGTGACACATTTTAGACCATTTGTACAATGTAATTAAATTTATACACATAAATAAAAATGGAGTGTCTGTTTGTAATGTCAAAATAACAGTATTTAACTACACGCATATGAAAGCATACACAGCCCTTATAACAAAACACACATTTTTAAAATTTTTGTCTGTCTGACTGTCTGTCTGTCTGTCTGTCTGTCTGTTTGTCCTGGCTAATCTCTAGAATGGCAGGACGGATTTCGACGGGACTTTCACTGGCAGATAGATAATGCTGTAGCGCGGAACTTAGGCTATTTCATTTACTCACCAGTCGCTTTTTTTCCCATATTGGTATATATGACCGATCATAAACTACTGTTGTGTAGCGCGTTACATAGGCTATTTTAATTCCACCCGGGTGTCGCTCGGGTCGTTTTTTTTTTTGGATATTCGTATACAATTTGAACCTATCCGAAACTACTGGACCGATTTTAACGGGACTTTCACTGACAAATAGCTGATGTTGTAGGAAGTAACTTATTAAGTAAATTATACGAAAGATGGCGCTGGTAGCTTTTTCGAAAACTCTTATATATGAGCTGAAAAGCTTTTGGAAAAATTTTGGAACAATTCTGCCTTATTTTTACTGCGGCAGCAACGCGCCGAGTAACAACTATGTAATATAAAACATTAGAATTAAAAAAAAATATATACGAATCAGTTGTATAAGTTAGATCTCTTCTGTGTCAACATAAATTTAAGATCATAAATTAATCAAATTGCATCAATTGTATCTTTAATTATATCAAATAATTTCTCTTTATATGAACCACAACATCATACAATTTTTTTTGTTTTGTATAATGTTAAAACATGAAAGTGGGACTTTCTAACCGCAAATCAACAAATCATTATTATTGATTTTCCATATTAGTTTCGCAGATTTACATGACATGCAAATTACACCAAACCATCAAGCTCTATTACTAGGTGTACAATTCTGTTGTTTTATTATTTTCCTCAATTCACAATGTGTAAGCCACATTAAACAAAAAAAAAATGTTTGTCCCAATGACATGTCAAAAATACAATATTGGATTGCCCTGGAAAAAAAAAAGAAAAATAATCAAACAAAAATTTGCCCTGAAATTGCATTCCACTTTCAATTAGACTTTGAAGGTAATGTCATCGGACTTTTGGTGCCATCATGATAGTCATAAAAATAGACGCCCGCCATTAAGTCAGCTGCAAGTATTATTTCAGTGCAATTATAGTGGCACATTGTTTATAGTGTATATTGCCTTCAAGCCATTCATTTAGAGTGCAGGTTTGGTCTTCTGTGTAGTTGGTATGGTATTGCAACAGTGATTTGTGCGTCCTTCCCTGTGGCGTGGAAGAACGCATACTTATACATAAAATTGATAACCCTGGAATTGGCACTCTTACGTTTGACGTGTTTATTAGCTTCATTATTTGCTGTAGGTGATTTTATACACCCTATTTCACATAGGGTAGATTGTGTTTGTTTGAAAATTAATCACATTTAAAAAAGAAATTAGGAATGCTCAATGTTTTCTTTATGGAGATTCATGATTACCCGTCTGCGTTAAGTAGATAATTTAATTGTGGTTTTAAAAATTAAATCCCTTGGTATGGAGCGCGCGGCGATAAGAATCAATAAGGTTATCTATCTATGAATCAATGGTTTAAGATACATATACATAAAATACTCGCACAATTTATGAAACCATGTTTGACTAGAACCCGTCTTCCTATGCCCTTCGAAATTGTTATTTCCTTATCAGAATATACGCTATGGGAATATGACGGCACCCGTTATCATTTGTCAAATTATATTTCAGGTTTTAAAAAAAAGCTTAAAAATTCAAAGCGATCTTATAAATTGTCAGAAAACATTTTTTTATCATCTTGTCACGCCGAATTCGAATGATTTGATTTCTTTTATCCTAAATCTACAATACTACCAGGAACATTCACTCATTGAAACATGAATTAGTTTACATGGTTATGTTGCAATTTATGTTACGTAGTTATATAAATATTTTAACTATCACACTCATGGGTATAAGAATTTAGAATGAAAAAGAAAATTTCTCTGACAATTTCATAAAATCTGTAAGTCGTGCTGGCAAGAAGGGGTACCGACAGTTTTTCGATGTCTATGGATCTATCCTAAAATAATCAAAGCCTAACAACCTTCAAAATAACAAATGTTATAAGGTCTAGACACTTCAAAACTCTATATTCACTTTGAAAGCTGACTTATTTATCCTAGTTTTTAGTTCCTCATATAAAATTTTACTGACCTGGTTAAAATACCTCATGAAATTAAACGATAGAACCGAAATAGTTAAAATTATCAAGAACAATAATTCCGAATTCTTTAGGAAGGTAGGTTCGCATCGCTTTATTGCTTGTTATATCGATTAGTTTTCTATCTGTCAACAAATGTCAAAGCACAATAGGCGTTTTTCTTTTTAAGCTTGGAGCAGTGCACTGAGCTGTCAAAAATAGATCTGTGTTTTTTTTTTTTAGCTCCGAGCGCTCAGAGCGCTCAGCTTGTATTTCTTTTCTCGATCAGATCTTGCTCGGAGCTCGCTCTACGAGTTCAGTATAAAATGATGGAGTAGCCCGAGCACTAAGTAGAGAAGAGCGGCCAACTTCATGTAGTTTTCATGTTATTTGATAGATTGTGAGTTGATTTATACTGATATGACAGTAAAGTGCTCAAGTGTGTTTTATAATTAAATTAGAGCGCTCGGAGCGTACTCTACTCAGAGGTTCCTCGACAAGCTCAGGATCTATTCCGTGCTCTGCTCAGAGCTTAAAAAGAAAAATGCCTAATGATGTTGACGTTATTGACGCAAAAATGATAGCACGTTTACACTATGAAAGTTCTTCTCTACCCAATTCGTACAAAAAAGTTAGTTATATTGTTTTGTTTTTTATTTTATTTTTTTTTTTATTTATTCATAGGGTATGACGAAAATCAGTTTACTTCTTTTTGTGTTTTGTATTTTTTTCTTTTTAAACCACATTAACCAACGAAGTCATCGTCTCATCCAAGTAATGCCGGCGCATATACTCTAATTAAATCAATCAATCAAATTGATAACTCAATTATTTTTGTCTCTTAGGTTACCCTTTAAGTCTAGGAGGCGCATCTTCGGGATTCCTTTTTTTTTTTGTTCTCCTCTGGTAAAGTTTTTCCATCTTTTGCAATGCTCTCATCGGTTTCTCATCAATTGTGTTGGTGGTAAATTGTAGCACTTATCCCAAGAATTACGGTCGTACTTGCGTGACAGAAAGGAAAACTTTTTTTTTTAATGTCCAGTCATTGCACAAAACGAAATCCTTGTCGATTCATTTTAATTAAAATTGAAAATAAAAAAAAAAAAAAATGTCATGTCTGATGTTTTCTATATAAATAAATGTTTGTGTTGGTTTTTCAATCCAAAGGCACTCTTAAAAGGAACTCTGAGTTGAACATGGAGACAATGCGGACATTACCATTTTGTTGAAAGGAATAAATCGTGGTTGTTTATATGTCATGATCCTAATTATGGGCTCAGTATTGACGGTGATTAATGAAGCCTTGACGGAAAAGTGTGCGCATTCTGCTCAATTAAAAGGATGAATGTAGTTTTGTATTTTTTTTTCTTTTTATTCGAATGACTATGTGAAGGAGGAGTTTTTCAATTGTTAAATGAACGCCAACTATAAATAGAACCTTTTGCCAGATGATGATGATGACGGTTCCGCTTGTGTGGATATTGGTATCGGTGAAGGAGTTCTTTTTTTTTAATACAGATGATATAAAGATGCCAGATGTTTTTAAGACAATAAATGTGTTTTAAGTTTGAATTTGATAGGAATAGAAATTCTTTGAATTATTGCGAATATCAAGGGGAAGTTAATTAAGGTTGAATAGAAGTAGAATTGAAATTTATAGTTCAAAAACGTTGTATGTATTTTTAAAACGGGATATACACTGTGGTGACATTGATTAATGAAGTCATGACACTTATGCTGTAAAGGCATTTCAAAGAAGCGAATATTTTAAAGTTTTTTTTTTAGATTTTCTTTCCCTTGTCATCCTTCACAAATACTTACTCCCCAACCTATCCTTTTTCTCAACATAATTAAGTTTTCCGTCAATCTCTTTTTCAATCTAGGAAGTGTCACTGAATATCTACCTTAAGCATGAAATACTCTCCCACACCTTCAATAATGATATCCTTTTTTAAATGAAATAACTTTCTTTAAAGAATCTAGACATTCATCGTTTCGGAAATTTGATAATATAAACGTGAGCAGAAAACCCCTCAGCTAATTAGCACGGACGGACGACTAGAAAATACAAGGAATTTCATTATTTACCTTTTTTTATTTTGCTCGCAAATTTATATCACATACATACATCCCTGTGCATAGATTACAAGACAAAGGATTTGCAAGAAGTAAACAAAAAAGCCATATTGAACTTTTCCCATCGTATAAGGATGTCTATCTAAAGATACATTGACCCTTAGTGTAGGTAGGACTTAGGTAAATTGTCATTTGAAGAAGGTTGGACATTATATCCGTGTCCAGAGACTGTATACAAAATGAAATGTACATACCAGTAACATTACTAAGAACATGTACATTGTACAGGGACGGTTGTATTAAACAAATACATACCTGTTAAGTGTGTGCCTTTGTCAGAAGTCACGTTCTATATGGTGTGCACTTTGTGTACACGGGATGTTGAGATTAATAAAGACCATAAGGCCTAAGTAAAAATAAAAAGAATACCATGTAGGTATACATATTGTAGATATTGCACGACTATGAAGGGTTTACTGGGAATTCATATGAGGATTTACTTCCTACTTGGGCCAGTATAAGTATTTTGTTGTATTTATACGTTGAATGTTACACTTAACACCTTTTTTTGCTCACTGCATTCTATTGTACTTTCTTGGGTCATGTAGGAGTTACTTTTGCTTACTTTCGAAAAAAAAAAAAAGAACTCAGACGATTCTTAAAAATGTATGAGTAAGGAAGTTCTGAGCATTTTCATTATTATGGGATTATTATTTTATTAATTGCGCATTTATATGCACCATTTTTCTAACAACTTGTTATGAATGAAACGTTTCTATTTTATTATAAATTTCCAAAAACTCAAGAGATCAAAGAGATGATAAAAGGAGAAACCGATGCACATTGGTGTTCAATTCATATTCGCATTCCACATTCAATTAGTGCGGCTAAGAAAAGAATCTCTGCATACCATTCTAATGCAGTGGTTTCGGTGCCAGCTAATTTTACTCGCGCGAACTTACCGATTTTAAGCGATTAATATAACAAAAATTTTGCTCCCTAAAATTCGCGTTTTGGCTTAATTTCAATTTCGAAACCGAAATAAGGCCATTTTGTCGACTGGCAGGAGCGTTGTTCAACAGTTTTCTGGGTGGCCTGCTTCGCAGGGTAGTGCAGTCCCGCTCACGCAACTTTGGTGTTCCGCTTAGGGTATAGAGAACTATTTCGCGTATTATGTGATTAAGGCCCTCATTATGATTAACGAATCGAACGTTCGCCTAAAAGCGAACGATGAAGAAATACAAGATTTATATTAATATTATAAAAGTTTTAGTTTTGACGTTCCACTAGAGAATCACATCCTTTCGTCACTTTTCCCTTTTGAGGTGAAAATACAAATTTAAGTGGCGAAATAAATGATTTCAAAAAAGAACTGATAAAGAAATCACTCTGACGGGCATTATTCAAAATGGCGGCCAAACACTAAAAATAAATAAAAAAAGGTTACGCCACAAAAACGCATGGATTTCAGTTTCCTGGCTGAACTACCTAGTTTTTTTTATTGCAAGTGAGTCATTCGTGGATAGTGACGTTGTGGGGTAATATCAGAAGGCAGCATTAAGTTGTAAATTCCCAATTGGAAAATTTTAAAAATATAATTTATAAGATAATTATAATATTTTATAAGTTATAAATATATTTTATAAAATATAAGTTATTGCTTTGGCAGATTTGCGGATTTGCCTTCGCTTACCAATACACCCAAGTCCACTGATATTTTTCGAAATGATCATTTTGAAGGTGGTAATTCTTCTTAGATTTTATCGGGAACAATTTTGTGATACTCAGAATCAGGTTATCTGGATTCCGAAAAATAATTTTTGTCTTTTTGGGCGATGAGGCATTGTGCCAAAACTTACGAAAAAGCAATTTTATGACATAGGTTCTGGGCTCAAGACCAGCTTTGCATCAGGTTTCTTTTTTTCTGAGGCACTGCACTTGCAATAATGAAAAATTGCTCAAAATTTTTAGCTGAACTTGTATAATAAAAAAAGATGCAAAAAATAAAAACAAAATCGCCTAAAAATTAATTAATAATCGCGCAATTTTTCGTGTTTGGTTTATTAAAAAAATCACAAAAAGTAACATAAATCGCCTAAAATTTATAAATGCAAAATGACCCAAAAACCAATTTGGGCCGTTCCTCATTTATTTTTCGGCGATTTTTCATTTTGGTTTTTTGGGCGATTTTTTACAATGAGAAATCGATCAAAACAAACAGTTCATAAGACATAATTTCGGTCGATTTTTCAGTTTGATGTCGTGGCGTAGCGACATATAGCCCAAAAATTTATAAATGCAAAATCACCCAAAAACCGATTTGGCCCGCTCTTCATTTAGTTTTCGGCTATTTTTCATTTTTATTTTTTGGGCTATTTTCACAATGAGAATGGGCGTTGTGTCATTTTGCGATGATATGTCGTTATTTGACTTATCGTTTCTATTTTTGGGCGATTATTCATTATTTTTTGGGCGTTTTCGAAAATATTTGTCTGGGCTTTCTTGCATTTATCATTCTTTAGGTTTTTTGTTTTATTTTTTAAACGTTGTTAGATTTCTTATAAGAAATTCTTGGGCGATTTTGAAATCGCGTTTCTACATTTTTCAGTTTTGGCCGATTTTTTGCAAAGCCCACACGACTTTAGATCTTCTTCAGCTTTAGTCTCATTTAATGGTTTATTTATTTAAATTTTTGCATATAAAAAGTTCTTGTAATGATGTTTGAGTTTTCAAAAAATGGCCATATTTACGATGACCACATAACTTTATATGTATATTAAGTATCTAGACCCACCCAAAGGATATATTTTTCTTAAAAACCATTTCTTTAAGCCTTTAGCACTCTTTGAAATGAGCTTTTTCATTACTTAGAGGCTTTGACAGAAATGATGAAAGTTATTTTTGTAAACCATGTATGTAAGTTCCAAAATCACCCCAAAATCAAACACTGGATGATAACATACTTTTTTTTAATTTCACAAAAACCCTTAGTCATCACTTTTAAAGTGCATAATGAGTCCTTAACACAATCACAATGCATTTCAATGACAAATTTCTACTCCACTTTTTCATAAAGAGTTTCAGTTTTTTTTTTTGGTAAAGACGGGCGGGGGCGATATGCAAATCCATTGAACCACTTCACTTAAAGGTTTAATTGTGCACTCAAGTGGGTGGAATATTACAAACAAAAAAAAAAATCGAGAGTATAATATTTGTACCCCACCTAATCAGTAGTACCTACCACCTTAACATAATCATATCCAGTGCACATATTTTCCGTAATCATTTTTTCGCTTTCATTTGTGAGTTTTTTTTTTTCGCTTCTCAATAGAATAAGAAGCACACTCATAGAGTCAAATCAGCAATACGGCACAGAGCTCATGTACCCTGGTTATATTCAAAATTGCGCCCTCTTTCGTCATTCAGCTATAGATTTAGTTACAGTTATACTGTCTATAGAAAGGTATACAATAACACAGTGAAAGAAGACATAAAGCGCGCGCATACTATGAGGAATAATAATTATTATTATTCCCTTTGTTCGGATCTCTATGGATGAGACCGTGAGTCGAAAGCCCATAAATTGTTGGATACATTTATAAAATTGCATATGCAAAATTGTTTTCAAAGTATCGGTATGCCTTACTTATTTCGACGTCATAGTCGTCTTTCTCATTGTCGTATAGGTCGCACGTTTGTTCAATTGGGACAATTTGAAACCTAGAGCTCTTAAACTCCCTCATTTGTCGCATGGATAATGAAAATCATATACAAACATATAAAGCAGCATGCTGCTGCGG
This sequence comes from Baccha elongata, assembly GCA_951217065.1. Classification (NCBI taxonomy): domain Eukaryota; kingdom Metazoa; phylum Arthropoda; class Insecta; order Diptera; family Syrphidae; genus Baccha; species Baccha elongata. Next base: position 43,906,777 of record OX578274.1, read on the forward strand.
TGAGTATATACACGGAGAAAAAAAAAGTTTGGATAAATTTAAGCTGTCAGAATTCGATTAAGTTTTCTTAACAATTTTAGTGTCCTCATACAAAATTGATATTTTACGCCCCTAAACCTGGCTATAGGATCTTGGCACCCGACTTTGGTAAATTTTGTTTTTTATGTCTGTCAAGTTAGCATTACCACTTTCAAATTTCAAAAGTTTAACTATTGGATTATTTGTCTTGAATTTGTCGTGCAACTAAAAAATTTGTCGCCCGATTATTTTAGAAAATAACCCCTTGTAATGCTAACTTGACTGTCAAGTCAGCACTACCACCTCAAAAAAAAAAGGATTAAATGTAATCGAATATTAAAAAGAATAATGGAAATAATTGTCGCTTTTTCGTCGTAAATAAGTTATGCAACTAAAAAATTGTCGCGAATTTTTTTTTAATAACTCCAAAAAACAAATTTTTCGGTCAACGACAAATTTTTTAGTTGCATAACTTATTTACGACAAAAAAGCAACAATTATTTCCATTATCCTTTAAATTTTCGATTGCCTACATTAAATCCTTAATCGCGCGACAATTTTTTAGTTGCACAACAAATTCACGACAATTCATTCCAATAGTTAAACTTTTGAAACTGGTAACAAACAAACAAATGAAAATAAGTAACTACAAACGAAAAAACTGCTACTTCAAACGAAATCAAGTAAGTTTAAGTCTTAATTAAAGTATAAGTTTAGATTTAAGTCTAAGTTTAAGTCTAAGTTTAAGTCTATGTTTAAGTTTAATTCCAAGTTTACGTCAAAAGTTAAGTCTAAGTTTAAGTCACGTTTAAACTTACTTGGTTTAAACGTGGTTTAAACATGGTTCAAACTCAGTTCAAACTTGGTAATTTTTTTTTTAAGTGCACCAAAACTAAAACCTTTTAAAGCAATTTTTTCATATTGCGGACGTGTTATTCAATTCATATCTTTGTGATACACATCCAACCATATAATGCATAGAACATGCGCTTTCTAAGCACACAACTATAGCACTTCTAACAATATTCGCGGAACTCCATTTTGCGGGGTCGTTTTCGTTTCATTTCTACTTGTTTTTTCCTCGTCATTTAGGATTTTTTTTCTTCATCATCTTCCCTAAACTTTAAGAGTAAACCATAAATTGAGACGAAAACAAAAACAAAAATAGGGTGCACAATATGGTCTTATGAATATGATGAATGTTTTTTTTTTTATATATAAAGCCATACATTATCTTGAAAAAGTAAATGCCTTATTAGTACAACTTGTAAGAAGAAAACATGAGTATATTTTGTTGCTGAAAGGAAGCACATGCCTGACTTCATGAAAAGAAAATTTACTTATAAATTCATTTTAAGTTGTTTAAGTTTCTTTTCGCGTATTTTTTGTTTTGTTTGAAATCGCGCATTTGTATTGTTTAATCCTTTTGTGGAATATGTTGAAAGGAAAAGTGCAGACGTAGATGCAGGTTGCAAATGGGTATGCAAATTGTGTCAAATGCGTGAGTGCGTTTTATAATAATTATGCGCACCTATACCTATAAAAAGACATCTTGAATGAAATAATAAGGTCGTTGGGATAATTTTTTGTGTTATATATGAATTGAAGGAGTTCCACTTTGTTTCTACATTTGTATTTTATATTTTCATATGCTGAACCAAGACAGAAGAAGATAACATAATATATGAAGACAAATGACTTTTACTTTCAAGAAATCCGTTCTCGTTTGTTGTTGGTTCTCCTTCGAAACTTCAAAAATATAACTATTGGATTTGTCGTGCAACTAAAAAATTTGTCGCGCGACTATTTTTGAAAATAACCTCTGGTAATGCTAACTTAAATCCACAGAAAAAAGACTTAATGTATTCGAAAATTTAAAAGGATAACAGAAATAATTTAAGTTTTCTTTGCCGTGTCGTGCATGTCATGCAACTAAAAACTTCACGGCAAAAAAACTGAAATTATTTCCGTTATACTTTTTTGTTTTCGATTAGATTTGATCTTTTTCTGGGGTGGTAAGCCTTACTTGACTGAAAAATTAGTTTAAAATTGCACTACAAATTTTTTAGTTGCATGAAGTATTTATGACGAAAAAGTGACAATTGTTTGCCTTATCTTTTTCAATTTTCGATTAGATACATGTTATTCTTTTTCTGTGGTAGTAAGCCTTAGGTAAAATGACGGTTTTTCGAAACACCTGTTTCAAAAAGAACCCATTTATCGCTAAAATGATGCGCCTTACTAGACTAAAAAACTGCTCGACTAATTTTTTAAGTTGAAGACGTATTTACGAACAAAAAAATTGACAATCATTTCCGTAATCCTTTTTAATTTTCGATTAAATCTAATCCGTTTTCTGGGGTGACAGTGAAAACTTGACTTTGAAGTTAGCATTACCAAATAATCGCACGAGAAATTTTTTTGTTGCACGGCAAACTAACGACAATTTCACAACATTTAATCCAATAAGTAGTTGAATTTTTGAAATTTCAAAGTGGCATTAAAACTGCTGAGGTCATAATGTGTATGTATATTTGAATATTTCATTAGAACCAGTGTCAAAACTTCAAAAAAAAGTAGATTTAGCTTAAATAAAAGTCGATCTCTCAAATCGCCCAAAAATATAAAAAATGACAAATTGTCCAAATTAAATGGGTGCTTTGTTATTCAGCAGTTAACAGGCTACCGCTTTTTTGTAAAATAAAGACTCTTTATCTACTAAGGGTATTTTATTTGATTTGTTTGCGATCTTTCATAATGTCAAATCACCCGAAAAAATCTGCACCAAAGCGTCCATTTTCATTTTGAGTTATTTAGCATTTTCAGTTTTTTTTTTTTTTTTTTTTTTCATTTACTAAAATCTGGGCGTTTTAATATAATATCAAATCGCTCAAAAATATGAAAATGTCAAATCAAATCGCCCAAAAAATAAAAATGTTACTTCGTCCAAAAGATTATGCGAACTGACATTATGTCAAATCAGCAAAAAGTCATAAAATGTCAAATTATGAATTGCTACCTAAATATCTTTGTGAATAATCGACCAATACCAAAATCAACCAAAAACTGATATATAAAAAATATATTTTGGGCGATTTGTCATTTTTTATTTTTGTTCGATTTTACTTTCTGACAGATCGCCCAAAAATATTGCAATAAATCGCCCATGTCACTTTAGGTGTTTTAACATTTTTACTTTTAGGCGATTTGTCATACGCTTAGATTTCTTAATTTCGCTTGAATATAAAATTCAATCGTTTTTAAATGCCCGGTGTTCTCAATATCGATTTCAATTTGTTTTGGATTTTATTTTGCGAATTCAATAATTTAAGAAATTCAATTAATTTGTTTATGGACTGAAAAATTCTTCATGAAAACTTTGTTTTATTTGTAGGAAATGTAGAACACCTATATTTTAAATCAGTGTGAAAATTGGAAAAGGCCCCATAATGTCGAATTGCCCGAAAAGTTAAGCATTGATGTGACATATTTTAGGTAGTTTGAGGCGTTTTGGTTTGGTGAAAACCTTAATTTTTTTCCCGAAACCAACACTTGCCCTAATGAGAAAGTATAAATCGGATGACAAGCGTCAAACCTTGTGCTCAGCACATTCAAATCATGAAATTGCAAACAAAAATAGTCTTTTTAATAATTTAAAACTTTTATGAAAAAAAATCTTCTTGACGTTATTTTTTTTTACAAAAATTTAAGTACCTAATTAAGTATTTAAAAGTAAAAATGAGTAGAAAATTAAAATATTATCCCCAAGCAAATTAGGTACCTATCTACACATGTACATACATTTAAACATCCCATCATACTACCGACAAGTTCATATTCAAAATATAAACGCAAGTTCAATACTTGTTACGACAACCTTAACCTCAAACATTAGTTGCATATTCTCTGTTTTTAATTTCACTTTTAATTGCGAACCACTTAATAAACACAAAAAAAAAACAAAAACAATAATATAATAATTATTGTTGTCATTACCTCATCCAATACACTTCCAGCCCCGGCATTACAATACAAAAAAAAAATCTAGTAGAACATGTTATTTTCATGGCCACAGCACGTTCCAAACTTAAAGTTAGTTCCAAAAGGAAAAACTTGGCAACGAATAAATTACAAAGCACTTGACTTCCAGTGATAGTTTTTCATTTTAATATTTTTAGTTTCAGCTGGCGACTTCTGTTTTAAGTGAGACATCTTTGATTTTTATTTTTTTTTTATAAAATAAATCATACAACTCAACATTCTAATTGTGTGCCGTCAAAATTAGTGCTCATAAATAATTTTTTTTTTTTCAACAAATCTGCTTCCGTCAAATTTAATTTTTTTGTATACATATAGATGACTTCAACATTTGTTCATATGAACACATTGTTTGTTGAACAAAAACCATGACTCATTTAATAAATTAAAATTTGTTTTCACATTGCTGATCGACGACTACCAAATTGTGGAGGTGGCGACGACGCGACGCACGCATGATTGCTACGGCCGGTGGCGTCGTCGTCGGCGGATAGTCGCCCGCTTCAACGGGAAACAAATTAATAATCATACTCAATTGCGCATAATCATTTGTAAAGTTATACACCTTTTTACAATTGGTTATAGGCATAACATTGGCTGGAACTTGAAGGTTCCACATCGAAGACGTTAAGTTGGCGAACTTTAGCCAACAACAACAATAATAGCGCGTTCTCTTAAGCATGACTTCACAGTCACACTGCTCTTTTCCAGTTATTTACAATTTTTCGAATAGAAAAACTGAACGTGATTCGAATACAATTTGTTTTTATTTAAATAACGTTAATAACCTGTTACCGTGTGATTCAATTGTATGATTTTATAGATGTCTAATAAATTTGTAATTATAGAAATTCTTTTAGTGAGCAATTAAAGAATTTTATTAAATTGGACACGAACTAAGTTAATGTTTTATTTGTTTTATAAAATGATTTTTACATTTATTTTCTTATAGTTTGGTAGGAGCAATTTTAGACTAATGCCCAGTTGCACCAAAGAACATTTCAAAACATTTTAGTTATCGGATTAACAAAATTTACAAAATTTTAACTTTATACAATGTAGTAACAGACCTTTTTTATTAAAAAGAAAAAAAATATAACAACCCTGGATTTTTATTCACCACTCGTGGTACATATATCAGAGTAAATGAAAGGAGAACAACTCACATGCGCCTTTCTTTAGACGATGTTCACATTGGACTCAAACGACACAAAGTATTGTGAACATATTATATAAATTATGTTTGACAGCTGTTGCATTTGACAGTCTGAAAACAAACTGCAGCCCGTCGGAAGTCTTAACTTATGTCGAATTCCTTGGAAATAAAAAGTTGACTTTTTTCGGACTAAAGTTGATTTTTTTCCGAAAATCATGATCCATGGACAAGAAAAAGTTGCTTTTTTTCCCCAAATCAACTTTTCTTGAATCTCGATTTGATAGCAAGATTCACACGTATTTGCACATACAAAATTTATAATGTTGTGGCAGCTGTAATAGTTTATTTTTTGAAATGAATAAATAAGAACAAACTGAATGAATAGGTATCCGATTTGTTTCTGAAACCTGAAAGTAAACAACATAAATGACATTTCATTATACAGAAGGTATGTCTTTTCCACTTTATTACATAGCCCTATAGACAGCTAAGGCATTTTCTCACTCTAACAATGTGAAGTTAGATGCAGTTTATTTTGTTATTCTGTGGAAAAGATAACTGACTCTATTTTATTGATTGAAAAATCCATCAATGTTATCACACTGTTATAGAGGCAGATAATTTTATTCTTCTCATAGCTAACTGACTGTTAAACTGCCGAATGAAAAATTGGCCCTAAGTCGAGCACTTTATTTATATCGATTACACGCTAAACTATGAAATATTTTTCGAAAGATTATATTACCCGGAAATGATTTTCTGGCTATGGCCTTGCTTATCCATTATCTCCTTATTACTTCCATAAAAGCATCTATTTTGTTTTGAGTAAAAGTAGGTAGTAATTTCGACAAAAAAGGGCGCAAAACAATTTGGGTATTCAATTTTTTCCCACGAAACGACACAAGTGTATTCAGTTTTCAAAACAACATTTGTTAACGATAAAGTTAATTTTATATGAAGATCAAGAACTCAAAATCATAAAAAAACAACTGCCCTTGAATTTCAATTATATACGATAAAACATTCGTCTCCCATTATAAACAATGACATCAAAGCTTATAATTCTGAATATTAACACAATTTGCAAAAAAAAAAAAAATACGCTGATTCAATAGCTGTTTCTTTAAATAAGAAAAAAAAATTCTGTTCTGCTTGTTTTTCTTGTATAAATTATACTCTGACATGCAAAGGCATGTATAACGTGCACTTACGCCCAGACGATTAATTTCTAACTTTAGCTTCTCTCTTAAAGGGTCTCTGTATTATACTCATACGTCGTCTTGTGTAGTATCGCGACATCAAAGTACCATACGGTCATGCGGCAATGGTATCCGCATTCTGCTTCCATTTCGTAGTTTCATTTTAATTCTTCTTTTATATTTTGTATGAATATATCCCAAAACGAAATGAGGATCCACTTTTGTCTTTGCCAAAATAAAATGCAAAACAACACAAAATATCTTTGAAATGCCAATCCAAAAGAACATTGTACCCACCATCAGTCTGTTAAAGATAAAATTGCAAAGAAAACTGCTGCATGAGTCATATTTTCATGCGGCGTGCAATGCGAATAGTTTATTTCTTCCAAGATTTTCAATGGTAGATTTTATATTTCTACATGATGTTTTATATAAAAAAGTGATTTAAAATCGCAGATATAAATTTCAGCAGCACTATAAAATTACTTGGTTGAGAATTCACTTTTCACAAAAGATGCGATTTGTTTAGTTTTTTGTTGTGTTGTTCTGATGAACAGATACAAATAAGAGATACTTTTCCATCTCACATTATTTCGCAATAATAATAATAAAAACAACAACAAAACCATCAGCTAAACCAGTCATTGTGTTGATGCTTGCTGCTGGGTTCTGAGTCTGGTTATACCTAGTGGGATGACTCAGTAACCGTATCTCCTTTTTCCTCAAAAAAAACTTTGGAGTGAATTCAATTTCATGTTGTATCTCTGGTTGTGGCTTATAGCTTCGATAACATTTTGCTTCATCAACTGATGCCTCCCCTTGGTGTGTTTTGGCAAAAGCAACAGTCAAGCATTTTTATCCAATTCCGCACTATGTTGTTGTTGTTGTTGCTGTCGTGGGGAACTAAACTGGATTTTCAATGTAGAGCGAACAAAAGTCCAGAATTGGTTTGGGACGGGTTTGTGTCGTTTTTATTTGCTTGATGGCATTTATGTGTTGTTAATGCATACCTAACCTAGGTACCCATAGCAGCATAGCTATAGGAACTTATGTTATTATGGTTTGATATTGGCAATGTTATCTGTTATTTTGGTTTTGATCAGCTTTGGTATCGAAGTTGATACAGGAAACCGGTTAACTTGTTTTTTTTTTTTGTATTATTGTTTAACCTAGACTGGTGTGTAGTATTACGAGAATAATATTAATTATTTCTAGTTTGATGAAAGATTGTGTACAAATCAATGTCATTTTAAACTTTCAAGTTGAGGAAATTGTTATATTTACACTGATAAAAATGATGAGAGGAGAAAAAGTTTTTGACAAATTAGATAATCAATATATGTTTACTTTTAATATACAAATTCATTCATGGCCAAAAAAGCGAATTTGTAATTAACTAATTTATTCGTGACCGGTGTCAAATTTACAACAAAATTTCCCTTTTTTTCGTTCGTTCAACAAAATCAAATAAAAAAAAATAGACAGAACTAGAATAAAGCAACAACGAAATGTACAACACTAATACAAATGCTTTAAGGCCTAACTACCTATAATGCGAATGAGTGACATGTAACACAAATAATAGTTCAGGAAAATTAGACAAAAAAAGGCAAAATTACGAAATAATTCAGACAAAGCTGGATTTTGATGGAGACCTTTGTTTTTATGTCTTTACCAAATTCTGTACCCATGATTTGGCCTGAAGCTATTTTTTTTGTCGCGGGAAATGGGTTGAAATTCAGTTTATTGCTAATTTCTCGGAAACTATGAACTTTTTGCAATAAAATGTTAAAGTAAAAATTGTAGCTTATATGATTATTAACAAAAAATATTCTTAACACTTTTCATCGAATACCATCAAAGAATTTCGATAAAAAAAGTGTTAAATTGTCACAAAGTATGTCTCTTTTTAGAATGTATCAAGTTAGCATTACCACTTTCAAATTTCAAAAGATTAACTATTCGATTATTTGTCGTAATTTTGTCGTGCAACTAAAAAGTTTGTCGCGCGACTATTTAAGAAACCCTGATAATGCTAGCTTCACTGTCAAGTTAGCACTACTACCTAACAAAAAGGTAAAGTATAGAGGAAATAACTGTCGTTTTTTTCGTAAATAAGTCATGCAACTGTAAAAATTTTTTTTTAAATAACCCCAAAAAACAAATTTTTTGGTCAAGAAAGCCTTACCACCCCAGATAAAATTTAATAGAATTTAAAAAAGGATAACGCAAATAATTTCAGTTTTTTTTTTATCGTGAATTTGAAAAAAATATTTGCGTTATCCTTTATCCTGAATTCGATTAAATTTAATCCTTTTTCTGGGGTGGTAAGTATCACATGACCAAGTATTAGGTTTTGTGTTTACTGCAAAAAAGCGACAATTATATCGGTTATCTTCTTTTAATTTTCGATTACATTTAATCCTTTTTCTGGGGTGGTAGTTCTAACTTGACAGTCAAGTTATTTCGAATTCCTTTCAAATAAAAAGTTGACTTTTTTCGGACTAAAGTCGCTTTTTTCGGACTAAAGTTGCTTTTTTTCCGAAAATCATGATCCATAGACAAGAAAAAGTTGCTTTTTTTCCCCTCAGATCAACTTTTCTTGAATCTCGATTTGATAGCAAGATTCACACATATTTGCACACATACTTAACAGATTTGATTTTTTCTGTTTAATTGTGTAGTTTGGTTTATTTTAATATAGATTTCTCAAATAAAATAATTTTAAAATAATCTATTGGACGTGATCTTTGTTGTTAATAGTGCAATATGTTAATAAAGTGAACTTAAGTGAATTGTTTAGATCGCGTCTATAAAATATACACCACACAATTACAGAAAAAAAGCAACTTTGTTGTTTCAACATCCATAGGAAGGAAAAAAAGTCAACTTTTCCGATCAAATCTGAAAAAAATCTAAGGAATTCGACATTAGATTACCAGGGATTATTTTCTAAAATAGTCGCGCGACAAAATTTTTAGTTGCACGACAAATTCACGACAATTAAGCCCAATAGCTAAACTTCGAAATTAGAAAGTGGAAATGCTAACTTGACACACCGTGTGAGTCCCAGAAAGCTGCCCTTTTTGAATCACGCTCGTCAAAAGAAGTCTACTGTTTTGACTCCTCATTCATTTCAGGCGTGTATTGATCCAAGTTTCATCAACCGTTATGAAGCTCGGTAAAAATTCACTCGGATTGCATTTGAAGAGGTCCCAGGAGAAATTACAGCCCGATTGCATTTTTCTTTCTCTGATGTCAACAAACGAGGAATTTTTTGTCGATAGTTTTTTTTATGCCCAAATCATTATGAAATAGAATCTTTTGAAACGGATAGCAGTGTTAGCTATCTGCTAAAACTCAACCCGTTGATCTTTCAACAAAAAAATGTATGGATCACTGTAAAAGGATCAATTTTTGATAAATCTTTTTTTTTAATTTTTCGTCTGGTGTCTAGAAATAAACAAAGCTGTCGAAAATAATCTTCCGTGAGGATTCTTACTTATCGAAACACCCTCATACTAAAGACTACATAGCTTGTTCAATGCTTCAAAAAATGGTTTGAAATGCAATATATGTAATTTTAGGAAACAGTCAAAATTTTTCAATTTCTTTAAAAATTAAATAATTTTTAGTTTTTTAAGTGTTTTGTTTAATTTTTTAAAGTAGGTAACTAGAGTCATGTCACTTGATTGGTATTTTTATTTTAATTTATTGTTATTTACTGAACATTTAGCGTCTAGAAAACTTCGTACAATTTGTCAAGTTAACGTTTATAATGTCTTGGAACAAAAAATAAAAATCTATCAAGTTTTATGTTTGTTTTCAATGACTCATGCAATAATAAGACACACAAAAGGCATGCATGAGTTGAAAAGAAAACTTTAGCCATTACAGAATTTTATTGCTTTTCCAAGTTATTTTGTGAACACCTAACGCCATTTACAGAGAGACCAGCATCATCATGCATGTTAATTTCTAAGAAAAAAAAAATTAATGGAACGTGGTCAATTATATTTTTGATTGATAGTTAGTAATTTGACATTTTATTTTGAAATATTTTTAATAAACAGCTACGAGCATTTTTAGACAAAAAAAAAACAACTTTTAAAAACGCATTTGATTATAAAATTAAGTATATATTGTATACATATAGTATTTTAATTGGAATTGACAGTTATTCATCGGTCATTAAACTGACATTTCTTATTTGACATTTACAAATAAAAATTTCATCAATGTTTCACCACTTTTAATTGAGTTAACCTTTTTGCGTTTTTGATTCATTTTCGATTATTCATACCCCGTAGTAATACAAATATAAAATCAACATGACATCTGACAGGTGACGGCGGCATGACATTTAAATATGCTTTATTAATGATGTTTTGTTTCGAACGCGACGAATGAATTATGTTAATGGAATGCCTTTGTTTACATCGTTTGAATATATTTGAATAAAAAAATCGAAAGATTTCTTCTTAAAAAACCAAAAGCAATAATTTATTTTCTATTTCACTCCAAGAAACTTCTATTTGTTTGTCTCATCATCATGCGGTTTTAATTTCTTTTATTTATGCACGCACGTTCATCTAAAATTATAAATTTTGCTTAGCGCACTTAAATCTTCTTATAGTCTTCTCTTTTTTATGTCAGTTTTTTTGTATACTAGCTAGCTAGCTAAATGTGAACTTGATTGGATTACGCCCTTGCCCTTGCCATTTGCACTCTTCTCGTTTATGGTCCCAAAGATGACAAGGCATGGGCTCGAGTATCGCCAGGCTATACTATAACCGCCAGCAACATTCACTCTACTCTATTTATGTATCGAATATCCATTCCATTTTTGTGTTGATGGATTCTTGGTGTGGTTTGGTTTTGGCGGTTATAATGGTGAATCATGAAGCTTCTTTTAGATGCATAATCATTGTAAGTATACACAAAAACAAAAAATCTACACATCTACCAATATCCATATAGCTTAAGTGTGCCTACACACTTTCCAATGGCATAAGCAAACGACGCTGGCTGATACTTCTTGCAGCTATAGCAACTCTAATACTTAAGTGTGGTAAAAGTTATTCTTGGAAAAAAGACCATTGTGTGTATAGAGAGGTACCATAAAAATACGATTTAAAAGGGTTGCACTCTTTGTATTTAACTCCTCCGTCCCATGCCCATCCCGGTATAGAAGCATCGACTTCCATCACATGTCACGGGTATGTCCAATATATTTATCTATACATCTTGAATGTGCGGGAGGAAAGAATAGCTCTGGTGCATTTATACATGTAATAAGGATTGGGGATGTGTAATTTATGTGATTCATGTGTGGATTTTATGAATGAAAATACTTCGAAGTAATTTGGTGTATGAACAGAAGGCATATTAACTACTATATTTAATGTTGCCAACTTTGTTGTATTGTTTTAATTTTTTCTAGTTTATTTTCGAAGATTGTTGTTTGTCGAAAAGTGTCATTAAGGTTTAATTAAAAACAACATTCTCTATTTTTTGTTAAAAAATTCTTGTCCACTATTTAATCTTACGATTTCTCAATTTTCGAGCACGACAGATATCTAAGAAAAGTTATGCATTAGTAGAAAAAAAAAGTTTTGAGATAACAATCAAACATGATATTGATGATAGCGAAGTCGAAAAAAGTAGATTTGGAAATACTATCTGTCTGTCGGAAATAATTGTCTTTTTAATTAACCCCAAAAAACTAATTTTTCGTTCGAATTATCAAATCTAATCGAAAATAAATACGGGTAACGCAAATTATTTCAGTTTTTTTTTGTCGTGAATTTGTCGTGCAACTAAAAAATTTGTCGCGCTAAGTTTTTTTTAATAACTTCTGGTAATGCTGACTAGACAGTCAGGTTCGCATTACAAGGAATTATTTTCTAAAATAGTAGCGCGACATTTTTTGTTTAGTTGCACGAAAAAATCACGACAATTAATTTAATAGTGAAAATTTTGAAATTTCAAAGTGGTAATGCTTACTTGACGGACATACCTAACTTGCTATAAGAGCAAATTCGTGCGAACTTGCGTATTTTTGATTTTTTATCATAGGACTGAAAACAACGATAGGTACCTGCCACATAAGAATTACATTTACATAATATGTAATTCCATTCTTTAAAAAAACACGATCCATTTTGACGACAGTGATGTTTTTCATCAATTTTTACTTGCCATTATCATTATAGGTTAGGTTAGGCAAAAAAAAGTTTTGAGATAACAAGACATAGGTTTGGAAATTCTGTCTGTCTGTCATACGCAACTGCAGCCTAAATGGTTGAGGCGATATCCTTTAAACTTGGTATAGATATAGGGTTTTTAGGGTGACCATCAGGAGGGTTTTTCGATTTATTTTTCTAGACCTTAAACTAACGGTATCTGCCATATAGGTAACGGTTTTGAAAAATATGGTTTTTCTCGAAAACATAAAAAGTTGTTTTAAAAAAATGGCGCTCGAGCAGGCACAACAGTAAATTTGTATACATTTTAATAACTTTAATTTAAATTGCTTAACCGCGAACTTCATATAGATAAATATAGGTATATATATACGTGTCGCGCTAAAAGTTAAAGTCTGATAAAAGACATTTAATTAATTCGATACCGATAACCGCTTAAACCTCACGCCTTTTATTTTTCAAGTCGAATTTTTCGTTAAAGTTTAATTTTTGTTTTACTTTATAAATTTATTATTTAAAAATCAGAGCTACATCGTAAAAATCCTTTCGATTTTTCGAAAAATAGACCTACGTTTTTGGTAAAAAAAAAATGTTAAATATATTGTAATATTGAAAAATTACTGGCATTCCACGATTTTCTCGGAAAGCTCTGGTTTGTTATAAATTAATTTTCAAAGTAATTTTTTTAATTATTACATTTTAAATTTGTTGAAAGAATTTAAAAAATTATTTCATATACCTACACAAATTGTAAGAATACAACATCCAAGAGAAGAACGCTCGGCCCAGTTGTGCTTTTTTGATGTTAAGCCCTAGCTTACTTGTTATATGAAAAAAGTACCTACCTGTCTACTTGTTTGTTTTTAAGTTTTTTTTTAAACATGGCCTACGGCGATGGTTTTCATCGAATTCTTGTTTTTGTAATAAAAATATTATCAACGACTGAACACATTTTTTAAATACAAAATTACAATTACAAATATTGCGCAGCAATTTGTTTCTAAATAAATTAATACCTATTAGTTTCACTTTTGATATTTACATCTAAATTATTAGACATTTGTGTTCTTTTATACAAAATAATATTTTGAGAGCTCGTTCTTCGAAACAATGGTAATCTGAAATCACCTACATTTCTTTGGTTGTAATAGTTACTATTACATTTTTAAGTCTAAATATAAAGATTAATTAATTAAATTTCAGTCTTTGTTTGATATTCTACCACATTTTAAAACACATCTCATAGCTCTGTTTTGCAAGATTTGAGAGTTATCAATTTTTTTTACAAAAAATTAATTTTTTTTTTTTTAATTTTAGCACTTATAAAATCAGCATGATTATTAAAGATTAGCTTACAAACAATGTAAACTCCTAGTAGTCCAGTCAACGAATAATTTTAGGTGGAAAAATCGAGGGCAGAAAAACTAAGTATGCAGCTTTGTTCAGACTATAAGTGAAGAGGTAAACTTACTAAAAGTCCCTGATTCTAGGTTGGCCGCAAAGGAGTGCGGGGGGCTGTTAACGTAACTTTTTTTCAGTTTTTCGCTTATAACTCAGAAACCCTCGATCATATAAAAAAAAATTATAAGTACAAAATTAAAGCTGACAAAATGTTTACAAAAAAATGTATCAACAGTTTTATTGTATCTTCAATAGTTTCTGAGTTACAATCCTTAGAAGATCGCTAATATTTGATCAAGAACTTAGTTTTACCTATTGTTTTTGATTATCATCGCTCTTACAGTGCATTTGACCCACAGACCTTAAAAATGAAGTTGTATGTACGTTTAAAGCCCCCTATTATTTGGCAACCATCGCATTGTAAAACTAGATGTTTCCAAGTAGGTAATTAAAGTAGCTTGCCACAAAAGCAAGTTTGTGCGACCCAGTCGTGCTCTTTATTTAAAATGATAGGAAAATAAATAAATGCATTTTTTACAACAAATATTAGTATTTTTAAGTTATTTGTGAAATCATAAGTAGATAGGTAGTTAATAGTCCAGTTGGTAGGTATAGGAATAAATAGGGTTTGGTGGAAAAAGGTCTGAGGTTAATGAAATGGATTTAAATCAATATTTTCTCAAGCTTTAGACCTTGAGGACCCTGTGCTGGAGAACTGCACAAATGTCGACCTTTTTCCGGATTTTCCTCTATTATTTTTTGTTTCCTACGTTCTACAGAAAAAGTTCAAACTTCAAAACTTGAGGAAATGTTAATTAACCATATCCCAAAACATCTGAAAAATTCATTGACTTCTAAACTTTTTCCACCTAAAACTACCTGCCGACTGGACTATAATTTCGATATGATTTTATTAATTTTAATTTAATTTTAAATTAATTTTACCTATTTCTATAATCGGCTCTTTATACCTAAATAAAAATTTTCAGAAAATAATTATTTTCAGATTTTCTCTTTAGAGAAGTTTAGAAGTATTTGACATTGTTAGTTCTTGACGCCAATTAAGTCAATTTGATTTATTTTCTTTTAAAACAAAAATCAGTTTTTTCTGTGTGTATTAAATTAACTAATGTAACTCTATTAATAAATAGGTACATTTGCATTTGTTAACGTCCCTTATCTTAGCGGACGAAAGTTAGAATAATTGAATAACGCATATCTTAAAAAATTGACGCGAATTAGATACACTTTGATGCGGAGAAATGAATTTTAAATTTTTCTATTATGACATTTACCGCTAATATAAGAAAAGTTAGCGGACAAAAATTTTGAAGTTATGAAAAATTTTAAAAATCCTAATGATTTTTGTCAAATCATTGGGAATTTTGTTAATTTTTCAAAAATTAAAAAAAAATTGTCCGCTAAATTTTCTTATTTTAGTGGAAAATGTCGAGGGGTTTGTCACGAATGAAATCACCTGACCACTAATACTTGTAATCATTTGAAATCATGTTGAAATCAGATGCAATCACTATTTCAAGTGATGAAATTAAAAAAAAATGTTGGTTATAGATTTCAAATGATTTTTTGCAATCATTAAAAATATTTGAAATCACTTTATTTTTTTTTGCGATCATGAAATCAAAAATGCCATAATGAAATCACGAATTGAAATCACTATGAAATCACTTGAATTAATTTGCAATCATTTGAAATCAGTAAATTTATTTGAAATCAATGCAATCACAAAATGTTTAAATCAATTTAAATACTGATTGAAATCACCTGAAATCATATGAAGTCATTTGAAATATTGCAATCATTGAACCACTAAACTGGCTAATGACAAACCCCTCGGAAAATGTCATAAAAAAAAATTAAATTCTAAAAAAAATCATTTTTCAGCATCAAAGTGCATCTTATTACGCTTAGATAAGGGACGTCGATTGTTATTATTAAATTGTGAATAAGTGGTCGTTAAAAATGACAATATAAGCATCTAAAATTCTTTAAGAAAAGTGACACATTTATATCCTACCCTACTTTAGGCGTTTTTCTATTTTAGCTCTGAGCAGTGCACTTAGCTGTCAAAAATAGATCTGATGTGTTTCTTTTTTTTAGCTACAAGCGCTCAGAGCTTTTATCGATCAGGTTCAGAGCATGCTCGGAGCGCGCTCTATGAGCTCAAGATAAAATGAAGGAGGAGACCGAGCACGAAGTAGAGCACTTCATGTAGTTTTCATGTTATTTGACAGATTGTGAGTTGATTTCTAATTATATGACAGTGAAGTGCTCAAGTGTGTTTTATAATTAAATCAGAGTGCTCGGAGCTACTCTTCTCAGAGCATCCTCGACAAGCTCAGGTTCTACTTCGTTCTCCACTCAGAGCTAAAATAGAAAAACGCCTTTTATGAATCAATAAAAATAATGATATTGTATAAAATAATTTTTCTAAATGTAAACGAAAAAAAGAAAATTGATGTTAAAAAAAAGGATTCCCTTGTGAAGATCTCAAAAGGTTTCATGTTCTTTTTTAATTTAAACCTGTAATTTTCATTTAAAAACAAAGAACTGACTATTTACCTTACTTGGCAACACCTGGCACACGACATCGGGATTAACAAAATAAGTGTGATGCACATACGTTACGCAGAGAATAGATTAAGAAAAAAAAATACAATGTGGACATAGATTGATTGAAGAATGTCGAGATTGTTATATGTTCAATGTGCATGTACAATTTATATATATGTATATACATTACATACCTATATGTATATCTATCTTTAACTGTGCCTTTTGTTGTTTTTTTTTTCTTTGTTTTGTTTTTCCCCCCAATGTAAATAAATTCCCTTTTTTTCTTGGTTTTGTTCATCTCAATATAAGCCGGAAGTTATTGGAGGGTATTATCCAAATGCACTTCATCTTGTACTCTCAATATAAGGTTAGAAAATTGCGAGGGAGTGATTATACTTTCGATTTCCTTTACTCTACTTTTAATTTTGTATTGGTTTTATTTTCTTTCATTTTATTCCTTTCATTTGTATTCTTCTTGTTTGATTAGGGCGAACAAAATGAGTGATATGTAATTTTGTGGGGAATTTGTTGATCGACAAAAATTATGTGTATTTTCATTGAAATCTTTGGTTATTCCAAAAAAAAAAAGATACATTTTGTTGGGAGATTATGACAAATGCATTAGGTACGCCTGACATTTTTATTAAAAAAGGGGGCAAAAGATAAGAGTACATATAGGAGGGAGGGTAGATATTTATTGCTTCATTACAATGAAATGGGATGAGATATGAAATCGATTTGAATTTTTGTAGTTTAAATACAGGAAAGGGCTAGTTTTCTTCAACTTTTCTGTGAATGAATCAAAATGTATCATTTGGAAAACTGCGATAGGCTGATGTCACTCTCGACAGTTAAATTAGGATGTTATCATTAGTTCTTGCTTATAAGTGCAATATAATTTAATTGATAACAAATTAGCTCAATACACCAGGTCAGGTCAATTGAAAGCCAACACACACAGTGTTCTACTTAAAATAATGTTCTATTATAATTGAAGTTCCGTTCATTTCATATTCCAACAATTTCAAATAGCGCTCCCTTTAAAATTTATAGAAAATATACAAAACTATACAAAACTATAATCTGCATGTAGCAACGAGTAAATGTAAGTCCAAAGTCGAACGTCATATCGCTCGCACTAGCATGGCGTCTTTCTTTAGATTTAAATTCTCAACATTTTCAACGTATTTAAAGTTTTATTTTTTATTTCTTATTTCTCAGAAACTATATTTAGATTAATTCCCTCTGTGACAGAACGGAATGCCATAAATAGCAGAAAATGATATTCGGCTTATGCGTGGTATAAAAGCTATATGTAAGCAGTCGTGCGTTAGAAGGACGCACGCGACTCATTTAAAATAAAAATGGTGGGTGCGCATAAAATATGTTAAATGCGCTTGTATCTTCAACGAAGCCTTTAATTTATATTTATCATAACTTTCTATGTTTATCGTTGGATTGTTGAAATATAATGTACGAATCTTCCGGTCTTAATTTAGGAAATTTCACTCAACGCACTCAATTGTTACAAACTTTATTTTTATGTTATTATTGTTTATAAAAATTTAAAGCTTATGTTATAAATAAAGACTTGTAGTATTGGATTCGAACAAAAATTATTATGAAATAAAATAATAAATATGTAGGTAGTTAATACATAAATAACGATCAGCCTTTATGCGAGATACACACGAGGCAACCGTTGCAGCAACACAGCTACGTTAAAGGAACCGTTGGTGTTGCTTCGTGTAAGGCTGTTTCCCATTGCAACCGTTGCAAGAAATGCTGTGGGCATTTGACAGTAAAAAAAAAATTTAATGGCATTTTACCAAAAATGACGAATTTTCATTGAATTTTCCAAATTATCAATAAATCAATAAATTTATCAATAAATTATGCATTTTCAACACAAATAAAAGAAACTGAAAACAAATTATTTTGACAGATAGTCAAGGCCATGAATTATGAATACGAAGATGGGAAACAATGGCTTCCATCTTTGCTTGCCCACAAGCTGAACTGACGTTAAATTGACGAGATTGCACTAGTATTGCACAAATAAACGCACACTAGTGCAATCTCATTAATTCACCTACATGGGTCGACTTCACATTGATTCACAGACACGAGTCGAAATTACAAAAACAACAATGTAAACAAATGGTTGTTGGGGTAAAACGTAAGGTTTCTCATCTTGGTATGAATACCAATCTTTTGTCATGGTATTATAGTTTACACGACGAAACAGAACGTTTAATTTTGACAATAGGTGTTAGTTCATTCGCATCATAGTTCTAAATAAATTCTCAACTATAATGGGCATGACTAAGCATTCGCTGTACTCTTAAAACTGAACAAACTGTTTTGTAATATTTAGTCGGAGATTGGAGTTGAGCTAACAAGCGTGAACAGCGCGACAATATTTTAGTTGCACGACAAATTTACGACAGAAAACCTTACAAAATATGCGTTATCCTTTTTTTTTTATTTTCAATTAGATTTGATTTTTTTCTGGGGTGGTAAACTTTACACTTTATTGGCATTTTTACTTAAAATAGTGTACACCAACATTAGGAGGAAACTTGATGCCAACCCCGGATTTTTATTAACCACACATGGGTCTCTTAGAGCAAGCGAGAGGAGAGCATGTCAATCGAAAAATGTCAACGTTCTCTTTATCCTGAATTTTTAAGACGCCTTTACAATTTATTTGAAACAAAATGGGACTTTAGATTATTGGCACTTTTAAAACTGAAAGTGGTTGGTGAAATTGAAAAATTTCATTTTAAAATTTAACAAACTAATATACATATATTTCAAAGTGTTTGTAGAAACTGGCCATTCATTTTTTTTTCTTTTAAAAAAATTAACGTGACCAATTTTTTAGTTGCACGAAAAATTTACGACACGTTATTTCCGGTATCCTTTTTAATTTTTGACTACATTTAATCCTTTTTTCTGGGGTGGCAATGCTAACTTGAAAGTCAAGTTAGCAATACTATTTAGAAGTTATTTTTTAAAATTGTTGCGCGAAAAATTTTTTAGTTGCACGACATATTTATTAGGTACCTACCTACAAATTCACAACAATAAATCCAATTGTAAAACTTTTGAAATTTCATAGTGGTAATGCTAACTTATTATTCCATGTCTGAGGCTGAATGCTTGTGTGGCTGCTTTTGTTTTTTTTTTCAGCTATTTGTGGGCCTGCCTACTTTTGGCAATTGTACCAGAATGTCGTACCTATGATAATGCCTTTTGGGCATGGTTCCCAGTGTCTCAACTTAGTATTTGACAGTACCAGCTGATTTTATAGGGCTGTATTTTATCTAGGATAGTATTTTTGATCTGACCGTTTTTCTTTGTACTATTTTTCATTAAGATACCTACTGTTATTTTATAAAAGTTTATTATCAGTGGCAGATTAGTTTGAGACAGCAAAACAAGCAAAATAATATCAAAAAAAAGACTTAAGACTACCTTTTCGCTTAGGTAGGCAGTATTCGATCCTATGAGTCAGACCATTCGTCTAAAACTCTAAATCGTCAACGCAACTATGGCAATGGATACTATTTGTCCGATCATTTATCCCTGAAAATACTTATAAGCAAATTCGTATAACCCTGATGTGCCCTTTATATATTTCTTTTTTGCCCTTCTTCCTGTAAATAAAAGCTGAAAATATCCCATCTTCGAGTTTATTTTCATTTAAAATTCTTTTCTTTTTTTGTTTTATTGTATTTTAAACCAAACAAACAAAAAAAATCAACTTGAACTTGTTCCTCCTATGAACGGAATTTGATTATGAATATTGATGATCATTTTCGTTTCAATCGAAAGGGAATTAATTAAATCTCTTACGACATTCTCTTTAAATTATGTGAATGCGGTTTAAATTAACCCAGTGACCTTTTGATAATGCATGCATTTGTAAATGGGTTAAAAAATAATAATCTTTTTTTTGTTTTTCAAAATCTAGCTTCGCTGATCATATTTGATTTGTTTTTGTAAACTATTGTTAGAAATAATTCATGGCAATGATGTCATTGGGAAATAAAATTAACGTTCCATTTATTTTTGGTTTCTAATCGAAACTTTGAAACAGGAAATTATGTAGTTACACTTTTTTTATTTGCGGTTATATGCATTCGAAAACAAAAATTGAGATAACAATCAAATGTGTTCCTACGAGCTGCGACCTACGAGTGATGAGAGAAAACAAACAAATTACGTTCGGAAATGTTGTCTGTCTGTCTGTCAGTCTGGACGTACCTAGTAGCTAAAATAAATGCAACTTTTAACATTATTCTTGGTTAATATTTAAGGCTTCGGTCGTAAAACTTATTAACAATGAATCAAGTAGGTATCGAAAGTAAACATGGGAAACAAACCAACATTTCCAACCAAATGAACTCACTTCTCTACAAAATGAATAAATAAATACCTATAACAATAAGAACCCAAGCCCCAAGGTTCAGAACTACTAAGACTGGATTTGCAATGAATCATTTGAAAACAACTGTAAATGCAAACCTTTCTTCTCGTTCTCATATCTCCCCGAACTCACGAGATTTTTTTTTTTTATTGTGGTAAAGATTTTAATCATAGAACTTTATCGTTCATCGCTTTTCAAATGCAAATGCGTTCTACACACCCCGTCACAGACATGAGAAATCCTCCAGAAAAAGACAAAGAGAATACGTATATAAACATGAAGGTAGGTAGTTAGTTAGGTACACATAAAATAAAAACGAATAAAAAAATAAATTTCCAATAGAGAAAAAAAGAACAAAACTTACCAAAACTTTAACAAATCGTTTATCAACCTCTGCTGCATCCGGAATTGGTTGTTGTGGGCGACTTCTAATGCTCGATTTGCGCACATATTGATTTGTCGCAGCTGAAATCGAGCTCTGGGGAGAGATCTCATAGCGCAGATCGTGCTTGTTCGGGAAAGTGGTAACAATACTGCATACTCCACCATTTCCAGTTGCTGCACCATTGCCATCCAAGCTCCCCAAACCATTCATTGGACATGTATTTCCATCGGAGAGCGAATCTGACTGTGTCAGAGGTCGAGATTTTATTGTTCCCATTTTTCCGAATCGGAAAAGATTGATTCCTCCGAATCCCAAGCCGGTTCCGCCACCTCCTCCTCCTCCTCCTCCTCCGGGCTTGACTTCTCTGGGTCCCCTGTCGCTGCTACTGCCGCCACCACTGTAGTCGTCGTTGACTACAGCTGCTGCAGTGTCGACGAAGCACAGCTTTGTCGGGCAACTATAAAGTTGCTCCCAAATAGAATTTAACAGATCCAGACCACCAAGATTATATTCAAACGGTATATTGAAAAATTACTAATTCGTTGAGGCTGTTGTATGGACAGACATAGGGGATACATAAAATTTCTTATTTAAATTGCAAATAAATTTTAAAGAAAAATTATTCGCCACTATTTTTTTTTTCACCGGCTTTTAAATTTCAATTAAAACATCAAATATTTTAACACAAAAAGCAGCATGAAACACAAAATTATGCAAGCAAATTATAAGAAAATTCACAATTTTTTTTTCAAATTTATTTCCGGAAACAAAAACAAATGAAAACGAACGTCGAAAACTAACTCCTTGGAGTGTTTTTATTTATTATGCAGTTATAAAAACTAAAGAAAGCAGTAGACGAGAAATAAAAAAAAATTTAATAAAATAAAATAAAAAAAAACGCAACAGGTTTAGCGGCAGCTTCACGCGCCCGGAATGCAGTTTTCTTGAATTTTGGTTTAGAAAAATAAAATCCAATAAATTTGGTGTAAAAGGTGTAAAATAATATTGTATGTATCGTATTCGGGTAGGTGTCCTTTTGACGTTTTTATTCCGCGCGGATGCAAAACGAAGGACCGGTCGGTTGTTGTTGTTGTATGATAAAAAAAAATCCTTTTTTCGTTATAAAATAATTCCACTGAAGAACCGGCTTACTGGGATGCAATTATAATTCATAACACAATAATTAAAATAATAAGAAAAATACATAAAGCATCTTTATTTTTATGGAAGGAAAATTATTTATTCACAACACATACACAAGATAATGGTTTGTCGCCTTTTTCAGGGTGCGACACTAGAACGAGGGTTAATTTCTTTAGAAAATACGGACCTTTCACGAACGCGATAATTTTCTGACTGTTTTCGAATTTCAATTTTCGATTTTGTTTAGCTGAATGATTTCGAAAAGATGGAATTGTTTTCGGAATGTCAAAAAAATTCGCATATTTTGCTGTCTGGTAACGCTTTTGCTGAATTTATTTTGACAGATAGATGAGAGCGTTCGAGGTTTCGATGTTTCGTCCAATTAAATTTCAATTGATGGAAGAACTCCCGGGTTCTCGCTTTTCTAATATCAATGCGCACGTTCGGGTGCACAACGAAATTGCTTTTTGGATACGTCTGTATCGTATGAGTTTGTGAACGACCATAACCGGATAGGTGTCAAAAGGCACACAAACACATATTCGTAGTCAGATGTTTGCCAATCCTCCCTTGGCTTCATCAGTATACATATACTGAACATTTTAGGTTACCTTCAGATTTATTTCCCCACCTCAGCCATATGTTTGATCAGTTGTGTTTTAACATGGAATTACAACAACAGTAAAGGATGCGAACCACAATAGTTGTGCACACGAACGCAAGCAATCATACATTCTTTCTATTTTGATCATGGTTATATATTTTAATATTCTTCAAATGATATAGTTTGAATGTTCTTGTTTTATGCTTAGTTTTAAGTTTTATGTTTTTCTCTCATTAGTTTTCTATAATTCCGCAGATGCATAAAAAGTTAAATAATACACTATTCACAATTTTAGCGCACAACAATAACATTTCCGGTTTCAATCAATTTTCAACAATTATAAAAAAAAATGTTTAGCTGTCATCCGCGAACTGCTGATTTTGACACTGCTCTGCGAACGAGAAGGAGATATATCGTTGTTACCTTAAAAGCCCTATTGTGAAGAATGAGAAATTAAAGAGGACTGTCAATGAGAATTATTTTATCTGTGTTCAATGCGACGAATCGATAACGAAAAGAATAGAACATGTTATCAGTGCAAAATGAGAAAATGGATATGCTGAAATATTCTAAAAGCTGCTTCATATTCCTTATCAGACAGTTCCCAACCGATTTGGGAAACATTTTTGGCTTGCCTTTAAATCAGAACAGTTATGACTTGCGTACACCCAACCTGTCATCGGCCGGTTCCGACCTCAGGGGGTCTCGACGTTGAACAGAACTTTTGCAATAAATTGAAATAAAAATTCGTAAACGAGTAAATAAAAATTCGTTTCAAAATTGGTGGTAGCGCTATTAAGTTGTTGTTGTTTTTCAAAAACATTCAATGAAATTGTCAACATTTGAAACCGAATTTACCAAATATTCATTAAGGATTGTTAATAATGCACTAAAATCAGTTTTAAATAATATTTTGAAACTAAAGTGGAGTACAATTGACAAAATAAAAAAGTTTATTTAAAAGCACAATTTCATTGTAGATGTAAGCAAAGAATTTGTTAATAAATTTTGTAAATATTTTTGCTTATTGTTAATTTTTATCGAAATAAAATACTTTAATTACATTATTTTGACGGTATATTATGGATTATTAGTGAATTTTGTGAAATAAGTTCATTTTATAGTTAATAAATATAAAATTTCTGAATGAAATGTTTCGGTGTTTTATGGCCAGTTTCTCCAAACACTTTTAAATATTTATTGGGTTGTTAGTATCTTGAAATGGCTTTTTTCAATTTTATCAACCACTTTCAGTTTTAAAAGAGCCAATAAACTAAAGTCCCATTTTGTTCATTTTAAAGGCGTCTTAAAAATGCAAGACAAAGAGAACGTTTAAATTTTTCGATTGATATGCTCTCGTCTCGCTTGCTCTAATGAAAGAGACCCATGTGTGGTGAATAATAATCTGGGGTTGGCACATAGAATAATAAAATAAATAGAACATCAACTCAGGAGGCTCCACCCACTTTTACCTACAAACTTTCAAATCGGCACTGCTAAACTTCTGTGTGCGTGCGCCCTTGCATTTCAAATGGGACTGTCAAGTTTGGCCTACCACTACATTCATGAAATACTGCCGATTGGTGAAAAAGTAAAAAGGCTCCATTTTGTGTTGAATTTTTCAAATAAAATTTTCAAAATAATCCGTTGGCATCCGTTGGAGCGGGAAATAAACTGGAAATAAACATTTTTCTTCTTAAAATCATTTTTCTAACTACGATTTTAATAAGAAATGATGTAAAACATCACGAAATTGTTTTTGAACTTATTTTAGATGTTTATTTATCTAACTACAAATAAATAAAAATTAGCACATAGTGTGAACGCACCATCGCTTTTGTGATTTACCCAGTTTCACCACAAGTCACCCCCTTAAGTCTTTTTTTTACTGTGGGCAGTTAAGAAGCTGTCAAATAATAACAAACATTTCCAATTTGTAAAGTTTGTTGTTAGGTTTGGTGTTTTCTGTGAAATATTATTTTTTTATTAAAATAAAGCTAAAAAAAATGTGAAATAGATCAGAAAAATACGAAGAAAGGGATGAAGCTGAGGTATATTAAACAAATAAAATGAAATAACATTTTAACACTGATTTTTTAGATACAGAAAGAAGCTCTACTTAAGTCAGATGAAGAAGGAGTTGCAGAAAATGAAGAGTCGCTGATCGATGATGATGTTCTTATGGGTGAAGATAATATTCAAGATGATGAACATTAAGATGAAGAAGATGACGATGATGATGACGATTCAAATGCTGATGATACCAATAGGTATCTTCTTGAATATAGTAATCTTGTGAAGGAGATGGCCGAGAACCAATATGAATATGATAAATATATTAAATTGTGTCAATTATCACAGTGAGTTATTGTACTATATTATATTACATTATTTTCTAATTTTATACACATTTCAACTATTAAAGTAAAAGTGATGATTCGGATAACATTCGAAATGCTGACAATTTGTTTGCATCCGTCTACCCTTTGTCACCTGAAATTTGGTTGGAATTCTTGAAGATCGAAAGTAGCGTTGCACTCTCAGAAGCTGAAATACAAAAAGTCGATGAACTCTTTCAGAGAGCACTTGGCGACTATTACAGTATAAAATTCTAAAAATAATTTTATTTAAATATTGAATTTTAATTTTTTTGTTTGAATAGGTACGCATATTGCTTTGGAATATACAGCACTAGCATCTAAAACTACCCGCATCATTGAGATTTGGGATAATATTTTGGGTACTTATGGTTTGCTGTTTAATAGGAATTCATTTTTCAAATTCTATCGACAATACGTTGCTAAATTAGATAAAAGGTAAGGAGCAGTTATTGTCAAATATTTTCAATAATATTTATAATTTCGTTCAATTGCGCCATCAAATATCTTAAAATCAAATATCGAAATTGAATGATAAATAACATAATAGGTATGTATGTAATAATGAGCTAGTTGTTCCAAGACAAGAGGTTCAGTTTTAAGTCACGATTCGTTAATTATAATAGCGGATCACGGGAGAAATGATTAAAAAGAAACTATGTCTTGCTTAACATTCGAAAGCAATTGACATGTTTTTAACTTTATGAAAACTTTATTCGTTTTATTAAAGAGAGGTTTTCGAAGCAATATATGTATGTATGCGGGCTTTTTGCTATACCTTAAATGGAAAAATATATTATATTATATTATATTATATATATATATACATTGATCGTAAATTTCACGATTATTGATCAATAACAACGAATCGAATTGTCTAATATGAGTCTTTATTAATAAAATAAATGTTAAGCTTTGAATATATAATAATTTGTAAAAAATTGATTTACAGCCCTATTCTGGCGACCTCTCAAAAAATAAAGACCTCTCAACTCGGGGTGAATTTGATTTTGAGACTTTTTTGGTATTCTGGCGAAAACCTCTCAACTTGTTAGCATCTCAAAATCTTTAAAATTGAGATCTGCTCTTTGGCACATCACAACTGCGTTTGTTTTTTTTATACAAAGAAGAAGGCAAAATATGGACATGCTCATTTTAATACATCTCTTGGAAGAGAATGAAAAGTAAGAATTTTATTATTTTATATAAAGTGAATAAAGTGTTTTTATTTTTTAAACTAATTTTTAAGATTGGAGCGGAGGAGAATGCTCAAACAATTGAGAGAAATTAATGATCCATTTTCTCTTCAAGAGGAAACATTCACAAAATTTTTTCGGCTGCCCAAAACTTTGTGCTGGGACTTTATTCATGACCTAGAGCAGCACGACGAACAACCATCTTCTTTGCCATTTGTCATTCGAGTATGTACGAGTATCATATTTTATCTTTTATTTGTTTGTTTTATTATTTTGTTCTTCTATAATAGTTTATTTCAGTTCTTTATTTTGTTGCCCATGTCTCCTACCAAAAATGCGTATTTTTCTTAATTCTTTCCATTTTATTGTTGGTCTAACGGGATCATTTATGGAGTTCAATCCATCCGCCAGTTGACTCCAAAGATCCATTACCCGATGAGGGCTCGTTGGATCGTTTTTATTCGCAAGGAGGTTTGGATTTTTCTTCGCAAACTCGATGAGATAACTGAGTTGCTCCCTTTTTGTGCGTTTACTTTTTTGAGTGCCTAATACAATTTATAAAAATATTAATGGAAATACAAATTATTGAACGTTTTATTTAATTTCTTACTCCATAGTTTTCTTTATTTTGATTTTAAACTGTATTTCCCACTTATCTGTTGCTGTTTTGAATTCTTTTTCATTTTAATTAGAAAACAGTCCTGCCAAAACAAAAAAAATTACCTTCCTGTGCTGTGGTGAATTTTTTTGAGAGGTTTCTTAAGACCGAATTTGCAGAATACGAATTTGAGATCCCCTAACAAAAAACCTCTCAAAAAATTAGTCTTAAAAATTTGAGACTTGAGACCCTCTTAGCGCCAGAATAGGGCTGTTAAATTAATAAAACGTTAAGATTCGAATATATAATAATTTGTATAATTTGATTTTAATTTAATTCAGTTGAAGTTACAGATGAAGAAGCTGCTGTCAGATGTTTCTAAATTTCTTTCCATATTAGGAACTGCTTGGTTTGATCTTGTTTCCTCATTTTGAGACACAGTACTGTCATTATGTCAGATCCTGAAGAATCTGACGTTTATCGGCAGAATTTCCATCGCGAGACTTGTTTTGCGTCCATTACGATAGATTGAGTTTTTTTTGCATGTTCGACTGATCATCCAATGTTCCAAATGTTACAACTCAACTTCGTTCATAATGTGTTCTGGATGATTCTTGATTCCCCGCATTTGCTTTCGACATATTCATCATGGTATTTATCTTGAGCTGAAATAAATCATAAATTATTTCTTAATTTAAAATATAAAACAATAACAAAGCGATTTTGTAGATGACTTCTCTTGGCTGCTTTTTGTCGTGCCTTTGCTCGCGTTCTTCTTGAAACATGGCACTTCCCAGTAAGAGTATTCTTCGTTTTTTGTTTCTTAATAGATCACCGGTGATACCCATTCCCCAAGGGCCAAGAAAGCCGAGAAAACTGTTTAAATTTAAAGGCGCAAAATTATAGTCAGCCTAAGTTTAAGGAATTAACGCCACACTTCTTAACTTAATTTTAACTTTGAAACAGTTCTCTAACTTTAAAGTAATTATAGACTCTTTCTGATGTACTGACAACTAGTGTGGGGTTAAAAACATTTCTCTAAATTATTTGTGCGGAACACGCCTTAAACAGTGACAGTTCGCTAAGAAAACAAAGCAAACACACTTTTATATCTGTCGTCAAATGTCATCAGCCCGGAATATAATTTTCTGTTTATTTTCAATACACCGGTATTGTTAGTTGAATTACAAGCAGACGTTAAGCGATTAGAGCTGGAAAAACTGCGTCTGGAGGATTTAGTGTCAACAATAAAAGCAAACTATGAAAAAGAGATCGAAATAATAGAAAAATCTTTTAGGTAAATATGTATGTAAATAGAAAATAAATTTCTCATGCAAAACTTTTATTAATTTTTACAGAAAACAAATTGAAGTTCTAGAAGATCACCTTGTATCAGTGGAGACAGGACTGAAAAATGAAAATGATGCGTTACATGTGTTTTACATTGGCAAACCATCTGGAAGAGTTTATAAATAATTTTAGGAAAACTCATGAAGTGGAGATTCGAAGACTTAAAACAGCCCATGAAGAAGACCTTGATGGAATTAAAGATGACTATAGAAGAGTGATAGACAATATAAGCTTCTTGAGTTTGCCGCTGTCCAAGAAAATGGTTCTTACTTTTTTCAATTTAGAACTTAAATCATACATATATGTAAATTAAATGGTGGTAATAAATTATAATAGAAATAAAATAAAGTTAAAAATCCATCATCTCGTGTTTTATACATCTTGAGCTTCGTGTTTTATACTCCTTGAGCATCCTGTTTTATACTCCTTGAGCTTCCTAAAATTCAAACAATCGAAAATCTTCAAACAATCAAAAATCTTCGTCCTCCGAAAACATTTTGCAAGTTTTTTTTTGTTTTATAGAAAATGACAAATTAACAGGAGTCAGAGAGAAGAAAGTGTGACACTATCAAAATTAAAATAGGGTTTTCATGATTTTAATTTTGATGCAAGTCTTTAAAGATAAAGTGTAGTTTAACTTGTCTATAATTGCCAAAAATGTAATTTTAGACTAGTGTCAAACTAAATTTGATTTAGTTTGGAGTTAAATGGACTATAATTTTGCGCCAAAGAATACAATTTTAGAATTAGTCAATACATTTTTAGTTTATTGTTTGTTTACCAGCCCTTTCTTATTTTCTGAACACCAATTAGTTTTTCAATTTTTATTTTTGTTCCGTTGTTTCCGATTTGATTTTTTGAATTGATTTTATGAATTAAAAACATTGAGAGTTCAGTAATCTACTTGCATTTTGTAAATTTGCTTGCAAAATTTATTATTTTCTTCCTGAGTGTTTTTTTTTCCTTTTCGCATTGACATTTGTCAAACGAACTAACCACAACAGCTGTTCACACGTATTCACAGATAGGAAAGTATGGTGAAACATTTTTTTTTACGGGAGGGGACGGACGAACTGGAAGTGGATGACCTGTGGGTTGGCATCAAGTTTTTAAAAATTCAGCTCCTAATGTTGATGCAAACCATTTTAAGTTAAAATGCCAATAAATTTTATAACTCCGTTAACTGAAATGGGCATTAAAGTTGTAAAACATCTTATCAAGTTCGTCGTTTTATAAATCAATTAGACAGGTAGAAACTTTTTCACTCAAAACTTGGTTTTATTTTTGGTTGAAACATAGCATAAGCATAACTATGGAATGCAGTTGAAATGCTATTTTTTCTGGCCACTAGTTAACTCTTTTGTAGTATCTATCGCGCTGAATGTGATACAAGATACAAAATCTCGAACGTACCCTGTTTAATGTCATTTTTTACAGGTGAAAAACAAAAAGTGAACACAACACACGGACACGCTGAGTCGTTGACTTGAAGCAGTAGGCCATCGCCATAGATTAAATATTTTCATTTCAACAAAAATTTACAAATTAAACAGTTGTTTTCGTAAATATTAAAACAAAAATAAACCTTTTTAATTGAATTTGATTATAAATCTAAACAAAAATGGAAGTGCAACAACAAAATAAACACAACAAATCTCACAGAAATCCAAACGAAAACAAACTTATGACAGATGAAAGTCGACCAAATATAAAAACAAAGAAGACACCACCAATAGTTGTGATTCCTTCACAAAAGCCTTCTCTCAGTAGAAAGAATGCTGGAACAAATTGGTCAAGTGTATTGGCGGCTATCAATGCATCCGAAGCACCTATTACATTACCTGAAGCAATTCAAGCAACACAAAAATCTACTGGAGGACCTACACCTGCATTGTCTAAGAACCGTCGCAAAAAAAATGAATACCTCGAAATCGTAGCTATGGATTGCGAAATGGTCGGAACAGGACCGCAAGGTAATGATGATATGCTTGCAAGAGTTTCGATTGTGAGGAAGAATGGTGAAGTTCTGATGGACAAATTCGTTAAGCCCAAGGAACCAGTTACCAATTATCGTACGAGTGTCAGTGGCATTCGAGCAAGAGACATCGAACATGGTGAACCTTTTGATAAAGTACAGAATGAAGTTATTGCCTTGTTGCAAGGCAAAATCCTTGTTGGTCACGGAATATACAATGACTTGGCCGTTCTTCATATTAAACACCCCGGCATCAACACCAGAGACACTGCCAGATATAAGCCTCTTGCTCGCCTTGTTTCAAATGGGCGCACGCCAAGTCTTAAACGTCTCACTCAAGCCATTCTTGGCAAGGAGATTCAAACTGGAGAACATAATTCTGTTGAAGATGCTCGAGCAGCAATGAGCTTATACAATCGTCTTAGTGCTGACTGGGAAAAGTACATCAAGAAAAAGCGCTATATGATGGGCAAATGAAAAATGTTTTTTGTTGTTCTTATTTTATTAAAAAAATAATTAAAAACATCATTTAAAAACATAAAACTATAATGCCTTATTTGTAATACATAGTAAAAATATTTCATTAAAAATTTATTAAGTTTTTGCCCGTCCCGCTACATGAATAATAAAATGATATGATTGCAATCATGTCTATTTTAAAACTGATACTCTGTTATTTTCTGTTGTTTCATTTTAGTTTGAAATACATATTTCTATACAAAAAATCATAAAAATCTTTTTTGATCTTCAAAGTAAAACTCGAAATATGTCATTTGAAATCTTCAGTTATGTAGGTATCTGGAAGGCCTTCATTATATGCGAGTCTTGGGAATGGATAAGAATCATACTTAGGTGGAAAAGATGCAAAAACTCATGCTAAGCCATCAATAATGATGATAATGGACTAATAAACTAATTGATTCAAATTTGCTTTGTATGGCGATTATTTGATGAAAAAATAGAATTTCGTGTGGATGCTCACCATGCATCCATCAGTTAACAAATAAGCACCTTATCAATACACAATTTTTCGTTTGATTTAGTAAAACTTAGTTCGGTCTAAGTTCAAAATCCACTATATCCAGCGAACTAAGCTGTACTACTCCGCCAGCATCTCAAAGCTTTTTACACCCGACATTTTGAGTACGTTTTTCTATTAGTTCATATATTTTCTGTCTTTATTACCAACTTTTTTTCCCATAAATAATTTGAAGTTCTGTTAAAGGATCAATTATCATATTCGTCAAAGGAATAATTGGATTAGCTTGATCAGAGAGAACAAAACAACGTCGCCAGCCACAGAGAATTAATTATCTTCTCTGCAGTTTATTTAGGTAAAGCAGTAAGAATTGCTAGAATAAGCATTTTCCGCCGCCTCTAGATTGGTACAA
Organism: Baccha elongata; assembly: GCA_951217065.1. NCBI lineage: Eukaryota > Metazoa > Arthropoda > Insecta > Diptera > Syrphidae > Baccha > Baccha elongata. Next base: position 43,938,827 of record OX578274.1, read on the forward strand.
AGTAGCTTTAAATAATTCAGATTTAATACCTACTAGTACTGTGACTAATGCACATCCGTTTACTCCAGAGATGAACTTACTGTGAAGTTTAAACTCTTCTAACATTTATTTTTGCACTTTAGCTAACACAGTATTTCATCTTTGTATTTGGCTTGACAGTTACACAACCTCGGAATGCTGTGTTGAATGTTTTGGCCGGCAATGGACCAAATCTTCGTTCGTAAACATGAATATCGTTAATTTTTTTTTTTGTATTGGCAATCGATAAAAAAGAACACGGGGATGGTGGACCAATGAACTAACGATAACGTCCATTTGCAGAACCCGCATTACGTTGAACGGAGCAGTATTTTAATGCCAAAAAGGATGAACCCTGTATTTTCTTTGCCTTTGTGGTCTCATACGTGATCATAAATATCGTCGGAAAAGAAAACTAATTTTTTTGTACAATTTTGACCCAACTTTTCAAAAAACGCATTGAGCTTAGCGACAAATATTGTGTATTTTTGCTAGAGGTATGAGATAAGTATGAGGTTCTGGAACCTGCAAACAAATCTATCTTTACGGGTGATTCAAAAGCAGACAGAAGTATTGATTTCTTCCCAGAGGCTCTGAAAATAGAAGGCGCAATAATGTTACCCAATGACACTAGAGTAGCAATAAGGAAAGTGACTAAAGTGGCTTCAATGCTGGTAATTTCGCGGGGCGATACTAATATTTTCACTGACTAAAACCAATTTCAGCTGATAAAATAAAATCATAGCTTTGCAAAAACCTATCGATCGTTTTGTGACCTCAAACTTTATCAAACTTAACGTAATATTTTCAATTTCTCCAAGAGATAACTCAAGATATGCCACTCAAAGTACGACAAAATAACAATCAATGTAGTTATAAAAAATAATAAAAATCAGTAGCGACGTTCGTAGTAGGTAGTTTAACTGGCGAAAAGACGATTAGGTATCACCCCAAGAAAATACGTCTAACTGAAACGATGCAATGAATCGTAGATCTCAGATCCCAGTTTCGAAGGACAAATATTTAAAGTTTCGCTATAGAAAGCGGGTGGAACTGATAGACTGCTAGTTTGGTAAGATACAATCTACAATCTACATAGACCCAAGAGCTGTGGAGTTGTGCTGGCTCTTCTCAATCAACCCGAAAACGTAACCTAGCCTAGTTATAGCAAAAAACAACCTTCAAAATAATTTTGTAAAATAAAACGTTATTTTTTTTTCAAATTTTGAAAACAATTTATTTCTATTTTTCACTTCTAAATTAAAATAAAACTTTTTCCTATTTGTGATGACATCTCATAATATTCTTTTCTAGCGAAATACTACAAGAAAAAATTCTTTATTTACATTTTTTATAGATTTATAAAAAAATATGAATTTTTTTTTTAAGTTTCTACGATTTTTTTTGTTTGTTTCATAAAAATAACAAAAATAATGTTTAAAACTGAATGAATGCCTTAATTAGAAATGCTTTTTCGATATAAGCATTAATTATGAAGATATGATTGGTGATGATGTATTTTTTACTGGTATTGCCGTTGTTGTTATTGCTTCTTCATCTTCTTCTTGAGATGAGGATACTTCTTCGTCTTTCGGTGACTGTTCAGCTGGATGTTCTGATGTTGTCGTTAATGGAACATCGATTTGACTATTTTGAATTGCATTGTGACGTTCGAGAAGATCTTTCCATGGGTCGACAAGCATGGATGGATGGTAGTAATCGTTTCTAGAATTGTTGTCTGATTTGTTCTGGAATAATTAAAATTTAAGAGGTTCTATGAGAAAGATTTTTAAAGGGGGTTTTGAGGTTTAAATTTTATAATTTAAAGTTCTTCAATAATAAAATACAAAAATGAAACTACTGTCACAAGTTACATGCAATATATAACAATAGATTTGTTTAAGCAGGTAGAAGTAAAGAAATAAATAATCTTCGATTAGTCTTTTGTAGTTCGAAGGAAAAACAAAACAAAAACACGAAAACATACCCAAGGTAAGGATTCATTGAAATATCTAACTTGAAATAGAAAACTGAAATCATTCAACTGTTATCAACTGATCTGATTAGAAATTCTTGTTTTAGTAGGTGGATTGCTTCGAGTTTTCTTAAAGCAGATTTGTGGATACTTAAAAACATATATTATAAATACCTACATACTTATAATTATTAACTAACTAGGTACTTAGGTTGGTTGTTAATCAAGACACAAGTTTTAAGGCGCCAAAATCAATAATCTACTAATGATTTTGTTAATTAACGTTTCCAAAGAAAATGATTAGATTTTCAGTTTAACTACATACTTATCTATAACTGTACTTTCCCAGAAACGTGAAAAGGATTTGTATTTATGTACAATGCAGGTAGAAAACCAGCACCTTACCCAATCAAGCCAAGCTCTTTTTTTTATCAAAATTAAACAAAACTCCATTTTTACTTACGAATTTATGTCCATGGTATTGTTGTTGACGATTCCCACTATTGCTGTGTCTTTGCTGTTGATTATTGTAATTATGTTGGAAATTATTTTGATGATGATATCCTCCACCACCGCTGATACCACCAGAATTATTACCGCCACTGCCAGCACCTCTATTTACATTAAAATAACGATTGTTTCCACCTTTACCGCGTCTACGATTGTTATTATTATTATAATTCGATTGATAATTATTTATATTATTGCTTTGATTATTGTAATTAATTTGTTTGGAAGGAGTCGAAGAATGCATTCTGGATTTGCCAGCAAATTCATTGGGCACAAATCCTTCCGTTTGTGAAGGGTATTGGGGTAGATGTCTAGCGTAGGGTGACTCCAGATATTGACCATGATTTTTTTGTGGCGTTCCCATTTTAAAATTTATAAAATTCACTAAATAATAAACACTTTTTTAAAATATTTGTTTAAAATAATTTTGTTGTATTTTTTTATTTCTGACAAAGTGACAAGTGACAAGTTGAAAGCGAAATGAGAAAAAAGAAGTATTCTAGTTTCACAAAAAATACCACACAGGCACTCAAACCACATATGTTCCACGTTCCACACTAATGAAAAACTCATTACACTGGAGCTGTGTTCAGAAAACAAACCCATAATGAAGTTCAAGGGTGGTGTCTCATGTCTCCTCCCGTTGAAAAAAGTGTTTACACGCGCTTTTTTATACGTGAATAAGTGTGAACAGCTAAATGCAAAATTGTAAGAATAAAATGTACGGGCACGCATAGTGTGCTACTCACCATTATTCTGGAGTCATGACACTTTTTCAAAACACGTCAGAGCAAAAGAGCAAGTGATGGTCTTTTCGATTTTTCCCACATTTGTTCTTAAGTGTTTTGAAAAAGAGTCATGACTCTGGAATCATGGTGTAATAGCACACATACAGAGTTAAATCTCTGCAATTTTGAAAGTTTGTAGGCGAAAGTGGTTGGAGCCTACTGAGTTAATGTTCTATTTATTTATTATACTAGGCGCGTTTTGTTGGCGAGTGTATAGTCACTTTATCAAAATTTTGTATGGGATATGTAAAGTGGCGATAAATTGGTCAGTAATTAAAGTGAACATAAAAGTGAAGATAAAATAATGGAAATCCTGGAAAGTTGTGGCGCGAAATGGGCTGATGTCAAACGTTTACATCTTAGAGGTTGGCAGCACCAATGGCATGTCAAAAGTATGTCAAAACTCAAAAAGAATTATAATTATATTATTATTGGATTCCTGTTTTAAAGTTTAAAGTTAGTTGGCTCAATTTGATTATTATTTTTGAAGAAAGATAATTTTTTCTGTTAATTTTTAACTAATTAATTTGTATTTAAATTTTTTTCTGACAAATATCCATTTATATAAAATTGATCCCATGAAACCAATCTAAAGAGATGAGCTGAATATCTCATACAGCTTTGCAGACTGTCCGGAACCTTTGAAAAGTCACTTGATTCAATCTGGGCGTCAATTCAAAGGATATTAGTTAGTTGTTGGTGTTTCAGACTCTTTTATTGATTTATTTGCTGATCAGCATTCAAGTGTAAGTATTCTCGATGGGTGTCTATCACTGCTAAAACAATTTATCAGGATGAATTTAGATAATAATCGCTGCTCCGTCGCAATTGGAAAAGATTCGACTGAATCTTTTAGTACCACCAGAGGATTGAGAAAAATCGGTGCAATATCATGTAGCTGTACATTCTTCTTGAATGCTCAAAGATTGGGGAAACACATCGCAAAATTACGACATCTAGGATCTCCCAAACGTGTGCTTTGAGTCAAACATTCGATATGATATGATATCGTCGTCCTTATGCCAGAAACATTAAAATGCATAAATTAAATTTTCGGACAATAGTGCTCAAGAAGAAGTTTACCATTGCAATCAGGATTATGAAAAAGTGGTTAGTAGGTGTTAGAGTTATGAAATAATTTGTACGCGCCTTAAGATAAAGTTTAGTTTAAAGTTTCAAACGCACGATGGCGCTCGTGTTTTCAGTTCAAACTTTTATATTTTGAATTAACGACTTTCTGTCTACTCTTTGTTTTTGTCTTCAACGAATTGCGTTTTACGAAGTAGCGTGGTTTATTCTTTTGTGCTTAATAAATAACTTTTAAACGAATTTCTGGTTTTTCTTTTTTAATAACAACAGGTTATGGGCCCAGACCATACCAGAATATAATAAAGTTATAAAAGTGTAGTTTTTTATATATTTTCATAAATATTAATTGTTTGGCAAAAAAAAAATAATAAATCGAGTCATGGAAGGAGAACGTTTCCAGATTGATCGATTGGAGGGAGGCTCTAACTGGCTAACATGGAAATTCCTAATGAGACAGTTTTTGGAAGCAGGTGAGTTGTGGGACGTTGTGGATGGGTCTTCTGTTGCTCCAGCATCTAGTACTGACAATTATGCGGTGGCACTTTCTGCTTGGAAGAAGACTGATGCAAAGGCACGGCGTGCAATTTCTGGTGCATGTCACAAGCAGCCGCTGTTGCAAATAATGAACTGCGAAACAGCCTGTGAAATGTGGACGACACTGAAGAGCACCTACGAACAAGCTTCCAAGTCCAATATTTTATTTTTGCAACAAAAATACTACAGCTTTACGAAGGATCCAGCTGACGATATTGCTTCTTTTCTGTCGAAGTTGATGGAAATCGTGCAGCAGATGAAAGACCAAAAAGAACTCATCTCCGATTCAATGGTTATGACAAAAATTTTAATGTCTCTACCAGCGGAGTTCAATCATTTCCATAGTGCTTGGGAATCAACAAGTTCCGGTGAGCAGACTATGAGCAATTTGCGTGCAAGGCTAATGGCTGAGGAACTTCGACTGAAAGCGCAAGGTGAAGTAGAAAGCGTGGAAGCTCTGGTTATGAAGCGTCATTTTGTCAGGAAGGGCAATCCGTCGAATCGAGGAAGAGAAACTGGCATCAAGAAACAAGGAAAACCAAAAGGAGCATGTTTTTCTTGTGGTGAAAAGGGACATTGGAAACGTGACTGTCCACGCAAGCACAGCGAAGCCAAAACAAAATCGACTGGTGCTTTTCTTAGTCATGTCTCTTTTTCACCTGCTGATAAAGATATGTGGGTTTTGGATTCCGGAGCAAGCGACCACATGAGCCATCGTCGTGAGTGGTTCCAAAATTTCAAACCAGCAGCAATGAACGTTACGGTTGGAAACGGCAAAAAGATCGTAGTTCAAGGAAAAGGAGACATTCAAATCCTTGCATACAACGGCAGTGAATGGATTCGGAAGCATATAACAGATGTGTTGTACGTTCCAGAAATTCATATGAATCTGTTTTCTTCAGGAAAAGCTATGGATCGAGGGTATCTGTTTCGCTCCGATAATAAATGCTGTGAGCTTCTGAATGGAAAAGAAATAGTTGCAGTGGGAGCACGACACGAAAAGCTTTTCAGAATGTTCTTCAAAGTGGTTGAAGTTGAAACAACACAGGACAATAAAGTGTTAGCAAATGTTGTAACGAAGAAGGATTCACTCCGTGTTTGGCATGAACGTCTAGCTCATCAACACGTGTCACATGTGAGAAAGTTCCTACAACATAAAGGTATTGATTTCATCAACGAAGAGTTCACATGTGAAGCATGTGTCTACGGAAAACATCATCGTGGCAGCTATAAGAGTCGTGAAGAGGTATCAAAGATGTGCGGGCAGATTATTCACGCAGATGTATGTGGACCGATGGAAGAAAACTCACTGGGTGGATCAAGATACTTTTTGTTGCTGAAAGATGACTTCTCCCATTTTCGTCGTGTGTTCTTTTTGAAGCAAAAATCAGAAGTGGCGAGCAACATAAAACATTTTGTAAAAATGACTCAAAAGGAGCAGGGCCACAACATTCGTGTTATAAGATCTGACAATGGGACTGAATTTGTCAATGATGAATTGAGATCGTTTTTCAAAAACATGGGTATTCACCATCAACGCACAGTCCCTTATACTCCGCAACAGAATGGGTGCGCCGAGAGAGAAATGCGAACGATTGTTGAGTCGGCAAGAACTATGTTGCATGCTAAAAGAATGGGAAAGAAATTCTGGGCGGAAGCTGTAAACACTGCTGTTCATGCTCTAAATCGCGCTGGGTCGAGTACTGTTGCCGAAAAGTCACCGTATGAGTTATGGTTTAACAGACAATCGAAAGTAGACCATCTTCGCATTTTTGGTTCTTATGTCTACATACACATTCCGAAGGAGAAGCGGCAAAAATTGGATCCAAAGGCAGTCAAATGTGTATTCGTTGGGTATGACAATAACTCAAAAGCATACAGAGTATACAATCCTGAATCAAACAGCATAGAAGTTGCACGTGATGTGGTTTTTCTTGTGGAAGAAGCTATGGCTGTTGTTGATACTGGTGACGTTGTGGCAAATGCTGGTGAGGAAGATGGCAATGATTTTTTGGAGTCAGATGGTGCTGAAGCAGATGATCCTGAGTTGGACTCATGGAAAACACCGGTGGATCAAATAAACGGTGGCGCTGTTTGTAGTCTGGACGACAAAAACATTGTCAAGAGTCGTCTTCGAGTAAGAGTTGCATCACCACCACGACGACGTTTATCTTTTAATGAAACAGCTAATCATGCAGCAGCCTTAATAGCAGTTTATGAAGAACCTAAGTCATACGAGGAAGCGATTGCATCACGGGAACACAAGCAGTGGGAGAAAGCCATGGATGAAGAAATCGAGTCACTTTTGCAAAATAACACATGGACGATGGTTGAACCGCCAAAGGATCAAAAGGTAATTGACAATCGTTGGGTGTATAAGGTGAAGCAGAAAACAGATGGCAGCATTGACCGTTTCAAAGCACGTTTGGTTGTGCGAGGCTTTACGCAAGAGTATGGGATAGATTACCAGGAAACGTTCAGTCCTGTAGTAAAATTCACATCTATTCGGTCCATACTTGCACTAGCGGCTTCCAAGAGCATGTTGTTAAAGCAGTTCGATGTGAAAACTGCATTCCTGAATGGTGATTTGACGGAAGATGTTTTCATGCGACAGCCGATGGGGTTCAGCGATTGCAGTAATAAAGTCTGCAAATTAAATAAAAGCCTATACGGTTTGAAGCAGGCTTCCCGTTGCTGGAACAAAAAGTTCACAACTTTTATATCGAAATTTGATTTTACTGCAAGTGTTTCAGATTCTTGCGTTTTTGTTCATCATGGTGCTGATGGAATGATGCTTTTAGCAATTTATGTTGACGATGGGTTGATTGCAGCAGAAAATGAAGCGGCTATTTTTCGGGTGATTGAACATTTGCGGAAGGAGTTCGAAATTAAATTTTTCGAGGCAAAAAGTTTCCTGGGCCTCGAAATTCATCAGATGTTGGATGGTTCAATACATATCAACCAGCAATCGTATGCAGAAAAGATCATTCATCGCTTTGGAATGGATAAATGCAATCCTGCAGCAACACCATCTGACAACACACAGAACTTGAGTGATTTTGATGCTAGCAAGAAAGTTGATTTTCCATACCGAGAAGCAGTCGGCAGCCTGATGTATCTTTCCGTAGGAACACGTCCAGATATAAGTTTTGCGGTTGGAAACGTCAGCAGATACATGGAAAACCCTGCGGAAGCACATGTTAATGCATTAAAAAGAATTATAAGGTATGTAAAAGGTACACCTGATTTTGGTTTGTATTTTACAGGCAAAAACGATTTGAAACTAAAAGGCTTCAGCGACGCAGATTACGCAGGTTGCAAAAGAACAGCACGATCGACTTCTGGTTACGTCTTCCTGTTGGGTGATTGCGTCATAAGCTGGGGATCAGAACGGCAACGAACAGTGGCATTGTCAACAACAGAGTCCGAGTACATGGCAGCTGCGCATGCCATCAAGGAGCTGGTGTGGATAAAAAGCCTTCTGACTGACTTGTTGGGACAACAAATTGAGCCTCCAATGTTCTTCATGGATTGTCAGAGTGCGATTCGTCTCGTAAGGAACCCAGAATTCCATAAACGTACGAAACACATAAACGTACGTTATCATTTCATCCGGGAGCAATTTGAAGATGGGATATTCAACCTTGAGTATGTGCCAACGACTGAACAACTGGCAGATGTCTTCACGAAGCCTTTGCCAAAGGTAAAACACCAACTATTTTGCCAATGGATGAATATATTTTCAAGAAAAGTTGATCCGACATCAAACAACAAATTAGTTTGAAAATTTTTCTTTTAAAATATTTTTGATTTATTTTTGATTTTTATGAAATTGTTTGCTCCGCTTTTATAACTTGATTCAAGTAAATTCAGTAAAATAATGAATATTTTATTTGTGAATTAAATTTTCTTTTGATGAAATAATATGAAGTAGATTGCTAAGATATTATATATGTGAAGTTGTTTTAGTAGAAACTTTTAACTAAAAGTGGGAGTGTTAGAGTTATGAAATAATTTGTACGCGCCTTAAGATAAAGTTTAGTTTAAAGTTTCAAACGCACGATGGCGCTCGTGTTTTCAGTTCAAACTTTTATATTTTGAATTAACGACTTTCTGTCTACTCTTTGTTTTTGTCTTCAACGAATTGCGTTTTACGAAGTAGCGTGGTTTATTCTTTTGTGCTTAATAAATAACTTTTAAACGAATTTCTGGTTTTTCTTTTTTAATAACAACAGTAGGTATATCAAAAATCGTTGAAAAAAATAAACAATCGGTTCTAAGAAAATAAAATATTTATAAATAAAATGTCACATACTTGAATGTTTTATAAAAAAAAGCGCCAGATGGTTTAACCATAAAAAACAAATAAAAAATTAAAATACAATTATTCAACATAAATAAATTATTATAAAAATCTTGTTAATTGTGTGAAGTTATTTAATTAAACAAAAAAAAGAATAGATGAATGTTCGCGACCAGCACACTTCCTGCCTATCATTTACTTCAAACGCTGCATTATAGCAGTATTTTTAAGACCAGCCTTCTCAATGGTTGCAGTATCATCGTCAATTTCACGCGTCGGAAGTGATGATACCAAAGTAAATGTTTTATTAGCATACTGTGGACGAGCACTACAAAATATCCAATGGTATTTTATTTATATTTGAGAATTAAAAAGAAAAATATTTACGTTTGTATAAACTGACGAATATCTTCTTCGGTATGTGTGAGATTAAACTGAGATGTAATCCTTGATCCTTCATCAGCTAAACGAATCTGCAATTGAGTAACAAACAATTTTATTGTTTTATTAACACTCGTTTTGGTTAATTCTTTATATAATATTTGCAACAACTTATAATCTAAAAAACCAGATGCACCGTGAAGATTGTTATTACCTATTAATTGTTCTAAAGTTGAGCGATTCAACCTGAAGTGAGACCTAAAATCGAGGTCATTGTATTCCTCTATTGTTTCAATGAAATTTGAAATGCAGGCATGCTTCCCCGCACCTTCCGATGATACTTCTTCGGAACTTGTCCTGCACCCGAATTGTTCATCAAATGACGAATCACTGTATTCAGTTTCCGAAGATGTTTCTAAAATGTCTAATAAGGCCTGAAATTGACTATTTTAAAAAAAGTTTATAGATTAAATATTATTTTACTTCTCTAATTTCGTTATCCATTTTTATTTTTCAAATTTAGATTTTGAATTCAAATTTTTAATTTAAATTTTGTCGGTAACAGCTGATTTTGACACATGTAAAATGCCACGAATACCAACCTGAAGATAAAAAATACTAAGTGGATATAAAAGTGAATAACCGTTTTATTGGAACTTTCCATACTGACTAACTATAAATTGCCAACAAAACACGACTACTATGTGCAACAGTGAGTATTTTATTGTTGCTCAAACGACTGGGCGACAATTTATGGTGGATTTACATGTCTCTGCAACTGCAAAACTGCAGATAAATAAAAAGAGAGAGATATACATTTTAAATCCTTAAGAAGAAAAGAGTACACAGAGATACCATCTCATTTGACTTCCTATAATATGACGCTGTCAAAATGATTTATGTTCGTCTGCAAAACAATATTTTCTTTTTCATTTTGATTTGAGAAAGTTATTACAAATTATCAATTAAAATTTGATTAAAAATATATTCTTTTAGTTGATACATCGGTTTATTTCTCTTTTGGGATTAATTTGACGAAAATATACAACTTTCAAAATTAGGTTAGGTAATCTAAAGGGCCAACCATAATAGTCGTAAGCAAACGAAAGCTAATGTCATAGTTTTACGTCAAATTTCCTTTAGTGCCGCCATTACCTTCAGTCGACCATAATGGTCGAACGCACACGCAAGCCGATTTCACATGTATTTGGCTGGCTGTCAGATTTACGTACTTAAACTGCGCTCTGGAGCGCTCTTTACGTATGGAGGCAAAAGTGAACGAAAACTTGCCGAAACTGAGCAATCCGACATTATGTGCGCACTATACAAATTCCTTGTTCTCGCTAATTTCGTAGGGCACCGTACGTACTAATTCTTCTATTATGGTTCTGCCTTAAATGTGCAACGCATTTTTAAAAGGTACGAATCCGGGCTCCAAGCACAATCACTCCAGGCAGTCAAAGCACAGTGCTGGTCATCTAAATTCTGAACACAGATTAGAATCATATATGAAAGAATTCAAGATAACGCCGTCGTTTCACAAGAAAAAAACCATTCTGCGTATGACGTTAACGGTGAATCGAAATTTGACATTTAAAATAGTTTATCGGAAAATATAATTAAATATTATTATTTTTATTGCTTGTCAATTTTTTTTTGAACAGACATAATATAAATTAAATTTTGCAGACGGAAATATTCATGCCATAATTATTTAATTTATATTATGTATGTTCAAACAAATTTAATAAGGACCATTTTTACAATCATGGTTCAAGTTTTTAACCCACCGATTTTGACAGATTAGCTATGGAAATCAATTTTTTTTAAAATTTGAACCACGTTGTTTAACTGGCCCTAAGCAAGAAAAATAATAATAATAATAAAATAATAAATAATTAAATATTTTTTGCGGGTCGCAGCCACAGGATACGTCATAGTCAAGACGTATTGAAAAAATGTTAAAAATCTTTTTATTGTTTGTCCATTCGTTCATCCACATTTTTGCCAATTTATAACTGGGCTAACAAAAAAAACTTATTGTTAAATACGAAACATTTGAACTATATCCAAAAACTGTATTGCATTTTGTGTTTTTTCCATTTAAAAGTTGTATAGCACGAATTGAATGACCCTTTATTTATTTGTTTAAGAAATTAACAGAGCGGAAACTCTCTTATTTTGCTTTTGCTCATTTAATTAAATTATTCCAGTTCATAAGCATAAAATGCGAATTTGAATCAACTCCATTTAAAATTTACAGGATACCACCACATATTTGATACAATAGAACTCTTCCTCAAGCATCTGATGGCTGGAGCAGGAAAACGATTTTACTTCTGATTGAGAGGGGGCTAAAGGTCAGCGTGCTTCTATCCTTATGACTTGCAGTGTAGTAGCTTTATTTCGTTTTGCGTTTCTTTTCCATCGTATCATCACTGTATCACTGTATGTACACTGTGTACTCTTCGGGACTTTTCCAGATTTCTTAATGACTCTTGGTGAAATTATTTGATTTGGTGCTATATTGTCATTATATTAACTTAAAAATCAATTAATTACAATACAGTAACACTAGCCTGGAACTTATTGCATATATACAAGAAATAACTGGCTGGGTAGCTATAGCCACGTCCCACTCTTATTATAGGAAGATAAGAATTGGTTGAATACTAGAATGGCAGCGGCTATGTAAGAAAGTACCGCTAGAATCACGATAGTATATAGTAATATTTCCCATTCAATGCCTTTTGCAGTGGAGTAAGAAGATTTGTATTGGAGTTTTATTATTAGTTTGGTGCGAAATCTTATAGTGAAAAGACCATAAGTATGTCACGTGCAGGTAAAAATATGATATTCAACGTGAGCCGTTCAAGTCGGTCTGGAATTAGTTTTCCTGTTGCACGTGTTCGTAGATATCTGCGTAATGGCAACTATGCTAAGCATATTCGATTTGGTTCTGCCGTGTATTTAGCTGCTGTTCTCGAATACTTGGTTGCAGAAATCATGGAACTGGCAGGGAACGCAGCACAAGCTAACAAAAAAGTTCGAATAACTCCTCGTCATTTGCTTTTAGCTATAAGAAATGACGAGGAACTTAATCAGTTACTTAGGCATGTAACGATATCAGAAGGAGGTGTGTTTCCGCATATTCTTGACGTGCTTTTATCAAAGAAAAGCCGTTCGAAAAAGAAGAACTAAAGAGATATCATTCATCCAGCAACATTAAAATGTTCTTTTAAGGACAACCAAATTTCACTTAGATAAAGTAGTAGTTACATACTCAAACAAAACGTTCTTTTAAGAACGAAATTGTTTATAACTAAGAGATATTAATGAAGTTCAATAGGAAAAGGTAATATAATATAGAAAAACGAAAAATTTTAGAAAAACTCAAAACTATAACTGGTTCCTATACCATGGGTCTTGTGAATAAAAATGAAGCTTAAGCTAAAACTTGAATTTTTTAGACTACAGCTAGGTTTTGCCTACAAATTCAAGTTTTAGTTTAAGCTTTTTTTTAATTCACAAGACCCAATGTAACTGTTTTAGTTCTTACTAATTTTCTCGAAAATAGCTTGACAGATTTTTTTTTTAACAATTTATCACTTCTTACTCAAAATTTTTAATAATTGAACGAAAAAAAAGTGTCAACACCTTTTTTGTAGAAAATTGCATAAGCTACAATTTGTTTTTTTGAAATTTCCAATAAGTTTATAATTTTCAAGAAATTAGCAACATATACTAGATTATAATAGTTTCCCCCACAACCCTACAAAATTTAGCCCATCCAAATTTTCGGGGTTGATCAAAATTAAGATCTCCGCCAAAATCCAGCACAAAATTATATCAAAAAGTTTTATCAAATTCGTAGAAGCCGTTTTCGAGGAAATTGGGAAAAACTGAAACCTTTATTTGAGAGGTACGGGCTAAAGTACTACAAGTATTCCCAGATTTTCTTGAAAATGAGTCCAACTATTTATTATTTAGCCACAACTTGATAACTGCTTGACGGATTTAAATTAAATTTGTTATGGCGTTAAAATTTTACATGTAAACAAGCTCGCGTTCAAAATTTTTGTAGTCCCATAGTTTCCAGCATAGTCTCGACCCCATAGAGCATTTTATTTATTAAGCATTAAATAGAGCGGGTAGTGAAAAAGTGTGCTGTTGTGAAAAAAAAAAGTTGTATTAACAATACAAACTTTTTTCTCGAAATTGTTAATTTTCACCAAAATCCTTTTTTGTCGGATTTGTTCGTAGTGTTGCCTTTTTTTGTCTAATTTTCTTCGCCTACTTTAAATTGCTTTGAATCAGAAGATAAAAATCAAAGCAATACATGTGTTTGGCTTGTGGGTTTAATTTAATAAATAACAGCTTAATATTTTGGGACCGCCATCAAGATTGAATTTCCTGAAAGTGCTGTACACTCAGGTACAAGACTTTTAATTAAATACACAGTTGAAAATTGGTTAAGTCTCAGGGTAGCAATAGCCACCAATGCACATAAATAAATATCGCATTCTTGTAAATATTTTTGCTGCTTCGCGTTAAAAATATTATTCATTTTCAATGTTTGTGTGATTATCAGACATTTTTTGTTTCTCAAAAAGAGAATAGATGATCCATGCTTCTCATAAATTTAGCTTAAAATTTTTTAAAATTTTGTAGTTTCACTTTTGTTTATAATTACCACCCACCGTATACTATATCCACCTTCTCTATTTTAAAAATCAATTTTATATCTCTTTATTTTAAACAATTTCGTTCTTAAAAGAACGTTTTATTTATATCAGTAAAATTTTGCCCTTATAAGGACATTTTATTTTGTTGCTCGATGAAGGATAACTTCTTACTTCTTATTTTTTGAACGGCTTTTCTTTGGTAAAAGCTGTTCAAAAATTCTTGGTGTTACACCTCCTTCTGAAATCGTAACATCATGAAGTAACTGATCGAGTTCCTCGTCATTTCTTATAGCTAAAAGTAAATGACGAGGACTAATTCTAGTTCTATTGTGATCTTGTGCTGCAATTCTTCCAAGCTCTAGAATTTCTGCTACCAAATACTCGAGAACAGTAGCCAAATATACGGCAGCACCAATTTCAATGTGCTCAGCATAATTACCTTTACGCAGAAATCTTCGAACACGCGCAACAGGAAAATTAATTCCAGCCCGACTTGAACGGTTTACACGGTTTTTAATTTTTTTACCTGCGCCTGGCATATTGACGTCTTTTCACAATTAGAACTCGTACTAAACTAAAAATAAAAATTATATTCCACTGTAAAGCTATATTCTGTCATGATTCTAGCTGTACTTAAAGCTGCAGTCATCAGTTACTAAACTATACCGCCCTATATAAAGAGCACATCGTTGCTTGCTAGCCAGTCAGTTTTAACTAACGTGCAGGTATATTTGTATCAAGTTCCAGTCCAGTGTTATTGTATTGTAAATTGATTGATTTTTAATTTAACATGGCACCAGCACCAAAATCGAATAATGATGCCAAAACCATGAAGAAATCTGGAAAAGTTCCGAAGAGTACAACAAACAAACAAAGTGATACAATGAAGAGGAAACGTAAGCGGAAAGAAAGCTACGGTATTTATATATACAAGGTATTGAAGCAAGTACATAACGATATTGGAATATCGTCCAAGGCCATGAGTATTATGAACAGTTTTGTGAATGATATTTTTGAAAGGATTGCATCAGAATCATCGCGTTTAACTCATTATTATAAAAAGCCTACCATCACAAGTCGTGAAATTCAGACAGGAGTACGTTTGTTGCTACCCGGAGAACTTGCTAAACATGCAATTAGTGAGGGCACGAAGGCAGTTTCTAAGTTTACCGGTTCTAGAGATCATATTTAACTTGGTTAAGGATATAAGGGAATCGTCAGATCGCATGAAAATTTAATTTTGTTAATAATTTACAAATTGTTGTTGTTTTGAAAATTGTTATAAAGTCTTAGTAATAATAAAATTAATAATAATAAATTTATAAAATGTTATAATTATGTAAATAAAAAAAAAAATGTATACGTAACTTGAAACTCAAAATATCTATTTTATTATGAAATATGATTTTTTTTTATCAAATGGGTAGGAACTGCAGACGGGGACTTTGGGGTATTGGACTCCAGTAAAATTTTCTTTTATAAACCTGGAAACTATTTATTCACTTTGTTGTATAGGTATGCAACTTATTTGTTTTATTGGTTTGTAGGTATATGACTATACGAACTTCCTAAATAATTTTCTTGTGAAATTCTTCAAACAAGGATAAACTAAATTATATTGAAGTTTATATTTGTACAGTCTTAATAAGAAAACTACATTTTATATTTGTTGCCAGCTAAATGCTTACAAATGGCAAATAAGCAGCAAATGGTGGAAATAATTCAAAATTCCATTTTCGGAGATTCGATTTTGAAAGAATAAGCTCTAATTTGGTATCAAAAGGATGTTTCCAGACCAAAGAAACATTTCAGAAACATTTAAGAAACATTTCAGATACCTATTATATTTCTTAAACGTTTATATAATACTGTTTTGGGGTAAACGCTTGATGAACATTTCCTTAATGTTTCTGAAATGTTTCTTTGTTTCAATTTTGTTTGCAAATGGTAGAAAAGCATAGAAAAAACAAATTTGTTGTTTGTAGTTGTGAACATCGGAATATATCACGTGGATCACAAAATGGGAAACAAGAAACATTTCAGAGACATAATAAACTTACTATTTCTAACTGCTTCTTTCTATCCGGTACCAGGAGAATTATGTTAGATTTTATTTATAATTGATAATTTGTTTATATTATTTTATAGACTAAACGTTTTCAAAAAAGTCCATAATGTGCACTCTATGGCTACGGTGACCATTCTTCCCGGTATTTGCCGGGACAGTCCTGTATTAGTACATACTTGAAAAATGCAGTTATGTTAATATAACCTTTACTATAAGTTTTATCAAAATAGTTTGAGTGAGTCGTTTTCGAGAAAATTTGGAATAACTATTGGAACTGTTCAATGGAAGATACGCGTTTTAGATAAAAAAAATATTAAATTCGTCTTCTACAACCAAAAAAATACAAGGAAAATCCCTCAAAGCATTTAGGATGTAGATCCAGCGAAAAGACAACCGCACATAACGCACGGACGCACATACGCACATCAAATATTAGTTTTGCTTAATGCCTCGAATTTTTTTTTCTATATAAAGCCAAAAGATATACTTGCCCTTTTAATGTTGATAAAGAATGGCGAAGTTGTTTATCACTATATACGATGCATTGTTTTGGAATTATAACCCAAATCAGAAATAGACTATTTTGCAAGGTTATTTCTGCGTGTGGGGCGCTAAAAGTTATTGAAACTTTGGGATGTTCTTCAAGAAGTCATGGTTAATTAATATTTTCTCAAGTTTTGGATCTTGTGGATCCTAAGCGAAAAAAAGAAGGAAAGAACTGCAAAAACTATCCAACTTTCTTCCGTTTTCCTTACGTCCTACCGGAAAGCCATCCTAATAATTTTTTTATAAAGCATAAATTTCCAACAATTTTGTGATTCAAACATCCATATTTCTATGTCAATTTTGGCAATGATAAATCGCTTCAAAACAAGGTGTTTTCCAAAAGTTTCTGGATGGTTCCGAACGCTTCTATGTAACCAACCGAAAATGACATAAGTCACTAATACCAATAATATTTGCAGCTATTCAGTGCTATTTATTGTTAACTCTCAAATCTGAACTCGTCCAATTAATTTAATGAAAAAAAAAATCAATAAGAGGTGGCTCAAACACTCATAAACCAAAAACGAATTTTAAAAACAAAAAAAAAAAATGCGAAAAAAAACAAATATTAATATAGGAAATATATTAGATAATTCGTATCTGAAAGTCTCAAAATATGGTATTTAAAAAAAAAATGAATAGTTATTGTATAGCATTTAAAAAAAACTACTTAAAAACTCATACAATATTGTCTGCGATTTTAACTCACGGCGCCCTGAGCGGCATGGAAAATTATTCTTATGTTTCATATCAAATCATTGCGTATTTTGGTTAAAAAACACTTTGTATTGGATTGTTAAATCTTTAAAAAAATAATTGTTCCTTTGCACCAACTACTTTAAAAAGATCGATAAACTAAATCCATATTTTGTGCCAAATAAATTTTAAATGAAATATAACGTAGTTGGTATTTAAACATTCACTTAATTTAATCATGACTACTTAAAAAAAAAAATAACGATGTTCTAGGAATATAATTTTTTATACCTATAAATCACGATTTCAGCAAAATTAGATTAAGCCTAAATTAATAATTTCACTGTATTTTAAAAGAGTTGGCTTAACATATGGATTTGCATCAGCAGATTTCAAGAATATCATAAATAAATTATGATTAAAAGAGCACTCTAAGTTGTCATCTTCTTATACTCCATCAGGTTAGAAAAAAGATAATTTTCTTTTCTTTAAAATCTTTTCTGAGTTTTACCTTAATTAAATTTTTGAACCTTCTATTTCATATCTCTTAAAAAATATTTGTCGTCCTTAGAAGGACGAATTAATAAACAAAATAATTATTGAAATTTTAAAGTTGTTGTGAGCCTGGCATTGCAGGCTGTCGAGCAGAGCTAGTTTTCGGCAAAAGCACTGCTTGAATATTTGGCATAACTCCTCCTTGTGAAATGGTTACATGACTTAGCAATTTATTAAGCTCCTCGTCATTTCTTACGGCCAGTTGCAAATGACGCGGACCGATTCTTGACTTTTTATTTTCTATAGCAGCATTTCCACTTAATTCTAGAAGTTCTGCCACCAAATATTCTAATACCGCCGCTAAATAAACCGCAGCACCACTTCCAATACGCTCGCCATATCCACCTTGTTTAAGTAAACGTTTAACACGAGCTACGGGGAATGTCAGACCAGCTCGTTGCGATTGAGACTGCATTACTGGTCTTGCCTTTTTACTTTTTTCATTAGCACCGCGACCGCTCATTTTATATAAAATAAATTGTTTAACAAACTAACACAACAAAATATGACAAAAAAATAATCAACAAAAAATAATTTGCAAAAAACACGACTTGCGATCAACACAAATCACAAAGTTTATGGTTTTTCCTCGAGAAGTCAGACCTTTATATACTTATTCAAATTTAAATAAGAATGTTGCCAATGTTGTCATTCTGTACTAGATCTACATACTTTTTTACTATAAAAATCCCATACAAAAATGACACAGTGTAATCATAAACGAAATTTTTCGTCCTTCTTTTCGTTTTGTGGTACGCAGCTCCACGGTGAAACGGTTGATAACTGGTTCAAGTCTCCACTACTTTTGACACTCTTTTCGCACACAATTTTATTGACCGGGATATTAATTACCCGCGAAATTTTGACGTTTGTATTTTGTTCGTGTTTTTTTGTGGTTTAAATTTGAGATTAGCTTATACTTGCTCATATGTGCATTATAGTTCTACGTTTACACTAGGCTTTCACCCATAATCTTTCAGGTTTGTTCAGATTCGTTTCACTTTATTTTCTATACGTAAAGAGCGACCCATATCGCAGCTTGTGTTCATATTATGAGTCAATTTGACAATCGAACAAATACAGGAAACAAAAAAGGAAAGAAAGAAAACAATTATGACATAAGCTTCCGTTTACTTTGAATCAATACGGTTCAACCTTTCTACAAAATACAAGTGACAATCTTTGAAGGCTAGTCACTTACTGCATTCCCCCTCAAATTCAGACCACTGACAAGTTAGTTTCCAAACTTCAAACCAATAAGCCACGGTGCAAATATTTTTTCAAACGGTTATCAAATACCCGTCTCCCGCTACTATTCGTTAATACTATTTCGTATTAAATAGATACTATTAAACATTAATATTGGTAACTCTGATTTGAACGAATGATGAATTGGCATGCAACCTAAACTGATTTGACTAAATGGGCAGATAATTCCGTTATTTTTCTTAACATGCAAAACATGCCATATTAAAGAAAACAAAGTCAAAACATCTTGTGAAATTAGCCACCTGCAAAAAAAAAAACAACGATGACAAACTACCTTTTGGGGGCATTTAATTACAATAATATGCCTATAGGATTCCTATTTACTTTAAATATATTTTTCTAGAAGACATTTCAAATTTCATCTTTAATTAGTCGAAAGGTTGGTAGAAACATATTCCTACACATAAATAAATTAGGTTCAAAAGAACCTTATATGTACATAATTAAATAAATAAAAATCCTGATAAGCGCAACATTTTTTCCAACTCTGGCTTTCATCATTCTATTTTATATCTCTTAAAAAATATTTGTCGTCCTTATAAGGACGAATTGAAAAACAAAATATTTATATTGACAAACTAAATTTGTTGAGAAGCTGGTTGTCGCACAGAGCTACTTTTCGGTAAAAGTACTGCTTCAATATTTGGCAAAACTCCTCCTTGAGAAATGGTTACATGACTTAACAACTTATTAAGCTCCTCGTCATTCCTCACGGCCAGTTGCAGATGGCGCGGAATAATTCTTGATTTTTTATTTTCACGAGCAGCATTTCCACTCAATTCTAGAATTTCTGCCACCAAATATTCTAATACCGCCGCTAAATAAACCGCAGCACCACTTCCAATACGTGTGGCATATCCACCTTGACGAAGTAACCGTTTTACACGGCCCACGGGAAATGTCAGACCAGCTCGTTGCGATTGAGTTTTTTGTTTGGATATTGCATTTTTCTCATTAGCACGACGAGCACTCATTTTTATAGAAACAAAATATTGATGCACGAGTTAAAACAAAAAAATATATATGACAAAAATTATTAACAAATAGTATTAAAAAGAAAATACTTGCGATCAACACAATTTACATAGTTAAATGGTTTTTCTTCGAAAGGTGACTCGCTTTTATACTAAAGAGACTAAAGAGAAGAGGAGTATGATTAGAGTGTAACCAATGTGCTCATTTTGTACTAGTTAAGGACTATTTTCGTTTTATACATTTCCAGTTTTAGTGCCCAATTAAAAAAAACTTAGGTTGATTTTGTTTTAAAGGTATTCGAGTAAAGCTTTAAATTCGAATATGATTGTTTGCAGAGTTGATAATAAATATGTGGTGCACTCAAAATTCTGCTTTTTATATATATTCAGCCGTAGCATGGTATCCGTCAAAACGGAGCAATCTCTGATTTTATAGAAATGATAATATGAAATCGCCAAAAATATCACTAAAAGTTCACTTGATTGCACTGCGACGAAAATTTCCAGTTTGAGTTTCATAAAAATGTGAAAAATACTTCGATGGTAAAGTCCTCCAAGTCGCAAAAATTAGGAGAATGTTCTGTTCCGACGGATATCTCATTAGGCCTGATTATGTCCGTACAATTACAGGGTCAGTCAAATAAAATGTTACCAATTTGTTTCATAATATAAGCACATTATAAAAATACATCTAATTTTATGAAAACCATGTCATTGTTTGATATAGCTATCTGTAGCAAGGATGACGGCATTAAACCTTTTAATAAATGCATTGCATTGCAGGACACTTATGTTGTCCTGTGGTATTTGTGACCCTTTACGGCAAAGCGCTGACTTCAATGTTTCCACATTTTTTTTTTTTTTTTTTTTTTTTGTTGACACCATTTGCTCTTTTAGAGAGTCGCAATAAAACATGAAAACTTGAAAATGCTTCGCCGGGATGGGTCGCAAATACCACAGGGCCACATTCGTGCAGTGAGCAATGCCTTTATTAAAAGCATTATATCTCAGAAACTATTCAAAATACGAAAAAACTATGGATGCATTTTTTGTAGGAAATTCGGTCAACTTTAATTTCTAACTTAATATTATCTTTTTCTAGGATCAAGCGTTTCTGAGTTATGAGCGAAAAAATAAAAAAGAGAAATTTAAAGCCCCCTCACACCCCTTTGCGTTCAACGGTCAACCGATTTCATTTATATTTGGTGCGGCACATATCTTTAATATGCCGCATAAGATGGCATTCAAAGATTTTATAGCTAAACAACATAAAACGAAAAATAGGATGCTACAAAATTTCATGATTCAAAATGTTTGTATTCACATAGTTTGCAACAAGAGCAAGCGCCAAATACTAGTGTAAAAGCAATGTTGTCTAAAAACAGACTCTGCAACAATTTAACACTTTTTTCTTGAAATTGGTTGATGGTACGATGAAAAGTGTTAAAACCATTTTGTAAAAAATCATACGAGCTACAATTTTTACCTTAACATTTTTTTGCAAAAAGTTCATACTTTTCGAGAAATTCGCAAGAAACTGAATTTCTACCCCTTTCCACATCATAGTGAGTATTAGACTTGAAATCTTAGATGTTATTCATCGAACCAAACAAGATTCTTCATCGCTTTTACTAAATAAGCTCTGAATTTGAGTCTCAAATCATTTTATTTTATACCTATGTTAATGAGTTTTATTTATATCTCTTAGTTAAACATTTTCGTTCTTAAAAGAACGTTTTGTTTAAGCAGGTACCTACTTTATCTTATTGAAAATTGGTTGTCCTTAAAAGAACATTTTGAAGTTGCTGTATAAATATGATACCTCCTTAGTTCTTCTTCTTGGAACGGCTTTTCTTTGATAAAAGCACGTCAAGAATATGCGGAAACACACCTCCTTCTGCAATTGTTACATTACAAAGCAACTTATCAAGTTCCTCGTCATTTTTTATAGCTAAAAGTAAATGACGAGGAGTGATCAGAACTTTTTTGCTAGTTTGTGCTGTGTTCCCTGCCAGTTCCATAATTTCTGCAACCAAGTATTCGAGAACAGCAGCTAAATACACGGCAGAACCAAATCGAATATGCTTAGCATAGTTGCCTTTACGCAGATATCTACGAACACGTGCTACAGGAAAACTAATTCCAGACCGACTTGAACGGCTCACGTTGAATATCATATTTCTACCTGCGCCTGACATTTTACTAATGACTTTTCACTATAAGAGATCGCACTAAACTAATATAATACTTCTCTAGGTCCAGATTCCACTGCAAAGCCATTGGAAATTGTATTACATTTATTGTGATTCTCTAGCGGTACTTTCTTACAAAGCCACGGTGCGACCATTCGACCAATTCTAATCGCCCTACATATATAAATAGTGGGACGTGGCTAGCTATCCAGTTAGTGTTATTTTGCCTATAGTAATTTTAATAAGTTCCAGTCTAGTGTTACTGTATTGTAAATATTGCTTGATTTTTGAGTAACCACGACGACAGCATCAAAACCAAATAACTCAAGAGTCATTAAGAAATCTGGAAAAGTCCCGTTGAGTAGGTAGGTGAACACAAAGTGATACTATGAAGCGGAAACCTTCAAAGTTGTGAAAGCTACGGTATTTATATATAAATATACAAACAATTGAAGTAAAGAGGTACATAGGGATATTGCCATACACATACATTCTAATTATCTAGCCAATTAAACCTCAAGTGTATTGGACGCTCTTTTTAACCTTAAAAGAAAGCTGATGTTCCACCTCAAAAGACCTCATACGCCGACCTTCAGTCCCCTCTCTCTTGTAAAACAGGGTTTGTTGCACCACCCTTCCGATTTACATATCATGTTCGGAGAGAGTTCTTTTATTTCAAATATGTAGTGGTATAACGTCATAGAGTATTACCTTGAAACGCAGCTGGATCTACTTCCCCCCTTCCACATAGCAGTAACAAACCACAAGATTTTGAGAAATCGAAAAATCGGAAACTCTCTTATTTCACTCTAAAATACATAAAAATACTGGATATCACACCACTACAATTTTAAAAAACGACGGCACTGTCGCATGTTTCCATTTGAGATGGACAGGGATACCAATACGTGTTTGAATACGGTGGCGCGAAAATAATAAAATTAAGCTGTACGATCGACTGGAATATTATGAATAGGTGTTTCTCTTGTCTTCATATAGATCAGGCATACCATTATAAAGATATATACATATACATATAAGGTATGTTCAAGATACCCGAATCGCCATTTTGTCAATTTCGCAGGTGATAGTCACTATCATCTGCGAAATTGACAAAATGGCGATTTGGGCATCTTAATTTACTATTTTATGGGTCATGTGAAGACTATATTATAATATTAAACATTTAAATAAATTATTTTTAAATGGTAATTATTATGATTACACGCAATGATAAAAAAATATATAAATATACTTGAACCAGTTATCTACCGTTTCAACGAGGAACGAAAAATTTCGTTTATGATTTCACTGTCATTTTTGTATCAGATTTTTCGTTTCACTTGAAGCCTATAGTATGCAGCTGAAGTGAAACGAAATTTTCCGTCGTCTCCAAAAACACAAACGAATATATAACAAAAAGGTACAGGACAAATTTTTGTGTAGAGTTTCACCATTAGTAAACAAAATATTTATCAAAACACACAAATAAACAAATAAAAATAACAGAAATCCATTTTATTAATAATAACCATAAAAAAAAACACGAACAAAATAGAGACGTCAAAGTTTCGCGAGAAATTAATGTCCAGGTCAATTAAATTGTGTGCGAAATAAGTGAAGGGAGTAGTGGAGACCTCAACGGTAGATAACCGGTTCAAGTCTCCACTATTCTGTACACTCTTTTCGCACACAATTTAACTGACCGGGATATTATTTGTGGTTATTATTATTATAAAATGAAGTTCTGTTCTTTTTATTTGTTTTTTGGTGTGTTTTGAAGAATTATTTTTTTGCAAATGGTGAAACTCTACATAACAATTTGTCCGGTACCGTTTCGTTATCATTTCGTCTTTGTTTTTGGAGACGACGGAAAATTTCGTTTCACTTCAGCTGCATACTAGGCTTTAAATAGGAATTTTTACAAAATATGCGGGTGAAATAGCAAGATAGAGTACATGTCGATCTTCTTTTTCTATGTTTTTGGTTTATGGATAATGCCAACCTCTACCATTGTGAATCAGAATCAGAATCTTCTATTGTGACCGGGCATAAAACAAATGTCAAAAATAAATAAAAACAATTTTCATTTGATGAAACAACTAATTTTATTTCTGTATTTCTAACAAATAAATCATCAGCATACATAAAATAAAGCAAAATGCTAGTTCCAGAAGATCAACAAAAATACAAAATACTTGTTGAAAAATTGTATAAAAAATGCCAGGACACTCAAACAGAAAACGAACGTTTGGTTCTCCGGTAAGATCCATTTTTATGAAATGAAGTCTTCTCTAAATATATTGTTTTGTTATTTAGGATAACAAATACTAAAAAAATACTAAAAAGAAGAACAAGAGATGTGGAAATACTAAAAAAACGATTGGATAGATACAACGACAATTGGCGGCATGTTCCCATGGTTGTTCCGCATCGAACTCGCAAAACCGAACTGAAACGAGGTCCCAAACCCAAACCAAAAATTCCTGGTGAAACTCGAGGTCGTGGACCCGGCAAACAGAAGAAAAACAAACAGAAACAGCAGCAACAACAAGAACAACAGCCAGAGATTCCAGTAGATAATAATCCAATTCTAAATAAAACAATTTAATAACTTTAAGTCGGACAGAAATTCTGCTTTATTTTATTTTTTTCTTTAAGAATATGACCAAGTTGTTTATATTAAAAGTGAAAGTAATATTAAAAAAAAATATATATGTATAGATAAATGTGTTTTCATATCCTTGAAAGGATTCTCTTAGTAAATATACACGAATAAACATAAAACGAATGAAGAGATTCAACAAACAGATTTCTTATTCGGTTTGTCGAAGGCGGGCTAGGCGCTGAGAAAGCTCATCTTGTTCCTGTGAGACTTGGGTGGATGCCCCAATTGTTGAGCCTTGTGGCCCACTTGGTAGTTCCATGTTTAATTCCAATCTGAAAGAAAAGAGGAAATGGTGTTTGTTTAAGGAGCTTCTTGAATTTGAATTGGAAATTTTACAAAATTTGTCAACTAAACAGAACAGTGCAATCAAAATAACAACATTAAAATGAAAAACAACAAAAATTTAACCGAGAATTTAAAGAGGAAACGCTCACATAATGGTAGGTACTATAATCTCGACTACAACAAATATTCTTACCCAGCTTCATCGGCTACTTGCTGCAACAAACTATCCACATCACCTTGTGGCACAGATGTAGTTGTTGTATCAGACATGGTGTTCTCCATTACTGAGCTTTGTACGTCTAGATCTTCGAATTGAGTTTCGAATTTCTCCATTAAATTGGAGATCTTTTCCAAATTCATTCCTTTCATAGCTGCGTCCATGGCCTTGACAACACCAGCCATGGAACTGGTGACCTTTCTAGTTGTCAATGCCGATTGTACTCGACTTGCAACAGCATCGACTCTGGCACTCATTCGCAAATAGTTGACAGCTTGATTCTTTTGTCGAATTGCATTCTCTGCATGTATTCGAGCTACGTCCATGTTACCTTTCTGGATGGCTTTTTTTGCCTTGAGCTTCTCAAGTTTTTCTTCTTTTTCGCATCTCTTGGACTGTCGTTCCAAGTCCTTTACAGCAAATTTGAGATTAAACATGTGTTCTAAATAATTGTTCAAAAGTTAAGGAAAATATTTTGCAGGCAAATATAGAAGTGAGGTATTTCAATTTGTTATAAACACAACAAAAACAAAATAAGATAAAGAAATTGGATCAATTTTATTTTAGTTTGTTTTTAAAAAAGGATACTTTCCATTGCAGAGGCAGACATTTCGTTACCCAGTTTGATGTTTTTTATTTAAAATGAGATAAAAATAATAAAAATTAATATAAATTCGAATGAATTTGATCGAAATTAATGACGAAATTCGTGTTTTTTCTAAAAACAAATTTGTTTTTCCGCAGATAGAAGATGAGTGAATCACTTTTTGGAGGATGACAGCATAGACGTCAATATTTTGACAAGAAGGAATCTTTGTTGCGTTTTGAGAGGCATCTATGTTTAGGAAAAAAAAACTTTTGGTGTATAGATTTTGTGGTGACATCTTTTGGGAAAATTTGTTAAAATTAAAGGAAATCAGTAGTGACGTCTATGGGAAATTAATAGATTTATGATTTAATTTGTTCCAAGTCATGAACCTGAGTACTAAAGTACTAAAGAAACGGAAACTTAATAAATTTTCGAAATTAATATGAGGATAAAATTTTAACATTCGTAATGTTTTTGATATCAAAATCCAGAGCAAAAACAAAAAAACACTTCACAATGGAACACATTTTGGGAAAACAACGGCAATAGATACAAGTTGTATTCTAAGGAACGTTTCCAAATTTTTGACATGCAATTCCAACCCAGCGGATAGACGGATTATCTCCGAGTTTCGTCTATCACTTATTATGGTGATTCACTAGACCAGAGGATAAATTCGAATTTTGGTTTTAGCTCGGTTTTATGACGATTCTAACGATTTTGATAAAATTTTGTGAATGTTATATACATGTACTTACTTGCATTTCATGTTTTTGGTTAAAATTGCACATGGAGATTTGGCGTTAACGGTTTTTACAAATTTGACCATAAATTGATAACGGCTGAACCGATTTTATTTAAATTCGGTATTGGTTTTAAGTTAAACATTTAACATAAGATGGCATTAACAGTATTTTTTTCAGCTAAACAACCGTTTAATGATATCACCATATATATCCAATGAGTTTATAAACTTAATGATACAACTTAATCTCATGTAAGGGCGTTTTTTTTTTATATATATTTTTCGACTTTTTCAGAGTTAAGCAAACAAGTTAACTGGTCTTTAAAATTTAAACAGCGTGTTTATCTTATAACGCGTTGTTAGCGATTTGTTATTGGTAAGGGCTAGTAAGTATATCTAGGTGTTAAGATTTTCAGAGAAGTCATGAGTTTATAGCTTTTCCAAAAATATTACTGGGAAACTTTTATAAAGCTTTCGTTGGCTTACCAACATGAACTTTTTTTATAGCATAAAATTTTCCTGATTCTCGCCATAAATGTTGGTTGGATATAATTTAAGGAAAGTCAATTTCCCATTTATCCCTTATTCAGCTTCGGCTAAGGGTGATTAACAGAGAAGACTTCTCCTACTGTATAACTCTTTATTCGAGTAATAATTCGAATACGGAAAACGAATTTTATTTCGTTCCCCTTTCCTATAAATTTGTTTTCCTAAAAACAAGTTTCCATATTAGTTTCTTTTCTGGTTCCATCTGTTGGTTTTTTTTAATGAAATACAGAACCGGTTGCTAATTTTAACAGATATGCTGATAGTACCTACATTTAAAAAAAAAACACATTTTACTACACGAAACATTTAAACGTAAATTTTTTTTGTATCCTAATGCAAACTGTCTGGCCCATCATAAGAGGGATGGTGTACATCACCGGAAGAATTCAATGGAGTGAATTAACGGTGTCACCAATAGTCTGAAAGAAAGAGACTTAAGGTAGAACTATAAAGGCAGAACCATAATAGAAGAATTAGTACGTACGGTGCCGTAGGAAATTAGCGAGAACAAGGAATTTGTATAGTTTCGGCAAGTTTTCGTTCACTTTTGCCTCCGTACGTAAAGAGCGCTCCAGAGCGCAGTTTACTTACGTGAAATTGGCTTGCGTGTGCGTTCGACCATTATGGTCGACTGAAGGTAATGGCGGCACTTAAACTTGACGTAGAACTATGACATTAGCTTTCATTTGCTTACGACTATTATGGTTGGCCCTTAATGCGCATAAGCTAGCATGACCCACTGTCAAAATTAAACAAACTGTTTCGTCATATTTGTACAAACAATATGAATGCATATTAAGAACATGTGAAACATGTGAAAATCACTTGTTTTTAGTTTCTTTTAATTGTGTTAAAAATGCATAATTTATTGACTTATTTATAAAATGGATAATTTAATGCAAGTTCGAGGTGTTATTATGACAAAATCCATTTCTTTGGATTGTTTAATGCCCACAGCTGTCAAATTTACATATGTAAAGCGAACTTTAAACGGTCAATCATTTAATATCAATCTGTAATATGGTGTTTTTCGCTTAATAGACCGTGTTTAGACTGGGAAATTTGAGACCGGACTCACGAGAGTTTGTTAGCGAGAGGGGTGGGGGTGAGTACTCTTCTGAGGCAGCTTCAAATTATAAACATCGGAAGCGTGAGTACTCTTCCAATTCCAAATTCAAGTTCGCAGTATTTTCATAGTTAAGCTAAATGCAGAGTGACAGAAAATGAATTCTTGGAAAATGAAACAAATTGAAGCATTAATAATAATTTATGGATGTTACTTACTTTAATAAAATGCAAAAAATTCGCGTCGTACAACTGTCTCACTTCACAAAAATTCCACCCGCTTGAAGTGAGGCGTCCTCAATTGAGGGCCTGTGTAATCATGAGAGTACTCACCACGCCAGACTCAAATTTCCTAGTCTAAACACGGTCAAAGCGATTCATATCGCACAGCACATGCGGAGCTCATGTTTAACGAAACTCAACGAAATGCTCATATATCAATTATAGCCAACCAGTGCTGTCGTTTTGAAAAAGTCCAAAGCAGTACATTCCAAAAAATTTTGCATAATTTTTGGACAAAAGCAATACGCATACAATTTTCTTTTTTAAATTCATATTTATTTTTTTTTCTTTACAACAAAAAATAAACTTAAATACATATAAATTATTGTATTAAGTGACCTTTGTGTTCATCAATATGAAAAAGATTAGTGGGCTATAGGTCAAAAGACAGTTCTTATTTTCTTTGCGACGTTTCGAACATGTATATGTTCATCATCAGGCAACAATTATTAAGGACATGAAGAATGCAAATTTTCTCACATCTTACACTTATCGAATTTAAATTACAAAAAATTAACTGAAAAAATATATAAAGATATCATTATTGGTTTATGTACAATTAGATATTTAAAATTTATTTATATAGTTGAACATTAAATTAGAGTGTTGAGTTTGAATGTTAGTTAAAAAGTAAATAAATTTTAAATATCTAATTGTACATAAACCAATAATGATATCTTTATATATTTTTTCAGTTAATTTTTTGTAATTTAAATTCGATAAGTGTAAGATGTGAGAAAATTTGCATTCTTCATGTCCTTAATAATTGTTGCCTGATGATGAACATATACATGTTCGAAACGTCGCAAAGAAAATAAGAACTGTCTTTTGACCTATAGCCCACTAATCTTTTTCACTTAGATACATATCTACTTTACATATCTGCAAGCCTTTTAGTTCAATTGCTTAGTCTTATTTTAACGTTAATATTTTTATTAATTTCACTTTTAATAAAATAGGAACTTTTTTATAATAAAACTAAATATATATTAAAGCTATATAACTTTTATACAAAAAAAAATTAATAAAAATAAAATAAAAATATCGCAGTTAATTTCAATTAATATTTGTGAATTTCTAAACACATTTAATATGGAATTTTAGCACGAGAATATTTTTTTATAAAGACTCAACACAAAATTATATTTTAAATTCAGATAACTAGTAATAATTTTGGAAGGCAAACAATGTTTATTGAATTTTACATTATTTGTATTTTGATAAGATTTCTTTGGGTGAAACCCACTCTATAGAGCTGCTATGCCTTATTAATTCCTTTGCCATTAATATTGAATTGACTGTGGATGTCAGTAAAGAGTTTCTTTTTTTATCTTTTATCAAAAGCTACTTGCGAAAATATGCGCTCTGCACTTGCACTGCTATGCGGAAAGCATAAAATGGACCCAACAAATGTTTTTAAAATTGGAAACATTGGGGCAATTAATACGTTTTTTAAATTAAAGATAGATCCAATAGTCTTCGAATTTCAAATCTATAATTATCATACTTTGATGTAAAAGAGCCCTTCATTCATCATCAAGGTAATCGACAAGTTCTTCTTGAATTAAATTTGGAAACAATTGTATAAGTGGGGTAAGGCTTGGGGATTAATTTCTTGGATCAATTATTTGGATGGCTTCTAAAACTTTATCTTGGAACTTAATTCTTTTTCTTATTTGCGTACATAATTCGATGTAGTAATCTCTAAACTTTTTTTTATATTTTGTATAACTTCAATTGTTAAGCCCCCAGAGCAAACTAAAATGTTAACTTGTGCGCTAAGGTAGATTTCTTTTGAGTCTAAAAAGCAATATTTATTGCAAAAATCCATTGAGTTCAGAGAGGCGTCATCTATAAATTCGTTTTTGACAAAGTTAGATAAAATAGTTTTAAAATACATTTTTACTGTTGAAAGCGGAACGTGAATAAGCAGTTCTTCGGACTGGTATTCAACATTAATTTTGTTTGTTAGTTTTAAAATGTATTGCAAGAAATATAAGTATAATTTTATTTCATCTGTCATATGTGCATAAATGCTATGAGCTAAGTCTGCATTCTGTTCTAGCTGATATGTGATGAAATAATGTTTCAACGGAACCCACTGCTCTAAGATTCGCGATACAACATTTTCAAGCGATAGTCACCTGGTACAGGATGTTTTTAATATTTTGTGGGCCTTTGTGTTGAAAAACTCTTGAAAATCACGAAAATCGGTTTGTCGCTTAGAGCTGTGGGAAAAAACAAGTAAATATCTCTCGCTAATCTTTCAACATCCTGCGGTATCTTTTTCGAAGCTGCAATGGAACATAAATGAATGGAATGACATGTACATCCCATTACAAATAATTTTTTTTTTCATGTTTGGTTTTATGAACAACGAATTTGGAAAAGCAATAAAAATGGCAATACAAAAATGAAAATGCAGTACAAAAAAAAAGTGTGCAGTACGGCAGTACGGACCAAGCCAAAGCAATATAAATATAGCTTTTGCAGTACGTTCGACAGCATTGTAGCCAACGCCATATGACTGGTGTGTATTCGCTCATTTACACATGCGATTTTGACAGTAGTTCATTCTGACTTACGCGCAATATAGTTGGGCCTTTAGGCCTGATCATCAGAGAACTTAAGTCGTTTAGGATTTTCAGCACAAGCCATCAGTGTGCTTAAAAGAGATGGTAACAGATAAACCCTTTATCTGACAACACTTGCTCCCATATATCCCCGTTATGGGATATGGCATCGGTTTATCTGGCTGTCCAAAGGAATCAATAAGAATGCCCTGAGGGACGCCCCACACGCAAACAAAACGTGAAATATCAAAGAATAACTTTTAAGAGCATGTGCCAGGACCGTGAGATCCCTTTACGCCTCTTCACACTAAAAAAAAATCCAACGAATTGAGAGTCACAATCTTTTGATTCATTTTAAGCCCCATACGAAAGCATTCATCGTCAGGTGTATATGGCGATGAGCAAATCATAGTCCTAAGCCAGAAGGCTCTATATATTTAATAGACCCGTCTATATCTGCTAGGGTACCTATGCGCAACAATATAGGCATCACCGGCCGCTCCGAATGAGTACGATGATTGAAGAACAGCCAACTCTTGTTAGTCTCAAACTAAATAAGGACATGTATCTACCTGCTATGAACAAACAAATAATAAGCATCTGGTCCACCACAATAAGCATATGTCCAAGCTTCTGACGAAGAATTACCCTCGCGAACCGCTGCTACTTCGCTTTGGCGGAAAAAGTTTAATCAAAACTCATCACGTTCACGAGTAAGAAGAAGTGGTTGTATACAAAAAAAAACCCTCATACTGCCAGTCCTGCTTTACTGTGCCGAGTGTTGGACTATATCATTAAATCAAAATTAATACGGGATAAAATGGACTCCGGGCCGGGTCCGTATAGGTTCCTGTAAATAAAAGTGTAGTACAATCCTTTTTATTTACTAGTTTCGCTCTTCCATTTAGAATATCATGTTTAATCGAAAAACACGTTATTGAATTTTTGCCTGGGCCGGGAATCGAACCTGGATCTTCCACACATGGTCATATCATGTTAACCTCAATTCAATTTGTGAGAACTCTCCTTATTGGCTTGTTTATGGTTGAGAACAGTCCATCTTTGGCTTTAAAATATAAGCATCATCTAAAGCACCTAAACCTAAGTAAGTGTTACTCGCATATACATACATATATTGTTTGTTTTTACTAACGAAACTTTTTCGAAAAGACAATTTCTCATACTCATGTTAATGACAAATTTCAAAAAAATTAAACATTTTAAACATTTTTGTGATAAATTCTCAGAAACGTCCCTAAATAAAAATAACAATTTGTATGAAAACAAGGACACTTCTTTTACTCCAGTCCTTAAAGTAAAGTAAGCTCGTTGAAAAAAATTGCTATCTCCACTTTAAATTCTAAAGCCCACATGAGGTAAAGATGGCGGAAGACAACTTTTCATTGTTGAAATCTGTCTTAAGCATCCAAACATGCTCACAAATTTTTCCTTCGACAAACTTATGTATGCATCTCAGGACAAAGAATACCAGAAGGACACCACATGAAAAAAAAAGAACAGAACTGAAGTATGTAACTGGCGTATCGACAAGCACGATGACATAGTGTTAGGCGAACTATAAGTTAAGAAAATAAAACTGCCTCGCTTAACATTCTGTGAGTGAGTGCTACTCTTGAATATTCTGGGTGTTACTTTATTTACAGTAAAATCCCAATAAATGGATTTATCTTTTATCCTTTCTGACATTATCGTTTCAATGAAATTCTATATTCTGATATACTCCCATGTTTTGATTTTTGTTTAAGTTCGCACATGTGTCAAAAATGGAGACCCTCTGTTGCTGAAAATGTGTTGTCACAAAGAAAATTGTAAATTAATATGATAGCGCCATTTTAATGTGAGACTTGCTGGTATTATAACATCATCATAGTAAAGGCACAGTACACATATTAAAGGTAATATACTGCGAGTTCTCAATTTTTTAAGTTCAAGCATGTGTCGCTAATGGAGGCTCTGTCTCAAGGAATGCGCATTTTTATATGGATATGCTAGCGCTATTTTATCGTGAATTTTGCCATTATCACAAAATTTCGGTTAATATTAGAGAGACACTACTGTAATGTCTGTATAAATATTCATACATATATACATACATACATTTATATCCTATTGTTGTGCCAAAGCAGATAGCTGCAGTCACTGTCAGCCGGGCTAGTGAATCAAAAAAAAGTGCTATATAAACGAAATTGGAAGTAAATCCCTCAATTAACAGTTTTACTACTCTAGTCATCCGATTTAGAGCTTCCAATGAGCATTTTTGACCCATTACGCACTCCTCCTCCCGCTGCCATTTCCGTTATCGACTGCTTGCCTCAATTCATCGTTAAAAAAACATTGAAATTAGAACATTCGAAACATCATCAGGTTGATTTCGTTTGGCTTAAGTAGAAAAATAATAAAGTAAAGTTTTCACTGATTCACAAAAGCTGTTGTAGTCCTGTCAATGAATAGCTTAAAAGGGGGTGTAGGGTGCGTGAGCTGGGACCAAATCCATTCTTTCGGAATATTGTTCAGGCTGCTTAAGTAGTCAACATACCAAAAGTCCTGAGGTGAGCCGGAGGTGAGATTTCTTGTGTTCCTATCCAGAAATATGCAGATACTTTAGTACGTTAATAACAATAGTTGACTATTGCAATTTAATTTAATTTATTTTAATTTAATTAATTTTTGTCGTTCCTTTAATACAAAATTGCTACGAATTTCATTTAAGTGTGTCTCAGTATTTATATAAATGCATAAACAGTTTTTCGAAACAACACGAAGCTATCCAGATCGCTTTGGATACAATCGATAAAAATAAGATGCAATAATGAACGCGGTCGATAATAAAAAGATGTACAAATGAACGCAGCAATACAAATGTCAAAAATTAACCACTTGCTAAAATTTTAACGAACTCAGCAGGTTAATTTTTGACGTCTGTATTCACCACAAAAGTGTAAAAATTTAGTCATGGGATCTAATATAACAGCACTTTTAACGCAAATGGCACACGCCTTAACTCTTAAAATTGGGTTGTTGAATGCATAAAAAAATGGAAAGGCATAATTTTACAAGTGAAAAATTAATTCACATATAAGGTAATAATCAATCAAGGGGTTGTAGAGTGCGTTAGCAGGAACCTGAGTCATTACTTAGAAACTTGGTCAGTATATAATTCAGGAGTTAATATACTAAAAGTCACATCTGGGAGGTGAGCCGGAAGGGGAAGGGTAGAATTTCCCTTTTTTGGGATTTACGCTTATATCATGGAAAGGGTAAGTTTTAGGAAAATATCTTAGTGGTTATATTTAAGACCATAAAATCCTATAACTTTTGTTAATAATACCTTCACTTTATTTCCGAACCGTTTCTAAGTTACATGCATCGCAAAAAAAAGCTTTTACATATGTGCTTTTTAACCAAAATATAACTTCGTGGTTTACATTGGCACACTTTGAGTGCTTCCAGGTTAATCTGTATGACCTTCAACATTGCTAATTTTTGATTAGCTCCGATATGGCTGGCTCTGCTAAGGTTTACGGTTTTGATATTTGATTTCGGTAACCCGTCTACACAGATGTAATATGGCTGGTACTTCATGCTCTAACTGCAGTGTGCAGCTCGCACTGGAAATTCCAGTACTTATGATGCTTCCTATATCTATCTTGACTAAATGCCAACAGTTCATCCTCAGATGAAAAAACCGAAAGTTCGTTTGTCGTTATATTGACCTCTTTAATCTTTGGAATTTTAAATTTGGTTCCCTCGATCGGTCGGTCTGAAAATAATTTGGGGCCAAGTAGAACCGATATACTGGGGTACGACAAAAAGTATTTCGGGCATTTGCATGCCTGGCCACCCAAAAGACCTCGTAGTGAAAGGCTTTGAGGCTTATCCCCCAAACTTTCATTTATTCACCACGGATTGTGTATAAATATGTTCACATCACCTTGAAAATCAGGAACCCCGTATATAGAATCTGACTTCTTTTCAGAAAATTAAACTATTGAAGAGTTAAATAACGTTTCAGCTAAATATACCCTGGACCTTGCCTAGTCACCTGTCTTGATGCACCCACTTGGATGGTTTGATGTGAGGATTGTGCCAAGCACAACATTTTTCACTGAGTAAAAAAAAAAAAATTCTATAATTCTTAAAATTAAAAATATTATTCTTCCTCAGACCATCGTGTTAGTTGCCGAACTTTCAATTTGCCCAGACAACAATGCAGCATTTAATTTATTATTTAAATCTTATATCAACACCTTAAAATAATATAATGACAGCTTATTCCAAAAGTACAACTTAAAACCCATAAAATGACAATTTTATCTTCTGAACAACCATCATGATGTGAATCTAAAATTCCTCAAACGAAGTTTACTTTGAAACTTTTCCAAAAGATTAAATTCAGAAGGATTTTCAAGAAAATCAGAATCAACAGGCATAACAATTCACACGAAACACTTACACTTACTTTGTAATACTTTTTTTTTTACCAAAGAAAAACAAAATAGTGAGAAAACCTAATTTTCAAAGTTGTCTTTTAGCGAAACACTTGACGTGCATATGTCACTTAAACTTTAAGAAAACTCTGTATTTTCATTAAGGAAGAATATTCTAAAATCATAAAGCCGCAATTTCTAAGGCAACCAAAACCATAGTAAGATTTTTTTGCGCAATATGGTATCCAAAAAGACGAGTGTAACTCCTGGCCTTCTTCTTCTAAGAAAGTTCAAAAGTTTTGTTATCAAAGGAAAGTCTTTTCCATCTTCTGCAAAACTTACCACAGCCAAAAATAACTTTTTCAAAGGCATAACATATCACCCTGACAAACAATGAAGGTTGACTTGTTTGGGTGGGATATTTGAGTTATAGGTGCCATTTTGTGTATAGGCGTGCATATGGTACCCCCCTATGCTACATACACTTCTACTTATGTGTTGGCAATTTCTGCGTGGTAAAAACTTTATTTTTGGTATTTTGTCTTGAAATAGGATGCGGTTTGTCTGTTCGTTTCTTTGGAATAACATTGGTAAATGTTTCCTATTACTTTGTTGGGGCAGTCTTGGAAAAAAGTAAATAATGTGGTTGGATGGATCCAACGGTTCGATATGGTTAAGTATTTTTGATTTTTCATCAATTTAAATTTTTAAAGCAAGCTAAGTTATTAATCTATTACGACTTGTAGAAAATTTACTTAAGCATATTTCACAGATCATACATCACATGCAATGTATGATTTTTATACTTTCTATACATCGATTCTTTTCCACAAAATTGTTGTTTGATAACTGTCATACAACGATGTAATTGAGGGGAATTATTCAAGTAAAATTCTGTTTCACAAATTTTTATCATACATTGTACGACTACAATGTATGACAAATTATCATTATCATACATTATTAAAATATTCCTTATAGGTTATCTTACCATATTGTCAAAAAATAAATGACAGCTCACACTACGCGGATGACAGATTGAAATTATGTATCGCCTTTTTTTCAAACTGTCAACCTCAAAATCTTGTAAAAGAATTTTGTAAATAATATCTTTTTTTCCTGTGAAATTTGAAATTTCCGTGACTAAAAAGTTTAATAATACACTGTTAACAATTTTCGCGTACAACATTAATATTTCCGCTCTTGTTATCAATCAATTTTCAACAATTATAAAAAATATATTCAGCTGGCATCCGCTTACTGCTGATTTTGACACTGGCTCTGGGAACGAGAAAGAGATATATCGTTGTTACTTAAAAAGCCCTATTGATTGTTTGTTTTTGTCATGTTTGTCATGTTATTTGGCAAGTTTTTTTGAATAATTTTACTAAGACGATGTTCACATTGGACGTACCCATCCGACGCATTTTGACGTACGTCCAGTCCGTCTTGTTCAGACACAAAGTAGTGTGAACACAATAAATGCACGAAACCGCACGAAACAAAAAAAACACAAAATATTTGAAATGAGAATAAATGTTTTCAATTTTCTCTATATTCTCATTTTTAATTGAAATTTCCAATCAAAAGTGACCGAATTTTGTGAAAACTTTCAAAATATGAAAGCCAAAAATAATAAAAAAACAAATGTCAGAAAAGCGAATGTCAAAATGCATCCATGAGAATTTTAAAAAATCTAAAAATCTGGACGCAAATCTCCGTCTCTTTCTTACAACGAAGTGGGAAGGAGACAAAAAATACAGACGTCAAAATGCGTTAGGTGAGTACGTCCAATGTGAACACCGTCTAAGATATCAGTCAAATGTCATATCTCATACAACATACACTGGAATCATACATTTATTCCAATGAAATCTGTGAAATAGAATTTTCGATGTAATGTATGACAATCGATTTGTTGTATGTTGTATGAAATGTATGTGATGTATGGTCTGTGAAATAGGCCCTGGTAGATAGATTCTTTACAATAAATCATATAGAAGATGAAGTATATTACTTATCCTGCATCAGCTGTATGGCATTTGAACTTGAAGCTATGGCTTATCCTTCCCATTACACTTTCTGGATGATGACTGTTACATCAGTCTTTAGCCTATCCAAATAATTTACTAATTGTTCTGCTCCACGTGGTGTGTTTAAAGTCAAAACATTGCAATTGCATGGTTTTCAAAATTTAAATCATTCAAAACTGTTTAAACTACGGCTACTATTTTGTTTTATCCGTAGTAGAAAAGTAACCACCCTCTACCCTGCAGGACAAGACTCTTGTATGACTCCAAGAGTAGAGAGCTGGACAAACCCTTTTCCTTTATGATGTTTTAATCCATCACCAAGAAGATTTTTCGAAATTTCTTCGCTTGGAGTGCCTTAATGGTGGGAACAATCTTTCGTTGGAGAGTAATTAGTACTGAAATCTTACTCCGCTTCGAACTGTCCAGTATGAGAAACCTTTCTTCAGAAAAAAGTTCTGCAATTTGATTGCTCTATAGGTTTCACCGTAAGCCCTAACGCAAAGTCAAGGTTTACTCTATTGGATTTCGAGTTAAATGATATTAATTATATTCTGTGACACGTTCTTCCTTAAGCTAAGATAAAATTCCTCAAAGATAACAAAAGGGACTTCAAAATATCAAAAGAAACCCATATCAAATTTGTAGATACCAAAAAGACTGCAAGTTTTCCACAATCAAAAATCAAGATAAGTAAAAAGTTTTAAAAAAAATTCAAATAAATCTTAAATCGGACTTGGAAAAATAAGAAAGTTCCCATTGGGATTTCCAACTGATTAAAAATTAAAAATATTATCATAATTATTATTATTATTATTAGGGTCATCCTTGTGCAGTCAATGAACCAGAATAACAACTCAACCAAATTAATCATAATCTAACCCTTTTTTTTTATTATACTGGCCTCTATACACTTTTTACATTTAAAAGTGTAATTAGCATTTTTTTTTCTGACAGCCAACACAGATAGGACAAGGAAAGACGTGGCAGGACTTCTTTATAAGGATAACGCAAAAGCAAAAATTATATTCTTCTAATCGTCATTCAGAAGCAAATTATCAAAGTTTAAATTTGAGTTCGGTACAAACCATCATAGTCCAATATTTCTTTATCATAGTCTGTTCAGTTCATACATACGTCTGTCCGGTTCACGGTCTTCAAATGAAATTAAAAGTTCAAAAAGTGTTTATCGTTTATTGGGGTCAATTGAGGGGAGGTTGTATAAGTAAACATAGCGTAAAATTGTTCAGACCAATTTGTCCGACCGCACCCTCTGGCCTCAACTTAATCCTTAATCGGTAGGGTACCATTCACTTAATATTTTTTTTTTGACAATTTTCTTCATCTACACTCGAACTAAATAAAAGGCTGTGTGAAATTATATTTTTTTTAACTCGCTCACATAATGCCCGCGCTCAATAAGCGATGTTCTTTCAGCTTGGTAGCTCCTTTAACTCATCGAGGAGGATAAAGTTTTCATAATCACGGATATTTTTTTTTCTCGTTCGTCCTGTTTCGAAAAAAAAGGTCACCAGACTAATCAATTGCAAAGTTTTTCCGTTGCTTTTTCTTATTTTACCCTTCGTTCAGTTGGATGCTTTTCATTTCGCATTTCGATTTCAAGTACAAAATAAAAAAAAAAATAAAATAAAATAAAATTTCGAACTGAATACAAGAAAAAATACGTCTTGCTGTTTTGTGTTGCTTTTCCGTCAGCGTTGCACGTTTTCCGGAAAATCGACAAAAATTAATGTGAATGGTATAAAAGAAGGAAGGGGTGGAGGGCCGCGCAGAGAAGATAAAATGTATTTTTATATTGAATGTTGTGCCCCCGCGTTCCTTTATGACACTTTCAATAAAAATAGGGTCAAGTTATTGTGCCAGCAGAGCCTCAAGTCAAAGCAAGCTGCTGCTGATGTTTTCTGGTACCAAAATGGATGTACAAAACTTTTCTATACGCAACAATGAAAATAAAAATTCATTTAAGCGATTTCCCTCATTTATTGATGCGGCACCCGGTAAGGAAAATTGAATTGATTCGAAAAGAATTTCAATGGCATTCATAGAAAAGGTTTTTCTTCTTTTTTTTTAAATTGAAGATATTGCCAAAGAGTGTGACAAAGTCTGAAATCGACAACAACAATAAGAAAGTGTAAAAATTCTGCAAAAAAGGAAATACATTTCTTTATTATTTCAATTCATATCGGGTTGGATTTAAGGACGTTTTGTGGACTAAAAAAAGGTCATATTACCCCTAATAACATTCCATATACAAATTACTAAACTGTTTAATATGTTTTTTACTGTACTTAATATAATTTTCCATAAATATTTTGCAACAAGTTTGTTATTTAATAACTAATTAAAAATGCACATAATTACTTCCTTTTTGATTTTAATAATTTTTTTTGTATTTGTATATTTGTTGATAAGTTAAAATTAAATTCAATTTACCAACTGTTTGATAAAATATTATTACTACAAAAAAAAACATGTAGAGTTAACTTTAAATTAAAAGTGGGATTAACATTGACATATTGCTCGTGTATGACTATGAATATTATGTTGTGAATTAAAAAAAAGCCAATTCAGAATCAATATTTTTTTTTGCAGTTGACTTGACTGGATTATTAACACACAATTTTTAGTTTTTAGGTATGAAAAGTATCAATATAGTTTTAATGCTTTTGTGTGTGCTTTGTATCTAATGCGATTAAATTGTTTGTTTTTATATAGAAATAAAATTAAATGTGTGATTGGGTTGCATATGGATAGTATGTGATATGCGGGTGGTGAAAATGTTATCTGCTTACATTATATTTCTGTTAAATTTTAGTTAAACAATACTAGATTAAATTTAATATGATACTGTTATTTTATTAAATTTGGTAGATAATTTTTGTAAATAAACTTATTCTTTTCGCAATGAGAATTATAAAACAGGGTGACCCCTAGTGTATTAAACAAACGATTCTACAACTTTTGCTAATGGCAGAAAATGTCAGTTTTGTTTTGAAGTTTCATAATTATGTACATATTTTGAATGCAGAAAACACATTAACAAGCAATATTAACGGTATATTCCTTAAGATAGCAAAATACTTTGGTATGTAGATTTTTGTATGGAATAATTCGTTGGTAATCTTATGGCCAGTCAGCAGAGACACATTTTGGGTTCCATAGATAATGCAACAAAATACTTATTCAAATTAATGATTGTAATGTAGTGGGTCTTTTCCGAGTATAAAAAAAAAAAATTGGCGGGATTATGATAAAGTCGCAATTTTGAAAAACACCTTATATCAAATAACTTTAGAATGGCTTATGCGGGACGATCAAATCATTAAAAACTTTTTTATTATTAATATGATCTTCTTTCTTTCTTGCATACAATCTTTCTTTAATGGATGACTTTACGCAATTTACCATTGTTTACAGTGTCAGTGAGTGAGTATTTTCGGATCATACCCTCTGTGAACTTTAGTCACACCAATCTCCAACATCAATAAATTATAGGACAATGGAGTTCCGTTAACCATTCCACATTCTTGTAGTACAACTATGGAATTTCCTTACTTAACGGTTGTTGAGAAACTTGTAGCACCATCTTAACCATGACATATAACACCATGTAAACCATCAAAAGCACGACGAAATTTCAACATGGCTTACCCGTATATCCGGTGAGATGAATCACGTAAACGTCAAAAGGAATAGCAGATGGACGAACAAGCCAAAGTAGAAAGTACAAACTTATTTAAAGTAAAGATTGCAAATTTAAAATGATTAAAATCCAATAAAAGATAATTAAACATAATATAAAATTAATAAAATAAGGAATTTTGTAAAATTTTAATATATTTCTTTTCCTTATTACTATATGTATAGGAAAATTTAGCCTTAGTATGTCTATGCTAACAAGTCTTGAAGACAATAAAGCTCAAATTTTTGAAAAGAAGATCATTTAATTTCTTGGTTGACGAAAGTCAACAAGTACATGAGTTCATAGTTTGGCTCTGTGGTAATCAGATGGGCAGCAAGTTTTGAACGACCAGTCCACAAAGAATAAAAACGGCCTTCAATCAAAAATATAGGATACGACAAGAAAAAATTACAAATAAAAATATGAACGAAAAAAATGTATGAAATTTTAAAAAACCATATCTAATAAAGATTCAAACCGAAATCAAAGTAGGTAGTCAGTTACGATACAGACAGACAGAATATCCGGACCTAATTTTTTTTTGTCTTTTTTATCATCGTAATGTCATGTTTGATTCTTATCTCAAAACTTTTTGTTTGCACGAATTTAAAACTCGCATATATATGTAGTACCTATAATCGCAAGTTAAAAAATATACCTATATTATTAAAAATGATATGGTACATTATTCAAGAATTAAAAACAACTACATAGGGTAAAAGCGGGTGAGATGGACGACCCTTTGTTAATTTTTCAAATAGGTATCATCGAAATTAAAAAAATATTTATTTATTTTTATTTAACATACCTACATATTCTTTATTGAATTATGCATTTTCTTTAAAACTTACAAAGTTTTATACAATACATATATATTTTTTTCTTAAATAAATAAAAATGTATTAAAAAACCATCAAAACAACATAGGCATTACCTGGTGGGTGAGATGGCGCATGCTTCACTTCTTATATATTTTTGCACAATCATTGCAGATGCGTGCTTGAATGACAAACATGAATCATGTGCCCATCATTTTCACTAAATCTTAAACACAAAAACAAAGCAGGTAGAAATTTACCAAAGTTTTCATAGACAGGTCATACATAGCCAATGCTTGTATGAATGTTTACTGTTACATAGGCATCCGGTACCCAAAGAATCAGAACAAACCAGAGAAAAAAATTTCATCTCCGCCGCTGCGCCACATCACCCGCTTTTTCCTATACTGTATCAATAAAACATACAAGCATTTCATAAATCTTATATGGACACAAAACAAGTTTATTTAAAATGGCTGGATTAATTTATTGCTAAAAAATATTTACATCTATGTTAGTATTAGATGTATATTTAATTTAATGTTTTGGTTTGACCTATATGATATGGAGCGGTTACAGTAATTTGATACCATATACAAATTAAAGCAGTTGATCCTAGAAATATAATTTGTATATTAAAATAACCGCAATGGTTTTTGAAACATATACACAATACCTACACATGAATAAGTTGCAATTACCTGTCCTACATGCTACATACGTGCTTTCTATACGAGATCATTCATTTTATTTTTAAATATTTAATAGTCCAGTAAAATTTGCAGAAAATGAAGAAATATCTGCAAAAAAAAACTGTAGTCGAGATTATATTTTTGCTTGAAAGAGTACTATTTGGAGTGTCTTAATCCACAAAGTTTAGACCAAAAAAATGTCATCGTTGTCCGTCTCGACCTCTATATCGGTCGTATAATAATTTAATTTCTTTAGTTTTATGAGGAAAAATATTTTCTACAACTTTGTCTCA
This sequence comes from Baccha elongata, assembly GCA_951217065.1. Lineage (NCBI taxonomy): Eukaryota > Metazoa > Arthropoda > Insecta > Diptera > Syrphidae > Baccha > Baccha elongata. Next base: position 43,982,367 of record OX578274.1, read on the forward strand.
AAATTTGTTTGACAGATCTTTGGCATGAAAAAATAAAATTTAACATACTTTTGGTAGAACTTTAAATTTCTGACATATCTGTATACTCAAAGTTTCTATACAACCAAAAATAATATCAAAAATATATCGTGACAATGTTCGCTTTTTGCAGCAAATATATATTTTTTTTATGATCTTTCTTATTATGATTTCTGTTATTGATTTTTTTTTTTTAAATAAGAAACAAATTATTAAAATTTTTGCTAAATATTTCATAATATGAACTTTTCAAATGGACAACTCAGACATTTTTTGTGTGTGAACTTTGTGGATTTAGACTCTCCAAATAGTACTCTATTAAGCAAACATATAATCCCGACTACTGTATTTTTTGTAAGTTTAACTGGACTAAAATTTAATAAAATATTTCAAAAAATTAAAAAAAAATATCAATCAATATTTTTAATTTCTGAATAATTTCACAAGTGTTGAGTTAGAAAAGCTAAAATTGTCATTAAAGGCCTTATTATGCAGCTTATTGATGAATATAGATTCCCAAACATTTGTTTTTCCCAATCCCTGAACTTTTTTAAATAATTTAAATGCTGCTTTCTTCTAAGACACCGTGTTGAATTTGATTTCTCCGGCCTCTTCCTAAAGCATTGTTTTTTTTTGTTTTTTTTTTTTTGTTTTTTTGTTTTTTTGCCGTCGTTAAACATGCAGTACCAACATTTCCAAATTTTGTATCCATATTAGTTAAAACGTCCCATCTAAAACTCTGGTTATGATAAACGTCAAACCAAGCATGTTTTAGAAGGAGATTGTCCATAAGTTGTTGCAGAGTTATGGGATCGAGTGGAATAGAACTATACTTGAAGTAAAAACTCATATTTGGTTGTTTAAATTTTGTACTGTATGTAATATTTGTTTACTTAAGTTTATAAATACTCGAACGTATATCTTTTCTGAACCCAAATCTTCTCTGAAAGTCGTTACATAAATATCACAAATTCACAACTACTTGAACTTCTTCAATTTGACGTTTCACTATGTCATGTCAAAACGACATTTATAGATACTAAACGACTTTACTATACGCTTTTAGCTTATTTCGCCTCTAATCCTCGTGTCAATATTTAATAAATAAGCTTTTCAGAATTAGACGTGATAAAAGTATATAGAAGAAACTTTACTCCGTCATTAAAATCAGATAGATAGTTAGATAGATAGATATATTCTTTATTGTTTTATAAAATAACAATCTTGAATTTATAATGATTAACAAAAAAAAAAATACAAGCATGGCAAAATGCCGTCTGCCGTGATAATTTAACTCCTAAAATAAATTTCGAAACCAAAAAATAATATTACATAGTACTACAAATTTTAATAAATATTGAAAAAGTTTAAAGAAAATAAGTTGATAGATGTTAGAACAAGCAATAGGCTTTCTTTAATTGATTTTTACTATTATATAGTTATGAGGATAAAGGAAATTACAAATCAGAAATCAAATTTTACATAATTTTATATTTTAAATTATTATTTTGAATATAAATAAAAATAAGAAGAAGGATGTAGTTCATCTTACATGATCTATTAGCGAAATCAAAATCATATTAATAAAACTGTCAATGTGGAACTGGGTGAATTATGAACCCAGGTTCTGTAACTCTCACATCAAATAAGTTTTCGCATAAACAGTGCGAATCAGAACAAAACTATGATGGAATGGGCCAAAAATCTCTTTTCCGCATTCAACACTGTTTCTGTAACTTGTTTTCACATGAAATCTAACTCTGAAGTCGAAACATTTATTCGATTTATCTGTCAAAATAAATCGACCACTCTCAACCAAGTGAGAAAATGTTAAAGAATTTATTTTTTTTAAAAAGAATGGCCGAAAATAAACAAAAGGTAATTTATTCGAATTTGATTTTTGTTGTATTATTATAGGTTAATTATTGTATTTATCCATAGAAAAATTATAGGAGGAAAGAGAAATAAGTTGACTGTATGTCAACACCTTTGGGTTTTTTTTATTGAGGTGAAGTTTTTTTGTGTTCAGCTTGCAAGTTAAAATATGAAGTCCATTTTTGTTTTTTAAGTTTTTATTAATATTTAAAAATCGTTGATAGTTTTTTTCAACAAAAAATGTTTATTCTACGCGAATGACAGATTGAAATACATATGTGTCACGCTTTTTTCAAACTGTCAAACTCAAAATCTTGTTTTGTAAATAATTTTAAAACACGCTCTTTGTTTGTGAAATTTGAGATTTCCGTGACTTAAAAGTTTAATAATACACTGATCAAAATTTTCGCGCACAACATTAACATTTCCGCTCTTGTTTTCAATCAATTTGTCAACAACATGATACAATAAAATTTCAACTATCATCCGGGTACTGCTGATTTTGACACTGCTCTGTGAAAGATAAAGAGATATTAATTAAAACTGTCACTGTGAGTGTAAAGGAAACATTCTTCATTCCATTGGAAACTGGAAACTATAATTTTCATGCAGGCATTGTTTTCGCATCATGTTATAGACACAGTTTATTTTCCAAGATAGAGAAACGGTGTTCCACCTTGAATCGAAGGAAAAACTTATCGACCAAGTTACAACATGGGTCTATCGAAGAAGAACTATGACACTAGCCTAACAGTATATTTTTTTCTTAAATTTGGGTTTATAATATCATAAATAGCTACATATGAATAAAATAATTAAAAACGTTCTTTCAATATGAATCATTAAAGCACAAAACATTTACATATCTACAACATTTATAAATCCAATTTTCCTATATTGGTATATTTTTTAGTAGCTTCATTTAAATATTAAACTACGATACAACTTAATCAAAGTATTGCCACATGTTTGTTCGCCTTTTTTTTGTTTTGTTTTTATTGTGTTTGCAACCATGCCTAGCATTTATACAATATCCATTTGGGATTATTTACTTTTTATAGGAATATTTATTTAAATAAAACCATGTTCCAGAATTGTGAGCCAACAACTGGGCGCACACAGGTTTTGTATTTATTTATCAAATAGTCGGCAAATAAAAATCCAACTAAAAACATTATTTTCGTTGAAAATACAAAATTCAAATAATAAAAAAAAAAAAAAATCTCCATAGCACGAAATGGTATATCTCCTCTGATGGTGCTTGTTAAAATGGCCATGTTTTAAAGCCCTTGCTTGGAGAGCAAAAAAATTTACTTTTTTTCATATGAAAACTAAATATTTTATTATATTTTTTACATACATACATGCATATAGAGGCACAATTTCATACACAAAAGGGTTTTCTATAAAACAGAAACGGTAGAGGGAATGGTTATTGGTAAATAACGGAATAACGTTTGCATCTTAATTCAATTCATATTTTTGTCAGTTTGGAAATCATAATTGGATTGCTTTGAAATTGAACTTATTTTTTGTACATATACATACATATATCCTGTTTTCGAAAGGATATCATAAAAATTAAATTACCTGGAATGCTATATCATATGGGAGTGAGTTGATTAGTTATAAATCAATTTGATCTATAGGGTATACTGCTATATGATTGAGGATTCTTTATAGGATTTAGGAATACGATATTAAAAGTTAGTATTACAGTAGGTAGGGCAAACTGGGGTACGTTTGGCACTTAGTTTTCTATATCATGTAGGTATTTTTAAGAGTAAATATTTTAATAACTTTCAGCTTGGTGACGAACCAAATTAATATAAAATTTCAGGTGATATAGTAATTCCGCCAACACTCTCATTCGAAAGACTACATTTAAAAAACAAAAACTGTTTTACAAAGAAGTTTTTAATGACACAGATTATAATTATTATAATAATATGAACATTTATTGAACAAAATTTAACCAAGTAGAAGCCTAAGCATCTTTTAAGTGGACTTCCTGAACTGTTATTCCAAATAAAGCGCGTTAAGCGTCCAACAGTCTAAGAAAAATAGCGTTTCAACCGGGTGCTAGCTTGTTGGCTGGTCAGATTACGTTTTACGCTACAAAAAAAACTTTTTCGCCTTCAACGACAGCCCAATGGTATAAGCTATAACAAAACAATCTGATTGCAGAAGAGTTCGCTGCTGACTTTGCGAGGAAGTGGCAAATCCTCCAAGACTTTCATTGTCACGAAAAGTGCATATCACCTTAGTCCTTCTGATTTGGCGAAAAATTGGTTGAGAGTTGTAAAAAGGATTGGTTGAGAGTTGTAAGTCACTCGGCCGTGGTTCTTCGTGCACCGAACGTGCCATTTATCATTTTTTTTTATCTTGATTTTTTTTAGATTGACAGATAGCGAATAATAAGGACATTGACTTCTGACCTTTAGAGGTTTGTCTAGTAGCCGAACTAGTATGGAATGCTTTACTCAGCTCAATTTTGCCCTTCTTGTTTGATGTTCCTTATGTGTGCATTGTAAGTTCTATATACAGGACTAGAGATGATCTTCATTTTTAAACCGAATACTTCATTTTTAAACCGAATACTTTCAGGACAAATTATACTCTTGGTGATTTCAAAGGAGCAGTGCCCCTGGAATTAGGTGCAAGACCCATGACGTGAGAGTTCAACACGCTGAACACTATACGCCCCTGGGTACTACAAAAAAGATGCATTCATTTCATTATTATTATTAACCTGATCCGTCCCTGCAATACATAAGTCTAATTTTGTTGTTCTGAATCATATCAAGAAAATAATTTTGTTGGGAAAGGGAATTGCCAATCAGATTGAAACTAAGTTTTTAAGAAACTACAACGACTTTTTCATTAATGAAACAACTGATTTTTACCAAATTTTATATTAAGAATGTGATTGAAAACCAATTTAACAGAGACGTACACATAAAATCTTATTTTTTCTTCGATCGCGATACATTTTCCTTAGTAAAATCCCCTTCTGGGCTAACATGAAAATCTCATCAAAATCGGTCCGTTTTGGAGTCCGTTGGGAACAGACATATACACACGTCGATTTGTCTTTAAGATTATACATATAAAGTAACTGCTCGGAAAACTGTAGCATCCGAGAGGAAATACGTGTCTCAAGGGTTACCATCGTGTCGCAATTAAACTTAAAAGAAAAAAATAACTTCTAAATGTAACAAAAAGAAACAACAAAATGCGAAACAAAAATACTACTAGATGTAACCCCGCCAAACGTCGATTTGTGAAACTTTTAAGAAAAACTAAAAATACCCGTGAGACAGTCGTAGGTATAGTTATAAAAAAAATTGTACTAAAAAATGTAAAGCTTCAAAATCTATTAACTGTGTATACATATTCATCTGTTTTGTACATTCATACACTATTTTTAATTCTACTAGACAAGTTAATTACTGCGATCCAGTCATGCATTTCTTTTCGTATTTTTTTAACAATATTTAAGTCAGGTCAAATTTAAAGCAATTTTCTATAAATTCGTGTAACCTTCCGCATTATTAAACTTCCATTCACCTCAATTGCTCTTCGTATTAAGTATTAAGGTGCAATAGGTACTTTTATAATAGTTAGGTACACTTCTTATTTCCAACCTTTTGAGTGTTGCATAAATGTTCTATTTTCTGAAAGTAATACCTACACTTATGTGTTTGTGAATTTTTATTATTCCCATCTATTGCTCAAGGATATCTTCCATTTCTACAGTTACTAAAACTCCATTCTTCCTTGTGCTCTTTCATAGCAAGCAAGAGAATAAAATATTCATCAACTGCAAGGCAGCGCATTATATTTCACTTCGTCCATCCACTCCACCCTCCCAACCAAATTGCAATATGAAGTTTATCTTAAATGACGTGAACATTGAACTGATTTTGCATTTAATAGTATGCATTACTGTCAGACAGCGAAATGCGAAAGAAAATAGCTTCTATTAACAAAATATTCCTGCAATAAATGTTATAGTTGTATTTAACATTGCAGAACTAAGTTAAAGGATGCTAATGGGACTCTTTAAAATAATTCCTCTGCATCGCTCATTAATTTCTCAAACGGTATAGAAGCTTGTTTAAATTGTTGCACTTAGCATTCAGGGACAGACAGACAAACAAGACAGATATCATGTTGGTGAATGTCCCTTTCTATAGTTCTCCCTGAGAAACACTCATAATAACCATCAAAAAGGCATTCAAAGGACGTCCAACAATTAAGGGATAATATACATTAAAGAGCAAAGAAGCAGAATAATAACAACAACAACAACAAAAACTACCATTTACATAGAAAGCAATTTCATCTTAATTATTTAACGTCCATTTAACATAGATTCCATTAAGTGCTTATGATGCACACATCACATTCCCCCGCCGCCGCCCGTCAGGACGACTCACAAGGAGCCAGTTATAATTTTGTTCACAAATTAGATTTGCCAGGCACTTGGCTTTGATGCACTTCACTTCAATCCGCATTAATACTTATTCTATTCGTTCCCATATATATATATTCAATTCAACACATACGCACACACAACAACAATAATTATAATGCGAATACATGCCAGCAGTGAGGCGAATTAAGTCGTAATAGCTTGATTCAATTATTTAAATTTTAATCGTGTTAAATGCATTAAAGTTGTTTTGTGTGTATGTGTGGAGCATGCAGGACTCTAAAGAGTGTACCTTCGAATATTATAATGTGTTTTGTGTTCGTCTACCTTTCATCATTGTGCAAAGAGAAGGCAGAATTTTCTCACATTTTTCGACCGACCGCAGGGGAAGCAAATGCGTTTTGTCTTTTACTTGGCCCGAAAATATTTCTAAGCCAAGGTTTACGAGGAGCAATTTCCTGGTGAAAATTTAATGAAAAGTTTTTTAACTAACACCCTCGAGGGGTTTGAAGGTAAGGATGCATGATGAAGGCTTTCAGAGGACACTTTATACTACTATACTTCACTTTTGCTGGAAAACAATACCTTTTTTTGAGTGCAGTAAAAGAAGACCGAAGTAAAGTGTAGTTACTCTGTGTTCAGCTGGATGTTGTTTTATATGCTAATAAAATTAAAATGCAAGAATGGGTCGCACGTAGTTGCTTGCGACACCAAATTCTGCTGAAATCGGATGCCAATTTGAAAAATTTGAATATGTAGGGAAAGTTCCCCAAGTGAGACAGTGTGTTTTTTTTCTTTCCCAAACTCGTATAGTCCTTTACATTTTTGTGATTTTCTTAATATATGTGTTGTCTCACTTTTCACTCTATATCGTTGCACAGTTCACACACTGATGCGGTGAACAAAAAAATCAGATTTTGTATCTATAAATTGCAATGTTCACTGTTTTGTTAATTTTGTGTCGTCTCATTGTTCACTCTGCACTGTCACAGAGTTTGTAAACCAAAGTGAAAAGTAAAACAGCTCGCCTTTTTTCACAATGGAACCCACGATCGCGTGAATTTGAGCTTCTTAACAAAAGTTTCATAGTTTAGATAAAATAAAACATAAAATATAATGAGAATTTAGTAAAAATGATAAGAAAAACTGGCTCACTGTTCGCCTTGTTTTATATATGTGGTGAACATTGAGACACTTATGCCCTTCGTCCACTAGAGCAACGCAACGCAACTCTAAAGCAATTTTCATATAAAAAATATAAAAAATACGTTGTATGAAAGTTGCGTTTATATTTTTTATATAAAATTTCCTTGTGCGTTGCTCAAGTGGACGAAGGGCCTTAGATTTTTTTTTATTTCAACCATGATCACGTGTGGGTGTGGCTTAATAGTTTCTTTAACATTTAGTTTAGTATAGATATTAAAATATAAACATAATATGATAAAAATTGCTTAAAGAAAATTGTCCACTGTTCGCCTCCTTCCCCTACCTTCAAGCATCTTAACCATGTTCCGTTGGTTTTTTTCTGCATTTGTTAAAGCTTGAGTTGAGTTGTTTGAATTGACTCACTTTTCATTTCAGATTGTCAAACACATCGCACTCTAGGGTGAACTGTGAGACACCTCAATTTTTTTCAAAATGAACCTGTGATCACTTATTGACAAAATTTAAGTTAAGATAAAATACACTTCAAGTATAATCAGAATTTGTTTACAACTCCTTAGAAGAAACTGTCTCACTGTTCACCTTGTTCCTCTACTTTTATTAATTCTTTTGCTTTTTTGTGACTTTGTTAATTTTCTCGGCGAACAGTGAGGCACCACGACTTTTTTTTTCAAAATATAATCAGTGATCAAGTGGTTAATGGGTCATTGACATAATGTTGTTCAGAGTTAAGACAAAATAAACCATAAAATATAATCAGGATTTGGCAAGAATTGATTCGAGGGAACTGTCACACTGTTTTATTCATTTACCTCAACTACAAATAATTGCATTTTCATGAATTTGTTAATACGTACTTGTGAAATTTAAATGTTTTTTTTTTTTTTTTTTTTTTATAAATTCATTTTTATTTTCAATTTAACTTATAACTAACTTAAATGCTAGACAAAAATCTTAAAAACTAGCTTACAGAATAACTTAACTAACTTACTGGCCCCATACGGGCGCTCTAAATTATACTATAACTATATATTAAAAATGCCTTTGAGCGTAAAAACTAACTTAAATTAAACTTCAAAATTACTTAAAACTAAACGAGAAAATTTTTAAAAACTCGTTTTTCGAGACATTTTATTTTATATATAAAAACTTAAAACTACCCTTTACCTAAATAATAAAACTAAATTAACCTAAACTAAAATATACGTAAATATACGTAAATTACTTAAATAACTTAAAACTACTTAAGAATACTTAAAATAACTTAAAACTAGAACAGCCACCAGCAGCATTTTTTTTTTTTTTTTTTTTTTTTTTTTTTTTTTTTTTTTGGCGCAGCAGCCAATGCGCATGTGCACACGCTTATAATTATATATATATATTTATATATATATATTTAAAAGCGCCAAATGCACATACACACCAACAAATGCCATTTAATTTTTTTATATTTTTTTGGTGCCACCACTGTCCTACATAAAATAAACCTATTAATACTTAAAAATACGCAGGTCGGCCAAGGCAACAACTATGACTAACCATCAATATCAAGGTGGTCACCCAACCACCAGTATTTTTGAACTTGCTTACAAAAGTCCCTTTTGTCCCGAAGGGGCACAGCTCTACTGAACCGCAGACGCTCTGCTCCGTTCCCAGAGCCGACGTCTCGACCATACAGGATTCGCCGATCCACAGTTCTACGGCCGACGTGGTAGATTAACGGAACCGCCAATCTATCCTGTATCAGCCCCCGACTGTCTAAATAGAGGAATGTCTCGGGCGGGATGAAACCGTTAAGACAAACGCTCTCACTATATTCTTCATTGGGGTAATAAGCCCCGAAAATAAGTCCATTGGCTGAGGTCATCGCTCTTGCAATGTGACCCCGAATCAGCTTAATTAAAAAGTTATCTATCCTGTTTATATTGGCCCCGTTGTATAAGACCTCGTTGGCATAATAATGTTTGTACTCCGACTCTGGTGTTCTGTGTAATCCAAGACAGGTCCTAAGACACTGCCTCTCAAACACCCGAATCTTTTCCATTTGAGATGGGGCAACGTTAAACCACACAGGGCACCCATAGGCAATCATCGGCCGGATGAGGGCCATGTAGCAAATCACCTTCACTCTGTTTTCAAGGCGGCTGCTATAAAACAACCGTCTTGTCAGAGCAAACGCTCCCCTGGCTCTGGCCAGAGCAGCATCTATATGTCGATTGAAATATAGATACTGATCTAGCCAGATACCAAGGTACTTTACTACATCTTTACTCGCCAGTGGATGTCCACTTGGTCCAACGATCACTAGATTTCTCCAGTTCTTTCTTGTATCCCTAGAAGCCCTAGACAAAGGGGTTCTAAACAGGATAGTTTCTGATTTCTGAAAGTTAATTTTTAACTTCCAGTCATCACAATATCGCTGAATCTTGTCGAAGTCACGCTGCAAGAGAATTCTGATGACTTCAACTTTTGGACCCGTCCTGTACGCTACAAGGTCATCGGCATACGCAATCGCATGAGTGAGACTACCTATCAGATCGCGAAATTTAAATGTTCACTCTGCACTGTGGCACAGTTCACGCCATGTGGTGAATAGTGAGACAATTGGACCTTTTTCAAAATTTGGAAAATGACAGTATGGACTTATTGTCAAATATTACACAGATATGCCAATAGCAGAAAAAGGCGCACTTTTCACATTCTTTGATTCAACTTAACCATATTCTTTTACAGATTTCTATGCAATTTAGTTTCAGTTAGAACAGTGATAATATGACAAGTATCTATAGAACTAGAAAGTCAAATCAAATTCGTTAAAACTGTTTTCATTAAAATTTCCAAAAAATTAAACCTTGAATACAATACATATAATGGATACGATGTTTACAAAGAATTTGACGCGACTGATGACTTTCCTTATATTTCTTTCCATCTTCTCAAATGTTACTTTTGATATAAATAATTTATTTTCTTCAAACGAAACCAATACGTGCCCTCTATAGACCAAGTACAAAGTTAAAACTTAAGTTTTAGCCTCCATCAGAGAGAACTTGACCTTTATAAGTGAACTAAAAAAAGATTGATGGATTGTTGTAAAAAGTTTTTGATTGCTTTAGGAAGCGATGATGTAGGTACCACATAGGTAGGAAAAGACTTTGTGGGAAAAGTTTAAAATTGGATTGAAAATTGTTGAGCTGAACAAAACATGTGTCTTAAATTTATGTAACAAAGAATATAAAAATGAGGATACAAATTTTAAAACTATCTAGTATTTACAACAGGTGGTGCATACTTGAAAAATATTGTTTCTTCTTTGGGAAGTACATAAATGTGTGTTTAAATATTATTTTTAATTTGTATTTAAATAATTTAGATACAAAAAGATAAAGTGGGCAATTGACTGTTTAAATAAAATGTCTTCAAATAATTTTATGTTACGGATTGTTAAGTTCTTTTTAGGAATACAAATAATTTACTTGTTCCACACAATGCCTATACAATTTTAGCTGAACTTTGGAAGTTTCAAAAATTGTAAAAATATGACATGTTAAGATAGATTTTACGAGCTTTTAAGATATCTTTTACGAGCTACTCGAAGGAACTTACAACAAGTGTCCAAGGAACAACCGACTTTGAAATCGTCTTCGGAGGCTTCAACGCTTCGTGAGAAAAACTATGCCTAGACTGTTTGAAAAAAATAACCTTCATGGCCATAGCTCCTTTAACAATGACTGATCGACTTCGTGGTAATAAAAAACATCGAATTAGGTTGCTATTTTCACTTCCCAGAATTTACTTAGACGCGCATGGCATTCATTGGATTAGCCAATCATCAACCCAAATTGACCAAATTGTCATCGAACTGCCGTAACCCATGTGTTTGGTTTCACCAAGCCACAAAACGAACTAAAACGCATATCGTTTAATGTTATGACCAAGAATTTAGCTTTATTATAAAGTTAAGGGTTTGCCATTATACTTTAAAAATGATTTCGGGCAATTGACCGCGCGGCTGGCTTGAATAAATTTCAGCCGGGAGACCCAATTTTCGACCACTTTTTGCAGCAATTGAGGCCGTATTTCAGCAATAACGCGCCGAATATTCTCTTCCAAGTCAATTGTCTCGGGCTTATCTGCGTAGACAAGCGACATCACATAACCCCACAAAAAATATTCCAGCATTATTAAATCGCAGGATCTTGGAGGCCATGCCATAGGCCAACGACGCGAGATAAAGCGCTCACCAAAAGATTCCTTCACTACATGTTGTATGGCATGTAGCACCCTCTTGTTGGACCCAAAGGTCATCCAAATCAGCATCTTCCAATTCAGACACTTTAAAGTCATTAATCATCGCTCTTTACCGTTCACCATTGACTGTAACATTATGGCCGGTTTAACTTTTGAAGAAATATGGACCAATGACCAATCTGCCCATACAGCACACCAAACAGTGACTTTTTCAGGATGTAACGTCGTCCCAACAATGGCTTGTGGACGATTTGCAAACGTTGTTCTGGAGAAAGTCTATTCATTATGAAATGGCAAAAGAAACTGATCATATATCAAGTGACAGCTGTCAAAAAGACCAACTCCCAAAAAAGTATTGCCAGATTGAAAACCACATGGCGCCTAAAAAAACCATTTCCGAAATCGTTAGAGCGTTGAAATCGGTATTAAAAAAAAAACAAAAATGTTAAGTCAACAAAAAATAAATATACTAAAAAAATTCTTTAGATTTTTAGATTAAGATTTTTATTCCTCTTCATAGTACTAATATTGTTTACATATATACATTAAAACTATAAATTATAAATCTCTAAAAAATAAAATAAATCACTTTTCAAAATATTAATATTGAAACTTGATCAAGTCCTTATTGTTGTTTATATTGTACTATTTGTACTATAGAATGTCAGTTTTTATTACTGACCATTCTGTCAATTTTTCATTGAATGTTTGAACAACAACAACAACTTTAAGGTGCTACCACCAATTTTTAAACGAATTTTATTTACTCGTTTTTACGAATTTTATTATTTGTTTTTTTCATTCTATAGCTATTTCAAGGAGTGCCAATTCCTATCATCAGTCCCCTTAGTGGTATCGAGCTTTAATCCAATTTTATTATGAAAAACTTTTTCACATGCACATAATAAGATTCGAACCCACGCATTCAGATTTGCTCAGTCTTCGAAGTCGTATGCACTACGCATTCCACCCCTTATGACCACTGACGACACAGGTCGAGATGTTATGTTTGTTTGTTTTTCAAACGCATTTGGAGCTTCAACATTTTTCTAAGCGCCTTTATTAAGTCCTCTAGATCTTTCTAAGAAAAATTTATTGCGTTAAAATCGAATAACCCGTTTATGAGATAGACTGACAGACAGAATTTCCGGCGTTCTCAAGAAAAAACAAAAACGTTCTATGGGAGTTACCGTTAATAGATGTGGCAAATTTTTGTTTTTATAATTTATCACAATCATCAGACAAAAACCATCTCTAATTTTTACTTGCCATTATTACTATAAGGCAAGTTTTGTATTCGTAAAAAAAAGTTTTGAGATAACAATCAAACATGACATTACGATGATAGAGAACACGAAAATATAGGTGAGGCAATTCTGTCTGTCTGTTTGTCTGTCTGTCTGTCTGTCCGTCTGTCAGTCTAGATGTATCGACACCTCCAGCCTAAACGGTTGGGCCGATTTTCTTCAAACTTGTTACTCTGTATTTTTGAGTAATATGCCCAGGCGTCTTTTTGATGTTTATCCTAGGTCTGAAAATAACGGTACCTGCCATATAAACGTAACAGATAATTTAATTTTTCTCAAAAAAAATACGATCGATTTTGATAAAATTAAAAATTACTGACTGAAAATTTTTTTACAACTAGATTTTTAACGGTACCTGTCATACAAGCCTTTTAGACAGTTCCATTTTTCTCGTAAAAAATACATTCGATTTTTATAAAATTTCGTACAATGGGTAGCCAAAGGTTGTGTTTTTCATTTTTCAGAATAAGTTTACATATTAACGGTACCTGGCAAATAAGCCTTAAAGACAATCTATTTTTTCTCGTAAAATATACGATCGATTTTGATAAAATTAAGTGTGACTCATTTTTTTTTCCAATAATGAAGTTTTTTGTTAGACATTTATTTTCAAAATCATCTTATTAACGGTACCTGTCATATAAACGCTACATAAAATCCAATTTTTCTCTAAAAAAATACGAACGATTTTGATAAAATTTTGTGTGACTGATTTGTTGCCAAGGACGGAGTTTTTCGTTAGAATTTTTTTTTTCCAAATCACTTTATTAACGGTACCTGCCATATAAATTCTATAGAAAATCCGATTTTTCTCGAAAAAAATACGATCGTATTTGATAACATTTTGTGTGACTGATTTTTTACCAATAATGAAGTTTTTAATTAGATTTTTTTTTCAAAATCACCTAATTAACGGTACCTGCAATAAAAACGCTATCGAAACTATTTTTGATTCCGATTATTTATTATAGTTTCTTGCTTAGTATCCTAACCCGTTAGTAATCTTACACAGGAGCAAGTTTGTCCGACCCAGTCGTGCCTTTTTATTTTTTTTCTCTAAACGTTGGAGCCGTTTTCGACAAAATTAAGGTTCTTCATAACGGTTATATGGCAGGTACCGTAATTTTATAAGCTACACAAAATTTCGATTTCTCCTCTAAGGAATGGTCCACAAACCCTAAACACCAAATTTGAAGCAAATCGGTTCAGCCGTTTAGGATGTAGGTACTGATACAACCAGACTGACCGACAGACAGACAAAATTTTCGGAACCACTTCTTTCGTCTTCTCTATAATCGTGATGTTTGATTGTTATCACAAAACTTTTTTTTTGCTCAAATGCATAATTTGCCTTATTCCTTTAATCGCAAGTAAACATTTCGGGGATATTTCTACAGCTTGTACCAAGTTTGAGTAAAATCGGTCCAACCGTTAAGGGCGTAGTAGGTGTCGATACAGGCAGAATGGTTGGACCTACTTCGTTTATACTTTTTTCACTTTTTTAAACTTTTGTTTATTTTTATTTTTCAACAAAACTTTCGGCTGCTCGATTTTTACAAAATTCGGTCAACAACAAGCTAAGAGTTTTCAGTTTTATAAAAAAAAAAAAAAAATACCCATATTGTAACCTACCTATAACACCCACCATCAAAATATTTTTTTATACAAACCATTAGATTTTCACAAAATTCTTCATATAATGATTTATATTAGCTTAGCGGTTTGGGTTTCTATAAGTGGGGACACATGCCATGCATATTTATTTATTTATGTACAAATTAAATTCAAATACCTACAACTAATTAATATTTTCTGCTTATAGGTCCCTTAATACAAAATTTCGAAAAGATTCCATAGATTCTGCATTTTAAAAACCGCATTGTTAATTTCTTTTGAAACGAATCCACATAATGTTTTCACAGCAAACGGTATTTGACAGTCAAAGCATTTCCTTTTAAGCAATAATTTTGTACTAAAAGGAAAATATATAAAACACTTTATTGCGAAGATACTTTTGCATTTAATTCCATAAATTCACTTCCACGACTTTGTTTCATAAATTTGTGAGCTCTTTCGCCAAAAATGTTGAAAAAAAAAAACCAAAAAGATCTCATGAATTTTACACCATCATTTGCGCTGTGCCACGTACCTACATACCTGTGCAACACCTTTTCCTGCTTTGTAACGTGTGCATAGGTATAATATAAATTTTCTACAAAAAAAAAATTATTTCAAAGTAGGTACCTTTACAGTATTTCGCATTAAAAATGTATCCTCAGATTTTCCGTCAAATTAACGCAGTAAATTTTTTTTTAAAGAGTATCTACGCGCTAAGGTTGAAATGGAAGACGGAAATTGATGTTATCTTCATGTACCACCAATGTGTCCCTGGCGTATTATTAATTTTTTTTTTTCAATTCCTGTTTTTTTCTCCTGTATTCTCTCCCTTCAACGTAAGTTATGTCTCGAAGCGAAATTCCACTTTTCGAGATTACTTAATTCCCTGCGAAGCTGTTATTCTAAGGAAAATAAATTGTAGGGAAGGTAGGTTACTGTCGAAGTGTCTACTATACCATTCTATACAACATGCCTTGGCATTAAAAGTTGAATGAATCAGCAGTTCAATTTATTTTTGAGAGTTCCGCAATTTAACTGTATTTTCCATTGTGCTTTGCAGAATATTGTCACTTAAGTCGTAGACTTGTTAAATAGCATCTGGATAGCAGTGCCGGGCTTTAAGAATTTGCCGCCTGGTATAAAAAAGAAATAGAAAGTCGCCCTTTACTTATAATAAATCAAAATCTTGACGGAATCTTGCTTGCTTTCGCTTTCTTTTAAGTGAGACTGTGATATAATACTATAGGTCCCACTGCTTGAATTGTGTTCGTTGATGAATTCAATTTTTTTACATTCTGTCTCTCACCCATGGTAGACTCGAACCCCTTTTGCTATGACCCTTAGAAAGTTTATAACTACTATACGCTACGAGGCACTACTTCTTCATTCCGTGAAAAGATTTGCAAATTTTGTGTTTTAATGTGCCATTAAATGAAAAGTTAAGATCTGATCATTTCTCAACATAAAAAATATATGAAGGAAACAAAAAAAAAATTGTGGCAAGAGAGGTTCGAATCGACTACATTGTGGAACACTTGAATTCACAAAGATTCTATAAATAGCAGTGCGTCCAAGTTTCGGGGAACGATTATTTTTCTACAACTTAATCACACTGCACTCTCTTAATATGCTGCTCTTCCAAGTGTCGCCCTTATCATTAGCTCCGAAAAATTGTTAATACATGTAATATCTAACCATAGTGCGGCCCTGTGCAAATGAACTTATGGAAAGGCACAGCACTGCTGAGTACCTACTTGACTGGAGTTTCTTAATTTTAATAGCTATGGTTAGAAATATAGAAGAGAGTGTCTGCAGTAGCCAGATTGGTATTTAATGAGAAATTGAAGAAAGTATGGCTGAAACAATAGTAGATAGCTGATGTTATAAGGAGTAACTTGTGTTATTTTAATTGCGCCCCAGGTTGCGGTTTTTTTTCTTAAATTCTTGTTTATATCAACCCGACCACCCTTTTGTTCGAACCCTTATCAATTTCTCAAACGGCTTTAATGCAGCTGATGATCATTCATAGTTTTTAAAATAATTATAAAGAAAAATTATTAAAAAAAAATTCAAAATCGCGAAAAAAATCTCAAAAATTACATAAAATGAAATATTTTTCATTTTATATATAATTTTTCGGTATACAACGGTACTTTTTCAATAGTGATTATCTTTCGAACGGATAAACCGATTTAGAAGAAATTTAATGTTTTAAAATAACTCTTAAATATAACTCTTAAATAAATTTTCTGCAATCAAAAATATTGGAAAAAAGTTTTTTCTAAAAAGTTAGTTTTTTGAATTGCTTTTTCTCGAAAAAAATCCGATCAATTTTTTTTAAATTTTATATGAGTGATTTGTTGCCAATAATGATTTTCATCTAAAATTTTTTTCCGGAGTTACTTATTAACGGTACCTGTCCTAGAATGATACTTTTTTATACCGATTATGTCTTAAACGGCTTAACCGATTTAAACGAAATTTAACAATCTAATAGGTTGCCTAAGCTTGATTAACACTGCATTCAAAAAAAGTATTTTTTAAAAAGTTAGTTTTTTTAATTCCATTTTTTACTTTAATCAAACCTGACGTTACGATGATAGAGAAGCCTAAAAAAGTAGGTTTCGTCATGTCGTCCGTCGATCTGTCTGTGCGAATGTGCGGATGTGCGTATGTTTGCTTGCCTGTTCACCGACCTACAGTCTAAAGGGCTAGACCGATTAAGTTCAAATTTAGTATATACCATTGTGTGGTGATTCCCTAGATGCGAGAAGTTCGAATTTTCGTTTTAGCCCGTCTATAACGGGTACCTGCCATATAACGGTTTTAGTTTTTACAAATTTTCCCAAAAACAACTCTAACGATTTTGATTTAACTTGGTGTACGTTATATGTACCTGCAGTGGTCTTATTCTAACCTGCATTTCAGGTTTTTGGCTAAAAATTCACATAACGGAGATTTAGTGTTAACGATTTTTACAAATTTGGCCGTAACTTGGTAACGACTCAGTTAATTCCTTTTAAATTTAGTACGGATTTTAAACTTGACATTGAACACAAGATGGCGTTTACAACTTTCTGATTAAGAACCGTTTAATGATAGCTGTTATACAACTTGATTTCAAGTTTAGGCCAGTTTTTTATATTTTTCCAACTTACTTCAGAATTTAATAAATTTTAAGTTTGTAGTCCCAGTTCGAAAAATAAAAACAATAAAAAGACTAACAATAGCCAAATTAAATTTTATTAAGTGGAGTATTTATGAATGAATTTCAATTTTAAAGGTTTCGTTTAAGCTTTGCTTTTCGCCCTGGTTTGATGGTGGGCTCATCTGCTAGATGACACCAAACCCAATCTAGTATACGCATTAATTGTCGATGATTACTGACTGCTTTATTAAATAGCTTGGATCAAAAGCCACATAACCTTTAAAATTGAATTTCATTCATAAATACTCCACTCAATAAAATTAAATTTGGCTATTGTTAGTCGTTTTATTTTTCAAACTTATAACTTCATTTGGCCACGAGCATAACATCCTAATTTTATTGTCTATCCTTAATCAAAGTTATTTGGAAAAATGTAATTCACAGGGAGCTCTGTAAAATTTATAAAGTAGTCGGTAATCATCGACAACGATTGCGTACTAGATTGGGTTTGTCATCTAGCTGGTGAGTTCCAAAGTTTGCTACAAGATCAAGTTCGTGCGACCCAGTCGTGCATTTTAATTCGATAAAATTCCGATCAATTTTAATAAAATTTTATTTGAGTGCTTTGTTGTTGACGAAATTCCCAGTCGTTTACACGAAGAAAACTTGCCACAAGATCAAGTGTGTGCGGCCCAGTCGTGCCCTTTATTTATTTTATGTAAGATGTCTACTTAAAAAAAAAGATAGTAAAAGTTGACAATATTTTTTTTTCAAAACTCTTTCCGTTCGCGTAAAGTATAGAGGCGTAGCTACCGCACGCCGTATCTGTAAAACGAGTCCCCAACGTTTAGGGACCTCCGAAAGAGACCGCGGTCCAGGCATGGAAAATGAACCTTACGAAATCGAAATTTAAAACAAAAGTGTACCGAAAACAATTTTTTTCGTTCTTTGTTTTCCAAATAAATTTTTTTTTTCAATTTTTAAAACAAGTTTATAATTGTTTATAACAGACTTTAAAAATGCTTCTACGTGAATTTTGAAAAATTTACTTCTATTCGGGATCTAAAACCGTGTTTCCATCAGCATTGACTAGAGGTTAATATAACGCTGAAATAATCTCGCACTGAAAAGCGCCTGAGTCTTACATTTGCTGCCGTAAAAGCTGTAATAGATAAGGGTCCAGTTATAGCGATCAGGAAAATGAATCATGTCAATTAGACATGAATTCATCTGATTTAAAACAAAAATGTTACACTTATCGATTACAAATAACTCAGAGAATTTTTTGTGCAAACAAAAAAAAATGTTCAATTTAAAAAATATTTGTTTTAAAAACTGCATTTATTTATTTTCCTGATTGAATCTCATTTTTCGTAGCAGCAGCTGACTGCCATTTTTAAAAAAATGAAACAAATCGTTCCAATTATTTGAGTTCAATTTTCCCTTGTTCCACTGACAGATTTCTGTCAGGAAGTTTTTCGTGTGCATTTCAATCAGGAAAACAGCCTGTCCACTGAAACATTTTTAGGCGCCGGTTATAGCGATCAGGAAAACGCATCAGGAAAAATGTTTGAATGGATCTTTTATGTTGTTTAAAATCGATTTCAAACACAAATACTACACTAATCGACTACAAATAACTCAAAGAATTTTTTTTGCTAATAAATTTTACTATAGAATAATTATTTATTGTTTAAAATTTATTTCTTTATTTTCCTGACGAAAACTAATTTTTCGTGCCAGCTGATTGACATTTAAAAAAAATGGAACAAATCGTTCCAATTATTTGAGTTCAATTTTCACTTGTTCCACTGACAGATTTCTGTCAGCTAAGGTTTTTCGTGTGCATTTCAATCAGGAAAACAGCCTGTTGACTGACACATTTTTCCTGATCGCTATAAACGCACATCAGGAAAAAATTCCTGTTCTCATTTGTTTCTACTTTTCCTGATGGTTTTTCCTGATCGCTATAACCGGCGCCTTACTGATCGCTATAAACGCACACCAGGAAAAAATTCCTTTTCTCATTTGTTTCTACGATACTTTTCCTGATGGTTTATCCTGATCGCTATAACCGGCCCCTAAGATAAAAAATTATAAAACAAGAACAAACACGAGATTTTAGTTTTGATTTGCTATAACACAACTTTAGACAGAGTCACAAAATCATGAACACAATCAAAGAAAGAAAGCACAAAACAAGAAGCACGATGAAACAGGATGACAATAAAGAAAAAACTTGTTCAGTGCAATAAATGGTTGAACAAATTGTGTTATTTGGGATTATCAATGAAAATACCACCTTAATGCATCTAATTCAGTGGCTGAAAAAAATTGTACTGAGTTTCATTTCATGAAAGTGTACTTACGTACTTGAGCACATTCAACTGTATCGAAAAAAGTACAATTGTATCGACTTTTCCATCCGTGCCGCGGTCTGCTGAAAAAAGGTCATTTAAATAAATAAAAAAAAACACTCTTATTACCAATTTTTTTAGACGTACCTAGTTTTCCAACCTATATGTTTTAAACCTATACATCAAAAAAAAAAAAATAACAGCAACTGCAATCTAGATCCACTATTTTTTGTTTCACAAAAAAGCTATACATACCTACCCCTTACATTGACTTACCTATTGATAAAATCTTATTGGAATTAATGCTTGAGAAAGGCTTTTTTTATGACAACATGGTAAAATTCCCTATTGAAATGTTCGTTTCTGTATTACAGGGAAAAAATAAGAGGGATGTTATTTGTATATTGTATCTGCTTCAAATTTGTGTATTCGGTGCGCGTGTTCTAAACTTTTCATTTCGAAAGCAGAAACCAATAGCGAATATTGAAGTAAATTGTAAGCAAAATACTATTATTAATTATTCGGTCATCGAGGAAATTTAATTCTCTTTTGATAACCAATTCCAAAGAATCTTGATTTCTGTGTCAACCACCCTAATGGTAAAAGTACACTAGTAATTGCTATTTCTAGCGGAATTACTTGGTTGTGTATATAAAAAATGCAGTGGTAGGTATATTTGTAAAATAATATGCTTTAACTGAATGTGAATTTAATTTCCGCAGAAAAAAGGTACATTAAATGGAATGCAGCATCTTTGTTTTGGAGGGTGAAAAAAGGGGATGCAAAAATACTACCAGAACGATGTACGAGTTCGAAGCAATATAATGACGCTCTGTGTTGATGCAGCATAGAAATATTTAATCTTTTATTTTGTTTTATGGTAACCAGATTGCAGTACCTACATATAATTGTTTGTATTTTTGTACTGTGTGTAATTTTTTCCCAGGAAATATTTTTAAGTGATAATATTATTTAATTCAAAGATAGTCGTCTTACTGTTTTCTATGAAACATTTGACTTCCTCGTTATTAACGACTCAACGGATCTTAATCAAATTAAGTATCTATAACAAGCCTAGATAGCTAAATAATAATGGCGTACTTATATTGCTTCATAACATTTAAAACAAATTGAAAATTAATATTTTTGAAAACAGGTGATTATTTTTTTTTTAATTTTGGATTTTATGTAACTACTTATAAACAACTAAGTTCCTGTAATTCGCAGAATCATTATTTGTTTTAAAGAGTTGTTTAATTTTTTTTATTATTGTTGTTATATTGTACTATTCGTACTATAGAATGTCAGTTTTTATTACTGACCATTCTGTTAATTTTTCATTGAATGTTTTGAACAACAACAACAACTTAAAGGCGCTACCACCAATTTTAAACGAATTTTATTTATTAATTTTTACGAATTTTTATTATTCGTTTCTCTATCTTTGGCTGGAGATATAGCTATTTCAAGGAGTGCCAATTCCTTTCATCTCTCCCCCTTTGATATGTGCTACGAATTGTAGTCTATCAAATTAAGGTTAGGAGTAAATGGAGGCGGAACAAAACAGCATACTTAAAGGCGCTTAAAAAAATGTTTAAGCTCCAAATGCGATTGAAAAACAAACAAACATAACATCTCGACCTGTGTCGTCAGTGGTCATAAGCGGTGGAATGCGTTGTGCATACGACTACGAAGACTGAGCAAATCTGATAATGCGTGGGTTCGAATCTCATGATGTGCATGTGCAAAAGTTTTTCATAATAAAATTGGATTAAAGCTCGGCACCACTAATAAGGGACTGATGATAGGAATTGGCACTCCTTGAAATAGCTATATCTTCCAGCCAAAGATAGAAAAACGAATAATAAAAATTCGTAAAAACGAGTAAATAAAATTCGCTTGGTGGTAGCGCCTTTAAGTTGTTGTTGTTGTTCAAAACATTCAATGATTAATTTTTTTTTGTTCATACTGGATGCATACGATTTTGGTATAAAAAATATCATAAAATATAAAAAAAAACTCAGGGTTGTAAGAAATTAAATTTAGTAGATATTTTTTTAGTATTAACGTCATTTATTTTTTGTTTGCATAATTTAATCGATTTTAAAATTTATAGCCCTGGAAAATTAGACAAAAGAATTTTACGAAATAACTCTGACAAATCTGGATTTCGTTGGAAACCTTTGTTTTTATGTCTTCAGTAAATCATCAAAAGTACCCGTGATTTGGCCCGGAGCCAAATTATTTTTGGGAGGAAAGGGGTCAAAATTTAGTTTTTTGCCAATTTTTTGGAAACAATTAACTTTTTGCAAAAAATGTTTTAGCAAAAATTGTAGCTTATATGATTTTCTACAAAAAAGGTTTGACAATTTTAAAAATGTGTTAATTGTTACAATAATTGTCTTTTTTTTGACAACATTGCACTTTTTCACTATAGTAGATATTTGGCATTATTTTCTATTAAACCCCATCAACAGAAAATAAAATAAAATGCATGAATGGCTCGCACGAACTTGCTCTTGTTGGAAACTACATGGGACTACGAAAATTTTAATTCATGAAATTATGTATCATCATATTTTTCGTTTTATGTTGTTCAGACTTTAAAACACTTTAAATGTCATATTGTGCTGCATATTTAACTAATGAAGACATTTTTTTGTAGAAAATCACCAAAATCACCAAAACATTTTTGTCCAAAAATTGTAGCTTATATGATTTTCTACAAAAAAGGTTTGACAATTTTAAAAATGTGTTAATTGTTACAATAATTGTCTTTTTTTTGACAACATTGCACTTTTTCACTATAGTAGATATTTGGCATTATTTTCTATTAAACCCCATCAACAGAAAATAAAATAAAATGCATGAATGGCTCGCACGAACTTGCTCTTGTTGGAAACTACATGGGACTACGAAAATTTTAATTCATGAAATTATGTATCATCATATTTTTCGTTTTATGTTGTTCAGACTTTAAAACACTTTAAATGTCATATTGTGCTGCATATTTAACTAATGAAGACATTTTTTTGTAGAAAATCACCAAAATCACCAAAACATTTTTGTCCAAAAATTTCATAGTTTCCGAAAAGCTTGCAAAAAAAAAACTGAGGTTCGACATCTTCCCCCCCCCCAAAAAAATTTTTTTTAGCTCCTGGCCAAATCATGGGTACTTTTGAGATTTTGCTCAAAACATAAAAACAGAGGTTTCCAGTGAAATTCGGCTTTGTCGGAATTTTTTCGAGGTAAAATTATAATTTAACTGGGCTAAAATGAGGTTTTAGTTTATTGGTCTATTAAAAACTGAAGGTGGTTGGTGTAGTAAAAATAAAGGGCACGACTGGACTGGCTCTAGCACAAACTTGCTCTTGTGGCAAGTTACCTGAGAGTTTAAAGTACAAACGGAATATACCAAACATGAAATTTTATTAAAAGTTCTAAATCCATGTCCTATACAAAGATTCAAACCAAAATCGAAGTATGCAAAAAAATTATTTATTAAATATGAGTTAACGAAAAAAAAAAATTTTAAATCGTTGGAGCGGTTTTCGAAAAAATCGATTTATTTTAAATAATTCTTACAAGATATTTTTCTGAAAAAAAGTATTTATGCAAGTTTTTGAACTTAATTTATTATACCTTAAAACAAAATTTCATAAAAATGTGTCAACAGGTTTTTGAAATATTGAATTCACAAAAACAGTTTATTAAAAATTATTTAAAACTTAATAAAAAAAAATTGGAAAAAAAGGTTGATGTTGCCAAGTTATTTAAAATTGAATTCCGTTCAAATCGCTTCAGCCGTTATCGAGATAACAGAAATTAAAAAATACCGTTATATGGCAGGTATCGTTAAACGAATTTTCTTGATGGTTTGGTTTTCATTATTTGATAGACCTTCTACACCTTATTACACATGTGAAATTTGGTTGAAATCGTTAGAGCTGTTTTCGAGTAAAATAAGGTTTTCGATTACCGTTATATGGCAGGTAACGTTATTTTGCTCTGGGCGTATTACCCTAAAAAATCATGCCTGCCCAAATTTGAAATAAAGCGGCCAACCCGTTTAGGTTGTATAGGTGCCGAGACAGACAGACAGTCAGAATTGGGGGGGAAAGCTGCAAAATGTTCGACCTTTTTCAGGTTTTTCCTCTATATCTTTTTTTTCTTACATTTTGCGGCAAAAACGTTCAGATAAAACAAGGGTAATTTTACAAATTTAGCTATGAAAAAAAAAAAATCTTGCAAAATTTGAATAATTAACCTTTTCTTGGAGCGCCATATCCCGGTACCGACGTGACATACCAACATGCCTTCATAGTCAATATTGTAGCAAATTTAACGTTCTACAAAAATTCCTGAACAGTTTTACCGTAGAACGTAAGATAAAAACGGTATACGAGACATAAAAGGTAAAAATTTGCAATTTTCCTTATTTTTCTTAGCAAAATCCCAAAACAACATCTGAAAATTTCATGAACCACCGACCTATTTCCTAAAAACCCTTTTTTTCCTACCTACCGACTGGACTATGAATGTCCGGAGAGATTTTTTTTTGCAGAACTTAAAAGGATACTCTGCGTCTGAGTTTTCACAGGTTTAAAGTGTTTCATCATAAGTCGTACAGTATGGAAGTTATAGCCTCTATACATAGTTACGGGAACAAGAGGAACTGTCAGCCGACTTACCAAACCCAACTTATCAGAGAAAAGCGTAACTCATATATAAGCTGACATATAAGATTCGGCAGAAAACTATAGGTCCTCTCCATTTCTGTTGAACTAAAAACACACACATTAGTTAAGAGTGTTGTAAGTCACCAAACTTTGAATTGGTATATGTAACATTAAATATCAGAAATGAACAAAAGTGTCAAAAGTGTTAACTAAAATGTATATGCAACCAAACTATGGTTTTCTTGAGAAAACACACCTATACAATCTTCGCAGTAAGTTGTCGATGTTTGGCATAAAATTTTCTTAAGTTATAGAAATGCCCCTGTCGTGGTAATATATAGAATGAAGGACACCTGTTAACGCCATTTTTAACCATATGTGTAAACATAATCAGTAGCGGCGCCGACGATGGTTACCTACAGCCATGATGGCAAGAATATGTAGAGAAAGCATATCCTTTCATCACTTCTGCCATCACATATACTAAATATAAACATCCTTTGCCTTACTTAAACAATCTTCATGATTTTATTTCACATTATGCAAATTTTATTCATCGACATTTTGTATTGAGGATACAAGCACCTCAACCGCACGTCTGAAGCCACTTTGAAGCCCATTCATAAGCTTCCGGCAGATGAAAGACCAAAGATAGCGAAGACATTTTCTAGGATTTGTGAGACACACCAAGACGATGGCACATACAAAAAGCTTCAGAACGTGTAATCAATGTGATATTTAAATAGATAAAGGCAAACATACTGGCATACAGGATATGGTACAACATTCCTTATAGATCTTCATAATACATATACATAAATGTTGGAAATTTATGTTGTTGAATGAAATTTAAAATACAAATTCCCATCACAGCGTAATTTGAAAATTATTAAATAAAATAAGAAATCTACAATGAAAGGAAAAGCTAGTCATAAAAGACTTTTGATTGGACTGAGATACTTGAAATTTGTTTACGAAATGCAAATGAAATAACCGGGATTCGTATATTCTGTTGCGATGGGGTAAAAAGCTTTCCAAACGTGTGTTTCTTGGATCAAATCTTAATTAAACAAGATCAAAGGATGTTTTGTTGATGAAATTATATAGGAATTTTCATGGCAGGATGGAGTTAATTAATTTTTCGTGCATTAAAAACGAAACGAAGTGGAAAAATTACCTTCTACATACTTCCTGCGAAAGACACAATTTCCGGATACAATTTATTTACTTGACAAGGGATTGAAAAATATTGGATACAAATTAAAACAGAAATCTGGAAAATTTGGTGGAATGGTAAAATTAAGATGATGAACAGAGATTTTCTAGATCTTTTCAAAATCATTGTGGTGTTGTTCTCAGGAAATTGTTTGGTCGTATTTGATGATATTTCGGTGGAAGTCTTCTTTCAATTTTATCTCAATATTCATTAATACACTTCTGGGATCAACGCAAATGTTCATGTAAAATTAGGCTTTCTTAATTTTGTTTCCAACCCTTGCACTGCCTTAGGTTATTAAATTGAGAAACGATCTATCGAAACTACTTTACTGTACTGACTGTACTAGTCATTTTAGGCAACAGACAAAAGATTTTAAACCCGAAAAAGGGGAACTTTGTACTCCTCCCCCCTTCCAATAAATAACAATATTTGAATGCTTGTTTAACTTTATACTATTTACCAAGATTAACGGTTGACCTTTCATTTTAGTGTGTATTGCTGAGCGCGATGAATTTAACACCCCTATCTCAAAAACGGTTGATCGCATTTAAAAATAATTGTATCAAAATCTGTCGGAAATTGTAAGTTATATAATTTTTTAATGGATGCTATAGTTTGTCCTCTATAAATTGGCAGTACAGGCCTTATGGGGAAGCTTTTTCAAAATCAGTAGCGCGCCTTATTTGTGCACCATACTGAATTGAAAGAAACCCCATTTAAAAAATGTTTACCCGCCAATGATTTTTCGATCGCATCCGACATAGATCCCACAACGACCTGCCTAGCGTACAGTTGAATACGCACTGATTGGCTAATGCATTTCAACCCTCTTTTGACATCCATTCGAACAGAGATACCTTTGTCAATTTGGTAACTCGTTTCGTATTTTTTTATATTGAGTTTCTGTTGAGGAACTTTTGATTTTAGAGCTTTAAAAATACCTTTTATTGATGAAATGATAATGAGATATTGAGATGAGCTTATTACTAGTACAAAAGTGTTATCGTGCAGTGTTTTTGTTGATCATGTTTGTGTTTTTTATGTGGGGAAAATCTTAAAATGCAGTTACAAAAATGTAGGTAAGCTGTTGTCTTTAAAGAATTTATTTGCGTAGATTCTCGTGCCGGTCGGTCGGTTGATATTTCGTGTATATTTTTTCTTATTTGCGTAGATTTTTAAAGCGCGCGGGCGGTCGGTGTTGATGTTTCGTGTACCTAATTTTGTGATTAGTGTTTTGAAATTAATGTGAAGTGAAGTGTTGTAAATATTACTTTTTTTAAAAACGTAAATTTTTTGAGAAGTTTGCTACTGTTGTGCTCTTTCATCTAGTTTATAATGGATTCAAAAACATCGAAAGACTTAAGCGCCGAAAAAAAAAAAAGAAATTGTAGAAGCGACAAAAAATATTTACAAGAACCTGCAAAATAAAACGGAAACTGTGAAGCAAGTAGCATGCATTTTTTCGGTGTCTATGCGAACAGTCTACAGACTTCTCAGCGAAAATGATAAAAAAAAACTGCGATAAGGAACGTTGACGCTGAGAAATGGCACCGGTGTGTCCAAAACGTCGAGCAGGTAATTGAGCCGAAAATGTGGGAAATTGACGTTTTTTCGGAAAACTCTGTAGAAAGAGCCTTATAATAAATCTAGATGAAGAGAGCAGCAACAGCAGCAGTAACTTCTCGAGTGATTAAAATACCTTTACTTATATATAAATGTACATATTTTTATTTAATAGATGAATTTATATTTATTTTTGTTATGCTTGTTTATTTATTTTGCTTGTTATATTAATCTTTATGAATAAATTCTTTATTTGTTGTTTGTTTTTTATTTAAAAGAGTTAGGCCTACTGGGAGATACCCTTCAAAAACGCGCCTACTATCTTACCTCTTGGTGGTGTGGAAAAAGATAAATTTCATTTCATTTTTATAAATAAAAATTAAGAAAATAATTTTAATTAAAAAAGAAGAAAGGTAACCCAACATCATATTTTTTCAGTTTTTTCCAATTCAAAATGCTTACTACGGCAACCCTGTTAGAGCTTTTGAAAGAAGATAACCTTATGGAAAGCAAAGAAGTGCGAATGAGAGACAAACATCCCTATCTTCCCTGTACTGCCAATTTTTAGTGGACAGACTATAATATCATTAAAGCCATAGAAATCGAGATAATCTCGAAAAAATTGATTTTCGTGGTCTTTGACCTTGAATAACTTATGTTACACACACGAGAAATTATATGACTTTCAAGACAACTTTTAGGAATCCAATACAGAGGTGTATACGAGTTTCTAGTTTATTTTCTCTCATTTCTAGGTATAACCCTAAAATTACTGCACTATTTTATCAGCTGTTTTAATGTCACGACACACGAAATATTAACTTCGAATGTATGACTGGTATTCTGGTAACGAATTGTCTAATAGACGTACTCATGTAAAAAAATGTAAACAGTTATCTGACAGCTTTTTAGCCCAGAAAAAAGGGGCGAAATTAATTTGTTTGCCAATTTCTTAAAGGATATGAAATCTTTGGAAAAATTGTTTAGATACAAATTTTAGCTTATAGAATTCTTGAAATAAAGGTCCTAACACTATTATCGCACTACCAATAAATTTCGAGAAAAACGTGATAAGTTGCTAATAAATCGCACTATTTGACAAGTTATTACAGTTATATTAAGAACATTGCAAGATGCAAATAAAGTAAAAATTCTACTTGCGGGCAGCTTCTTACAAGTGCCATAAATTTGCCATTTAAAGTGCATACATACTGGGTCTTGTGAATGAAAATAAAGGGTACGACTGGGTCGCACAAACTTGCTCTTGTGGCAAGTTACCTGAGGGTTTAAAGTTTTTAAAGTTTGAAAACCATATCTTACAAAGATTCAAACCATAATCAAAGTTTACACAAAAATTTCTTAACTAAATGTGAGTTTAAGAAAAAAAAATTTCAAAATCGTTGGACTGGTTTTCGAAAAAATCGATTTTTTAAAAATATTTTTTTCAAAAACTTTTTTCTAAAAAAAAAGAGTATGCGGGTTTCTCAAACTTAATTTCTTACACCTTAAAATTAAATTTTATAAAAATCCGTCAACTAGGTTTTGAAATATTGAATTCACAAAAACAGTTTTTCAAAAATTATTTAAAACTTGACAAAAACATTTTTGAAAAATTATTTTATGCCATATTATTTTAAAAAGCTATGACAATTTCAGCATTGAGTTTCGTTCAAATTACTTAAGCCGTTATCGAGATAGTCGAAATTTAAAAATACCGTTATATGGCAAGTACCGTTAAACGAATTTTCTTGAAATTTTCGTTTTCATTATTTTATAGATCTTCTACATTTAATTACACATGTGAAATTTAATAGAAATCGTTAGAGCCGTTTTCGAGAAAAATTAAATTTTCCAGGACCCGTTATATGGCAGGTACCGTTATTTTTAGACTTACTGTAACCTACAAATAAATGCCTATTACCCTAGAAATCATACCTACCAAATTTGTAGTAAATCGGCCCACCCGTTTAGGCGCTAGATTCCGAGACAGACAGACTTTTTTTATAAAACTTTGTGAACGATTTTGGTTAAAAACAAAGATAACGAAAATTTGGTGTTGTTCTTTTTTTACAAATTTGGATAATGAGCTGAATGGATTTCATATAAATTCGGTAAGGTATTTAAGTTTAACACAAGATGATAAGTTTCGATATCTTCGATCTATGATCAACAATAAAGTGATGATGACATAAACCGTTTCGTTAGCGTGTATAGGACGGAAATTTGCTCCTAACAAAAAAATTAGCTCTGGTCCAATTTAGGGTATTAACTTTGTATGGATTCGCTTAAAACAAAATAGAGATTTGGCGGAATCTTTTCACAATTTTGTCTAGTTTTCCTGGCCTATCTACAATTTCTACGCATCGATCAGAACATTACAATCGACAAGAAATGTAGAAAGAAATAAATATCGATTATAATCGATAAACAATATGAAACGATTGATAGAGCAATTGATGGTCGATAATAAAAAAAAATCGATTATAAGCAAATCGGCAACCGAAAAAAGGGTCTTAAATTCAACCCAACAATTTTTTTTTCGATACCTTACTTGAATATCGATATCGAATGAAAAACATCGATTCCAAAAGTTCTTGATATTGAAACAAAAGTATCGAGTCTTACATGAAGTTATTTGTATTACCGTCATTAGGGATGATGGTAATACAAAAGATGTTATCGTTATCATGACACGTTATCGTTATCTTACGATATCAGCCAGTTCACTCTGCTGTGCGCCGCCGCTGCCGCCGAACTTCGTTCCAAGAATAAACCTTTTTGATAAAAAAAGAAGCGTCAAAGCTTCACTCAATGAAATGATGCCTCATCAGTTGGCATTGCTGACAAACGTGTTTCACAGTGTTGTGTAATTTAGTTTTCGATTAGTTTAAAGAAAAATAACTATACCATGTTCTTTGTTTATTGATGCTACCAAATTTTAAGTATAAAAATATCCTCTTTAAACAGAGACCATTGTTAAGGCTTATTGAAAAAAATTCATAATCATATTACACATTGCTCATTTATCAACGAACAAAAATACCAATAAGTATGCATTTTTGTAATAAAACATGAATAAATGCAAACCTATTATTTGATCGTAATCAATCCCACAGAATTTAATTTAAAATTTGGCGAAAATTATTTTGGTTTGTTAACGTCCATACATACATATTTCAGCAAATTTATTGTTTATTAGATTAAATTTTCATTCAATCAAAATTTATATTAACATGTTCACAATCGACCAAAATATTTGTATGATAAAATTTATTTGAGTATATAGAATGAAATTGTACTTTTAAGGTACATTTTAAACAACGGAATTTCGCCTGAATTTATTGAATTCAAATTGACCAAGAATCTCATTTATAACCCCGCCCGCCGTTACCCGATTGTAATATAAATAGGTAATGCCTGGAGCAAATTATTTTCCATTTGTTAAATTCCTAGTGGCATCAGAAAAAAAAAAAAACATACAAACCCCAGCCAGCAATTGAGTATTGTTGATAGTTCCGCAAGCGAACAAAGTTAAAATGAAAAAGTAAAAAAAAGACAAAATTGAACTCTTTGTAAAGAGTGTGCCTGAATATATTCGTATATGCACACAAGGACCCAGGAACCGGAAGCTTAACAAGAGTTGGATTCATTAATTAGCAACATTCGCTGAATTAGTCGGAATTATGCACGCGAAGCCAATTAATAGTGTTGAATCAACTCTCAAGCCCGATACGTATTTTTTGGTTGGGCACCGATTAAAGGAGTGGATAATTGGCACTATGGGTCGGTTGGTTGGTTGTACTCGTACTACTCTGGATATAGTAAAGCTATTTCTGGTCGGCTTTGGTGAACGCGTTTTATAAATGGGAATGCAATATACCAGAGCGAATACCTCTGCCCTGTGTGTGTGGAAATTAAAATGAAAACTATTTGGAAAATCAAAAAGTCGACATAACAGATTAATCGCTTAGGGAAATTTACCAGAAGAGAGTATCGATTTGGGTGTGTTTTATGATTTAACTATGAACAAAAATCAAATTAAGTACAACAGTGAGTCGAACTTGAAATTGTAAAAAATTGAAAATTTGATTCTTTTAAAAGTCTTTTGATCAAAAGAGGATTGCAATACTTTTAGATCACAACAAGGTTGCGCTCGGGTCGCTTTATCGAATATTAGTACGGTGACATGACATTTTGCGAAGCGTCATTATGCATATTGAAATATAGTTGCAAATATGTCCGCTTGACAGTTTCACAATAACCATATTTCAACATAATATGACATAATGGCCTTTATGGCCTAATCTCACATTCAAATACTTTTCAGAAGGACCTGGGAAATACAAAGTTTTTGAAATAATGTCCATCGAAATAGCACTCAATTAAAAGGTTGTTAATATCTTAATCTTCAACTGGAAAGTGGTGGAGGATGTAGCTAGTTATGGTAACATGAAGAAATGAAAAACGTTGGTGAACTTTTTTTTGACGAATGAATTTATTTGGGGTGTGAAAATTAAAAATTCGTGCGAATATATGAGGTACGGTTAGAAACAAAAAGCGAGAATCGATTTGGAGAGTGAAAATTATAAATTCGCGCGAATTTATGAGGTACGGTGAGAAACGAAGAGCGAAGCTGAAAAAATGTTTAACTAATAGTAGGACAATTTGGGGTGGAAAAATTGAAAATTCGCGCGAATTTAAAAAGCACAGCGGAAAAAAAATTAAGAATAGAAGATCAATTTGGGGTGTGAACATTAAAAATTAGAGCGAATACATGTGGTGGCCTTGAGAAACAAAAAGCATAGCGGAAAAAAATTCAAACGAAAATGAAAATTCCCGCTAATTTATAGGGAACCAACGGTGGGAAATGACAAAAGTAGCTGAAATTTTTTTTGACAAATATTGGGTATTAAAATTAAAAATTCGCGCGAATTTTCGGTTTACGGTGAGAAACGAAAAGCACAGCGGAAATAAATTTGATAGATAGAAGATCAATTTGGGGTGTAAAAATGAAAATTCGCTGGAATTTTTAAATTCCACATCTTAAATTGATAATAAAAGGAATAACAAAGGCTGTATAAATCGCTCTCAGGTGGCGCTGATGTCGTTTTTTCTAAAATTCTATTTGGACCGATTTGACTCAAAATCATACCTTATAATATTTGGTCAAATTCTTTCAAAAATGATGACAAAAGAAGGTAAAACTTTTAAATTACATCAAAGTCCAGTTACGTGAAAACAAAAAAAAAGATTTTTCTTAGAAGAAATTGTTTTCGATATTTTCATTTTCTCAAAAAGTACAAGACATTTAGCTTATCCGCTTTTCGATTCGTCACATTGCAAACAAATAAAATTTACAAGCTTATTAACGGTACTTCCAATAGAATTGTTATTTTCTTCTTGAGCTATCTCGTGAACGGGTCAATCGATTTTAATTAAAATTTTTTTAAGGACCTAGATGATTTGATAAAACTTCTATACCAAAATTTTGCAAAAATTCTTAGTTTTAGTTTTAATTAAATTTTTTATTTATTTTTTTTGTAAATTCAATATTTGGAAAACGGCTTTACTAAAAAAAATTATTTTGTATTCATAAAATCCAAACTGCTGAGCACTTTAAATTGCCGTTTTTTAAATTCGTAAAAAAAAAATTATAAAAATTATTAAGTAAACATCGATTTATTAAAAACCGCTCTAACGATCAAATTTTTTGGTAAACTTGCATTCAGGCAACAAAATTTTCTGCATACTTTGTTTTCGTTTAAATCTTCATTTAAAGTAATTTTAGCAATTTTAAAGACAATTCATGTGATTTTATTTGTATTTTTCATTTTTATTAACAAAAAAATTATTTAATTAAGTTTTATTAAATTTTATTTTATTTTCGTGGCAACTTGCCTCAAAAGCAAGTTCGTGTGACCCAGTCGTACATTTTATTTTTTCTCTTTTAAGTATTTATTTTTAGAAAACTGCCGCTAACGCCTAAACTGGAGAGATAGACTATCACTCGCATCCAATTTGTTTCTTGCGTCATTACTCATTTCAACCTACACGCTCTATATCTTGCAAATCACAATATATATTTATCCCTTTTTATTTTGCTAAAATTCATACGAAAACTTCTTAATCACACTGTATCTGAGTTGCCATTAGCCACAAGTACTTTTTAGAAAACCCAACCGTGTGGTACAGACGATCTAATGAATCTGCATGCAACACAATGCAATGAGCTCTGTATATATGCAAATAGCCGACTAAATTGTTAGCTCACCTACCATAACTCCCCCTATGTAGTAAAATTGCGAAAATTTTCAGTTAGATTCAAATAAGGAGAAGAATTTACTACGCTCCAACAACAATAAAAATTCACGGGAAATAGCAAAACACTATTTCCCTCTTAATTACAAATCTATTTATTCGATGAAGGCATCCGTGTTTCATTTCAGTCCACCACTTCCTGGTACATAATTATATGCACCATTGCACGTTATTTTGGATAAGCTTGGGTGTAGGAATACTATTGCCAACTTAGGTTAAATTTACACCAGACTTATTAAAATTAAATTCTACGAGCACTCTTTTATGAAATGATTGTGCTTTGATCAATGGTTTTGAAGACTGAAAACGTGGCCAAAAATTACATAAAATTTCTTCAATATAATTTTTTCTTTCAGATATTTTGATTTCAGATAATAAAACCAGTGTGAATCTGCTGTATGCCTCCTCATATATCATATCAATCATTCCTTAGCTTAAAACACGTCTTTAAAAAATTAAAGGGTATCCAAGGCAAAAAGGTACATTTCAAACGATCTTAGCTTTTAACCGCATTTCTATTTCATTTTATTTTTTAAAATGTATTTCTTTCGAAATTGATGACATTGAAACTAAGCCTTAACACAATTTTTTATTAGACCTGTCCTAAAAAATTCTTTCATACCAACAACCAAAGTTGTCAACACTGGCCTTTCGATTGCTTCTCATATATGTAAAATTCAACAATGCATATATGTTTGCTGGACAATGAGTTTGTTTCACAGAAACATTGCGTTACACACATTTTTCCGTAGGTTCTCCCAATTGAATGTAATACCATGTGGATTTGGACGGGCGGTGGTAGATTCCAGTACTGAAATATCCAATTTTGTTTAATAGCCCAACCCATAATGACTGCAAGTAAATTAATAGATGATTACAAAGTTTGATTACTTTAACATAAAA
Organism: Baccha elongata; assembly: GCA_951217065.1. Lineage (NCBI taxonomy): Eukaryota > Metazoa > Arthropoda > Insecta > Diptera > Syrphidae > Baccha > Baccha elongata. Next base: position 44,017,224 of record OX578274.1, read on the forward strand.
ATTCAACGGTTTTTTGATGAATTCCAAAAAAAAAAAAAAAACAACCGCGAACATTCCTTCATATAGAATAATTGTTCATAATGGCTCTGAATGTGCTCCATGTGGTTCCACAAATTGGTAAAATTGGTAGATGTAATTGCAATCAAAAGGTAATTCGCCAATAGCGTGGAATTACGGCGCGTTCACAGTAATGATAAATGTGGTTGGAAATCGTATATGTAGTTATATGGATACATAAGAACAAAACAGGAAAACTTTTTTGCTGAGGCATCATCATTAGGCCTTTTTCGTAAAGGAAGTTGTAAGTAGCATGTATTTAAGGACACATTTCATACATAAAGCTATGTTTAGATTTGGTGTATGAATAAAGAGTTATAAAGGTTCTGAAATGAAGCTTTTAAAATCCATTATGGAGCCATACGTGAAACGTAGTTTCCTTGGAGAAAAATAATGATGTAAGCAGCGAATCTTAAGAAGCAGAAGAAGAAGAAGAATATGAAGAAGAAGAAGTAGAATATGAAGAAGAAGAAGATGAATATGAAGAAGAAGAAGATGAATATGAAGAAGAAGAAGAAGAATATGAAGAAGAAGAAGAAGAATATGAAGAAGAAGAAGAAGAATATGAAGAAGAAGAAGAAGAATATGAAGAAGAAGAAGAAGAATATGAAGAAGAAGAAGAAGAAGAAGAAGAAGAAGAAGAAGAAGAAGAAGAAGAAGAAGAAGAAGAAGAAGAAGAAGAAGAAGAAGAAGAAGAAGAAGAGAAGAAGAAGAAGAAGAAGAAGAAGAAGAAGAAGAAGAAGAAGAAGAAGAAAAAGAGGAAGAGGAAGAACCACATGTATGCTGATTGGTGTCGATACATAAAGACAGACAGACAGAACTGCTGCACCCATTTTTTTCGTAATGCCATTCATGTTTGATTGTTATCTCAATTTTCTAATCGCCTTATATGGCAGGTATTAGTTTCGTGTAACGAAAAGAGCCAAAAACTAGGTTAAGTCCGCCCGTCGTTCTATCTGTGCCAATGGTCGTATTTGATTATGTGCATATGTGGGTGACGTGATTTAGCGCCACACAAAATAGCGCCAAATTGGCCTTATTGCGTTTTTAATAACGAAATAAAACCAAATTTTGGGTTTGGCTTAATTTAAATTTAGAAATCTTTATTTCGTTTCTGCAAACAACAACAACAAGATATTTTAAGCTTATACGAGGTATTAATAATGAGGTTGATATGAGGGGCCCTGCTGCCCCTGTAGCCCTCTTGCCTTGGCCTTTAATATATTATTTGGGGTGAGTCCGAGTATATGTATGCAGAGTTCTTTATTCAAAAACATTGCATATACCCAAACTCGCCCCCACCCCAAATCCTATTGTAGACCCAAGCAGGGGAGTTTCAGGGGCAACATGCCCCTCACTACAAACCTTACTCTTTTATTATAAAATGATTTGGCACTATTTCCAAAACTAAACAAAACATTTTTGGCATAATTTCGTTTACCACAACGAAATAAAGCCAAATCGGCGTTATTTCGGTTTTGCAGACAAAATAATACCAAATTTAAATTTTCGTTTGGCGTTATTTCACGTCACCGCGTATGTGCGACTGTTTAGCCACCGACCTACAGCCTAAACGGTTTGACGGATATTTTTTAAACTTCCCTAGAGAGAAATTCGAATGTTCGTTTTGACCCCGAAAACGGATCTAACGATTTTGATAAGACTTTTCAGTTTTTTGATGCTAACGTTTTGGGCTATAAATAATGGCAGGAGCTATTTTGTTTCAATTTGGTATTTTTGATTTTATCTACATTACTAGCTGGTACCCGGCGCATTTCTGCCACAGGAAAAATAATTTCGGAAATAATAAAAAATATTTGTTTTATTTAAACATTGTAACCTTGTGAGGCAATATCTAATGCCAAGTTGAAGAAGTTCTTTCTTTTTAATTGTTAACATGTTTTTTTTTTTCAATTATACGATCAGAGCTTATTTAAAAATATTGTCTGGGAAACTTAATAAAATTGTCAAAACGGAACCAACAACGAACACGGTTCAAACTTTTTCATTCAAATTTTGTGAATTTTCCTCACAAATCTTCCTAACTGAATGGCGAATAATGTTTGAATTTGTCGCAGATAACAACTTCCTTATGCGTCCGTTAATGATATTCCCAGTGTTGGGCATTTTCGAGAAAATGAAGTTTCTGTACGTCTCAAAAAAAAAAAAACATAAATGTTCAGAAAAAACGAAATTCCATTGTTTTTGTTGTTGCTTGTTCTTGAGTTTTATCCGTGGATAATGGTGTGACCCCGTATCGAATTTCTTCAAGTATTTTCACGTTCGTCAAGAATACCGCGAATGAGCTAATGTCAGAAAAAGGCATGAAAAATAAACACGGAGATTCCATTAGCTGTACATTAATGGAAGAAGAGATGAGAAACCCCTACTGTGAAAAAACTGCAGAACACCATAAGGTCGAAGAGATGCAGATATCTTTTAGCAAAAAGCAGTACAAAAACTTCAACAGGAAAGTGATAAAAACAACAACAGGATTTACTCACCACCCTGGAATGTTGAGATGGAGAATATGCGACACTGAAACGCAGTCGGTGTAAAACATATGGAGAGTTCACTTTAACTAACTGGTAAATGGTGATGAAAACTACGATCCCGTAAAATTTAATTTCGTTAAAAAAAACTAATTTGATGTTTTAATTTGTTAGATTTTTATTTGATTTTCAATTAATTTGACTTTTACATTTTTTTTAGAAACTGAGTTCGTAGATCAGAACAAAATATACAACTTGTACTAATCGGTATAACTGTTCCCGAAGCAATAATCTGAAGGATGAACGGTATGGCAACGCTCATTATACGGGATTTCACTTATTCGCATTCATTGAAATTTTCTCGTGTTGCCAAAAATTATAAACATAAAGGGCACGAATGGGTCACGCGAATTTGACCTTGTGGCAAGTTTCTTGCTGGTTTAACACAAAAAAATTAATGTACCCAATTCAAAGAAAAAATATAAAGTATCAATACAAACAGAATCATATCGAATTGTATTATAAGTGCTTGGACTTCTTTTTATAAAGATCTAAGACCAAATGAACGCATACAGAAAATTTCGTGGATATACATTTAAAAGTTTAAGAAATAATTAATTTCAAAATTGTTTTCAGAACTAAATTTTTATTAATTAGGTAAAAAAAATGTTTACTAAATTTATTCGAAATCGGTGCAGCGCAGCAGTTCAAAAGATAATCGGTGTAAGCAGGTAACGTTAATAAGCTGATTATGAACAAAATTTCCATGAAAGACATGACCATACTGGCAACAAATCACTTATAGAATTTTTTATCGAAATTGATAGTATTTTTTTGAGAAAAAATGGAATTATTGGTTACGCTAATAAGGCAGGTAACGTTTACTATCAGGGTTAAAATTAAAAATAACATCTGGAGATATTTCTCTAAAAATAGTTTGTACCAAGTTTGAAGAAAATCACCCCAATCTTTGAGGCTGTATAAGTGTCGTTATAACCAGATTGACAGACAGACTAAAACCCATTTTTTAAAGATTTCTCTATCATCGTAATGGCATTTTTGATTGTTACTTAATTTTTTTTCAGAATAATCCATAACTTGTCTTATTGTACCTACTATATAGTACCTATTATATAGCAAATAAAAAGTTCAAACAGTTTCTGCAGTAAATTTCATTTTTTGCATTATTCTAGAATTGTACAATATTGGTTCAGCATATGTTCAAGTTTTTAACTCGCCAATTTCCATAGCTAATCCACCGAAATAGTGGGTTAAAAGAAGATACAACTATAAAACCACATTTTGAAAATTTATTTAAAACCATATCGCCTCATTAAAAATATTATTTATATATATATAATGAGGTTTTCAATGCAGTACTTATAAACTACGTTTTGTTATCTTACCGGCTTACGACCGCGACCCCCTGACAAATTCTTGGCGACCCCCAGGTGGTCGCGACCAACAGTTTGAAAAACACTACCCTAGTCCAAGCAATAAGTTGACAAAGTTTCAGCCCAATCGGATGAGCGGTATCTATGGCCGCGCAAATCTAATTTTTATATAATAAATATAATTTAAACATATTTAGCACAAAACGGTATTTAAAACTTTTGGCTTAACATTTGTTTAAACATAAAATGTTGCTATATATAGACATAACTTAAACGCTTCTTAAAACGTGATTCTGACATGCCAGGGGACTGAGAACTAGACCGTTTGAAGAATTTCTTGAGCAAGAAAAAAAAAATTGCGATCTACACAATTTTTATTTCGCATATCAAATTTCAGAAGAAAAACAGTTGAATAAATGCAATAGTTTTAAATTTGATGTAGAATCACTTATACTTTTTTTTTTGTTTATTTCTGTCTAATTTGGTGTGAATCCAGCCTTAAGCTCTTCGTCCCCTGGCAGCACATCTCGAAAATATATCACATGAGATTTGGGTTAAGCATCATTTTTTTAACCGACTTTTTTAAACAACTTGCAAAGGGACGTTTATGGAAGATCATCAATGTGCAACTGTAGAATGAGAATTATTATAGAAATTTTTCATGAACAACCTATCCCGTCGCTTTCTTCTTCTTTTTTTTTTTTTATTTTTTTCATTTTCATAGTAATTGAAGGCTTAAAGCTTAACTATATTACTGGTTTTCTTCTGCGTGTTCTGTCCCTATTTGTGTATAACAAAATTTATCAGGATTTCGACCAAAAACCTAAACTGAACGCTAACGTTTCAAAATCCATTTAGTATGCATTTTGGTTAACACCTATTTTTATGTAATCAGTTTAAATTTTAATACCTTAATACCTAATGAAATTTTTGTTCCACCACTCACTCTTTTTAATCAATTTCAGTGTGATATATTAAGGGTCGTAGTCATGTAATTTGTTACTCTTCCACGTATAGCATTTTAAGTTCTATTTTAATCCCCTTAAAAAAGTTCTATCACATTAATTTAATCGCCACACCTGGTTGTGATTTCAAACTTTCAATGTATCTCCCTCATGCCCTGTCCTACAAAAAAAAAGATGAACTCTATGCAATGCTAGTGAGGATTTTTTCCAACGAACACGGGTATTGAGTGAAAAAAAAAAAATAAATTCTAAAGAACTATCACTTCTTGCCATCGGCAATTTTGTTCTGCTTTTTGGGTCATCATGGTGCCTGCACTTACTTAAAAGTGCGGTCTTGAATTATCTACTGAAAACTTATTCCATCCTAAAGTAGCTATACACCTACACCTATCTCCATGTATACATATAGTATTGAAAGAATTTCATTGATTAGAAGGCCATCCATCGTCCATTCGAATTCACCTTCAATCAACCATTCCGGATCGGTTTCATGTCGGCTGACTGTGAGTAAAATCCTTTTAAAGGTTCACATTCAATTGAGGATACACTCCTATCTTTTATTCTCGAAGGACTAAAATTACTTAAGTTGTGGTGTCGATGATGGCGAGGTATGTGGCAACCGCTGCTGTTGGGGTTTTGTAACATGAACAGGTAAAGTGATTTTTTTAGTTCCTTAGTTCCAGCGATTCATTGAAGAATTCTCTATTTTCCTTTCTTCCGTTGTATTTTGTTTTTGTTTTTAATGATGAAGGAAATGAAATCAAGAATAAGGACTTACATAGACATGAGCAATATATACTTTGCTACCCATAGGTTCATTGTATACGGAGATTTTAATTGGATTAGATGCTTAGTGTGCATTTGCAGTTGAACAAGCAGAACAAATCGTTTGCTCTGATTTTGTATTATCTGACAAGGAACTAATTTTGCTAAGTTGCCATAAGGAGTAAGGATTCTAGAAATGTAACAACTTAAATAGAGGTGTGTGACTGGTTGAGTGTTTTAGTTAGCAGGATGATTGAATTTGATGTGTAGATATTCATATATGTAGAGAATGTTGAATGTTATGGTATCTTGTTTCGGAATCAGAGCTAAAGATTTGATTGGAGAATGTTATAGGTTACACATTTATACATACATGAGCACACATTTATTTTTGTTCTCAATTAGGTTTAATTATATAGAATTATGGGTATGCATACATATGCACTCATGCTCAATATATTAATTCACACTCTAGTTATTCTCAAGGCAGACTTCAAAACAAGTTCATTTTTACGCTGGTATTTTGAAAATAACCCCCTTAATAAATATTTAGAAAATCAAAAGATTCTTAATTCTCGGCACCATATCTTACGGAAAATAAGAACGTACACTATTTCGGATTAACGAATTTCGATTATTGTACTTGATATTTTGTAAGACTTTTATGATAGAATTCGGCATAAATCTCTTCCCCATACTATACCATTATTCATATCGCTATAGTCTGTGCATTAGAAAGAACTTCCTGTGGAATGACTACACGAACTCAATGAAGCTGAAATTACGAAATGTCTAGGTTTTTTAAACGACCCGCTCAAATTTTCAAACTCTCTGAACTTACAACATTTTACTAATCTTCCAATGATGGAAATCGACAAACATCTTGTTTTATCGGCGACCAATCAAATATCTGAAGTTACTGGACAGGACTTAAAACAAAGCTTAAAACTAGAGCCAAACTTTTGACTAAATGTTGTTTAAATATAGTGTGACGAACATATCAGAAGGCTACTCATTTTTTAGCTTCGCCACATCTAAAATCCAACGTCCAAAGTACGCCCTGCAACACAAAAATTCCAATATTTGTGACTGATCACTCTGGACTAGATAAATAACACCTGAAAACAATGAAATTGTGTTTATTGTCAATAGGATTCAAAAGCTGCAATATATATACAACTAACTTGTTCGAGATTGTACTAAAAAGTGCTCAGCATACCACGTCACCGCCCTCCACCTGTTGGATGAAAACAAACATTTTCTTGGATGTTCTATGCAGTAAATTTATTGCAATCATTTAACTAATTATTAAGGAAATCACTTACCTGAAGAAGAAATCGTGTTTCGATCAATGAAGAAGAAATACAGGAAGAGCTGCTCTGCGAAAATAATGCGGCACTTTTATTTTTGTGTGAGTTGTTATTTTTATATGCATTTGACAGCTGCGATATGATTTATTTAATTAATTATTAACTATTGAAATATTTTGGTGGAAATTATTATCAAACTACTTTTATTTTACAAAACACATCCACTATTTATGCCATGAGTTACTTACAGATGAATATATTATCGTTTTCATTTAAATTCTAATTGCAAAATTAGTACACGTATTAAACACTAAAAGTTGATGGCGTTTTTAGGCTGTTTTTAGCTGGAACAACTTTTCTTGGTTGTTTGTATGAACATTTCAACTGACTGGATGGCGGTCCATATCTAGTACGTCAATGTTCTAAATAGGTAGAATGAAACCGTTCAGTCATTAAGGTATGTAAGTAACCAAATTAATTAAACGGTTCTATTTCTTTTATTGTCAGGTGAAATAAAGAATCATGGTTAATGTTTTACCAAACATAGACATATGAAACATCATTCGAACCAGAATTTAATGGCGATTACGATGATTGACTCTCAATGCAATAAAAAATTGATTTTTAAAAATAATTCGGATGACAGCAGTATGGATTTGGCGGGAAAAGGAGTACTTCCCATAGTTTGACAGTTTAGAGTGGGGAAAATCCTGGAAAATAAAATTTGTGTTATAAAAGGCAAAGCAGAAAGTGAGAAGTCAAGTTATAATTTCAATTTAACGAAATAAGCAGTCGTCTCAATTACAAAAACAAAAAAAAAAATTATTAAAAAAATCTTTTTCAAATATATAAAACAATAAAAACCTCTCGGGGACCAATTTTTGATAAAAATTAAATAATTTTGTATTTTCTTTTCCTCGTTCTTCTCCCAACCATTCACTCAGGTTTACTTTTCGTTACAATAGTTATAACATCATTCGTCACTATAGAGATGAATTAATTTCTTTTACAACTGCTGATGGAATGTGAAATATTTACTTAATTCGATATTGAAAATTATATTTTTTACATATTGGTGCATCCCCACTGAATAGATCTAGGTAGAATGTAAAGCTTATATCCAAATGCAAAATTAGCACCGCCTCCTTTCTTCTCTGAACAATCCTGTTCATCTGGACACTACCAGTGAAATATAAGAGTTTGAAAACACCTCATAGATAAGAAGATTTGTAAATTTCAATAAATGATTTGGAGATTTTTGGCTTACATTTAAATCGCTTTTAAGCTCTGTTTAATTAGAAATCTTTTGACGAAGCTTAAAACTGTTTTTATTATTTCATATTCTTTCATAATATTTTCAAAATGGTTGGTAGACGAATTTAAATTCATTCTAAACCTACCCACCATTTATTGTCTCACCCGCAAACCGGTCACTTTATTTTAATTTTTTTTAATCCTATGGCACAATTGGGCAAAGAAAGGCATTAACCAGGCTATACAAAGAATGTCCCAGCTCACATTCCATTACGCTGCAGAGCTAAATTCCTTGACGACAAAAATGATTTTGCTCCTTCGAGGGATTCTTTTCTCATATAATATTTCCAAGAAAACAAAAATCCAATCGATAGTTGATGTTCGAACTTTAAAAATGACAAATCTTTAATAATTTGCTTACAAAGGGTTCTGCAGTGATGAGGGTTCATAAAGAACACTTTCATCTTAACTCGAGTTTCTTTTACCATCAAACTCATCCACTTTGCCGTGTCGTGCGTTGTCGTCGTCGTCGTAGTCATTGCAAAACGATGGAAACGAGTGGTGATTTTTGAACGAAGTAAAATTACATTGCTTTTGCAAATTAATTTCCATCAAACGAAAATTTTACATAGTTATTATATGCTACTTAATGAAAATGTTTAATGACGAACCAATGTCACCTGATGGAGAAAAAGGAGTGTCGGTATCAGACTACCTAAAACATTTAATTAAAAATAATTGCTCGTCATTCTGAAGTTGGAAATTCTAGAATATGCTAACAATAAGAGGAGCTTACATTGAAGACAATATTGCCTTTTGAGGTATTTAAATGAAACCCTTGAGAGTCGAATTTATTTTGGAAGTATAGTTAGCAATAAATTAATTAGAAATGTTCAAATGTTTAATAGAAAATGTTCTGCATAATGTACTGTTAAGATAAAAGGGTTTAAATGTCATTAAAACAATAAAAAAATATGTTATTGTCTTACCTATGTCTAAAAAATTAAATATGCAGATGACAATTTTAATGAACCTATAACTTTACTGAACATTTAATTAACGATCGAATAAACCTTTCTTATATTTGAAATTAATGTGTACTTAATTCAATACTTAATTAATATTTAAAAATAGAATAAAAGGCAGTAATCAATAGAAAATATATAAAAAATGTTCTAAAACAATCAAATTTCAACACCCACTCTAAGGCCAGACAAATTTTTGGTTCCATAATGCAACAGCATTCCCAATCAATTTTATGATTGAGTATGTTTCGCTAGTCTTTCAGGAGTATCCGAACAAAATGGTGGGATGGTGGTGGTGGGGGGTTTTCGTTGGCCGCTATTTAAAAAAACGGCTTAGATGATGTAACACTTTATGAGTTATGACGTTAAAATCATCATAAAATTGAGTGAGTATTCAGTTGCATGAAGACTGGACAAATCGATTTGGAAATTTCACCCAAAAATAAAAATTAAAGCTCGAAATCCAAAAATAAAAAGGAAATTTGGCCCAAATTGCTTATTTAACGCCAAAATTTTATAACCCCCAAATTGAAAATAATTTGTAGTATTATCCACACGAAGAAATAGTTCAGCAGCAGAATCATTTTCCATCAAACGTTAAATTGACTTAAATCAGTAAACATCGTGTCCATTTACCGAATCACAAGCTCGTTCGAAATTTTCTAGCCATTTACGGGCATCATATTTAAGCTAGTGCCCTGTGGTATGGTGGTTAGTGTGTCGGACAATCACGCCGGAGGTCTGGATTCAAGCCCAGCTCATTGTCATGAAAAATGCTACTCACCTTAGTCGTTACGTAAAATTGTAGGTCCCCTCCAATCCTGTAGAACTAACAATGCACACAAAAGGATTGGTTGAGAATTGTAAGTCAATAGGCCGTTGTTCTTCGGAGCTGTCAGTGCCACTAAATTAATTTTTTTTTATATTTAAGCTTCATTATTAGCACACAATGGAAGCACGAAACCACACGAAACAAACAAATAAAATATGTGAAATGAGCCCAGATGTTTACAATTTTCTTTATATGCTCATGTTAAATTGAAATTTACAGTCAAAAGTGACCGAATTTTGTGAAAACTTTCAAAATATTGGTGCAAAAAGCGAAAAAATAATAAATAATAAATGTCAGAATAGCAAATGTCATAATGCATCCAAGAGAATTTTAAAAAATCTAAAAATTTGGACGCAAAACCCAGTCTATTTCCTACAACGAAGTGGGAAGGGAACAAAACATATAGACGTCAAAATGCGTCGGGTGAGTACGTCCAATGTAAACATCGTCTATAGAGTATTTAAGTCTAACTGTCACCGCAAGGTACACAAATCAAGTTGTCTCCAAAAGAAAACAAAGAATTTTCATAAATTTTTTAATCCATTTCAATCACATCCTTTAAAGATGTTGACACTTTTAGGCTTGATAGATATAAAAGGAACTATATTATGATATATATGATGCACATAATAATATTTAGTTCAATCTGTCACCGCGAAGCACTAAAATTTACAAGTACGTATTCATTTCCAAATGCGCCGACGCCGGCCGGCTGTAGTTTTGAATTTAAAAACGCTTCTTTTAAAATTTCCCGCATCAAACAAAATCACTCAGCTTTAATAAATAAAAGTAAATCCTTTTTAAATAATCCTTTTCTCTGCTAATACCTTATTACAAAATAAAATTTACAAAAAAAGCAAAAAAAAAAAAAAAAATCCATTAAAAATAAAATTATATCAAAGAACCAATTTACTTAACAGGTTGCATGTCCTCTTTTTTACTACACCACGATCTTCAAGCATTAATTTAATTATCCTTTTAAGATTCTTATGGATGGCAAGCAAAATGAAGGGAAAAAAATACACAACCTTACTGTCTTTGTGGGTTGGTTTAATCTTTTTCTAACCTTTGGCTCATCAACGTGTCGGGACCAGTGCGCCGCCATTATAAAAACAAGTCATTGAAACTATGTCAGGAGCTGATATTTTTTTGCTGCTCCTACTTCTGCTTCTTCTTCATCATCACGAGTTAATGGTGTTTTTTTTTCTGCTGATACAGGATGAGCAAAAAAAAAAAACTAAAACTTAAAATCACTTGCTTTTTCACTCGTTTATCCATCCTCAACACGTCTTCCTTTAGCACACCTTCATCCAGAATATTTAGCTCCGTCATCATTATCATGTTGAGCCGCATATAAATGTCGGTTAGTTTACACTTTTGAAGTATCTTGTCATTCCGTTCGAGGGTAGAGACAGGGATAAAGCAGGAATCTTATAATATTTTTAATTCCCTTAATGCATGCCCCAATGCAGGACCATTTATAACACCCGATTTTAACTATTCCCAACAAAATCATTTATCACTTTGCATACGATTGTAAAGGAGCACGGAGTATTTGGTGTATTATATGACGTTACAGGGGCTTGGCGTGTCGGGAAGCAATACCATCAGGAGAACACATAGCAAGTACCTGTACCAGCATGAGGTAAAAGGATATTTGCTTTATGCTACGTCTACGTCGCGCGGTTGTGGCGTAGGAACATAAGCTTAACGCTTCTAGCTAACATGAAAGGATAAAAACAAACTCTATCTGCGAGAGGTACGGTGGGCTATTAGAGGTCGTGAATGAGTTTTATGTTAAAGGGATGACTTCGCAGTATTTTCCCGGTTAGAATATCCTGCAGAGCTGGTAAAGTTTTTTTTTTGATTTCGTAAGTAGAAAATATATTGAGATTTACGTTGATTGTGCTATTTTTGGGAACACCACCTGGATGCATAACATATAAAGTTATTTATGTATCTGTGTTAAAATCCGTATTGTATAGGAGATCGATTTTTTTTTTCGTTGTCGGTAGGACATGACGCAACTTTACAGGTTAATCGTTTGGGCAGTGATATTTCATTTTGTTCAATGATTTAGATACCTTGTCTGAGGGATGGGTTCATAAATATTTTTTTTATTGACGATTAAGTGGGTGATATATGAACCTAATACTCTATAATGTGTGACCATTTAAGGAATATTTTGTTCTTAAAAAGCGATTAAAATTATTGGAGTAGTTGGAGAATTTAGAGAAAAATCCGTTGACATGACAAGTATCATAAGGAGTTAATAGTTTAATCCTGAAAATATAACATATTCTCTATCACCATAGACGTATCTAAAGCACACATATCCATAAATGCAGGAAAACTTTCTACTTCAGACATATGGCGGAGGAGGCACCACCCAGATTTTATTTTTGTAAGTTGCGATCAAAGAACTCTCCAAACTATACCTGGAATGTCGTTCCGACCAGCACAGACCGGCCACCGACATCAAAACCGGCATGCAGATCTTAACCATCAAATTCAAAGAAATTTATGGAAACTTGAAGGATCTCGCTCTAAATATAATATGAGTGCATTCCATTATTTCCACAGATAAGAAGAATCCTCCGATAAGATTATCACAAGAAATACATTCTTGGATGGTTAGAAGATAGCGACCAGCTAAAGATTTCGAAACAAATTGAGAACCTGAAAAAAACTGCATAGATTTCTATGAACGCAGTGCAAAGTGCGAAAATACATAGTTGAATATACCAAGGTTATGCATTCAACTTGAAAAACCAGAAACAGCAACACCAAAAGCTCAAAATTTCGGAGCTCTCCTCTTCAGAAAAAGTAGAAAGCAGAAAGATTCGCAGCAGAACCTCAAAAATGGCGAAAAGAAACTTTCAACAAATTATTGAGTTTTCAAGTCATTTTACTCATTCGTAAGTTGAAGTTGCACTTCTTAAACTTAATCTTGGAAAATCTGTCTAGATGGCTTTTCTTCCGAGTTCACTTTGACTACATTTTCACAATGGTGCAAGGCTCCTTTCGAATATAAAGAATAGTTCATTAGGTCTTACTGCGGAATTTTATTCATCATCACTGTGGCAATATTGTTGGCTATTTTGCATGCATGCCATTAGGCTAAGATCACAAAGTTAGAAAAATACTAACTGTGTAGTCTCTGGCCTACTTTTTGCGATTATAACTTTACGTTGTCAAACTTTTCAGCGAAATTTTTCCGATTTAATCCGCTCATTATGTAAATGTGATTTTTAAGTCCAAAAATAAGTAGAAAACCCCAAAAAAAGCAGATTTTTGGGACAAAAGTACCTTAAATTATGTTTTATTTTTCAAACATTACACACGTATATTAACATTGGGTTTTCAGCATTTGGCTTAAATATAATAAGAGCGTTGAATTTTTTGTAAAAAAATATTTTAGTTAGTAAATGTAAATTTGTTTTTAAAATCAATTTAAAAAAAAAAACATAAATTTTTGAAGTTTTGAAATTTCGACTGTGAATTTTCACTTTGCTCCATATGGCAGGTACCTAGTGGTTTCGTGTAAAAAACTCGATACAATTTGGTAAGTAAATTATTTAACACAAAATGGCATTTAAAACTTTTGGACAATCTAATCTGCTATTTGCTTCTTTCAATTTAAATTTAAATTTAAATTTAAAAATAAATTTAATAATTTCTTTTAAACAATAACAAATAACAAAATCATATGATTTTTTTTATAGAAATTACTAAAACTACTTTTTACAAAGATTCAAGCCAAATTCAAAGTAGCTATGTTGAAAATTTTGTTGCCTGAATATAAGTTGCCTGAATATAAGTTACATTCAAAAGTAGTAATTTAAAATAAGTAAATAAATAAATAAATAATAAATTAATAAATAAGTTTGAAGCAATTTTTTATAACCAAGTTTTTGGTATGCCGATGGGCAATCCAGTCTCAACCACGATTTCAAATATAGTTTTATATGACCTTTTAGATGCCACTATAAACAAATTAAACAAAACAAATATAAAAATATAATTCTAAAATCGTCGGAGCGGTTTTTGAATAATTCGATATACTTATAATAATTTTTATTACAAAAATTAGTTGTTTACAAATCTTAAGTAGGTACGCCAATTTTAAGTGCTAAAGAGCAGACATTTGTTGAACAAAAAATAAAAGTTATAATAAGAAATAGCTATATCTCCAGCCAAAGATGGAAAAACGAATAATAAAATTGGTAAAAACGAATAAATAAAAATTCGTTTAAAAATTGGCTACCTTAAAGTTGTTGCTGTTGTTCAAACATTCAATGAAAAATTGACGAAATAAAGAATGGTCAAGTAATAAAACTGACATTCTAGTACGAATAGTACAATATAACAACAATAAAAATAAAAGTTCTTATTCAAGACGTTTTCAAAAATTGAATTTACAAAACAAAATTAAATAAAAAAAACTTCATCAAGTCATCTAGATCTTTCTCAAAAAAAAAGGTAAGTAAAAATCGATTAAACCGTTCATGAGATACCTCAAGCAAAAAAACGGTTTTATGGTTTCTTTAAAAGTAACTCTAATTTTATTGAACAAAAGCGTTGTTAAAGTCGTCATCGAGAAAATTAAACTTCTTTACAACGGTTATATGGCATATTCACCACTATTTATTAGTTAAAAAATCGGTTTCCCCTCAAAGTAGACATACTGAATTTTCAGACCCACTTTATAAGAAATATTTGCACTTATCAAAGACAATGGACTCCGACAAGGGGATGGTTTGGCCTGCCTCCTCTTCAACCTGGCGTTAGAGAAAGCAATCCATGACTCTGGCACGGCAACAAGAGGGACCATCGTCAACAGGTCCAGCCAGATACTGGCTTACGCAGACGACATCGACATCATCGGAAGAATCGAGCAAGCTGTACACGATTCCTTCATCCAGATCGAGCAGGCGGCACAAAATCTGGGGTTGCACATTAGTGAAGGTAAAACAAAGTACATGGTGGCGTCGAATGCGAGAGGAACAGTTGGTCAAACAATCAAGGTAGCGGAGCACGAATTTGAAGTGGTGCAATCCTTTAAATACCTTGGGTCAATAGTAGCAGCCGATAACAATATAGAAGAAGAAACTTCTCAAATCCAACAGTCTGTCAAAGCTCTTCAAATCCAGAAATCCCACCATAACTTCAAAACTGCTGCTGTACAAGACCACATGGTCCTGCCAGTACTCACTGATGGATCCGAGACTTGGGTTCTTAGTAAAAGGCACTCCGACCTCTTATCCGCGTTCGAGAGAAAAGTCTTAAGGAGAATTGTTGGCCCCATATGTGAGGAATGGCGATTCCGGAGACGGTATAATCATGAATTGTACGCAATCTACCTTGAAGCAGATATCGTGACAAAAATTAGGCTCGGTAGGCTTCGGTGGGCAGGGCACCTTGCCTGCATGAGTGAAGAGGAACCTGCTTGGAAAGTAATTTGTGGTACATTCTATGGCAGACGACAGCGTGGTAGACCATGCTTGCTCTGGAGAGATGGCGTAGATGCCCGGAGCCTTGGGGTGCGAAACTGGATGGCGTCGGCTCGAGACGGGATAGGTGGAGAGACTTGTTGAAGGAGGCCAGGACCGGACCCCGGTTGTCGAGCAGATGATGATGATGATGATGATTTGCACTTATAAAAACTTTTTATTTAGTTTTTTTGTATTAAATCACAATCAAATTGCACATTATTACCTTGTTTATCAATGCAAGTCACAAGTATGAGTTTTTGACACTTTACAAGACTAGTTTTGAAAATGATAATATAGTGTATAAGATGTAAACGAAATTGCTGCATAAATATGTTTTGAGCTATTGAAATATACACGTCTATTATAGCTTAAGACATAAGCCCAGTTTATATTTCTAAGATCTCCGAGATCTCTGTATGCTCAAAAATATAAACACAATCTCTCAGTGAAATTTTACACTATTGCTGTCAAAAAACTGAACCTGAAAAATGTTGGATTCGCTTGCTCAGGTGAGCGCTCAGAAATATAAACTCGCCTATTTTTAAAAAATATAAGGAGAAATTACCGCATACGTTTCACATCGATTTTTCGATTTTTAAAACTCAACATCTGTAACTATGACTGGGCTCTTGTTGTAGGTTTCTTCTGGCAGATCAAAGACTTGTTTACTGGTGTCGTACTCTTTCATGGAAGAAACCCTAATATGCACTTATGTAATCAAAGCTTAAGACTTCATGATGACAAAGCCACATCCGAAAAGTGGCTGCCCTTGCTTATCACAAGGAGCCACACCATAATAGATATTGCAGTTTTTTTGTCTTTTTATTATAAATATGTATAATATGGTTTGAAAAATAAAAACAATAAAAAGACTAAAAATAGCCAAATTTCAGGCGAAACGCATAAAGGCAACAAAAGTTTTTGAAAACATCTCTGACGTCTTTAACGATGTGATCCATTTGGTGGGCGGTTTTATTTGAACTTCGTCTGTCCGCGAAGTCTACAATCTGTCTCCGTATTGTATCGACATCACGGTGTGTCCTTATGCTTAGGATGCACACTTTTATAGATCTGAAGTTGAAATAACTCAAAATAATTTGGAGATATCCTTCGGGCATAACGTATTTCCAGGATATCGTAGAATGTTCCTTCGGTTCAGTCGCCTTTTTCACTTTTCCCTGAGTACATATATGGATACATCAGTGTGATGTTCTTGAATTGGCCTTTGATGCGGATTATGACCAGTCGCTTGCTTAAACAACGAAAACGCTAGACATCTTGACTAAGTTTTTCCGTTTTCACAGAACCGCATACCTAAACAGCTGCTTACCCTACTATTATTATTAGGCTGTCCGTGCGTGGTCTCTACAGTACATTCCACGCATGGATCCCACATTCGTTGTCCTTGTTTCATTTACTGAGTCTTCAGCTTTGAAATTATTTGAATCCGAGGCTCGTTTTTATTTCGGAACTATTTAGTTGTTTTGTGATAGGAAAAAGGAAAGTTACCTTGATGAACAGACTCCATTCTGAAGGACCAGACCTTCTAATAGTTCCAAGAGTAGATTTTAGTTCGTTAAAACCCTCCTTAAAGGCCTGATTATTGAAGGTCCGTAAGGTCTTCACCAAGTAGTTCGGCCTTAAACTGGAACATCTAATCATTTGAGTGCCTTGGTGGAAATATTTATTTTTGCGCAGAGTAATTAGTTGCTTGACTGAATTTCGACGTTTCGACCATGTGTGACCCATCTGTAGAAACTAGTTCTGCGATATAATAGCTCTAGGTTTTATTTTCTGACTGTCATGACAAGTTTTACACTGGTGGAGTCAAAGAGCTTCTCAAATCGCCTAAAAAATGTACACGAACAATTTTTACAAATTATATAACATAGTGAAAGGTGCTTCATGCTGTATTTATACCATCCTTGGGATGCCTTCAACTCTAACAATTTTTTCGAAAATTGTGATAATATAGCACACTTGAAGTAACTACCATAGTCTCTTCTTTATTTCAAGAGTTTGACAACAGTAAAAATCTTTATTGATTTGACTACTCAACAAGAACAACTCACTTAGTGAATTAGTTCCATTTAATTTGATATTAAGTGTGCTAGTAAAAATCTTTTTCAACAATTGAATACCCTTCAGACTTTATATTTGCACACTTTTATTTTCAAAGCTCTAAAATACAAACTTCTTTTCATCGATTTAGCTAAAAATATAAAAAAAATACTTTTAAACTTTTTTTTTTTAATTTAAAGTTCCACGGCCAGAGTGTTCTACTTGAAAAAAAAGCAAGAGGTTATTTTATTTCCTTCTCCTTCTTTTCTTTATGTAGGTATAAAATTTCGAACGTAAAACTTCGATTCCAAAGTCCAATAAACTATCAAACTTTAGTTCATGATAAATAGTTTGCTTATATCTTATTTTCTTGTCCTCATTCTTCATTTTAACGTGCACCCCGTCTAATATATACACACAGAGTGAGGCTAACACAAAATTTTACGGACGCCACTTTTTTTCACCCCCTCAAGCAAAATGATAATAACAATAAAAATAAAATTTCCCAGTAATTGGAGTTTTTCTAAGTAAAATGTGAGCGCAATCACGTTAAATTGTCTAGCACAGCATGAGGAACGAGACACACTCATAGCAAGTTGTTTGTTAGAGATCTTTTAGAACTCCTTCCTTCAGCTTCCATCAGACGTCTAGCTGAAGTGCGCTTAATGGGTGGCAATTTCAAGTCGTCTTTTGTTAAAGTGATAAATTTATAGATACACTCTTAACTTTAGTACAGAGCGAGCACGACAACATGGCAGGCTATAGAAGTGCTTTACTCTCATAAATTACTTAAAAAAAATATATATATATTCAACATCAACGCACAAGGTGTTTTGTTGTACTTGAAAATCTAATTTCGGGGGTCTTTTGCAACGGGGTTCCGCAACAAAAGGCAATATATTTTCATTTCAATAAAACGATGCCTACACGGTTGTCGACACTTCCATTATTAATATGCAATTTCTGCTTATAACCTTAAACAGTGAAATATTGAATACATGACAGTCATATGTGTGGTGAAGTTTTATAGGAATTCAAACTACAAACCACTGAATACTATTGCAATGAATTCACATGTAGGGATTTACATCAGTGTTCCCATCTTCCAATCATTTTAGAAATCAGCCAATGTTTGCTGAACACCTGAATCAAGTAGTAAATATTTTTACATAAACTATTTATCAAAAGATTTCAATGAGAGCACAGTCCTTCAACTACCTGAAAGTTCCAAACACTTCGGATTCATGCTTGATAGGAAATTTTATTGGAAGTTTAAGGTATAAGAGAGAGTCGTGAAAGCCTCCATTGCATTCTTTTCATAAATAGAAAAATCTGGCGTCCAAAGCCCAACGTAATTCCGTAGATGTATACATTGCGATATAGTGAGGAAGCTTAGTTTTGTCTAAAGCTGCAAGACTTTGTGTTGACAAAAGTCCGAAGAAGTCTATATCTAAGAGTGTTCAGCTTAATTAGTTTATGAACGAGTCCATCGAAGCTTTGGAGATCCAGTTCATCTGAACATTTTGAAATGCTTAATGTCTACATATAGCAGAACTGTTATGAGACGGGTTGGGTACAAAATCCCGACTACCAAAATCCAGACTTCAAAACCCCGGCTGCCAAAACCGCGACTGCCGATTCGAGATTCAATTTTTTTTTTTCAAATTTCTCGGAAACTATGAACTTTTTGAAGAAAATTTTGAAAAAAATATTACTGTAGTCGTAGTGGGTACCTCTAATATAAATGTTTTTTCCGAATTTTCTCGAAAACGAAATATATTAATTTTTTTGTTTTTCAAAATTGTAGGCCCAATTTTTTGAAAAAACCGATTTTTTTCAAACAACTTTTTTTAAATATTTTTTTTGAAAATTTTGGAGAATGCCAATTTTAGCTTATTAATAATTTTCATCCGAAAAATAAATTTCAAAAAAAGATTAATGAATTGGTTTTCAAAATATTCAATATTCAAAAAAAAAATTGTTTAATTAATTTAACTTTTTTAAGAAACGTCATTAAAAAGTTAAGTATGCCAGTATTGTTTGGCTTTCTAGGTCTTCTTAGAAATAGAATTTTATTAAAATCCACTCAGTCGTTAACGAGGAAGTCAAAATTTAAAAAAAACTGTTTATATGGCAGGTACCGTTAAAACTGTTCCTAAAAAAATATGGTTCATGCCATCTGAAAGGTTTTTAGTTTCGTATCACTTATGTCAAATTTTATCAAAATCGTTAGAACTGTTTTTGAGAAAACGAGTTTTTTTCATAACCGTTATATGGCAGGTACCATTTGTTTTAGGCCTAGAACAAAAATTCAAAAAAAAAACCCCTGACTGTCACCCTAAAAATCTTATATAGAGAGTTTAAAGGATATCGGTCCAACCGTTTAGGCTGCAGGTGCGAATGACAGTCTGTCAGTCTGTCAGTCAGTCAGTCAGTCAGAATTAACTCCCGCGCGCGTAAATTCCATAGGCCATATTTCACTGCATTAACATCAGTTTTACTTTTCAAATATGCCTGCATCCTTATGACTTGCAAAGTAAAAACAAATATTTGTTTGTTATATTGTGCACAATTTCGATTTTAACGTTTTCTTGTGTAACATGAAAAACAAAAAAGTTCTTCGGTTCCAATTACAAAACAAGTAAAATTTTTATTTTCATCAAATTTTATTTTCAACTTTCAAAATATTAAAGAGTGTATGTAAAATAGATCAGAAAATTTGATTTTCCACAAATTCGCGTCCATTTTATTTTTGTCAGACTAATTATAAAGCTTCTTTTCAAAATTCCAAAAGTAAACATGTTTTGTGCTGAACGCCTAAACGGCCTTCTATAACATATTGGCCCTTACCAATAAGCAATCGCTATAACCACATGTTTATGTAAACACGAGGTTTAAATTTTAAAGACGAGTTCACTTGTTTGCTTACTAATATTCAAGTTAAATACGTCTTTTACTAACCGCCGTTCCATTACTAAATCTATTACTTTTGCTGTTGAAATAGGTGGCTATGTTCTTATAATTTCGAATAGTCGCCTCTTTCACACCTCAAGACTTTATAGGAGCCTTCAATATGGATTTACTTGTTTTGACAGATTCGTAAAAAGTGCCATGACATCAAACACAAATAAATTAATTTTAAAAAATTGTATTGTTATTTATTACCTATTAAAGATGACTACTCTCCAGGCCCAGATGGCATTCCTCCAATTATACTGAAAAAATGTAGCTCCATTATAGCTTTTCCTCTTCAACTTCTTTTCGAGCTATCCCTTAAGTCGGGGAAATTTCCCAGTGTATGGAAAAAATCATTTATTACACCCGTTTTTAAAAAGGGTAGTAAGTCTGACATAAAGAACTACAGACCGATTGCCAAACTCTCTTGTATTCCAAAGCTATTTGAGCAAGTGGTTTGTAATAGTATGACGTTTTTCTGCAAAAATATTATCTGTAATCAACAACATGGATTTATGCAGAGGCGGTCAACGGTAACGAACCTTCTTACGTTTTTACACAAGTGCTCCAATGCTTTGGAGAACGGACAGGAACTAGATTGCATTTATACCGACTTTTCAAAAGCTTTTGACCAACTTTCCCACGACATTATAATTTTTAAACTTAAGGCCTTTGGATTTCCTGCTGGATTTATTGATTGGATATATTCTTATCTTCAAAATAGATCCTACCAGGTGAAATTCAGAAAAACATTTTCAAACCCTTTTACTGCCAACTCTGGAGTACTGCAAGGAAGTCATTTAGGTCCCATTCTTTTTATTCTTGCTATTAATGATGTAACATCATGTATTCGCAATAGTGAAATTCTGATTTTTGCTGACGATATGAAGATTCTTAAATCTATATGCTCAAGCGGTGATCGTGTGAATCTGCAAGACGACATTGATAGCTTTTGTACTTGGTGCAGCAAGAATGGATTAAACCTTAACCCAGCGAAATGTCAAACTATGACTTTTTCAAAGAAACGAGTACCCATCATATTTGACTATAATATTTCACAACATACATTGTGCCGTGTTGTTAGTTTTAAAGATCTTGGAATCGTCTTCAATTCAAGTCTAGATTTCACAGAGCACATCAACTCTCTTGTTAAAAAGGCTAACTCAATGTTAGGTTTTGTAAAATGATGGTCCAAAGAGTTTCAAGACCCTTATGTTACCCTATCTTTATACAATTGTTTTGTTCGTCCGCATCTGGAATACGCATCGCAGGTATGGACTCCGTTCTATGATGTTCATAGTTCTAGGATAGAGGCAGTATTAGGCAGTATTATAGTGCTTGTGTTATTGTAGTCATTTGTTTTACATTACTAACAACTAACACCAGCACTAAGTGATGAGCCAGTGGAACACATATAATGTGTTGGCAAATCTTTGTTCATAAGCTGAAGCTTGCTCTAAGCTCCTTATGAACAGGATCTGATAGTGTAAAAAAAATTATTTTATTTAAGGTGCTTATTTTAATTGCCCGACAAAATTAAAAACAATTATTCATCAACACACAGACTGAAAAAAAAATTGTTTATTTTCTCTTTTGCTTTGAGTTGTCACAATTGACATTTCAAACGCAGGGATACACTTAACCTTGAAGTTAAACATGAGTTTCTCAACCATAAATTTTAAGCCGACGATAGCGTAAAGCTGACGATTAAATTGGTTATTAGTATGCGTAATTATTTACAGCCCACTTAAATATTTTAGTCACGTCTAATTTATTTTATTGGTAAGGCCCATTTAAAATACCACTGAGAGTGAACAATCCAAGGTTTGTTTATTTTTTGTTCCGTTTTCTTGTAATTGAATCAGACAATTTGGAATAGTTACTATTAGTTATTCATAAAAAAAAAATATTTTCCTTATTCTTTCGAACAAAAATGGGAACACTAAAACCAATCCACATAGAAAACAATGATAACGCAGAGAAAAATTTCATTAAACGCATGCAATTCGTATATTGCATATTTGCAACCACATTCGATAATAATATCACATGACAACGTGATTGTACCATGAAATTCTGAAACTCTATAACCCAACGCTTTGTTCAATATTTGTGGCTCTAAATTGCAATCCAAGTCTTATAGCATTCATATACACACAAACATTCATGTCATCATCATCATCATCATCGTGTGGTACAAGGACTATCCAAATCCATCAGTCAGCCACGAACTACACTGAATTTTGTGGGAATATTTTGTATATTTTAATGCCTCAAACTTGTAACTGCTCGCAATTTGTAAAATCCATTTCTCCTCGTTTATGGTATCTATAAATTTAAAGTAATTTTCACAGCCAAAACACTCATTCGAAAATTTAATATATAAATGTGAACATTGAACAATACTGTATTGCATAACATCACGATCGAACAAATATACATGCACATACACACATTACAACACCTATATAAAAGTCACAGAAAGGATATTGGCATTTTAGAAACGTAATGCACATGCACTGGGGCGTATGCGTTATATTTATTCCAATAAATTGTTTGATTGTAGATTGTGTATGCAACAAGGGGTGTATTAGATTATATGAATTGAAATTTTATAGTCTATCAAACTATGAATACTTATATAGATACATATATTGCTGGCAAATTGATTGACATGAACGATAGATCGGAATATGTTGATGGGGGGAAAGGATTTCATGGTTTATGGTAATTTGTCTTGCTTGTGATGTAACAGGTACCACCGCCATTAGCACATGAATCGAGTGATGAAGCGTATGTGGTGTCCATTTTTCACCCGAGTCCTCCATCGGTATGTGTATCTTGAATGATTATCATGTATGCTAATGAAATTGAGTGGATATATGGGAGAGCACCCTTGTGATAATCTTATAGCATGTGGTGTATTATAACGGAATTGTGTGCTTCCACTCCATCATTTTGACCTGATTGCCTTATTGCGTTTCAGAGCAGCACTATGGTCGTTGAACAAATATTTGTTTAGAAATTTAATTCTTGGTATAATTTGCTTGACCAAAGATATTTGTGATGTTCATCATAATGGTTTGTTAATAAAGAGGTGCTCATTTAATTCGTTTTTGTGGATGTCTTGGGAAAACAATTATTATGGTTTGCCATTATGAATTAAGGGAAACTTAAAATGGAACTTTATAGAATTAATTGAATGAATTTCATTTTGTATTATTGTAGCTTGATATGATATTTAATATGAATTAGCTTTTTGTTGATGCATTGCAATGGTTAGAAAGTGGGTCCCTCGAACTTAATCTTGTATCTAATGGTAACAAAAGACTTAAGTTAAAACAGGAAGATTGTGATGAAATTACACAGGGAAGAACAAGCGATTCAAAAAGAACAAAGGTTTAAAAATTCATTTGCAAGATGAGATAGGACAAGCAAACATTCAGATTAACGCAACAATTTTGATGCTAATTGTGTCTTATAATGAGTTGTTTTTTTTATTGTGAACAGACCATCTAGCTAACGAACGAGACTTTCACTTTATTCTCTAAGCATTTTACAGCACGTAGATATCTAGAGCTTGTGATGCTTTTTCGTTTTCCCAGCTGGGAAAAACTCGTCGGGTCCAAGATGTATCCAAAGAAAGCAAAAAACTTTGGGGTAAAGAGTTCAGAACTCCTATATAATTCAATTTTATTGATACTTCTCTTTGATTTATTTCTTTTGCTGTTTACAATACAATTTTTATAAAATTATTATAATTTTTTTTTGTATTACAGTATATGATCTTTATATAATTAATTTCGTTCCTTAAGATAGGTTACAGTATTCCATATTTCAATCATTTATACAAAGCAAAATTATAAATGCGAATCATATATTCAATTTATACAAATCAAAAGACTTACAGTATTATTATAAACAGAAACAGTGGGGTGGATGATCCCGGTCCCCGGTGCAACCGGTATGGAAATCAGTGGAGGAACTCTCGTTTAGCAACTCTGGGCACAACTGCTCTCAGAAGGAGTGGAGAGCTAAGGAATCAGCTTGGAACAGCCTGGTCCACAGTAGCATCTGTGGAGATATCGGAGGCTAGTTGAAGTGACTACTTGGCTTCCGGCACTTGGAGGAAGTGCTGGTTGAAGGATAACGGTGGAGTTGAAGACTCCGGTTCTCAGCAGATGAAGAAATCGGCATTGTTTTGTTTCTGGTCTAGAAATTCTATCCGCCTGTTTGTCTGTCTGTATCGACACGGGCAGTTAAAAATCAGAAACTCAAACAAAACTCGGAGATCCATCTGAAGTTTTTTTTTATTTTTATCATCGAATGAAAATAAACGGTCCTGCTGTACAAAGAAGTATTACCGATGATTCCATTTTCTCGGAAATAAAATCAGATCACTTTTGATATATTTTTATATGACCGATTTGTTGGCAACAGTGATATTTTGTATAAATATTTTTCGGCAAAAGCTTATTAATGGTACCTGCTATATCTACGTGGCTAGCACTAAAGTATTTTGGGTGGCACTAGGATCAAGATTTGTACGAAATCGGAGAATTTTCCGTTCCTAACGGATATCTCGATATAGGACCGTTTATTTAAGAAAAATCCTTCTTCCGTACATCAACCTCTTGAGTATGTAATTATAATCAATCATTCACGTCACAAATGCTTTTAATGAGTGTTAATATGGTCCCACGACCAAAAAAAAAAAACAAATAAAATTAATTGTGATTGTTATCCTCGAAATACCGCCTATTTAATTAATGCTTGAACAACTTTAATATTGGTTTAATTTTCTCTGGCCTTTGTCCTTCATGATAAATGAATCCTTATTTATTATAATGCAAACCACTTACAGTAAATTTACCATTTTAATAAAAGACAACATTTCATTTTGAATTACAATCATTACTCAAAAAATCAGAAACTCTAGAATAAATATCACGTTGATAAACAGTTTCAGTTTTCCAATTTAAATAAAATCTGATTGATCTCAATTTTTCAGCAGAGAATATATCAAGTATTCTGTTAGACAACCTGATGATGTGCATATAGATACAAATTTATATAGCATATCTGCAACAATAAATTGCTTACAGTCTTTTAATTAACTTTTGATTTAAATTTAATATTTTGTTTTTGTGTGTTGTTGTAAAAAAATAATAATTAAAATTCCAATTCCACAAAAGATGAAGCTCTTTTTTATTGAAAATCATTATATCATTATGTTTTTATGTTTTTCTATATCTGGTAAATCTATAGGCAAGTATTGGTATAAAATTAAAAGGCACGACATGGTCGCACAAACTTGTTCTTGGGGAAAGTTACTTTCGTGTTCAACTCTGGGAAATTCATTTGAACATATTTTTTTTATAAAAAAAAAATTTAATTTTATGTATTGAAATTATTTTTTTTTCAAAAAATTTTTTTGAAAACAAATTTATGGAATAAAAAAAGATTTATACGAAAGACATCGCTATCGGTAAAAATTCAATTACATTAAATTTTATCAAAATTGATAGTATTTTTTCGAGAAAATAAAAATTAACGGTTTTTCCAAAAAACAAACTTTTTCAAAAATTCTTTTTTTTTAAAATTCTGTTTGCAATATTATTCAAGCTAAGCCACAGTTTTAGAAAATTAAATTTGGTTAAAATCAGTGAACTTGTTCAAAAGATAGTCAGAATAATAAAAAAACGGTTCTATGGCAGGTACCGTTAACAAGCTGATTCTGAAAAAAAAATTAAGACGACCGACAGTCAGACAAAGTCTCGGACAAAATAGAAGAATTCATGGGTATTTTCTCAGCTGAGTTATTATAGCAAATAAACATTTTAAACCCATTTAAACCAAAATGCACAGTATTTTATTTTAGAACTTTTAATCGAACTAAACCAAATTCTACTTTGCTTGCTAAGGAGGTAAATCAAATGTTTACATACCAACATTTTTTGATTGCCTTAAATAATGAACAAACAAAACTTTTCAATCATATTTTTGGAGAATGTTTATTAAAAATACTCATAACCCACATTGGTCACTTCAAACTTCAATGGAATTATTTTTTGCTGTCGAACATTTTAAAAAAACTTTTAAATTCTTAAAACTTTAAAAAAAAGAAATTATTTTAACCATCGTATTCTGTGAACCGGTTAAACTGGTAAAATGTAACTTATAATCCATTTCCATGGTAGACTCTCTTGATCAAATTAAACAGAATACAGGAAACTCCATAAATTCTGAATATTTATTTTCAAGTGTATATGCAAGAAAGGGTGTTTTGAATTGGACTATAAATTAAAAAAAAAAAACTTTTTCGTGACACAGCCAATACGACATTCAATAGTTTTTTGTTTGGTTTAGCCTTGAACCGTTAACAAATATATTATATTTAAATAAAGAGTTATTTCTGAATGAAGATCAAATGAGTAAAAAATGGTCCAAAATTCGACCTCCAGGTGGCATTCGATTTCTAGTGTCGTGAATCTGCAAACTTACTGCAGCAAATTAGCTATCTATTAAGGAAAAACTAAATTGATTTAAAGTATTGTAATTTATGATAACCATCAGTCGACAGCTTCATTTCAATGCCGTTCAACCATAAGTAAATTTTTGTAAAATATACGCGGCTAACTACACGGCATTCGATCCCATGTGTCCTACAGTACTAATTGAAGAAAATTATCTGCTATGCCCAGCCAAAAATTGTTTTTCTATCAGTGCATACATGCTCATAGGATAACAATTATTTGACTGTCCCTTTTGAATGCAGTTCATCCAGCTGCATTCGATATCATACGTTGGAAATCCCCTTGAACACTTATTGCATAAATATATAAAGTCAAATGCATACTGGTCAACTCATACCATTTTTTATCTGCTTTCCATTGCTTGAATAAATTCGTCTGAAATGATAGTGATGTCGGACCAAAATGAGTATAAGAATAAAAATGTATATTAATAATCATTTGACAATCCCACTTGAATGCCGTTATGCATAAAGAATTATATTTATGTCAAAATAACGGGACATATTGCCGTACATACGCTGGCAACCAACGCAAACATCGATCAAATACCGAACCAGTGCTGCATTTGATCCTCTATATAGAAAATCTTTTTTAACACTCATCGCAGTAAATAAACATTCTAATCATCCAAAACTATCGGAAGCCAACTCGTACCCTTCATTCTGTCTTTAAAAAAAAAAAAAAAATGTCCAGTCCAAAAAAAAGGAATAGTGTAGATACTAGTGTAGGCTTGTCAAAAAAATTCTTTGTTCGTTCAGAACAGAGCTCTGAACAGATTCTGATCGATCAGAGCATGCTCCGAGCGTATTCTGATCTGAACAAGTCTGACATCTGAGCGTTCAGATTTATTTTTGAAACACATTCGAGCACTCAGCTATTATAAATTGACATTCGTTCTGACTCTTTCACACACAACGTCAAAATCTAAGTAGAAGTTAAGTCATTAATTTATTCTTATCCATTTGATTTATTATTTAAACTCTGAAATTGATTT
This sequence comes from Baccha elongata, assembly GCA_951217065.1. Taxonomy (NCBI): domain Eukaryota; kingdom Metazoa; phylum Arthropoda; class Insecta; order Diptera; family Syrphidae; genus Baccha; species Baccha elongata. The sequence goes on from OX578274.1 coordinate 44,045,359, forward strand.
GATGCGCAAAAAAACATAATTTCACTTGTATTTTATTGAATAAAAACTATCTCCAAAACCAAAATGACTAGCTTTATCCGCCATTTCAATTGTTTTGATAATTTTTCAGCATTTCACTCAGAATGATCAGTCATTTTAGCCTGAGCTAAAAGGGCGCGCTCTGAACATGATCTGAACCATCTCTGTACGAACAAAGAAATACAAATGTCATAATCTGAACGCTCTGAGCGAAAAAAGGAAAAAGAAACACAACTTAATTTTTGACAACTCAGGATCTGCTCTGCACGAAAAAATAAAAACGCCTATAAATTATCTTTCCTGCAAAACCAAAACTATCAACACAACTCGTACCCCTCCTTTCAAGTAACGAATAAAATTGTTTTTCTATCCGTCAATACATTTTAATATACGCTGTGAAACCAAAACAAAAATGATTTTAAAGTGCTGTTATTTACTATATAACAATATCTTGACAGTCCCATATGAATTTATAAATAAATGTCAGTAAAAATAACGAGACAATGATGATTATACTCCAGCAATTCCTTGAAAAAATGGTCCAACATTCGAACTCCAGATGGCGCTGCATTCAATTCATGTTTCGGAAATCTTCTCTGAGCACTAATTTTCAGAAAATTATCTCATAATGAAAAACCAAATCTACCTGTGGTCAACTCGTACCCCTCCTTCTGCACCCCAAAAATATTAACTTCTCTATCCCTCGTGTGTGTGAACGCTGTGGGACCAAAACGAATATATTAAGGTATTATAATTGATGCAAATGCTAAGCATCATTTGCATGGGCTCACATACACAACGATCCAAAAGATTATGGGTATATCATAGAATCTCCTAAGACGATCTTCTATTTGCTGGTTACTAATTCTCTCGTGTATATTTAATTTTTATTTTTAGTTTTAAAAATGTTTGCATTCACAAAAAAAAAACACCCTTTACATTATTTTGTTGGTGAAACCTAAAAAATCGCATCGCTCACGAACAGAACTAAACTAACAGAATAAAGAAAATTAACAAAACTAAAACTGGACTCAGATATTTTTTATTCAAACTGCAAATTCCCATAATAATCAACCTCAAGTGTAGCCATGCGTTAGTTGGAAAGCAAAATTAAAAAAAAAAAACTAAATAAACAAGAAACAAAAAAAAATATCCTTTCTGAGAACTTGTAATACAAAAAAAAAACCCTCAGTCAGTTCTAAAAACTCACGAGTCACATAATTTGTAGTTTTATTCATGTTTCTCCATTTGCAGAACTATGAGTGCTACTTAAATTAGATAGAAATAAGTTCACTCCTTAGCTGCAGGCAAAGGGAAGAATGGACAGCAAATAAAAAAAAAAAACTAAAAGGATTTAATTAGATGAAAATTAAGCCAAACAAATGAACTCTGATTTTGCTATTTTTGCTGCCATCTGGCACTGGTCCGCACTATTCCATGTCCAAGGATATGCCAACAATGTGGTGGTAGAGTGGTGGTGGTCAAGCAGCAGAAGAATGGCTGGAATGGCTTTATCTCTTTAAATCCCGGAAAGAAAACGCTGCAGGACACATGTGGTATATTGCAGAAATCAAGCTAACTTACTTGGTTTACGACCGGACCTGTGTGTCTCCTCTGTGTGTATATTTGTGTGTGTGCAAGCCCATTATCCACATTTCAGAAGCTAAACAGTTTCGCCCACAGCACCCCAACGACCCGAGCATAATTTGCTGCGCTAAATTATAAATTTTTTTTATGTCTATCCGTTTTTGTGTTGGGAATTTTATAATTTAGCATTTTTCCAAACATCCCATTCCATAACGGTTATACGCTTTAGCATCATCAACCAACCCTGTGCACTAACTGATTTCATCATAATGGGGGCTAAAAGGCGCCAGAATAGTGAAGTACTTAACCAACGGTAAACGGATGGAAAACGTAGCAAAGCAACGCGCATAATGCGAATGTGTGGAAGGAAGTGCACAAGGCTCTTCCTCAAAAACCACACCACAAAATGCAACTATTTTCGGCATCGTGGTGTAGCAAAAGAGTGCTGTTGTCTTCTTTCTAGTCCTTCAGCTTAAGTTGAAATAAATTACTTTTTTTTTATAAATTCAGAGCCTTACAGTGTAGACTATTATTTTGCTGCGTATCGTAGCGTAAAATCGTTTTTTTTTTTTAACGGAACTTTCATGCATAGTTTAAAAATTTATTAAACAAAATATATTTAATTTTTTTGTTTCGATAAATTTTTGAAATTTGTTCGAAGTCGTGGGGCATCGAACGTCCGAACGGCCGTTGTTCTCATGTAATAACACAGCATATTTTGTCGAGTGTCCAGAATAGGGTTGCCAAAGAATGCATGCAATAAAATTTAATTATAAAGCAAGTTATGAATTCGCCTATAAAATAAAAGACATGAATGTCTTGCAAAAACTTGCTCTTGCTCTTGTGGGAAGTTAAGTTGATATACTCAAATTGAGAAATACCAAAGCCATAGCGGAGTCCCCAAATATTTGAAAATTGTTGAACTCAATGAAGAAAATCTACACTACGTTGTACGTTTTAAAAGTAACGTATAATTTTCGAAATTTTTCGTGCTTTTGACAAGCAATATAATACACTATATTCGCAACAATATAATACAATACATAATACAACAGACTATCACACCAAGGAATACCACTGATATGCCTGGAACTAATCCTGCACCGAGAAGAATTGACTGGGTCAGAGATAGATATATTCCCGGTGCTAGTAAATTAATGGAACAGATAAGTCGAAATCTGTAATGGACGTGTTGGATCGTTAGAAGTATGAACGGACGAAGCTACGAGCTAGAAAGATGATGATGAAGACGATTGAACATCTTGTGCGTTTAAGAAACCAAATATTGAAATATTGGAAACAGAGCCACGCTTTGAAATAGTCTACAGATGTTGCATGAAAGAAGCGATGAAGAAGAGTTCCCAAATTGAAGCAGGGAGCATGAAGAACCGGGGTTTCACTAAGCCACGCAAAGAAGTAGAAGTGCTCAGAAGATTTGTTCACCAAAGTTCATGACCAATACACAACATCAATTTTTTGTGGATTGTATTGTGAGAGACTTTCAAATGGACAGTTTCCCAGGCTATACTTTCCAATGAACACATCTTTTTATGATGAGGTGTTCGAAATCACCAGTTAAAAAATCAGAATGGCGTTGAAAAATTCCGAAAGATAAATAAATAAATAAATTAGGTTGTTCACAACTCTCATCTCTTATAAGAGATGACCAAATCAATCTCTGCCTAATCAGTATGGAGAGAAAATGATTTTCTCCAAAATAACAACTAAAAGGGTGAAACGACACTAGTAAGAAGAGATAGAAAGATAGGAAAGTTTTTCGTACAATGGATTGATTCGCATGTTGTGTTTATTGATTTTGAAAGAATTCTATCGAGAACCGTGAGATTGAATATGTGTGGTCGCATGTCAAGTAAATTAACATCGATATAAATAAAGAAGAAGATGAAAAAGTTATTTTATTTTTAGACCTTGAATTCCAATTTAAAACAAATTTGAATGAAGAATATTTTAATTATGAAGAAAAACACACCCAAGAACAAGTTTATATGCAATTCAGTCATAATCTTTATTTGATGTTAATATAATTCTGAATATTTTAAAATATTTTTTACCAAAAAAAAAAAAAAAAAACAAATGGCAACCATATTATAGTGAACTGGTCTCTCCTGAAAAGGACCTTTCTGATGAAGCCAAACCGCGTTCAAAACCAAACGTTATAGAACGCCTTTATGTATATACCTATACACACACATAGAAATAAAATGAATTGTTCATTAAATCATCTGGTCACGTTTTTGAATTATGCAGGAGCACTATATTATATGTTTGTATACGTTTGGCTAACTGAGGGTATATTGCAACTATTTTGTAATTCTCAATAGTGCCGTGGTTTTTCATTTACAAATAATAATTTTCGTTTGAGTTTGGGTGTAGTAGTAGAAGTAAACTAAAAAACTAAAAAAAAGGACTATACAAAATAAAAACCTTTTACTATACAAATGAAGCAATCTAGCAAATTTTAATGAAGCACTTCCGCTGGGATGAAGTTGTTGCGTTATATACATATAGGGTTGAGGTTAATATTGTGCTCCCTCGGGGGAGGATATAAACAAAAAAAAAAATTACATCTACATAACCCAGCCATGAACTTTTAATGGTCAAAAAGCCAATCGACAAAAACTAACTGCATGATGTTGGTTACCTCTGCAACCGATTTAGTGCAAATTTAAATATTTTATTTGTCATGGGAGAAAAATTACAAATATAAATGCATTTGACAAGGAAAAAAAATATTATTCGTTTTTTTAAAGTAATTACATTCAGGAGAATATATTATTTTCATTTAAATTACACACATAATTTTTGTTCTGAAATAGATATTTGATGAATCTATTTTAAGTTATGGTTTAGTGGAGAGTATTTTTTAATGACATTATATTTTTTACTCATTTTTGAAAGGTAGATAAGTTAAATTAAAAATCCAATTTATTGTATGTAATCTAAAATCAAGCAACCAGATGAAATGTACGACTGGGTCTCACGAACTTGCTCTTGTAGCAAACTATTGGACTACAAACATTTGTATTTATTCATTTATTTTGAAAGCTGAAAAAAATCAAAAATGGCATTAACATCAAAAACTATTATTTGTAATATCAGGTAAGTAGGTAGGAATGGCGGCTATTCAACTAGAAAAAAAAAAAACCCAATTAGAGCTAGGTGCGCCGTTTTGATACCATAAACTCATGAGACCTATCATTATGTGGAGGTTGGGATATCGTTTTAGTGACTATGGTGTATTAAGGTGTGGAATCGCGTTGGGAGTTGATCCCTTTGTTACCATTTCCCATAGGAAAATAAGAGATCCTCGAGTACCTCAGCTAAGGGAACTGGCCCATACCCCCCACCAGGCTTTATGCCAGGCTGTTAGCTCCGATATGTTTGTCTTCGCCAAAAACCTAAACAGGCAGAGTGCTATGTGGCTTAGGGTAGAACCAGTTTCCTCGTGAGATCGATTCGGTTTAGGGAAAGACATGATGTCCGCCGTAGACACAGCCCGCCTACACGGCTAAAGATGTGGTTCCTGCGGAAATCATGTAGCTCTCTTGATCCGTTTTTCGGCCCATGGGAAAGGTGAGATATTGGTACGGTGATTTATGTTATAAGGTTTGAAAATTGTTTTAATTGGGAGTAAATCCCATTTAGGAAGGCAAGGAGATCCTCGGATACCTCACTCAAGGGAAGTGGCCCATTCACCCCACCAGGCTTTATGCCAGGCTATTAGCTCCGATATGTTTTTTTTGTAATATCAAATAAACACACAATTGTTATGAAATAAAATAAATATCATTTCATTAATAAATATCATTCATTTTACTGCGAAAAAAAGTCACTAAACTTGTCTCCCGCATTTCTAATCAGTCCGCTGAAAAATTGAAAACGTCAAAAATATCGGTAATTTCGAATTCGATCGAATTTCCATCTCAAGGACTGTCAAGTAAAGAGTCATCTTAAAGCAAAGTCGTGTATGATATTCCATTTGTTTGCTATATTACTTGAGAAGAAAACATTTGCGAAGGAGGTCTTTGATTGTCCGTTCAGTTTATCAGTCCCCTGGTGAGTGTTTAAATACAAAAAATCAATATAAGCAGGCGTAATTTTTCAGCTTAATAAAACCGTTATATAATTTTTTTTTTTTTATTTTTTTTTCTCAGTCCCTGGCAATTTTATGAAAAAACGACTAAAATTCTACAAAGAGGTCCGAGATATTTTCAGAAGATGATGCATTTTAACGGGTTTTACCGAGGGCTTTGCTATGCAATTTTAAATCGATTATCCATCATAACTTTTTAAGGGCTATAAGCTTTAAAAAAAATTTTTCGCAGCAAGATAATTATATCTTACAACTAAAAATCATACTGATTTCGGTTAGTATTGTTTCTGCCATTTAAATAAAAGGTCGTTTTTTGAATTGAATAAGTGATAATGGTGTAAGAAGAGTGACGACTGACGAACGAAGAGATTCTTGATATTTATAATTTACTAAGGCCTCAACAGTCCTTTTAGTAGCCGTGTGGTTTTACTGGCGTTTGAGTATGGTTAGTTTATAGATACCAGTTCGAAAGGGGGAAATTAAACATTTTGACTAACATTTTAAAATAATTTTGACAGTTTCAGGTATAACATGCGTTAAATTCAAGCTATCCTTTTTGGGATTTGTTATTTAAGTTTAAATTTTAAATGAGGCGAAAGAAATGCAAAACTCATTTTAACTTCCATACAAATAAATCAGAAAATGTTAAAATGTTGCATTTGCCCTGGAGCATTTCTATAGACCCGAGCATTCTTTGCCAGCCACTTTTGCGCTCACAGCCTCAATCATCTCTATTGAAAAACAGTAAAAACAGTACGTTGACATTTTTAATGGCTTTACTTGCCTTGCACACAATTTTTCTCAACTCAACACGAAACCAATTAAGCATGACTGATAATAATTAACACCAACTTAAGCAGGCCCAGAATAAGAATACCGTTTTGTTTTGCTTTATTAAGTGTGAACTATATAATAGGCGTATTTTCTTTGTTTGTTTCTGTCTAACATAGTGTGACTGCAGCCTAAAAGGCATCGCTCATGTTCCAAACAACGTATGTTTTTGTTTTGCCTGTTAGTCTGGTGTGACTGTTCTCATATAACTACATGTATTCTGCGCCTAACAATGCTTTATAGAAACATGTTTGTTTGCGCTTTAGTTTGATCTATTGTGTTAAATGATTTATTCGCTTTATTTGGTGTGACTGCTCTCATTTGAAGACGTATATTTTTTGCGTCAGCTGATTAAGCGAAACATGTTTAAGAAACATGTTTCTTTGCGCTTTAGTTTGATCTATTGTGTAAAATGATTTATTCGCCTAATTTAGTGTGACTGCTCTCATTTGAAGACGTATAATTTTTGGCGTCAGCTGTTTAAGCGAAACATGTTTGTTTGCGCTTTAGTTTGATCTATTGTGTTAAATGATTTATTCGCCTAATTTGGTGTGACTGCTCTCATTTGAAGAGGTATAATTTTTGGCGTCAGCTGATCAAGGAAAACGTTGGTGCCAGACTTGGTGTTGAATATAATAAGTAATACACAAAAACAAAAACTCTCGTGACTTGTTTTAGTTATCATATTATTACTAAACAAAAACGCCACAGTAGCCATCATCCAGCGATGATATATTTTTTAATCCAAAATTAATTGAAGAATTTTTTTTTCTATCAAGTGATAAATTTTTTTTTGTTATTATTATTTCAATGTTATATATGTACATAGTTCTAGTATAAATCAAATTCAGCAAAATCGGTAAATCTATTGCACCATAAAATAATTTTATTGAAAAATCCAATTAGTTCATTTATTTCTTTCTTTATTTTTCTATTGATTTCTGCCATCCCTGGAATTTGTAATCTTTATGTGAAAAGAACAATCAGACATTTTTTTAATTAAAAAAAAAAATCTTTTAATAGACAGACATCTAGCCGTAAAAAGAATCATCCATATTCTCGTATATATAGAATAACTAAAAGAATTTTGTTCCGTTATTTAATCTCCAGTTTTAATCCTTGCAAAAATAAATAAAAAAAAAGTCTATCTAAATCGAATAACCCCGACCTGCATCAATGCCATTTTATCATCATCAAAACGGCTGGTTCATGTGGGAATTCCAATATTTAGGTTCTGTCTGCAATAAACCAATCCCCATTCCCAAATTCTAGATTTCTGCAATATAGTGGAAAAATATCGCAGACAGAACTGCACCAGGGGCACAGTGTAGTGTAGCTATGGCAGCATGATATGCTCTTTGCGAAAACAAGAACCCCCAGTGTCAGCTGACCCTCTGCCAATAAATCTTTTATGATTTGTACTGGTCAGCATTTGTTCGCTTTATTGTTGTTTTATAGACTTCCGGACAATAACAGGACTAATACCCAAAACGAACTGCTGCATGACCAAAAGCGCACAGTGCCATCAAATTAATATCACAGCAGCCCAACCAAACAGCAACATCATCGCATTGGTATATGGAAGTGAATCTCTATCTATAGTTAACCTCAGCATTCAGGTGGACGTGTAAAGGATTCCGTTTTGTGGCATTTATGCATGCAGTGCTTTATTGGACGAAAACATTCTTTTCTTTTCGGTAGATATAGAAAACGGGAACAGGATAATAAATGACCACTATATACAGCGATTTCGCTTAATAGGCTTCTTTCTTCTGCACGATATTTTGGATTTAGTGTAAAGGTCAAAATTTAGAATAGTCTTTTGTATTTGTGAAACCCAACATGTAAAATTGGTTTGGCAGTGCATGTTTCTATTGTTGGTCCACAACGCCTTTGTTTGAAAGTAGTTGTTATAAGCTGAAGGCTTTAAGTTCAATGTTTGAACGATTTAAGGTGACAGTATGGCTTGAAAGTAAATTCCCAATTAAAATAATTAAAAAAATCCAGTAGGCTTATATGAAGATTTAAACCCATTTTTAGTAAACGGGTTTGCCACTCTCCCCAATTCTCAGTGTTAAATTGTAGCTCCAGAAGAATCTGATAACATTAAATCTAATTCAGTATATACGGATCCTTATAAAATTTTCCAAATTCAATATTTTTAAGGACTAACAAAATAATGCAAAAAGGACACTATTTTGGTCTGTTTTTTTTTATTTATCTTCTTTATATTCAATTGTTTTAAAAGTTTAAGAATCTAATGGTTAACATTTTTTGTTTCAAAATGACAATTCTGTTATTATACAGCTTATGTGTTGGTACCAGAGAAATTATTATAAAAAATTGGATAAATTGAATCTGCGATGGGGTACGGATTTAATTTGGAAATGAAAGTACAATTTCTGAGCTTCAGTACGCACAGCTCTTCTTTTTGTGCTTCTCGTCCTGCTTTTTTTGTCTCCTCCTGTTTTTGTTTTTCTTCCTCTTCTTTTTCTTCTATATTTCTTATCATTCTTCTTCCTCTTTTATTTTCTTATTCTTCTCCTTTTCTTCTTCTTCTAGTTAGAGACCACTATTTTCCTGCTTGATTTTAAAACGGCTCCCGGAAATTACGCCAGAAGAAATTATGCCAGAATTTTTTTTGAAAAACGCCAGAAAAAAAATTGTATCTTGCATAAATTGTTGAAATATATTAACAGTTTTACTCAAACCTTGTTCGAGTTAGTTAAAAAAAAAATAGAGGCAGTTTTTATCTAATTGTCTTTCTAAGTAGCAAACTAAAAAAAAATCGTAATCTTATTAACGGTATTTCCCATACAACCGTTATTTTTTTTCTTAAGCAGTCTTGTGAACGAATTAATCGATTCTAAACCAAAATATTTTTTTGAAAAGCTCTCAATGATTTGAACTGAGAAAACAAGGCACCAGAAGTCATTAATTTTAATTTTAATTTATTTTTTTGTGAAATCAATATTTGAAAAATTGCTTTATAAAAAAATTATTTTTGTACCATAATTGCAAGGTATTTAGCACTTAAAACTGACGTACCACTTGAAATTTGGAAGAAAAAAAACGTTTTTATAAAAATTATTAATTTTTGAAATTATTTTCTTGCTTAATTTATATTTACAGGACAAAATTTTCTGCATACTTTGATTTTAGCTCGAATCATAGTAAAAAGATGATAGTTTTAATATTATTTTGGACGAAATCTCGTTCTTCCTTCAATTGATTTTCCCGTTTCGACAGAGATTTCTGTCCTCTTCTGGGAATCTTTATTAACACATAATGAAATAACATATATATATAGAACATGTTTGCATATAATGGTTCAATAATTGTTAAACTTACGTTATTCAAACCAAATTAAATAAAACAAATAATCAAACATACAAAAAAATAAATAAAATTATTTAAATTTTAAATAATAAAATACAAAACATTAAACGCCAAGTTATAATATTTTAAATCTAAATAAAAAAACAATACATTTATTAAAAATAAAACCCTTCACTGCTTCCTATTTAACTTATGTGCGATAAATTTTCATGAAAACAGCTCATACGATTTTGAAAAAACTTTGTGTACCTGCAAGGTTTTCAATATAACTACATTTCAAGATTTTGGCTAAAGATGCACATAACGAAGATTTGATGTTAACGGCTTCTTACAAATTTGGCAGGAACTCCGATTTCATTAATATTTTTTATCGCACATAAGTTAAATATGAAGCACAAGATGACATTTAAAGTTTTTAGCTAAACAACATAAAACATAAAATATGATGGTACATAATTTAATGATTCAAAATTTGTGTAGTCCCTTAGTTTGCAACAAGAGCAAGTTATTGCGACCCAATAAAATTCATAGTTTCCGAGAAATTTGCAAAAAACTGAATATCTACCCCTTTACCCCACCCCCCAAAAAAAAATTTGCTCCGGGCCAAATCATGGGTACTTTTGAGGATTTACTCAAGACATACATAAAAACAAATGTCTCCAGCAAAATTCAGCTTTGTCCGAATTATTTCGTAATTTTGCCTTTTTTTTGTCCAATTTTCCTGTGCTAGAATCAAATGAATGAAATTCAAAAATAAGACGGTTAAGTAACCTTAACTCAGGTGTGTTTCGTCAGAGTGTGAACGGTATGTATCATCAGTTACACTCTCCTAAGACACATATTTTATTTTGCAAAAAAAAACTTTATTTTTCCGTAATGTTTTAATGACTTTTTATGCTTGCAAAAATACGCGTTTGACTTTTTTTTTTACTATTTTTACTCACCAAAAGAAAATTTTTAAAAGTGGTTTCAACTTGTAATTAATTTGTGTTAGTTTGAAATCTAAGGTGACTGGACTACTAGTTTCTTTTTATTGTGTGGCTTGACGTTTCTTTTTATTATCGTATAGTCAGTAGACGGCACTACTGACAATTTTTGTTCAGATCCATTCCGAACATTTGGCGGACATTATTAACTTCAGAGCTTGGATTTGAGGTATACAGATAAAAGAATCGTCACAATTTTCGAAATAATAATAATAAAAATACAAAAATTGGGTAAAATTCAAAATGAAACATTGTGTTGGGAAACCCAAGTATATAAATATACACTATAATACATACATCACATATAAAGGCAATAAAATTTGTGTAAACCAATCTAACAAAATTCACTTGGTCATAATTTCTGCAAGACATACTGTACCACGTGGCAACAAAATATCTGCCATATTATGATACTCCTTTAATTTAAGCTTGATAAAAGACTTTATATCTACTTATTCGAGAAAGGCAAAAGAATATAATTTTGTAACATTTAACCTAATGTCCCAAATACAGCTCATAAGAGTATTAAAACTGGATAAATAGCCTTAGTCGTTTATCAAATGTATGATATTATGCGGCACACACACTCCTTGTTAACTATATGTGTATGTAGCGTGTTGGACTTTATTTTACCTCTGCATTTCAATGATATACCTAGATAATGTCCTACCTAAACTCCTTAACAAGGTACCACACGTTAATGTAGAGAGTATAAAAAGTTCCTTATCCTTATAATAATGGTCAATAAAGCATTTTTTGTATCTTTTTATTTGATCCTTGATGATGGTAGATTCCAGACAATGGTAAAAAAAAAAAAAAAAAAAATGAGGATACTTTGAAGGTAGAACTGGATTATGTAAGGATTATTATTAAACTGTTTTATAGTGCTTAGCCTTCAGACATAGCGCAGTTAATGCACCACCTGCACTATTCTTCATCTAACAGGGTTATAAAAATCCATTTGCGGACAGTGTCCTTAAAAGTTTTCATTTTGTATTTCTTTTTTCTTCTTCTTACATTTCTGGGTTAACAAAAGTACTTCAAGGACAGTAACTATTATCTGTGGATTTGGTGTTGTGGAGGAAAAATACGTTTTTTTTTGCTCGTATTCGAAAGGGCTCAAGAAATACAACAAAATATTTAGTTAACCACATCTTTTAGATTTATCTTGATAAACGTTGTTGTTTTTGTTTTTAAATGTTTTTTATTTTTATGAAAAGTTATTGATTCACAGAAAAATAGTGGGAAAGCATACAATTTTTTATAGATGCTTTTCATTCAAGCCTAAGGTGGCACTTTTGGTCATGAAATTTGTTTTTAAGTCATTTAGAGCTTTCTTAAAGAAATGTTTTTGGTGAAAATCGATGAATCCGTTCTCGAAATAATTTCAGAAAAAATAACGGTTCTATAAGAGGTACCGTTGATATGCTCGCCAAATATTGTTTTTCGCCAACCAACCATATGGTTTGTAATATTTTTGAAGAAAATCGTTTGGGTCGTTTTCGAGAAAATTTATTTGAGCAAACAAAAAATAAATTTCTCCTCTTAGGAATAATCTAAAAACTCAAACAAATTTTAAGCAAATCGGTTCAGTCGTTTTGGCTTTAGTTGCTGATATAACCAGACTGAAAGACAGACTTCATTTTTGATTGTTATCTCAAAACTTTTTTTTACACGAAAGCTAACTTAACTTGTCTTTTTAGTATTTATGATCGCAACTAAAAAACAGTGTTTATCATATATATGCATTTCAGTCATGAGTTCATAAATTTAAATGTAGTATCTTATATTTCATATCTCATATCTCATATCTCATATCTTATATCTCATATCTCATATCTCATATCTCATATCTCATATCTCATATCTCATATCTCATATCTCATATCTCATATCTCATATCTCATATCTCATATCTCATTTCTCTCATATCTCGCTCATATCTCATATCTCATATCTTATATCTCATGTCTCATATATCAGAGAATTTCAGTACAATCTCGTTTAACTACCGGTATGATCTCGGTATTTTGAAAGCTATAACAAAATTTAAAAACAAAAATTGAAATTTATTAAAAGATTTTCATCATGTGTCCACGTCTAGAGTATGCCTAAGTACATACCCATATCGTAAACCATATTTTATTACGAGTTTTTTTTTTATTTTGTACACCCACACTTTACCAGACATTATTGTTGTTGTTACATGGCTTGTATTTTTATTTTATTGTTGTTAGATTCCACTTTGTGTTCGATGAAGGCGAAGTTTTTACTTCACCGGAACAAAAAAAAAAGTAATAAAAATAAAAAAAAACTGAACCAAAGTTTATACTGATGTTAAAATGTTTTCGATGTGTTCGGGGTTCGTTCTGATTCAGCTTGGGAGATGTGGTGTTATTTTTGTTCTTCCCAAATGAAAATTCAGTTTTTTTTTTTGGAAAATACAATATGAGTTGGATTATTTCACTTTCTCGTTGACTTAAAACTTTTTTCGGAACAAATCTAGAGGGATCAAAAATGTAAGGATATAAAATCGAAATAGAAAGCCATAAGACAACACTTTCTCATGTGGTTGTGCGATAATTGTTCTTCCATATACACACCCCAATATATGTATAAACTTCCATTAAAATTAAGGACTTACAGTGTGTAAGCTTTCTTCGTCTCCATTCATGTTTTGAAGAGGGTTTAGTAATTATTCGATATAGAGTTAAACAAACGTTATGATTGCAGAGAAATAAAAACAATAAAAGAATGTCGAAGGATTTTATATTTTCTGACAGTGAGTTCTTCGTTCTGTTTGCCTGCTATGGAAGAAGAAATAAAAAAAAAAAATAAAATTGAAAGGATAAAAGATGATGAATGAATGAAATTGATGAAAAATTTCAAATCGAAAATAAACAATAGGATGTCTGTAAACCACGTCTGTGTTTCTTTTTCTAGAAATTTTATTGAAATCGGTTTTGGGTTCCCCCAAATCCCACTCTTTTACTCTTTTCTCTCTTTGACCAGGAAACAATGAGTTCTTGATTAAACAAACAAGCAAATGAAATTGATTCGAGTCCATGAAATGGTATTGGTCATGCATGGGGCCACAGTTGGAATGAACTTTGAGTAACTGGTATTGTTGTACAGGTATGAACAAAGGAAAGGTAATGCATATTCATAGAAACAATCTTTTATAAAATGAGACTTAAGTTCATTTGGTCATCATTTTTATCATTTTATGCGAAGAGTCGAGACTCGAGAGGGAAAGGGAAAAGAAAAGTTATGTTGTGAATTTGAAATAAGTTTAGTGTGAATAATGATGAAGGTATACGTTTTTAGAACTAATAGATTATCTTTTCATAATATATACATGTATGTATAATGGGTTGAAATTTCTAAGGAAGGAAATGAAATGACACGATTGGATCGCATTAAATTGTTTTTGTAATGAATAAAGGGGTATAAAAACTTTAACATTTATAACGCAACTAACTCACGCTTATAAGCAACAATACGGAGTATGCATGTGTTGAGATAAAATCATACTTCACTTTGTAGGATATAGTTTGACATTCTCAATAGTAAACTCTGTTTGTTTTTTTTATACTCTTTGTTAACGCCTTGTAAGTGTGTATCTTTTTATATTTTTCATTCTTTCCATTCATTTCGTTCAATAAAGACTTCTTTCTTTATAAATTAACTTATATTAAAACTACGCATTTTTATTCCAAACCAACAGCATGACCTGAAAAGAAATTTTTTGCGAATAATCCTTATAAACATTACGTCGAATTTAAAATCTTATCAAAATCGTTTGGTCCATTTTTGGGAAATTTCTGACAAAAAAAAGCTATCAACTGAGATTTAACGCTCTAAAGAAGGCTTCAAAAAGTATCTGTTATCTACCTTTAATTTTCAAAAAATATAAATTTAAGAGAATGCTTTTATAATTTGGGGTTCACAAATGTGTTAAGTGCACAAAACTTGATTTTGCAGGAGATCGCTTTAAAGTTTTGAAGTTCCATAAGGCTGTGTGGCTGTTAGGACAATGTTAAATTAATTTAACAAAGTGTTTATTTATGTGCTAAGTATAATGTTATAGTTTCTGTTATAAGTTAACTAATTTTTTTGACAAAAACTGCACTTAACACATTTGACATCGATTGTATTAAGTTAGTGTTTCAGGGGTATTCAAAGAAAATGGCGGTAAATTGTATTACCTGTAGGTAATACAATTTTATTTTTTCTCGAGGTTTTATACGTAATCGGACAGAAAAAATTATTAAGAGAATATCGATAGAAAATATGATATTCATTCCTTCATGCCTATAAATTTTGTTTTTCTAGGATTTACATACTTAAGAGGTTAGGTATGGCGTGTTGAAATGTAGTTTTTTTTTTTAATTTTAAACATATTTTTTTCAAATTGACTTGTTGCGAATGCTGATGTCTTTTATCTTTTTTTTCTGAAGAAGGTTATAAACGGTTTATCTCCCACAAAACAGCCCTTTTTATTTGCGATTATAGGTACTAAAATTCAAGTTTTTTATTCGTAAAAAAACAAGTTTTGAGATAACAATCAACCATGACATTACGATGATATATTAACTTGAAAAAAGTAGGTCCGACAATTCTGTATGTCTGTCTGTCCGTCTGTCAGTCTGGATGTATCGACACCTACAGCCTAAACGGTTGGGCCTATTTTCTTCAAATTCTGTATTTCTTCTTACTCTGTATTTTTAGAGTAATATATGCCCAGGAGTATTTCTAATTTTTATCCTAGGTTTGAAAATAACGGTACCTGCCATATAAACGTAACAGATAATACAATTTTTCACGAAAAAAATATACGATCGATTTTGATAAAATTTGACATGACTGATTTTTTGATAACGGTGATGTTTTTCCACAAACAAATTTTTTACAACTAGATTTTGAACGGTACTTGCCATACAAGCGTTTTAGACAATTCAATTTTTCTAGTAAAAAATACATTCGATTTTTATAAAATTTCATACAATGGATTTGTAGTCAAAGGATGAGTTTTTTGTTTTTTTTTTTCAGAATAAGTTTACATATTAACGATACCTGGCAAATAAGCCTTAAAGATTCCAAATCCAAATCCAAATTTTCTCGTAAAATATACGATCGATTTTGGTTAAATTTAATGTGATTTAATTTTTTCCAATAATGAAGTTTTTCGTTAGAAATTTATTTTCAAAATCACCTTAAAATTTAATCGATCGTATTTTTTTCGAGAAAAATTGGTTAACGGTACCTGCCATATAAATTCTATAGAAAATCCAATTTTTCTCGAAAAAAATACGATCGATTTTGACAAAATTTTGTGTGACTGATTTGTTGCCCATGATTTTCATAATCACCTTATTAACGGTACCTGCCATAAATACGCTATATAAGCTTTTTTTACTTCCGATTATATATTTATTTATTTATTATAATTTCTTGCTTAGTATACTTAGCCAAAGGTTAGTAATTTGACACAAGAGCAAGTTTGTTCGACCCAGTACTGTGTTTTATTTTACTTTAGTTGCAAAATCGTTATAAAATAAAAACAAACAAGTTTGTTTGATAATGGAAGTTAAGATTGTCCAAATTAGGATTTCGACGTACATTGTAAAATATCATGTTAACTTTGTTTTTTTTTTGATACTAATGTTTCTGATACAAAATACAATTCAAATCTAGATTACAAATAAATTGATTCGTTTTACCAAGGTAGACTACATAAGTTGCATTAGACGCACTCATATTTATTTGGAAAATAGCGAAATTGAAAGAAACATGCTAGATTCGGAAAAGTGAAGAAGTAATCTTATGTAAAAATATGGCACCATCTTACCAACTATATCTACTAATCATGCTACTCGAATGCAAAAAGTTGTATGTTTCAAATGGTTTTAGTATCTTTCAGTAAACAGTAGATAGTAAAGTACTGAGATTGAATTGTTTGTGTTCAGTGTTGTTTATTTCGAAACGATTGAAATTTAAATTGATTGTCTTTACTTTTTTAATCCGACCGAATCAATCGCGATTGACAAAGCGATTGACACAGCCTTCAGATAAAAAGTTATATTTTCAACAACCCAAGTAGCATTATGAAGCGCTGAAAATTCACCGCCCCCCCCAAAATCTGTGGCCTTAGATTAACAACATGGCTAAACCAGCACCATTTTCGTTGCAGCTTCAATTTAACAGAAAAAAATCTTGTTTGTGAGACTTGGGGTCTTGTAATCAACTCTCGGAATGGAAAAAGTTTGGTCTCTGAAATGGTTGGTCTGTGAAATGGTCAAGCAATATAATCTACGAGGTTTTCTTGTAAAAATTTAAAATAAGAAACCATGCTGAAAAACATTTGAATTGGATTATTTATTTTTGAGTTAACATGACAACTTTCTGAGAACTGTTAACGAATGGAAAGGGTCCTGCTCCTGAACCAACTTGGTGTTAATTGTCTATTTCAACAGATTTAAACTGAACCTTAATGAGATAAATAATGACATTTTCCGAAATCAAACTTAATTATTTATGCCCTTCTAAATTCCATTCATTTAAATAATTATATATGAATGACTTCAGCAGATGAGCCTTAAATATTAATCATAAATACTGAAATTTATAAAGCAACTACTGTCATAATCATATATATCTTCATGCACACATATATACTTACATGTTTTAATTAAATCGTTTACCTAAATCAATATGAATCATTAATGGATTTATTCCATGTCATAAATTTTAAATGAAACATTTGCAATATAAGTCTTTTTTTTCCCATCATCAACCATACATTTTTATATTAAATTCTCTAATACCTTTTTATACGTCATACACCTTCCTTCATCAAAACCTCCTCCCTTAATATGCTATTCCATAACAGTTCCATCTCATTGCGCTTACATTGTGAATTATTCTACAAAATTGAACATTACCTCCTTATAGATAAAAAAAAATCTCATTCCATTGTGCACATGTGCGCATCCATGTTTAAAACCATAAAAAAAAAGTAAAACCCTTCTTCGGTGAAAGTTTACTATTCCATTGGGTCGGTAGGTTTTTAATTTATTGAAATTGAAATATTCGATAAAAAAATTAGATTGTTCCTTTTCGAAGGAAAAGTCGCTTCCGGTGGAAAATCCTTTCAAATTGCACTTACATATTATATATGTGTATTTTTTTATCGCAAAATCGCATGCGATATCGTCTTGATTCTTTCAGTTTTCTACTACTCGCGATTATATACAAAATCCTTTTCATTTAAAAAAAAAAAATAAGACGAAATGTTTGAACTTTCTTTTGATCCTTTAAGTCAGACATGTTATGTCGACACACATATGTTACATTGTACAAACATTAACTAATTAAAATTCCATCAAAAGCAAATCCTTCTATATTGTGAGGTGCCAAACTGCCAAACATCCCAAACACGAAGGGTTTTATATCCCCAGATTAGCGAAGGAGAAAAAATGTTAAAAAAAAATTCTTTAAAACGCTCAACGCACGATATTTATTTCACTCCCTATAATATATCTATCGTTTTTTGCTCCATTTAGGGATTGTTGGAGTTCGATTGGCTTAACATTTATTATCGCCTGTGTTTTTTTGGGAAGTTAGATGTGAGCCGAGTCCTGAAAGCAAGGTCTTCAATTTATTTCAATTTATTCTCTTATATGGGGTTGTAAATCTGCTAATGGGTTTTCAATTGCAAAATGGGAAAAAGCTAAGATTGTTTGAGCAGAAACAATTATTATTTTGGATTTTATTTTTAGTATGGATACTTTGATGGTTGGATGTGTGAATGGGTTTTATCAATATTGATTGGGGTATTATAAAAGTTTATGAACATTAAGTATATAAATTGAAATTGAAATGTAATTCTTTAATGGATTACACAAAATTTAAAATTTTAACAAAGTCAATATAGAAATCTTAAGATAACTCCGTGTTTTAGACAATGGAGAATAGGATTTGAATTTTCTGATATTGAATGCTCCTTTAGATAATGCTTTCTCATACGTCAATTTCTTTACTCACTTTTTGTTTTAATGATAGAAAATAAATCACCTTATAGAAGAAAGATCACATGATAGAAGAGGTACTGACAGGTATCTGAATTCTTGTTCCGACGAAAATAGAAACCATGCGAAATTCATAGTTAGCGACGATATTTGTTTCCATCTCATCTGATCGTGTATATAATCTCCTTTTTCTTTTGGACTACAGTCCGATAGGACAAGTACTTAAACCAGTTTGTCTCTTTAGTTCAGGTTGAACTTAGGTTGACCACCATCAGTTTTGCTTACTTATTCATTATTTTTTTACATATTTTCTTCTGCTTAATCTTAATTGATATTCATTCAATACTCAAGCTCCAACTATTGGAACTGTTGAATACAAAGCTTCTTTCTGGTTAATTTGGTGTCACCAATATAACGTACAATGGTTGTTGTTGATTCTTCTTCGTCAAACATTTTCCACAATAATATTGTATTGATGATCAATCGAAGAATTTTTATTCAAAGCGACCAAGCTCTTCCTTATACAATCATATAGAGAAGAGCTATATAATGCATTGATGATTTGATTCTTCATCTGATATCTGGGGTCACTGTTGCATGTTAAAGCAGAGCCAAAGGCTTTCACTACGTTGATATTACAGTTGTCCATTAAATTTAACTAATTCTTTGTTTTTCTTTATTTATACCACTAGAACTAATGAAGTTGAATTTATTCGAATGCTGTCAATGACATTTTTTTTTGTTCTTGACATATTAATATCATCGGCATATGTCAGCACTTTCAACAACTTGTGGAAGATGTTGATTCCTATATGTTAACATCCGAGTTACACATGAGGTTGCATATAAGAGAGCATCTTCCCATACCTGTAAATTCTCTATTGATATTCTAAGAGTCTACGCAATCTCAACGCAATAGCAAGTACTTTCTAAATCCATCGTTATTCTGCACATATGAACATGTTTGTCGGAGATGGCAAGCCAAGACCATAAATGCTGTCGTAATGATGCTTGAGTTGTATTAAGTGTAAGTCATAATGTGAATACTTGGTTGATGGCAAATACACAAATAAGATAGAAATCATATTTTTTGCAGTATTCAAGACATTGATCCTTCTTTATTTTGTACAAAAAGAGGAAAGCTTAAACGTTAAGAATGTTGTCCGAGTATCTCCGATCGATCGTAATATGGTCAATCTAGTTGATAGTTGATCGAACCGGTGAACGCCATATGTGGTCTTACGAATTAAAAAATCGCGAAGTTAAGTGCTTATAATACTACTACGATAGTTCTAATCACCAGAATCATCCATTTTACGTTATCAAATAAGTGTTTTCCCGGAGGCTGCGTTTTCCAAGACTCCTGGGGGGAGGGCCAGTTCTGTGAAAAATTATATGAAAATATTTTCACATTGTCACAGTAATTTCGACTCTTGTTCTGCGAAAACGTGAAAAATAACGTAAACAATTTTCATATGAATGATTGCACTGCAATGAATTAAAATCGCTAAATTCAAAATTACTTCGAAATTCTAGTTTTTTTTTATTCTCCTTAGGCCCAGTTTTTCAGTGCGAGATCATCCCAGGGTTAGAGTTAACCTTAACTTAACTCTGGAAAAACTTTTCCGATTTGTTTGAGAATCCAAGTTAACTCACAAACTTTTCTGAGTTAACTTTGGTTTAAATTAAATTAAATTTTTTTTACATTATTCTGAAATATCTTCCCCAGAATATAATTTGTATATTTGTAACCATTGGTTACATTGTTGTTTTTATTATAATGTATATATGTAACTATTTGATTTGTTGTGTTTGTTTCATTTTGCCATGTTTGTTTAAATCAGTTTTAAACATGTTTGTTTAAATCAGTTTTTGTGACTTAAAAATCGTGTAAGGTGTCCATAAATATAAATTTTTCGTAATTAAAAAGAAAAAAAATCCACGGGTTACAAAATGTAATTTTTTAATAAATGATTTGTAAATAATTACTTCATGTTTACCTGAATATAAATTAATTGATGTTATTTACCCAAAAAATGTGTTTGATTAAAATTAACGTAAAGGCCTAAAAAAATCATTAAAACATTTTATTTACCAATATTTTTAAAATATTCTATATTTTTTGAATAAAAGTATAAATTTTTCCATTGAGTTAATCATTGCTGTTTACATTGAGACAATATTTTTTATTTCTTTTTTTTTATATCCTATAAGTTGAAAAATATAATACAGGTTAAGTTACATAGAAACACAATTAAGAATAATGTATGTCATCAATGCAGATGAAAATAAAACAATTATTTAATAACATGTTGTGATTATAATTGCTGAAATTATTTCCACATTTTATTTACGTTTATTTTTGAAATATTTAATTAAGATGAAATAATTTGTAATTGGTATATTTTTAATTATAATATATGTTTGATTGGACATTACATTTTCTTTTTCTGTCACAATTTATAAAATACTAATTACATAACTAAAATGCATCAATAGCTCTTGAATCAAAAATATATAGTCAAATGTGAAAAATATTGAAAATCATTTTAATGTTATATCATATTTATATTAATTTGGTCAAAACAATGATAGCAATTGATAACAGAATGTATGGTTAAATTTGTTTGAAATTGAATTTCTGTATGATATGTCCATATCCAGCTAAAAATCGGAAATACAGTTTGTTTGCATGCACTTTCTGACTTACTTACTTTACTTTATATGGCGCTCAAAGTTCAGGATGGATTTCGGCCTCAATCAACAAGTCTCTCCACGTTCTGACAGTAAGTTTTATTTTTAATTCTACAGGATTTTCATCAATTGCAGATATTTGTATCTTGACGAATGAGACCTTAGGGAGCATTAGTTACAGATCAGCTGTCATGCGTATAATTCGTGGAAAAGAAAGGAATTTTTCAAGAAGAGCAGCGTCGAACTTTGAAACAATTTAATTATTAACCTTACCGAATTTTTAAACTTATAGCCAGGGTTGTAAGAGAATGCAATTGAATTGCATTCAATGACTTCACTTCAGTGAAATCTCGATTTCAAAATCTAGGGACTCCAATAATTTTGTCCCTATTTAATTTATAGTAACCAAATTCATGCTATAATTTAAGAATCTATTTTTTTGTATTTTTTGCGTTCTTTTGTATTGTTGTTGTTGTTTTGTTATGCCTCCAATATATTCCGAAAGGAAAAAACTTTGTTTTATTGTTTTAGGACCAATATATTTCGACACTAAGTGTCATCTTCAGGGTCTACTATGAGTTATCACAAATTTATATTTAACAAACGTGATAACTCATACTAGACCCTGAAGATGACACTTAGTGTCGAAATATATTGGTCCTAAAACAATAAAACAAAGTTTTTTCCTTTCGGAATATATTGGAGGCATAACAAAACAACAACAACATCATTAAACTGTATTCCGGCAAAACAAAATCCATTAATAATTCTTTTGTATTGTTTTTAATCTTGTAAAATAATAAAAAGTACTTTCACTCAAAAGAATGCAAAAGAGTGCAAAAGAATGCAAAGAATGCATGAATTCTCAAATGAATACATTCAATTGATATCTGTTAAATGAATGGGGAAAAATTATTGCAATATTTGAGATGCCGTCACGATAAAATTTATATAATTTATATTGTCTGCCTTGAATTCTCTGTTGATCTTCGTTTTTATTAGTTTTGAGGTCAATAATTATTGTAAGTCGATATTAGATTTTTCAGCTTTCAATTATTTTTCTTTTCATAAAAATGTGGGAATATGGGCTGGATGCATTCATCGAATAGCTTTTTCCTGTAAGAAGATCACTGGGCGTCGAATTCGATGATGAAGTAAGCTTGGGTTTTATATGGAAGTAGGCAGGACCACTGAATTTCGAAGACTACGGCGCATATTAGGAAATATGCTAAATGTTGTTGTAATATCTCGTCATCGGGATTAGCGGCCATTGATTGGCCGAAATCATTGGGGACGACAAAAAAGACGATGCCTTCCAAATATGGTGAAAGCATTGAAGGACACTTCTTAGTCACTAACGAACCAAAAGATTGTTATTTTAAGAAAAAAGCAAGAAAAGAAAAATAATTGAGACTTTGGAAATTTGATTTTGCATAGTTGAAACTAAAGTAGCGTAAAGAAATTAGTAATTTTGAGAGATGATAATTTAAAGTTTTTATTGTCAAGGAGGAAAAAAAGAAAATTTAGCAGTTGGTATGCAGATAAGTATACAACAGAAACCACTAGGTTTTTAATACTTTTTCTTTGTTTTTAGACGGGGGAAACCACTCCTTACACTTGTTTTCCTGTCTTGATTTGACCTACTTGCTTAATTCTATTGTTTTGTTTGTTTTTGCACCTTTTTCAATCACACTATATACTTCGTATTTAATACGTATACCGTCGCGCTGTAGTGCATATAACATATACTTGATTAAGTGAATGTTTCGCAACCACATCTTCCTAACAATTAAGAACTTCCACTTATCTTAAGATTAGATCAAGTAACATTTTTACTTCCGTCCTACCTTCAAACACCAATGTCCTACTGATGTAACTCTACCTACGGCCCTGGGGATGGGAGATGAGAGATAACTAATGATGAATGATGATGGATGACGGCTGACAGATGACGGATGATAAATGACGGATGATAAATGACGGATGACGGTTGAAAGTCGACGGTTGACGGATGACGGATTACCTTCAAACACCGATGCTCTATTAATTCAACTCTAGCTACGGCCCTGGGAATGAGGGATGACATTTGACGGTTGAGGGATGACATATGATGAATGATGACGGATGACGGATGACGGATGACGGATGACGGATGTCAGATGACGGTTGACGGTTGACGGATGACGGATGACGGATGACGGATGACGGATGACGGATGACGGATGACGGATGACGGATGACGGATGACGGATGACGGATGACGGATGACGGATGACGGATGACGGATGACGGATGACGGATGACGGATGACGGATGACGGATGACGGATGACGGATGACGGATGACGGATGACGGATGACGGATGTCGGATGACGGATGACGGATGATGGATGACGGATGACGGATGACGGATGACGGATGACGGATGACGGATGACGGATGACGGATGACGGATGACGGATGACTTTAATTTTTTTTTGCCAAAACCGATAGTTTTAATTTAAAAAAAATATTTCAAAATATAATATGCTGAAAATCCTTTTTTTCTTTTCATAAAAAAACTATTCAAATTTATTTTTCAGTCGTCAACACGAAAGTAACTTACCACAAGAGCATGTTTGTGCCACCTTTATTTTTCTAATTTTGAAAAATTTTAATTATTGCAGGTTTATTTCTAAAACAAACTTATTTGTGTTTTGATGTTCTTTTCGTATTTGAAATACGTTATAATTCGTTGAAATTTTTAAGTTTTGGTTAAACAGGAAAAACAAATCAACAATGATAACCAACCATAAACTACCACAAGACCAAAAAAAAAAAATAAAATTTGATGGCTAAAATGTTTATCATATTGAATTTGAGAAATTGCTTTTTCTTGATTAAATATTATTAATTCACTCTATACCCATGGTACATAGCTATATGAAAAGTAAACCAACAATCTAGAGCGCATACTGCATAAAAAAAAAATATTGAAAACAACAACTCATCCTTCCCTAATCTGTGCTCATTAGTTGAATATTCTGACTGGCAACAACCAGTCTAGAAATCAAAAATAGATTTTTCATTCCCTTCCCCCCTCCCCAACGTTAAACTACATTCTTCGTAAGATAAATTGCACTCATATTTCATACTACACAAATATGCAGAGTATATCACGTTCGACATTGCACGATACAGCAAAATGTCCTGTGTGCTATATATGCTTTGAACATATCAAGAGCATCCTTGCACCGTATAAGGATAAGAATTAGGGACAACTGCATGCTTATGCCCACATTCTCTGCTTCACCCACAAATCTCTGTTAAAGGAGATGACATTTTGAGCTGTCTTTCGTAATGAGACTGTGACGTCTCATTGATTACACCTGGAAAAAGAAACATAGAGGAAAGAATCTATCTTTGGAATACACATATATTCCCAACGACATCGTACCAAAAAATTCGATCCACTCTTGTCTGGGTAATGTCAGCAATGTCCTTAATGTCTCTGCAGATATATTTAAGGCATCTTTACCGATTCAATTGGCTTTCGATAACATTCAGGCTTTGGAAATAAAGCCATTAAAAGGGTATCTTTCTAAAAATCAATGGCTTCACCATGATCTAATTGTCTCTGAGATGATAAACCTTAAAACATCATAAAACATTTAGTTTTTCTTCAATGGTTGCTTATGATCCTTCAGCAAGGATACATGTCATTTTTACATTATTTTTATTAGTATGAGAGGCTACCCAGTGGAATCTCAAAATTAAATAATAACAAACACATGTTTCCGCATCCTTAAATCAGCGATTTGATTAATCGGACGTCCTCCCTCTTGCTCCACACACGAATCTCATTTATCTTTTCGGCGAGAGTGTGCAAAACTCCTTTCATAGTGATTTTCTACTTTCGCACACACTCGTGTAACAAAAAACTTTTATCACCGACAAAGACACATCGTTGTTCATTTGAGGTGAACAGCAGAAGAACTTACTCTCCTGTGCTTGTCACTATATAGATGATGCATTCATTAAGGATACAAATCGAGCAGAAACAGCATCTGGAGCATTCAGGAAGATTCAAAATGATGTAGTGGTTATGGGATTTGTGGGTTTAGTTAGTGATTTTCGAATAGTTGTTGTTATATCATTTAAGACTTACATACGTATAGGTGCAAATATGTATATTCTATCTATTTTAAGTTGAAGGAAGAAAATTGAATGTGTGCAGACTTTTTAAATACAGAAACATTTGTTGAGTCAATAAAAGCAGATATGTATTTGTAAGTGACAAGTTGAGAAACAGCTTTTAATAGAAGACAAAGTTTTACTAAAAGTTCAATTCTTCATAGTTTTCCTCTAAACAATAGCTATGTGGATATCAAAAACAAGAATTTATTTTCAGAACTATTTATATATTATCGTTCCAAGTATTTGCTATTGAAACCTTATGATCTACTTCTTAAAATAATTTCCATTCAATATTCTTTCGTTGAACTATTGTTCTCGGAAAAAGAAATATATTGCAGAACCGATTGAATGTAATGTGATAAATGATAACAATAGATGAACTCATTGTGGAGCAACAAAACCTGCAGGAAAGCTGGAATTCATAAGATGTGTTTCTTTATTGTTCCGATCTTTTGTTATATTGAAAGTGGAATACTGTAAAATTACGTCAATGTAAAAATCATGAAAATAGTAGTTGGAAGTAGTTTTTTTCGTTTTAAGACTTCAGAAATTTTATAACAGAAATTTTAGAACCGTTTTGAAAACAAATTGTTAGGTAATGAAAACTTAATCAGAAAGGTTAAAATCCTCAATGGTAATTTTTTGATAATCGCAATGCATGCTTTCGATATTTCCTTCTGCCTTTTTGGGCAATGAAGTTGCCCCCTGAGGCATGTTGACGTATACACTATACAGTATGCCTTTATTTAACAAAAACAAGGTTGGAAAACAATGTCTCCTGTAAACAGCCATTCTGATTTCAGGAATTTTATTTTTTGTTCTGTTTTGTTTTTGGGATTTTATTTTTACGGATTGAAAAGTTAAAAAATTTTGATTTCGATGATGCTGGGTAAAGGGATTCTAAATTTGTAATTTTTTAAATCATGGAGATTTTTCAGTTTCGTGCGCAAAATTAAAGTGATTTCAACATGAAACATGGAATAGTAAAAATATTTGTTATAAAAAATCAATTTGATCTAAACCTACGAGTATATAGCTTAGTATCCTTGTTCTTACCTTGCCATGGTATTGACATAATAATGTTGTTTATCATTATCAGTTACATTCACAATACGGATCGTTTCGTTCTAGCCTTAAATTAAGAAAATAAATGCTGGTGTGCCTCAAGGCGGCGGCGTTTTGTGCCTGGCTTTCTATTTTACTTGTTTGTACGATCTTCTGTCTAATATTTTATTCCGTTTAATTGTATCGCTGATAAGAGAATACTCCGCTTTTTTTTATAATAGCCCAGTCAAACGGTAGTTTTACGTTACAAAAAATATACATATATATTTGGGTCGCTGAATCCAAATCGAAAGAAATCCAACAAAGTTTCCTGATATCCGCGGATATTTCTTACTTTTTTTGGGTTTTTTGCTAACATCTCGGAAACTATGCGTCTTAACTGAAATTTAGCCCACTACAAAATGAAAGACCATTAAATTTAATACAAAATATAATTTTTATTTCATAAAAAACAATTTGTTTTTACATATGATTTTTTAACGGTTTCTTTTGTTTGTTTTTTTTTTATAGAAATGGGAAATTATGTTGAAATTTTAGCGTACTCTAACGCGCTTACGGTTCGTCTGAGAAACAAACAATAGACATGAATTCTGTAGGAAATTTAATGGTCTTTAATTTTGTTGTGGTAAAATTTTAGTTAAGACGCATAGTTTTCGAGATGTTAGCAAAAAAACGAAACCGCGGTTTTTCGCGGATATCTCAAAACGCACCAGTAAATTTTGTTGGATTTCTTCAGATTCAGATTCAGCGACCCAAAAAAACATAGAATACGAAAAAAATCCATTTGTATATTTTTTGTATTATGAAGGTGATTTTAACTATACTCTTTGATTGGACTATAATAGAACATGAATAAGTTCCCTTGCCACTGCATCTTCATCACTTTCTTCGTAGCACAAGTTTGTCTTTTTTGCCCTTATGTCATAAAACTGTTAATTTAAAAGTCCTTCACAAATACTGTCGCCATCTATGACTAATTTCGTAGTCATCTACAAAGAGTTGACTTAGAGAATTGGTTTTGAACTTTTGTTAGCAAACCTCTACATGTCTCTTTCATTGTTTCATTGAGTGGCAATTCGAAGTCGTCCTTGTTTATGTTGGCTTTACGCAAATCCTGAAAACACTGATTGTAGAGTGCGTGAGCATCGGAGACCAAATCCATTCTTTCGGAATATTGTTTAGGCTACTTAAGTAGTCAACATATTTGAGGTCCTGACGTTTGTACAAATTTTAAATTCAGCAAGTTGTTTTCTTGTGCCCCATCAGTGAGTCGTTTGAGCATAACACCAGTGAATATTTTTCTAACTGATTTGAGAAAGGATATGCCTCTGTAATTTGGGTCATCCTCTGTAATTGCTCGAAAACTATGCGTCTTAACTAAAATTTTACCACAACAAAATTAAAGACCATTAAATTTCCTACAGAATTCATGTCTATTGTTTGTTTCTCAGAAGAACCGTAAGCGCGTTAGAGTACGCTAAAATTTCAACATAATTTCCCATTTCTATAAAAAAAAAAACAAACAAAAGAAACCGTTAAAAAATCATATGTAAAAACAAATTGTTTTTTATGAAATAAAAATTATATTTTGTATTAAATTTAATGGTCTTTCATTTGTAGTGGGCTAAATTTCAGTTAAGACGCATAGTTTCCGAGATGTTAGCAAAACACCCAAAAAAAGTAAGAAATATCCGCGGATATCAGGAAACTTTGTTGGATTTCTTTCGATTTGGGTCATCCTTCTTAAGAATTGGAAATATTATATTTCTTTTAAAGCTTGGAGAAACTTTATCGGTATTGAAAATAAAATTATAACTTTTTGTCAGTTTGGTTTTGAGATTTACTGTCGCATTTTTGAAGAATTCGTAAGTTATGCGGTCTTCACCTGGGAGTTTGTTTCAACTGAAGTTTCTTGTTACATCCAATTGTGTAATTTCCTTGTCTAAAGTTTCAACTTCCAGAAATAGCATTGCGTATTGTATATTATTTTCGATAAGTGATGAATTCAGCAGTTTTTCGAAGCATTCAGCTAGGATTTGATATAAACCTAATATATCCTTCATTCATTGTGCATTTGGTTTTTCCCAAAATACGGAGAAGTTGGAAAAATATCGCAAAATGAAAATAGAAAATTGCCTGTCCTTAATCAATTATGTTATAAAATTCAACGTTTTCGATTCGTTCTTAGCTTATTTTATTCTAAATTTTCCTTTTCCTTTTATAAATTGTTTTTTTTTTCATGCTGTCTGACAGTTCCGAAATATTTTTTTTTTAAATATAAAAACGCGGCTGCCGATGCGGCCGTGGATGTTTTTTTTTTTTTTTTTTTTAATTTCTCACTTTGCTATCTATAGATTGCTAAAAAAAAACACCGGTACTGTAAGGAACACTCACCAACAAGCACTAAATCCCAACTTAAGGTTCAATTATAGAGATTGTATAGTTCTAGAATTGAAAAAATAAGGAATTCGTCGGAGATTCATTATTAAAAGCCATTCCAATTTTCTAAAACACTCCGACTTTAAATCAGTCATAGCCCCTTTATTTCACTCATACAAATTTTCGAACACATCTCCAATTATTGTTTAAACTTTCAAACAATACTTTCATGACTGATCATTTCCGCATATCAAAATCAAATTTAGTTTATCGCCTTCAACTTAAGATAATAAAATATTGACATTTAATTAACTATTCGCAATAAATACCAAAATCACCTTTATATTGATGTTACTGCATATAAAGTTAAGCCAATTTTAAATGCATCTATAGAGACACCCACAAACAAAATACAAAGCAACTATTTAAATCTTTTTGCAAAAAAAAAAATTACCCCCTTAACATTTTCCTATACGTGGTCTATCTATTCAGATGCAAAAGTTATTTTGTAGCTAAAGTCTTTAAGCCGTGCAAAGAAAGACACGTTTTCTCCGCAATTTTTCAGAGCATCTCTTCGGTTTTATTTTTTTGTCAAAAACAAAAATAAAGAATTTACTCTGTGTACACAGAAATCCCGTTCAATGTATCCTTGTAGCAAATAGAAAAGCAAACTGTATATACCGAGGACCCTGATGCTCATCCTTATACCAAGCTAAACCAACTATCCATCCAGCAATAAATCTTTTTAAATATTCTTTTTTTTTTTTTTTTTTTCATTTGTTTCCAACGTTACGTTGGGTCCTTGTGTGTCTGCAGACTTTTTTTCCGTTCATCCTCCCAATGAATCCTGGTAGGATTATGCAAATATTTGCGGTGAACAAGCGTTACTTCTGCATTGATGTGGCCCCCACGTACCGCGTACTCTTGGCTTTCAACACACCATTACTCTCGGGACAGATCTATTTTTATTATATAGCATCCTTTAACGAGGAACGTTTTCACACAAAACCCTGTGTGTGTGTGTGTACATGCCTCTGATTTGCATGCACTTGCTGATTGATTTTCACGCCTGTTACGATGTAATCAATCGCCACCGTGAGTCGAATTACATTTCATTTATTAAGAGCATCAAAAAAGCTGTGGCACGCACAAGCACACAAATGTTATCCAATGGATTACAACAAAAAGGATAATTTAATTTCTTGTGGGCCTTTTTTGCCATATAGCTACACAAAAAGATTCTCAATTTAACTCTAACCATTCATTCGAATATGTATCCGTATATCCATGTTGTTCGATTTCAATTTTAGTGAAAATTTTGTGTGAAAATGTTTTACAAATAAAAAAAGAAAAAAAAGATAAAATAAAACACATAAAAGGATCGACGAAATCCCCCAAGGATGTGCTATTCTATTGTTAACAAAATTTAATCGTTTGCAGTTTGTTTGATTTGTGGTAACTGTTCGTAGAGTTATGCATTTGTTGTTTGCAGTGAATGTCTGTTTCTGAAAATTTCCACATACAATAGTAAGTGTGTAAGGATTATAACCTAAAGGCATATATATAAGTTTGTACGAAATACAGGCACACAAAGACTTTATTCATATGATACATATATGTCTATCAATACATAATATTGAGAGAGAAAGCAAATCCACTTTTTTTTCATGTATATGTATATGTTGTCGTAAAAAATAAACATATAAACATCCTTTTTCTGTACCTATGAGTTGTAAAAAAAATAAATATGAACATCCATCTCGTTATTTTTTACTTATTTTTTTTTTCAAACAAGTGTTCAGTAGAGAAAAAGGATTTTACAATTTAAGTCCTTTATGCTCAGGACATCCAAACATTGCCGAACATCCACTTCCGAAAGAATTAAATAAATAATGCACGTCAAAGTAAAAAGCTGTTGCAGGGATGATCAAACGAAATTTCCTTTCAATCCTGCCGGCATTTATATATATTGTAACGTAACTCATGTATATGTATACTGTACTACAAAAATATACCTTAACACAAATAACTGAAAAGAAAGGAAAATTCATCATAAACTTTATATACGAGGCAATTTTCTGTTGAAGATTTTCATATGATTTACAGAGTGCCATTGAATGCATTCTCTTCTCTTTAAAGTTAAAATAAGTTCATAGCTTGTTCAGAGGAAATTCATTTGTTCACGTGGTTGTAAGGACCACCAACAGTGATGTTATCTCTTCCTCGCCCACCGACAAAAAGTAACTGATTTTTTTGCTTTCATGGATTTTCAGACAAATATTAATAATCACAAAAAAAAAATAGGTCCAGTCGATGGTAAACTGGGTCAGAATGTGATAAAGTTTGAGAGTGCTTACAGTGGGTGCTCGAAATTTTGAACATTAGATTATTCAATATTTTAAATGCAAAATAATAAGAATTTCAGAATGTTTTGGGAACAAAAATTATTCAAACCTTCAATGTATTTCAATATTAATAACAAATTACTAAATAAAACAATAAATAAATAAATAAATAAATAAATAAACAAGTAAATAAATAAATCATAAATATAAATAAAAAAATATATATAAATAAATGAGCAAATAAAAATAAATAAATATATAAATAAATAATTTTATTAAAATACATAAATAAATTAATAAATGAACAAATAATTAAATACTGAATTAAATTTAATAATAAGTAATTAAATAAAAATAAACTAAAAATATAAATAAGTTAGCAAATAAAAATAAATAAAATTTAATATGTATGTAATTAATGAATGAAAAAATAAATAAATTTATAAATAAATAAGTAGATAAATAAAAAAATAAATAAATAAATAGAAATACGTAACTAAATAAGAAAGTAAATATAAAAGTATATAAATAAATTAATAAGTAATTAAATAAATATTAAAAAATAAATAAATAAAAGTGAATAAATAAATAAGTAAATAAATAAATAAAAAAATAATAAAATGAGCAAATAAATAAAAAAAAGTAAGTTAATAGTTAAGTGAATAAATAAAATAGAGAAATTCATGAAATGAGTAAATAATTAAATAATTACATAAACCAATAAATAAATATATAAAGTAAAGTAATAAAAAATAAAGTAAGTAATAAAGTATTTCAATATGTAAATAAATAAACAAAAAATAGTTAATTAAATAAATTAATAATTAAACTAAGAAGTAAATAATAATAAAGAAATACAAAATAAATAAATATAAAAATATATAACATTTAAACATAATTAAAAATAAATTTAGAACTGAATTAATTAATAAATAAAGAAACAAATGAATTAATGAATTAATAAGTTAGTTATAAATTCCTTATAGATAAATAAAAAAATTAAAGGAACTCTGTAAAGGCACCTGATTTCGCGTACACGAAATAGTTTTCTTAAGCTCCTGGACATACCCTATACGTGGGTTCTTGTTTATTTACTGGAATCTGAGGTTATCGACTAAGCCCCAAAAATAAAGAATACTTGCTGTCCATGTTCTGATCCACTCAGGCCTACTCCGGATATTTATTCGAACGGAAAAGTGCTTTCCAAATGGGAAAATGTTAAATATTATGGGACATATTCATAGACAATGTTTAAGTTGTGGGCACTTAAACCATTTGAGAGACCCAAATCTTTTGGTGCAGCAATAGCTTTGTGACATTATGCACTCTTATTGGTACTCGAAGGTATAATATCTATTCTTCATAAGCGCTAAGGATACTAGTTCAGCATGGTTTGGCAGAAGTTATTTAGAATTGTAACCTTCCAATATTATATTTTCACCGAGCAGTTTATGTGTTTTGGAGCGTTTTATTGGACGTTTGCACTTGAAATTATTTACTGACTAGATAATGATGGTCACATTTGCTTAAATGTCTTCTGAAAGTATGTGTTCCTACAACGAGTATGCTAGATGAGTATCTTCTGATGATCGCCAAGTGCCAGAATTGGTTAGAGGTTCAACAATTAAGTGACATATACTGGAAGTCAAGATACATAAATATCGTGGTATTCACTATACCATGTTGCCCCATCTACAATGTAAAATAGACATAGTATACTATCGGACGCGTGAGGTCTGCCAAGCTGTGTTTTCTTATTTCAATTTTTACCAAAGATATCTCCTTTTACCTTTTTCAATGTAGTCGCATGTGGAACTATATCGGAAATTATATGGCTTGAAAAAATCTTTATTTAATTATTTAATTTAATTATTAAATTAATAATTTAAATAATTATTTAATTATTTAAATTATTATACTGTTTCTATCAAAAAGAGCCCATGCTTTATTTAAAACGAAAAGTCGAAAAAAGATGTTTTAAAAGACAGTTATGTTTTTGTTTATGTCCAATATGATCATTTTTAACCCTACTGTACAGTGAAAGCCGAAATCGTCCTCAATTGAATACCTTCATTATCATGTTTTTGATCGATTTCCTTAAGGCTTCGCTATGCCTTTACATTTTAATATTTTTTTCTGACTGCCTGCTGCAACGAACGTAAATTTAAAAATATTTTTGTACGACTTTTGCTTCTTTTGGTATCTCTTCAGTTATCGCCCTATTTTACTTTGTAACGGTATATGGTTGGATGCACGCTGCTGCAACCATATACAACAGTGCTATCGTTCCAACGATGAAATTCACTTCCTGTCGAATCGGGATGCGGTTGTTGGGTATACGATTATGGCCCCCAGATGGAGCTGATGGGCTGGTAGCTTTTCTTGTTTCCTTTCCCTATCCTTTTGACTGTTCGATGTGATGCTGACGCTGATGATGATGTATAGATATGGGTGGTGAATATTTGACTGCCACAAAAGCAGAGGAGAGAAAAAAAAGGACATCAAAAGAAACTATATAGCAGGAAGCGCCACGGCTTAAAGTGGGGCCATCCAGCAAATGGAAGGCGAATGAATGGGGTCCCATTTCGTGAGCGGATATGATATGATGACGATGACGGAAATAACAGTTAAGGCCGCAAAATAAATACCAAGAAACGACTGAATGCGGGTGGGAACAAAGCACCTAGGAGTCGCTCTGTCCGAAAATATAACCAAAGCAAACAACAGGTGAATTTTGGGTGAGCATTTTCTCATTTCTCATTCGTTTTTATCTTTTTTTTTTTTTGGGGCTTTCCGGCGTGTCTGTATGGGGTTTATTATTATTTATTCGTTATGCTCTGTGATTTTTCAGATGCAATTTCCGGATTGTTTGCGTTGAAAAGATTTCTGCTTTTCTACCTTGGAGAATTTCATTTTGACAAGTATTCATTTGTCAAGATATAAAATAAGAGGAATATTTTTCACATTCTATGACTATACATAATAATTGTATTTAGATATAGAAATGTATCTTGTTATATCTTTGAAACTTGTCTTAATGTTGAAATATTATTTTCTTGCTATAATGAAATTGTTTTCTTTGTAATTTTGATTGTATGATTGTTATTTTACTCAAATTTGGATTGGATGTCTTATTGCTTTGAGATTATTTGTAGATACGAAATTTTAAAATAATAATAAATTAATTAGTTTATTATTGTATCCGAATATATTTATAATTTAATTACTTATAAAGCTTGCAATAATTAAGGTGCTTTCAGACATTAATACTATCGAATTTCAGCAGAAAATTCATGTTTACGGTAGAAGGAAAGGAATTCCATTACTATCCTGTTTCGTTTTTGGTTTTATTTGAAGTATGCGGCAATGAATTATCAATTAAGAATAAATCATTCTGAATAGTTTTGATTCGTGAGTAGTTACAAAGAAATATTTATAGGGTTAATTTTCTACAATTAATTTATATTAATGTGAGAGAATATTATGTACGTGTGATGACTGCCTTAAAATAGAAACGTATAACCGTCATGTTGTTTGGGTCGTCATGGTGACCATCCTTTTGTTTGGATCGGCATGTTTGTTTTCATTAGCCCAGTTTATATTTCTAAGATGTGCGAGATCTGCGTATGCTCAAAAATATAAACACATTTTCTCAGTGAAATTTAATACGAATTCTGTCAAAAAACTGAGCCTGAAAATATTTGGATTCGCTTGCTCAGGTGAGCGCTCAGAAATATCAACTCACCTATTGCCTAATGTGTTGTCAGCAGTGCAAATATCGAAGGATTGGTGTTTTAGATTTTCAGTCCTAGATATTTTGCCGATGCCTGTGTATACATGCTGATACTTGAAAAAATGGAAGCAAATATGGACAATTCTGTAACAGCAGCGGTGGGATCAAGTCAACAACCTCCTCATGGTTCGGAGGGGTCAGCGCAGCAACGGAGAAAGGCATCGAGTCCATAAGATATAAATGGCGATTTGTGGACAACATTTTCCAGCTAATGATGGATGCGCTGGGCAGAACCAGCCATCGGCGTCAAGAGCTAGTATAACAAAACTGTGAGGTGCAAAACGCTTCCACGAACTTTTTCGTGACATGGTGGATTATACTAGCGAACAGGCAACTTCGTATGTCGACTATTCTACCAACAAGCTTGTGATGATCGACAAGCTGGAGAAAAATTGGAGTGAGGCGAACAAAATTGTCATGATTGTGGCCAGACAGGTCATATTAAAGGTAAGAGAACATTTTGAAAAACTAAAAACGTTATATGGGAGGTACCCGTTATAGCCGGGCTAAAACAAAAATTCGAATTTTTCCTCTAGGGAATCACCAAAAAAAGCTAGACACAAAGTTTGAAGAAAATCCGTCCAACCGTTTAGGCTGTAGCTCGGTGAACAGACAACTGCACATACGCACACCTGCTAATACGCACATACGCACATATGCAAATATGCAAAAATGCACAAACGCACATACGCACATACGCACATACGCAAATACGCACATCCGCACAGACAGACCGACAGACGGTATGACGAAACCAACATTTTTAGGCTCCTCTATCATCGTTATGTCAGGTTTGATTAAAACCTCGAAATTTTTTTTAATTACCCTCTAGATGGCACTGGGGCTTTCAAGGTTGCTCTCGGGTCGATTTTTTTCGATATTCTTTTATATGAACCGATCAGAAACTACTGGACTGATTTTTTTTTTGAAAACTCTTATATATGAACTAAAAAGCTTTTGGCAACATTTTGGACCAATAGGAATACAATTAAGTACTCTTTCAAAATCAGTTGAGTTGACTCTGGGCTTAAGGTTTACTTAAAAGCATATTTATAGGGTAAACTTGAGTTTAACTTACCCTGATGGGATGATCTAGCACTGAAAAACTGGACCTAAATGTCAACAAACAAAAATTAAATGTTTAATTTAATATTTAAATTAAATATTTGTTGCACAATAATTCTTATCTAGTCACAGAGACAAAAAAAAAGAAGAAAACAAATATTGTGTTGTTTTCCGTTCAACCAGACCAACGATTTGGAAAATAATATGGTATGTTTTTTTTTCTCAAAGGAGATATTTATAATTCAAGATAGAAGTGATTCCAATTTATTGTTATTATTTCATATCCGAGATTGGTCAAGTCGAGCGGTTAGCGATCTAGTTTATTAGTGCGAATAGACTCAGGTTCGGTCCCCAGAAAATGTTAGTAATTTTTATAGTTCTAAAATATAGTATAATAATAATTAAACAAAATAAATGTCTTTAGAGGTATGGTTGGATCTAATTGAATTAAAAGAAAAAGATTCCTCTAATTAATAATAAATATTTTATTTAACTTAAATAATATAACAAAATAATTTTATTTTTCGTTGCGCTGAAGGCGATGAGATGGCGGCAGTCTTCGTAGAAGGTGGGAAAATGAATGGGTGAATGGCAGAGAGCACATTGCCGATGACAGGTGACAAAGCAAAAATGTGTCAAGCTGACAGGTAGATTTTAGTACAAACAATTAGTGTTGCCATTGTAGATCTGCACTCTGTCTGCTGCGTTCTGTCCGCTTATCGCTTATGAGTCCGCCACATGTCTATAGATCATTACAGTTAAAAAAATACAAAAATCAAAATTTTATTTTTATAAACTGTACGGTTGATATACAAGCAAATTCGTTTGTCACAAAAGAAAATAAGAGTTTGCTGCAAATGAAGTGAAAAAAGACTGGTGGCGATTTCTTCTCTCAGTGATATGAATTAAGTAAAACAAGTATTTCTACTTTAGCGAAAATAATCCTTTCATATTTCGAAAATGCTCTGCTATCAGTCGGTATATATTGCACTTAAAAAAAAATTAAGTAAATTAAGTAAAATAGCATTTATTTGTTTATATAATGTCGTTATATAATATAAAAATTCAGTCAAAAATGAAAAAAAAAAAAAAAAATTAAAAAAATATTATTTTTAAAATTTTTAACAATTTTTTCAGACTCTGATAGAAACGTAAATATATGGTTTGTGAAAACTTTTTTCTCTCATTATATTATTCTTTTGAATTGTTTTGATTGGCATTAGAAATCATAAACAAAAACATAGTTTCCATAACACACTGACAACCACATTATCATACACTACTTCCCTACTTCAGAAAGGAACATGAATACATTTAATGTTCATAAAAGTTAATTTATGCTTAAAAGTAATGGATCAATTAATTGTCAGAAACTTTCAGCATTATAAATCTCAAGAAAACAGCAGGTGCATTTGTTGTTAAACTATTCAAGTGTACAACAGTACACTATGAGTTCTGATTCCTGGTATACTTAATAGAAATTCAAGTAATAACACAATATATACAAGGATACAAACTGTATTTTCATGTTCATTTTCTGGAACAAAGTTAATTCATGGAAATCAACAGTAACATATTATATCTTTGGCTTGAGTAACAAATCAACACACACCACACCCATAACTTCATTTCCGTGCGAACATGCGGCGTGTGAGAAATTGTATTAACATTAATTAACACACATAAGAAGCCAAACCAAAAAATCCTTTACGTTGTTTCTTCATAATAATTAATTTGCTATAATCTCTTAAGCAATAACTGTATAACTATACTTGTATAGATTTTGCAGAAACCGAATAAAGCCTTGAAATAATAGGTTTCAATATAATCTTAACACACACCCACACCTTCCATCCAGGACACATGCAAACGAGGATTCGGCTTATTTAATTGCCAGGCCATATAACATTTCAATTTAGCACAAATAACTTTTCCTCATTCCAAATAATCTAACTGTATATATCTATAATAATAACACACCCCTACCATGAAATAATATATCCTTCCTTCATGAAATAGAAAAGCCACACTTTGCTTGAAGCTCGAATCGAATCATCAACATTAATGACTCGCATCTGTCATCTTAATGATTCCATCGAGTTTAACCCAACCTGGCTTTTCAAATTAACCCTAATTAGGCCATTCCGATGGTGGCAATGAGCCTAAACATCCTTGGAGGTTGTTTGTGATCGAAAAGGACAATCTAGATTAAAGTATAGGTGTCATGGGGATAGTATATAGGTATTAAGCGAACTAGGACAGGCCTGTTTGTGGCACTCAAATAAACAACAAGACCATACTGATTCAATTGACATAGTTCGGGAAATTTACCTCTCTCTCGATTTCTCTCAGCATTTTAATGGTGACAGTTTACGAAGTGACAATATCCTGATGGAGCCGCGATGAGATTGTGAACTTAATCACAGAACTGAAAGGCATTTCGAAGTTTTAACGCAGCATCAACATGAGTGACCTTAAATGTCAATGTGGGACGATTACCGAGATCAATATTTTGGCGAACTCTCCAGGAAACTTAATGAGAGAGTGACAGAGGTCTTCTTATCGAGTGGTATCGAGTCCAGTGAGTATAGTAGATGTTCGGTTGGTTAATTTTGTGTTGTGCCGCATTCGAAATAAGTCACGTCATGTGAGTCTGTCAATGCCATTTTAACTTAACGTAGGAACCCCCTGAGTTAAGGAATGTAGGCCACGCTCGTACAATGATTTTTCGTTGTCAATATTTCGTGTTCTTGTGCTGAAGCTTTGAAAAAAGAATACGCTTCATTTTACGTAATATAAATTTTTTGTGTGTGTTTAATATCCGAAATCGATGTCTGCCACATCGAGAAGGATATCGATGCAAATATCTATGATTTTGAAACATCGATTTTCCCTACATATATCTAGGGTATATAGATCCAACGTCAGATAGGTTTCTGGAATTTTTGTTCTTAGCCTAAAAATAACGATACCTGCCATATAAAGGTTATGAAAAGGCTTGTTTTTTTTTTTTTTTATTAAAAACAGATCTACAAATTTTGATTTCCATGAGTGACAGCGCATTTTCTAGAGTGTTCAGATGATTTAGGCCTTATTTCCTGTAAAAAAATTTAACGGTACCTTCCAACGGGGTTTTCAAATTTTGACTTCTAAAAAAAAGATGTTTAAACTTCAATATTTTAAAAACCGATTGATGCATTTTTTTTAAATTTTAGTTTTTGCATGAAAATTCTTTATTTGCTAAAATTGGCATGCCTACTAAAAAATTTTCAGTATTAAACAAAAAATATTTGTTGTTGGGTTGAAAAATTGGTTTTTTGAACAACTGGACCTACGATTCTGTAACAAAACAAAGGGAGCACGAACTTGCTCTTGTGGAGCACGACTGTGTTGCACGTACTTGTTCTTGTGGCTAGTTGCCACGAAAATAAATTTTAATAATTTTTCTTTTTTTTAATAACTATAAAGGAAATCATACCTATGAATTTTGCACAAAAGTGCCTTTTTACAAAGATTCAAGCCAAAATTAAGGTATGCAGAAATTTTGTTGCCTTAATATAAAGTTACGAAAAAAATTATTCCAAAAACGTTAGAGCGGTTTTTGAATAAATCAATGTTTACTTAATGTTTTTGATAAGAAAGTTTTTTTTTTTTACAAATTTGAAGATCGGCATTTTTAAGTGCTTAATTGTTTGCATTTTGTGAAGGCATTTTCCAAATATTGAATTTACAAAAAAAAAAAAAAATTAAAAAAATTTATTAAAACTAAAACTAAGCTTTTTTTTTTTGCAAAATAGTGGTATTGAAATTTGAAATTATCTAGACCTAAAACTAAATAAAATTTTTGGTTTGAAATCAATTAACCCGTTCAGGAGATAGCTCATGAAAAAAATAACGGTTCTATAC
Source organism: Baccha elongata (assembly GCA_951217065.1). Lineage (NCBI taxonomy): Eukaryota > Metazoa > Arthropoda > Insecta > Diptera > Syrphidae > Baccha > Baccha elongata. The sequence goes on from OX578274.1 coordinate 44,085,687, forward strand.
CGTTAATAGGCTAGTCAAGTTTTTTTTCTTGCAATTTAACTAAAGGAAATCAGACAGAAACCACCAATAATTTTTTTGGATTTTTGAATCTTGGAAAAAGCGCTATATCTCGAGAAGAAAGCACTTTTAGGCAAAACTAACAATATTTAGGGATCAGTTTTGAAATTTAGGAAAAACGCTGTATCTCGAAGGGAAATAACTTTTAGCTAAAAGTAACGATTTATGGATTTTCTAAAGGGAAACCAACTATAAAAAACATATTTAAAGAGAGAAAGAAAATTCTGAAAAATTTGGATTTTTGAATTTTGGAAAATGCGCTTTATCTCGAGAACAAAGCACTTTTAAGCAAAACTAACAATTTTTAGAGATCAGTTTTGAAATTTAGGAAAAACGCTGTATCTCGAAGGGAAATCACTTTTAGCTAAAACATATTTAAAGAGAGAAAGAAAATTCTGAAAATTTTGGATTTTTGAATTTTGGAAAAAGCGCTATATCTCGAGAAGAAAGCACTTTTAGGCAAAACTAACGATATTTAGGGATCAGTTTTGAAATTTAGGAAAAACGCTGTATCTCGAAGGGAAATAACTTTTACCTAAAAGTAACGATTTTTACGGGTTTTCTTAAGGGAAACCAACTACAAAAAACGTATTGAAAGAGAGAAAGAAAATTCTGAAAAATTTGGATTTTTGAATTTTGGAAAAAGCGCTTTATTTCGAGAACAAAGCACTTTTAGGCAAAACTAACGATATTTAGGGATCAGTTTTGAAATTTAGGAAAAACGCTGTATCTCGAAGGGAAATAACTTTTACCTAAAAGTAACGATTTTTACGGGTTTTCTTAAGGGAAACCAACTACAAAAAACGTATTGAAAGAGAGAAAGAAAATTCTGAAAAATTTGGATTTTTGAATTTTGGAAAAAGCGCTTTATTTCGAGAACAAAGCACTTTTAGGCAAAACTAACGATATTTAGGGATCAGTTTTGAAATTTAGGAAAAACGCTGTATCTCGAAGGGAAATCACTTTTAGCTAAAAGTAACGATTTTTACGGATTTTCTAAAGGGAAACCAACTATAAAAAACATATTTAAAGAGAGAAAGAAAATTCTGAAAAATTTGGATTTTTGAATTTTGGAAAAAGCGCTTTATTTCGAGAACAAAGCACTTTTAGGCAAAACTAACGATATTTAGGGATCAGTTTTGAAATTTAGGAAAAACGCTGTATCTCGAAGGGAAATAACTTTTACCTAAAAGTAACGATTTTTACGGGTTTTCTTAAGGGAAACCAACTACAAAAATCGTATTGAAAGAGAGAAAGAAAATTCTGAAAAATTTGGATTTTTGAATTTTCGAAAATGCGCTTTATCTCGAGAACAAAGCACTTTTAGGCAAAACTAACGATATTTAGGGATCAGTTTTGAAATTTAGGAAAAACGCTGTATCTCGAAGAGAAATCACTTTTAGCTAAAAGTAACGATTTTTACGGGTTTTCTTAAGGGAAACCAACTAAAAAAACATATTTAAAGAGAGAAAGAAAATTCTGAAAAATTTGGATTTTTGAATTTTGGAAAATGCGCTTTATCTCGAGAACAAAGCACTTTTAGGCAAAACTAACGATCAGTTTTGAAATTTAGGAAAAACGCTGTATCTCGAAGGGAAATCACTTTTAGCTAAAAGTAACGATTTTTACGGGTTTTCTAAAGGGAAACCAACTACAAAAAACGTATTGAAAGAGAGAAAGAAAATTCTGAAAAATTTGGATTTTTGAATTTTGGAAAATGCGCTTTATCTCGAGAACAAAGCACTTTTAGGCAAATTTAGGAAAAACGCTGTATCTCGAAGGGAAATCACTTTTAGCTAAAAGTAACGATTTTTACGGGTTTTCTAAAGGGAAACCAACTATAAAAAACATATTTAAAGAGAGAAAGAAAATTCTGAAAAAATTGGATTTTTGAATTTTGGAAAAACCGCTGTATCTCGAGAAGAAAGCACTTTTAGGCAAAACAAACGATATTTAGGGATCAGTTTTGAAATTTAGGAAAAATGCTGTATCTCGAAGGGAAATCTTTTTAAGCTAAAAGTAACGATTTTTACGGGTTTTCTAAAGGGAAACCAACTATAAAAAACATATTTAAAGAGAGAAAGAAAATTCTGAAAAATTTGGATTTTTGAATTTTTGAAAATGCGCTTTATCTCGAGAACAAAGCACTTTTAGGCAAAACTAACGATATTTAGGGATCAGTTTTGATATTTAGGAAAAACGCTGTATCTCGAAGGGAAATCACTTTTAGCTAAAAGTAACGATTTTTACGGGTTTTCTAAAGGGAAACCAACTATAAAAAACGTATTAAAAGAGAGAACGAAAATTCTGAAAAATTTGGATTTTTGAATTTTGGAAAATGCGCTTTATCTCGAGAAGAAAGCACTTTTAGGCAAAACTAACGATATTTAGGGATCAGTTTTGATATTTAGGAAAAACGCTGTATCTCGAAGGGAAATAACTTTTACCTAAAAGTAACGATTTTTACGGGTTTTCTTAAGGGAAACCAACTACAAAAATCGTATTGAAAGAGAGAAAGAAAATTCTGAAAAATTTGGATTTTTGAATTTTGGAAAATGCGCTTTATCTCGAGAACAAAGCACTTTTAGGCAAAACTAACGATATTTAGGGATCAGTTTTGAAATTTAGGAAAAACGCTGTATCTCGAAGAGAAATCACTTTTAGCTAAAAGTAACGATTTTTACGGGTTTTCTTAAGGGAAACCAACTAAAAAAACATATTTAAAGAGAGAAAGAAAATTCTGAAAAATTTGGATTTTTGAATTTTGGAAAATGCGCTTTATCTCGAGAACAAAGCACTTTTAGGCAAAACTAACGATCAGTTTTGAAATTTAGGAAAAACGCTGTATCTCGAAGGGAAATCACTTTTAGCTAAAAGTAACGATTTTTACGGGTTTTCTAAAGAGAAACCAACTACAAAAAACGTATTGAAAGAGAGAAAGAAAATTCTGAAAAATTTGGATTTTTGAATTTTGGAAAATGCGCTTTATCTCGAGAACAAAGCACTTTTAGGCAAATTTAGGAAAAACGCTGTATCTCGAAGGGAAATCACTTTTAGCTAAAAGTAACGATTTTTACGGGTTTTCTAAAGGGAAACCAACTATAAAAAACATATTTAAAGAGAGAAAGAAAATTCTGAAAAAATTGGATTTTTGAATTTTGGAAAAACCGCTGTATCTCGAGAAGAAAGCACTTTTAGGCAAAACAAACGATATTTAGGGATCAGTTTTGAAATTTAGGAAAAATGCTGTATCTCGAAGGGAAATCTTTTTAAGCTAAAAGTAACGATTTTTACGGGTTTTCTAAAGGGAAACCAACTATAAAAAACATATTTAAAGAGAGAAAGAAAATTCTGAAAAATTTGGATTTTTGAATTTTGGAAAATGCGCTTTATCTCGAGAACAAAGCACTTTTAGGCAAAACTAACGATATTTAGGGATCAGTTTTGATATTTAGGAAAAACGCTGTATCTCGAAGGGAAATCACTTTTAGCTAAAAGTAACGATTTTTACGGGTTTTCTAAAGGGAAACCAACTATAAAAAACGTATTAAAAGAGAGAACGAAAATTCTGAAAAATTTGGATTTTTGAATTTTGGAAAATGCGCTTTATCTCGAGAAGAAAGCACTTTTAGGCAAAACTAACGATATTTAGGGATCAGTTTTGATATTTAGGAAAAACGCTGTATCTCGAAGGGAAATCACTTTTAGCTAAAAGTAACGATTTTTACGGGTTTTCTAAAGGGAAACCAACTATAAAAAACGTATTAAAAGAGAGAACGAAAATTCTGAAAAATTTGGATTTTTGAATTTTGGAAAATGCGCTTTATCTCGAGAACAAAGCACTTTTAGGCAAAACTAACGATATTTAGGGATCAGTTTTGATATTTAGGAAAAACGCTGTATCTCGAAGGGAAATCACTTTTAGCTAAAAGTAACGATTTTTACGGGTTTTCTAAAGGGAAACCAACTATAAAAAACGTATTAAAAGAGAGAACGAAAATTCTGAAAAATTTGGATTTTTGAATTTTGGAAAATGCGCTTTATCTCGAGAACAAAGCACTTTTAGGCAAAACTAACGATATTTAGGGATCAGTTTTGATATTTAGGAAAAACGCTGTATCTCGAAGGGAAATCACTTTTAGCTAAAAGTAACGATTTTTACGGGTTTTCTAAAGGGAAACCAGCTATAAAAAACATATTTAAAGAGAGAAAGAAAATTCTGAAAAATTTGGATTTTTGAATTTTGGAAAATGCGCTTTATCTCGAGAACAAAGCACTTTTAGGCAAAACTAACGATATTTAGGGATCAATTTTGAAATTTAGGAAAAACGCTGTATCTCGAAATGAAATCACTTTTAGCTAAAAGTAACGATTTTTACGGATTTTCTGAAGGGAAACCAACTATAAAAAACGTATTGAAAGAGAAAAAGAAAATTCTGAAAAATTTGAATTTTTGAATTTTGGAAAAAGCGCTGTATCTCGAGAAGAAAGCACTTTTAGGCAAAACTAACGATATTGAGGGATCAATTTTGAAATTTAGGAAAAACGCTGTATCTCGAAATGAAATCACTTTTAGCTAAAAGTAACGATTTTTACGGATTTTCTGAAGGGAAACCAACTATAAAAAACGTATTGAAAGAGAGAAAGAAAATTCTGAAAAATTTTAATTTTTGAATTTTGGAAAAAGCGCTGTATCTCGAGAAGAAAGCATTTTTAGGCAAAACTAACGATATTTAGGGATCAATTTTGAAATTTAGGAAAAACGCTGTATCTCGAAATGAAATCACTTTTAGCTAAAAGTAACGATTTTTACGGGTTTTCTAAAGGGAAACCAACTATAAAAAACATATTTAAAGAGAGAAAGAATATTCTGAAAAAATTGTATTTTTGAATTTTGGAAAAAGCGCTTTATCTCGAGAACAAAACACTTTTAGGCAAAACTACCGATATTAAGGGAAACCAACTATAAAAAACGTATTGAAAGAGAGAAAGAAAATTCTGAAAAATTTGGATTTTTGAATTTTGGAAAATGCGCTTTATCTCGAGAAGAAAGCACTTTTAGGCAAAACTAACGATATTTAGGGATCAGTTTTGATATTTAGGAAAAACGCTGTATCTCGAAGGGAAATCACTTTTAGCTAAAAGTAACGATTTTTACGGGTTTTCTAAAGGGAAACCAACTATAAAAAACATATTTAAAGAGAGAAAGAAAATTCTGAAAAATTTGGATTTTTGAATTTTGGAAAATGCGCTTTATCTCGAGAACAAAGCACTTTTAGGCAAAACTAACGATATTTAGGGATCAGTTTTGAAATTTAGGAAAAACGCTGTATCTCGAAGGGAAATCACTTTTAGCTAAAAGTAACGATTTTTACGGGTTTTCTAAAGGGAAACCAACTATAAAAAACATATTTAAAGAGAGAAAGAAAATTCTGAAAAATTTGGATTTTTGAATTTTGGAAAAAGCGCTGTATCTCGAGAAGAAAGCACTTTTAGGCAAAACTAACGATATTTAGGGATCAATTTTGAAATTTAGGAAAAACGCTGTATCTCGAAGGGAAATCACTTTTAGCTAAAAGTAACGATTTTTACGGATTTTCTAAAGGGAAACCAACTATAAAAAACGTATTGAAAGAGAGAAAGAAAATTCTGAAAAATTTGGATTTTTGAATTTTGGAAAAAGCGCTGTATCTCGAGAAGAAAGCACTTTTAGGCAAAACTAACGATATTTAGGGATCAGTTTTGAAATTTAGGAAAAACGCTGTATCTCGAAGGGAAATCACTTTTAGCGTAACGATTTTTACGGGTTTTCTAAAGGGAAACCAATAATAAAAAACATATTGAAAGAGAGAAAGAAAATTCTGAAAAATTTGGATTTTTGAATTTTGGAAAAAGCGCTGTATCTCGAGAAGAAAGCACTTTTAGGCAAAACTAACGATATTTAGGGATCAGTTTTGAAATTTAGGAAAAACGCTGTATCTCGAAAGGAAATCACTTTTAGCTAAAAGTAACGATTTTTACGGGTTTTCTTAAGGGAAACCAACAATAAAAAACATATTGAAAGAGAGAAAGAAAATTTTGAAAAATTTGGATTTTTGAATTTTGGAAAAAGCGCTGTATCTCGAGAAGAAAGCACTTTTAGGCAAAACTAACGATATTTAGGGATCAGTTTTGAAATTTAGGAAAAACGCTGTATCTCGAAGGGAAATCACTTTTAGCTAAAAGTAACGATTTTTACGGGTTTTCTAAAGGGAAACCAACAATAAAAAACATATTGAAAGAGAGAAAGAAAATTCTGAAAAATTTGGATTTTTGAATTTTGGAAAAAGCGCTGTATCTCGAGAAGAAAGCACTTTTAGGCAAAACTAACGATATTTAGGGATCAGTTTTGAAATTTAGGAAAAACGCTGTATCTCGAAGGGAAATCACTTTTAGCTAAAAGTAACGATTTTTACGGGGTTTCTAAAGGGAAACCAACTATAATAAACGTATTGAAAGAGAGAAAGAAAATTCTGAAAAATTTGGATTTTTGAATTTTGGAAAAAGCGCTGTATCTCGAGAAGAAAGCACTTTTAGGCAAAACTAACGATATTTAGGGATCAGTTTTGAAATTTAGGAAAAACGCTGTATCTCGAAGGGAAATCACTTTTAGCTAAAAGTAACGATTTTTACGGGTTTTCTAAAGGGAAACCAACAATAAAAAACATATTGAAAGAGAGAAAGAAAATTCTGAAAAATTTGGATTTTTGAATTTTGGAAAAAGCGCTGTATCTCGAGAAGAAAGCACTTTTAGGCAAAACTAACGATATTTAGGGATCAGTTTTGAAATTTAGGAAAAACGCTGTATCTCGAAGGGAAATCACTTTTAGCTAAAAGTAACGATTTTTACGGGTTTTCTAAAGGGAAACCAACAATAAAAAACATATTGAAAGAGAGAAAGAAAATTCTGAAAAAATTGGATTTTTGAATTTTGGAAAAAGCGCTGTATCTCGAGAAGAAAGCACTTTTAGGCAAAACTAACGATATTTAGGGATCAGTTTTGAAATTAAGGAAAAACGCTGTATCTCGAAGGGAAATCACTTTTAGCTAAAAGTAACGATTTTTACGGGTTTTCTAAAGGGAAACCAACAATAAAAAACATATTGAAAGAGAGAAAGAAAATTCTGAAAAATTTGGATTTTTGAATTTTGGAAAATGTGCTTTATCTCCAGAACAAAGCACTTTTAGGCAAAACTAACGATATTTAGGAATCAGTTTTGAAATTTAGGAAAAACGCTGTATCTCGAAGGGAAATCACTTTTAGCTAAAAGTAACGATTTTTACGGGGTTTCTAAAGGGAAACCAACTATAATAAACGTATTGAAAGAGAGAAAGAAAATTCTGAAAAATTTGGATTTTTGAATTTTGGAAAAAGCGCTGTATCTCGAGAAGAAAGCACTTTTAGGCAAAACTAACGATATTTAGGGATCAGTTTTGAAATTTAGGAAAAACGCTGTATCTCGAAGGGAAATCACTTTTAGCTAAAAGTAACGATTTTTACGGGTTTTCTAAAGGGAAACCAACAATAAAAAACATATTGAAAGAGAGAAAGAAAATTCTGAAAAATTTGGATTTTTGAATTTTGGAAAAAGCGCTGTATCTCGAGAAGAAAGCACTTTTAGGCAAAACTAACGATATTTAGGGATCAGTTTTGAAATTTAGGAAAAACGCTGTATCTCGAAGGGAAATCACTTTTAGCTAAAAGTAACGATTTTTACGGGTTTTCTAAAGGGAAACCAACAATAAAAAACATATTGAAAGAGAGAAAGAAAATTCTGAAAAATTTGGATTTTTGAATTTTGGAAAAAGCGCTGTATCTCGAGAAGAAAGCACTTTTAGGCAAAACTAACGATATTTAGGGATCAGTTTTGAAATTTAGGAAAAACGCTGTATCTCGAAGGGAAATCACTTTTAGCTAAAAGTAACGATTTTTACGGGTTTTCTAAAGGGAAACCAACAATAAAAAACATATTGAAAGAGAGAAAGAAAATTCTGAAAAAATTGGATTTTTGAATTTTGGAAAAAGCGCTGTATCTCGAGAAGAAAACACTTTTAGGCAAAACTAACGATATTTAGGGATCAGTTTTGAAATTTAGGAAAAACGCTGTATCTCGAAGGGAAATCACTTTTAGCTAAAAGTAACGATTTTTACGGGGTTTCTAAAGGGAAACCAACTATAATAAACGTATTGAAAGAGAGAAAGAAAATTCTGAAAAATTTGGATTTTTGAATTTTGGAAAAAGCGCTGTATCTCGAGAAGAAAGCACTTTTAGGCAAAACTAACGATATTTAGGGATCAGTTTTGAAATTTAGGAAAAACGCTGTATCTCGAAGGGAAATCACTTTTAGCTAAAAGTAACGATTTTTACGGGTTTTCTAAAGGGAAACCAACAATAAAAAACATATTGAAAGAGAGAAAGAAAATTCTGAAAAATTTGGATTTTTGAATTTTGGAAAATGTGCTTTATCTCGAGAAGAAAGCACTTTTAGGCAAAACTAACGATATTTAGGGATCAGTTTTGAAATTTAGGAAAAACGCTGTATCTCGAAGGGAAATCACTTTTAGCTAAAAGTAACGATTTTTACGGGGTTTCTAAAGGGAAACTAACTATAATAAACGTATTGAAAGAGAGAAAGAAAATTCTGAAAAATTTGGATTTTTGAATTTTGGAAAAAGCGCTGTATCTCGAGAAGAAAGCACTTTTAGGCAAAACTAACGATATTTAGGGATCAGTTTTGAAATTTAGGAAAAACGCTGTATCTCGAAGGCAAATCACTTTTAGCTAAAAGTAACGATTTTTACGGGTTTTCTAAAGGGAAACCAACAACAAAAAATTGAAAGAGAGAAAGAAAATTCTGAAAAATTTGGATTTTTGAATTTTGGAAAAAGCGCTGTATCTCGAAGGGAAATCACTTTTAGCTAAAAGTAACGATTTTTACGGGTTTTCTAAAGGGAAACCAACAATAAAAAACATATTGAAAGAGAGAAAGAAAATTCTGAAAAATTTGGATTTTTGAATTTTGGAAAATGTGCTTTATCTCGAGAAGAAAGCACTTTTAGGCAAAACTAACGATATTTAGGGATCAGTTTTGAAATTTAGGAAAAACGCTGTATCTCGAAGGGAAATCACTTTTAGCTAAAAGTAACGATTTTTACGGGGTTTCTAAAGGGAAACCAACTATAATAAACGTATTGAAAGAGAGAAAGAAAATTCTGAAAAATTTGGATTTTTGAATTTTGGAAAAAGCGCTGTATCTCGAGAAGAAAGCACTTTTAGGCAAAACTAACGATATTTAGGGATCAGTTTTGAAATTTAGGAAAAACGCTGTATCTCGAAGGGAAATCACTTTTAGCTAAAAGTAACGATTTTTACGGGTTTTCTAAAGGGAAACCAACAATAAAAAACATATTGAAAGAGAGAAAGAAAGTTCTGAAAAATTTGGATTTGTGAATTTTGGAAAAAGCGCTGTATCTCGAGAAGAAAGCACTTTTAGGCAAAACTAACGATATTTAGGGATCAGTTTTGAAATTTAGGAAAAACGCTGTATCTCGAAGGGAAATCACTTTTAGCTAAAAGTAACGATTTTTACGGGTTTTCTAAAGGGAAACCAACAATAAAAAACATATTGAAAGAGAGAAAGAAAATTCTGAAAAATTTGGATTTTTGAATTTTGGAAAAAGCGCTGTATCTCGAGAAGAAAGCACTTTTAGGCAAAACTAACGATATTTAGGGATCAGTTTTGAAATTTAGGAAAAACGCTGTATCTCGAAGGGAAATCACTTTTAGCTAAAAGTAACGATTTTTACGGGTTTTCTAAAGGGAAACCAACAATAAAAAACATATTGAAAGAGAGAAAGAAAATTCTGAAAAATTTGGATTTTTGAATTTTGGAAAAAGCGCTGTATCTCGAGAAGAAAGCACTTTTAGGCAAAACTAACGATA